>CM036583.1:16553514-17803514 GCA_020745775.1 Theristicus caerulescens | reverse complement strand
TTCAATTTGGGCTGTAGTTTCAGAGTACTCCTGAAGGTGTATTATTGGTTGCTTCATCTAATATTGCCCTCAGTTTGTTTTGTAAGTAACTTCTGGGTCATCTCATGGTCCCTTTACCAAGTTATTCCCAACTTAACAGTCAACATGAGTTTTTTCTAAGTAAAATGAGAGAAATAGATTTATTTCTATGATGCTTTTTTATGTGTGAACAGACTATTCAAAGATGGAATGTGGCTATGCCTTATTTGTAAGGAAGGGTAATGATGTTCTGCTTGCTTGACATGTGCCTTAAAGATCAAAGGCTGTGAAGAATTGGGTAGTTTTTATCAAGTCAGATAATGAGGTAATATGTAGGAGGTATTTTCATAGGAAATACACTGAAAAAGTTGAAATGTGCCTATACCAAAAAGAAAAAGCCCCAAGCAACTCTCTTGGCCATCTGAAAACGTGTCTGTCTAGTTTTTACAATTTTAGAATCCATAAAACTGCACCTTTACTGTAGATGGACATCTTGCTCAGTCCCACGTATTTCTATTGTAGAAACATAACAGTATTTGTTCCTTTAGAAATGTGATACTGCACATTACTGTGGGAGCTCATTGACTAAGCTTGTCAGTTATACAGACAAGTATTTGCAGTCATCAGGCAACATCTTTAACAATAAGCAGCATGTTTGCTGACACCTCATTGTGCAGCTTTCCTAAAAAAAATAGTGACATATCTTCAAAAATGGGATTGCTACAATAAAAGTAGGTCACCAGGATGCTGACTGGCACGTCTTTGCATTCTGCTGCATTCTGAGTTCTGCTTTGTAACATCCTCCATTCACATTTAGAAAGGGTACATTTTCTACCAGCTTGTTAAAGATCTGGATGAAAACTATGCTAGTGAGTGAAAGGAAGCCTTGGATTACACTTAATTGAAGTATTTAACTTTTAAAGAACACTGAACTATTAAATTCTCTCTCTTCTGTAACAAGAGCTACATTTAATCTAAGAAGCCTGTGCACACTGTGCACGTGCTCAGGGAGGCCCTTCTTTCTGCCTGCCCACACTCAGGTTTTTTTATGGAAACAATACTTTCTCCTTACTGGTCACATACTCTTGGAAAGATCCTTTTTTTTTTTTGTCTGGCAACTGAATCTGTTGTTGTTAATGAACATTGTGGGGAGATCTGAAAATTGAGCAAGATTATGTTCACAGCATAGGCAGTCTTTTAGTCCTATGGCAAGAGAAAGAGTTGTGGACTGCCAGACTAGAATCAGGAGCATATCTAAGGTCACTGTTGAGGGAAACAACTAGACCTTTCTTCTGACCCCATCATGGTGTTATGAGACATTTCCTGATTGCTTTCCAGGCTCTGGAAGTGAATTCTTTAGCACTGAATACAGACAGAGAAGCCATCATGATGGTGATGGTGATGATGGTTATATGCTTTGCTGGTGTATTCAGAGTCTAACCAACTACAGACTTTGGAATCTGGAAGGGCTTCAGGTTCCTGATACTGCAAGAGCTTTGGGAAGCGGGGTACCTTACGCCCCCCATATACTGTAGCATATAAAAATTTAATCTACTCTGAATTTTAAAACTTTTGTAACTGATATGACTTCACCTAATCCTGGGGTTTGGACTCAAATGCTGTTGAGACAGAAAGTCAGATAAGAATGTTATTATTTTTTCTGCCCTTAAGTTCATTATTTGTGAACTGGTAGTGACTGCCATAGCAAAAGGCCAATATTGTCAGGAAGAGGTCTTTCCCTAGCCCCAGCTAATGAACCTATCTGTCAAAGTATTCTCTTCTACTCAGATTTTAGTCAGAGATTTTAGCAGATTAATAGGTAAAGATAAGTCCTTGCACCTGCATGCATTTGGAGTTTTGTTCAAATTTCTGAGTCAAATAATTCTGAAATACAACTGAATGAAAGGCAAAATTGCCCCTCTTTTGAATTTCATTCTTTTTTTGAGTAAGGGAGGTTTTGTGTGAGCATTTCCTGGGTTTCACACTGTGGCCCTAACATACATTCCTCAAAATGACATTGTTGCAAGGGCTAACCTCAGGCTAATACACCTATTTTGCTTTGAAGTAAAATTTTAACTCTTATTCATGGTGATCATTAGCTTGAAGACTTATTCAAGTCAATGTGTGCTGAGCCAGAAAAAGTTTTCCAGTATGCAAGTCAGTTACAAGCCAGAGCATTTGCAGATAACCTGATGCTAAAGGAAGTAAGGATGCCATGAGGATGACATGCTGTCTCCTCAATTGACACAGCCCAGCATACTCTTCCAGCTCATAGTTCCTTTCTGTCTTGCACATTAGTTGCTTCAGGCTGCAGAGTGCAAGAACTTCTTCTAAAAACCTCCTGCTGAAAGCTGTTTCTTCTTACGAGCTGCTATGTGAAAGTCTACAAATTCCACAGGCATGTTCATGGTTTTCCTTTATTAATACTGTTAAGAAAAATAACATAGATTAAACTTAATGTCACAAAGGAATAGGTTAATGAAGCTAAGCTGCATTTTGCTTGCTGCCTCTCTGAACAATGCGACTGAATGCAATTAAAGCAAAACAAATTGGTTAGATTTTAGTCTTTGAAAGGATGATAAAAACGTCATAGTGCGTCATGAAGTAGACTATGAAAAGAAATGGAAAGCCTTCTCTGTAAAAGGGAATAAGATCACCACTGGTTAATACTGCACCAACCTACAGCCTAAGTAGTTCAACAAAAATGTTCAGATCACATTGGGATATTATCTTCAGTAATAATAATAATGAACCCATATTGTATCTGTACTCAGATTGGCCGCCTTGGCCAGTTCCTAACATTGGCCTTCATGTTGCTATGAAATGCAAGCTAGAGCTGGCATCTTCCTTTAATTTTTCTAAATGTGATCCCACTTGCCCAATTCTGTATCTTCACTGCCATTTGATTGCACTGGCTTTATTAATGCTGAATTACTATTGACACAAAGGATCTTGTGCTCTTCCAGAATATCAATGCACTTCTCTTTAAAAATAAGAAAATCAGTAAATACAATATGAAAGTAAGCAGCTGCTGTTTTTTTCCACTCACTTTGAGTTATATTCCAACTGATCCATTATAGACAAAATAAAAGTCAATTACTTCTGCAAGGGTATATGCTCTCTGATGCCATTCCTAGTTTTTTTTAACGCTTGGATTGTGAGTTTGATTCTTAAAAAAGTTCTTACCTGAAGAAGTTTCGTAGACTTTCCTAATGATGCTGCCTAATTTCTCCTTGTCTCAGAAAGCCTATTATCCACAGCTCCTTGTGTGATTTATCCTCAGCTTTCTGATCTGCATTTCTTCAGACTAGTATACTTCATAATGACTCATAGACCAAACATCTTTATTATACCTCAAAGTTTGAGCCAATAGTTCTTTAGAAAATTAGGAGTAAAACTTGCAGCCGAAACCAAGGCAGGCACAAGAACAGGAAAGCACAGTGATCTTCTCCTATAGTCAGTCTGTGCAAACTGAGATTCTGCATTTTGCATTCGTTTTCAGCTGCAGTGAATTACAAAAACACAGTGTGTAAGTCCCAACTGATGAACAGTTATAGCCAGGTCTTATATGGGACAGAGTTTCTAGGCGAGTAAAGATGAGAGATGACATTTTTGCCACTGATGCCATCTGGCCATCTAAGCATGACTTCCTGCAATAAAGCATCCCTTGCAGTAGATGGTTAGGGGTTTTTTGTGTTGGAAGTTTGCTCTGGCTTTTCATATCACCTATGGCAATGACTGAAAGGCATGTTAGTCCTTGAAGTAACAGTATCTGAAGATCCCTAACCTATATTTTCCTGTCTGAGTTTGCAATAATTGATTGTATGGTTAGGAAAACATATGGTCCTTTAAGCAAGGTATTTACCTGATATTTCCAGATTTTTCATGTATAATGTTCCCTTAGTGAGATAAAACTCTAGCAGAGAAGTATCGAATTTAACCTGAAGGGTGAGTTTTTTAAAAGCCAAAATGGATTGTAAAGCTTTTGGAAAGGACTTGCTTTGTTGGCATTTCTCATGGCAGTCAGCCAATGTTTGCTCAGCAAGAACCCTTCAGGTACTCTGGTTTCTTTGTTTTGGCTTTTCCTTACCATCCTTGCAGTTGGGTTGTTGGCAGCTCTTGGGGGTTTTTAGGTTTTGGATTTGTTGAAGTGGGATTTTGCATTATATTGACTCCCCTTTGTGTCACATCATTTCTTCAGGGGCAAAGGATATCAGATGTTAGACTTCAGATCTTCATCTCTGACAGTATCAGCATTGCTAGAAAAAGAATTTGGGAACTTCTGCTGTGGAGTCTGAAACTCCCTCATTATAAAATTGTCGTGGTTTAACCCCAGTCAGCAACTAAGCACCACGCAGCCGCTCGCTCACTGCCCCCACCCCAGTGGGATGGGGGAGAGAATTGGAAGGGTAGAAGTCAGAAAACTCGTGGGTTGAGATAAGAACAGTTTAATAATTGAAGTAAAATGAAATAGAATAGTAGTAGTAATAATAATATAATAATACAATAATAATATACAAAGCAACTGATACACGATACAATTGCTCACCACCCGCCGACCGATACCCAGCCCGTTCCCAAGCAGCGATCGCTGCCCCCCCCCGGCCAACTCCCCCAGTTTATATACTGAGCATGACGTCATACGGTATGGAATAGCCCTTTGGCCAGTCTGGGTCAGCTGTCCTGGTTGTGCCCCCTCCCAGCTTCTTGTGCACCTGGCAGAGCATGGGAAGCTGAAAAAGTCCTTGACTGGTGTAAACTCTACTCAGCAAGAACCAAAACATCAGCATGTTATCAACATTATTCTCATTCTAAATCCAAAACACAGCACCCTACTAGCTACTAAGAAGAAAATTAACTCTATCCCAGCTGAAACCAGGACAAAAATGTAGGACTTAAATGAATACTTGATAGGGAAACTCAGAAATGCAGGAGATGGTGAGGATTTATAATGCACTAAGAACTATGCTAACATATATATAATATGCACAAAAACTGTATAGTAATAAGACACAGAACTTTAATTTTAATTCTCAACATTTCTTAGTAATGAAGACCATCTTCAATTTCAATGTGGTTGTTTGCCTGTTTTTTGCAATAAGATCTCTGCTTTACTCAATGGAGCTCAAGGAATGCATTATAGTCATTTGATGTGTTATTCAGCATTGGGTTTTCTCCTTTTTGATGATGCATTAACTCAGCACCTTCTTCCGTATAGCTGGCCATTAGGACAGCTAATTTTCTCACGAGATTTTTCTGCATTTGATCATTATGTGATAATCATCATTTAGAGTTTCACAAATGTTTTTAAGTACCTTTTTATTGTATGGCAACGTATTGTGGAGCCATGGTTAAAGCATTAGATTCCTCTGACTTTATTTGCAGTGCTGAGCAATGAATGCTTATGTAAATCAAATCCCACAATCTTAAATTGGGTGCTTAGAAAATATGGAACATATAGGAATCATCTGACTACTAGCGGCACTGAGAATCTCATGAGGTATACTACTACTCTAACATATTTTATACTCATATATTTATATTGAGGTATGTCTATTTAGGTATAGCAAATGCTTCTAGGAACAGATAAAAGATTGAAATTACCTATCAGAGAAGGACTGTAATCAAAATAAGGGGAATTGCCTAACTCAGATAAGTGTTCTATTTACAACACAATTTGGAAATATGGTAATACCAATAACAATATGTAACTGACATTCTTAGGACTAAGGTACCCATATTTGGGGAATCTACAGTGAATAATAATATGCCTTCTAGTATGTGCAGCTGTTCAGAATTCAGTTATTGCTCTCTCTTGCACATAGCACTGACCTAGTCAATGAGGTCAGTCCATTTCCCCCTGCATCAAGATGATGAAGTAATGACCTGTTTCAGTGGATTGGGATCAAGTGTTAGGCCTAAAAATATATTAGCTCAGGAGAATATATTAGTTCATGTGACTTGACACTATAAGAAACTGCAGAGGAAAATTTTGTAGACACTCAGTACTAAATGACAAGGTATGTTTAATGTAGACTGAGGACATGTGTTAATTGCAATACCAGAGTTTTATGCCAAGCTAGCAAGGACCAGAGAAATGGGGTAGCTGAGGACACTGTTGATTTAACTCAGTGTGTCATGATCAGTGAAGAGGAAAACAAATCAAGTTCTCATTTTTACAACAGTTGCTGAGGCTTTAGGAAGACCACATAGGTTTTGGCTTATGCTTTTTTCTGTTCTTTTACAGGTTAGCAGGTCATCCACTATTGCAGGGCTAGAAAGGGAAGTAATAATAACTTTTTCTTCCTACCTTCTTGCCTTTTGCGTAATATTCTATACAATTTTGCTGATGTCTCCTGTACTTTTGGACTGTGTATTTTTGACAGCAGAGTTCTGATGTGCTTACATAAAAACAGTTATTAGATTTCTTGTGCGTTATATTTATTGAAAATATTTCATTATTCATATTTTTTCTGTGTATGGGTTTCTGCCAACACGAAATTGATTCCAAATAGTAAGGAAATTCCTGTGATCAAACCCAGCATCTATACAGTGTGCTTTAAAAGTTATTTCCATCATGGCTGCTGTTTCTTGTCCTAAAAATTGGTTTCATTTGTTCCCTACTATTTTCTTACTGTTTCTTTTATGTTTTCTGGTTGAGATGGTATTATTTGTCTCTTTCAAGCCATGAAACACTGGTGTGGAGCAGTGTTTTTCTTATTCTTTCTAAAAATCTGAAATATAGCAGAAACTGTTTTAGATTCTGTGGAAGTCAGGCCTTACTGGTTCCCAAACCTAAAACAATGACAAATGCATTCATCTTCATGACTTGATGTGTTCTTAACTTATCATTTTGAGCTCATTACATTAATACCATAAGCTAATTAAGACGTAGAACCTCCAGAGTTAAAAAATATAGGTGCAAAATCATTTACAGGGAGGTTTAAAACTTCCTAAAAGTTTAACATTAGTGAAAGTATTCACATTATCCTTGAATATTTGGATTACAACTGAGACAAAAATGAAAACAGTCCTTCAAAGAAGGTATTCCCAGTTGTAATCCCACAACTCCACCAACTTTGGAAATTGTTTAGCATTATGAACTTAACTACTGTCATAAGCCCTGCTACCTTACTTTACTCTCACTAAAATACTTTAAATTCAGTGTTGCAGTATTGATACAATTATTTAATGCTGATCGTGACAGTTATTTCAGTAGATATTGGTGCTCACTGCTGCAGAAAAAGCATCTAAATTAGGACACCCGTGTTGGTAAGTGTTGATTGTAGCACTGTGTTACTGATGTGATAATAGGTGCTAAAGAGGATGACTTCTGTAATGAATTAGTTGGCTGCCTGGCATGCTTCTGTTTCTTTCAGATAGAAAGCTGGTCTTCCTTTTATGGGATGAGAATAATGAAACAGTTAGTTCGAGGAAGCATGCAAAAGCAAATTGATGTACCTAATAGATACTGACTTATTTTCACACTTTTTCTTTGTTAGCGTAAGAGCTAGTAGGAAATTATTGAGAGGAGGATGCAAGGAGGGACCTGCCAATTTATCAGCAAAATTTAATTTCCATGTTTACCCCTCAAGAATCAAAACAACTCATAAATGCTTATACTGCAGTATATTGTGAAGGGTTTTCTGGTAACTGTAAATTACAAAATATTTTATATAAGCCTTAAACTTGAAGCAATACAAGAAACTGCACATAATATAGTTAAGTCTAATGTTGTGTTTGATAGACATTCTAGGGAAAAATAACAGACATCATAAAGCATGCCTTAAGCCATTTCTTTAATAAAAAATGTGAACTAAAGCAGAAACATAAGTTGGACCTGTCATATTTTAGAACCTTGTATCCCTCATTTGCCTTAGAATGAATATTCAGAAGGAGTTATAAGCACCTCATGGCCAAATGCAACTTCTCTGTTGTAGAAGGGAGTGTTCCCGTTGTTCTGGGGGAGCTGGATCAGTCTATTTTGCTCTGCCTCTATAAATTTAACAATAGGTGTTTATCTGCCTGTGGTGGTATTCCAGGTTGAACTGGGATATCAACGTGGAAGAATTATTCCGAAGTAGCTCTCTATGGGTGGCCTTTTCTCCTGTGACTGGATTATCCAAAAACTGAACCCTTGGAATATTTATGCCATAGCAGGTTTCCCAGCATAAATCCAGTTGTAGATACATCCAGATGAATACCATTCATCTACACCTGTTCCTCAGCAAATCTTGCTCTTTTGCATTGCAAACTTATATTAATAAGCACAGTCTAATTCTTGATCTGTATGCTTTAAAACTGTACAAAGATAATTGGCTTTGCACAAGCTGCATATTATTGCTAAGGGGTCATTATGAGCCATATCATAATCAGGTTTTCTCAAGAGCACTGATTTTACTGCTTTTAACTGGGGATTTTGCCATATCAAATTTGAGCTTTCTACACATGGCTATTCAGCACCTGACTCATCCTAATATCTAAAGTACATCTGGTGAGAAGTCTCTGTTGAGATGCAATTAGACATAGAAATTGGCCACCTGAAATTGTGTGTTCAGAATGCTTACATTTCACATTAGAAAAAATCAAAGCAAGATACTTTGTTTCTGGGTCATGTAATTCTGAACTGAGGCACTTTCATACATCAGACACCTGAGGCATTTTTGTTTCCATTGACCTGTGTCCACCAGACCTACATCAGTAGTCTGTAGGATCTGTAATCTGGATTCTCAAAATCCCAGAGGGAGGCAAGAGGGTACCATAACAATGTTTTTAAATCTGGTTATTTCTGAACTTCTCCTTCCATGGAAATTTTAATATTTCATATTTTCACTTTATTTCAGAATGAAGCTAAAAGCTAAATGAGGAGAATTCCCTGTAGAACTGAAGTCTAGATTTGCATCCAGTTCTGGTTACCAAAACATGAGAAAAGCAGGAAATAGATGGCATTATTGTTTTCTTTCATTTTTTTTAATCTACTGATTTTTCTTAATGTCTAAACTGGTTTTGCTCATACTTTTTATACATATAAGCCAGGAATGTACACGACTTGTTCAGATTTAGGCTGCACATATCTTGCCTGTTTTAAAAGACTAGGGTAATTTTCTTTAACATTGTTCCCTTCCCGCCCCTTTCCTGCTCTTCCTGCTTTCTACACATGCACTCATTCAAGCAGACTCAACCTGAAGTAATTCAAATAGAGGTATAAAACATTCAGAAAATAATGTAATTTAATAGAAATGATGGAAATTATTTTCTATAGGAGAAATACAGTAATATTTCACAATTTTTACATTACCTGAAATGTGCAGGATCTTATTTAACATTATTATTCATGACTAAATTTTGAAGAATATCTTCTAGAGAGTCTGTGTACAGATATCTGCATATTACTTGTAGGAGCAAGCAGTGAGCACTTTCTTGTATCAATTACTTTAAACATTAATCTCTTAAATATATTTTGTTTTCTTTCTGCTATCTGGATTTTTATGTTCATTTCATTTACTGTTTAGAAGATACTATTGATAACATAAGGAAAAGAACGAAGCCCTGTAGTGAGACTTTCTCTGATCCATATACCACTTTTAATAATTTGCAGTAGGGGTTTTTTTTCCTCATGTGGGAGGAACAGCAATTAAAAAGTTGCTAAGTATCTATTTTAAAAAAATGCTATAGATCATGTACTGATCTATTTAATCTTGCTTTAAAAATAAAAAGTTTTCCCTACATTTCCAAAAAGCATTATTGACATTACTTTAATTTTTTTTTTCCTCACTGTTTTGAATGGCTCAGGTTTATTATGAAAGGTTCATGACAATCTCATATGACTAGGATTGGAGCAGAGAGACATGTACACTACCAGGTCTAGTTCAATAACACAATTTTACCTACATTTTGCACTACTGCTAATACAGTGAGAGATATGCTTTGAAACAATCTCTTTGAAAATCAACTGGCATTTGAATGAGACAAGAAAATAGTTCCCATATTCTTCACAGATGACTCGTACTTTTTCCAATCCATTTTATGTATAATTTTAGTCCATCAAATATGCCTTAATCTGTAATAAAATAAGATAATGTAATTTATCTTGGATTTCCATAAAATATTTTGTCCTCTTTCATATTTTTTAGGAAAAAATACATTAAAGTGTAGTCACTGTATTTGATCTTTTATATTTGGAAGAGGATGAAGTTAGCTTGCATTTGAGGGTAGCCTAGCACTTTGACAGTAGTACATATAATCAGAAAAGGATTATCTATATTGATATAGATAGGGAAGGACTTGCATAACTGTTTTTGAACAACTTTCTACTTAGAAGTGATATCTTCAAACAGAGTCTACTCAGACTGCTAGCTCAGTTTTACAGGGTAATTGAGGACTGGTCAGGATTAAAGGCATAGCACCAGTCATTCGGCACTCTTTGCAATAATACATAATAACCCTATGCTTATCTCTAATACTAGTAAAAAACCTTTTAAAGTTATCTCTTAGCTGCAACTAGAAAAGTTATGCCAAATCTAAACTCAGTTAAATGTTGCTAAAACAACACTGACAGAAGAATATTTGAGGGAGTTTTCTATTTATTTTGAATAGCTTTTCCCAGATGTTCAGAAATAAAGTTTATGGCGCATGATAAAAACTTTGATGGGAGCAAAATATAAATTTAACTCAGATTCGTGAGTAGAGAAGATGCAAGAGCTCACCCTGGAAAGGTATGCTCAAGGGCAATGGGCAGGCGTGCTACATTTCCAGTAGGTGAGGGCAGATTTGGCTCTGGAATTTTTGGACCTATGCGGATGTCTTTTTGTGAGCTCTCATAACCCATATCATTCACCTAAAAGCTGCCTGTCCCTTACACTCATCTCTGTATATAAAATGCAGATGCAATACAGAATATATAAAATGTGCCTTTACTTTCTTGCTGTTCTGACTGATTGTCATGGCTTTACTCTTGCAAGAAGACCTTCCTGCTGCTACATACTCTTGTGTGCCTAAATGGAGTAGTAGAAAACTTACTCTAAAAGAAATGAGTTTATTTCTGAGTTGTGGGAATATTCAAGGATGAAGTTCCCTTAGGCTTTTGCAATCAGTATCTTTGCAAAGAGATGTTTATGAAAAGGATAACATATAAATGCTGAGAGGAAGTGCATCCTGGAAATGCCACATGCCCTCAGAAATAACAGTATAACTGCACTGCTCCTAACTGAAAGTGTTTTGCAGATCAATAAAATATATTAACTCTAAACCAGCTTCGTTGCATTGTGAAGGCAAAACACACACACAAAAAAATAATGTGGAGAGGAGAAAGAAGGAAGGAGGCAGTTTAAATAGAAATGCAACAACTGAAGCTGAAGTCTTTTTTTAAAAAAAGTATGAGCTAGTGCACTCATCCATCTCAATATGATTTGAGGAAGCATAAAGTTGGCGTGTGTACAAATAAATAAAAGATGAAGTATTTGTAGGGTTTTAAAAAGCTTGTTGGTTTTACTCGTTTGCCTTTAAAATCTTTCAGACTTTGAGAGAGAATACTATTTAAATTATTGACTTACAGTGGTGACACTGAATGCATAATCTGAAAGAACAACTAAATATGTATGGTATCAATGAAAACTCACCCAAATACAATATAACTCATGTTTCTAATTAATAATTACTCTCAATTTTATTTTAAAAGATAGTGGAGAAACATGGCATTTTGCGGTTTTGAAGAATGAAAGCTCCTTTGATATACTTCCTCTGATGAACTTCCTCCCATAGAGTGATTTTGTTCCTTTTCTCAGGCTTGATTTAAAGGTTGGATCTGATACCTACTTTCATATATTTTCTTTTTTTTATCAAGGATTCTGGTATTTTTAATGTAAACTTCGGAAGGAAGAAATAGCCATGTGATCTGAAAAAAGAAGCATGGCCAGCAGGTCGAGGGAGGTGATTCTGCCCCTCTACTCCGCTCTGGTGACACCCTACCTGGAGTACTGTGTCCAGCTCTGGGGTCCTCAGCACAGGAAAGACATGGACCTGTTGGAGCGGGTCCAGAGGAGGCCACAAAAATGATCAGATGGATGGAACACCTCTGCTATGAGGAAAGGCTGAGAAAGTTGGGGTTGTTCAGCCTGGAGAAGGCTGTGGGGACACCTTATTGTGGTCTTTCAATACTTAAAGGGGGCTTATAAGAAAGATGGGGACAGACTTTTTAGTACGGCCTGTAGAGGTAGGACAAGGGGTAATGGTTTTAAACTAAAAGAGGGTAGATTCAGACTAGATATAAGGAATAAACTTTTTTACAATGAGGGTGGTGAAACACTGGGACAGGTTGCCCAGAGAGGTGGTAGATGCCCCATCCTTGGAAACATTCAAGGAGAGGCTGGATGGGGCTCTGAGCAACCTGATCTAGTTGAAGATGGTCATTGCAGGGTGGGTTGGACTAGATGACCTTTAAAGGTCCCTTCCAACCCAAACTACTCTGTGATTCTATGATTCTATGAAATTAGGTTTGATTCCAGACCATTTTAAACCTAATTGCAATGAAATAACTTCAGTCTGTAACTTTTTGGTGGGAATTATGAAACTGTTTCTGTTTGTAACTCAGCTAAAACTTGTCTGTACCTATGTGCTTGGAGGATGCAAAACATGGTTGCAATAAAAATAAACGATTGTTGTTTATCACGATTCATACTTCGTGCCACACATAATGCTGTGGCTGGCCAGATTTATTAACGTAATCAAACATTGACATGGTACTGGTGTCAAGACAAACTAGTGAACGGTTTGATTACTTTGTTTCAATGGACCAACTAATAGTAAAAAAGACTATTATTTGATTATACTAAACATATAATAGATATAAGATTTTTAAGATCAATCTTGTCATTTAGCCCATGACCAGTAAGTATGAAGCTTCTAATTGAGAAAGTTGTCCAACCATCTGCAAGTTAAATAACACAATGTTTTGGTAAATACATGCTATTTTTATTAGAATCTGAGTCCTTTAAAATATTTCCAATTTAACATCCTTCACAACCTTTTTCAAGTAAAGTAAATGTCATGCCTTCAAAATGTGGATATTCAAATACGTGCCCTGAATCCAAGAACTCTTACTGTCATTGTATGCTCTCTGCTGTATAGCTTTATCCATATAATTGAATAATTATGAAGTTTGCATTCCGAGCATTCCTCTGTTCTCATTAGGTATCTTTTTTTTTTGTGTCTTGCTTGTTCCTATCTGTGGTTTATGATACCATTTCACTGTAGTATGCTTACATTAAAGCCACTGTGCTGGAACTGAATTCACCTAGTCAGGTCTCCAGCACCTCTTACAGAGCCCCACCAACTTTTCTCAGCCTTTGCATTGGCAAACCCATATCCTAATCTGAATGTCAGATTCAATTGCAAGAGCAAAACCGTGGATCATAAAATAAAATCATAGCTTGAAAGAAGAGACTGTCCTTAGGAATTTTATTTTCTCCACTGAATAGGAGCAAGGAAGAAATGGGAAGGCATGTCCATCCACCAAAACACAGGCCTGCTCAGCAGGGTACCTCAGGGAGCTAATGGAGGTGGCTTTAGGTGAATAGAATCCTGCTGCAACTGATGGAGACAGAAAATCTCCCCTGGAGGTGATAAAGAGCACTTGCATTAAACTTTTGCTCTGAATCACCATCCGCAGGAGTCTGATTTTTGCTGACTGTGCTGAATGGGATCCTAGGGAGACTTGCCAACTCAGCCATCAAAATGAAGTTCCTGAAATCAGCTGATGTGAAATTTTGTTATGCCTTCCTCCCTTATAGCTCATTCTTGCAAACAAAACCCAGCACAAGTTGGGCTACTGGTCATTGTAGATACCCATGTCTAATCAATACAAAATGAAATGCAGTTACTTGTTCATCCTCCATTGCTCAGGATCATGGTGTTCTTCCTGTTCCTCTCTCCGTCAAACATCAATGCTAGACCTCCCATGACTGGTCTCTCCCCAAGGTTTGTCCTCTGGGCTGAGCCATCTACCTCAGCCTTACCAATTTCAGTCAGAGCATTTTCATCCTCGGTATCTAGACTGAGAAACCTGAGTTCCTTTAAACTACTCAGCAGATGTATGTTATAGTTGCTCTGCAGGATAATTTTGTGGATCTTCCTATAATCAAAGCGTACAGTTTAATTCTTAAATGCAGCGAGAGACTTTTTTACTTTCTATGTTGCAGCTATGAAAGCATCCCATATGCTTTCCAAGCATTTCTGTATAGTTAAATGGCATTACCATTGCTATATGGATGGAATGGGTGTCTCATAAATATGTACTATGGAGCTGTGAGAAGCCAAGTTGGCTAAAGAAAAGTTGGACCCATGAGAAGCAGGTAATTTATGACAGTCCTTTTCTGTATTCACTAATTTGTGGAAACAAAGCATAGAACAATGAAGCCTATTTATGATTTGGCCATAGCTCTTTCCAAATTTGACTTATTCAAAGTAGGTTTTTTCCCTCTTTTTTAGATAATAAAAATCTTAGTGGAGGTAGATAGTAGAGAAGAAGGAATGAATATCTTTGAACTGCTGTTTCTCTGATCAGCAAGAAATAATCTATTTGTTTGAAAACTGCACGTGATAGTAAGAGAGGTTATATGTCACATGATCACTAATCAGGTAAAAATAATGCAATAAAGTAGTCTGTACAAAAGACTGAGCATGAAATTATCATTATGCATCAATGGCTTTAGTGCACCTCACTTTCAGGTGAAGAATAAAAGAGGGTTCGGGGAAGAGGTAAGAAGGTGGGTAGAGGAAAGAGAAGATTAAACTAAAGACAAAATGAATGCATGGCTGCATCCAAGTTAATGATTCGGCTGTTGAGAGTTCATTCAGGTGGGACCACAGGACCGACAGAGGGGCTGTGTGAAGTCCAATCCGCGGTCTGTCTGGCCCCTTTCCAAGAGTGGCAAGGAGCAGATGCCCAGGGAAGATCAAACCACAGCAAGCAAGGAGTGATGATTCCTTTAACATATCCTACAAACTTTAAGAAATTTGCAGCTGAGGGACTTCTGGATCCAGAGCTGGTATCCATGTGTTTAATAGCCGTTGTTGTATGTTTCTTCCAGTAGTTTGTCTAATCACTTTTTGAGTCCATGTGAATTTTGTGATTAGGCCAGAAGCATGGGCATGGTGTCACAGCATTGTGACTCTGCCATGCTGCCGTGGTTTCGAAGCTGGCCTTGCTGGCTGTCCTTGGTGCTGTACCCCGTGCTGGGGTGACTTTACCTGAGAGGGCCCAGAGTGACCAAGTGAGCATGGGCTGCTGGTTGTACAGGGGCATCCCTGTCTTTAGACCTGGAACTGGGACCTGGGTGCTCCTCACATCCTAGGTGAATGCTACAGGGTCACTTGAGTGCTCCGTTAACTCCCTCAAGGGCATTAAAAGAGAAGAGGAGCATGTTCCCCTTCCTTCCCCTCAGAATATGAAGTTGGTACCCCAAAAGTTAGAACATTCTTCTATGATTTAGGTATTTAGGTTAACCTCCCTCTGGTAGAGGAGGGAAATGAATTTTTTATGAGCCACTCAGTCTTTTTTTTTTTTTTTAATGCCTAGACATTATTTTGTGGGTGGCGTTTAGGCTGCTAAATCATTTTTTCTTTATATTACTTTATTACCTTGAAAGTCTTGCAGACTCTGGTAAGCACTTGGAGTTTTAGGGCGTCTGAATTTAAGAACAGGTCATCAGCAAAACTCAGATGAGTTCTCAGAAAAAGAAAAGCCTCTGACCTAGATCCAGCATACTTGCTTTGACACTGGGGTTTGTTCTTTTCATAGACCCAAAATAGGATTTCAGCTGCAAAACTCCTTTGCTTCCTGCTGTCACTGCCTAATAAAATAATGCACAGCTTTTTGTAGGACATAGTATTTGATGAAGGACTGTGATTTACCAAAAAAGCAGACCAGCCTCTTGAGGGCTCAGATATTTAGTAAGTTAATTTCCTGAAGAACTGTAAGCTAACCAGATGTAGCCTAAAGTCTCAAAGGCATCAGGTTAGGAAATAAATTGAAAAACTGACAAGAAAAGTGTTGCCTTCAATACCACCTTAGTGAAGCAGAATGCTTAAAACCAGCACTGAACCTCTGCCTTAAAAATTACATTACTTAAAGAGAAAATAAAACATGATAAAAATTATATCTTTACACTAAGGAGAAAAATATTTGAATTTGCCTATTCAAAGGTACGAAGCATCACCTTAGCAGGGAAACAACCTGTTTTATAAAGCACTGGAACCCCTGAATCCCAGTCCCAACCTTTACGCTGATTGCCTGTGTGAAAGTAGCATTGGCTCACCTTGATTCATTTTTAAGCGGATTAAAACATATTCAGACCCTATGTAGACACATTTGCCTTTATGAGTGGATTATATTAGACTGTTTTAATCTACTGTAATCCACATTTTTTTTTCCTAAGGACACATACCTACAAATACAAAGAAAAAATATTTTGCTAGAGTATGTACATATATAGAACAAGGATGAAGGTATTTCTTGGAAAATTGTTTTGAATGTTTTGAGATGTTCTTAGTGCGAAAGCTTTGTGATACTGTGATTTTGTGCATGTCTGTCTATGTACCTTTCAATTTATGTATCGTTTGCCTAGCCTTTTCCTAATAATAGCCTTTTCTGCCACTTGCTAAGTTTGTTATTTCCTTCCTTGTTTTTATGCAGCTTCAAAATCAGTTTGATTCAAAGAGAATGGAGGTAGCACTCAGAAAGCTAAATGTCCACTGCCCAAAACATATCATTTTCATTTGTTCTTGTATTTGGGATCAGATGCTTTACATAATATGCTATCTAGTCTGAGTTGTTGACAGAATAGAGAGATACAGTTCCTTCTACTGAGTTCTCTTTTCTAAATTGGTTGCAAATATTGTCTATGATGGTGGAGATTCTTCCTAACAGTTTTCAGTAAAGCAGTATGCTGTGGAGTCATGAGTCAGGTTTATGTCACTTCACTCCTTCAGCCGTCTCCCAGAACTGTACTATATTAAGCCCATATTATCGTCTGCCTGTTCTTGACTATCAGATAGCTACTGTGGAAAATTCAAAGCTTTTCTCGATGGTTGCACTATAAAAGCATTTCATAAATGGTTTGATTCAATGCTTGAGGCATGTTAAGTAAACTTTTGCATCATATCCAGCTTCTTTCACCAACTGAAAAGAGGAGAAAAAAAAGATACAGTGTCTTTAACACACTCTGATTTTTCACCTCTCCTGAACAGTGCTAATTTCATGAACTTCAGTTTCTCATCGAAAATGCTTCCTTGCAGGATTTATGTATTCTCTTATTAGACATGCCATTGTTTTGACCCTTTTTTTTCTTTCCGTGTAAGAAAGTGTTTCTCTCTGGGATGCATTTTTTGCCCATTCAAATTATGTTTACTAAAACCCTGTAGATACACTTACCTGTTGTAATCACTTATTGTAACCACACGATACTTACAGTGATTGCAACATATTTTCCCTTTGGCGGACAATGTGTATCTGTTCCAGTAAGTCCCTTGTAAACAATGGCACTTAAGTTTATTTCAGGATCAAAAAACAGTGTGATTTAAAGTTCATCAAGTTTCGAGTGTGTTATGAGAGAGGAGAACAAAAGTCAAACATCTTTATCATATATTTAGATTATTTGATAAATTTCAATAAAAGGATCTCAAAGAACAAAGTTCAGCATAGAATGGCATGGTAGCATCTGCAGTTTCACTGATATGTATTTGTAAAAACTTTATTAATTAATTTTCATTAAAATAAAAATAATTCCAAAGGAGGGGAGAAGGAATGCTCTCCAATGGCAGTAATTTTTACTAAAGATGATACCACCTAGTAAGTTTGAAAACAGATGTATAGAAAAATAGTCACAACTGGTAGGCAAAGTCTAGAGTCCCCCAACGTTGCCCTTGCAAAAGCAGTTTGCATCCTGTGAGAGTTCTTTAAAGAACTGAAACACAAAACTTTTAAAAATGCCTGACTGCTTCACTGCATTCTGATCTCGCTTTTCCAGCAGACAGGCATGAGACAAAGCAAGACGCACATTTTGGAAAATTCCTTCACGAGTATTTGTCCCTTAGTTTGTCACTGACTCATTGACATGGGGGCCGTAATAGTACTGGTAGATTAAACATGCCGAGGTCTGTTTTCTCTCCTGGAAGTCAACAACCTGCTTCCATACAACTGGACTTCTTAGTTACCAGGGTGAGGTGACCTCAAGTGAACTTGTGCTAACTCTCAGGCTGTGTTCAGAAGTTGTTTTGGAGAGTATTAATTGGCCTGAGCCAAACCCACCACTTTCTGAAAAATTACAAGTAGAGACAATCAAATTCCATGGTGGGAGAATGTTTCCTAGCACCATTAAATTTTCACATGGGAAAAATAGACAGTCTGTGCTTTTAACATTTCACTCTAAACTTTATAAAAGCTTTGTACCAGCTTTGTAAGCTGTAATTCCTTAAAATTTCTTTTAAAATAATCCTTTAGAATGGAATGTTATTTTAAATGGGATTCATGCATTACAAACTTTCGTCAATCTTCTAGGTTCAGTTAAAGGAGCACAGTGACCAGATAAAAGGATGAGTCAGAGCAGTCTGATTCATAGGCAAAACAACAGAAAAAGTATTTTTCCCACAAGCTTTAATTTATTATTTTGTAACTTTATATATACAGCTGTAGAAATTCATGATTGTATCTCTGATTAGGTACAGATATACAGAACAAAGAGCAGTACTGAGCTGTGTACAGGAAAGCCTCCTCTCTGAGATTCTGAGCATATCTTCTTATGTGAACCAACCTTTTGAATGCAATGGGCCTATTCACGTGAGCATAATAACTCAAATATATGTGAAAGACCAGGCTGTGGGCTTAAGCCAAATATCTGCACTTCTGTTGCTGTTTATGAATTGCCACACTGATTCTACAATGAAAAGTATTCATCCTTACCATGAAAAGGTGATCACAGGTAGATATTCATAGAATCATAGAATGCTTTGGGCTGGAAGGGACCTTTAAAGGTCGTCTAGTCCAACCCCCTGCAATGGGCAGGGCCATCTTCAACTAGATCAGGTTGCTCAGAGCCCCATCCACCCTGTCCTTCAATGTTTCCAATGATGGGGCATCTACCACCTCTCTGGGCAACCCATTCCAGTGTTTCACCACCCTCATAGTGAAAAATTATTTCCTTGTGTTCAGTCTAAATCTACCCTCTTTTAGTTTAAAACCATTATCCCTTGTCCTGTCACAGCAGGCCTTGCTAAAAAGACTATCCCCATCTTTCTTTTAGGCCCCCTTTAAGTATTGAAAGGCTGCAATAAGCTGGATGCAGTACTCCAGGTGGGGTCTCACTAGAGGAGAGTAGAGGGGCAGAATCACCTCCCTCAGCCTTCTGGCCATGCTTCTTTTGATGCAGCCCAGGATACGTTTGGCTTTCTGGGCTGTGAGAGCATATTGCTGGCTCATGCCCAGCTTTTCGTCTACCAGTACCCCCAAGTCCTTCTTGGCAGGGCTGCTCTCAATCCCTTCATCCACCAGCCTGTATTGATACTGGGGATTGCCCCGACCCAGGTGCAGGACCTTGTACTTGTCCTTGTTGAACCTCATGAGGTTCACACAGGCCCACTTCTCAAGCTTGTCCAGGTCCTTCTGGATGGCACCCTGTCCCTCCGGCGTGTCAACTGCACTGCTCAGCTTGGTGTCATCTGCAAACTTGCTGAGGGTGCACTCAATCCTGCTGTCTATGTCATTGTTGAAAATATTAAACAACACTGACCCCACTGCAGACCCCTGAGGGAAACCACTTGTCACTGATCTCCGTCTGGATATTGAGCCATTGACCACTACCCTCTGGATGCGATCATCCAGCCAGTTTGCTATCCACCAAACAGTCCACCCATCAAATCCATATCCTTCCAATTTAGAGAGAAGGATATTGTGGGGGACCATGTCAAAGGCCTTATAGAAGTCCAGAGAGATGATATCCCGTGTCCACTGATGCAGTCACTCCATCGTAGAAGGCCACTAGGTTGGTCAGGCAGGATATGCCTTGGTGAAGCCATGCTGGCTGTCTCAAATCACCTCCTTGTCCTCCATGTGCCTTAGCATAGCTTCTAGGAGGGTCTGCTCCATGATCTTCCTAGGCACAGAGGTGAGGCTGACAGGTCAGTAGTTCCCGGGGTTCTCCTTTTTACCCTTTTTAAAAATGGGTGCCATGTTTCCCTTTTTCCAGTCCCCAGGGGCTTCACCTGACTGCCATGACTTTTCAAATATCATGGAGAGTGGCTTGTCAACTACCTCAGCCAGTTCCCTCAGGACTCTAGGATGCATGTCATCAGGACCCATTGACTTATGTATGTTCAGGTTCCTCAGGTGGTCGCGAACGTGATCTTCACTTACAGTGGGAGAATCTTTGCCCCTCTGATCCCCATCATATGGCCCATTGACTCGGGAGCTGTGAGGAGAGAGGTTGCCAGTGAAGACTGAGGCAAAAAAGTTGTTGAGTACCTCAGCCTTCTCCTTGTCTGTTGTTACCAGCTTGCCAGTCTGGCTCATCAGAGGGGGTATGCTTTCCTTAACCTTCCTTTTCTGGTTGACGTACCTGTAGAAGCCCTTGTTATTATTCTTTGCATCCCTTGCCAGGTTCAGCTCCAGTCGAGCCTTGGCCTTCCTGATCCCATCCTTACACAACAAGGCAGTGTCCCTGTACTCTTCCCAAGATACCAGTGCCTTCTTCCACTGCTTGTGCATTCTCTTCTTGGCCTTTAGTTTGACCCCCAGGTCATGGCTCAGCCATGCTGGCCTCTTCCCTTCCTTGCCTGATTTCTTGCACCTGTGGATCTGGAGCTCTTGCGCTCTCTGGAAAGTATCCTTAAAGACCTCCCAGCTCTGTTCTGCTCCCTTGTGCCTGAGGGCCATTTCCCAGGGAGTCCTGTTGACTAACTCCTTGAAGAGCTGGAAGTTTGCTTTCCTAAAATTCAGGGTCCTGACTATGCTCTTCACCTGATACTTATCTCTCAGGGCTGTGAACTCCACCAGTGTGTGATCACTGCAGCTGAGGCTGCCTCCAATCCTGACATCACCAATGAGCTCACTTGCATTGGTGACCACCAGGTCCAGTACTGTGTCCCCTCTGGTAGGGCTATGTATTACCTGGCTTAAGAAGTTGTCCTCCATGCACTCCAGGAGTCTCCTAGATTGCCTACTGCCTGCTGTGTTACTTTCCCAGCAGATGTCAGGGTGGTTAAAATCCCCCAGCAGGACGAGAGCCTGTGAGCGCAATGCCTCCTGTAGCTGGCGAAAAAAGGCTTCATCAATAGGCTCCCCTTGATCAAGCAGCCTGTAGCAGACCCCAACCACAAGGTTCCCTTTGTTGCCTCGGTCTCTAATTCTTACCCATAAACTTTCAACCTGCTCATGGCTATACTTCAGGGACAGTTCTTTGCATTCAATCCATTTCTTGATGTAGAGGGCAACATCTCTGCCCCTGCTACCTCGCCTGTCCCTTCTGAACAGCCTGTAGCCTTTGATAGCTGCACTCCAGTCATGGGATTCGTCCCCCCGTTTCAGTAATGGCAACTAGGTCATAACTTTCTAGCAGCACAGTAGCTTCCAGCTCCTCCTGTTTGTTGCCTGTGCTGCGTTAATTGGTGTAGACACTTCAGTTGGGCTGTCGTCCGTGTCACCTTCTTGGAAGAACACCCCTTGGTTCCCTTGAGGAATTTCTCTGGTATTTCCCTGTTGGCTTCTATTACCTCAAGAGCCCCCTGCTCATCCCTGTAAGACTTCGACTGCTGTAGTGTTTCCAGCACGCCTTAGATCAACAGGCTGAGGGCCCTCACTAGCACCTCATCCCAGGCTAGTACCCCGTCCCTCTAACCATGGCGTGTCATCCCACCCCTTATCACAGGCAAGCCTGATAACAACCTCCCCCCCCCACCTCCTTGAATCTAGTTTAAAGCTCTGTTGCTGAGCCCTGCAAGCTCCTGAGCAAAAACCCTCTTCCTCCTTTCAGAAAGGTGAATGGATGCAAGCAAGCCTGGTGCCGTGTAGGCCATCCCATTGTTGAAAACCCCAAAATTTTGACAATGACACCAGCCACGGAGCCATGTATTAATGGACTGGATCTATTTGTTCCTTTCAATGTTCCTGCCTGCAACTGGAAGGAGGGACAAAAAAATAACCTGTGCTCCCGATTCCCTCACCAACCATCCCAAGGCCCTGAAGTCTCTCTGGATTGCTTTTGGACCACGGGTTGCAGCTTCCTCTCCACGTACATGGAAAATCAATAACGGGTAGTAGTCCAAGGGCTGTACCAGGCTGGGAAGTTTCCTGGTGATGTTCTTAACCTGGACCCCAGGGAGGCAGCAGACTTCCCTATGAGGAGAGTTTGCCCAGTATATTGGACCCTCTGTTCCCTTCAGAAGGGAGTCACCTACAACTATAACCTTTCTTTCCTTCTTCGTGGAGGTGGTTGTGATACTGTGGGTAGGCCTATCTAACCTTGGAGACACCTCTGGTGCAGAAGGACTATCATCCACATCCTCCCTTGACGGGTCTTCCAGAGCCTCATGCCTGTTGGACAGAGGCACCTGTGAGGGTGTAGTGGGCAAGGAGGGAGTTCGCCTTCCACCCTGAGCATGGCCTTGCCTCCATTCACTTTTCTTTAGGCTGCTGCCTTCAGCCTCGCAGTGGGAGGGTACAGGGTCCCCTTGATCTTGAGTATTTCCTATTTGGTGCTCCTGTTTCTGTTCCAGGGAGGGTAGAGCTTGGCTCCGCTAGTCAATCTCTTGCTCAGCCTCCCTGATGCTCCTTAACCATTCTACTTCCTCTCATAGCTCTGCCACCAAACTGACCAGATCATCCACCTGTTCACACGTCACACAGCTGTTCTCACTACTGCCAACCATTACCAATGAAAGGCTCTGGCACTCCCTGCAGCCTGAGACCTGGACAGCTGCATGGTTTGCTGGGCGCGCAGTTTGGGTTGCCACATCCATTTTGGTGGTTTTAGAGGACATGGCCTTCTGCCGGATGGAGACCATAGCTGAGCTCCTTCTGATGGGGTGATGACCACTGAATGAACTTACCTTTTGAGCTGGCAGAGCTTCAGCACCCTGCCTGGACACCCTGCCTGCGTGAACTGCCGCGCTACTCCCTGGCTGACATGTCACGCACTGTTTGCTCGTCCTGTTCGCCACGCTCCTGGTCAGTCGTGCTCCCTAGGGGCCATTTCAATCTCCTGCAGTGCCTGCTGGCTATGCCCCTGGCCACATCAGCCTCGCTTGCGAGAGCTGGTGGCTCCCAGCGGGTCTCTCAGCATGTCCATGGATTTCCTGGGCTCCAGGAACCCCCCCTTATCCTCGTCGCCTCACACTCAGCCATGGAACTTAGCCGACGAGGATGCTGCTTGCTTTTAGTGGGGGAATGTATTAGCCAATAAATATTCAAATTTTTCTGCATCAGGAAAAATAATCAAAAGCAAAAGAAAGACTGTTATGCTGCACTGTTTTTGTTTGATGGCTAGTGCCAAAGACATAGCACCAAAACATGAATAAGCTGTAATGACAGCAAAGTCATGTAACGACTCTGAACAAAGTAAATATATAATATTTAGTCATTGGCCCTCCAGTCAAACCTCTTTTCCTGTGGAATGCAATGCCAAACACTTTCTAAATTTTTTCTGCCAGTTTTGGTCTTGAAAGTATATGCTGAGTCATTTGCACCATCTGTTATCTGTGCACGTATCAGCAGAGAGAAATGTTGAGAAGTTTCTGAAGACACCTGCTTATTCCATTGAGCTTACCAATTCAGGCTTTTTTCCTTAAATCGTATGTACTTACACACTTCCTAAACCATACTCTTCTTCCTTGTGCTTCTTAAGATTTTTAGAATAACAGCAGAATTTTTAGTTGTCCAAGTCTGATCCCACCTTGCCTTTGTTTAATAGTTTTAGAAAACAACAAAAGATTCTTAGTAATAATAGCTTGATAAGAAGTAGAGGTTTTGCATGTAGTACATTCATCATTGCATGAGTTTTGAAACAGTAAATATTGCACAACTTTTCCATTGGCCAACTTGGTTATTCATTGAGGTATTCAGATAATTTCTTTGAAAGCTGAAATGCTGAGATGGTATTTCGCTGTAATTTCCTGTCTGAGATTTTAACTAATGTGTCATTCTAAGGTACTGTGTGAAGCCAGAGGCAGTAAATTATGCAACTGAATGATGGACAAGTATGTAAGCTATATATCTACATCAAAATGTATATATGGATTACTGTTGAAATGATAGATTTCATATAGAGGCCCAATTCTAGTCTCATATCAGCCTTATGTGTATATAACTGGTTGACACCAGGAAATTACTGCTAATGGATATAGCTTATATTCTGAAATATGAAAGCAGAGCCAGAATTTGCAGACATGTAGATGCCAAATCCAAAGCATGAGAAACTTTTGAGGACAATAAAACATTTATGGAAAGTTAAGTGTAACAGTTGGGAGGATTTGGCCATTGAACTTAGATGATGCAGGATTTGATAAGAAATGTGTCTTTTTTTCTAGTTCTGTCTGACATACCTATTAGAAATGTGATTAACATGCAGGTATAACCTTTTCTTAGCACGCCTTTTTGATTAGTTAAATTATATTTTAAATAATTCTTAAACTTAAGAAGTCTTTAAGAAACTGTTGGAAGTAATGGCTTGCAAATAAATATGTACAAATAACTGATATTATGGCTAAATAAGACACAAATACAGTATAATTGAATTTGCATTGGAAAAGACTGTAATTTTTACAGTAACTTTGACCATCAGTGGCTCATGTCCTCCAGATTTTAGGCAGATGTTTCCTTGGGGCCGCTACTGCATTACAGTATGTTCTACCACGTGAGCAAGGATGCTTTGTGCTTTTTTCAGCCTTTGAAGTCCCACCCTGAACTTTACATTCATTTTGTGCAATAACTTTCTGTGACAACACTAAAACCAGAGGGCTTACTTATGGACTGCCTAGCTGCCTCCATGCTCATAAATTAAAAGTGCCCACCTTTAATGGGCACTGGGGTAGGGCTGGGATAGGAGCTACCTACTGTATCCATAGTATCAGTCTCATCTGGGTTTCAGCACAGGACAATGTCATGCCAGCTGCCTAGATGGAATGGTTCCTCACCCACACCAGCTCCAAAGTAGACCTGCTATTGCTTGGGGGAGTGCTATGTGGCCAGTGCCACACCAGGGGCATTTCTAACAGTATGCCCATGTGAACGAAGTTCTAGAGCTTGGAAATGCTTTCTGATACTTTTTAATTTACTGGGATAGACACAAACCATCTATATCCTATCAAGATTTGTATCCATCTTCCCTCCTTCAGATATCACTTACTTCCAGAAGAACCTAAAGGCAATGGTGGGCATGAACGGGTGTGCGTGATTGATTACAAGGCAAGCTCTTTGGGGTAGGGACAGGCTACTTCCTCACTCCTACTGCAGTTTTGAAAGGGAGAATCAGGAGTGTGAGTTCAAGATCCTTGTAGAAACCATTTCACTTAATTCCTAAGTCAATCTTTGCTCCATGATTGTAAAGCATGCCCTTGCAAACTGAGGGAACCATTTCTGTAACACATGCAGTGACCATAATGTGAAAGGAAGAAGGAACTGAGTCAAAAATGTGGAAACCACTACTTTCTGTGCCATAGCCTGCTTGTTACGAGATTTCTAAATCAATTTATATCGTAGTGCAAGGGTATGGCTGAGGGAAGATAAGGTGTGCCTGAGGGAATGACTACAATATAGGAGTGGAATTGATTTGTCTGATGACAACAAAATCTCCCGTTGAAAACCTCCATACATTCCAGTAAAACAGAACCCCTTCCTTAATCCACTGAGAAAAATAATTTGCCTTTTATTGTTGTCCCTTAGAAGGTGCTGTATGACATTTCTGTAATTTATTTCTTATGAGCTGAAAAGTTAATATTACAAAAAGATATTTGTAGCAGGTTCATGTGAAATTATGAGACAAAGGATAGCATCCTGCAGCGAAGAAAGAGGCTTGGAAACAGACGTTTAAAAATCAGAAATGCCCTGTGATTAATGTATTCTTCAGGATAACTGCTAAGTTAATGTATATACTTACAGAACTAATTGCAAATGATCAGTGATCATTCCTTGCACAAATGTAAGGATTTCCTAATGTCATCAAGCTAGATTATGTAATCAATCCTTGGATAAACAGCTTTGGTATTTCTCACAATTACAGTCTTTAATAGTTTTTCCAAATTAATGTCATTTCATTTAAAACATTTTAAACCGATTACGGCTAATCTGGAAACAGTGATCAACTCATTGTCAACTAAGAAATTAAATGCCCTTTTTTACTGATTGGTAGGAGATTTTTTCGGCTCAGAGAGGCTTATGTTTTGGAGTTTTTTTAATCTATACATTAAAAACAGAATATGACCATTTAGGGAAACATTTAACATGTATTTATATATAACATGAATTTGTATGTCTTAAAAATAATCCCCATAAAAACTAAAAAAACCAGCATTTGCAACTGATTCTACAAGAACTGATTGATTATTAAGGAAAAGAAAAAAATAAAAAAGCATTGGCAAGTGTTTTCAGCAACAAAATCCTCAGACAAATCCAGGTTGAATTCAAATGTTTTGTCAGGCTTTTTCACCAGGTCTTTTTCTGCTTCTGCTAAACCCTTTCTACCCATCTGAGGACCAGCTCCTCAGGACCATCCATTCACAAATGTCTGAAATGTGCCTAGCCTGTAACGAGGTCTGTCACAAGCTACATAATAATACCTGATGCCGCTGTATAACAAAATGGCCATTTGAGATGGCCTTGACCTTCAGTCTGGATTCAGATGCAATCATGACTGAGGTGTGGGATACTACTTTGGCTTATATATAAAGGTAGATACGTGGTTAAACATACATTTGTTTACATATTTTGTTGTACATTTTTAGTTATTTCTCTTCTGACATTACAGGTCACTTATTCCCTCATGGTACTACTTCTCAAGTAGTATTTAATTTATTTTTCACTCAGACGGTTAGATACTCAGTAGAAAGCCCTCCTTGTATTTCCTTTCTTCTTGCTTCTCATCACCTCCATTTTCTTGTTCTTAATGACAATGGTATTTTACTTAAAATTGTAATGCACAGACTTGGAAAGGATCTCAGTCAAGAAATAAAATCAGCCAGCTTTTGAATTAACTCAAAGACTTTCATGTAAAAATATCATTTTACTGAAAGAATTTTAATTGAGATTTATCACACCAAGGATATAATAGAAAAGATTCATAGATGAGGTCAAGATCAGCTTTTATTCTTATTTAATATTTATAATAGTTATGCTAAAAAATATAGTTTAGGAGTAAGATCCTCCATATTGAGCCCCGCAAGAACTGAGGTTTTGATCTTACATCCTCCTGAATATTGTGGCTTTAATAATGCTACTTGTGGCCTTAAAAAGCAGATATATTTTCTTCCAGAAGGCAGTTTATTGGTTTCCCCAATGTAGTCTATATAAAGCTGCAACTGCTAAAGAATTTGCTATGGGTCTCTAACAATTCTCTTATTAATTATTTGCACCCAAAGGAGATTGATACCAGCTGGAAGGAAAGTCCTTCAAAATAGACCGTGCCTTAATTGTTGTAAGCTGCTTTCCTGACAGACAGGGAACTTGCATTAAAATACCTGCACTGACTCAGACAGGAAGGAGTTTCTGTGCTCTCCAGCTGGGTATTTGAATCCTGAACTGGAGATTTTTCAGGGAAGCTTCTTCAGTTCTTCCATTTCTAAAGTATTTTTTAAAGCCCCAAATCAAAAGGAAACTTATTACCTCATTACTCAGTGAACACCCCCCGATTTCCAGTAGTCTAAGATAGTGCTCTTTTTTGTTGTTTTTTTTTAAGTACAGATATTGAAAGCCAATTCCTTAGCAGTATTTACAACACAAAATTTTCACTTGTGAAGACAGAACCAGCTCACAAATCTGAAAAGCTTTAACTTAGAAAGTGAAATAAATGTAAATACAGAGGAACCATTAATTTGTAAGTTGTTATATTAGTGAATAAATAGTAACTTTGTTATCTGGAATCCAAGAATTGTTCACTTATTTCCTGCTACCAGTTATATTAGTGAATAGAAGGTCTAGAAAAAGCATTTTAATAGATGAAAAGCACAAGAGTAGTTAGTAACCTTGGCATTTAAATGGCAAAATAGCAAGTCTGAAGCTCTTTGAGAAACAAGAGCATTTGAGCAAAGCTTGTATGTGTGGAAGAGAGACACAAATATTGGTATTTCATATGTAAATTTTATATATAAATGCTACTGGAGATTTGTTTATGCAAGATTATTATTCTTGGTCCTGTATGTTAGACACTATACCCGATAACTGCCTAATCTTACTAATGTCATCTCAGTTCTTCCTTCTTCACTTAGTTTCTGAAATTATTCTCAGTAAATACTGTGTTTTCTCATGTACGCTGCCAGCCTCCCAGCACTGTTTGTTTTCTTGGGCACTGGATGATCAATAGCTATAAAACTGTTCTCGTTTCATTCCTTTGGCAAGGAAAATAGAAAAATCTGACAAGGAGTCCCAGGGCTTTTTGGAATGTGTTAAAGTGTGTCTGTTTTTCTCTGGGAACAGACCCTTTGACTGTTTCTATGTAAAGCTAAAGGGAGGATGCTGACAACACCTTTGCAATTTTAAAAGCTTGTGAGTGACCTGTTGGGTCCTTCTAATCTCCCACAGAGAATGGGAAGGGGTAGCTACACATCAGAAATGCAGGACACAGGTATTCACCTTTTCTTTTGAGATGTGTTTCACAGGCTGTGGCTATGAACATGGGTTTTTTATGATTGCAGAATTCTTTTGAATTGAGATGCTTACAAGAAAAAACGGGCTAAGCAGACATTACAGCAAATAACACATTTTTTTCTCTCCTTGGGAAGTGAAACAGCTGGTAAGAGGAAAAGTGGTTATATGTTAAAATGGACAACACTGAAAGGAAAGAAATGGGGCCGTAGGAGTATGTTCATGCATATTAAAACAAAATACTACCTTCTTGCGCTTGATAAATCTGCATGCTCAGCTCTTTCTAATCTGTCTGCCATAGACTGTAAAATAAATTGACCTTTAGTCTCCTTGTAATTAGGTTAATACCCATGTTTAAGAATACAATCAAGTATTAAAAATAGTCAATTTTATTTCATCTCACTGTGCTAAGTATTATCTGGAAGAATCTCTGATGCTTTATCTAACAATTAATTTAGAAGGAAAATCTCTTCTCATGCACAGAGGATACATTAGCAGACTGCTCTTTCAGACCCAGTAATCTATGATCCCACTATACAGGTACAAACGTATTTTTCCCTTCAGCTGCTTGCTGGCTCAGTCACTTGTCTCTTTTCTTGCAGAATGATTCCTGGGGAAAGCAGTACTCATATGCACTCTTCAAAGCCATGAGCCATATGCTCTGCATTGGTTATGGAGCCCGCGCCCCCGTCAGCATGTCTGACCTCTGGATAACCATGTTGAGTATGATTGTGGGGGCAACTTGTTACGCCATGTTTGTTGGTCATGCCACTGCCCTCATTCAGTCTCTGGATTCCTCACGGCGACAATATCAAGAAAAGGTAACTAATTTTAACGTAACTTTTTAAGTTTTAAAATAGATTAATGGGATGTTTTAACTGTGGAAAAGGCCATATGACTTTACATGGAATAATCTAGTAACATCTGAATCCTGCAGCAGATTTCATTGAACACGAAGGAATTCAGAACATGCCATAGGCTCAACATGCTCCTACGTGAACGCACTTTCCTTAGGGAGCAGACGGTTCTGCATGTTACATGAATGAAATCTTGGATGTGAAACTTGCTTTAAATTCTGTGAAATCTTCTGTGAGAACTCCATCCCCTGTTTCACACTGTGCTTTGTACCCCTGTGCTACACTTTGTAAGTACTTGATCTAGGTAGCTTGAACAAGGGCCTTGATCTCAGTAGCTTGGACCAGTCTATATACAATTTCCTGTCATTCCTTTGGATTGCAGTTTAGGGATAACTTGAACATGTCAAAAGAATGGCCTTTAAATGAGGACCAGACCAAATGAATTAGTTTTGTTTGGAACTACCTCCAAGTACTCCAAGAAGATTTGAGTAGGAAGGATTGGGGTGTTTTATTTACAAGTAGGCAAAGAGGGAGGAAATGAGTATGTGGGAGAAAAAGAGTTTACATTCAGTTTTGTTAAGCTCAAGTTGCAACAAGACAATGGGTTCAATACATCACAAACAGGGAGAGGTATCGGATGAGCTATAAATCCAGTAACAGAAAAATTAGCCAGTGGCTGACACTTTAATCTCACAGCTGTTTAAAACAGAAGGTTGCAAGCAAGAAAGCCCACACAGTGTTATCTTGAAACATAAGTGAGAATGCGAGTTTTAGAAGGAGAGGATGAGTGAGCATTAAAACCTCTAAAAATCTGAGCTCTGTCAGTGACCATGTGAAACCCCCTAATCTATCTCAGTATAAAGTCATGGGGCTAATCCTAGTAGGTCATGTAACCCAAACTAACTGTGTTGTCAGCTCTGTTCTGCCAGATGAAAGGGAAGTAATTTTATCAAAATGGAACACTTGTAGGGAGCTGTGGGGCAGAAACATCTTAACCATGGACATGAAGGAAGACATAGAGAAGTAAACTCTAAACCTGGTATAACTTCAGATTCTTTAGAGGTTAGGGTCAACCCATATACACAGACATATACACAATTGTATGAAATCAGCAGAAATGTCACCATCCACCTGAAACCTCATCTTAATCATTATCCTCAGACCTTGCTGGCTGCAGCATGATATCACAATGTTTTGAGCATCAGAAATACAGTGCGTGTGTAAAGATATTAATATATTTCAAACTGTCTTGAGTAAAGCCAGTTTCATTTGCAGTTTTGGTGTAAATTAAAACCCAGCAGCAGTCAAGTGGTATTGCATTTCTCATGTTTTCTCATAACAGCAAACAAAGCTTTTTTTCTTTTTTCCCTCTGTTTTTTATGCACACACTTTATTAAACATAAGCATAGAAATGTCTGGCATTTTTCAGGTCCTGAAGTTCTCAACATTTTCATTCTTCTTTTTGTTTTTACTTCTTATTTGTTTCCTGGCATCAGAGGCAAAAGCATAGCATGGCATTGACAATCAGGAATGGAAGAAATGAGCCAGAAATTGCATGTTTCTATGTTTTAGAAGAATGTTTCTCTCTTTCTGGCAGCCATTCGTATGCCAGTTATTATGGGCTACAGCTAAAGGATGCCCTAATTAAAGAATTTTTTTCTACTGATTTCTGAGACCCTGAAATCATATGTATATTATCAGCTACAACAACTATACTGACATGTTTGTATATTCTTGTCCATTGCTTTATCGTAGTTTAATAATATATTTTGAAATAAATGTTTTTTATAGCCAAAGAATTATAAGCCATTACTATATACTGCTAATGAATATTGTATATTTTTCTTTACTCTGCAAACTAGATAAACGGGTATTTCAAAGACCAGTTTGTGCTACCCATTTTGTCAGCATATTTTCTAAATTATTGGCAGATGAAAATAGTTTATATTTCACTTAACTGAGACTTGAGAAAAAGGCCAAATCAAATCTCCAGCTACAGGTTTCAGAGTTTTAATATATATACTGCAATATTTATTTTTGCCTAGTGCATTGCTTTTTTTTTTTTCTCCTGGAATGAAAAAATTGGAAAAATCAGGAGGCTGTGACTTGTTTTGATTTTTTCAGCTTAAATGCTAGGATAAACTTCCTTTTTTAGTCTTACATATATAGGATTGTGTATTTCTTGGCTCCATTGTTTTCTTTATAAGAGTTACAGAAAATTTAATTAACAGGAATTGCTAGGCAACATAGTGGAGATGAAGAAAGAGGTTGTTCTTTGGTTCTTCTCTGATTAACATCATGCCAAAATCTTATCCCCCTTTTTTTTCTGACTGTTTTTTCTGCTGTAGCTAAAATAATATTTAATAAATATATCTGTGGAATGCAACTAATGGAAGGAGAGTTCTGGTCCTTCTCACACTGAAAGCAGCTAGAAGTGACATATTTGCTGAAATCACCTCATTCAGAATCTTCCTCATTCAGATCCTCCCAAAGCTCAGGGTATGCAAAACTACAACAGGCATAATTCAAAATGGAAGAAATAAACACAGGAAGACAAGAAAGAGCTTTCATTAAGCCAGATATGTCAAACACCATCTAAGAGAAACAGCTAAGAATTTGACCTGTGCCAAGCATTTCATGCTGAGAGAAATCAAAGTATGGTAAGAAAGCAAGTATTGCTCCATGTGTTTATTGTTATGGGCCAAAGACATCATTTATCAGAGGAAATTAACAGTGATTATAAGCTGTCAAATGTAGAAAGTTGATAACAAAATCATATATCAAGAAATCCTACAAAAAAGAATGCATTGGTACATTCTAGTCACTTTGAGGAAGTTTGGATTTTTTTCTGCTGAAGTGAGTGGAACTGTTTTGAAAAAAAAAATACCTCTCAGATTGAATACATACATCAGATCTTGGTATCAATGAGTGAAGGCCCAATATCTGACAAAGGAGAAAGACATGTCCAAGCCAGGAATACCGAATCCATATTGCTTTTTCAGTAAGAAAGTCTTACAGACCCTTGTACCTTATAAAAAGAACAGAATAAATCAATGAATCAATGGCATTTTAGCACTCTCCTTCCCGTCTTTGGTATAAGTCAAAGACGAATGCAGTAGTAAATAAAAGTAATATTTTAAGTGATATCTGCTTTGAAATTTTCTAGTACCTAGGAAGTCACCACATCTCAAAGACATTTGCCTTTGCAAAGGCAACATTTATTTGAAGCAACCAGAAATGCATATGCAGAACTTGTTAACAAACTAGTGTGAAACAAAGCAGCCAAATGAATAGTCACTTGACAAGGAGCTAAAGATCATTAGTAAAATATTTCTTCCTTTAGATGTTGGCAGTTTTTAATAGGAAGATGTTCACCTAATGCTGTGGATGTCATTGAATAATCTTGATTGAAGACACGTTGATATTTCCTCTCTTCCAGTCTGTCATGGGCATAAAATATCCAGGAACAAAGTCACAACAAGCTAATAAAGGCAAGATTTGTACTACCATACAGATTTTTTCATGCTCATAAAGATTTTTAAATTGGTTTGATAAAATGACAACTATTAGATCCATTTTCATTATGCTATCATTTTGTATATATTGATTTTTCTCTGTTGGTAAGCAACTCAAACAATTGCAGACGGTTTCAAAAATAGAAAGAGCAATCAAAGCAAGTAGTAAAGAGGCATAAAATATATTTAATTCAGCCATATACATATCACAGGAAATGGAAAAAAAAATGACAACTATCTCCATACAGTGGATGCTGTCCCAGTCATGGGAAGATATGTTAAATCATTATTAAAGCTGTGAAAGAATTCTGGGCTTGACATCAACTTCAAATGTCCCAAAGGACATCTTCTAACCCTATAGTCTGCTTTTATGTTATCTCTTAATTTATGGTCTTTTAGCACATCTTCAGTTAAATCAGGCTAGTTCAAAGGGAGAAAAGGACCTAAACATACTTTTTTACAGAGAAAAAGCAATAATTGCATATAAAGATAATTTAAAAGCAACTTGGCATTGGGTATTTTTACATAGACAACATCGGGATTTGAAGCACAGATTGCTAATTTTTCATTTAAGCATCCAAAGACATATTTACAAATGAATAATGGGCTTAGGGCAGGAGGGCAGCTCTAGGTTTTCCAGCATGAGGCCTTGCACCAGCTTTTCAAGTCTGCCCCTCACAGCTCCAGTTTGGATATCTACATTGTCCATGTAGTCCATGGGGAGACACTTGACATGCACTTGCAAGAGGCACCAAGCTCTCAGGGGCAGTTTTGGGGCAGTTTTGGGGCAGTTTTGGGGCAGCAGTGGCAGAAGTGTGTTTCCATTTCGCTTCCCCTCCACGAGGCTGTGGTACATACTCGAGCACCTTGTGCAGTGACACATCTGAAGTCCTTCCTTCAAAAACTGGGAAGGGGGACCAACTCTTTGTGCTTCTTTCTCTGAGTGGTTATTTTAGGGTGTGGTGAAGGGTATCTGCCATAGAGTAAATCAAGACTTGGTAGCTACTCATTCAGCCAGTGATGCCGCTGCATTTTCTTATGTGGAATAGGAGGCAGCTCTTCCATGTTTTCCTGTTTCAAGCACTTTGTTGTTAAACTGAAGGTGCAACAAGACAGATACCAAGTTCTTTGGATTGCTAGTTAGTACAACTTTGGTGCCTAAGAGACTTTTCTGGAAAATCTTAGATATCTGTAAGTAGCTCATCTGTAAGTATCAGGGACTTGTGTATTTCCACAGGAGTCTGGGAAATGGCAATTCTGGTCATGATGCAGATGAGTAGGAAAAGGAGAGCTATGGCAAACTCAGGACCACATCACTGTTTAACTAGACTTGTACCAAGTTGTGGTATATTTTTTATTAAGCTCAATATAAATATTCATATAAATGTACATGTAAATATAATTTTTTGTCAGCTTGCCCTTGCTGGAGTCCAGAGTCAGATGAGATAGAGTGAAACAGATAAAGAAGAGTTCCTGTTGCCTACATATTATATATACCATTCATAAAGATCTTTGAAAATCTAGTTGTTCTGGCTTTTTTTGCTTAAACTGGACAGATGTTCAAAATACAAATTTTGAACTTGAGTTTTAGACACCCAGCTGAACTTGCAATACTGGAATTTTAGCATGTAATTCCTGGATCTAATCTGATCTGGTCAACAATGTTTCTCATGAAATACTGATTTCAAAGTTCAGTAGGTTTTCATGGTGTTCACATTCTTTTTAAAAATGGACCTCTTGCTTTTCTGATGCTGCTAGTGGTTTTTAGAAAGCCTGAAAATAGTTTAACAGAAAAATGTTCTGTGACTAGTCTCAACGCCTTTTCCTTACTTAACAATAGTTCATTTTCACTTATACAGCATAATTTCAGCAATAGGTCGTGTCATGTTCAGATTTCTGGAGGAGGTGAGGCACTTGGCAGATAAATCTTATCTTTTCTGTGCAGTTGTGCTACAGTATATATGCCACCACAAAGGAATTGCTTATTTCGGAGAAAGAGGGATGGTTTACCTTATCCTGTAGTTATATCTACTCGCAAGAAAAGAAAATAGGAAATAAAGCAATATCTTGTCACTGACTATCAGCCTGTAATTTTGCAAGTTTTTATAAAAATCTCATCTGCTTGCACAGATATAAATCCTCTTTAGGTTTTCCACAGTGCATTGTTTTAAATAGTAAACAACTTTTGAAGTGTGTTACAAATGATCAGGTACAAGAATTGCTAAACGTTATGTACAGTCTTGGACCTTCAGGACCGAGTATTGACTGTGCCAAAAGCATTATGGTCATCATAGCATTCCAAAGTAGAAATTAATTATTCCCTAAATATTTAGGCATAACTGAGAGTCATTGCCTGAGCCAGTATCTGTGGATTGTTTCTGGTAGTTATAAGTCTTGGGTTTGTGATTTTATTTGGAAGTCCAGGATGTCTTATAGTTAGAAAAGGGTCTGGAATTCTTGTCATTTGGATTATTTCTGAATCATCTTATCATCTTCTGCTGTTTTGGCAAACATCAGGTGACAGGCTGCTAAATAGATAGAGGTAGTATTCTGATCTTCTGCGAACCCTACTGATCATTGTAGAAAGCACTGAGATTTCTTATAATAAAGCAGGTTACTAAAAGATATTTGGTATAACTGAATTACAAAACATTCTGAAAGGGAAAAAACACATGGCTGCAGCTCAGAAAAAACTTTTCAGATATTCTGTTTCACAGGGTGCATACTGTTATTTGAAAGAATATGCACATAAAATAATTTGTAGAAATGTTAATTCTTTTATTTGTGTGCATTCTGTTAAATATTTTGATGCATAATTAAGACTATTGTGAACTCAACCCTCAGACATAGAAATGAATATGTAAATACAGCCACTAGAGCCAGTGTCGACTGCACAGACAGAGACTTATTCATTGAACATGAAAATATTTGTTGTGTCAGGATAGGGCCTCTACTGGCATCACTTACTTTCTCTTTCTGTAAGCTCATCTTTATCAATTTACGTATATTGTAATTACCTGAATTTTTGCTGCACATAGTTGTGATATTTAATTTGACCTTGATCTTCCCAAGTTTTGAAATGGGAAAGAACAACAGATACTACTCTCCTCCTAATAAAAAAATCAGAAGTTACTCACCTTTAACAATAGAGCAACAACAAAATAAATGTGTTTGTTTCTTTTCAAGTGGAACTGAACAGTACACTCAGTTCGAGGGCAAGACTTCAGGAGAGGAATATAAATCAGTCAGAACGTTCTCACTGGATTGCCCTCCTCTTTTGTCCTGCTACTTCATTATTGTGTTTCAGCTTCTTGTTACAGTTGATCTTGCTGGGTTAATCATGTTGGTTATTTTTGCCCTGTATCTCTAAAAAGGTGATTGGTTCCTCCCAGTAGCAGGTACTGTGCAAGCCAAGTGCTATCCACCTGGCTGCATCATACCTGTGCCAGACTGTAATAGACTCCTACTGCTTCTAAAATGACAGATGGGACTTACTTTGATTTATTGCTGTGTTGTGGGTAATTTACCTATAAAGTGTTCTGCTGTCTTGCATTATGGATTAGGTTTCTAACAGTTTTCCATATGAAATTGCAGAGCAAGCTCATTACAATTTCAACCATGTTCATGATGACTATATAAAATCAGCTGTGAAGACATGAAGTTATACCAGAGCCAGATTTTACAAACAACCTGCTTTCTTTTCACAGTGATCATCATATGATAGGTTACACATTAAATTAAAAATAATAAAAAAAAGAAAAAAAGGAAAGGAAACAAACAACAAGGAGCTAACTTTTGTTTTTCAAAATCTCTGTTTGAATATAGCACAAATTACCTTTTAACAAGAGAAAATTCTGTGATTCACACTAGATAGATATAACTGGTAGCAATTATACCCATTACACTAGAATGATTATGCTTATATCCTGCATGCGTAAAAGGAAATAGCACTCAATATTATCTAATATAATATTGTGAGTGAGAAAATAATCCTTACTGTGCAGATTCATTTGTTTCCTTTGCCTTGTTAGGGAGGAAGGGAAGAAAGAAGGATTGATTATCTTATTTTGACTTTTAAACCATAATTCTCTCCCAACCTCACACTGGTTCTTGAGGTCTGAGTAATTAAAGCATGTCTGTCTTGAAAATGTAATAATCTGTATAACTAAGACATGTAATATAGATTTATAAAGGCTTTGGAATGCAAAGGATAGCAGTAGGACTGAAACAAAAAAATCAACAAAACCTTTAGAACACATGTTTCTAAACGCTAAATATTTACTAAAAGCATAATGAAAGCAAATATTTTCATAAAAATGCACAATGCTATGGGTTTGCATTGTATAGTTTGGGGCTAGGAAAATGTAATTTTCACATAAGCATCTATACAGTCTCCTTCTAGACAAAATATTTGTTCATCAGCTGCCTTTTGTTATGGACAGTGCTGGATGCCTATATATATTCAGGCAGAGCTGGCTCAACATATTTCTTCACTGCAGAATGTGATGTAAATGTAAAAAGAATTTTATAAAGTTTTGAAGAAAACACTGAGCAATTTTTAAATGAAAAGTGAAGGCAAGTCTTTGGCTGTTTCTTATTAGACATTTGATAGAATCTATTAGCCAGAGTTTAATGGAGTTAATTCCCCTAATTAAGATACATACCTCCCTATCCTTTTTCCTTTTTCAACTTTTTTTTTTGGCATAGGCTTTTCTTTTACCCTGGCTTTGTATATATAAGCAAGTGAGAGGAGTGGGTGATCATCTGGCAAAAGAGTCTAGCTCTCTTTGTAGTTGCTTCACTCCTGCACAGCATCAGGAGTTTTTCAGCCCTTGTTTGGGCAGCATCAGGCAGCATCAGAAGATGGACATGGCCTCACCTCAGCCAGCAGTACCACTGACACCAGAGGCAGCCCAAAAGGCTAACACAAAGGAAAATTGAGGCAGAGAGCCCCAAAAAGTGACTGATCAGTGTAACAGAGGTAGTGGAAAGGGATCTGTGACTTTTTCCTATGTTATGCCTGCAAGGAAAAAAGCAGCTGAAAGTAGCAGGAGCCAAAGGACATGTGAAGTGGGAGGCGGGGAGGGATGAAGAGGAGAAAGAACCAGGACTGCACCAGGGGAAAGTCTGTTGGCTTGTTTCAGGGAAAAACTGTGATAGACATAGGAGCTTATAATAGGGGATTTCTTGATGGCCCTTGAATTCATCTTCTGAGAAGAGCCTTCCATTGGGCAGTACATGACCTTATCTGGAAGAAATTCAGAAATTATTTCGCATGCCCTCTGATTTTTGGGCAAAGGGGTAGAGATGAGACTTTTTTTTTTCCACCTGCATTTCTCCCACTTACTTTGAGCATCAGCAGCTTCTATAAGTGCGCAGTGCAAATAAAATAACAGAAGAGACTCAAAGTGAGAATGATCAATCGTAACAGTTACCTGGACACCATCTCAAATCACCTGGTCAGCCAGCCGCGAGGTTTTGGGTTGCATGGGCAGAGAGAGGATAGCAGTTGATAGTCCCTGCTACATCAGGTACACCTGTAAGGCAAACAATGGTATTACTGTTCAAACAGTTTTGCTAGAAAAAAATTCTGAAAGGAACTAAATGAACTACTATAAAAAGGGAAAAAGATTAAAAACTCTAATGGACTATCTTGGGCCATTGATTTTAAAGCAAAACTGTAAAAATCAGTGACTGACTGTAAAGCAATGGCACAATAAAACCACTAGCATATGTAACTCAGTAAATTAAAATGTTATTCTTTATTGCTGAAAGAGCGTGTTTCAAATTTCTATTTTGAAAATATTTAAGAAACTGGCTCTTCCTCTGTAGACTTCATGATTTGGGGAAGATAGCAAAGAACAGTGTAACCTTGCAAAACAGTGCCAAACCCAGAAATTATTTGTGAGGCATTAACCTTAACTTTTCCTTGGTTTTACCTCAGCTTTATTTTCTTTCTCAGTCTACCAATCTGCTCCCCAGTCCCTATGCCCATGTCCAAGGCAATCCCTGCATTTGGCAGAGAACATTTGTCTTCTTTTTCCTCAAAACCCTCCACAGAAACTGTCTGTTTTGAGGGGTTTAGAGAAGATAGGACCCTCATCTAAACCTTCCACCAGTCTTGCCATGACAGTAAAAGAAAGCTTTCATTTTCTGAAGGATGCTGTGCCACTTATGCCAACAAAGTGAGAGCTTCCCAAGGGAGGCTGCAGCAGTGTAATTACATTGAATAATGTGACAAAGCAGAAAAAAGGAGAAAAAAGTGAATAATGAAAGCATTGTAATGTGGCATATCCATTAATGTTAGGTGTATACCGCATTGCATGTGACATTTAAATTTGCATTGCCCACCTGGAAGGACCCTCCTCGACAGGGCTATGCCAGTTCCAGGTCAGCTTCACGAGGGATCCTGCGCTGCAGCCTTTTGATGGGATGCCATTGTCGGTGCTGGTAATGGTGTTGAGAGTACTATTTCAGAATAAAAGTGGACTTAGATTATCAATTGCACATGTGAAACAACAGCCATTGGAGGCTATCATACTCACAGCCAGTGATACTATAGTGCAAATTGCTTCTCTTGCCATGGAAACAAAGGCTTCTTTATTCTACTCTAAAACTAAGGTAAATCTTGCTAAAATTTCAGATGCTGAACAGAGTGCTCCTAAAAATACTTAAGATGGGAAGAAATAGATATGTGTTTTATAAATCTGGTTTCTGTTAAGTCAAAGAAAATCTAAGTAATCCTTAGGTCTTTTAAATTTAGAATTGTTTGTAGAATTTTTTAAGAACCCTTTTCTAGCCTTTCACTACTTCCATGTTTTTTTCATAGCCTCTTATAGATGTTTTGCCCACTTCTCCAAAGCTCTCTATATTTCTCTTTCTTCTTATGGAAGAAAGAAGAAAAGAAAATAAAAGTATTTTTGACAGAAGTTCCATTATTTCTCTTTAGCAGTTACAGCTTTTTGACTTTACCTTTGAATGAACGCAGCTATATTGAATAAAACGCTTTCCCTGAGTGTTTCTGCAGAAATGATCAACACAGAAATAGAGTATCATCATTTGTTTGAGAGTTAAATCTCCATAGAGATGTGGGAAGTAATTCACTATTACTAAGAACTTTTTGTTTGTCTTTTTGGAGAATAAAAAATAAGACCTACTCTTTATTTGATGCATTTTGATGATTGGTTTCTTCTCAACCAGAAATATCACAAGAATTGTTAGTCTATTTGTTTGAAGAAAGCTATAAATTGCCTTAAAATATGTTTTTTGCAGAATGTGCTCCATTGGCTTTTCTATCCCTGATAGGCTCTCTAGCTCTCTTTCTCATTTTTATTGTAATTAAAGAGTTATCTTTAAGTCTTATCAAAAAAAGTTTTTTCTTTACCTAGTGAATAAGTTGCATAATTCTGGAATACAAGAGGATACATCCTGTCGCTCACAGGCATTCCTCTGGAACCATCAGGTCTATAATGATGCTTTTCAAGGGAGTACAAAAGGTTGCTTGGAGTATTACTTTACTGTCATGGCTGTCATTTATCAGAGAAGCCTCCAGGTGCCATAAATTAATTTCTCTAAGGGTGTCTCTGAAGTGTTTATACTTCAAGACTAGATAAAGACAAGGTAAGGAGGAAAAGAAGATAAGATTACAGATATTTTGTAAGCATGAATGAAACACAATGGCTGGGAACATGAAGAAGAGGAGGAGTTTGTCGGACTGTTGCAGTTGTTGGTGCAGAAGGCTCAGAATCATTAATATTGTGTGATGTTGTGTTTTAACCTCAGTGATTCAGGTGAAGTTGGAGACTTGAACAGTCTGCCAAACAATTTTAGATTGTCTAAAACAATAATTGATGGTCTCCAAGTCTCTTTTACAAGTGAAAGGGCTCTTTGCATCATGCAGTGACAAGCTGTATGCTCAAATAAAATATGCAAGAAGGTTTCAGACTGTATATGTTAAACAATAGATCATAAAGTAATAATAGTATTAATGAGGTTACCTGCTCAGAGCAGAGGTTTTCTGGTGTCCTCTAAGCTCCTGCAGTTCTTAAAAAAAGTCTTAGTACTGCAGCTGTCTGACACTGACTCAGGTGTCTACATGTGAAATGCCTACAAGAAGGTGGATTAATTGCAGCCAAGGGCCCTGTGCAGACCCTTCTTTCCCCTGAGTAGCATCTGCATGGGATGAGTCTTTGTCAGTGTTTCCCACCACCTTGATTCTGTGTAAGTGATTATACTTTATTGGAAAAGCAAGATGAATATGATCCTCTACATCACTATTCTATTCCTATGAAAAACAGAAATCCCTTTCTGTCTCTCTCTACTTTGATACATTTTTATTAAGCAAAGCAGAAAAGACACTGGGAGGTGCCCAGAGTAGAAGAAACATTTCCTCATCTTTAGGACACTGCTGTGAAATGAGGGAAAGCCAGTTTCAGGTGTCTGATCAGAAGTCAAGAAAAGCAATACATACTATAACTGAGCAACTGGACCATCTTTGTTTACTGAAGAATCTCTTTGTCTCTCCCTTTAGCTTTGGACAGACCTTCCCATGAATGATAAACTTATTGCTGTGCAAGTGTCTTTGAAATAGATGCAATTTTAAAAAACAAGTTCTTTTCGATGAATTGGCATTTTCCACTAATTAATACAAAAAGAACTGGCAAGCAATAATTAGGTCTTATCAGAGCCAGAATTTCCAGGATCAGCAGCTGTGTCGTGCCAGTGTTTCTGTCTTGCTTATGCTGGTGCTGCTAGTAGCATAGATGTTGGCACAACACCAAGCAGATGTAACAGTTCTGTCACTAATAAAACTTTTTTTTTCTTTTCATTGCAACGATTAAACAATAGATATAAAGTAACATAATTTCAACCTAATTATACCTTTTTCTATATTCCTTTTCTAAATTACTACTTCAAATTGCTTCTTGAAATAACTGGATTTCCTGTGGATGAGATGCTAACAACTAAGCATGCCCATTTAGCTAAAGGCAGTGATGTAGCACATGCCAAATTTAGCATTATGCAATGTTTCTGCATTGCATGATCAATCAGGTAAGGTGAAGCCCATGCCACAGGAAACCACTGCTTCTGATAGGCAGACCCAACACCGATCTCTAAAAAATGTCATTCAAAAGAAAATAGGGGATTAACCCTTGTCACCCCGTATTCAGAGTCAGTGCCAAAGGTACCTGTAGCGTGCGTTCAGTGCCTAGGGACAGACATCCCCATCAAAGGTCCTTGAGTTGCACAAGCTGCTGCTCGTGCCCAGAACTGAACTGAAGGAGTGATCAAGCAGACATAAGCTGATCTCCCTCAACCCTGCTTCACGTAGAGTGAATGTAGGGAATAACTCCTTCTGCCTCCTCTCCCTCCACTCCAGGCATTTTTTAAAACATATATTCTCTTTTACTGGCACAGGCAAATTGAAAAGAAAAAAAAGAAATCCAAAGCATTCAAAAGATAAGGGAAATTGTACAAGATGACTGGATAAGTATTAAATTTCACTTTGAAACTGGCAACTTTAAGGAGACCGTTACAGCATATCTGATATTTTTAAATAAGCTGTCATCTGCACAGTATTTTTCTCATTAAAAAAGAAAATCATCCTGCCTTAGTCTTGATACAATTTCACCTATAGTAGCATGGAGAAGAGATGCTTTTCTTTTCATGCCTCGGGGCTTTGATAGTTGTTTCATTAAATCAGAGTTCTGTCATTGCCTCTGTGAAGAGAGGAAGTGAGCCTGGTTTTCATGCTTCTTCCCTCCCCTCCCCTTTTTAAAATGGTAAAAAGCAAATTTGCACAAGATAAAGAACAGGCTAAGAAAACAAATCCTATTCAGAAAATTCCCTATAACTTAATTAATTTCTCAATTACACTAATTGAAAAGAACAATAGTAAGAGATTGTGGTTTTTGTGGCAATTGAAAGGAAATGTTTAATTACTGTGTGTAAGTAAAATGACAGCTTAAAGCATTCTTTCAAGCAACAGTACTCTTTGGGGGGTAATTAGCAAAAAAAAGATAGTAAACAGATGATAGCTTTTAGGCTAAACAAATCACTTTCAGTTCCATCTCATGATAAAGAATTATAAAAGTGAACCTATCATACCATTCAGCAGGAAACTTACTTTTTATTTTGATCTATGGTTGATTATAAACTGTTGGGTTTTTTTTTGTCTGTGAAAATATCTGTATGCTAAGCAGAGTAGCAGTGAAGAAAGCAGATTGTAGAAATACCTCTGGATTCATAGTGAATTCAGCCATTCAGTGACTGTAGGATGGACAGGTGAGCTTATTACTTTGCCACTACCAAAATAAGATAACCAGATGGCTGATTGCCAGGTTCACTATTTCGTGTCTTTTCGGAATACAGCCACACCTCTAGTCATTTGAGAACCATCTGTGCTTACTCATTTTTAGTATATGCAGTTATTATCACAGATAATCATCCTATGAGTAAATGTTAAGGTTACTGCTAACTTCAAGTTTGACCAAATATTCACTTAGAAATTGTCCTTCGGTGCCTTGAAAGTCAGATCAAAAATTCAGCTGGCTCATGAAATAACCTGCCATTGTAGGCCAGAGGACTATGCATAAATGAGAGGTGTTTGTGAAATGGAAGTTATTCCTTTTTCCAGTGTGGGTGGGGGATCATATACAAAAAAAGGGACAGGGAGTTGAGTGTTGGCCCCATTTGAAACATGGAGATATTTCAACATGAAAACTCTTTCTTTCTTTTCCTAATAATCCCAGCCAAAGCTAGGATGAAAAAGATTTTAAAAGGATGAACTGTACAAACACCAGATGTACACTAACCCTTGCAAGGGGTACAGCAATGTTTCTTGATCCTTGGTTGAATTTCCAGTGGAGGACGAGAGTCCCCTTTGGCCAAGCGCATGGAAACCAGCTGCAGCCCTCTAGTGAGTATGAAGCAGGAGCCTAAAGAGATTATTTTTAATATTAGGACAGAATCAATGAGTCCACTCCTATATAGATTAAAAAACTGTTGTCATATGGAAGAGAATGAGCACTCCAAATATCAAATACATAGTAGCAGCTACTGAAGATAATGCTTTTAAATGTTGGGTGAGACTGAATAGAAGTTGAGCACAAACACTTTAGGAATATTTATCCAGAATTCTTTATAGCTTGGGAAGGTGTTTTTGACCTTTCTTTCCTTTCTGTCTTCCAGTAATCTAAAAACCATTCAGGTCCTCAACCAAGGGCAGTAGGTAAAAGCTTAGACCTATGTGTGCTTGAGGGCCTTGCAGAAATGAGGAATAGCGAGGTTATTAGAGAGGTACAGTTCCCTTACTGAAGAAGCGAGCTGATCGGTGATCATGTTCTACATTCCACTGTAGCTGCCAGTAGCTGAAGCTGCAGACTAGAGGCACCAGCACAGCTAATACAGAGCAGCAGGCCCAGTGTATTATTGTTTGGTTCTGTAACTGTGAATCAAGGCACACAAACAGTTGCTGCACAGAGGAGATAACTTTGGAGACCTTACATCACCCGGCTGACAGATTCATTAAATAGCACTGTTTGCAATCTGAGATGCAAAAGATGCATGTAACAGTATCCTGCAGTATCTACATGGCCTGCCCAGACTCCCACAGTCAAACAATGGCTGGGCCAAAAATAGAGGTTCCCCATCTTTTGTGAGCTGGAATACTGGGTCTACATCATTTACACCTGTCGGAGTGGGAAGACGGACCCGGAGTAACGATGTAACCTCGATGTGAGTATGATCGTTCTCGTTTATTTCAGACAATTACAAGGCTTATATAGACTATCAGCAGAGCATGCGATAGCAATATCTCTATGATTGGTTCATTACAAGCGTTCACGCGCTTAAGACAGTTATATGATTGGTACAGGGTTGCTGTTCACGCGAAGAAGTTTGTCAACACATTCCGGACTTTTAGTTCGCCTCTGTTGTTTTCGCTGAGTAGTCTTCATTCCAGATCAGTTCACAGTGTTCTCTGTGCTTCTCGATACACTAACAGCAGGATTGCTCATACTGTAAAGATTATGTCCCTTCTCACTTAACCATTCTTCCACAATTCCCCTTTCTTGTTTTTGAGCAATCCAGGTGTGGTGTATCACTTTTAATAAAGCTCGTTTAATGCAGCTAAATGCTATACAAAAGCATAATCCTAAAATAGAAAGGGTGATTAAAATTTGAATTCCTTCGGTAAGCAAACTTATCAGGTAACATTCAGGCTATTAATAAGCGTGGCACTATAATTACTAACAGAAATAGACAAACTACAATTTTGCATGGCAAAGCTATGAAATTTTTCTATATTGAAACCAGGTATCCCTATTAAACATGTTTGAAAAGGTTCTGTTGCAGAAGCAAGCGATAGACAAAAGGCTTGTTGTCCTGTCTTGTTTGCCCATGTAACCCACATGTTTTCTCTGGGTTTAATCCTGTAGAGAGTCATTACCAATGGGAGTAGCATCGCTAGAATCAGGAGCTTGACCATTTTGCTCGCGCGGTGAGTCATGATGAGCCAAAACAGGTTTTACGCTCTTGCTCGGCACCCACACTGGACCACGATCTGTGGAAACACACATATATCCTCGACCGTTAAATATAACCGAAACAGGTCCTAACCACATTCCTGAGATAGGATCTCTATATTTTACTTTAAACTGTGGAAGTGTTGTTGTAGCATTAAACTTAAGGTGTTGATGGTGAATTACAATAGGTGGCTCTTCTCTATCGCCCATAAGGCAAAGAAAATTTAGTGTGAAAAGTACGCGATGCAACCTTTTTTGTGCATCAGTTTCAACACCTTTTTGTTTAGCTAGATAATCTTTTAGAATTTGATGAGTGCGTTCCACTAATCCTTGTCCAGTAGGTGAATGTGGAATCCCTGTCACATGATTGACCCCCCATTGCGATAAAAATGCTCTCACCTTTTGACTAACATAGGCAGGACCATTATCAGTCTTAATGCGCTCTGGTACGCCTAATACAGCAAAGCAAGCAAGCAAATGTTTACATACATGATGTGCTTTTTCTCCAGGCAACGCAGTTGCCCATATCATTTTCAAAAAGGTGTCAATTGTTACATGTACATACTTCAACCTACCAAATTCTGGAATATGGGTAACATCCATTTGCCATAATTCTAATGCTTTTAGTCCTTTTGGATTTACTCCTACTCCTATACCTGGCCCATGATTTCCGCATTTTGGGCAGGCCTGAATGATGCTTCAGGCTTCATTTTCTGTTAAATTAAATTACCTTTTTAAACCTTTTGCGTTTTGGTGAAAATTTTCGTGACTTTGTCTGGCCTGTTGAAATTTATCCATAGGAGGCACATGGCATGCAGGACTAACTAGGCTGTCAGCTAGTTGATTACCATGGCCAAGTCCAAGATCTAACTGATGACTGCGAATATGGATCATACAACAGGTTGCTGTTCGTTGACTTAATACGGATCGTAACTTGATAAATAGACTTCCTAATCTAGGGTTGGTTGTTTCCCTTAGTAAGGCATCCTCTAACCATGGCATTATTCCAGCCACATGCATTGAATCTGTTACTACATTTAAAGGAGTGTTTAGCCAATTAGTCAAGGCCCAAACTACTGCAGTTAATTCTAAAGTTTGAAGGGAATCTTGAGGTTGTCCCTCTATAAAATGTTGTTTCCATTGATCACCTTCTTTCCAGATGCAAGCTGCGTGCCGTAGGCGCTTGCCTGCATCAGTGTAGATGGTTACCCCATCTGGTAATGGTTTTTCACTTACGTTGGATTTTTCTATCCATTGATTCCATTTTAATACTTGCCATAATTTTCCTTGAGGCTACTGCGAGTGTATTCTGCCATTATAGCCTAGTAAGGCATCCTGTATGGCAACAGCGTTTCAGAGCCACCATTCTATATCTATGGCATTAACAGGTATACTGATATTCTCTGGCTCCTGACCACTGATTTCTATAATTCGCGACCTTCCTTTACGTATTAATTCTCCTATTGCCTCAGTTCGCGTTTGAATACTCATTTTTGGCTGCACACTTAAAAACACCCATTCTAACACATTGTTCTCTTGTATGACCGGGAATGCCAATGTTGCAGGACTCCCCGTTTTTTTTTTTTTTCTTTTTTTTTCTTTTTTCTTTTTTCCTTTTTTTTTCTTTTTTCTTTTTTTTCCTTTTTTTTTCTTTTTTTTCTTTTTTTTTTCTTTTTTTTTTCCTTAACGGGTTTCCATTGTCCTTCCAAAATCGCATCCCTAATAATACCACTCCAGCGCGCGTGATTCTAGGATGTGTCTACCACTCCAGCGCGTGATTCTAGGATGTGCTGATGGTTTCATTAAACATGGAGGTACGCTTTCTTCCTTCGTAGTTGTTTGTGTTTCCAATTTCTCAAGTCGTTTTAGAACCGTTTGTAACATCTCTGTAGTAACATCTGGGGGTTGCTGCAGTTCTTTCTTGGAAGTTGTAGTCCCCGATGATTCCCCAGAGGAAGGCAGCGGTGGGTACAGCGCAGATGAAGGCACTGAGGGTGCTGACGGCGCCTCCCTTCTTTCCATTACAGGGGAAGGTCAGCAGGGCGCTCCGCCTAAGTCAATGAGGTCAGCAACTGACGTTGCTCCCGCCCCTTTTGGAGTTTCTGGTGGAGACACTTCTGCCTCTGCCTCAGATCCTATTCCGGCTCTGCTAAGAGAAACTTCCGCTCCCCCGGGTGCACGCACCGGGGTCGGCGGCACACCCTCCACTTCGCCCGGCGAGTTAAGACTTTCCTTTTCCCGCAGTTCACCCATGTTTTTACAAATAGTTCCAGACATTCCTCTTACGGCAGGCAGTCCGAAGAAGCGCGCAATAGGTCCTGGTTTACTTTGAGGTTTTTCAATAATTTTTCCTGGAACCAGCATTTGAGCAGCAGCGCATGCCACTTCTCTTTCTGCTTTCATTGCTTTTAAAGTCTCTAGCACGGTGTTTCAAAGTATACGAACCGCCTTTATCTCCTTTTCATCTTTTTCATCTCCCTCAATTGTTTTATGCCACATTGTCCCTCCAAAGTCCCGCCATTCCGATACGGAAAATAACAGATGAGTGTCAGTAAAATGACCCCAACGCTGTCCAAGTGTAATTAATTTACACAATTGCTTTGCTGGTGCCTCTATCCCTCTCTTAGAGAGTATTCCAGCTAGCAGTGTGGCTGCAGCCTCTGTTTCCATTGCTGCGCCTAGTGAGGAATGACCTCACACCAGCGTCTGCTCTGCCCTTTTGACCCGAACAGCGCCCGTTATCCTGAGAGGTGAGGAGCGACCTCACGCCAGCGTCTACTCTGCCTTCTTGACCCGAGCAGCGCTTCTCTCAGCCGAAACTTCCCACTCCCCTCCTCTAGCTGCTTACCGCAGTCACGGAGAACGTGAGTGATGTCACCCTCCTCTGCTGCTCACCGCAGTCTCGGAGATCGCGAGCGACGTTACCCTCCTCTGCTGCTCACCGCAGTCTCGGAACTCGCAGGCAAAGTAACCATAACCATCCTCTGCTACCAGATGTCGGAGTGGGAAGGACGGACCCGGAGTAACGATGTAACCTCGATGCGAGTATGATCGTTCTCCTTTATTTCAGACAATTACAAGGCTTATATAGACAATCAGCAGAGCACGCAGTAGCAATATCTACATGATTGGCTCATTACATGTGTTCACGCGCTTAAGACAGTTATATGATTGGTACAGGGTTGCTGTTCACGCGAAGAGGTTCGTTAGCACATTCCGGACTTAGTTGTTGTCTCTTATGTTGTTTGCCAAGTAGTCCGTTGCTGTTCAAGGTCAGTTTATAGTATCCTCTGTGCTTCTTGATACACTAAAAGCAGGATTGCTCACACTGAAAAGATCATGTCCCTTCTCACTTAACCATTCTCCCACATACACCACTGTGTGTCAGGAGTAATGCTTACAGCTGGTGACACGTTAAGGAGATAAAGAAGAGAAAAACACGAAGTTCTCAGAATAAATGTGACAAGAGAAAATTGAATTGAAAATCTGTTAAATAGCCATTAATAAATATAAGCTTTACAATTCTTCTCATTCCTTTCCCATTAATCTGTAACTTAATGTCTTTTATTATTATTTTAACATAGAACCCACTTATGAATTTAGACTGGAAGTTCTTGCAAAAGGAAAAAAAAGTGTAGGCTGCTATGATTGTCTCAGGTTGTTCAAATTCTTCCTGGGAGAATCAAGCCTCAGGGATTTTTTTCAGACATTATTTTTATTTATACAGATTGGATTATTCATTCAGCAAACAGAAGCCATATCATGTGATATTTAGACATACAACTGCACAGCCTAGCTAGTGCGTTGGAACTCTTGAATACTGGGTTAAGAGGTAATTTTAAAAGCTTGTAAACAATCTATTATCTAATTTCTCAAATGATTGAGTGAAAAAAGCAAATTAATTTCCTATGAGAAGGAGATAGATGTCATAAAAAGGGGAAATGTGCCATATGAAATTACACATTCTTCTTTTGGGGGGGACGGATGGACATGTAATTTGTACATACCATTTTAATATCATTGCATAATATAATATATGGAATTTAATTGAAACAGCTTATGAAGTGTTTTAGCAAAGCTGCTGCTTTAAAATACATAATGTTTTCATTCAAAATAGTATCTTTAAACGGAAGTTATGTATTCACATTATGTGGTCTTTGCACAGAATTTTGCAAATCTTATCCCTTTAATCTTAAGAAGTATATTTTCTGAAAGATTGCTTTTAAAAAGTGATGTTGCTCCTTTTTCATAGGGAGAAAAACTGTTCCTCTTTATATTCTTTCAGTACTTATTCATTGTACTTGCAGTTATCCTTCTGCTGCAGAATGAAATCTCAACAAATGAAATATGGATATATTGCTTAAAAATTAATTGCCTGTGAATTTTTGGTCAGATGAAACTTCAGTTTGCATTTTTTAAATGTCTTCATCAATGTAATTTGAGTCATAAGTCAACATTCATTTGAATACCAATTTTAAGCATAGTAGACATTACAGATATTTCCATGAATTGTTATTTTGATATGTTTCATTTTTAACCAGGAATTGAAGTTTCCTGCATATTTAATAGTTTGTGTAAATCCATGATTATTTGCTTTCCAAGTCCACTTATGCATTTGAATAATTTTGAGAAAGAGGCAATAAAACCTCTCAAGTAGTTAATATGGCAAAGCCTCTCCCCACCTGCGATTCTTTGCAAATGTGTGATCATTCAGTTCTGTCATTGTCCATACAGCTCTCCAGAGCTATGTATTAGTGCTGCTTGAGGGGGAGGCGGATATTTTTAATGCCAAACACACCTTCCACAAAGTAAAATTTTCCACCAAAACGATTAACCTTTCCACACTCCAAGAAAATTATATCCATTTTCCATCAAAAAAAAAAAAGAACAAAATGCATAATTTTGTTTTAGCTTAAAACATTTTACATTTTGTTTTGGGTAGCTTCAATATTAAACTATATTTGCTTAAACAACCATTGCAAATGCCATCCCTCCTGTTCTGTATCTCGGGATCCCTGTTGAACCTCCCCTGTTGTCTGTCTGGTACCTCCAGCAGAGAAGTGAGGGGCCTAAAACTCCATGAATAAGCAAATTAATGTCAAACTGAGACAACATTAAGTGTTTAGATGCTTTGAAACAATTCCCTCTTCCCTCCCCTTCCCTCCCCTTCCTGGACTATTTCAGAAAGTTTTTCACCCTTTTCTTCACTGGGGAAAAAAAAAATAAATCTGTAACTAGAAAATAAATCTTATGTCCAGCAAAGTGAAGGACAAGAGGAGAGGCAAAGCTCCTTGGTTCCTTCTGCTTATTTCGGGGCCTTACAGCACAATAGCACACAGAAAAAGGATTTTGACTTCAATGATGCCTGCTTATATTTTGTAGAAAGTGCAGGAATTACATATGAAGTCCTGAGGTGTAAACTCAGTGAACTTTCCAAGTGATTAAAAAATATTGGAAAATTGTTTCATAACATTGTAAATTGTGTGTTTATTGAAACATTCCACCAAGAAAAAGCTATTTGAATAATATGAAAATATTTGGGCTGTGCCTTTTTATTCAACACTTAATTGAAAACCTATTAAGATGAGCTGGTTTTTGAAATGCCATATGCTCTGCCAGGTAAGATAACTGACAGTCATGGGTCACCTGAATCATAGGTCTAGTCATTACTAAGAAGTTAGACGGGGGAGAAATTTTACAATTATATTGTTTTATTATAATTAAATCCTTTATACATCAGACAGTTCTGTAGTTTAGTGCATTTTGTCAGTTGTTATTCAGTGATAGTTGGCATACTAACTACCTCTCCCTTACTTTGATTCAGAGAGAACCTCATTTATTGCCCTTCCAATGCAGAGCACCCATCTGCTTTTTTCCATAAGGAATCTGAAGCACCAATATAAAATCCTCACCTGGCATTTGATAACTAAAGATTCATCAGTGCCTCCCTGTAGCATTCACTTTCTTCTTTTGATAACCAAATTTATAAAATTTCTTCCTTCAAGTCTAAAATTTTAGAAGTACAGTTATAAGGGCAAATGACTGAACTCAAAAGTAATCCTTTAGTATTTTCCTATTGGATCAGATGCTCTCTCTCTATATATATGTGTATCACAATAGAAAGGTTTATATTTTAGAATCCTTAAATAAATTATTATTTTAAAATACATGGGTACAGTTGATGTTTAGCTAATTGGTCAGTGATAGTCATTTAGACCTCCCCTAGGGTCACTGGAGAGAAATAAGGATGACAAAGGCAAGTTTATTCCATCTATGCAAGACATGAATTTTAGAATGAGATTAATTGCCCCTTGTTATCTCTCTCTGGTTACGAGAGAGTCAGGATAACTGGTTTAAATTAGATACTTGACTTTTAGAAAGGTGAACTAAGGTATTGCACTAATAACTTTCCAATCTTTGTTGTCAGTTCATATTTTTCAAGACTGTTTAACACAGAAAGAGAGCAGACAAGTTTAAAATTCTAAAAGTTCCTGTTCAAAGTCCAATTTTGGTGATAGTCAAGTTTGCTGCCTTTAGATTTGCATCTATAAACACTCCAGAGAGAAATACCAAGGGACAGGAGCTTTTGGAGCTGCTGGATGATTTTCTGCTAAGCATTAGGTGGTTTAAACTGCATATGCATGCATTTAGACTGAAATTTAAAATAAGGTTCAGAACTATATATAAGACCAGTGAGCTTCTTGAAACAATATTCTTAAAGGATTGGTGGAGGCAGAATGTCTAACTGTTTTTAGATGGCTTGATTTGTTTATAAGGAGTTATGTGATGTGAGGTTTTGCAATAGCAGGGGAATAAATTCAGTAACTCAGGAGACCTATTTTGCCTAACATAGATTAGAAACCATGCAGAATTGTGATGTTCTTCACTTGATGTTCATTATTTAGAAAGGCTTCATCTTGATCAAATTGCCTCCTTTCAACTTTCTGCTCCTTCTCAGTGAGTTAAATCTCCTGCATATTATAATGCTGGTTAGATTCTTCTTTTATACATGACAGGCAAGTGTTTTCAAACCATTTTAAGAATACTGATGAATTTATTGCATCTAAATTGTGGGACAGAATTTGCTTAATTCAGCAGAAGGATTTTACAAATGATTCTGCTTTGTTTTTACATTTGTAATCAGTATATAGGATTTATTTTTTACACATCTCATTGAAAAGTTTGTATTCATAAGGCTGTGGCTTTGAAAGGATATAAACCTTCAATAAAGTTAAGTGCTATTTCCTCTTTTTTTTCTAGACTGTCTATATGTGATTCATTTTATATTAACACCTTATACAGTACATTAAAAATACAATTAAAGCATTTTATTAATGTACTTTAAGGGTCAGGATTACATCTGTGGTAAAAGGAAGGAGAACTTGAACATAAACATTTTTACAGATGCTTATAGTTTTTTGGGGAAACTTTCCTAGAAGTGAGGCTCTGTTGCCAAGGACAAAATCATTGTACAAAGTGCAAAAGGCATATCGTTCAAGCTGGATTTTCAAGAGAAGGTACAAGGACCTAGGTCCTTTGAAAAACTAGTCAGTTATCAAAGTTGTTGAGTGTTGACATTTTACAAAAATCTGACATTGCCACTTGTTCCTGAAAGGTGTTCAGGTAGTTTGGGTGTGACCAGGTCCAGGTCCAGGTGCCATACATGAATGTCATTAGTTTCATGGTTTTTAACTGATACTATTACTGTATTTCATATGTCTATATGGTGTATTGTATCAAGGACTGAATGTTGAGCTGTAAAGATTACTAGGACTCTGAGAATTTTTTCATCTAAAAAGGGCAACTCGCTAGTTATGAAATATTATGAGGAAAGGACCTGGTACGCTCAATGTATGTACTAAAATATCATGTGAGAGATCAACATTCAGATTCCTATTTCACTGGTTTCATTGGGATATTGCCTGTATTGGGATACTGTCTTGATTTTAAAATATTTTCCCTGCTTCAGTTGCAAATGATTATGAAAAAAACCTCACTCCTCTCTTTTGCCTTTTTCCATACCTATTTTTTTAAGGATAACTGTATTTTCCTAACCAACTCTACTAAGGACCTCATATGATCAATGTCATACTATTCACCTTTTGCTGGGGGAACACAGCAGAATTTTGCTACATACAAGGAACCCATGAATAAGATTATGGCTGAAATAACAAGAAACAGTTATTACTGGATGGTGCTTTGCAGTGAAAATCTGTGAAATATTACTTAACTTTGAAGTCCGCTTAGCTCTTGCCTATTTCAGCAATTTTATTTGCTTATTTGTGTAGCATTTATGGGCATTTTCATTTAAGTCATGAATATAAAACACTGGAATAGAAATTACTGAAATTATGGCAGTGCAATATATAAATCATATTAATATACATACTCATTTTATGACAATTCAATATTCATCTTGAAAAAGATATAGGTGTGGAGTGGTGAGCAACACAGTATTTCTTCCATTCGGTGAGATATTGAAAAGACCAGGAATACATAGTTGTAACAGGTATGAAAAACAGCATCAGCATTCAAAATACTGTTTACTTTTATGAAAATATAAGACAACGTGTAAAGAATTTGAGAGAGAGGAAAATTAAAATGCAAAAAGAATATATTCTTTGTACAGGCCCAAACCAGTGGAGATAGTATAGAAGCAAAGCAGGATACAAAAATAGGTATTTGTATGGATAATAAAAGTATTTAAAATTGCATCAAGTAGAACCAGAAGGCTTGTGAACTCTATTTCAGAGTAAGCCAGCTGATCCAGGGAAAGAAAGAAAGATTGCAATCCTCTTATTTATTTGCACTCAGGTACAGCATTATACATTAAGAAGTTTTTTAAAGCAGTCTGAAAGCGTTTGATTATCAGAAAACATATTGAGGCTGTCTGGACCATGTTTAGGGTTCTATGGAAATAAACTCTTACTTGGGTGTAGTAATGTTAGCCAAAACAACAGTGTTCTCATTTTAAAAACTTTATCTTAGCTTTCCTTTGCCTTGCTGTATCTTCATCCAGTACAGGCTCCACTGCATAGCCTGGATGCCTCTTTCTCTCCTCAGAACCCTGGAATCTGAGTTAGCTTGCCATTGCCTTTAGAGGCCTCTGACATCCCTTTAGATGTGCACACATGGATTCCCTTACTAAATAGTCCTCCATGGAAAAATCAAGTGCTCCTTGGTGTCAGGCAGGAGCAAGGATGGAAAGGCAATTTGAAATTAAAAAAAAGAGTTTGTAACACAGTAATTTATATTTTGAATGTCATCTGGTGCTTCTCATGTGGCATAAGGAAAAAAAAAAGAAAAAGAAATTAAAGTCACTTTTGAGGGAACTTGCTGTGGCTCTGAAAGTTGTTTCACACAGATGTAAGAAAAGCACCAGAGGTGCTTTTGTGAATGTGGAATTAAGACATGTCTTTTCTGAATAAACCAAAACAAACAAGAAAAAAAGAAACAAACAAAGAAAAAAACTCCAAGCAACCCAAAATTTTCAATCTAGAAGGGAAAAGATACAGGAGATAATGTGATGAGAAGAGTCACTAGAGAAAAATGATTCCACTCATCTATGAAGATGCAGGTTCAAGTGTCAGGTCTGATGGATGACTCAGGATCAGTCAAAGCTCTTTTAGATATGATTAACATACAAAATTTTGACAGAATTTAACTTCACTGACAATTTTATCAACTTCATATGTAAAATCACGGGAAGAAGCTACTGAATTTTCATATTTTTTCAAGGGATTCACAGTGCTAATGAGAATTTTTAAACCTTTTTGTCATGTAATTTTTTTTTGCAGAAAATAGTTCTGTTCTCTTTAAGTTATTTGCATTTTTTCATTAATAAAAAAAAAAAAACCACAACAAAAATCAGTATACTTATCTAAAAGTGAAAAATGTCTCCATTTCTAACCATTATTGATATCTGTGGTATCTACAGAGAAAACACTCTTCAAAATTAACTTGGACAAATTAGTGTTTTACTACACAAAATGAACCAGACCATATTAATTTTGCTCTCTTTGTGTCTTCATTTTAGCACACTTTTTTGCAACTGGCATGTGACACACCACAGCAACAACTAATCTGGGAAACCCTCAAAATTGCCAATAATGTATAGCAGGCTGAAAAAATGAACTTGTTTTTCTGAGGAAAAAAAAAAAAGCAATCATTGCTTGGACTGAGCTAGTGAAAGATATCAGTTGCTGAAGAAAAGAATAAGTTAAAAGTTTTGAGGGAACACTTCACATGAGTGCTATGTCAGAATGTCAAGAAGGGAGTAGTAGAAGCATGAATGATACAGAATACGAGTCAAAATCACACTGAGAAAGATTAGGGAAAGATTTATTACAGGCTGATAGTGATAGTATACTCTACACTCACAGGGTCAGATATTTTGACACGGAAAGAGACCTTGACAGTATTTTAGATGGCTAAATATTTCTGGGAGTTGTGGGAGACTTTAACTTCCTTGTTGTAGATTTTTTAAAGAAAATGTTGCTAATATGCAGCTGTCCCTGTTATTCTATGTGTTATTAATTTGGAAATATTTTGAGACACACCAGTGATAAGCACTACATTCCTACTAGTTTTATTTTTTCTCTTTTCCTAAAATTCTCATGTGTAAGCATAAACCCTGGTAGATAAAAGAACTCACTTGTGTGGGAGAAAGCACCTATTCAAATAACACCACTAATGAAAGGGAGCAGTGTAAATTTCTGGCAAAGCAAATTGCTTTTAGCATGAATGTTCTCTTCTTCAAGGTCATTCTGGTATAGAAGTCCTTTGCAGGTCTCTTGCATTATCCCTCTCAATGAATGTATATTTTTTATTAGCAAGGATTACTCTTTATTAGCATTGCTCAAGCATATTTGTATGCAAATAAGATTGGATAGAGGGGTGCAGCCTCTGTGCTAGGAAGCATAGTGAAGTCCTTTCCCTTTCCATGTGTGCTATGACACATGCTACATATCCTTACATGAGGCCACAACAATGGAGGGCTGGACACAGACACGAAGGGGACATCGTGCAGTGCAGCATCTTCTCCTTGGCTTTGATGCAGAAAAGCTGGAGCACTGCACAGCAGCTAGGACTGTGTGACCACCTTGGTGAGATATATAGAACACTGGGCAATCTCATGTCCCTTGCCTCTAAGTAAATCCATGCCTAGATTAGCTGCTGATTAGTAGGATAATTTTAGAAGCAATACTTTGTTTATGCTAGAGCATGTCTGTCTTCTAGTGACCCAGAACTCTGATTGAAACTCACAATGTATGGATAAATTTCTCCTTATCAGAACAGAAACCAATGATGAGCATGCAAATTTAAATATCACTTCTAAAGGATGGGGGTGAAGAATTCTTGCTTCAGGGGTGCACAATAGCTGTACAGAGGTTAAATCAGACTTACATATTCATCATACATTGTTAAATAGTCCCATGCAAAATCATTTTCCTCTTACTTGTGGAATGCGTGTTGTACACATGGCCTCATCTAATCTTGTGCCACTTTGCAAAGCAAAAACTAATTTTAATTCCAGAGGATGGAGCAGGCTTCAATTATACAAGTTAAAGGATATGTGCTGCAGTTCATAAGGAGTACATGTACATTATAAATTCATTTAATTGCTCTACAGAGATGCTGATCCTAATTAAGACTTCATTGGCTTTTTCATTGAAAACAGTTAAAATTGCCCAATTAAACATTAAAAAATAAAAAAAAAAGATTAAGACTCTTCACATAAGTAAACCAAGTTTCTGCCAAGTTTTAACTCACCAATAAGCCTGGGAGCCGTTTTATCCTTCTGTATCTCAGTGCCTTGTCCTCTTCAACTGAGACAAGGATAGGGGGGTCTGAGGGGCAAAAGCCTTGATCAGGTGATACTTGTCCATTCGCAGTTAGGCAACTTCTCCATTTTGTGGGTCTCAGATGTATCATGCAGTTTAGTACAGTACCACTCTAAGTATGTTAGTTTGGGACTTTCTTTTCTGAAAATTATGCTATCCAAAAAGGCTTCTGAAGAAGGGAAGCAAACAAAGCAGAAGACAGGACAGAGGACTAGTAGAAACAAGGAAACCAACTGCACAAGGTAAATGAAGTGAGGTCCTCTGAGCCTTCTGGGTCCTGGCATCTCTCTCTTCCCCCACTTTCTATTTCTGATGCCATGCCTATTTTTCCAGTTCACTTCTCTCTTCTCTTCATTCCTCCCGAGGAATGCTTTCTACTTCATTAGCTCCACAGATCTTAACTTTGTTCTTCAGTCACTTTATAAGCATACACAACATTAATATGTTGTATATTAATACAGCATAGCCAGTTTCTGAAATTTCACACCTAAAACTCTCTCCAAATGTAGCACTAGAGACGTAGATGCACACTGTGTACAGTTTCCCTGTCTCCTGCATGGAATGAGCTAAAAATGGTGTTGGTGTACTTTCACAACTTCTGTATAGCTGGGAATTTAGGGAACACATGACAAGTGTAAGGATTTGGCTTCTAAAACTTATATATTAATGTAGATATTAGCATTGCAACTAAAGGCAGTTTCTGTAATTTATAGTTGTGCTGTCATGTGAGTAATACTAAATTAACTAATATTGGTGTGAGGGTTCTCTGACATACAAATAAAATTTTATCTTTATAAAATACGTAAAGCTTAAGTGGATACATGAATGGATTTTCATTTTGTAGGTGCCTTTAGATAGTAAAAAAGTGGGTTTATTTTTTTCTGATTCTTCCTGTTATTGTCCTGACAGTACAAACAAGTGGAACAGTACATGTCATTCCACAAGTTACCTGCTGAAATGCGCCAGAAGATCCATGATTACTATGAGCACCGCTACCAAGGCAAGATCTTTGATGAAGAAAACATTTTGAATGAGCTCAATGATCCCCTCAGGGAGGTAAGATGAAAGTATGAGTAGTTCTTCATGGTATGGAAAACTTTCATGTCATTGCTGTTTCTGTGTTGAAATGGTCTTTCTGATTCTACTCTGTAACATTTAATCACATTTGACCTAGTCAATAAATGACCATGAGAATGAATTTTATATTAGATCGACACAAAGAAATAAGCAGATTTATACTCTATTCTGAACCAGTTGGTCAGAGTCACTGCCACACAAGGATGTCAAAGAGTAAAATCCCATCCTTAATTGTTGAGAGAAATGCATGGTTTTCTGCCATTCTTTAAAACAGAGAGGGGCTGGACTAGAATGGTCCTGGGTGAAAGGTTTTTTTCTGCTCTCCCTGCTTGCTAACTATGCATCTGTGCAGATGAAACCACTGAAAGCCATCAGTGAAGGGAGGGCTGCTTTGTTTCATCCTGTGATTGTGGCATCCTTGGTTAAGATGGTCTTTACTTGAGATAAGGAAGCTGGAATATGATCTACAAGCCATTAAAAAATCTCTTTTGTTAAAACTCTAGTCAGTATTCCAGTTGTGGGCGTTTTATAATGTTATGTTGTTTGTTAAGTTATGTTATGTTATGTTATGTTATGTTATGTTATGTTATGTTATGTTATGTTATATGTGTGGCAGCAGTTGGAATTTTGTTTGGCAAGGTGCTGGTGTGGGAAGAATGCAGCGTTCATTTTGCCGTAACAGAGGTAGCTACTTAATGGGAATATAAATCTGACTGTCTTCTGTTGGGTGGTGCTCATGCCTGACCTACTCAAGGATGTTTGTGTTATCAGTTGGCTGATATCCTCTACTGAAAGGAAGAAAAAAAAACAGAGGAAAAGAATGAAGTTGAAAAATTCAGAGAGAAGAAAGCACAAATGGGGAAAAGCGAAAAGAAACAAGAAAAGGGGAGAATAAAGAAGGAGCAGTCTGATACGTGATGAAACCTTTGTAATTTTCAGTGATATCAAGTAATGCCTTTTAATATCCTCTGGCATGGGAGGAGTGGTACTGAATATATGTCTGTGTATATATAATGTATATATAACACCCAACAGAGCACAGGATGATATATGTACTTTTGGAAAGATTTGTGAATGTTGGGGTTTTTTTTAACAAGTTTTGTGGCATAAGAAGAGCATAGGTCTGCGATGGATTGTCTGTACCATTGAATCCTGCTCTTTTTTGTGAAGGGAAAACATGTCATACAACCCATTGCCAAAATCAATCAAGTTCCATATTTAAAATAGTTATAAGAAACAATGCCTTGCCTGTTCATGGGCTCTGAGGGCAGCTGGCAGTTTCGCCACGTCTGTGTTATGAAAGTCTGATAGCGGCCTCCCTCCTTGCAAACTGCCAACTGGGAAACGTTGAACAGTGCCCAAAATCACTGGGTCGTTGCTAGATGGTTCAAGTCGAAATCAGGCCAAACCATGATTGTTCTAATATAACAGTACAGATGACTGAATTCCAGTGCCTGGGCCCATTTAATTTCCTACCATAGATATAGCCTGAGTCCTTTCCTTATATTGTGACTTTGTTAGTGTTTTGGAGGGCAGGTGGAGGGCTCTGGATTCTGCGCTGCCTCTGCCAGTTTACCCTGTGGCTCCGCTCGGTAGATTTTGAAATGTCAAGAGGAGAATGTACTATAAAAATCTATCATGTAGGACAGGAGAAGTGTGGGAATTATCCCTAGAGTACAGTGACCATCAAAACATGAATCTTGGCCAGTATGGAGCTTTTGTTTTGTTAAAAGAACAGAAGCATGTACAGATGCATCAGTCACTGACATCAGAAATGGTTTCTTCTATTTCCACTTTTAAGAAAAGTATTTCTCCATAAATGAAGTCTAATACCCTTCCATTGCAAAATCTTCTTTTACTAACAACAATTTGCAGTTATGGCACTCTAATTACCTGTCTTGTCCTCCTTTCCTCCCTCCCTCATTGTTTCCTTCCTTCCTCCCTCCCTCCCTCACTTAGTCCTGTCCCCTTCTCTTCCTTTTTTCATCTTGCTTAAGAGCAGCAAGGCAAATTTGGTCAAGCATAAAAAACAAAAAGCACTTCTGGGGAGAGATCAAGCATGGAAAATTTCAAAAATTAATGAGCCACTAAAAACATGGAGTAAGAATAGAATTTCACGGAAGGGGTGGCTTCTGGTTTTGCTATGATCATGCTGTACTTAGCATGTCTTCTTTTTCTCTGTATTATATAAGAAAAATTTATTTACTCAGCTACAATCAGGTTGCACACTGCCCTGATGACAAGATAGTAGTTGTTCCAGCAAAAGAAAAAAAAAAAAAAAAAAAAAAAGAAAAAAGTGAGAACTGGACAGTGGCAATGCCAGAACAGGTTTCCTAATGAATCTGTCCAAATTCTAGTGGCAGCTCATGCACTGTGCCCTGAAAGCACCACTTGGGTGTTTGCTTAGTTTAGCGGTTTCAAATTCTATTTTAGCTACCACTTCAGTATGTGCAGTTTGGTAGTGCAGGTAGTCACTTTTTGATGTCATTAATGGATAATAAATTAGAGTCTTTTAAAGGCAGAACACAATTGTTCATATATTGGACAGGATATACCATCTTAAGTGCCAATAACTGCACAAGGCTGTAACGTCCAGATGATAGCACAGATACCCCGGCTGTATCTTTCAAGAATAAATATTTACTGCATTTCTTAAGTTTTTAATCAATCCTGCATTTTATTATACTTTGAGTTTAGCATAGGGTAAGAATTAAACATTCAGGGTCTCCACAGGACATACTCAGCTTAATGAAAGTAACTTCTGATGAAGACATGCAACTGAAACCATTATTTCCTCACTTACAGAAAGCAGAACAAAAGAAACCACATCATACTACTGCATAATTATAGCATTAATATCATCAAATGTTGTAAAGAAAATTGCAGTGTATTCAGTTCTCCTTGTTCTCAGCCATTCAAGTTTACTGTATGGGCTGAAATTTTCCACAGCTAGGCTCTCTTTAGGAGTGATGATCTTTTTTTGGTCCATGTTTTAAAATTTTGGCTCACTTTTTTAGCAGAAAAGTTATTATGTGTTATATGAATATGATCATTCAACCATTAACAATAGCTAAAGGACATAGAATTAGCAGTAAAAATCTGGTGTAAAATTAATTCTTACATGATAAATACTAGTAATAAAGCTCTATGTGCTTATAGTAGAGGTAAGACTTTTTTTGGTAAAAGGGGATGGATATTCATTTTACTGGGCTTCTGAAAATTATATATGGAACATTCATAGTAGATTGGATGATTAAAATAATGAAAAGCTAAGAAAAACTTTGATGCATATGTGTGAGTGGCTAACTTTGTTGGGTAACAGAAATAGAGTCATGTTTATTGTGGGGAATTAACTAGAGCTTCATAAAAAAAGAGAAAAAAGAATCCTGAACATTTTTAAATTTTACAAGGCTCTCTCTTGGTGCTTCATAGCTGAGTACAGCAACTGGTAGCTGACCTGTATCATTCGAGGATAAACTTGTATTAATAAAGAGATTCCTTTCAGTGACTGGGAACTAAGTAGACACTTATTAGAAAATAGGAGTTAAAAACTTTATCTTCTCCACCGTTAAGTTAGTTGCACAGTTTCGGTATATTACTCCTATGGTAGTGTAGTTAATTGGGTATCCTCAGCTCTACACACTCAGACTGAATTATCCATGTGTTGCCATATGTGGTGTGCTACTGCCTGCTCGTAAAGAAAGGTGCTCTCTGATGGAAGTAAAGAATTAAAATTTTCTTTTCATTAAATTCAGAAATTCCACTCTTACTGAAAAGCACGTCCCCTTTTTCACAGTTAGACTTATCTGATAATAACTGTCCAGCCTTCTTGAGACTCAGATAGTCAGAAGACTCCTGGTGGTTACAATTTCAGTACAGGTGGAAGACTTTAAAGTACTTCTTCCAGGGCAATCAGGGTTGGATTCATCAAACCTATCTGTAGCTCTATACAAGTTCTGCAACAAGACTGAGCTAATCATCGGGATCTCTCTGCACATACCACCACCACCCCCCCACACACAGAGTCACTGTAAAGAAAATCTAGCTGACTAGCTTAGAAAAAAGGCTACATCTTCAAACAGCAGTTGACATGTGAAATAAATTCTGCCTTTAATAGCATTTGCAATTAACTATCTCCCTTCCTCATTTCTTGAGGTAGTAATTAGCAACTGGTAGCAGTTAGCATGTTTTCCTTATGTATCACGTCTCATTCTGCAACAGACAGATATTCTTGTGAAGTTTTCTAAAGTTTGCTTTTTTAAACTTGGAATTCTTGCCACCTACATACTTGAACATCATTTGGCATGAGAAGACCCTAGTCCCAAAAGTGGTCTTTATAACTGTCATGACATGAAATGGAGATGGTACAGACAACAAGGAAAAAAAAAAAAACCACAGCAAAGAGAAGTCTATTCCAAAAGGACACTTGAATTGTAAAAGTTTAAAGACATATACATAAGCAGTTTCGTCTAAGAACAGAATGTAAGAATTGTCAAAGTGGCTCAGCTCTGGCGTTTGTCTAAGCCACCAGCCTTGCCAGCAGTGGCTGTAGGTGGATGCCCATAGAAGAATGAGAATAGGACAAGTATGACATTTCCCTTAATGACTCTCTTAGACTCTCAATATTTTCAGTTCAAGGGATTCTCTGAGGCTGATGTGATTTTTCTACTGGGTAATCCTTAATACATATCTCTTCCAATTACTTATTTACACTTCTCTTGAATCCACATACTTTCTGTGCAACCACAACATCTTTTGGCAAGGAGCACAGACCTATACCCTGCTGCATGAGAAACCACCTCGTCGTTTTGGGACTGAACCTGGCTCCTGCTGTTTTTTGGTTTTGATGGCCATTCATTCTTGTAGCAAAAGTGATAGTACAGTCAATTCCTACCCACCCTTCACATGCTATAATTTTATAGACTTCCATGATAACATCCTTAAACTGTATTTTTTTGAAGGTAGAGAGACCTGTTCTACTTAATTCTTTCTTGCATGGAAGCCAGCTCACCCCCATGATCATCCTTCTTACCATTCTCAAAATTTTTTCCTGGCTCTTCAGAGAAAAGAGCACCAGATCTGCCGCCAGCATACTGACGTTATAGTAATACGAATAATTCCTTTCCTAATAATTCCTAACACTAATTTGCTCTTTGAATCACGGCCAACCATTGAGTTTACTGGTTTTTTTAATTATAACTGTAAGAGCTAACTCCTAAGAGGTAGTGGCTACATTATTTTATGTATTTGTCCTGGTGTATCACTTAATGTTGCTTTCCATCAGTAATTTCTAACCAGCCTGTAAGAAGCTGCTTTGAGTTTCTTTTTAACAAGCTGCTTCATCTTTACACAATACTGTTTCTGAAATGGAGCACAACTGTGTGAAGCTCTTGGCCTTTGTTGTTCCCATAGGGATAGTGAATATAAGTACATTATGGACCTATTACAGCCTAATGAGTCAGGTGTAAGATTCTGAAGAAGATAATGCATGGTGTTTAGTGTTGCATCAAGGGTGGCATTTTGTGACAGTTCTTGTAAGGGAGGTAGTCTCACAACAAAATAACGGAAAGCTTCCATTACTGGATCTATAATTGATAATAGTAATTGTATCTAAGTGAAAACAGGACTAAAACCAGATCAGTTTGGTACATGTAGACAAATTAAGTATATTTTTAGAGAAAGTATTTGGTCCTTTCAAAATCAATTTTAAAATTATCAATTTAGTAACTATACTATTTTTTCCCAGTTGTTAACCTTCTGCTTTTTCCCATTAAAACTTACTTCCTTTTGTAATATCTTTCCTTCTATTTAATATTTGTCTTTAGAAATCACAAAAAAATTATATTCTCATTTAGACTATACTATAATCCTACGCACAAAGGATGAAACATCTCTAGAGTTAATAGTATGAGGCGAAAATGTGGTGTGATTAGACCACAGTATGTTTCAATCCTTTTTAATACTGTAGTCATTATAATTTTTGGATACAGGCCATCAAACATTAAAGTAATGGTAGAAAATCAAATGAGTTTATTAAAAAACAATAAATTATCAGAGTCAATATTAAATTATTGGAGATTCCACATATTTTGCTTCCATAACAACTTAGGTCCATAAATGTAGCTCATAAAAGACATAGAGGGAATTCTTTCATTATAATCCGCTGTATTTTTATGCATTTTTATATGCAGTGAACGTTAGTATCATGCTTAAAGAGGGGAACTAGGGAAAATGCATGAGAATTATAGATATATACATACTGCAGCTCATTTAAGTATCTCTTTATATAGCTATATGGAGAGAGTGAATACCTCTTTATCTAGAGCATTAAAGGTTTTTTTCATATAGTCACAGATAAAACATAACTTTAGTTTATACTCTGGAGTACTGAAGTCATGAATGAATTATGCAGCATGTCAGTCTTGCAGAATAAATGCTTATATACCACAGCATCATTTATTTGACAAATGCTGAAAAAAAAGTATTGGTATTTTCAAAGATCTGTGTAAGGCATGCCTAAATAATAGTCTAAGTATACGAGGCTTTAGTCTAAGTACACAAGGCTTAAGCAAAGCCCTGAAAACCTCTTAGAAAGGACTATAATTAAGTTTTCAAAATTAAAAATAGTAACAAAGGGGCCATTTTAATGCTGGAAATGAGCAGACAGTCACCAGGTGATTGGATTATTGTGTTTTAAGATGCTTTGCCCCAGCAGGTGTGACATGGTAACCAACTGTGCGCACACTCAAATCTGTTTCCCAGGGACCTAAGACAATGTAGTTTGATTTCCTGAACTACAAGGAACTATGTTTGCTCCTCGAAGTATGCACGTACACGAGGGTACATGCTGCAGTTGAGACACAGCTTTTGAATTGTCAACCACTTTCATTGTAGTTGCACACATTCAAGAAACTTTGATCACAGTCCCTTCAATGTTTGACATGTTTTGTTAGCAAATCCATACTGAGCTGAGACATGCTTTGGCAAGTCCAAGATCTATCTGCTTCCAATAATACAGATAATAATACACCAGCAGTTCTCAGTAATTACAATCTTGAACAGCCTTGTTACTGCATCTATGAGATTCCTTTGTCATAGCTGTTTAATAAATATTTCACACATGACAGTTCTTTCATGAGCTCTTCAAATATACTAATCCAAATAAAATCCCCAAATCTTACTGTAATAGTTGCCTTTCATAGAAAGGTAAGTTATTTGGGAAAAGTACCAGACTATTTAGATGCAAACTAAATGCTGTGAGAGATGTCAAATCCCGTTATAGAATAGTAAATCCAGTCTGTGCCTGCTCCTGTCTGAACTGCTGTTCAGGCATCTGAAGAGCAGAATTAGAAAGGTTTTCGTGGACACCATGTCCAGTGCATTGAGAGAACAGCAGCTAAGGCAACAGGAGTGCTTGTCCCGCAGAAGAGAATTTCGCACTACTGCCTTATTCAGTCCAAGATCATGCTTCCAAGTGTCTGTCATGTCTCAATTTTTAATGGAGTGAAGGATTGTTCGGCTAGCTGATACCCAGGTAGTGCTACGGACAGCAGGTGGAAAGAATCAAGCTTTTTATTTTTTTTTATTCATGCAGATTCTGCTGAAAGCCAGGAAAGGTTCCTACATATTAGACAATGCTTACCACAGCATGTTCATTCCTATTAGGTCTGAATATGCTATTGCAATTATAGATGGCATTGCTGATTTTTGGGAGGTTAAAAATAATAACAAAGTACTTCAGATGACTTCTGAGTTAGCTCTCCTTATGTAAACACATTCTTTTAACACTGTGCTTGCTTTGGCTTGGCTAGTGCCCTCTCTAGTAGGAGGACACTACACAGTCTGTTTTAATTCAAGAATAGGAGATGCAGGATCTGGCTACAGAAAAACAACAGTGTTCTCCATTTTGGCCTCGTGGGCTTCTGCAGTAAAAAGTCATGGCATTCCCATAAGGGGAGCATGGGAAGGGGAAGAGGGGAAGCAGAGCGGAAGCAGAGGACAGGATTCAGCCCTGATCCCAATAGAAAATGTGGTGCAGACAAGACAGGGATGCATGGTATGGACATGCCCATGTCCCTTTCCTGTAAATCTCATCCTTGGAGGTGGTGAGAAGGAGCATCTTTTCCTTCAGTTTTCACTGTGGAATTTAAATTCTGGATCCAGAAGCAGGCTAAAGTCTTTTGAAGCATATTTGTTTGGAATCAGTAAAAGTACTTTGGGGGTCATGTAATACAAAAGTTTCTGTGTTCAGTGGGCACCCTTTGAATGTGCCAGTGTCCATGAAAGTTACTACAAATAAATATTAGCGTTGTGACTCACCACCAGCAAGAGGATATAAATATGCCATGAACCATTTGATGCAGAAGCAAATGCATGTGCCTATTTTTATGCACTCAGTTGCACATTATGATTATGGTAGGAACGGCATACAGAAGGCTACACAGCATTTCCCATGCCTTTTAAAAGCGTGTGATCTCAAAGGCACAGACAAGGAGAACAAAAAACAACAGAGCACGAAATTCTGAATGCACATTTATGAACTTAATTTCCACTTGGTGATTTAAGAAGGTAAATCTTGTTAAAGCTGTGGGAAATATCCAAGTTAAACTCTGCACATCATGGCAATGCTAGATCTTTGGTTTGCTTCTTTCTAGTGCCACTTGAACAAAAAAATTGTACATTATTTTGAAACCTGCACAAAACTCTGTCTAATCTGTAGTTTTGGACTGTTGCTGTTATCTAGCAAACACAATAAGCAAATACTTATTATCTTTTCTCCAAAAACTGTCTTGCAGGTAAGCCAACAGTGAAATACTGTTTTTTTTTCCTAAAGTCTTAGTACCTGAAAAGTCAGGGGTCTCCTCCTCAGTTGCAAAATAATCTTTTAAAAGCATAATCTCTTTTGATGAAGAGCCTTTATATGAGAGATTAAATGGAAATTGGAACTGAAAAAAAATTTCTGCAATTACTTATAAATGGACAGCTAATGAAATTTAGCATAGATATGGATGCACAAGCTGTTGAATTACACTTGTTTAATTTAAATATAAGTGTCTAGTACTGAAGGAACTTAGTGTCTGATATTTTTAGTGATTAACAAGAGTCTTCCTCCCCTTAGGACAAAACTACTGTGATACAAGATTGTTAGAGATGAGTGGAGTTAAAAGCTGGTGCAAAATGTGGAGTCTGACACTGTGAGTACAGGTACAGACTTCCCAGGAGCTCCTGGGCTGAGTTCAAGACAATGGGTTTTATCTGTTGTCTCTGCCTCTTTCATGATACCTTCACACAGTCCGGCTCAGTGGTAGCACTGGATCCTAAGGCAGCTTCAGTAGGAGCAGAGCACTGCTTGGCAAGGAGTTCCCCTAAGTGGATTTTAATCTCCCAGCTTGTTCTGTGGAATCTATGTTTGTTAATTTTCTTCTGAATAAATCTATATTTCTTTTCCTTCATTTGTGAAAAGCAAAAACTCTGTGGTTGGTTGAGAGGATACTAATAAGGTGCCCTAAAGCACATACAGTTGCAAGTTTTATGAGCTGATCGTTGCATGTTTGTGTGCTCTGATCATTATAGTACATTTGAAGCAATGGATGGGATGGTGCCTTGCTAGAAGGCGAAACTATTTTGTAGATAAAATAAATACCTGTGTGGTTATATATATCTTACAGAAAAGCCACATTCTTTCTAATTAATAGTTTTCATTTTAGCCTGGATTGCAGTCATTAGTTAACTGTGCAACTGAAAACTATTTAATATTTATTTCTGTGATCTCATGAATGTCACTTACATGTATTAAAAATAAGTCTATTTCATAGTCAAGAGTTTTTTCTTGTATTAAATTGAAAATCAGGAAGCAAAGAGGGGTCTGTGTCTATTAAAAAAGTAAGAAAAGAGTAAAACTACTGAGAATCATTTGAAAAATATACCTGATGAGAGCATTATGCTATGGGAGTTGTAACAGATTATTTGGGAAATACAGCGGCTAGTACAGACATCCACATTCCCCAATACAAAAATCTAGCTACTCATTGTACCACTCATTGCCACACATTGTATAAACACTTGTGTATTTATGAAAATGTGAGCTTTCATAGTCATCCACATTTCACCAAGAGTAGACAGTCTTCCATCAGCAGGGGCTGGAAATGAAATAGTTCATGCTTTTAGCATCTGGCACAAAATAGATTCATTACTGAGAGGAAGAGAAATGCTGTCAATATCATGTGTGGACGCTTAATATATAACAGACCTTGAGAGGAATTAAAAGGCAATGACATCTGCAGAGAAGCAGAAATGGAGGTGTAGGTAGCTTGCTTTGTCATTCTCTAACACCAGATATGTTCTTCATAATATTGATACTTACAGCAATGGGATAAACTTAGAATGTGAGAAAGAGGTTAATACCCTTCCTGAGCCATTGTTTAAAGTTCATGGCTGGCCTATTTTTAGGCCACCATGTGAGAAGATGTTAGCTGAAAATAGGTACAGATCATGTGTCCTTGCAGAATATAGAACATCAGGACATTTCATTTCCAAAGAACATAATTGGGACTGGGAGCAGAATCTTCTTTCCTCTCACCTTTTTGCTTGTAGACTATAACTTCAGTTACACTCTTGCATGAATTATATTAACCTCTACATATTTAACTAAAACTAATTTGAAATATAGTTCTAATGGGACACAAATTAGTTGAACTTTGATTTTTTTACATTAAATGTACAAATGTACATTTGTACACATATAGATACGTCCATGTACACATATAAATATATGTGTGGGAGAGCATATATATGCATATGTATACACACACAGACTTTCAGGCACATACATGCAAATGCATGTGTCCAATATATATGCATGAGAAAAATATTATATAATACTCTGTTGATATCTCTGCATAGTACTAAGTACATACATAGCATTATATACTCCAATATGGTCTTTATGTTTCTCACTGTTACAGTATATCTCAACACATATTTCTTATGCCACCAGTCTATGTTTATAATATATTACCTTAAAATGAACTGTAATGACAAGGGGTTTAAGGGCTCTCCTATGATATAAAATCAATACAGATAAATTTATTCATGAAAGTAGAGATTAAGATATAGTCTTAAGATCATTTGAAAATCTTTCTGAATAAATTTTAGGAACATATTTCTTATGGAAATAATCCTCAGCCTATATTTAATTCATTAAGTGAGTAATGTAATTATACTTAACTGCTATTAATGGTTAAATAAATTTAAAACTTTGGGCAAGCAGATGAACTGAAATTGTTTTGAAAAAGAATATTTAACTGATGTAAAGAACGTGGCACTGCCTATGTACCTGCATCCTGTGGCTTCCAGGTCATGCTAATGGCAGTTCTCAGGTGCCCTGCTGTCATCAGGCCCCCTTGCTTTTAGTACATGTCTAGTCCTGGAAAGAAAGCACAAGCACAAATATTTAAGGCCTTAGTGATTGCATGGAGAGACCAAGCACAGCATAATTACTAAATGTAGATGACAGAAGGCTGCAGGTATCTCCCCTGGTTTCTCATTTGTTATTTACATAGCCTCTTCCTCTCCATGATCCCTAGAACAAAAATTTTCAGGATGTACGAATGCTGAGGATGTCCCATGCATCTTTGATCTGTCAAGTCTCGACCATGACTTGGCTCCTAGTTGAAATGTGACTCTTTCTTTATTAGTCTAATAGCATGCCATTATTAAGCGTGTCTGCCTACTGGATGTTCAGACTCTGATGCATTACTTTTACTCCAGCTGTTATTACTAATCTACATTGACTAGTCTACTCCTGCCGGTTTGCCTTCTCTTTCCTCCACATGATCTGCTACTGCGGCTGTTCTTGCTGTCACCATGCCTACTTGCACTCCTCAGAATTTCTTCCACTCTTTACACCTCCTGTGCCATTTATGCATCTCTTTCCCCTGCAGCTACCAACATTAGCCAAAGTGGCACTCTCTAGCAAATTCTGTCTTCAGGGCTGTCTGGCTGCCACTCTACTAAGTTATGCCCAGAGACTTCATCTTCGTTTTTACCATCCGATGATATGTCTTCTGGAGCCAGCTCTCCCTGTCTCACCCTTACAACTGAGCATCATCCTCATGTTTCACTGTAACACTGGGCTCTAGACTCAGCGCTTTCAGTACTTTTCTACTTCTGCACGCCTGCACTCCAGTGTAGTGACCTGAATGTGGGTCATGGTCTCCTTACACCCATGTTGCAAGTTGCTACTCACAACATAACATCACTGAGCCCTTGCACCTGAGCCCACTCCAGCACCCTTTTCAGTAGTTTCCTTTAGAAGGCAAATTCAAATGGTCTCATAATTAGCTTGTCCCAGTTCACATAGCAAAGCAGTGACGAAGGCTGATTCAGAATTAGAAAGGGATTGTGCATCCTCCTTATCTTTCTTTTTATATTCTTCTGTTATATATAGATGTGTACATCTATAGCTGACATTGTAAATATTCTAGCACATACACACACAGGCATTCAGGGTTCTGTCACACATTTGTCTAAGAAATCTAAATAAATCTTCTCATTTTTTACAAATGCTCTTTTTCACCACTTTAAGGTGCAGATTATACATAATGTGGCAATGTTTAGATTTTGTGTGTTAGATAAAGTTAGGCATCTGCTGTTTCTCCCATATCGTAATATAGAGTAGGCCTTCACTGAATAGTTACAAATCAAATTAGATGCAAACAGAAATGTACTTAAAAACTCTAAACATAATTTCAGTGTGGATATTTCAAGCTCAGCTAACTGGGGTTTATCCAGTATAATAAGTAAGATTTAATTTAAGCCACTTAATAATTTTATGGAGAGAGGCTTTGAACCAATGGGCTTTTAATTCATAAGAAGAAGTAAGTGTTAACCTAGCAATTAACAAGATAACAGTATTTCTGATCCAGAGCTCTTGGAGAGCTTTAAAATAACTCAGTCAACAAATTACCACTGATTTTTAAATAACTGTTTTCCCGGTTGTTGTTTTTACTGTGTCAGCTAAAGTGTACACGTAGGTTGTAGACAAAGGACATTCTCATGAGAACCAACTCCTTGCTGACTCAGTTGTTTAGGCCATTTGAGTTGCAGTACACAGGGGACTGGAGACGGAAGGAGGGGACAAAGAGGGAGGGATGGGATGGCAGAAGGAATTTCTTGCCTGTTGCAGAGCTCACAATAAACTCTCCAAGGAAGCATTCCTGGCTTCAATTTCTGATCTTGATCAAACAGGTGCAAATCAGAAATAAGCCAACACAGAAGTTTATATCCAAGCCATAGCTTTCTATTTCTCCTAAGGCATGTTGATTTTTTCCTGCCACCTAGTTCTTAGCTTCAGTGGTTTTTTTTAGCCCCCAGTCAGCCCCATGCAAGCTTCAAACACAGATTTTTTCCTTCCTGCTTTCATCCACAAGCTATTCTCTTCAAGGCCTTCCCTTTCTTTAGTGAGAGAAACTGTATTGTTCAGGCATCACATGCTGTTCTGCATTCTGACTGACATATTTTACACAACAAAGCACCCAAATCAATATATTTTACCTAATAAGTCACACAAATGTAAGCGTAACTCAGGCTGCCTTTGTGAAACTCCACTGTCTCTTCCTCTTTTTCTTTCTCTCATGCGCATCAGCTCTTCCTTGCAATCAGGTGAATCAAGTGCTGTCCTGAGAACAGCAGCACTCTTTCCAACACTATTCTAAAACAGAACCATTTTTTTTCTGGCAATCAGGTGAAATCTTACTGACTTTGGTAAATATAAGAAGTGCTCTTCATTCAGAAAAGCTTTAAGTAGCATTTGAACTTTTTTTTGAAGGATATAGTAGAAAAAAATAGTAGCTGCCACACAGATCACATACAAGGTCAACCACAGATTGATTGGTGTTAGCAAGTGGTATCACCAGAGTTTCAGTACAAATGCACAAGAATGAATATGGTTTCCAGAATCATCAGATTACCAGATAGAGGAGGTGACTGGATGCTCCAAAGACAGTGGAAAAGCAATACTACAGAAGATATGAACCTGTGAGCAAGCACACTAGACAAAGTTTTGTAATTGCTAGCAAAACCAGCTTTCTCCTGTTTCTTAATCACTGTTTTAGAAAAACATGAGGTGTGCTTCATTCACTTGTACAACAAACATAATGCCTAATTCACACCACTCTTCCATGTACTAACACAAGTTTCTGATAGGGGTACCAATAGGATATGGATAGCAATAGGAGTTTTTAAACTTCACATCTCTTAAGATTCACCTTTCTGCCACAATTTGACAATACATGTGTTTAAATCTGTAGTCTCATTGGCATAATGGAACAACTTCAATATTTAAAATGCCTTACTAAACGAAGATTTCAGTCTTAAGTGCTCCCTGCTCAAGACATTATTTAGTAAATACTGTAGTGTTAGTCAGTATAACACACAAACATACACACACACAAATGGGAATGAAGGTATTTGGTTACTCAGGGGCAGAAAACTGAAATAGTGATTGTTAAATATATTTGCAAATTGCAGTTTGTTTATTCAGTTAATAAAAGGGAACAGTCTCTACAGCAACTGCTGTATTGTATAGCACTAGTTCCATATTACCTTCTGTAATGAATTATCAGTGTTTTTTTACTAAGACCATTCAGGAAATTTGTTCAGCAGTACAGTTCAGAAGGGAAAACCTGCAAGAAGTAGAGATTGGTCAACTGACCCAAACTTTAAGTACTTATCTGGATTATCAGGACTTCTCAGGCTTTTGAAATTAGACTGGCTATCTCACAGTTACAGACTGCCTTAAAACATTGTCTGTATCACTGTTCTCGTTTTGATAGTTCTCATCCTTTTGCCAGCTGCAAATGAAACTTAAGAGGCATAGAACATTTCAGAACATTGAAGAAGCTGAAAGCTAAATTCCCTTTAAAAATAACCCAGTTAAGGAATGGATGGACAGTTGGGTGAGTGAAAGGGTGAATAGATAGTGTCTTTTCTTTGTTTTATCCTTTCTTTTGCTCTTTTTTAATCTTCTAAGTATAATGGAAGATCTAGAAGAGAAGCGTGAGATGCACAGAACTGCTTTCCCTTGAGCTCCATTAAATCAATTAGCAAGCTGGGAAAAAGATGGATATCCTTCATCAGACTGACTTTATTGGAGGCTTGGTTGAACCATACATCCTCAAAAGGATTATCCTGTCTGCATTTGAATTTAATGCAGTAATAATTCTGAAGCATAAAAATGCATATAAGGAGTTGAATAGAAAATTCTAATCAAGTAGGGAATGATAGAAAACTATGCAGAAGGCCAACATTTAATCAACAAAGCCAGAAAAATATAATTGGTCAAATCTATATCCCTTCTGCTTGCAAATGCATGAAAAAGATTGCTTTCTCTTGGGAGATAGCAATACTATCTACCATATGAACTCTTTAAGACTGACTTGTCTTAAACTGAGTTGAACAGAGCTAGACAAAAAAAAAAAACCCTGCTTCAACTCAGTCCTGGTAGAATCCAAGCAGGGGATTTCATTCATCATTTGGCTGGAAAGCATATTATTCCTTCCTTCTTTTTGCCTGCCTAAGCTTATCTCACAGCTGGCTGGAAAATTTTCTGCATCTGGGCAACATGTATGCAGGTATGCTGGAGGTCTTGGGGACCTGCAGGCTTTGAAAATGTAAATACACAGGCTGGCCACTGGTTTTCAAGGCAACTGAGATCAGGTGGACTGTCTTTGCCTTAGAGATCAGAGTTTTTTCAGGTTTTGTGCTTTGTCTGTAAGTCAAAGACATAGGTTACTTCAGATCAGAGCATTCTTGGGCTGTAAAATATATAGCCAAAGGGGCTAGACAGTAAGGTTTTCTAAAACACACACACCTGTGATATCCAACTCTGTTAACAGAATAGCAAAATATCAAAGTCCTGAAGAAAAAAGAATTGTGTTTCTCAATGCAGCTCTAGACATAAATGATGGCATCCAAGAGCTACCCTATTTGTAAGTAAAATTTAAGCAGAGTCTCTGTGTTAAAATTGATCAATGTAATTGAAAAATGGAAAACCGTGGAAACCCCATTCAAAGAGAAAAAGGTACATAGTCATAATTACTTATAAGGAAGCTTCTGAGCAAAATTTATTCTTAAAAGTCATACACTCTGTGTAGATGATTAAATACAATGTGTCAAAGCAATTTGAACAATTTCAGGTGCACCAGAAATGAAGAATATGGCATCCCGTTGCCACATGTAGATTTTCTGGCATTAAACAAGTTGTGAGCTAATGATGTAGTCATTCCCTCAGTGGGGTACTAATCCTACTCCTCCTGATTGCCTGCTGTCATAAAACCTATGAGAACTTAATACTGTTGAGATGCCTCCTTTCTGCCAAAGTTGACTATAATTGGCCAATGGGTTAAAAAATAACAGGAAATCATGAACACATACAGAATACAACTCCTGAAAATGTGGCTTAAATATATTTAACCTGCTCATACAGCCCCAAATCCCTAAATATCATGCTTTTTCCTATAGTTCTCTCTTAATCACTTATTCAGTAATTTTTCTTCTGTGAGTTATTTCTAAGAGAAAAAATAGCTTTCTCAGTAAAGTGGTTTCTTCCTTTCAAGGGCCAGGAAATTAAGACCAATTTAGTTTCTCATCCTTTGAAAGCAGAGTGTAAAGGAGGGACACTCAGAAAAAAAATGTGCATTGTTAAAGTTATGCACTAGATTTTTACAATAGTATGTAGATGTAACCTAATGAAACTAAGCTGTTTTTCAAGGTAGTCATGAACAGACTTGGGTCACCTACACATAAGAAGGACATAGTTTGTAGATGGAAGTAGTACCTTTTATTAACTCAATTGGATTAGTGGGAAAAAGCAAAGAACCTTTCAGGCATACAGGTCTTTCAAGAACTTTGTCTCTAGCAGCAGCTTTTTCCAGTCAGTCTAACTAAAAGCACTACCTCTATCTAAAAATCTTCTCCTGGAGAAGAGGTCCTAAAAACACTTACAGTTGCCATTGGAGAAGCTGGCCACCACAGTGCCCAGGTCACAGCTAGGACAGCCTTGCAGCTGTCTCTGTAAATGTGACATCTTGAGAAGCATCAGAGCAGTCGTCCAGAAATATTGAACACACGCAAAATGATAATATCTGATGCTTTAACATCAGTTTGAAAAAATAGCCAGGAAGGCCAAGATGAGTAATAAAACCAGTACAATATAAAGGAGCACCAGCCAGTGTAATTAACTAACCAATCTCTTATATAAAGCAGACCATTGCAGCTTTGACTTAGTTCTTGTGTAACAGAGACCAATATTTGAACTAGATCAACACTTGTTCCATGTAGGTCTGAATCACTCTTGCCCTTTAAACACTTCAGCTTTATAATACTCTCCTAATCCTTTCTGCAGGCTTCACTTGGTATTTTCTTCATGTAGAGGTGAGACAAAATAATTATTATTTCATTTAATTAAGATATCATATTAGGCAGCATAATCTGGTTCCAGTCTGACTCCAAAGAATTAACTCAAAGAACATATGAGTGAAAGATTTTTCTCTGCACAAAATGCCAGCTTTTAGTTTGGCAGTTTGTTCTTGCCTTTCTTTTAAAACTCAGAACTATTTCTCCTAATACTTTCTAAGTTACATAAAACACATTCATAATCTTTACTGTTTCTTTCTCCCCAAGATGATATTTAAAGTAATACACAAGAATCTGAAATTGTAGCACTGCCTGTGATTGAGTCAGGGAAATGTATTTTTACTTGCTCTGAATGATCTCATATTTAAATAAAAGAACACTTTAAAGAAAAACAAAGCACTTAAAAATGACACATTTCTTTCTCCCTCAGTAGTTTTCCACCTTCTAACATCTTAAATAAGGAAAGTTTGTACTTTAGCATAAACTTTCACAGAAACCTAATCCACAAAATGAATGTATTACTAGGATATAATGGCTGAAATTACCACAGCAGGGTGGTTTTGTAGCTATGTTTGTACCTTCATTAGGCAATTCAGGCTGAGCAGGTAACGTGTGTGTATACATGGATATATCCAGATATAAATTACATATTGAGAGAGGAAGATGGGCAGAAGATGAAGCCATAAGAGGACATGACATTCCAAGGGTGAAAATCCTGTGACAAGGGTGTGTTTTTTGGGATTCCCAAGGCAAGATTAATTCCTTTCTGGTTGGGCTGGACTGGCTCTGCGCAGAGGAGTCATGCAGGTCTGAATTCCCCCCTCTGTCTATATCATGCTCTCCTATGATGCTATTAAGATACATTACTGATCACTTGTCTTTTTCTTCCAATTTCCCTTTTGTTTACTTCATCTGCCCTGCTTCTCAGCTTTCACTCTAGACATCTTTTCTCCAGGTTTTGTGCTCCCATGCTCTCACTTTACAGGATTCTCAGTTTCTCAATCCATTTTTAAAATCAACCTTCCTGCCTTCTTTTTTCCCTTTCTTCTAGGTCTCTGTATTGCTTCTTTTTGTTTTCCTCCTATTGTCTCTTTCTTAATACTACTCCACCTAGGTCTATTTTACTCTTTCTTCCTGATCATGACTGGAGTTGACCTTTCCACTCTCCCAGCCTTTTCTGTGCTTCCCCACCAGCTTCTATATAATTTCCAGTCAATTTTTCCTTCCTTTAGCAATTTCCTTTCTCTGCCTCCTGGGCATGCAAGACAAGCTATTCACTTTCAGGAACAGAAAACAAGCAGCAAGTCTCCTGAAAAGTCCCTGAGCAAGGCAAGACAAGTAATAGTTATTACCAGCGTTCCAGCATCAGCCGAGATTGCAGTAAGGTGTGGGAGAATGGCTAATTGAGAAGGGACATGATCTTTTCAGTGTGAGCAATCCTGCTTTTAGTGTATCAAGCACAGAGGATACTATAAACTGACCTTGAACAGCAACGGACTACTTGGCAAACAACATGAGAGACAACAACTAAGTCCGGAATGTGCTAACGAACCTCTTCGCGTGAACAGCAACCCTGTACCAATCATATAACTGTCTTAAGCGCGTGAACACATGTAATGAGCCAATCATGTAGATATTGCTACTGCGTGCTCTGCTGATTGTCTATATAAGCCTTGTAATTGTCTGAAATAAAGGAGAACGATCATACTCGCATCGAGGTTACATCGTTACTCCGGGTCCGGACTCCCACTCCGACAGTAAGGTAGTCTCATACTGCTCTGAGGATGTAGTCTAGGACTCCTCGCGTGATGCCACCATACTGTGAGCAGTGGCAGCAGAGAATAACTTTCCCTTGGGAGCAACGTGGTGGCTGAAGCTTTACTGAGAAGTATTTAGACAAGAAGGAAAACAGAATTTTCCTCATCCTTTAGAAAGACAGTCAGCTGGAATCTCTTTCGAATATTTATTCCCTCATACAGAATATGCTTGAAGGAGTAGCCTGGGATTACTCCTCTTGACTTAATGACTCAGCAGGATTCACTGATCTTGAATGCCAATGACACCTATCTGGTAGTTCACACCTTGCAGTGCTGTTGCTTGAGATAATTTTTTGATTCAGGCAAACAGAACCACATCTTGCATCAAACTTTCCATGTGTTTTTACAAGCAAGACTAGTTTGTGGGGTTTTTTTAAGCTCTGATTCTGATGCCATGTGCATAGATAGTATTGTCCCGTAGTGTTGCACCAGTAGCATCCATGTCTTTGCTTGCGCTGGGTAGGAGTCATAGCCAGACTGCTCTTCCTTTCTGTAGGTAGGAGTCTTCCAGTCATTACAAATCTCAGTGCTCTTTTTCTCACATCTTTTCTGCTTCCATTCCTGCCATGTATTCCTGTAGATTTCAAGTTTCATGCAACCATGAAGAAGTCTGCTCTTGGTCTCAGATCTGTCTCCTCCTGTCTTAATCCAGCCCATTTATGCTTAGCCATGGAGTCCATACATGATGCAGTGTTTCACACATGCCAAAACACTCATAAAAAAGGGAAGTTATGACAGTCAGATAGGGTGGAGGAGAGTGAGGCAGTACAGAGAAAAGTGATGGAAGAGGTGTGTTGTCCTATTTCCATCACTTATAAATAATTCTCAGATAAAATATTCTTGGTGGAATCATATCCCCACTGAATTCAATTGGAGTTTAGTGTTTGACTTCAAAGATGCAGCATCTTACTCTTCATTCACTCTATCTTTAACCCAATAATTCTGGAATTAAACCTGCATTAAGTCATAATTATATAAAATTATATATTTTTTACATCTCCTTGACCCATTCCAGAGGAAAAAAAGAGGAGGGGGAAAAAAGACTTATATAGTGTTTATCTAAGTATATAGATGTGATGCTATTGAGACCAGGGTTAAAGAGAATCACTGTACTGCCCGTTGTTAAGAATCAATGTTCATTTCTGCTTAGAGACACTTCTATTTCTACCTTCCCATTATATAATGACACTTTCTTGTGGGATTGTCAGAAAGTATCATAAGTCTATCCTAGGAGTAGCACTAGGGAGTAATTTTGCCCTGTTTTTTCTTTCTTTAATGGAAAATAAGACATTGCTGGAGATAACAGCTTTCTGCTTCCCAGGTGCCTGGTGAGACATTTTGTTTCACATTATTTTTCCAAGTTCCACTGGATTTATTTTGAAAGGATGTAATTTCTCTGGGAAAGGTGGTTGTTTCTTTGCTCTTAGATCATGCCCATGCTTCTTAATTGCCTCTGTAGCCAGTGGCTTCCCTTCAGATGGAGATTTCCACCTCCTTCCCAGATGCAAGGGGACTGATTTGAAGAACCCATCATTGTTTTGTTACTTATACTGTGGAATTAGCTGAACTTTCCCATCATGTTTGCAAGCAGGATACCACATGGTGAGGATGGGAGGAGAAGAAAGGAAATTGTCTGAACTGTGGACAGGAATATCTGAGCTTGCTGCCCAGAGAGCTGGCTGCATGGGATATGTGAGATATATAAGTATGAGATAGTAGATGCATGGGAGGTTGAAAAAGCAACTTCCAGCAGGAGTGCAATGGGCCTCAGTCAAGGGGGTGAGAGCACTGGTAGGTGGGATGTCTCTTTTACATCAATCACAAAGCATTGGCTTAGTGTAAGAAATGCTAGGGATACTTCACTGACAATGAAATTATATTTAGTTTTCCAAAGCAGTTAGGTGACTGTTGGTTGTATTTTTCTTTTATCTGCTCTGTGTGCATTTATATACAGATGATCATATTGCTCTTCCTGACATGCTTGGGTTGCTAACTCGGTAGATGTTGCCAGCCTGAGCCCCTCTCCATGTGTAATACTGATTAGTCTCAGCTCGTCAATACACTGTTAAATCTGTATGACAACTGACCATGTTAATTTTCCTAAGACAAAGTAAGGTCTGCAAGAGTGAGCTTGAAACTCGTTCAGAAATTGTTCATTTTTTTTAATTTGAAGCACGTAGGACATTTATAGCTTTTTGGTACTAATACTTTCATGTAGATATGCTCATAGTTGGCTCTGTAAATGTAAATATTCTTGGTGGGCAGATGCCCTTAAGGCCTATTGCAGTCTTAGGAAAATAGCAGTGCTTTCTGCATATAAGCATCTACTGTATATGCATTTCTTTGGAAGGCAGGAATGTATGCCTCTATGTTTATAAAATGAAGTAAATTCTGGGAAGGAAATTTTCCTGTTGACTTCAGCTAGCCCTGCAGCTAACTGTAATGTACATTTATATTACCACTGGAGTTCTGATCAGAAAGATGTTACTGGTGTAATACTTGAAAACACAGGGCTTGCATAACTTTATCACTTAATACAGTTATGGCAGCAGCTAATTTTGTTGTCAGGCAGCGTAATTCCTATTTAATTTTTATCTTCCTGTCATATTTTTCCCCTTAAAATCCAAGGGGAAGAATAAATAGCATGTGGAAAATTGCCTGAAGAAGACAACCCTTCACCTCAGAAACACAAATCAGACTGCACTGTTGTTTCAATCACTTCACTGGAAACAGAGGAAAATATAATGAAAATATTAAAAAATTAGGCACAGAAGGAAACACTGGAAAGTCCAATATGAGCATAAAGAAATTATTTGTGAAGAAAGTAAAAAGTCTTTTTTTTCAATGCCCATCATATTGCATGTATTTGCTGACTATTATTGTCATTATGTTTTCTTCCCATTTAGGAGATTGTCAACTTCAACTGTCGGAAGTTGGTTGCTACAATGCCTCTTTTTGCTAATGCAGACCCAAATTTTGTGACTGCCATGCTAAGCAAACTGCGATTTGAGGTGTTCCAGCCTGGAGATTATATTATCCGAGAAGGGGCTGTGGGTAAAAAGATGTATTTCATTCAGCACGGTGTTGCTGGTGTCATCACCAAGTCCAACAAGGAGCTGAAGCTGACAGATGGCTCTTACTTCGGAGGTGAGTGGGAAAAAAATGAATGATAACATCGGAGTGAATGCACTAGAAAAAAACATGTTCAGATATCAGACACATAGAGACATCAGAATAAGTCTACTGAGTGTCTTTTGCCTAGACAATTCCAACTGCAGTGAAGAGTGCACAAAATATTTCTGAATAAGACATTCAGAGTCTGCTTACTGTTGTGAGGACAGCTACTGAAGATGCAGATTTTGAAGTTATTTTGAATTAAGAGCAGTGTTATTTAACAGACAGTATTTAAATAAAAATATAATAATTTGCATAATAATTTTACACCTATTTAAAGGTAAAATAAACAGGATTAATCTTCTTTGAAAAGAGAGACAATTTTTGAGTCATAAATGTAAAGTACTTCTAAAAGGTAAAAATCACTGCAAGAACTACAAAATTAGGCAGTGCATAAAAGACCATTATTTATATGGGATATTTTGATATTCATGAATATTTCAAGCTGCTATTCGTGCTTTTTCACTGAATTTTAGCACACAGCAATGTTTATCCTTCCAGTGTACACCATGAGAAACTGGACTCCCTATATGACCAGACAGATCTCTAACAGATGTATATTAATAAAAAACAGACATGAATTTTAACCCAAATTAAATTCATCTGGTAATCCTAATGAAAAGTAGGGTTTCATTTTGATGAAGGCATCAGAATATTTATATTTGGATGAAAGCAATCTATTTTTTTATATATAATAATTAACCGGTACGAAAATGTGGTTCCCTGTGACTGTAAATTGTCTTTGTGCAATAGAATAGGTGTCAGCTTCTGTGAGTAGCAGCAAGGCTGGTTTCCAGAAGCTGATTGAACATTTGTGTGTAGTACTGCTGCCCATGATGGTTACAGTTAGTTGGTCATTGTATCAATTTTCTGTTGAATTCCATGAATCATCCTAGAACTGAATCAAAAGCCTTTCAGAAAATGTTCAACTGAAAGCCTAATCAGTGGCATTTAGCTGGTATATAGAAGTGGGAAGCTTAGAAAAGTGAATTGGGCTCAGTGTTTGAATTGGGCTACAGAGTTACTTAACTAATCCCATTTTAAAATAATACGCTAAAGCAACTCCTACTGATCTGAGCAGCAGGCCTTGTCACTCTGCAGTAGCCTCTGCAAGGTGATTTGTACCTTTATATTTGTAGAAGCACTTCAGTAAAGAGGTCTTGTGCTTATCCCATGGGGTTAAACTGTAGACGCTGAAGACAGGAGATTAAGGAGAAAGAAAAGGTAAATGCTGAGGATGAAGAAACAGAACAATCTTCGTCTTGGTCTTCTCTATGCTTAGCAGTGCCCCAGTTTATGAAAATGAGTTTGCAAGAGCCTGCGTGCTGAATCTGACCATAATACTCCTCTGAACCAGCAGAGGATCAGAGGAGATTGCACATGAAAGTATTTTACATAACTGTCAGCCTGTTGTTGCAGTGCAAATGACTACTTAGCTCATCCTGTTCATCCGCTACCCTTCTTAGCAGGAATGCAGACAAAAAATAAGCTATTTGCAATATCCAGACACCGCAAGAACTTATTACACTGCATACCAAAGCAGTTTTGATCATCCAAACTGCAGATGGGATGGGGAAGGATGGAAAAATGGGGGCAAATGCATCCAAAGCCTAACAGCTGCTGGGGCAAATGGGAGATGATAGCTGCTGCTGGATGTTGCGAGGAGAGGAGAGGAGAGGAGAGGAGAGGAGAGGAGAGGAGAGGAGAGGAGAGGAGAGGAGAGGAGAGGAGAGGAGAGGAGAGGAGAGGAGAGGAGAGGAGAGGAGAGGAGAGGAGAGGAGAGGAGAGGAGAGGAGAGGAGAGGAGAGGAGAGGAGAGGAGAGGAGAGGAGAGGAGAGGAGAGGAGAGGAGAAAGGGCAAGCACACAGGGAGAGACAACCTGAACCTGAGAAAGGAAGTGCCCTAAGATCCAAAGTGTTGTGATTCAGATCTGTTTTAACAAAATATCATATAGCATTGTGAATTCCCAGAAGGAGATTTCAGATCCTGGAGAAGAATGACCTATTTGATTGCAGCTGAAAAGAGAGGAAACAAACTGCTTATTGGAAAAATGCAAATTGAACAGGTTTGATTTGTCAAAGCAGAAAAAAAAAAAAAAGTAATATTCTGTTCTCTTTGGAGAAGACATTCTTTCCCTGAGATGTGTATCAGAATCTGAGTAAAGCTTCCTGACCAAAGCAGACACAAGAAATGTTGTACAGTGGAACAATAACAAGCTGGAAGAATAAGCCTGTGTTCAAATCCTAAGACTAATAACCCCTTTTTTGCCTAATGGAGACATGTAAAATCTGAGACTGAGATATCATTTAAGAAGCTGCAACTTATAACTTCAACTTCAACTGTATAGCTCCCAGGTCTGACACAATAAATCAATATCAACACTTGTGCTCTCACAAGCAAGGGAAGGACACACAGGTGGGAGGGGTGTGCTATACCTAAATGGATGCTTTTTCAATTTTTAAATGTCTTATGAATTGGAAGTTCCTAGTCACAGCTCAGAGGTACTAACTATTGGATTTCAAGTATGTCCCAAAGCTGAGTATCTGGTGTGCCCTGGCTCTGGGGAGATTCGGGAGGAGTCCCTGGAGAGGCTGGCTCGCCTCCAGAACTCATGGAGGGTTTCACCAGCATCCTACCTTGGATTTGGAAAACGTTTATCAACCTTACAATATGTAAAATGTTTGGGTATTGACAACATTGTATCAGTAGAAAGCTTCTGATACCCTGGAGTTGTTGGAGAACTGGAGGTTAATGTGAAAGCCAAGATTTAAGAAGAACCAAAGCAATCTCATCAGTATTTGGGAGAGGCTTGAATGGAGACTGTTGGGAGAGTGAGAGCCTGGAACACCAAAAGTGGCAGTAATAAAGAGAGGAAATAGCTGGAGGTTTGAATACTGAGATGCTATTGAACATTTAAATTCTCTTGCCTGATCTTTGCTCTTAATTAAAACACAGGCTTCCCTATGGATCTGGGTGTTATAAGTCTCGCATGAAACTAGATAAACCTTACAATTGCTTGGAAATTCTTCTCAAAAAGAATGTGCCTGGATAACCGTCAATGGAATAGATTAGTCAAACTACACTTCACCTCTGCTTTACATTCTCTGTTGATTTTTGAGGGAGGTGCAGAGTGGTGACTCGAGAGAGCCATTCATAGATCTGGCTTGATTACTGTCTGCCTCTTTCCTTGTCTGTGCTCACTGGTTTCTCCTTTCTGCAAGGAAGGAGTAAATACAAGACAGTAACCACAGAGATCTTGTGATTCGTTCGTTGGTATTCCTGTGGGAAGAGCATCCTATCCCTTAACCTTCATGTGTGTTCATAAATCTAATCTTCTTGAACTTTGTGTGCTGGAACATTACTTAGCCCAGCAGCACACAGGATCCTAATTTTCATCCCCAAAGTTTTCTTTGGACTGCTGATTGAAAAATATTATCGTCCTATGTATCTACTCCAAGTACTAGTAGGAATTTGAAAGTAATTTCTAGTACTATCCTTTTCCCTAGGCCATGTACCCCCTCCACTCTCACCCCCAGTCCCCCTTCAATGGAATACAGAAAATGTGTAAGGGAGTGGGTGAGAAATGGTGACTGGTCTATGCTCCTCAGATCTGCATACTGAAAAACAATATCCCCCAATTATTAGATGATAAATATGTTCAGAAAAAAGTGTGATTTGAGGTTGACTATGTTCTTTCAAACCTTTCAGTAATGACCACAGAAGAAACGTTTTAAAGAGAGTGCCATAAATTATGTCTTGAACAGGCATGGATCAGTGGAAGGATTGTTTCATAAAGATTCAGGACAATCCATTTTCATTTGCCTTTTACTAGCATTTAAAGAAAACAGTAACTTTTTGTTGCCTTAACTTAGAATCCCTGTCCTCACATGGTGTGCTGCTGTGAGTTTTTATAGAAGGGACAGGAATTAGGCAATGAAGAACACATGAAGATAATTTTCACTATATTTCACAGTTATATAGTCATTTCTACATCAGTGAAATGATGTAAGCCACAGTTACCAGTGGACAATTCCAGGATTTTAATAGTCTATAGCTGCTTTCATTGGATTCTCCAGGACCATATCTTGTTATTTTTGAGGAAATACAGCAATACTCATTTTTCCTAAATGCCTATGGATTTTTTATGTCTTCCTTCACTTGTTCCCCCTGTTTTCTAAAATGTCTTCCAGTTCCCCATTATTAGGAATGGGATTGCTGCTACTTTCAGCAAAGCAGTAAATGCGTCTTTTCTCATGACAAATAAAAAAGAAACTTCTCCCACTGAGACTGACACAGTTTTCATATGAGGATAAGCAAGGTTGCCCTCAATGAAAATTATGACCTTCTCCTTCAAGCTGCTTCTGTAGGATGGGCAGGGAGAGTAAAATGTGAATGAAGGCCAGGACAGAGTGGATGGTCAGGGCTGTGTTAACACATAGGACAAAGCCATAGGGGAGGTCAGAAGAGTGTGGGGAGTGAGACGGAGGTCAACAGAGAGAGGACTGTGTGGGTAGCAGTTAGGTTGTGAGTAGTGCAAAGAAATATGAGAGAGAGGAACTGTGACTGCAGGGGAACATTGTGGTCATGAGATTGATGGGAAAGGAAAGAAAATGCAAGAGGCAAGAGCAGGTCTGAACAAGACTAAAGCAACCTTCAGAAGCTGGAAAGGAGTAGGAAGGTGCTTACACCTATCCCCTTTGAACAGCAAGTAGGAAAACCTGACTGCACTTGTGTTTGCAGCTAAGTTGAACTGCAAGCTTGAGACAAACACACTTGAATTCAGCCTTCCTGGGATGGAGAATAAGAATCAAGAGGCAGGTGAAAAATTTAAGCAATTGTATTTTGAGGATGTTATGATGGCTAAATTATCTAATTTTTTGTCATCTTGTCTGTGTTCTTGAGTATCTGCAGTTTACAGTACTGAAAATGTGAAGTCTTTTTTAGGTACACAGCAGTGGAGAATGAGAGCTCTCTGATTTTTTTTTTTTGTCTCAGTGCATATTTTTGTTTCTCTTCTTTAATACTTTGGTAGTTCAAACTCATTTATGTTATAATCCCAGTAGTAAATAGTAGGGAGGAAATTGTCAGGTTTCAGTCCTGCTAAACGGTTTCCTGATACCAGGTGATTGTGTTAGAAATTACACAAAAGCTTCTTGTGATAGGAAGAATTACTGAACAGATAGCGTATTTCTTCCTCACTAGACACTTAAAATTGTAAAAAGCAAAGATTTTGAAGTCTTTACAGGTGAAGCACAAAAATATGAGTATTTTGCTTATAGAGAAGCATAATTCATCATTTACTGAGGCTTTACAGAGCAGAAATAATAATGTATCTCATGAGCCTAACACTAATCTAATTTACATTATACCAATATACGTTGGTATAAACTAGTGTAATACCACTGCCACAAGGCAATTCTGATTTTTGCTGGAGTAAATTATATCAGAATCGTTCCATAGTAATATTATATAAGTTGGTGATTCAAAGTGTCTCATGATTAATAACAACAACAAACATGCAGGAGTGTAATAAACTAAAGAGAAGTTTGCTTTAGTAAAAGAACTCCTTTCCAACAATTTTCTTCCTCTTACTTAGTTGTCTCCACATGTGGCTCTTAGGGTTCCTTTAGTCATCACAGTAAGATCTGGCTCTGCAAGTTCTCCTTCCCTTCTGGAAAGGCCTTTTGTTCCCTGATGCCTTGTCTCCACTTGTCTGCATACCCCTGACCCCAATCCCAGTCTGCTGGTGTTCACATGCACCCTGCTACAGACTGCAAGTTCCTGCTTCAGGAACAAAAGAGAAAAGCACCTTTTTGCCATTTTATCTCTCCTCAGCTTGTTAGCCCTGAAAACGTAAAGGTTACTGCTGTCCCAAAGCTACTGCAGAGCACATTGATGAGCAGGAGTGGTTTCATGATGTCCTGTTCCCCTCCAGCTGCCAGCCCCATGAAGACAGAGGAAATACTCTGGGCATGTAGTCCTGATACAGCTAAGCACATGCTGAACTGCCTTTGTGCTTAACTGGTGTGTTAAGAGTGGGGCTGATATGCCTACGAAGAGAAAAGAAAGGAATAAACCCAGCACTACCCAACCAGTAGGGCTCAGTGCAGCTTACTAAATGGAGGATTTCTTGGAACACGTTCAGGACTCTGCTGTTACTTCATTTGCTTTCTTCTGGTGGATAGAGGACTGATTATTCACTGTGGTCTCATCCTGCCCTTGCTGTAGTCACTGGCAAAATTCCTCTCAACCTCAAAGGACACAAGATAAGACTTGTGTCCCTGCTATCTTTTCCTTTCTCCATCTGGTTTCCCACCTGTGTTTACACAGGCTTTCCTTCAGCAACCCAGACGTATGTTCCAGGAAATTATAACCCTTTTTTTCTTTTTTTAACAGATACTGTGTTAGAGCTGAAGGAATGCCGATATTGCTAGGGAAATCCAAACCGAGTGAGTAGGAAGTGTAGGTATATTTTTATGAACTAGGTCTGGGGGCCCCATGGAGGTTTCATTGTGTTTGCAGTTGGCGTTCCTAGTTCCAGTAGGTAAGTGTGCAGTAATTCATGGTACCCAATTTGTCATGTGTCAATTGCAGTTCCCCCTCCCCATTGTTTTTTCTGCTTTTTTCCCCCATTGAGAGTCCCAGTGGTATCATGCCACTTGGAGTCATTCAATAAATCAATTTGTAGATAACTAAAACTCATATTGCTTAAAAATAATTTTTTCTACGAGCTTCCAGGTATGCTGAACATGAAGTGCATGTGAATTTTTAAAGCTCTTTGTATGATATATCTATGAGCATTGCTGTGTGTGAATATGAATATGTAATGGTCTACCTCTTGCATTGTAATAAGAGACAAATACATGTTTTATTTTACTTAGTCAAAGGCAGATATCACTAACTGTGCTGAATATCATTCATCTAGCAAAGCTGTATATAAATCAGATTCTCATCCCCATCTTCCGAGGACATGTCCCAGAGACATATTATATCATCTTTTCTTTTTTTCTCTTTTTTTTTAATAACATGTTGTTCATGGAATACTTTAGATTTTTAACTGTTTTATTTCACTTAAATTATTTAATACTGTTTTAACAGTTATCCTTCCACACTTGAAATTCTAGTAAATTGTATCTTGCATCTGCTTCAGCTTGTAGTAGGCCAATTAGACAGAACTTCTTCGACCTACCTATTATTCACGGAGCTCTTTCCCATTTCGGAACAGCAACTGTCAGTATATTTTAGACCAGTGCAGTGGAAAATAATACCATGGGAAATGTTGAGTCACTTTAGATTATATTTTGCCCCTTTTTTTTTTCTGGGTACACTCTAGGTGCTTTCTTTTGATAGACTACTTTTAAAGATTTGCAGTATAATACTGATCATAAATAGAAAAAGTGTGATTAAAGTGCCTGACTGCTCACTTCTTTACACCTGGACAATATGATATCATATACAGTTTTACATTTTGCAAAAATACTGCATATGACTACTCCTTATTCAAGGTGGTGGTGCATTAAGTCTCTATATTCACACTCCAATCTAAATAATTAATTATAAGTAACCTCCCTGGGGTGTGATTATTCACATTCTTAATGGCAAATACACAATTAAATGATTTAAGGGAGCAGGATCTCCAGACCTCCATACCAACTCATTCGTAAAATACTTTTCAGGTGAACAGTATAGCACATTTTTCTAAAAGTATTGTCTGCAGGAGATCCTAAAAATGAAATTACTTTTTGGCACAGACTAGTCTGCCATTTTGAGTCTACATTTCCTCATGATATAGCATAATTTCCTGTTCTGCATTATGTTGTTCTTTTGAAACCATATTTTGTATAGAAAATACTATGCAGTCAGAAGAACTTCTTGCTATTCAGACAGAATATTATTTTTAAAAATCTAAGAGGCTTTTTAAGAAGTTAGAATGAAAATAACTGTGTGATGCTAAAAGATAGAAATGTGTTTGGTTTTAGGAGTTTTATTAATTAGCAAATGTAACTATACATTTAACAATATAATAATAATAGTGCTAGTAATAATTCTAACTATATCTAAATAATATAGTCTTCAAAACAAATTATAATACTAATTCTGCAAATTCATGAACAGTATGAATTTTTAATTTAGACTTTACACATGAAAGAACTAGACACAAGCAAAATATCATATCGGCATAGCTTGGAAATCTGAGGTGGCCAACACAGATAAACCAGAAGAAGATTTTACAAGTACCTTCAATTTTACACGGTAGAATTTAAACTAAATATTGAGTTTAGATTAAATATTTAATGTAAATATTTAATTCGGAACTGACAGTCTCTCATCATTTGTTTAATAATTTAATGGAAAAAAAATGAAGTGCAATATTTTTACAGTCCACTTAAATTCAAGTTGAATAGTTTAATTTGTAACTGTTATTGTTTGCCAAACTCAAGATGACAAGAGCATAACACTGAATGCATAAGGAACAAAGTGGCTTTTTTCAACAGGGAATACGCATCCATCTGAACAAAAATAGGCATAAATGAATTGCACAAAATCACTTTTGGCCTTTGACCCAGCCAGTATGAAAGCTAAATCTGTACTTAGGCACATTATCTTAGAATCTAAGCTTAATTATTACTTTTTTAAGAAAATAAAATTAATATCAGTCAAATTATGAGCTTTTACAAAATAATAAATAGACTATCTTAATCTCCCTTGGTAGAAAGTAAGCTTCATTAAAGTAGAATAAAAATGTATGGATGCTCTGTTGTAAATAGCATTGAAGATAAAACAAGGACTTGCATTTCTATTTTATATAATGATTCTAATCTTCTGTTCTATCATACAGGGCTTTCTCAGAAGAATTTGAGTTAACAACAGAAAATAGGCAGGATGTAAGAAATGATACTGGCCTCTGTTTGCTCTAGTCATGAAAACCTGGCCACAGCTATTTTTAGTACCTTTGGATAGAAAAAAGAAAAGACGGGTCAGGATTTTATGGAACATAAAATGTCTCTGGTCAGATAACCCGCCATATTTTATAAACGCAATTGTATTCTAACTATGTATATTTGGCTGTCTTTCCTGATGTAAAAGTAATTATGACTAACAACCTTTCTGAAAAGAATTAAATTTTACTGTCAGTATAGATTAAGCATATTGCATTGAAATATGCTTAATAGTGTATCAGCATTAACTTTACTTAAAAACATCCAGTTATATATCAATCTTGTAAAAAATGACAAAAGTCATTAGACAATGGCTAAAATGGATTGGCTTATTGCATCCAAATGTACCTTGAAAATTAATATATGCCTGAAATGTCTTTTTCCATATCAACATTTACTTATATCACAGTAGATAATATTTTAAAGGCTCTGCCAAGTTGTTTTAATGAATTTCACATGGAAACAATAAGAGACTTTCTCTGAGTAAGTCTCTAAACATCTGAATTAGTAGCTTGTTATCACACTGCTTTTCTCAGAGCTTCTATAAAGTATGTCATTAAGCTTTATTCAAGGAAACGGACTGATAAGAACAAAAGTTGTTTCAAGAAACAGGCTTCTCATAGGTAGGTGGCATAAAAGACAAATTTGGAGAAAAGTAAAGAAAGGTGCATACTTTCAGGCTTGTTGACAATAAATATGAAATATATTGATAAATATATTGATAAATATATACATATATTGATAAATATGAAATGTTTTTTAAAATAAGTATTCCACTATAAATCCTATCAAATTTGGCTCAATGAAAGTTAGGCAATTCTTTTCGGAAGAATAATGTTTCCCCCAGGAAATTTGTGCTATCTCCAATGAAATAAATGTACCTCTCTGCCAATTAGAAATACTATTAGGAAAAAAAAAAGACTAGAACCTCTCTAATTAGACCACTTCAAACATTTGACATACATACACAAAGCTTAAGCAAATGAAGGCTTGGGAGGGAGACATTTAGGGAAGAGTAATGGAAAGAAATATAGCAAAATAACTAATCATCTTTCACCTGTATTTTAGATCAGGAAATTATTATAAAATGCTCATCATGGGTACCTGTCTGCAGCTGCTTCTAACTCATCTGTTTTGAAGGTTCCCTCTTGTCTCGGAGTAGCTTTGGAGACAAACCCTCATTTTTCCAAATGTCAGGGATGTGTCCCAGGGTTAACATTCTGGATGAAAAGGACTGGGAAAATACTGTTTGTGGTGGGTGCTGATATCCCTTATCATCTACTTCTTTTTCCTACTGCCCATTTCCTGCCTCAAGAAGCCTAAAACCCCTATTATTATTATTGGCTATTACACCACAGCATCATGTCGTCCTCAAACATGGAAAAAAATATTCTTTTCAGTCCCCGTTGCATTCTCTTCCTCTCTTTAGATATGTGACATGATATATATGGGACATCTTCATGATGGAGAAATTATCTCAGCTGGTAAGAGCGCTGGCAAGCAGGGACAGATATTTGCAAACAACAGTTGTGTTCCTAACTTGCAATGAGGGGACAATTCCACAAGTCAGTAAACATGAGTCTCTAGCTTAGTGAATGAAATACATTTTTGCATTTTTAATTGCAATATTAATAAAGGTGTAATTCACCTTTTGCTAGGTGACAATTTCAACCTTACTGGTTAGGGCACATTTTCTATTTCTTTTATTTGTTCCATAAAATAAAATAAAATAAAATAAAATAAAATAAAATAAAATAAAATAAAGAATGATCATGCTGAGAGCTCATGTGTCAGAGTCTTCAGAGCTAGAAATTTCAAATGACAACAAACAGGCAATAAAAATGTGAAATAAACTAACCTGTTGCTTTTTTGTTTGGTTTGTTGTTTTTTTTTTTTAATAGGATGACTATATAAGGTCAACAGCTATCACAAATAGATAAATTTAAATTAGGTTTAGATAAATAGTTCAAAAAGTGACAGGAGATTGAAACTGAGGCATTAAGGAAGTTGGTTTGGACCCTTAATTGTAATTGGCCATTTTCAGTCCCTCTTCAAAATAGTAACTACTCCGCAGTGTATCCAGGCCTCCTTCATGAATCTTCTCTCCGGTTGATGAACCCAGATATTTGAAAGCAACTTTACAGACAATCACTGTTGTCATTTTTTAAATGAAGAGCTCATGCAGGCAGTGTCTGCTATAGCTCACTCTGGCAAACTCAAACTGCCTTGCCTGCAATGCCATATTTAGTGTAAATAAGGTGGGAAGAGGTGTAGGTTTTGCGTAGCTTCCATTTGGACAGTCTGGATTACAAACCTGGCTGTAAAAGGCAGTAATTGTCTCCAATTTCCTTCTTCCTTGAGTTCTCTCCTTTGCTGCAGGAATGTTCCTGTTGAGCAGTGAGTATATTTTAAGGTTTCTTAAATATAGGACTGAATTCAGAGCTAAATTTTACCTGAGCCTTTTCATTTCCATCCACTCCATAGATCTGGATTTGGGGGATGTGACTTCCTTTTTTATTTTCCTCCACAGTCATGACTAATGTGAATGTAAGTACTGTTTCGCAAAGCAACTGCAAAATAAAATCTGCATAGCTATGTGGCATAGCATTTAATGTTTTTTTCTTTTTAGAAAACAGATTACTGAAACTCATTTAATTGGTGTAAGCTACATTCTGACTAATCATAAGACCTGGTGCCCGTCATTTTAGTATCTATAACAAAAAGCAGCGTATCCCTGGGTTTTCCATTTTGTGCACTAGAGATAATATATTGAAAGATAAAAACAATACATTAAAAAATTAGAAAAAAAATTATAGATAGATGCGTTTGATGTTTTCCAGAGTTTAATAAAGAAAAAGGAGACAGAAATGCAGAAGTATGTGTTAAAGTAATCACATTTTTTATCATATGAAACAGCTTCTCCCTATTTTCTGTATTAGAGATGGTTAAGTCAACATAGAACTGGGAAATCACTCCGTATCTGAAAGAATGGGGTGTCTAGAAGCTTACTGATTTTTTTTTTAATTGCTTGATGTTTATATAGTCCTTTCCTAAAGAAAAAAATATCACTCGCATTACCTGTTGTAAAGCTGGGAGCAGAGTGCCCTGAGCTGAAGGTCCCTTCCTGTGATGGGCACACCAAGGAAGTGCCCATTACCTAGTTTCTGGTCAGTGGACAACTTCAGTAGCTTGAAGGAAATGAAGAACTATTGATCTTTGCCCCATGCCAAAGAGTGGCTGTCATGAAGAGTTAGGTTAGAAAAGAATAACCTAAACCTGGTAGTTCTGGGAAACTTGCTCTGAAGACTTACAAGATGGTTGGATGGAAAGAGCTTTTGTACATCTAAGTTTTTTCTATAATAGTTTAGTAACTCATTGCTCTCTATAAAATGAACAATATTCTAATCCACTGTCCCATTCTCATAAAACATTCCCAAATATGTTAGACTGACTGACTCAAGCCTTTGAATTGTTTTGATTTTCCATCTTTCTTCTGCTGCTGAAAGTAACCAGATGGTCTGAATAGCTACTTGCCCATTTACACAGCAATGTAAATGCCAGCTACAAGATTAAACAAGTTTCCTGCTGAGGAACTGAAGCAATAGTCAGCTGTCCTCAGCTGGAAGGACACTTCATTAGGTCCTGTAATGTTAAATCTGACATATGATGAGAAACTTGTTACAGCATTGGAAGGGGACTGAGCACTTAATAAACTGCTGTAGTTCAGAAATGCATAGAAACTGCTAATTATTTTTACTTAATTTTAATATGGAGAGCACTATATGGCTAAAATACTAGTTAGCTCATTTACTCATAACTACAAAAAATTAATTCCTGCCCCTAGTAAAGTGAACTTTTATTTTAATTCTGGTCTTTGTGTCCTTGCAAAACAGCTGTGCATACAATAATAATTCATTGTGTTAATTTTCTATATATTACTATATACCATCCTAAGCTAAGAAATATGTTCCATGGAGACGGGGCCAGTTTACTGTCCTTTAATGAACCAGTTAACTACTGCAGTCATAACTTTTTCCTTTATCAACACAGTTTATCTGTTGGTGGACACATTTTGTCTGCAAGGCAACTTTATATTGTTATTTTGATTTTTGAAGTTTTTCAATCTCTAGTCAAACATTAACATGACATAGAAAGTTGAGTAATTACATTTGGAGTATAATTTATATGGAAAATGAACTGATGGTTAATGGATAGGTGCCACACTGTCAGATAAACTGCACTGCCTTCCAGAGTAAAAAAAGGGCTTTTCTTAGGTCTGAATAAAGTGGAAACAGGAAATTATTGCTAGGGTAGCCAGTCTGTGTACCCATCCAGCAAAGACTAAGAAAGCAGTGCAACATCACAAATAGTGCTAGAGATGAACTGCTCCCACATCCCCAGCAGTTATTTTCTTGAAGAAAAAAATTTTTAGGAATCACATAGCAACAGGGAAAGGGGGAAATTATCACCTACAGTGACATATCAATACAGTCCACAAGAACGATGAGCCTGATCTCAGTTGGAACCAAAACTGTGGCCCTTACAAGAGGCCTACTAATCATAATTCTTTAAAGGTCATCCTATGGGTTGTGCCGTTCACCTTGACTTATTTGGGTTTTCCCAAAATCAGTCTTCCTTAGTGCTGTCTTTCAGGTATGTAGAATTTCCTATCCAGAGTGTTCTGTCTCACTAATGTAATAATAAAATATGATCTACACATCCCCTGTTTTACAAGATACAGATATGGGCAAGCTCCTTTAGAAATTCATGGTATTCCAAAAACTGAACCTGATGCTTTGGCTGAAATACTGCCATAGAATCATAGACTCATTTAGGTTGGAAAAGACCTTTAAGATCATTGAGTCCAATCGGTAACGTAATACTGCCAAGTCCACCACTAAACCACGTCCCATGTATGTGTGCAACTGATGTATTGGTGATCAGTTTTGATTATTATCATTATAACCTTCAGAACAGGCTTAGCTTTAAACTTTTATCATTGGGCTTTTTAGTCAATGTCTTGACAGCAGAAAATGCATTGTATTTGAGCCCTTTTCCATGTTCTTGTGAGAGCTGCATTGTTCTGTGGGAAAGATCTGATGCTAGCAGAACACAAATTGTGATTTTCACAGACAAATTAATTACACTTGTTTTAAATATGGACTGCAAGGATAAATTAATGTTTTTAGCATTGTTTAGTGCTTTCAAATAGTCATTTTTCTTTAGTGCAGTGATTGACAGTTGTTTCAGAATGTTCTGAGGAACAGTTGTCCAAAGAGATTAAATAATTAAAGTAAAACTTGCATTAAGAGTTGAATTACAAGCTCATTGTAGCCTAATACATAATTATTAATTGGAATTGAAGACATTCTTTTATCTGGAAAGGAAAGATAAAAGTATTTGACACTTTGAAAGTGTCAGCATGAAGACAATGCACCATGCCAACCACAGATGGGAGTATTAGTGAGTAATGTGCTGGTGCTGCTTTCTTTTTATGCTAATAGAGAACCTTGTTTGTCCAAGCTGTTTGAAAATAGTCTGTGCCCTTTGTGTTTCACTGCACACTCCTGTGCTATTGTTTGTATTTCATAGTCTGTTTAAATCAACTGAACATCAAGGAGAGCATAATTGTTGAGGGCACCTGGTGTACTTGATGCCACTAAGACTCACATTAAATATCTCATGGATATTTTCATTATGTTGTTCTCTTCATAAAATCTGTTTTTTATTTATTTGTAAAAAAAACATAATTACTTTGCTTTATTTAAAAGAACACAAGTGTTTGATGGGAACACATTTTGACATTCTGTGTTCTTCGTCTCCAGTCCAAGTAAATGAGATTTTATATATTATGTTTTATTATGCCTGAGAGTTTGTTCCAAACAAATAGCTAATAGATAAAATGAACTTAAATGCAGAACACATACAATTAACAAGCACATTAGTCTTGTGGCTAGAGTACAAATGATGCTATTGGTACATGTAACAAAGAAATATAGATGATGTATCAGTGACTATAATACAACTGTAATAGGTCAAGAAACATAGCTGAAAATGCATTACATACGTATTCAACACACGGTACTTTTTCTCTCAGAAGACTGTAGTTCATCTTTTGAATGAGATCATTCAACTGGAGCTGAGAACACAAAGCTTTCCCTGCTTTCTGAGCAGACAAGCTCCATGGTGGCACTCCCTGATCAGTTTCTAGGTGCTGGGACATTTGTCATATCTTTTCTGACCCATCCTTTATTATCTTATCTAACTAGAAGACTCTATTATGGTTATTAAGAGCCTTCCAAAGATATGTTCTTCAACCAGAAGTTGTGGGCTGATAGGGTTTGCAGAATACAATGTACAGTTTTCAGTGCTTCTTTCCATTCCCCTTACTTGACAAGAATAATAGAAGATGAAAGAAGGGGAAAAAATAATTATATTTATTGCAGTAATATCCGTGAATTCCATGGTCCCATTGTCCTGTAATGAAATCTAACATTGTCTTCTATGGTTTCTTCCCGTCTTTCTCTTTGAAGTAATCTAAAATACAGTGTTCTCAATTAATAATGTTGAAAACAGTACTTTCTTCATTTTTTTTTTTTATACTCTTTGGAATGGTTGGGATCCATAGTCAACATTTGTTTTGTTTTGGGCATGTCATGTTTTTTAAACTCAAGTACTTTTATTTGTCGCATGTAGCAGGAGACACCTCCTTATGTCTCTAGTATTGTTTGCAGCAATTTTAAATGAAGAAAGCTGAAAATCAAGAGGTGATCATTAGTCATACAGATTTTCCAGCTAGTTAAGTTATCTCTAAATTCAGCCATGTATTGTAAAACTTTATTCTGTGTGAGATCTAAAAAATATCTTAGGAAATGGAGCAGGCATTCACTGCATTTAACTGCTGCCTTTGGGCAAAATGTCCTTCTCATTCTTGTAACTAAAATGCAGTGGGTTCAATCAAAGGAGAAGGAGCCAGGGTGAGCTAGGGGATAGAAGAGGAAAGGACTGACTTCTGTTTGACCTGGCTGGCTTTTTACGGTAAACTGTCATTATTTCATGGGCATCAAGTTTTGTGAGGGACATTAGGTCAAGACTCTAACAACATCCATTAGTCTCTATAAATTCTCTGCAAAGCTGTTGGGTTTTAAGTACATTCTGTGCTAATACTGGTCCCACATTAATTTACTTTGATTTATCCACTATTATTTAAGCATTTTAGCCCCTAAGCCTTCAGGGTTAGGTGGCATGTGGAAATTCTTCAACAAGAAGTATAAGACAAAAAACTGGCAAGGTTCTTTACATTCTAGATTCATAAAATATGTATTTTGTTAAAGACGTACAAAAAAAGAAAGAACTATGCTAGTACTTTATAGACCTGAAGTAAAGCCTGAAGAATTCTTTATTTTTGTTAATGAAGAATATTTGGTTTTCCACACTTGAGAATGATAGTTGATTGAGATTGAGAACGATCATTTGTGACAACGCACAAGGAGGGTAGGAGACAGTTTTCTACCTAGTATTTAAATATGAATGAATATGAACTCACTGCATTTGACTGCTAGAATTGGGTAGGGAAACTACCTCTCACCCTGCCTGAGCCCAAGAATTGATGATATTTCTAAGTGTGTTCTTATTTCCCAGCTTGAAAATGGGATCAGCTCAAACACTCCTTTTTGCAATTGACTTTTTAATTTTTTGTATTTTAATATAAATAAATAAATATTCTACCCCATATGTTTTGCTGTTACAAGCCTCAGACATTGACTTCAGCCTTTATCCAGTAACCCTCTTCCCATGGGTTTGGGAATCAGCAATCTCAAGTTTGGGGCTGTTTCATGGGACCCTGCACATGGCTTTGGTCTCCTCTGTTCCAGAATGATGAATTCCTGTTGGAGGCACTTGCAGAGAAAGGCTACTAGACTAATCAAATGGAGTAAGCAGAGGTTAAAAGAGTTCTGGTTTTTAGCCCAATGAGAAACAAAAGTCTAAAATCATAAGTTTACTCTCCCAAAATGCCTATGACATAGAACTCAAGGAAACAGAAGGCATTTTCATGCTTGAAGAATTTTTTCTTAGAACAGCTCTTATATTCAAATACCATCATATCATGTAGTAAATTAGTTTAGTAAATTTGGTGAATGATTAAAGGGATTAGTCCTCTATGTCAGCTGGATATTTTAAAAAAATTAATAGAATCACTTGGGTTAATTAAGTCAGCAAGTTGTATTTGGCAGCTGATGGATCATTTCTTACAACTTGAAGAATTTTTTTAAAAAGCCTTGATAAAATCAGAGTCCAGACTGAGAAAACCTATAAGCAGAACTCTTAAAGGACATTAGTTATTTTTTCAGAGTAGCAAAAACAGAATCAAAGACCTTCAGAATTGTCCCTGCAACCTGTGTAAACAGCAATATAAAAATTGCTGCTGAGTACTAAATTATTACTTGTTAGCACTGAGTTCCTTCCTAGCTTTTTAGTTTCAGATAGTAGTTCACTAACTTCTTTGTTTTCTGTGTGTGTTGAATTTTTGTCTTCCCAGAGATTTGCCTTTTGACCAAAGGCCGTCGAACTGCCAGTGTACGAGCAGACACGTACTGTCGCCTGTATTCCCTCTCAGTGGACAACTTCAATGAGGTTCTGGAAGAGTACCCCATGATGAGAAGGGCCTTTGAAACGGTGGCAATTGATAGACTTGACAGAATAGGTATTTTTTTTTTCCCATATTAGGAATTCTTAAAACCTTTCTACCTTTTCTTTCCCTTGAGTTGCCCAGATTAAACACTTCTTAAAAGTTTTGTTCCTGTTACACTGTAGTAAATGTTCTGTTGATCTATGAATAAGACATGTGTCCATACTAGAAATTCTGCAATCATCTCACTTCTAAATAATAAAAACCTTTGAATTTTAGAAAGCTCTCATACTCCTCTGAGGATTATTTTGTATGCTTTAATTATCATTAGTATTATTTATTAATCCTGTATATTTCTTTTGCTGCCCTCAGCACTTGATAGGGTTTATGCTGTTTCATGAGCAGTAGATGACATTTTCCCACATAAATTGTTTACAGATGAAATCTATAATGCTGGGAAGAGCTGAAGCCTCTCAGCACTCACAAAACCCATGTTTGTTGAAGTGAATTAATCCCATGCAGCAGGGCTCTCATTTTCCTCACAACATGGGCACTGCTAGCATTGATGGCTGCACACTGGCATGACTCAGATCCGCTTGCAATCAGAAAAGCAGGCCAACGATATCCAAGTGAAAGGCAGAAGGATATGGCACATTATCAAAACAGGGTGTGCAAAGTCTGCTGTTGTGCATCCAGACATTCTGGACCTCTCTAATAGGACATATTAGATAAAATATATGTTCTTTCGTTGGGAGAATTGCACTCTGATCATCATTATTTACACTGGTTTTAAAATGCAGCTATGCATAAAAAATCATTTATCGTGTTTGGTGGTGTTTCCTCAACTTCACAATAAAACTCCAGTGTAAGGATTTTCCCACATTACTCTTTCTCAATACAGTTATGTCTGCAGTTTCTTCAAAGTGAATGCAGAAGTAATTGCAGGGCAGTGTCATTGTGCTGTCCTAAGCTGAAGATGTAATTTGGAAGAAAGCATGTTTTCTTTAATATAGCAAGAATAATGAAATGAAATGCAGGTATACAGGTTTCTAGTATTTAATAGACCTGTTCTAGTATTTTGCAGATTGTGAGCACTCAATGCATTAATTTATCTTATCAAGATTTTTCAAACTCTTGCGATTTGTCTCTCAAGACTCTCTGGAAATATAGTCCAACTCTAAGTAATATGTGCTGAAATAATATTAGTAGTAAAGTCCAGTCTGGTCTTGGATTTGCAATCCCGTCTGAAGTACTGTGTTTACAATAGGAAATCTACACAAGACAAAAGATAAAATGTGAACCATTTTATCAAAAAAAGGGAACAATTGAGTGCAGTTCTGTTCCTGTGCATCTGATGACACAGAATAGCGTCTACATCTTGCAGACACTGGGAGCCATCAAGCAGACAGCAGGACACAGTGTACAGCAGTCTTTATTGTACAAGCAGCTGTCACATTATCCATGAGTTCATATTAGTTCACAAACATTTAAAAAATGTTTTCTTGCAAGTTAGTGCTCACTTGTTGCTAATGTCTAATAATTAGTTCCAGGGAATGTGCTAAATGGCAGGTGTATTTATAACTTATGTAACAGTTTAGTGGAAATTAGGGCAGTTTGGTAATGAGAGAGAAAGACATTATATACGCAGACCCCGATGGCTTTTTCCACCCTGTTACTCAGTGTATTACCATGGTTACGTTTTCAGAATGATTGTAGTAATAGCAATCCACTACAAGTGAAGAGGCACAGAAAGTCCAGGTGTCTTTGAGCACAGTGGTGTTATGAAAGCCTGCCGTGCTGGTGCAGAGAGAGGGGGGACTGGCTGCGTGCAGAGGCCAGCCGTCAGGAGCTGCCTGCCAGCGTGAGTCGCTCTGGCGGTGTCCACTGTGGCACAGCCTGCTGCAGTGGGCTCTCCGCCGAGCTGTGGCCCCTGCTCAGCCTGGTGTTTGCTGAGGCTTTCACAATATATAGCCCTTGGTGGTGGGGGGCTGAAAGGCAAAGTCAGAGCAGGGGTCTGCCCCTGCATGTCAGGCTCACTAACTCTTCTGCCTCTCTGTGAAGGGAAGAAGAACTCGATCCTCCTGCAGAAGTTCCAGAAGGACCTCAACACTGGGGTTTTCAACAACCAGGAGAACGAGATCCTGAAGCAGATCGTGAAGCATGACAGGGAGATGGTGCAGACCATCGCCCCTGTGAGCTTGCAGCAGATGCCCACCCTGAACGCCAGCACCTCCGCCTCGTCATCACGCGTCAGGACGCAGTCCCCTCCTGTGTACACTGCCAGCAGCCTGTCCCACGGAAACCTGCACTCCCCCTCGCCCAGCACGCAGACGCCCCAGCAGGCCGTCATCCTCTCGCCCTGCTCCTACACCACCGCTGTCTGCAGCCCTCCCGTACAGAGCCCTCTGGCCGGCCGAACTTTCCAGTACGCCTCGCCGACGGCCTCGCAACTCTCCCTCATGCAGCAGCAGCCGCAGGCGCCCCAGCAGCCCCCCGGGGCCGCGCAGAAGAACGAGGTCCACAAGAGCACCCAGGCCCTCCACAACACCAACCTGACCCGGGAGGTGCGGCCCCTCTCTGCCTCGCAGCCTTCCCTGCCCCACGAGATCTCCACGCTGATCGCCAAGCCTCACCCCACCGTGGGGGAGTCCCTCGCCTCCCTCCCGCAGCCTGCCCCCGGCCCCAGCGTGCCCCCAGCTGGCCGGGCCACCGTCCCCCAGCGGGTCTCACTCTTCCGACAGATGTCCTCGGGAGCCATCCCCCCGAACAGGGGGGCCGTGCCGCCCCCAGCCCCCCTGCAAAGGGATTCTTCCACAGTCTTAAGCACAGAGCCTGAGGGAGACAAACCGCGGTTCGCGTCAAACTTATGAACCCTGGTAACTGTGAGCAACAGACTTCTAACAAACCCATCACTGTTCCTGGACCTGTTTTAGCCTGTTTCCTAATGTATCCCAGCAGCCTACTATGAGAAAAATACTTTAGACAGCTTTGCCCTACATAACGAATGTAAAAATTATATATATATATAAAATATATATATATCAAAAAAGAAAAAGGAATTAAAAAAACTTGTTTGAATTCATGTCTTCCTTTCTTGCAACCATTAAAGAAGTCTAAATTCAGCTGTAATATTACTTATTTTTAACGTGTCAGCTTTAAAATCAGTCTAACAGATTTCTCTGTTTATGAGGTTTGCTATTTTCATGGGAAAATTGTTAAAACAATAACAAACTTCAAACAAGTATATTAAAAAAAAAAAGAGGAATAGCAATCTAACTAACACATAGCACTGACAGAGTGATATTCTAAACCTTTATTATTTCATTTATTGCATACACGTTGTTACTTTCTTGTGAAGAATTCAGTTGTTATTTCCCATTGCATTTCATATGTTAGCACTTTCCATTGGGGATTAGTCTGCAAAAGACAAAACTTGCAAAAAACCTGCAGTCGAAAGGCTGGCATTAGTGCTCCTCTGGACAGGTTGTAACCTCACAACATGTCAACCCTTCTGTTGTTTCAGAAAACTGGGTGGACTTTGATCTTCACATTGCAAAAGACTTTTACAAAGACTATAAATATTGCCATTGTAAATAACTTTTTAGACCCAAACAAAAATAGCTGCTGTGTGGTGTACCATTGCAAGGTCTTTGTTTAGGAATTTAGGTTCTGCTCTTCACTTCAAAATTTACAGTTTTAAAATTTGTTAAAGCTAAGTGCAACACAACTGTTGAATTGTAATGCAATGGCTTAAAACCTACAATGTTACTTTTACATGCAATGTTTTATGCAAAATTGTACGCTTGATCCTGCAAACCGCTTGTACTTCACCAATACCATCACTTTTCTTCTCCTTGCCCTCAGTAGCATCTGAGAATATTCCATGCATGCTTTGGAAAAAAAAAAAAGACGATAAAAATAGGTTTGGTCAGCCATTGTAGGAAAAGGCTTTACGGTATCTTAGAAAATAATAACCATTCATTAATTGTGTCTACCTTAAAATTCCTATAATGCTGACTTTGAATCTCTGGTTTAAGTCTAGAAGTGAGTTTTTTCATTTAAAGGATTATTTGTAAACCACAGCTTGATTTAGGCTTTCAGGTGCTTTCTGTGTCTTCACTGTAGTTTTGTAGTTGACTGTGGTGTTAATTTACAAAAATAAATATGATATAGCATCAAGTCTGTCTGGAAATGCACGATTCGCTCTGTGTATATTGTAATTAAATGGATAGTATATCCTAAGGCATGTAGTGTCAAACATAGCCCATAGGTACGAGGTTTATTATTTTTTATGTCTTCAAAACAGAAAGGAAATGGTGACAGAAAGCAGGGTTAAAGCATACTGTTTTGTGAATGTTTTGTTTTGTTTGCTCAAACTTTCACGTTATCTTATGCACAAAAAAAAGTTCTCTCGTAATCATTTGTGCCTGATTTGTCACATTAAATAGAGATTGAAACTAAATGTGTCATAATTTAACTCATTGAAAAATCAGCATTATGGATATGATACAAGCATATATTCTGTTCCTTGAAACCCAGCTGACTCATGTTAAGGATGTGAATGCAAAGGAGTTCTTCTTTTCCCATTAATGCTGAGTTTAATGATGCATGGAAAAATTAAAGAACATCACAAACTACGTAATGCAGTGAATCCAGAGGTACTTGAGAGCCAAGTAAATATTCTAAAGCTAACAGAGCTTGAACCCATGCTGCCTGTTATCCCTTTTACTAAAGTGGTACATCAAATAAAAATTTTAAAAAATCTTCCAGCTTTTGCTGGCTCCCACTCACCAGTAAAAATCGGTGTAATTAACCCATTAACATGCTGCTGTGATTAACTTAAGTGGCCCAGAGTAGTATATGGGGAAGTGATTGTTTAAAAGTGTTTGGAACATTATGGATACGCTGCAAGACCATTTATTTATCAGTACAATACCCCTTATATTGTTTTAATACTAACAAATTCTGTCAGTTAATTAAGATCATATACTGATCTTTCAAACTGTTTAAGGTTTACATTTAACAGGAGAAATGGGGTTAGTAGCTAAATATTTTTATATATATTTTTATTTTATTTTAAGCACTATGAAGAAATATTAATTCACATGGTCTTTCAGTGAAACCATAAATAATTTTTAATGACTTTGTAATAGAGTGGACAATATCTAGGATTTGTATGTTAATTAAAAAAAATGGTACAGGGTATAAAATTATATACGTATATATATGTATGTATGAATGTATATATACTTAGATTAAGACACAAATGACTCACATTCCTGTAATATAAAGGTCCATTGCTAGTTTCAGAACTGACCTGTTTTCTCTGTACATAAGTAAGCCCATAAGTTTGAAAACTCACATCTGTACAGGATGAAATGTATTAATGAAAACGGTTGGATCTTACTGCTGCTGGGGAGACTATAGATCTGATTCTTACAATAACTGTATGATCAGGGATGAGTTAGATTTTTTCTTTTGTCTTTGCTCAAAGCCATAAATAAATATATATAAAAGATTATTAATAAATTGAAGAAAATATATAAAAATAAAGCCATGAATTTTTTTTTTGTTTCAATATCTTTATAACTGAGCAAGTTTTGCTTTACCATGAAAGAACTGTTTGCTTTTCTCTTTTCTTTAGTCTGAGCCCCAGAATTGATATGCAGTAAGTATGGGGAGGTGGGGAAAAAACTGCCTGAGTAATTACATGTACTGTAGGAAAAAGAGGGCTTAGAAATTCAAGCGTACTACCTGATTTACTCAAGAAATTCCTAAGCTATATTTCCTCTGTAGATTATAGGAATTCATTGTGCTAAAAACATTTTCCCCACAAAACTCTCATTTAAGCCATTACCACTAACCTGAAATATTTCTTGAGTACAAATATTTGAAACTGAAGTTTACTTATGTATAAAATTTTAAATATCCTGAGGGACAATCCCAAGTAGCTGTTAGTGTAACTTAAGGAAACTGTATTCTATCATATTTTCACTTTATCTTTCTATGTGTGCCAATCCCAGATGATGTACCTCTGAACTTGTGTATAATAGTTGAGATTTCAAGGGAATATTGATGTGGAAGTAGTGTTCATTAATTACATTTTAGTTCATTGTAAATGAAAAAGCATAGTCCATTCAAACAAATAGTAGATTTTTTTTTTTTGCATTAACTTCAGCAGGATCAATATAATCCTAGATTGATAAACTATGATTTTAAGCAAGCATGAGTAGTTGATTTTCAAATTGCACCCTAAAGTTAATTCTTTTTAGTGATATTTAATTATTTTTTTTATTTTTCATTACTAAGATATAGCTCCAGTCCAACTGTAGTCAATGAAATGATTTCCAAAAGGACCAGCATTGTACTAGAAAATTCTTGTTTAGCAGCAAAATTTGGTTCTCCTGTCTACATTTGACCACTGCACAGGGTATACTTTGCTGTTTGGTCCAGTCTTATTATTTCATACAGATTTGTGTACAGAACCATTTCTATCCATGTGAGTTCTTTTCTACTTCATAGATTACATTGTCCAGTGAAGAAAAATGTTTTGTTTTAAAAATAAGACTTTTGATATTTAAACAAGCCTGCAATTCAACTGGGCTGGGAATACACAGTGACATTAGTACTTTCTGCTGTTCCAAAGTCCTCTGTTCACACAAAATGTTACAAGATAGGAACAGAAAGTGTTTGTTTAGAAATCATGGGTCTGAGCTACAAGCATTATCTGGCACAGTCTGGAACATGCTATAAGATTTGGGTGTGCAAATTTATTTGTTTAGTGGATTTGGCCTTTCCTCTCCATTCTTTTTTTTTTTAATCAGGAAAGAGTAAAAGAGCATTAAAATTACCCTATACCGTATCCTCTGAGAAGCACATGTTGTGAATCTTGAATCTATACATTTTTACCAACAATCAGTACCCACTGCTCCTTTGCATACTTAGCAATTTGAATCACCTACTTGATTGGTGTGGTGGGTCATACAGGCAGATGGCGTAATTTCTCGTCCATGGTTACATTTCCCTCACCTCTATGAAGACATGCAATATCTTAAGAACTTACAGTAGCACTGAATTTTTCAGGTCAAGATATGGGAACATTAGAAAGAGAAACACAGTGATAGCAGACAAGCAGAATACCTTCCATATATATTTTAAAATACTGCTACGTGTATTTGCAACCAGTTTAACAATATATATGTTGTGAAAATGAAAACCACATTTACCAACTCCATTAGATTATTTAAGATGTACACCATGGCTCAGGTGATCCTTGGCCTATGAACTGATGGACTCAAGTGCACATTTGAGCTGAAAATAAACTTTGCCCCATTCTTGAAACTCTTCCAGTTATGTGATGTTATTTCACCTGCTTGCAGAAGATACCATATTTTTTACCATTCTCCAGTTTTACTTGTCAGATTTGCAGTATGGTTCCCCCTAAGCTCTGCTTTGAAGACAGTATGCAGCGCTGAGTTAGTTCTTGCTGAAAGGTCATTGGCAAATTTGGATCAAGTAGAACCACAGACCAAAAGAGAAGAGAAGACGCCAAATGCCAAGTCTATAACCAGTCCAAATGAGCCTGTGCACAAAAAGGAAGCAGGTATTTGAACCATTGCTCTGGAAAGTCAGCAGGCACCTGCAGGGACTCTGATACTGAATCGTGGGTCTCAACAAAACCAGCGTCCAATCTGAAAATGCATCTCCAATGTCAGCTGCTTCTGGACTCCACAGTTACTGAGAAGTTTATGTAGACACAGGCAACAGTTCCTATAGCATTAGCAAAGCATCTAATCTTTCTTCTACATAATGACTACTCTACTCTTTATAGGTTTCATATTGCACTTGACATCACAAAATCTGAGATGTTCTCTGGGTGGTACACTGAGTGTGACCGTTGCTAATGGATTTGCTTACACCTTTTCTTTAGAGAGCAAAATGTGTGCAGTCTGTGTCCTGTTTTGTCACTGCAGTGTAGGAGTTTTAAATGGAGACATCTGGTTTTGAAGTAAGAAAAATTCCTGTGTATCAGAGGACAATAACTGCAGATCTCAGTCTTCCTTGTGGACAGTTAGGCATTTTGGGGTTCTAGACCAGGCTCTTTTTGAATTGGATTCTTGATTTCTCTGCAAAGTCAACATAAAAAATGGGTTTGCTCTGCTTGTTACACCAGAGGTATAGTCTGCGTTGTTGAGGAGATGCCTGCAGAGTTTTATATTAATTAGTTTTTTCTAAGTGCTGGAGGATTTATGTCCAATTATATCAGTTCCTCTAGTCCGGTCAAGAGGCAGTGTGAGCAATAACTGATCCCAGGTCATTGTTCACTGCAACAGGCAAATATTCTAGGTAAGGAGAGAAGATGAATAACAATATTAGAGGTGCTCTTACAAAGAACCATAAGTATTCATAAATATGACCTGGACTGACCAATTCACATCTGAATCCTCTATGATAAAATAGATTATATTGTCATTGCAAACTTTGCTTTTTTTTTAATCTGCCAATGATTTTCCTTCATCCTGTGCTAAGTCATCTTGGCAACAGAAATGTGTACCAGTATTTGGAGGCAGTGATGTATCTTGACTGTATTTCAGTTTAGCTGATACCTGTATATTGATATGCAAAAAAGATTAAGCAATATTTAAAAAAAGAAAAACCTGATAAAGGAAGTGCATTGTATGCGTTTTACCAACTGGTATTATGCTAGTGCCTTCCTCCAGGAAGGGCTCAAGTAATTTTAATGATTCACTTGGACCTTTGATATTATATCACAGATAATGGTGCCCTGGGCAGAAATTGCGAATGCTGTGGAAAAATCCAAGAGAATGGTTTGGATATCCACTTTCTTTTCTCCAGTAGCAAGAAGTTGTTCATCAGATCTACAGGCAAATCAGATTCTACATGGGACAGCTCAAGGCTGTTGCTCTTGTTCCTGTCTGCTTTCACAAAAAGATGTGGACACAGTTCAGAACTCCTAGCCAAAACCTTGACTGAAAATTCCAGAAATTAACTTCCTTTATAGAGCATATGATAATCTTATGTCAACTGGCACATAACATCAGCAAGCAAGCTTTTAGACAGTGGAAAAAAATTCATTTGTTCACCACTGTATACATGACTAAAGGTGGTGTGTGCCCCTAAACACTGTGTAATCTACCGTGTCGGTTAGATCAAAGAGAACCTCTGAGCCAGAAAGTGAGAAACTGTGTCTTTGGGCTTTTAATCTCTTGTTTTATTTGTATACATTTAAATCTCCCAGAATAACAAATCCCAATACAAATTAAAAAAGGATCTGTGACTTTACGAATCCCTTAAGTTTTGATCCTCTATAAGTAAGCATTACAGTTTCTATATAAGCTGAATTAATCTGAATGAAAATGTCTCACATAAGACATCTCTCAGATTTGGAGTTTGAGAAGGTGAATACTTTATAGCCTTTATTTTCTTGCTCAGGTCTATGATAGTCACATGTTCTGTGAAAGAGCAGATGTGTTCAGCTGATCTTTTGCCATTTATTTTACAGCTTGCTAAGAAAAAGAGAGTTGGCATTGTTAATAGCTGGCAAAACCTGACATATCTAGGGTGAACTTCCATAGTGTGGGCAGTGTTATTACAGAAGATAGCACTGAGCACAGAGCACCATATGTCATGGTCCCGGTTATGCTGGCTGTTTCAGGTCCATGGTTGTCAATGGGGTCATGTGTTGTTTATTGCTGCACTCTTCTGGGTCACTTTTTGCTCTCTTATCCTAATAGTCCTGTGCAAGACAGAAATACTGAATATCTGGAACATACAGAAATTCTTCTGTCTTCTAGAACAGCTTTTTCATAATTTCAGCTGTGATCGGTGGTAAAATACATTGTGTTAAGTGGAATGATTGTTCTCTGGGTCTTTCTTTTTTTCTCAGATGTTTGGGGGAGCTTCTCAATAGTAATGGGACATGTTGATGTCATCGCCAAAGAGCAGTGAAAAGAGTAAACGTGACAATAACAACAGCTAGAAGAAAGGCAAAGAGAAGTGCAGAGGCAGAAAAAAATTATTTCCTTGAAATAAGGCATTTGTGTTGAGATTCCCTGAAGGACATGAAAGGGATAGGGGAGGACAGACGACAACATGTCATGCCCTATTTCAGGCTGCCAAGCAGCTCTGTCATGAGGGTAGTGATAAAGCAGGAGGAGCAGGAGGAATCAATCTCTCTTGTTTCTGTCACAAATACATGACTTCTTTTAGGGAACTTATTTCATTTATTTTGAGAACTGAAAGCAGATAGACCCACTTTGGTGGTTGCTTCTGTTGATATCAGAGATGGGCCTCCTAGAAGAGTTGAAGAGAGAGCATCTGGAAAATCACAAAACTGGTAGGTATTCTGGGCACTTTTTGTCACTGATCCCATGCCCCCTTTTAGCACTTTCTGTATATTTAAAAATGCTGTAGTAATTTTTTTGTCTTGTTATAATAACATTGCACTTTGTGTCTAACAATTATTTTTATGTATGTGGAAAGTATGCACGAACCTCATCAACATTGCTAATTAAACTTCATAATAGGCTGAAGCAAGCTCACTATGAGTGGGTCCAAATAACTTAGAGGGAAACCACAAAAAAATACTGCTGATCAGGACTTGGCAGAGGCTGCGACACAGCATAACCAGCATATAAGATTTCCAGAGATGTTTCTTCCAAAGATTTATTCTAACTTAGACCAAGTCTTACCCTCCCGCACATTCCCCTATCTTCCTTATCTGCTGTGGCCAATTTGCTGTGGCTTATCTCCGATTTCTTTTTTTGCACATCCTGTAAGTCATTTGTTGGCTTCTGGGAGTGAAGCCAGAACATCACTGTACTGGTGGTGAAATGCAACAAAATCATGACAGTACCCCACAAAACTATGATAAACCTGTCTTTGGCAGCCAGAGACTATAATGAGAAAAGGTTACTTGTTTGCTTCATAGTATGTCCTGCAAACATTAGGGGTAAACAGACGCATGCATTATTTTGAAAACCATCTATAAGAAAATATCCAGAACATGACTGAATTCTATTTGTACATTAAGTTTGGTTTTAACAATACAGTTGAGGAAAGGTGAACTCATTATAGATAGTAACAGCAAGTCTAGGATAAATAAATATACTACCTAGTAACTATGCTCTACCTCCCTATAACAAATGAGTATTGGGAAGAAGAGAGGTGTAAATCATTTAATCATTAATATCTAAGAATGCTTATACAAATTGTATTTTGTGATGGAACATCTTATCTCAATAAACATCATATAAATTTGTTAAAAGTTTATTGGAACTAGCACTTTGAATATATGCCATTACAGCAAAATGGTGGAAAGCTATTCAGTAATGTATAAAAGAAAAGAAATAAACTAAATGATAAAAAATATAACAAGACTGAAACATACTCAGTTATCTACATATATCTAAATCTCCTGCATGGGCTTTAATGGACACAGCAATGCAGCCCAGCCCTCTACACCTTGAATCAGAAGAATACACGTTGGTTGTTAAGTTAGTTACAACCATCTGTGGTCTCCAGCCATTGCTAAGTGGATGCAATACCATTCTCAGTGGCTGATGGGATGGTTTTTCAGCCAGCAGAAGAACATTGGGAATCAAAACTATTGCTTTCAAACTTTAAGTGCAGGGAAATGTTTTAGCCAAAAGTATTTCCTAATCTTAAACGGTTAACAAATTATACAAATATTAAATATAATACTTTAGACATTTTATTTTAGATTTTTTCAGCAAGTAGTATCTAGAACCCTCATTTATATCCTATATTAAGATTATACCATATGCTAAGATTAAAGTTCCATCAGTAGGCATGAGTTTTGATTATTACCTTTATTTCTTATATTTCCCGTTGGTATAGGGAATAGTGTTTGAACGCAACAAAAAAAAAACCCTAAACGAATAGAACTGAACAGAGAGATTTCTTTAAGGGCGAGATTGAAGAAATCTCACACTCTACCAAACAAAAGTTCTTCAGCTCTGCTCCCACAGTCTCATTGCAACACCAGCCCTTCAGCTTTGGTGCATCTATTCTGCACAGGATTATTCATTTAGTACTTCATCCACTATCCTTTTTTCTAGTCTTCCTAAGTCCAGCTTGAATTTTCACTCTCTTTTCCAGGACAAACACAGGCCATTTACAGTGATTACCTACCTTTTAAGGCTGTTTAAATGGTGCATACACCCATTGCATGGGTTGTGGGGCTCGTGCACAGTCCAGCTGGCAGTCAGTAACTAGCAGCATCCCTCTGGGATCACTATTCAAGCCAATACTGTTTAATGTCTTCATTAACACTGATGGTGGTACAAAGTGCACTCTCAGCAAGTTTGCCAACACCCCCAATTGACAGGGGAGGCTGGGGGGGAGCAATTAATAGACTGGAGGACAAGGGTGTTCAATGGGCCCTCAACAGGCTGGAGAAATGGGCTGACATTGATCTCACGAAGGTCAAGAAAAGCAAGTGCAAAGTCTTGCATCTGGCATGGAATAACCTTAGTCAACATTACAGGCTGGGGGGTGGCTGTGTAGCAAACAGCTTTGCAGAAGAGCTGGGGGACCTGGGGATCCTGTGGACTACAAGGTGAACACAAGCCAATGTTGTGCTCTGGCAGCAAAGGCAGTAATCAGTATGCCAGGCTGTATTAGCAAGGCATCAGTCAGCAGGCTGAGGGAAGCGATCCTTTCCCTCAATTCAGTGCTTGTGGGACTGAATCAGGAGTATTGTGTCCAGCCTTGGGCTTCCCAACACAAGAAAAACATCAAGAAACTGGAGCAAGTCCAGCAAAGGATCAGCATGATATCCAGGGGGCTGGAGCAAGTAAGGTACAATGAAAGACTGAGCAAGCTGGGCTTGTTTAGCCTTAAGATGAAGTGGGAGCCTTGGGGAGGCCTTGTGGCTGTCTATGAATACCTGATCGGAGGATACAGATGAGATGGAACCACACTGTTCTTGCTGGTGCACAGCAATAGGTTGAGAGGTGATAAACATAAGTTGGAACATAGGAAGTTCAAATTAGATATAAAGGAAAAATGTTTTTTACTGATAGAGTGGACAAACACTTGAAAAGGAGCCAAGTGAGGCTGTAGGATCTCCATCCTTTGAGGTGTTCAAGACTTAGCTAGGAATGGCCCTGAGCAACCTGATCTAATTAGACCTGTTCTGAGCAGGGTGTTGTACTGAATAGACCCCAGAGATCACTTCCAACCTAAATTATTCTATGACTGTATGATTACAATGTCACCATCTCTGCCCAACACTCCTGCCCCCTCGGCACCAGCTACTTAGTTTGAACAAGCTTGGTCTATGCCAAAAGTCACAGCCATTGCTTAGTATGGAGCCTTTTCCTGGCATGGAGGTTGTAGAGCAGCCCTTGTACAAGGAGCTTTAGGAGAAGTGGAGTTTCATGAAGTCTCTCCTCTAGTTAAAAGAAAGGGTAAAGAGAAGGATGCAAAGGAGTGGAGAAAAAGAAAAGGCAATAAAATATCTCGGGTAATACAGTGTCCTTCCTGCTGGAAAATGCTTAAGTAAAACTGCCAAGTCTTTCCACAGGCAGTGTTACTTCTGCATGCACTCAAGCCTTTTCTGTTCACTCAACTGACAAGTATCTTTACTATCTCTCACACTTAACACTATGGTGCCAGCAGGCTGGGCTGTACTCCCTTCTGTCTCCTTCTATAAACCAGAACAAAAACTGTCAGCAAACTTGTGGTTATCCAGCCAAAACTCAGTCTTCATTTGTGGCAGCAGTGGAACAGGAAAAATTAAAGCTGATATAAGCATCTTTCTTATGTTTCTGTGTGGATTATAGCCCAGCATTCTCATCTGTAATATAGAAACCAGGGTATACTTACTTTGTGTGCACTGCCACTGTTTGCACACAAGCTGAACATGGCCCTGCATGTTCAATCTGCATTGAAGGGGCTTAACTATTTTGTTCAGGTACAAATCAAACTGATTTTGTCTGTGTGCAATGATTGTTCATGGCCCAATATTACTGAAAAATTAAAGGTAGGAAGGAGAGCTAATACCTGTAAACGCTGCTATATGAGGAGACAAATCTTCAGTTGGTTGTGTGTTTTTTCCAGACACGCCTAGACTGTGTTACAGCCATTGCTCTTCATTCAGGCAGTGACTTCAATTAGTCTTCAAAAAACTGCTTATCAACTTTGTTTCAGTTTGAGGATAAAAGGTGCTTTCTGTTTGAAACCTGAACTGTAGACAGGCCTCTCTGGCTTTGCTGGCTGAGTGGCATCCTAGAGGTTTCTACAGGCCAAAGTAGTCATAGTTACTGAGATTGTTTTCTCATTTCAGAGGATAGACTCATGGCATTTTGAAACATTTCCTTCCAGTCCTCAGACCTTGCAGCCAGAAGCATATGGTAGTTAACAACATCTGAGCTGGCTAAGAAGAACCCCAGAGATGCAGCTGCAGATTTCTTTTGGTAGTATCTTGTTTAATTAGGAGATTAAATATTAACATGAAGCAGTGGTATACTGCATACTGCTGCAAGGTTATTATGTATCTCAAGTTTGGTGGTAGACTCTCCATGTCAAAGGAGGCTTTAGTCATTTTTAGGTACATGCTGCAAAATTCAAGGCTGTATGCTCAGTTACTGAGCAGATAACCATGGTAACTGTGAGCATTTTAACACTAGCCCTTGGCAGATCTAGGTAGCCAAGTGAGGTGCTCCACTACCGTTCAGAGTCTGCTCTGAGTCATTGCACCATATCTAAAGATTTCTGCAAGTAGTCGGTATTACAAGAAACTTCTGCTACTTTCCTTTTGGCTCACGTATCATACTTAGAAATATGGATTCAAATGAATCATCTTGCTGAGGATGATGCATAAGCCAAAAGGAACACAGTAGAAGTTTCTTATCCCAAGGGAAGCCTTCTGGCCATGTTTTTGGAAGAGAAAAAAACAACTTGTGTTTTGAACAAATGTGATTTACAGCCACTGAGACACATAAGATGCAGAGCCTTACACATATGAGCTTTTACAGTCACTTTTTTAGAGTGGGACTACTTTTCCAAGAATGATGGTTTTGCCCAGTTAGTTACATCTTGGACTGGGTGGAACTTGTATTTATCATAGGACATAAAAAATTGCAAAGTGCTGCATTACACTCTCTGGTCCCAGGTAGGAATGCTTCATTTCATAGAATCCACAGTGGTCAGCATCATTTATCCTGAGCAATAAAAAATCTAAGAAAATCTGAAAATTAAAATACTAACATATAAGTCTGCCACTGCCACTGTCTTATTTAAAATTTCTTTTTCCATGCTCCCTTGGCCTGTCATCGTTGCATTAATTTCTTTCTCCACTCTGTAAGTTAGTAATAATGTCCCCTTTTATTGCTTTTAATTGCTTTATTTTGTTGTAGACCTGTGCTTTTGGTTATTAAGTTCTCTTTTTCTTAACAGTTAATGAATGATTTACTTTATTTAAGGCTAGTCTTACATCTGTAAAAATAATTTGCAAGCCCTTGTAATTAATTAATGTGTAAAGTCAATCTGGCAATTTTGTTCATTGCCATCAGGTTTACTGATTCTACTCAGCCTTAAATACATTGCCAGAGCACTGGTGCTGAAACAAAGACATCTTAATAGCTCTGCTGGCCCATGTGCAGACAATCAGAATCTATACCCAAGTTCAAGAAGAAAAGCCAATTGCATTAACTGATGATGTGCAGGAAACAATTTGTCCTGTGATGTGAGAGCTGCCTTGCAACATTTGCTTCTCTAGTTTCTATCATATGCAATGCGATGAAAGAAAGTCCTGTGGATTATACTGATGTAGGGAGTGACTGTTGTTTTTTCCTGTAGTAAGACTATGAGATCACCATCAGTTCCTAAAATTGAAAGAGGCAATAGGAAATGCATGACTAATGCCACTTTTTTCTAACAGAAATGTGACTGGATGCTGTCTATGTATGCACTGAAATGTAAATGTGGTTTACCAGATAAGTGCTCTAAGTGGGAAAGAAAGTTTCAGTCTGTACAGTCTGCAGGCTGTTCATCCTCCAAATGAAATGAGCAACTCTGCTAACAGTAGAGTTTTGCTGACCAGTTTTCTGTCCAGAAGGGATCCTGCAGCTTAGGGACTACATATATTCTTGTTGCAGCTGCGTCAGCAGAATCCTGTAGTTTAAGCTCAAGAAACAAATGTTACATGCAACTTCAGCAACTGCATTTGAATTCCTAGTAAACCATTTGAAGAAACTTTCCAGCAGAAAATATTTCCTGAGCTAATCGGTGATCTGAAGATGTGCGTAGTCTGTTTCCAAAAAAGAGTCAAGCTTTATTTTTCTCTGGCATGGAAATCTTTGTTGTAAGAATCATATACAGCTTTGTAAAGAAAGGGAAATAATGATATAAAACAAACTTACAGTGTTTGTGACAGTGGTTGTGTTCATTCTAGGTGAAATAGAAGTCAAGCAATGAATTAATTACATATCAGGCACAATTCATATCGGTGACAGAATAGTTCAGTGTTGAAAAGGGCGTCAGCGAAGACCTGTTAGTGTAATGGAAACTGAGAAGTTGGGTGTGATTAGCTCAGAAAAGATTGCTGTCCTTTCACTTAGTTGCCCTCTTTGTGAATTGCAGATGGATCATATCTTCAAAGTTTTTTGTAGCATTGTAAGTCTTGTTACAGGAGCAAGTATGGACACTGGCTTTAGTGATATGACAGACAGCATTTAGACTTGGTGTTTCTAAAACTGAAAAGAGCTGAGTTAAAATGAGATAATTGAATTTATTTTCCGTTCTTAGTAATTTTTTTCCTGTAAAAGAGTAACAGAAGAACAAAGTTGATTAAGATCTCTGTATGACTAAAACACATGTCTTCTGATATAATTTCCAGTTTGCATCACCCAAGAAAACTCCAGGTAATGGCACAAATTTTCTTTTATTCATCTTAGAGTCACTCTTTTTTCACAGCACATGTAACTGCCACTTCAGGGAGCTTATAACAGTGCTAAAAACATGCACTGTGCACTGTGGTTTCTATAAGACATTTCTTTACATTTGGAAAATATTGTATTAGCTAATTAGCTTAAAATTAATCAGGGTTCTTTTCAGGGATATACAGTCAGCTGTCTTGAAATACAGTTGTCATGGTTTAACCCTAGCTGGCAGCTAAGCCCCACACAGCCGCTTGCTCGCTCCTCTCACAGTGGGATGGGGGAGATGGTCGGAAGAGTAAAAGTGAGAAAACTCATGGGCTGAGATAAAGACAATTTAACAGGTAAAGCAAAAGCCGTGTACGCAAGCAAAGCAAAACAAGGAATTCATTCACCACTTCCCATCGGCAAGCAGGTGTTCAGCCATCTCCAGGGAAGCAGAGCTCCATCACATGGAACGGTTACTTGGGAAGACAAACGCCATCACTCCAAACTTCCCCCCCTTCCTCCTTCTTCCCCCAGCTTTATATGCTGAGCATGACATCATATAGTATAGAATATCCCTTTGGCCAGTCAGGGTCAGCTGTCCCAGCTGTGTCCCCTCCCAGGTTCTTGTGCACCCCCCGCCTACTTTCTGGTGGGGTGGGGTGAGAAGCAGAAAAGGCCTTGACTCTGTGTAGGCACTGCTCAGCAGGAACAGAAACGTCCCTGTATTATCAACACTGTTTCCAGCACAAATCCAAAACATAGCCTCATACTAGCTACTACTAGTAGTACAGCATCACATATCTGATGATTAAAAAACCCACTCCATCTAACATTCATCCTACAGTTCTTTCTAGACAGTTTGTATTTTGTAAACATCCTCTTTTTCTTACTGGTAACATTTAATATTTTCCTAGCTAGTGAACATAACAAAGATATTAATAATTTCTAACCAGTTCTTGGAATAATCTGGGAGACAAGAAAATGTCATTATCCTCAATTTACAGATGGGGAACAGAGTAACAGGACTAGAAATTATTGCCATAGTCAGGAGTCAAACCATATCTTTGCTTTTAAGAGAGCCCCAAGTTCACTCTGCCTCACATAGTGCATGCAGCTTTTACTGTAAGTCTTTCTAACCCTTATCACACACCTCCCATGAACTCAGGCTGTTGTCCAAAACAAAGTCCAAGTGGTGTAAATCCTGAATATTGTTCTGCCTATTGCAATGGTGATATACAAAACCCCAGAGGTGCAAAATAAGAATAAAGTTGGAGTCTCTCACAAAGAATTAATTCATTTGAGAAGCAAAGAAATGGCTTTGTGAGCCACTTCAATTTGAAGTCACCAGGCTCCACTAACTCACTACAAGGAAGAATAACTCACTGCATGTGCATACGTTATGAACTGCAATAAAGAAATACATTTCCAGTGCCTGTTAGAGCACATCTACTTAAATGCAGCCAGAATTATCTTCATGGATGTGGTTGTACACCCCTAATCAAACTGAGGCTTATGTAACTAGAGAGTTTATGTTAGAAAATTCAGTCTGATGTCAATTGGGTACAACTTGTGCCCTGTATTTCATGGAGTAATGCTAAGTGGAAGGAATATCTTTTAATATTTCTCCCAGAATATCTGGGCCTGCTTGAAACAGTAAAACAAACTCTTTGGGCCCAGGTGCCCCTCAGGATTTATATACTAGACTCCACTCAAAATCAGCTCAAGAGGCAAAAAGCATAGAAGAAAAGAGAACTAGGGGGTAGTATTTTATTTTCTATGAAATTAACTTGGCTCCTTGAAGACCCTTTTACAAGGATTCCTTGTTAACCAGAGAATATATCAACCATGTTTGAGATCTAGCAACATGAAAGGAAAGCACATGAGCAAAGCATAGGGAAAACATCTCCTTGCCTTTCAGCTGCTTGTGTCACTTCACACCAGTGCTCTGCTGTGTCAGTTGTCGGTTGTGTGCCTCTGCCGTGGTGTTAGGCTACCTGCCGAGCATGCAGGCAAAAGAATTGTTCATAGGCTTAAACTGGAATGTCAAAACTATTAGCAGCATCCAGGCATATGTTGCTTCCCTTGTGTGTCTTGGTTTTATAGTTCCCATTTTAGGTCACGCTCTGCAAGAGTTTTTGGCAAAGAGTAAGGTAAAAAGCATTATTTCAACAAGAGAATAAGTAGTTGTTCAGAAAATTGTTAAGTAGTTACTTACTTAAAAGAAACCCCCAACAAACAACAAATTTACATGCTCAGTCAAAACCTTTTCCTATCTTGAATCTTCATAGAGACTTAGTGCCAACTGAATATGCCTCGGTTTTATACCTAAATGGATCCCTTTTTAATTCAAACAATCTAAAAGGATGTGAAGCACATCATAGTTAATGAAAGTTCTTATAAAATTTTTATACAAACAGCAATGCCCAGTGGTGTTTGTTATAGTCATCTTCTTATTATGATACAATGTTACCAGTTCTCACAAGTTTGCTGTGAGTCTTCTGTTATTTCATGCTTTTTTTAACAGCCCCAGAACTAAATTAATGAACATATCGGTATGTCAGCTTCACTAAAATAAAAACAAACTAAATCTTATTCAGCTTTCCAAGCTGAAAATATGTTCAGGATGGGAGATTAAAAAAAAAAAAAAAAAAGGAGCCCTGAATGTGTTACAGGCAGAGTCTCACTATTGTTTAGGTCTCATGCATGATTTTTACAAGCTTAAGTTTGGCACTGTCACTCTTTGAATGCAACAAAGCAAAGCCTGACAGAGACCCCAATGCCCAGCTGTTCCCTGGCTGCACTGAGACCTGTGTGACCATGGATAGAGAGCCAAAAGGCATTTTGGCTTTCACCTTGCCACCTGACTGCTTCATTTTGGGCAGCAGCCTGTCCCCAACATGGTGCATCCTGAGAAGTATTGCCAGTGGGCTATTTTGCAGTACTCGAGAGTGCTAGTACTATCTGATTCATTATACACTGGCTATGGTCAGATAAAAAGTTTGGTTATATTTTTGTACTATCTTGGGCTCAGTATTCAACCAGTTGCTACTTTTGCAATAATTTGATTAAATGTGAATTGCTACAGTGAGAGAAAACTCAACATTACTGATGGATGACAGAGAAACTCCTTAATTGCTTACTGTAGCAAATCTGCAGCTGATAAGGATGTAAATATCTATCACATTTTAAATTCAAATCATTTTAATAGTCTAAGCAAGCAACATTTGTGAAAAGTAAAAGTGGCTTTTAAAGATATTCAATACATTAATTTGATTTGTATTTACATTTCAATGAGGTAAATGTGATCTTTATTATTACTGATAAATAATAGGGGATTTTAATAGAAACTGTTTACAGAGTTGTTATATACACATTATGAAACAATGAAAGTTTTTAAACTATGACTTATTATTTTGACATTATTTCCTTGAAATTTTTTAAGAAAAAATCAATCTTACAAGGCAGTATTAAATATTTACTGATAGCTGTGTTCTAAGTTATTCATGCAAAGCAGGCCAGGCCTCCAAATGCTGTGCTCTGTTCTAATATATGGGTCTCATCAAGTCTTGACTGAACTGACAAGGCTAACTTTCTATTAATTCAGTGAATACTAAACTGAGTCTACAAAAAGCGAGATGGGTTTCTTTACAATACAGAAGGAAAAAGGATTTGCATGACCTGCATTTTATGAGCTTTGAGAAAAGACCAAAATTATGCATTCGTACATATACACACATATATGTAGATACATATATATATACATGTAGCCACTCCTTACCTGTTTCTCTAGACTCTTATTCCTCTGGTCCACCTCAGTAACTACTTCCTTATTCCTACAAATAAATGAGGTAAAGATGTTAAGGACAAAGAGATTTGTCCCCTCACAGGTTTCAGACTAATTTTTTTACTGCATCTTCTGGAAGGGTACAGCCATTTCTGTCTCTGCTGTCTGTGGTTTAGATTGTGCCTACATTAGTGTCTTGGTTCAGAGCAGTTGTGGTTTTCAAGCAAATCCCCTGATCATCCCCCATGTTGGTTCTAGTTGTAGAAGTGTTCAGTTTCCTTTGCAAAACTGAGTTAGGGGCCTCAGTAATGGCTGTTTCAGTCTACTGATCTGCTCCTGTCATAGCAAATTACTTGTTGGTGTAGATACAGCCTTTGGGGCGAAAAAGGGTTGGGTGGCTTCTTTTGCCTTTTCTGTCTTTTGTCCTTGGCCATATCACATTTGGTCATACTGGGATGAATATTCCTGTTGTTTGATCTTGGAAGATAAGTAGTTCTAGACTGTCTAATGCATGTTTAGGATATTACCTAAAAGTACAAAGGTTTGTAGGAGTAAGCCAAAGTCACAGAACACCAGACCACAGAAATTGAAACTTGTGTTGCAAGACTTCATTTGTCCTCACCAAGCAGCTGCATTGATGGATGTGTATAAAGAAGATTTATATAGTAAAGGACCTGATCAAAGGCTAGATTTTTACGACTTTGCTTTATTCATTTAATACTTTGCCCTTCCTTGAACATGACAAACAGCCTCCCTCCAATACTGAGACCAATCCTGTTTAACATCTTCATTAATGACCTGGATGATGAGGCAGAGTGCACCTTCAGCAAGTTTGCAGATGGTACAAAGTTGGAAGGAGTGGCTGCTACACCAGTTGGTTGTGTCACTATTCAAAGGGATGTTAGCAGGCTGGAGATATGGGCCAACAGCAAACTCATGGGGTTCAACAAGAGGAAATGCAAAATCCTGCACCTAGAGAGGAATAATCCCTGGCATCAGTAAATGCTGGGGGCTAACTGGCTAGAAAGCAGCTTTACAGAGAAGGGTCTGGGGGTCCTGGCAGGCAACAAGATGGCCGTGAGCCAGCAATAGGCCTTTGTGGCAAACAAGGCCAATAACACCCTGGGTTGCATTAAGACTGTTGCCAGCAGGTTGAGCGAGGTGATCCATCCCCTCTATTCAGCACTGGTGGGACACATCTGGAGTGCTGGGCCCTGTGCTGGGTTCCCAGTACAAGAAAGATGTGGACATACTAGACAGAGTCCAACAAAAAGCCACTAAAATGACTGAGGGCTCGGAGCATGAGGGGTACCAGGAGAGACTGAGAGAGCTAAGATTGTTTACCCTGGAGAAGGGAAAGCGCAGGGGGAAATATTATCAATGTGTAAATGCCTGATGATGAGAGGAAGAAAAGAAGATGAAGCCACACCCTTCTCAGGGGTGCTGAGTGACAGGACAAGAAGCAATATGAACAAATTGAAATTTTTTTTCTGTGATGATGATGATCAAACACTGGATCAGGTTGCCCAGAGAGGGGTGTGGACTTTCTGTCCTTGAAGATATTCAAAACCTGACTGGACACATCTCTGAGCAACCTGCCGTAGGTGACCCTACTCTGAACAAAGGGGTTGAACTAGGTGATCTCCAGAAGTGCCATCCAACCTCAGCTATTCTGCGAGTCTATGATCTTGGTATGGAAAAGGTACTTCAGGCTTCCTCTCCTGACTCTGGACTTGAGATGACGTCCTTCCTTTTACGCTCAAGGGGGCCAATACTTTCATGACTATTTCATCGTGAGCAGACATATCAAATGTATCTTCACTTTCAGATGCTGCTCTAGTATTGCAACCATGAAAGAAAATACATCTCTGCCCATACCTCACTCACAATGAATTGAAATTGTTCCTCAACTTTTAATTCCAAAATGTCCCGGTAACAGCCATTTTCTGACTCAGAGCATCACTTTTTAGTTACAAGCTGTGAAACCTTTTTATCTCTGGGTTACATCTCTGTGCATTTACATTCTCCCTGTGATCTGCTGAGGCTTACAAATGCTTTCCTGCTCATCTGTCTCTGCAGAGCTGAAGGGGAGTGCTGGGAGAACTGCCTTGGTTTGGGCAGCTGCCAAGGTAGAGGGAGACCCGGGAGATACAGTTCCTGCAGAGACAGAGTAGGCTGCAGCCATTTGAAAAGCAGCCGGTAACAGTGGGGGTAACTGCCTTAATACTGGAGCACAAGCTGCTGCAGAGTTCAGACCCTTATGAGGCCTTTCTGTAAAGTGTAATAGATTTTTCTTGATAGATTTTAAAGGCACCATGTAGGAAATAATTTACAGGACTATATTGACAAGCTAAGAGCCTGCAAGGTGCCCCACCATTCCTTGAAAGACAAATCAGAACCTCAGGGAGCCAAACCCAAACATTGCTTCTAGATGCTGTTATGTGCTTCCTTTCTAACATTTGGAGGCACTGAGTGACTGTGGCTTGGCAGAGGGCTCCAAAAATTAATTTACGTTAATTTCAGAAATTTCTAAGTTAAAGATGGTTAACTCATGATTTTTCCTCAGAAATACCCACAATTTAGAAAATGCCCTGTCCCAAGATCAGACTGTTTCTCTTAAGTCCATTACCTGTGCCTCAGGCAGTGCCACACTCTCCATTTTGCTAGCTACATTCAGCTCTCAGGTGGAAGATGTTCTTGAGGGCACATTTGAAAAGCAGAACACCATTCCCAGAAGTGCAGCTGATGGAAATCTGCAGTAAAGGCATCAGCAAGCTGCGTGTTGCCTTCGCAGATACAAACTAGTCACTGTTTTATGGACCAAGTCTGCCCTTGGGCTCTTGTCACGTACCCAGCAGTACAAGTCCATTGTGGAGGACCATCTCAGTAACACTGATGCAACTGGGGCACAGCCACAGCTACAAGTCACTGCAGTGGGATCAGGGTGCGAATTTGCAGCATCAGCAGCTCTGTGCTAACTTCATCTCACTCTTTGGTAAAGTCAAAGGAATGTTCTTCTTTGTGAAAAATGGGAGACTATCTCTCATCATAGAGTAGGACCATGCCCAAAGACATCGCTGAGACAGTGCCAATTCACATCTAGTGTCCACTCATGACAACATGTTTGCGTGCTTGTATCTCACATTGCTGCTTGCACTGCAGAGGCACACAGCCCAGAGTATCCTGCTTGTTTCCATCATCTGATCCATTTTTATGAATGCATGTGGGCATGCAGTTTAACCAAAGAAGCACTTTCTAATATTTTAGATACATACAGCTTCACTTGAAAAATAGTCTGTGCTAGCTTTGCCACCAGCATGCCTCAGTAACCTCTGGAGTCCCAGGAAAATGTATGAAAAGGAATTGGGGGCAGGCATATCAGTGTCTCTGTTTCTGTAATTCATATCTAAATGCATATATGGTGTTGCAATAAAATAATTAATATCGAATCTAATTTAATCATTATTGATGGCTGTCATATTATCGAGTAGTGTTACCTGTTGCACACTTAGCAGTATTTTCTAAAAAGCTCAGCATGCTGAGCTCTGAATTACTGAAAAAAATGTAGTGAAGTACATCAAAACCAGGTGACTGCTTCAAAAAAAAAAGGGAGGGAAGAAAAAAAGTCTTTCTTGGTATTGAAGCAAATTTCTTTGAAAATGTAGCCAGAAACACTCTGAAAATCTGACTCTTACTATAAAGAGGGCTGCATGATCTTATTCTAGTATGGTGCCTTTATGTATTTAAGTTAGAACAATAAAGGATATATGTCTACACTGGGATCCTAAGTGAGACTCTGGTGGTTTTGACACATATTACTTTATATAATATATTACTCAGGTCTCAATTTTTTGCAACAGAGTTTCGTTTTTCACTGCAGTAACAATGGCTGTTTGATATCACTGGTTTTCAACATCAGTGTGCTTTATGAGAAAAGAAATATATGCTGTTGGAAACAGTATTGATTTAATGGAGGAAAGTTGATTAAAGGACAAAAAATGATTCAAAATGTTGGCAGTAGGTAGACCTGAGGGATCCAGTGGGGAGTTTTCTGGGAATAAATGAATTGCTAATGAATATTTTAAATAAAATGTGGCTGCTTTAAAGTTGGGGAAATCATAAATAAACCAACAACGTAGAATGGCCTTCTTTAATACTAAGATTACAAAACAGTAGCAGGCAACAGGCAGGAGATTGCTTTCAGGACATTACTGGAAGGAGACAGTGGGAAGACAGCAAGTTACCAGCTTTCCTGGTGGCCAAGATGCTGCTTCCCTTGGGCTTGGTTCACAGTCAAAGGGAAATTTCCACTGACTTCAATAGACTGTGCATCCGGCCCCCTTTAACAATCTATTGAGTTTTTTAATTCACCATATGGCTCTTAAGAACCAGATCACTACTAATAAAGCTCAGAAATTATATTAGGAATTCAACTGCAAAATTAGATGCAACCAGCTAAGTCAAAAGTAGAAAAACAATTAACAAAATGTTGGTAAATGTAAATCTCGGAGAATCTTGTAATACCTTTATACACTGCCAAGAGCACAGGATCTTCATTTCTTTTTATTAAATGTCTCTTGTGGTAAACAATTAAACAACACCAGCAATTCCTTTACTCCAGCTGTCATTCTGATGACATGAATGCTTGTGCAACTGATATCTAATTTCAGTGCCATCCACCTGTAAATAAATTGTGAAGCCTTTGTGTCTGTGTGGTAATATATAGTCATCTCTATGCAGGCACATATGCAGATTGTGTGAATCTCACCCCTTTAAAGCTAATATGGTTTCAGCCAGGCAAAGAAGAGCATGGGAAAAAATAGCTTGCAAGAAATTTGAAATGAATTTTCAGTGTTTCTTTTTGGGGCAATAATAACAGCTTAGAGTTTCAAGTGTCAGAGTGAGAATAATAAAGCTGATTCCCAGCATTCAGGCTTTTTGTTTGCTGCCTTTTTTTCCCCCATTTGACTCAGCTTGAACAAGGAAAACAGATTGGGCAGCTTTGTCCTGTACAAATGCAAAACTACAGGTACAAGTGAAAATTTTCTTTGTTCAATTCTAATGTCCATTCAAGGTTGCCTATTAATTTTGCATGAAGAAATGTTGAAACTTCCATTGCCTTTGTTCCTTACTCAGCTATTAATATTCTGTATGTCAGTTAGAATTACAGGTTTTGAAACAAATGTTTGATTTCTGTCATGCGTGATTGTTACACAGCTACAGCTTTGTAGTCTCTTCTGATTGCCAAATAATTGCCTACTTAAGGGATACTGGTGGTTTTGGAGTTACCTTCCCCCAGCACTCTAGAAGTCATATTTAAAAACCCAAATAAATAAAAGTCTAAGTAATGAAAGGCTATTTACAGGAGGAGATTTGGTCAAATTCAAATTCTGTGTCCCTCTTAGAAATATTCCTTTTTTTAATACCCGTTATCCTTATATAAACTTGGAAACCATGCCTTGGAAGTGTGACATTCATTGGCATTCATTTCATTAGCAATGTAAATCACTTTAGATGACATATTGTGGCAGTGTCTCTTGAAAGATGCTGCTGATTAGCTGACAAAGAAGCAAGCACTGTAGAATCACTGCAGACTACCAAATTTTTAGGCTGTCCTTCACAGTATTCACCTTGATGGCACTCCCTGGTACAATACATGTGACAAGTTAGGTGCCTACAAATAGACTCGTGACTGAGCAGGGGGAGGCCTGACCCAGAAACAAAATTTCAAGGAGAAAAGAGAACCAAGAGAGCCAAAGCTGTCCTTGGAGAAAGTGCTGCTGAGCCACATACTTCTTCCTAGGCCAAAGAGAAGCATTTTCCTCCACCCAGGATTCAGAGCTGAGAACTCTCATCTGGTGCCTAAACAAAGCCAGGCCTTCATTTCTGGCTGAAAGCTGGGGATTTTTGCCAGATAAATGAACAAAAAATCATCTGGGATATAAAAGACTGCAGCTCAAATACCCACTTTCTAACTGGGCAGCGATGTGACAGAGATGTCCTGACTGCCTCTGTCTCCAGGGTATTGCATGGGGAGATTTTCTTAACACTTCCAATTGAAACTGATCCAGTGTATTTATCTCACAGCCTGCTGGAAAAGACATTTGCCAAGGAGGCACACAGTCTGGACTACAATTTCTGTTCAAAGCAAGCGCAGAGCTTTCCCACATACCAGGTGTGCAAACACATTGCAGACCTCTAAGGGCTTTAGTCTGAATTAGATGCACAGCCCAGCTGTTTGTTTGCAGTTCATATTAGGTACAGGCTTTCCCATCACCAGGAATTCATTCATTCATGGGGGGAGTATGTAGGTGAAGAAGAAGAGTCTAGAAACAGTAGGCACCTGTTTAATAGCTGATGGGCTCATGGTTTAATGGGCTGCTGGGAATACCATCAACTTCTGTGGGTAGGACCTGGGCACCCATAGTCCCCCACGGGATCCCACTGCATCTTCTTCAGTCACAGCTCAGAAGTCAGAATGAATTTTAACGAATTCTTTTTCTTCTGATTAAATCATTTTCAGTTAATTACATTTTATCCCTGTACTTCTTTGTATGGTCTCTGATCAGCCGTTGTCCATCTACATGTGCAATAATATATCTTAGTGGATGCCAGGCTCTTCAATCCTGCTTCTTTTTTAGTTTTCCATTTTGTATGTCCCATTTTCTGTGGCAAAAATGCATTTTAATGTGCCGATGCTCCAAATACTTGATCCAAAGTGACAGTTGTCAAAAAACAGGCAATTTCTTCTGATTTGAAGGCTTCAATTAAGTGCATTAAAGGTACACTATTACTTCATCAGGCATTCAAAAATGTTGCCCTCCTTGGCTATGTAACATAATATGCTTGAACAGGACCTGCATTCTATATTTTATTATCACATAGCTAAGCCAACCATTGCTGCTGCTTCTGATTCAGGGCAATTTACAGATTTCAATGATGGAAAAGTTATATCCTCACTGTTTGTTTGTTTGTTTGTTTGTTTTCTATTTTCTACTGGTCCCTGATAATTTCCTGCTTGTTTATGATTTGCTTGATTTTTACTTCACCTTCTTTTTTTTTATCAGGTTTTGTGTGTTCTGCGTGAGCAGGTTTTGCATGGAAATTTTTCCAGGTTTTAATAGCTCTAAATATGCAGTGTTAAAGGTCAATTGATGTGTGTTATCACATTATTTACATTTGATACCCCTGAAATTATAAAAGCCAACATCTTCTTTAAGATGTATATATTTCAAATTAATATACAGAAAAATAGCTTGTCTCTCTTTAGTTGTTATTTTGCTGAATGCTGGTGGGTTAAAGTGTTTCTTTCAATTACACTTGTTTAACTAGTGCTCAAAATAAGGCAAACTGCAGGAGAGAAGAAAGAGCATACCTTTAATTTCTTTCCTTGACTGGTTTGGTGGTTTCTTTTCACCATATTCCAACCTATTTAAAGCATGTGTTTCAGTCTTCTGGAAGCTAATAAGCCATAGAAAGTCAAAAGCCAAATCGGTGAAATGGTTCTTTATAGCAGGGAATGTTGCTGTTTGTTACAATAAGAGCATGCCTACAGAGTAGTTCTTCCTACAAAGCATTTCACACAGCAAGATTTCTAGCTGAAATGTAAGCAATGCCTGTTACTGAATCAGATATGGAGACTTGCTCCAGATGAGTAGCTAAGAGTATGCTGCGCAATGCCTTCATCAGTCTGAAGCACCAGTTCCCAAGCAGTGAGACACACTTCACTGATAATGTGTCCCAACATAAAGTACGGTTCAGTTAGGCTTATTGGCTTGGGCTTTATAACAGTCCTGAAGCAGCTGAGGCTGGAGCAAGGGTGTCCTTGCTTGCCTGAGGCAGCTTTGGGAGTGTGAGGACATGACTGCAATGCTACATAAGACAGTCCAGCACCCAGAAGCTCTGTATGAATGACCTTCATGTGGGCTGGCACAGACAGCCATGCACAGGGAGGCAGAAGCATGCACACTGCCTTGGCACCCCGGGCTGGCCAGGACCCAGAGTGCAGTGAACTCTGTCAGTGAGCTGTACTGCCAGGGTGCATGGGCTCAGGCTGGGAAATCTGTGTGTTAGCCAGTGGTGGTCATTTGCACAGTGCAATTAGCAAGTGTATGGCTGTCTCATGAGTTTGCAGTGCTCAGTTTATCAGCCTCCACTTCCCAGAGTTTCTGAGGACCTTAGCCCGCAGGCTGTGCTAAGTGTCAGTAACAAGACCCTAAATTCTTTAGGGATAAGATCTGTTGAAGATGAAATAGTGATCTGATGTGCTCTGTTTTTCTTGTTCCGTTATGTTTGCAAGCGGTATCTATTTATCTTTCAGGGACATTTTCTAAGTTTTGAGGAAAACTTAGCACTTATACAATGCTTAATGGTGTTGATTCTTAAAAACATGTTCTAATTCATATCTATTTTCTGCAGTCCTGATTTTTGTCTTACCCTTCCTGCATAAGCATATATCAACTTTTTGCTTTCAGATATCTGAAGCTACTTTTCTTCAGAATTTTTCCACCATCTTCATAGAACAATTTGTTCAGTAAGAGAAAGAACATAGTCATATGTAAACACAAGTCATTTGAATAAAATGACATATTCTTACTGATAGTATTTATGACTCATTTTATCCTGTTCTTCCTGATGTTTTATAAAAAGCTCTTCATGACACGTCCACAGAAAATGGGCAAGTACTCTTTCCAATGTGTATGTATAAAGCTTTGCAAGATTTTCTTGAAATGTCTATTTCCTCATCTTCCATCATTACATCAGAGAAAAAAACTAACAAATTTAGATGGCAAGTATTTACTAGAAAATAAAATAGCCAACAATTTGATCTTTCCTTGATTCTTTTTCCAGAATTTTTCCTGATTTACTACCAGCAGTACTGATGTGACCAAGCATAGCTTACATAGCTTTAACTCTCCAATAGTTGGTGTCTGTTCTAAGTCCACATGAACTTAACAGATTGCCGTAGGTCCTAACACAGTTTTGAAGTTGACTGAAGAAGTGATCGCCGCATGAAAAGTCAAGGAGCTACACTTATGTGCTTCCTTTCCTCAGATATAATCTTAGGAATATAACCCCTTTATTTACACAACGTTGAATTAAGTGAGGATTATGTCTACCTGAAGCAGGATAGCATCCAAATACTTCTAATTGAGGGAGTTATCTTGGGAATATTAAAAAAAAGTCATAATCCTTATTTTCTTGTACAGTAACACTCTAGTCATGTCATTAAACTGTTCACAATTAATGACAACAATAAGATGAATTGGAATAGTGAAAGGAAGAAAAGCAAATCACTCCTACCTTCAAAAAGGGCAAGGAGGATCCAGGGAACTACAGGTCCCTCAGTCTCACCTTGATACCTGGGGAGGTGATGGAGCAGCTAATCCTGGAAACCATTTCCAGGCACATGAAGGACAATAAAGTTATCACGAGTAATTAATGTGGATTCACAAAGGGGAAGACATGCTTGACCAACCCAATAACCTACAATGAAATGCCTGACTTTGTAGATATGGGGAGAGCAGTGGATATTGTCTACCTGGATTCCCAGAGTACCATCACAGGATCAACATATACATTCTCACAATGTTTTATAACATCAAACCCTAACATTAGCTTCAACTACATTTATAAAAATACGTTACAATTTATTAGAGTCAGATGAAAAGTCAGGATAGAATTTGGATATCTTTTCAAGAGGAAAAAAGCTCTCAGATTTTAAATTCAGTTGCTGAACACATGATGGTTCATATACCGTCCTAAAAAACCAAAGGGATTAGTAGTTTTCAGAAAAGCTACCAGCCAAGAAAATACCACAATTTACTTTTTTAACTATATTTCAATATAATCACTAGGATTTTAATTATCCAGTGTTCATTATCTCAGTAAAAATTGCACCACTGTCTTAGCCAACAAGAGGCCCAAGATAAAAGTTGCACTTTAAGTAAGGTCTAAGTGAAGTCAAAACATAATTTCAACATAAAAAGTGAAATGCCTGAAAATGATCTGAAACATTCTTCTTTCCTTACCTGGATTAATGAAGAATTATGGTAGAGATAATGTGCAGTATTACATGTAGTTAACTCATTCTTCTTCTAAGAGAATTGAGGAAAGACTAGGAAATGGGAAAAATATGCCTCCACTCAAGGTTTTGTGAGTCTTTGCCATTAATAGGTTTTTTCTTCTCAGGAGTGTTCTTTACTAAACATGAACTATGTGTTTCACAGGTTCTGCATTTTTTGTGTGTTCTTTATATATAACATATTTAGGCTACAGCAACCTACAACTCTGACAGAAATGGCATAAGATAGGTTTTCTTCAATGTGCAAAATAGTTTTTCTTTTATTCATGAACAAACTCCTTGTCTGTCCACCAAGCTACAATAAAATCATGTACAAAGTAGTCAACAGAATAGAAAGGTTTTATTTCATCTGCAGGAATGTTCTGCCTGTTGAAATGTCTACTGCTGTTTAGGAATTTACATAATAAACAGAAAGCTTTTGTCTTAGCAGAGTCTAAAAATAGAATTTGGTTTTAGTGATTAAATGGTTTTAATGATACAAATAATATTTTATCTGTGTCTGTTTACCTAGTGTTGAATTCAGTTAACAGATTCCAAAACTTATAAACATCAAAACCCCATATTTTTGTACTTTAATTATACAATATTTCATTTCCTATATGTGTCCCAATATTTCTCAATATTTCCAAGTTCTCTATTTCCAAAGATACATCTTTTGATCTTGATATTTTTGGCTTCCAGTTGCATCTTCTCTTCACTTCTTTCAGTGTAATTTACCTCTGTACCTATTCAGGCAACGTAAGTTTTAGCATTTGTGTATATATCTCTTAATTTGATAGCACAGAACTGTTGCAGTAGAATCTGTATTTTCTATGTTGTTTAGTGTGCTGCTGCTGCAGAGCATAGGCATCCTGTTGTGCAGGGCAATGTAGGCTGAAGCTGGTGTCTACAGCACTGCACAGTGGATGTAATGTGCCAATCCCAGGACCTGCTGTCTCCAGGCACACACAAGTCTCAAAGAAAACACAGCAATACCGGGCAACTCCTGAGCACATCGATACAGGTGGGATTTTGCACGAGGCATGACCAATGTATGCGCACAAATCTTGCTCACTAGGTAAATCAACATAGGGGCAGGCTAATGAGATGATTGTGACTTTTTCCCTGTTTATCTACTGTGTTTACTAGATTTGTGTGTGTTTCCCCCTGTTTTCTCCATTAGTCTGCTTCTTACTGTGAAGCTAATCTTCACCTCCAGACATGCTGTGGGGAGAGGTGAGCAGCCTGACCAACCCGGAATGTGTTTACACTGTTCAGCAGTGGTGGAAGCCATTTGGTGACACTGTTATTATAAGTCCTAAGGACCTCCTCCCCCCTCTGTTGTTGTTATTACATCTCTCCCTTCCAACAGTTTCGAGAAGCTTTAAGAATTTATCATATAAGAGAATTAGGATGAACCTGAGCCAAGCATGAGGGGGGGGCAGGAAGAGGAGAGGCAGGGAAGGGAAAGTTAGTCCAAGGGCTGCTATAACCAGTAAAGATTCCTTCAATTTGTTCTCATTCTTACAAAGACAAGATTTTTTAATGACCAGGAAGTTTGTAGGGGAATGATCTCTAAAAGCCTACATCAACAACCTGTTCTTTGTCTTTTTGGTTTGATGTTGTTAAATACATTTTAAATAGTCTTAAAACTGTCTATGGTGAAACATGAACAGCTCAGCTGATCTTCAGCTTCACTGAAGACACTCCTGTAACATCTGATTTAGTCACACTCAGGTTTTTCTGCTTAAAATAGAACACAAATATAATACATTAATAACTAGATGTCCTTATCCAAGAAGAACTCAGAAACATGAACAATTTCAGTGCAAGTGCTTAAAGAGATTGGGGCTAAAGCTACTTTTTTTTACATATCAGATGATCTGGCTCAAGAAAGATGATGAGCTAAAATAGTAACAGTATGGAGGACTAGGTCTGGTTTAGTAATTACTTCTGTCTTTCTGTAAGAATTTACAAGGCATGTATCCTCCCCCATCTCCTATAGTGATGAGCATTAATAAAAAAGTTCCAGAGAGCTTGTGGCAGCTTTCACAATACAATCTAACCCTCAAATCAGCCACCCAAATAGTCTTTTCCTGAGCATCTGGTTCATCCATAAGATTAACAAAATAATTACATTTGTTTGAACAAGTGACTCTATGGAATTTTATTAAAACAACTCCAATTTTGAACTTTGCATTTTTCATCCCTGCAGCCTGGGAAGTATTGAAAATTTTTACAAAAAAATTATTAATGATACAAAAAGTTATAGGGTAGTTAACAATTTTTTTATCCACCTTCTGCATGCACCTGCCTTTGATATTGTACTAAGAGTCAGCAGAAAAAAACTGCAACGCTGCAAATATATTTTAGCACATAGAACGACACATCTGGGACAGCGCACACCAGTGTAAAGTATCAAATGCTGTGAGACTCCCAAACAGCAGTACTTGCAAAACTAGAAATAGAAATAGGCTAAGATCATTAAACAGCAAAATTCTCCTAAAATAGTTATACAGGTAGGGAAACACGACTTTTTTTTGCTTACTGAGCACTTATTCATTAGTTTATTACGCTTAAGTACATTCATTAACCTTTCACTAGCATTTCTGGGAATGAGTGGGGCTTTTGTCTCTAAACTGAAGATTGTACTTATTAGGAAAAAAATAATCAAAATATGGTGTTTTTTTTTCCGATTTCTAAGTCTAAATCATTCCTCTTAAATCTTACTGTGTGCTTTGGCCTTGTATGTATGAACCTGTGCTGGTCACAAATACACCCTAGAGGGAATGCCTAGTTATTAGGTGGTGCAACATGGCATTGAAAAACATCAGGCCTTCTTACTAGAGGTTGTACTACGTATTTAATCCATGCATAATCCAGCTAGCATTAGCACTATTTCTAATTAATTGAAATTAAATACACAGATGTAAGAAGAGATTCATGCTGCTTAAACACATGGTAACACAAATACATTCACAGACTGAGAAAAGCATACAGATTAATGATTACCTTCAATTTTAGAAGGTCACTGTACACTGTGCTCTCCTCCTCTGTAAACATCCAAACTAAGATGGAGGCAGAACGGGTGTGTTTTCACGTCCCTGAAGTGCCATGCAGGGGTACGAGTCCCCTGGCTGGTGCAGCATTCTGCTTTGAATTAAATCCCCATTTAACACAGAGACAAGAGATGATCAGCTGTACAATCCTTTTTCTTGGAGAGTTCTCAGCGTAAACATTGGGACTATAGCAGCAGTAACAGCAGCAAGTTTGTTGGTACTGCAGTCATTTCAGAGGACTAAAAGAATAATTGTATGTTTGTGTCTTCCCTTATTTTCTGGTAGCTACAGTGGGATCATTCTTCCCTCCAAGTAGAGAATCTGCACGCCTGACCCTCACCCAGTTTCCCAACGTATTTTCAGTAGGCTGCTAATAACATATCATCATATATAAGCAAAGACACCCAGCACTCAAATCTTGTAAGTCAAAAGTGCCTGACTTAAAATAAGATGGTATAATTATGAGGTTTACAAAAGTAAATAACTCCTCAACCCAGAATCTATGAGCAGTTCTGCAAATTCTCATGAAGGATTAGTTAGCTGTGCTTCAACGTGCTTGGAGTATTTCAACAGTGGCTTGCTCTACCTGGTCTGAGACTTACTAGCCTACCTGCTTGTGGAAGATATTTCCTTGAGCTGTGCTAGATGGATTAATCCACTCACTTGGTTAACCTCCCCACTGAAAATTTTATGAAAGCAAACAAGAAATCCCTTGCAGAGAAGTTCAGCTAATACCTCGTCCTTGTGAAGTGGACAGTTTGAACTGAATGAACAATGTTACTCTCACTGACTTGGACTACCAACACATAATACATATAACGGGTCATCCCAGGTTATGTCTAGACCAGGAAACAGATTATCCATTAAAGTATGTTAGCTCACGCATTTCACAAAATACATTTTTCAAAAGAATTTTATACTGAGTGTGTTTAAGACAACCTATGCAGCCTTTATAATAACCTACATTCACAGAGATTCCTCTCTCACTTGTTGAATAGTCACTGCCTTGCCTGTAGTACCTTGTTCCTGATTTTGTTCTCTCTTACTTGGCTAGGACTTAATTGGTACAGTTGCACTGTGGTCCTGCATTGGTCAAACCTACCAGCAAGTTTATAAAGTGATAAATGGATCTGCAACAAAAATCAGTAATGGAAAAGCTCATTAGCTCTAGACGGTTAAAGCAGTGAAGAAAACTCTCTGCTTCCATTTAATTTGCCTTTACCAACAAATTATAAGTTGTGTCAATTATACTAGAGCAAACAAACGTTTTGGACTTTTAAAAATCTGCTCTGTGTAGCAATATCTGGTTTAAGGTTATGCTACTGGCATCCTTCCAAATACATTTGTAGTTACTGTAGGAAGAAAAGCCAAATTTATCACAGTTTGTTTGAGCAGAGGTCATTGCAACATTGGTGTTATGTATTCTGGAAGTCTTTTAAGCTCTTTGAATACTAAATGGAGTTTCAGTGAGCTGGAACCACATGCTGAATCTTGTTACAATTCAATCAGTATTGCTTCTAGCTTTTACATATCTAGCAGGGTCAAAAATACATACTGAATGTGAACACAATTGTTTCTTTAAATTATTTCCAAATTAAATTTTCATTTCCATTTTTCACACCTAAAGCAGAAATATTCTTGCAAACAGTCCACACCATTTATACTGAGCATGGATATTATGTACTGTAACACAAATGCTGCACTTCATGCAAAGTTCTCTTCACCATGTGGGTTGCAGCCCCAGGGCAGTACAGAGAACACAGACTGCAGCTTTCTGACTGGCCAAAAAGGGTAACTGGTTGTCAAAGAGAGTGTGAAATAAATTGCTTCTTCCCCTAGAATCAGTGAGTCTTCAAGCCACCGTTCATTTTTTGGTCTGCTGAGGACAATGAATTACAAAAGCACTGACTGTGGTGATATTATCTGCTTCTGAAGAGATCTGCTCAGGCTTCCACGCTAGTGCCTTGTACAGTTTTGTAAGAACATACAGTAGGATAATGTCTCTCTGATATCAGTTCTGGAGAGAGTAGCACAAAGTCTACTTTGAGCAATTGTACTGAAATTTGTAATGCTGTGGATTCGAGATCTGTGTTAAATCTTGCCTTTGTCATTTTAGTGATTTCATTTTTTTATTTATTTGGAGATATTTAACCACAACAGGTCTTTGAGCTAAACTGACAACCTGAGCTTCAAATGTAGCTTATTTCACCACACCTTAGTAATTCATTTATTTGATTTACCACTTCCTTCTTCCTTGTGCTAGCATCTCCAAAACATATCTGAGCAAAGGTGGCATTTGTTTTCTACTGAGTTCTCATTCTTTCCAGGGGAGCTAGATGTGAAAAATATATGGGAGAGAAACATTTTAATTGAGTTTATTTAAAGAAAAAAAATCACTCTTGTCTAGTTTCTACTATTTTCTCCAGTTTCTTAGTGCACAGTAGTAATCAGAAAAGTGTGGGCAAAATGCTGCCATCATGTGGCTTTGCATTTATGATGTCATATTTTTTCATTTGTCTCAGTAAGTTTTACGCATCATGTCTCCTTCTCCCTCCTGCCTCTATCTCATTTTTTGGGTCAGTAGCTCCCAATGTGAGTGGGCATTGTTACGAGTTAGATCAGCAATCTCATCACCTTCTTGAAAGATGTGACAGTCATTGCACATTAAATAAAGAAATAAATTGCCCTATATCTAGCCACTGAAGAAACTATGAATATGCAGACATCAAAAACTAGACTATGCAAACATAGGCAGTGCCCAAGCCTTCCTTCTAAGCCTAAGGGCTCTGATAAAAAAAAAAAAAAAAGTAATGCAAAGAGTAAGGGAGTGATTTGCTCACAGCTGTATGTCTGGTTGCCTGGAGGGAAAAGTGGCAAATCACCACAGAAAAAGAATTACCAAAAAAGCAGCCAAGAAAATGCAAAGAAAGGATTAGAAACATGTTTCTGGGAGAAGGCAGAGAGGTAGAGCTTTTGTCTGAGTGCTAGCTGGAAGGCCTTTTGGATCATTTAGCAAAGTAGTACCTTCCCACAGCTCCTTCCGTGCCATCTTCTAAGAGCTGCAGGGCTGGGAAAACAACACGGGACGGAGCTGCAGGTGTCTTGGTCTGGTCTCCTACTCCAAGCCAAGATCAGCTATTCCTAAAGCAGTCCTCATAGAGGTTTATTTTAACAGGGTCTTAAAAAACATCCAGAGATAGTGTTTCCCCAGCCTTTGTCTGCCGAGGAGTTGGTTTCTGATGCTATACTACCTAACTCTGCCTGTTCTTTTATAATTTCCAACCCAAACTTCCCTTGATGTAATTTAAAACTATTGTCCTATTCACAAGAAATGTAGAATATTTATTCCCTTACTTTCATTCTCACCTTGTTTGATCATTTCTTTTCTTCCCAGACTACTCCAGCATATCCTGTCTTCTCTTGTAGGTCATGTTGTGTAAACTTTTTTACTATCTTTTTGCAGAATTATGGTCCCTTTCCAGGCAAGGTGTTGTGTAGAATGACTGTAAATAGACAGTTTTCTATTAATATCTGATGTCCACATCGGTATTTACTCCTAACATATCTGAAGGACCAAGTATTGCAACTCTGTTTGTCCTCGAGCCAACATTTTCCCTTAGCCAACATTTTCTAGAGGGTGTAGTTTGTGCCAAATTTAGTACTGTTCACAACAGATACAGAAATGTATGATACAAAAGACTGAGTACACATTCATGACTCAAAAAAACCTTCTAATCTCCAATGGACATCAATGTGCAGATCAGATAGTTTTCCGCTCATACTGGGAGAGCTGGAGGAATGGAAAAATATCAATAATGTATTGAATTTCCAGTCCATTTATACAATAGCCAAGCTACTATCTAGTTCAGAGAATCTGTGATATCACTTAATCTTTTTAATTTTTTTTTATTTTTATAAAAGCTCAATTTCTGTTTTTTTTTTATTTGACTCTCAGTGTAAGACTCCTCTGTGATTGTCAGTGGGTGGACTCTGGGGAAACCCTGATGAAAAAGAAAAAGAAAAAGAAAAAGAAAAAAAAAGAAAAAGAAAAAGAAAAAGAAAAAAAAAGAAAAAGAAAAAGAAAAAGAAAAAGAAAAAGAAAAAGAAAAAGAAAAAGAAAAAGAAAAAGAAAAAGAAAAAGAAAAAGAAAAAGAAAAAGAAAAAGAAAAAGAAAAAGAAAAAGAAAAAGAAAAAGAAAAAGAAAAGAAAAAGAAAAAAAAGAAAGAAAAAGAAAAAGAAAAAGAAAAAGAAAAAGAAAAAGAAAAAGAAAAAGAAAAAGAAAAAGAAAAAGAAAAAGAAAAAGAAAAAGAAAAAGAAAAAGAAAAAGAAAAAGAAAAAGAAAAAGAAAAAGAAAAAAGAAAAGAAGAAAAAGAAAAAGAAAAAGAAAAAGAAAAAAAAAGAAAAAGAAAAAGAAAAAGAAAAAGAAAAAGAAAAAAAACAGAAAAAGAAAAAGAAGAAAAGAAAAAGGTCCTCTTCTATATTTTTCTCAAAATCTTAAGCATAATCAAGAATATAACGTGTTGTGTTATCTTATTCATTCTATAGTTATAGATACCTGAGAATATTACTACAAAGTAAACTGTGATGTGAGTTCTTAACCAGCTATTCCTTGTTACCGGGCTTTGTTCTGTCTCTTCCCTCTTTGTCAAATGTAAGGTTTCCTTCCACTCAATAGGTGAGAACTAGGGTACCTTGTATTCTGTGAAGCTGTGTGTGTGTGCTTACCAAGTGCTGCATGGATTTAATGCTGTACCTTTGCCAGTAATTTATCATTCTCTATTCCTTTTGCATTCAGCACTTGTTTCATCATCCTTTTGAGCAAATGGATGTACCCCACTGGATACTGGCCTTGACATTGGGTACACTGCAGTAATACATCTTCTTGTGATTCTCCCAAGCCCGCCTGGATGATAGGCAGACAGTTTCAACACAATATACATGTTTTCCTTTAGAGCCTTAAATGTAATCTCTGATTAAACTTTTTGGTTTTCTGTTCAGATTCTATCATAGTAAATTGATATGTATAAGACTGCTTTGGAAGGCTTTAGAATTTCTGTCACTGGAGGATTTTTAGGACAAGTTAGAGAAACCTCTGTTGGGACTGGTTAGGTATAGTTGATGTAACCTAGAGGTAAAATAGATTACTTTCTTAGTCTATTTTTCCTCTTTTTTCTTTGATTTTATAATTGCCACTAAGAATACAGCTGGGAAGTCAGTGACTTTATTCTTCAGTATGAAATCTTCTTCCTAAACTAAACTAAAATGCCATTGTTCATTGGTTTGTTTTTCTATGTCCGCAATTTGGAGTGTCAGGATATTTTGCTACAGCAGTTTTCAACTGAATACTTCACCTGGGATTTTTTTGGCACAGGCAACCTTTTCCAAGGTGGTTTCCAGCCCTCATGTAATAAGGGCAGAGCCAGTTTCTACATATTATTTCTTTGCAAAACATTGCAAAAAAAGGAGGCCATTTCCTTTGCTTCTACCTTAGCCCGCTGGATCTCTTCTTCATTACAAAAGTGGAAATAAAATTAGAAGAAAAAAGCAATTAAAGCAAACTGAACTCTAGCTCAGCACAGGCTTAATACCAAAGCAGAAAGTACATGCAAATAACCTAAAGTAAAAATTACTGCTGCCATTAATGCGCTAAAGAGAGTTTATTTTTATGTATGCAAACTTGAGTTGTTGTGTGCACACCAGCTTTAGGGTTATCTGAGATCAAAATAGCACATAATTTAAAGAGACTTCACTGTCTTTGCCTCAAACCTAGGTTTTTATAAAATAACATATAGAGCAAGGAAGAAGACTATCGCTTGGTAAGGATTTCAGGACTGGAAAATGTGCATTAAGTATTTGATTGGGGTATTATGGAGGACCTTTTAAATTAAGAACAGGCTATTGCTTGTTTTTTTCATACCATGACAATATTCAGGAACATTCAGTGGATTTCTTTCCAGATAAGACACAAATGCTCTGATCAGTCCAACTGATATCTTGAAAATATCTTGAGCTACCATTTATAAAGCAGTTCTTATAGAAGGACCAGGTATCTTGTTACTACAAACAAATTAAGTTAATGTCACTATAACTGAGGATTTTAGGGAAAGTTTTGCTCTTTATGATGAGTCCCTAATTTATTTGTCTACAATTTTCCCTTTAACTGAGAACATTGAAACCACAAATTGCTTTCAATCTCTTGAAGTCAGACTTTCCTAGTATATTTATACTAGAAAAAAGGTCACTTTTTAAACAGAGAAAGCTGAGTCTTCCTGCTGAAAAGCTTTATATCAAAAGTCTCAAAACAAATCTGCCTGCTATCTGTTCCTTGTCCCTTGATGCTGGCCCAGTACCTTTCCCTGGCTTCCTTGATTGCCTGAAACTGCACAGTTCCCTCTGGGTCAGTAGTGAAAGGTGGGATTTGGGGTGCTTTGTGTTTTGTTTTCTGTTTTTTGTCCCCCTCCTCTCATGATCTTGCAGGCATACCTGTTCCTGCAGCTCAGGCAGGCTCAAGGTGGGCTCAACTCTTCCCAACACCAAATCCCTTTCCACTGGCTTCTGTGCTTCTGCCTGGCATGCAGCCCTTGGGAGCAGCTGAATAGGCAGCCTTGTGTCCCCCTAACACTAATAATTAATAAAAGAGATGTGATAAAATAGATTGGTTTTATTTTTTTTTCCAGGCAGTTTCACTTATATTCCCATTTATGCAGCTTCTCATAAGGCAGAACAGAAGGTGAGAAAGATGTTTCTCCTTAAAGGACATCGCAGGTTCTCTTTAAAGGTGAATCAATAAGTATTTGCAGTGTCTGCTTTGCAATTCAACCCACTTCTAGTTTAAAGAGAAACATAAATTCAAATCACAAAAATCTTTTCAAAGAGTCATTTGTTTGTCATAGGAATTATCATTTCTTATGATATGATAATGATAAAATGTAGGAAATGTTTCAGGTTTCATATAAAGGAGCACATCAAGTATGGAATCAGAAATCAGAAGACAATCTCAACACTGGAATTTTTTGTGTGTCCTATTCTTACCAGATCAAGTAGTCATTCATTCCAGTGTTATCCAAACAAATACATTCAATAATCTTCCAGAATTTCATACACATTTATCCTCCTTTATATAGCCTACTTCATACCAATTAAAAATGTAGCTCCTGATGGCCTTGATAATCTTTAATTTAGCAGAACTAAGAAATCCCTCTTAACCAAGAAAAATAAACATCTCCAGAGTCTCGCTAAAGTAAGTGCCTAAATTAGATAGGATGAATCACTGCTTGGACATGAGTATTTTTCTCTGTTGATGAGGGAGGGAGCTTAAACCGATTGCATATATTTAGGCATCTTTAGGCATTTCATGTTAGTTGAGGTGAATCCTATTCTAGTTGTTCCCATCAAACAGAGAAACAATTTCAGATTTGATTTTTCTGGGTGGAATGTTACTGTCATTCTTAACATAAGGATGTCTGAGGTGGAGGACTGAAAGTCTACACATTAATACAGTGTAAACACAAAGCAAAAAATAAACACAAAGCAATTTTTTTTTCCCAGAACCATGTTTTTCAGGTAGAAATAAAACAATGTGAAAGTGTACGGTGTGAAACAAAGGAGAGAAAGCATAGGCAGACAGTCTAAATTGATGCATTTCCTCTCCAGTTGCCTTGATTCATTTTTTGTATGAGCTTCCGTGAGTTGAAGGAGACATCAGAAAAACCCAGGCAAACAAATAAAACTACCTTTGAACAAAATATAAGATAATCCTGGAGATAACAATATGGTGCCACAGGACACAGTAGGAGAGATATGAAGCTTATGGTTTCAATTTTGGGGCAGGAAAAATTAGCAATTGCTAAAAATATCCTGGGATTCTGGGATCACATCTTAATAACTTGTCTATTTTGGCTGCTGGGATTTTTTTTATCATTCATAGGTCAAGCTCTCAGAGTTCAGCTCAGTGTTCTTGCTATCGATCTTAGAAAAATCTGGCCAATTAGCCAGAACCTTTGTGGAAGCATATTTTAATACATTTTCAGCATTAGCATCCATGCCCCTGGGCAGGGAGGCAGATATGAGAGCACCAGAGGCAAGGGTGTATCAAGGTCAGCATTTATAACTTCTGTAATGAATTCTGGACCTTGTACCCAGAAATCTTTAACCAAGGGGCAATCATAAATTAAGGGAGTTAAAACTTGACCATAGCTTCTGTCCGACAAAAAGGCTCTTTATAACTTGATTAATCTTTAGGGAACACAGAGACTGTTACATAACTGTCTAAGATGTTAAAAGAAAGTTTTCCCAAACCAATTTTCCTATAGTACAGCAATCTGACGGCTTTGATTCCAATCATCAGTCTAAAACTCCCCTTATAAACTGTTATAATTTATAGAGATTTGAGCAGTTACGTGAATATGGAACTTCGACAAAAGTATATAAATCAAGCATCGTATTTCCTTTTTACTCTGGAGAAAAAAAATCCAAACAAACATTTTAGAAGTATGCTTATTGAGAGAATACAAGAAGAATGGAAAAACTGAGGAGAGTTTCTGACCAAGGTAACATATTATTCCAGGATTTCAGGCAGAACATTCAGGAAGATCCAGAATTTTCCTTTGACAAATTAATTAAATCTGGCAAGCAAGGGAATTTGCTCCATCCGGTCTGATGTTTATAGGGACAGATAGCGGTTTTGCAGTTTGGACATGAGAGAGAATATAAAATGAGAAAGAAAAAAGACCTGGGGGTGAAAGTTGTGTACTGTTCAAACTCAGAATCGACAAAACCAGTACAAGGAGTTGTTCATGCTGTAGCATAAAATGCAAGATAAAATGATGCCCAGAAGCATTACTGTACAACGGTTTATATACCACAGTACTTGCTAAAATAGCCACAATATATTCAAATGGAGAACTAGACTTTGGTCCTTGGGCACTGGCATAAATAATTTTCATGTCTTTGCATATAGGAGGTCAATATTAGCTAAATAAGAAACACTTATCCCTGTAGCTAAGAGAGTTTTAACCAAAAAACAAAACCCTCCAAGGAATTTAATGCTTGTTTTCAGATACAATTATGTGATTTGCAGATTGGGTACAAACTTGGGAAAGATTTGTTTGATCTTGATGCACTTTCTGGAGCAGCTGACAAATACAAAGTGAGACAAAGCCAACAGTTTGCATGTGTGGTGAGGAAGCAATCACGTTTGCTCTCAGTGTTTTCTCTGGCTGCCAGGTAGGGTGGACAAAGAGTGAGAGGCCCCCTGAGCTGCAGCTCAGCAGTTCGGGCAAGGCTGGGAGGGTTCCCAGCAAGACACAGAGCAGTTGCATAGCTGAGTGCCAGATGAGATGGAAAGGAGAAGTCTCAAGGGGCCCATAGGGTACTGTGCTAATTTTTCTGAACTACCAGCTGCTCTGAAGGAAGGGAGCTATCCCTGCAATAAATCCTTTAATTTTCATCTATTTAACCCTGATCTTTTTGGTTTAAGGAATTAGTTATTCTAAAGTGAGCTCTGAAAAATCTCTAGATTTATTGATTCGAAAGTCTTGGGAGGTTTGGGGTGTATTCCCTTAGGGAAAATAATGCAGGCAGCTCTACCTGTATGGAGTCCCATCACAGCATGCCAATCAGTTTTAAAAAGAAAAAAAAAAAACCCTCTGCCGTTCCAATACTGAAGCAAAAGCAGACTGTGATTGCCCAAACTGCTATTGAGAATAGGACATGGCAAAAAATTATTAAGAGTATTTGGACAGTTTAATCATAGCCTTTACTGTCTCTCTGAGAGACAGCTGCCAGGCCTAGATGGGATTTTGCTTAAACACATCTGTGTAGTGCTTTCTAAAGTATAATAAAAAGGTGTTTAACGAACTCACACCAAGATTATTTGGGGGCATAAAAATACAAAAGATGATGAAGATGGTTTATGCAGGTCTCAAATATGCTGGGATATTAAGAAATCCTCACAAAACCTAACCCTATTACAAAATCAGTGATGAGTTCATGCATGAGACTGGATCAGCTGGAATCAAATGTATTTGTTCAAGACATTTATAAAATATCCCTGATTTTTACTGACTAGGTAGTACTCAACAGCTTACTGAGGCTATTATACCTAGTTTTATAAGGTAAACCTTTAATTTTGATGTTTGACAACATGCATGACTTTAAGCTGTTCATAGTAAGACCGGATGCAAATGTATATTGCAAGTCCCAGCTATGACAAGTGATCCAACAGCCTGGTGGAAAACAATAATGCAGCCCCTACCACTGTGTCAGCATGTGGCCCTGTCTCCCAACTCTTTCTTCTCTTTTCTGTCAAAAATTGGTAATAAGACTTGATAGCACCACTGTTACCCAATAGGAGGTCCACGGAAGAGCTGTTGATACAAAAGAAAACCATAAAATCTTCTAATATATTGCTTGTAGCTGACACAGCTTCCTAAAAGAAGACACTGTACATATTTCTCTGATGGGAAAGAATGGCACAGCCCCTTGTGATAATGAAAGCAAAAGTCTTACTTTCTACACAAACAGGGAAAAACAGCAACATTCCTCAGTGCAATAATAGCAGAACAGAGAGAGGTCTGAGCTGTCTGTTTTACTTGCCCAGGTTGAAGCCAGAAGCAGCTCCAGCAGCTTGAAATAGCTGAGCCTCAGGGAATACCATCACCAGAGTTGGTGGCCCAACTGCCCCTGACGTGCTGACCACCTTGGAAAGCCTCACTGCACCACAGGACAGCACAGGCACTTAATAAGTACTCCCAGTTCTTGTACTCGAGAAGTTAGCAATAGCTACCCAATTTTAAATTCTGTACTTGGCTAGTGTGTTTTTCTGCTGAGCTGGGAAAACCTGGTAAAGGAAATGGCATATTTGAGAAGTTCTGGTATGAGCTATTTGACACTGACATCACTGACAGCACAGAATACAAGTCCCCAGTTTTTTAAGAACATCTTAAAGATATTCTTATATCTTTATATCAGATACATCATATCTTTTATATAACTTCTTTAAGTAACACTGTGGAAACATAGGCTCCATCCAGAGCTGATAATGTAAAATCCTGATGAGTGCACTGAAACCCAGCTTGTGTCAGCACAGTTGCACTTGTGAGATAATTAGGCAGGATGCGGTAGTCTGCAAATTGAACACAGCCGGGGCAAGGGTTCAAGCTCTGTCCTCCAGTTATCCATTTTGCTTAATAGTCTTGGTGAGGTGAACAGGTCAGAGGCTGTTCTCATTAGTCAGTGTGGATGAGGCTGCTCTGTACAGGGATGTACAAGGTGTGCCAGGACACTCATCCTTAGGCTGGCCACCTTCCCTGGTGACATTATCTACCTTGTGTCTACTATCCCCATGACTGTGCATGAGATCACTGCTAAAAAGCTGATATACCATTCTGAAAAGGTCTGTAGCTCTTCAAAAGGATGTTGGTGCTGGCTGCTGCCTGGTTTCACACTTCCCACCCAGGATCTTCATTCTTCCCACAGATCCCCAGCGACTAATGAATTTAGACTCATCCTGTGCTCTTTTATGCACATGTATTGACCTCATAAATCTCACTGTCTCATCAGATTTATGATATCATATTTGTTACTCTAATGAGTCAATGATGACCACTCTTAGATTGCATAATTAACTGCCAGATAAAACATTTAAGTAATTTTCTTAATGAGACTCTTGCTTTGATGCCAGGGTAACAATGGATCGGAAGCACAAGCTTTGTCAAAACACACTCTAAAGCTACATTACTACACAATGATGATAAAACATTTATGGAATGATTTTAAATGATGATGATCATCATCTACTTTGTTCAACACATTTATTAGAATTACTATTTCACCATTAACTAGCTGGGTGTCTTGGACAGAAAGATAAAGACTCATTTAAACATTAAAATGTTGGAATGAGACCATAATGACCAAGGAGGAAGCAAAATCCTATACCTGCTCAAATCGTGGTGATGAGAAATATCGGAACCAATAGGATTATTAAGACATTGAATAGGTGACTGTTTTTCAGCTGTGCTTTCATTTATTGTGTTTCACTGAGGATGCTTAGTATTTATCTTTATTCATGAAGTTCAGGGATAATCATTGGGAAATAGTAATTTTTTCCTTGGATGGTTTACCTAATTTTAAGTAATTAGAATCTAATGTAGGGTTGTTTCCTCCAGTTTCCTGCTGCTCACTACCATCTACTAGGTAGCAGAGGATTACTAGACAGTGCTTGAATGACTTCTGGTAATTGGAATTTCAGTAAACCTTGCCAGGTCATCTAGCAATATTAGGGAGACATCTAAGTCATTGGTCTCTCAACAATCAGCTGACTTTTTTCAGGTGGCAAAGTTGCTAGATGAGCTTACATGTTTTTTCATGCAGTGGCAAGGATATCTTATTTGAAATGCTTCAGGTGCTTACTATTTCATGCTCCTATGACTGTTAAAGCATACAGCAGCCCCATAAACTCTGTGGGAGGCTTGAAAATATTTTGTTATTTCTAGCTTACCTATCTTTTCTGGAGTGTATGCAAGTGTAAGTTACAGTGTAAAAGAAGCCTTTATACAAACACAGTTATTAAGACAAATAATTTTTTTCAAGGTTACTACTGAAACAGACACAACTCCATCCTTATGTGGCCTAAGGGACCCTCACTTGTGGCATTATGTGGTTCCCTGTTAGCATGGCCTGCTCTCAGTTCTGTTGTTACACTCTTTCATAGTTCATGCCTTGGGTGGTATTAGCTCAGGCTCCCTGGCTGACCTCCCATGGCCCTGACATTACATACACCCTCCAGCCAGCCGCTCTTCCACTTGACTGTTCGGTGAGGTACCCAGGTCCATGGGGAACCTAGTGTGGCAATGTTTTCCACTCGTTCCTACGGAGAACCTGTCTGTATTAAGGGTATGTCTACACATCAAAACAGAGGTGCAACTGTGGCAAGAATGAGGCAGGTTTAGCCTTCATAGCGCAGAGGTGGTGTGGCTTCAGTGTGACACAGCATCTGAGGACCATGCGTACATGTTCCTATGCCCAGTTTGGGTTTAAAACCATGCTGCAGTTTTCTTATACTGGATTCATTATCTCATCCACCAAGATTAAAATTAGCACCATTATTTTAACTTTGTTTAAATGCCATAGTCTCACCATTTTGTGGCCGACAAAAGCGGAGAGAAAAAAGCCTTTGTGCCATTCATTCATAGCTAAAGTTCATTCAAATAATTATTTCCAGTAATTCGGATTCCCTTTTAGCTTTATCAAAAGTGTAATGGCAATTAAAAAAGAAAAGTTATTTGAAAAGGGAAAGCTTTCAACTTTTATCTTAATCTCCACATTGTGCTGCTATGGTCTGAGAGTGCATTTCTATACTTTTTGCTCCCAGTCACTTAGGCCAGCCTTCCTGTGGATGGGGGCTAAGAAAACCCACAGTGGTAAATGTTTCAGCAATACAGAAGCCACATGAATCCTGAAGAAACCTCAGGTTTAATGTATTATCCATTTTCTGATCATATTGTTTGCATGCTCTGTTCTTGCATTCATGCTATATATGCAGTATGTTTGTCAAAATATATCAAAGTTAATAATTAGTGTTGATGCAAATATATAGCACTTTTATATACCATAGAAACATGCTATATATATAGGATATTTGCAACAAACACAGTAAAGATGGATAATTTAGTTTTTAATAGTCTTTGCCAATGAAAGCATCGTGCTAAACTTCCTACAATCCGAGAGTGACTACAGATGGTGTATCTATTTATTTTTTCAATTAAGTCAATTATGTTTAAAGGTAATTGACTAATTGCACCTAAATTCTATTTTAATGTTATTCCATTACTTATTTCAGCTGGTTAGGATGAGAGTATCTTGGTCAGCATAATATATAGACCTATTTCAGCGTACAAATAAAACCAGTTCTCCTTTGGAAGCTTTTTTTTCTTATTTGTGTTGCATAGATGCTGAGTGGTCACTTACGACAGCATTTGGCAGCATGAGGGAGAAGATCTTAGGATCTGATCTCTGTCTTCTGTGGTGGTGCTTCCCCCTGCCCGTTTCCTCCGGATCACTTTACAATCACAGTGACTCCTGTCAATGCTTGGCCTTTGAGCAATTTGTCTGGCAATTAGGCGCCCCTTGGTTGTACCAGGCACTCTTGCATGGCTGAGCTGGGGAACAAGAATGCCTTGATCTCACCTGGCATAATCAGTCACCCCTTGACAGCTTGGGAACATATCATTGTGGATCGTAACTCAGGCAGATCGGTACGGGAGGATTGTACCTGTCTTGCTGAGATTGATGAGAACTCAGCAATTACTGACCAGAGCTGTGGCCAGAATGGAAATTTACTGATGCCTAAAGTCAATTGTCTCACAGCCCTATAAACAGCGGTACCACAGGAGACCCTTTGAGCTCCCCTGGACCACAGCGGGCTGTGCCAATATCTCTCTCTGAGTGGGACGCTGTCCTGGTTTCAGCTGGGATAGAGTTAATTTTCTTCTTGGTAGCCAGTATGGGGCTGTGTTTTGGGTTTAGGACGAGAACAATGGCGATGCTAAGTACCGCTAAATAGTCGTTAAGTAGCGCTTACACTGGTCAAGGACTTTTCAGCTTCCCGTGCTCTGCCCGGTGCACGGGGGGGGGGGAGGGGGGAGGGGCTGGGAGGGAGCACAGCCAGGGGGACTGACCCAGACTGGCCAAAGAGTTATCCCATACCACATGACGTCATGCTCAGTATATAAGCTGGGGGAAGAAGAAGGAAGGGGGGGGACATCTGGCGTGATGGCGTTTGTCTTCCCAAGTAACCGTTACGCATGATGGAGCCCTGCTTTCCTGGGGATGGCCGAACACCTGCCTGCCGATGGGAAGTAGTGAATTAATTCCTTGCTTTGCCTTGTTTGCGTGCGCAGCTTTTGCTTTACCTATTTAACCGTTCTCTTTTATTTTACTTCAACTATTAAACTGTTCTTATCTCAACCCACGAGTTCTCTCCCTTTTACCCTTCCGATTCTCTCCCCCATCCCACCGGGGGGGAGTGAGCGAGCGGCTGCGTGGTGCTTAGTTGCCAACTGGGGTTAAACCACGACAGACGTCTCTCAGACCTGCAAACTCAAGTTTGCATATGGAAGCCTGGCAACAGGACCTGGGCTGATCTCCGGTGCCCTTCACTCCTTGAGACTCAATCTTCACCTGTTGAGACAATTATTTGAAGTGAGTATTTCACTGAACTCGAGGGGAATTTTTCATGGGTACCTCTATCTGCACCTACCAAACTTGTGACGGATTTTAAGAGGAACTTTTATTAGGCCTATTGTGTGATTGTGTGTGTGTGAATGGATTCAAATATCGTAGTAAACTTTATTTAATCACTTTGTAGATGCTAGAGTAACCAATGATTAGTTACTGCTAAATTCTTGTGATTTTCTCCTTACTGTGAACAAACCCTAAGTTGCTGCTAAATACATATAATCCTTAGCCATAAACCATTGACCAAGTCTGAGGCTAGGATCGGATCCAGCTGCACCTAGGCTCCTCTCTGAGAAGGAGTTTAGAAAGCAAGGGGGTCCATTCTGAACCTTGTGACTCAACAGGAGGGCCTCCTTTACCGCCCTTGTATTTCCTTCTATCTCAGTCTTCCCTTCTCTCTCTCTCTCTCTCTCCCCGCCTATTCCATTCATTTAGTAAGTGATAGAGTGAACTTTGCCATCGAACTTTGTTAAATCACCCTTTTATGAATTTCTATTAAAATCACTATTTGAAAATATCTTTGGCGGTGATTATTTAAGCGACCTAACTGCTCATTCATGACATCTTCTGACAGGGATGGAGAGCAGAATGAAGCCCCATAATCCAAGGGAAAATGGTCAGTGACTTGCTGCACCACTTAGACACACACAAGTCTATGGGGCCAGATGGGATCCACCCAAGGGTACTGAGGGAGCTGGTGGAAGTGCTCACCAAGCAGCTTTCAATCATCTATCAGCGGCCCTGGCTAACTGGGGAGGTCCCAGTTGATGGGAAGTTAGCAAATGAGGTGAGAGAAAGAGGCACATAATGCATATCAACTCCTGGCTATGTGGCTGGTGCTGTTGTGAGGGTTTTGGCTTTTATGACAGTGAGGCGTTCTTCGATGACTGTAACATGTTAGGGAGGGACGGAATCCACCTGTCTAGAAGGGGCAAGGGAATCTTCAGCAACAGGCTGGCTAACTTGGTGAGGCAGGCTTTAAACCGAAGGACTTGGGGGGTCCAAAACAGAAATGCTCATGCTATCACATCCAACTGGGGAGTAAGTCAGGCCAACCAGTGTGGCGACAAATGTTCCTTAGCTGTCTCCCAAGATGTGAACCAGAAGAGCAACCACCTCAAGTGTATGTATATCAAAGCACACAGCCTGGGAAACAAACAGGAGGAACTGGAGCTCCGTGCCCAGTCAAATAGTTGTGATATCATAGGAGTAACTGAGACATGGTGGGACAACTCACATGACTGGGGGATGGTGATGGACGGTTATAGGCTGTTTTGCAAAGACAGGCAGGGAAGAAGAGGTGGAGGAGTTGCACTCTACATTAAGGAAAACCTCAAATGTATCAAAGCCAACTATGGTGATTGTGAATGCTCTATCAAATGCCTCTGGGTTAAAACCAGAGGGGTCCTCTCCAAGCAGGACCTTACAGTGGGCATCTGCTACTGACCTCCAGTCCACGATGATAAAGTTGAAGCAATATTTGGGACACTAAAACAAGCTTCTGGTCAACAGAACCTGGTTCTCATGGGTGACTTCAACTACCCAGACATTTGCTGGAAGAACAATACAGCAGCTCGTATGTCATCCATCATAGAATCATAGAATCATAGAATTGTTAAGGTTGGAAAAGACCCTTAGGATCATCAGGTCCAACCGTTAACCTACCACCGCCAAGTCCACCACTAAACCATGTCCTCAAGTACAGCATCTACCTGTCTTTTAAATACCTGCTGGGATGGGGACTCAACCACTTCCCTGGGCAACCTGTTCCAGTGCCTGACTACTCTTTCAGTAAAGAAGTTTTTCCTAATATCTAACCTAAACTTACCCTGGCGCAGCTTGAGGCCATTTCCTCTCGTCCTATCGCTTGTTACTGGGGTGAAGAGACTGACCCCCACCTCTCTACAACCTCCTTTCAGGTAGTTGTAGAGGGCAATAAGGTCTCCCCTCAGCCTCCTCTTCTCCAAACTAAACAACCCCAGCTCCCTCAGCCACTCCTCATAAGACTTGTTCTCTAGACCCTTCACCAACCTCGTTGCCCTTCTCTGGACACGCTCCAGCACCTCGATGTCCTTCTTGAAGTCAGGGGCCCAAAACTGGACACAGGATTCGAGGTGCGGCCTCACCAGTGCCGAATACAGGGGCACTATCACCTCCCTGGTCCTGCTGGCCACACTATTTCTGGTACAAGCCAGTAAGCTACTGGCCCTCTTGGCCACCTGGGCACACTGCTGGCTCATAGTCAGCTGGCTGTCAACCAACACCCTCAGGTCCTTTTCAGCTAGGCTGCTTTCCAGCCACTCCTCCCCAAGCCGGTAGCGTTGCCTGGGGTTGTTATGACCGAAGTGCAGGACCCGGCACTTGGCCTTGTTGAACCTCATACAGTTGGCCCCGGCCCAACAATCCAGCCTGTCCAGGTCCCTCTGCAGGGCCTTCCTACCCTCCAGCAGATCGACACTCCCACCCAACTTGGTGTCATCTGCAAACTTACTGAGGGTGCACTCAATCCCCTCATCCAGACCATCGATAAAGATATTAAACAGGACCGGCCCCAACACTGAGCCTTGGGGAACACCACTTGTGACCGGTCGCCAACTGGATTTGGCTCCATTCACCACCACTCTCTGGGCTCGGCCGTCCAGACAGTTTTTAACCCAGCGCAGAGTGCACTTGTCCAAGCCGTGAGCAGCCAGCTTCTGCAGGAGAATGCTGTGGGAGACGGTGTCAAAGGCCTTACTGAAGTCCAAGTAGACAACATCCACAGCCTTCCCCTCATCCACTAAGCGGGTCACCTTGTCATAGAAGGAGATCAGGTTAGTCAAGCAGGACCTGCCTTTCATAAACCCATGCTGGCTGAGCCTGATCCCCCGGTTGTCCCGTACATGCCACATAATGGCACTCAGGATGATCTGTTCCATGACCTTCCCCGGCACCGAGGTCAGGCTGACAGGCCTGTAGTTCCCCGGATCCTCCTTCCGACCCTTCTTGTAGATGGGTGTCACATTTGCTAGCTTCCAGTCATCTGGGACCTCCCCGGTTGACCAGGACTGCTGGTAAATAATGGAGAGAGGCTTGGCAAGCTCCTCCGCCAGCTCCCTCAGTATCCTTGGGTGGATCCCGTCTGGCCCCATAGACTTGTGGGCATCCAGGTGGAGGAGCAGGTTGGTGACTGCCACCTCTTCGACAGCTGGGACTACATTCTGTGTCCTATCTCCATCTCCCAGCTCAGGGGCATGAAAACCTTGAGGATGATCAGTCCGACTATTAAAGACTGAGGCAAAGAAGGCATTAAGTACCTCAGCCTTCTCCTCATCCTTTGTGGCCAAGTTTCCCTCTGCATCCAACAAAGGAGGGAGATTCTCCTTAGCCCTCCTTTTGTCACTGATATACTTGTAGAAACATTTTTTGTTGTCCTTGACAGCAGTGGCCAGTTTAAGTTCTAGCTGGACCTTCGCCTTTCTAATCTTTTCCCTGCATATCCTCACCACATCCTTATAGTCCCCCTGAGTCACCTGCCCCTTCTTCCAAAGGTGGTAGGTTCTCCTTTTCTTCCTGAGTTCCAGACAGAGCTCTCTGTTCAGCCAGGCTGGTCTTCTCCCCCGCCTGCTCGACTTGCGGCACATGGGGACAGCCTGCTCCTGTGCCTTTAAGACTTCCCTCTTGAATAACAGCCAGCCTTCCTGGACTCCCTTGCCCTTCAGGACTGCCTCCCAAGGGACTCTGCTAACCAAACTCCTAAACAGGCCAAAGTCTGCCCTTCTGAAGTTTAGGGTTGTGGTTTTGCTGGCCCCCCTCCTCACCTCTCCAAAAATCGAAAACTCTACCATTTCATGGTCGCTGTGCCCAAGACAGCCTCCGACCACCACATCACCCACCAGGCCTTCTCTGTTCGTGAACAGCAGGTCCAGCGGGGCACCTCCCCTGGTTGGCTCCCTCACCAGCTACGTCAGGAAGTTGTCCTCCACGCACTCCAGGAACCTCCTAGACTGCTTTCTCTCTGCCGTGTTGTATTTCCAGCAGATATCTGGTAAGTTGAAGTCTCCCACAAGAACAAGGGTTAGAGACTCTGAGACTTCAGCCAACCGCTTGTAAAAAACTTCATCTGCTTCCTCATCCTGGTTGGGTGGTCTATAACAGACTCCCACCAGGATATCTGTTGGCCTTTCCCCTGATCTTAACCCATAACCACTCAACCTTGTCGTTACCTTCATTGAGCTCTAGACAATCAAAACACTCTCTGATGTACAAGGCTACCCTGCCACCTCGCCTTCCTTGCCTGTCCCTTCTAAAGGGCTTGTAGCCATCCATTGCAGCACTCCAGTTGTGCGAGTCGTCCCACCATGTTTCCGTAATGGCAACCACGTCATAGTTTCCCTGCCGCACAATGGCTTCCAGCTCCTCCTGCTTATTGCCCAAGCTGCGTGCATTGGTGTAAATGCACTTGAGTTGTGCTATCGATCTCTTCTCCGACACAGGCGTGCCACCCCTGGGCTCGTCCCTAGCAGGACTGGTTTTATCCCCTTCCCCCTTCGAGTCTAGTTTAAAGCCCTCTCAATGAGGCCTGCTAACTCCTGAGCCATAATCCTTTTCCCCTTTGGCGACAGGTGAACCCCATCTGCCTCCAGCAGGCCCGGTGCCATGTAAACTTCCCCATGGTTGAAAAACCCAAAGTTCCACCTCTGGCACCAGCCTCTAAGCCATGTGTTGATGAGGTGGGTCTTCCTGTTCCTTTCCATATGTTTCCCAGCTACTGACGGGATGGAGGAGAACACCACCTGTACTCCTGATCCTTCAAGTAATGGCCCCAGTTCTCTAAAATCTCTTTTGATTGACTTCAGTTCAATTCAATTCAAGTTCCTTGAATGCATTAAGGACTGTTTCCTCTTACTAATGTTAGATGGGCCAACCAGGAATGAGGCACTGCTGGACTTGCTATTCATAAATGAAGAAAACCTGCTTTGTAATATCTCGGTCAGTAACAATCTTGGCAGCAGTGATCACAATATCGTGGAGTTCGGGATCCAGCTGAGCATGCTGAAGGTTAGCACCAAGACAAGGATTCTAGGTTTTAGAAGAGCAAACTTCAGCTTGCTCAGAGCTCAGCTGGGAGGGATTCTGTGGGATGCTTCCATGGAGGATAAAGGAGCTAGCAAGTGCTGGGAGTTCTTCAAGAATGCTCTCTTGGAAACACAAAACCAGTTTATGCCCTATAAAAGAAAGGAAAGTAAGCAGAGCAAGAGGCCCCCTTGGCTCAACCACGAGCTCCTGGGCCTGCTCAAAACCAAAAGAGAAGCATACCAGAGATGGAGAAGTGGAAGATTATCCATTGAGAACTACAAGAGCATTGCCAGAGTGTGCAGAGATGCAGTTAGAAAAGCAAAAGCTCAGCTTGAGTTGGAACTGGCCAGGGATGTCAAAAATAAGAAAGGGTTCTTCAGGTATGTAAAAGGCAAGCAGAAACAGAAGGAAAACATAGGCCCACTGTTAAACAGTAGAGGTGAATCAGTCACCAGCAATGCTGAAAAGGCAGAGGTTCTCAACACTTTCTTCACCTCTGTCTTTACCAACACTGTTGGATCGCAGGTGTTGGGAACGAAAACCCAGGTTCATCCAAACATATACCCACCGTCAGTGAAGGAGGAGTGAGTATGTGAATTGTTACAGGAGCTTGACACCTACAAATTGATGGACCCTGATGCCATCCACGCAAGGGTGTTGAGAGAGCTGACTAATGTCATTGTGGGGCCATTCTTCATAATCTTCGAGAAGTTGTGGAGACTGGGGGATGTCCCAGAGGACTGGAGAAAGGTGAATGCTACCCCTATCTACAAGAAGGGCTCAAGGGAGGATCCAGGTAATTATAGGCCCATCAGTCTTACTTCAATCCCCGGGAAAGTCATGGAATGAATCCTCCTGGGGACCACCACAAGTCAAATGAAGGACATGATTGGGAAAAGCCAACACGACTTCACCAAGGGCAGATCGTGCCTGACAAATCTGGTAGCTTTCTACGATAAAGTGACCTGCTTGGTTGACATGGGGCGAGTGGTCGACATTATCTACCTGGACTTCTCCAAGGCTTTTGATATCGTTCCCCACAGCCTCCTCCTGGAGAAACTGATGCATTACGCCCTGGACAAGTGGTCTGTGTGGTGGGTGAGGAATTGGCTGATGGGCCACACCCAAAGGGTGGTGGTAAATAGCTCTTTTTCAAACTGGCAACCCGTCACAAGTGGGGTCCCCCAGGGATCAATACTGGGCCCAACGTTATTCAATATCTTCGTAAGTGATCTGGATAACGGGATAAAGTGTAGCCTGATGAAGTTTGCAGACAATACCAAACTGGGTGGGGAAGTAGACACTCTGGTAGGGAGATCCACCCTGCAGGAAGATCTGGATAGGCTGGAAGAGTGGGCTAACAAGAACCCTATGAAGTTTAACAAGGACAAGTGTAACGTCTTGCACCTGGGAAAACATAATCCAGGAATGCAGCACAGACTGGGATCCACCTGGCTGGAGAGCAGCTCCATGGAAAGGGACCTGGGGGTCCTGGTGGACAGGAAGCTCAACATGAGTGAACAGTGTGCTGCTGTGGCCAAGAAGGCCAATAGGATGCTGGGTTGCATCAAAAAAGGCATCACCAGCAGAGATAAAGAAGTCATTATCCCACTCTACAGTGCTTGTCAGGCCACACCTGGAATACTGTGTACAGTTCTGGTCCCTGTTATACAAAAAAGATGTGGACAGGCTGGAGGGGGTCCAGAAAAGGGCCACGAAGATGATCAAAAGTCTGGGAAGCCTGCCATATGAGGATAGGCTGAGAGAACTGGATTTGTTCAGCCTTGAGAAAAGCAGGTTTAGAGGTGACCTCATCACCATGTACCAGTACTTAAAGGGTAGTTACAAAGAAGATGGAGACTCCCTTTTTACAAGGAGTCACATGGTGAGGACAAGGGGTAGTGGGTACAAGTTACTCTTAGGGACATTCTGATTGGACATGAGAGGAAAATTTTTCACAATGAGAAGAGTCAACCATTGGAATAATCTCCCCAGGGAAGTGGTTGACTCCGCTTACACTGGACACTTTTAAGACACAGCTGGACAGGGTGCTGGGCCATCTCATCTAGACTGTGCTCTTGCCTAGAAAGGCTGGACCAGATGATCCCTGAGGTCCTGGTATTCTGTGATTCTATGACTCTATGAAATGTGATGCCCACCTACAAGAAGGTCTAGAAGGAGGATGCCAAGAACTACAGGCCTATCAGCCTGACCTTGGTGCCAGGGAAGGTTATGGAGCAGATCATCCTGAGTACCATCATGCAGCACGTACAGGACAAGCAGGGGATCAGGCCCAGTCAGCATGGGTTTATGAAAGGCAGGTCCTGCTTGACTAACCTGATCTCCTTCTGTGACAAGGTGACCCGCTTGGTGGATGAGGGAAAGGCTGTGCATATTGTTTACCTGGACTTTAGTAAGGCCTTTGACATAGTTACCCGCAGCATTCTCCTGGAGAAACTGGCTGCTCATGGCTTGGATGGGCATACTCTTCTCTGGGTAACAAACTGGCTGGATGGCTGGGCCCAAAGAGTTGTGGTGAATGGAGTCAAATCCAGTTGGCAGCCGGTCACAAGTGGTGTTCCCAAGGGCTCAGTATTGGGACCAGTTCTGTTTAATATCTTTCTCAACAATCTGGACAAGGGGATTGAGTGCACCTTCAGTAAGTTTGCAGATGACACCAAGTTGGCCGGCAGTGTTGATCTGCTGGAGGGTAGGAAGGTCCTGCAGAGGGATCTGGACAGGCCGGATTGATGGGCCGAGGCCAGCTGTATGAGGTTCAATAAAGCCAAGTGCCGGGTGCTGCACTTGGGTGACAACAACCCCATGCAATGCTACAGGCTTGGGGAGGAGTGGCTGGAAAACTGCCTGGTGGAAAAGGACCTGAGGGTGTTGGTTGACAGCCAGCTGACTATGAGCCAGCAGTGTGCCCAGGTAGCCAAGAAAGCCAATAACATCCTGGCTTGTATCAGGAATAGTGTGGTCAGCAGCACGAGGGAAGTGATTGTCCCCTTGTACTTGGCACTGGTGAGGCCGCACCTTGAATACTGTGTTCAGTTTTGGGCCCCTCACTACAAGAGGGACATTGAGGTGCTGGAGCATGTCCAGAGAAGGGCAACAAAGCTGGTGAAGGGTCTAGAGCACAAGTCTTGTGAGGATCAGCTGAGGGAACTGGGGTTGTTTAGCCTGGAGAAAAGGAGGCTAAGGGCAGACCTTATCGCTCTCTACAATTACCTGACAGGAGGTTGTAGCAAGGTGGGGGTTGATTTCTTCTCCCAAGTAACAAGCAATAGGACAAGAGGAAATGGCCTCAAGTTGTGGCAGGGCAGGTTTAGATTGAATATTAGGAAAAATTTCTTCACTGAAAGGGCAGTCACATACTGGAACAGGTTGCCCAGGGAAGTGGTTGAGTCTCCATCCCTGGAGGTATTTAAAAGACATGTAGATGTGGTGCTTAGGGACATGGTTTAGTGGTGGCCTTGGCAGTGCTAGGTTAACGGTTGGAGCTGATGATCTTAAAGGTCTTTTCCAATCTAAATGATTCTATGGTTCTATCATTCTAAGAGATTTGCTTTCCTCTTCCTCTCTGGTCAGTAGTTTGCTCTCCTAGGACATCTGGAATGGTAAGCCTGGAAAGTATGGCATTGGTAGTAGTGAGCAAACTATAATAAATGCAATTTAGAGTGAAAAGGAAGCATTTTGTTTGATTTTTGCCTAGAAAATTATCCTGTGTACTTCAGCATTTGCCTGAACTGTCTGGTCTGAACTGGGTGCAGCTAAATAAGCGATGGTAAGGCAGCTCTCAGTTCCCTGATCCTAAGCCTCTACATTTGTCACAGTGGAAATTACAGCAACCTAGGGCTGCTCTGAATTAATGATTAACTTGGCCCTGGTCCCATAGGAGCCATTCTGGGTGGACCTGGCAGGAGCCTGTGAGGGAAAAGTCACAGGAGAGTGCTGTGTAAGTGGACAGTGACCTCCTGGGATTTGAGGCATCCCTAACATGTCATTTCTGGTTGATCAGGGCTGCATGGAGACTATGATGGTATGTAAGGAACACTAGTGTTAGATTAATTGCTTGATTTAAAAATCTGTCTACTCTTTGTTGTGCTCTTCCTAATTTTTCAGTCCTTTAGTCATGTAATTTTTCTTTTGGATGTAGCAGGTGAGCTGTGTCCCAGCATTATTTGGCTTTTTCTTTGTGGGGAGGATGGGCAAAAGGATTTTTATTCTTCATTGCAAACATCCTTACCCTGAAGAACAACAGAAGCAGTTGGACCTGGCTGAGATACAAATATGCCATGGCGGAAAAACCTCATTTATTGTGGAAATAGATAATCGCATAGGAAAGTTCCATAAAAATGAAAAATTATTATTTTGAAGCCTTTGGGCTGTTTTAAACTAAGATATTGGATGAAGTAAGCAATTTAAAAGTAAAAAGACATTTTCACAATAAGTTTGAAAAAATATTTGAAAAATTAGCATTATATATAAATGAAATAAAAATACACTGCAGAGGTGCCAGTAACAGACTAGAAAAAAAGAGGTGCACCCTTAAGGAAAAAAAAAATCTTCTTTGTACTTTAGGTATGCATCATAACCTGATCCTAAAAAAGCAGCTGAGTTTTTCTGACAAGATTTGGTCCTTTTGGTAGGTAGTTTTCATCATTTGATTTTACCCTGTTGGCAATGTCTGCTTTTCTGATTCCCTTGGGTAACACCTATGGTACTTCAGGAAGCTGAATGGTAATCTTAGTATCTAAGTTTACTATTAATTATGTGTGATAATGTTTGAAGCTTTCATGACATTGATGTCAGAAAAATCACAATAACACTAAATTTTTCTGACAAGAATTCAGTGATGTTTTCTGTGGCTAGAAGCAGCTGTCCCCTGGCCCCCTCTTCCTAGCTTCCAGTCAACATGAGCTTGCTGAGGGTACGGCATCTTACCCAAGGTATCTTCACTAGCTTTTTCCACTTCTACAGTTTTGCTCCAAACAGTGACATGTGACACGTTCAGGGCCCCTTATTTAAAGAGGTATAGTGAGATACGAGTGCTTTCCATGAGATACAAGACCGTGCTTTGGGATGGGTACTGGCAGAACCTCCCCAGGTGTTATATTTAGATATAGGAGACATGCTGTGAGAAGGCACCTGTTCCTCATGCAGTGGGAACGTGACTGACTGATGCTCCAAAGATGCCCCAAAGGCTTGCAGAGTGGTTGAGAACAGCCACCTTTGTGTTGTGCTCTATGTGAGCCACCTAACAATGCAGCACAAGGGCAGATCCCCAAGGTGACTTACCTGGGAACTAGCAACTGTCTGCTTAGGTCCACCAACTTGCCCATCCTCTTTACAAAGACTTTAATGAAAGGCAGATTGTGTTCTTGTTCACCACAAGCATTTAAGTCATTGTGTCCCTGGAACCACAAGTTCTTATGTCCTCAGATCAATTCTTTGACCCCCTGATTAAAGTCAGATGCTGCAAATGCATGAAAATTTAAGTGTTGGGCCCCAGTAAATATGATGAGATACTCTCAGAAGGAAAAATACCGCTTATGGTTTCCAGAGCTATTTTTCAAGCCACATCCTTTCACTAAGGCACCAAAGTCCAAACCATTAATATTGAGCTGTTTTCAAGGCTTAGCCCTTAAATTCCCTACCCCATGAATATGCTCAACGGGAAATGAACCAGGTCCCTGGAAAGCACTGAGTAAGAGTTGGGACTCTCCATTTATTCAGAAGCTTAAGTTATCAAAAATAAAATCCAGAGGAAAAAGTAAGCAGAATATCTACCTCTCTAAGCCAGGATGTTATTCCTGCTGCATGAGATTTGTTAACATGAACTTTCACTGGGCTTTCAGGCACAGTTAAACAGGAAAAAGTGATGGATATTTTGGCAGGCAAAGGAAGCATATGTGTTTTTCTCTTGCTGGAATTTATGTCTGTAACATAACATGTTTTGATCACATCCTCCTAATTTGTGACTGATGTGAGAGAACTATTTTGAGTGTGGTTCGGTATTTAAAAACAGTATGACTTAAGCTAAATGATGAATGTTCATGGTTATTTTGCATCTGGATCAGCTCCTCAGTACAGTTCACCCTGTAACTGCACAAATGCTCATGCAAGCATCACACAGAGATGGAAAAGCGGTCAGAGAAGCAGAGGGAAGGTGCACCAATTAAAACCAGTACTGCTACCAGGGAGTTGTTTGAGAAATTGGCTTTGGGGTTTTGACAAGAGGCATTTCTTATCTGTGCTTGCACTTCATTTTCCAGTGCTCACTGATAGAAATATAGAATGTAACTATGTACTGGAATGCAACATGACAGGTCAGGTGGCAGAGACATTTAGTTTCCAAAGTCACATTCATAGCTGAGGTTGTCTGAATTCAAACAGAAGATTAAGGCAAAATTAATGTAAATGCCTAGCCCTATCCCCAGATACATGATATATGTCACTGCATTGCTCTTCTCGTAGCAGCAAAATGTTATTTCTCATTATCTTTTTCACCACTATGAGTAGTCACTTCATTGCTAGTTTTCATTTGACTATTTATATTTAAATTAAATCCTGATGTATTGTAGCTGTGTTATGAGGGCTAATACCTGCTGTTGAATCAGTAGTAGATTTGCAACAACAGACAAGCTTTCTAGTCTTTAAACCTTCTTTATGACAGAAACAGAAGTAGTAATGTGCAACCTAAGACGAGAATGAGAACAATTTTCCTTAGAATTTAATTTAATTATATTCATTTACTCTTTTAGAATTTAAGCAGAACTTTGCTTGTGAGCCTGCAGGTGAGTCCTGGCAAACCTGAGAGTGAGAGCATGGCCTTGTGGCCACAGATGATGAATAACTGTGCCTGTCAGGAATGCAAGGAGGGGTTGCACAGCAAAAGTTATGTGTGGCACTATTAAAACCTACAGTATTTGACTATACAGCTATACATTGCCATACCTATGCAAAGACATTGTGTGGACATGTGATGTAGGACCCCAGAAGGATTGACAAACTTCAGGGGCCTGGGTTAGAGCCACTTAAATCTACTTTTAGTGTTTTAATCCTAATTAAGCAAGAGGCAGATGAAGACATGGAGCAAGAGCATTTAAAACATTTCACAAAAATACTTCATGAACATCTCATAAAGTATTTCATAATATAAATGTCTTTTCTGGAACTTTCTATCTCAAGAAAACTATCTGAATTCGAATGTGGCTGATGATAACTTCTTTGCAAGTAATGAAGCAAGAATGCTTAATGTCTTTATCAGGTACCTGCAAAATGGGCTTTCTGTGAGCTTCATTGGTCATGATGGAAAAACTGTATCAGTTTGTTTGCTTTCTCTCCCCTGCAACTTTTAAGAGAATAACTGGCAAGCTTTCAGAAAGTGCTGACAGCTATTGAAAGGAAAGATCCTTCTGGATGTGGCATGATGAATTCCACAAAAGTATATGACAGGAATAAAGAATCCTTGGTTTCAATGTGAGTGGAAAGGTTCTGGGACTTAAAAGTCAGATCCTTACCTGGTGCACATCAGCCAAAGTCCAATATCTTCAGCACAGCTATGGTAATTAATATCAGCCTCTTATCAGCAACTAATGTTAATCTTATTATTTGACAAATACAAACCACAAAAGATTAAAAAAGAAAGACAAAACACCCCCACACACACACCTCTGCTATGGGTATAAGATCATGTTTTTCAATGGCCTAGCAGTAACATTTTGCTTTTAAAAACAGCACAGTTCTGACTCAGACCAGTTTTCACTATCCTACAGAAATCTAGCACTCTTTTCCACAATAGTTTTATCTTTCATAGGACTGAAGGAACCACTGGCAGAGATGCAAATTTGTTACTTTCAGTGTGATTAATTAAATCAGTATTAATATTTAAGGAATTTCTTTTGTAATAGGTTCTGTCAAATACCTAGAAATATAGTGATTGGATAGCAATTAATCTCATGGTTGGTTTGAGCAACAAAATGAAGGAAAACATTATCTTAACGGTCTATTCTGTTGGTATATGAGATATTGTGCAGAAATAAAAGGAAAACTTCAACTCTGTTGAAGCCAGGGGTCCAGCTAAGAGAGAATGAATTCTGAGAGCAAAGGGTGTTAGACATTTATCTTTGGGGTGCTGAGGGAGTGCACACACATCACTGGCTCTCAGTTCAGTCTCCATCTCAGATGGGAGATGATCAAACTGTATGAAGCACAAGCAAGACCTGAATTTGACTTGTTATTCCTAAGGATACTTTCATAAGATAGTGGTGAAGAATGACTACACACTTCACAAATGATCCTTGTGACTCAGCCTGCATCCCTCAAAGCTTTGTATCAAGCTCCCTCCTTTATTGAGCTCCCTCCTTTGAAGTGGTCTGTATGTATTTCATAAAATACAGGTGCATAGATGGGTTTTCTCCATCTAATTCAAATTAGCGTCTCAGCTAGTCTCTTTTCTTCCTTTCTTTTTTCTAATTCAAGTAAAAACACTTCTGTTTAGCCACATGGCATTGACATTTTCCCAGTCCAAGTTTCATATCAGGGCCTTTAAATCTCTGGATAACCCCGGCAGATTTAAGGCAAGGGCATTAAGTGAGATGAAGCTTTGTCTGTCCATCTTATTTAGTTTAAAATCAGCCTATTGCCAGGAGCTAAAACATTATTTCCAGAAAGCTGAATAGATGCCAAAATTTACGGAGGTTCCTTGTCCAGAAACAGGCTTTATTTAACATAAGAATCTACCCTTCTGCACTGAAAATAAGCTTTGCACCTAGCACAATAAATGATTCTTACTGTTATGAACAAGTTGTCTTCCTGGAGAACTCAGAGGAAGCAAGAGCCCTGGAAATCCTCCACAGGTCAAAACAGATATGGGCCTTGGGTCTCACTCTTTTATTAACAAGAAACTCTTTGCTATGTTGCATGGTGAGTAAAGTCAAACCACATTCAGATCTAAAAAAATGCCCTTAGCTGGTTGGCTGTATTCCCAGGTACAGCATACTAATCAAAATTTGCCTTTCACACAAAAAATAATAGATATAAATAATTTTAACTGTTAGTGGATTCTCTCCTGTTGGTGGTGTCCTTATTCTGGCAAACTTGTCAAGTTTAATAAGAGTTTAAATACTTAAGTAAAAATTCTGCTTGCAGTTGCTCAATGTTTGGCTCTAAAAAAGTCTGTAGTCTTGGATAATTAATTGCTCATCAACTAACCAAAAGAAAAATAGAGTAAGGCAACCAGATAGAGAAGAATTGGAGTTTAGGTACTGCTTTTCTCCTTTAAGGCACAAGTAAAAATGGATTTTACCTTGAACACCTTTCCTTCCAACTTAAGGAATGTACAAATCTTACAATGTGGAATGAGAAAAAGTAAGTTTCCCTTAAGCAATACACCTATGACTTGACCAAACCCAGAGGGGCACAGAATGAAATCTTTACCATTACAAGTACAGTGGAAGGATCACATTTCCAAAATACTTTCAGTCCATCTATTCTATTTAGTAAGAAGGCAGAAATATGCTGAAGTAGAAATGGTTGTTTTCTTTACCCACACTCTCCTTAAGAGTGCAGCTACTGATATTCAGAACTAATATTTTTAAGTTTTCTTCTGCTTGTATTTTTTAGTAGATAATACATACAAGTATTAGTTTCATTATGCCAGAAGTCTGTGCTCATGTGTAAACTTACACAATGATGTATACTGAAAATGGGAAAGCAGTCTGAATATTCATGTGAACAACGTGAATATTTTTTTTATAAACCAAAAAAAAAGTACAAAATCTAGGAATATGAAGTTGTTTGGAGCACGGGTTAAAGTACAAGCAGCAAGATGGAGCATTTTCCTCCTCAAATGCTTCAAAAATGCAAGACTCCTGAGAGTTTTGCTTTGCAACCTCACATCTCTCGGACATTAAGATAACTCCAGCCATAATACTAGCATTGTCCATAAACTATGCACATACAGCAGACACAAAATGCAGGATTGGACTTTCAAAATAAAGATAATAGCTTTGCACCAGCAAGTCATAGTGGATGAAGCCAAATTAGGGTACCTCTTTTTTCTGTACCACAATAAGAAAAAAGCTTATGCTTCTGAAAGTGATGTGTGTCTCATTCAAAACATTTGAATTTGAGCTCCTAATTTTTTGGGGTTTGGGTTGTTTTATTTATCTTGAGAGGTCAAATTGATCTTTTCCATGAGATAGGACATGACCTTGTCATCAACATGATACAGTCAGGAGACTCAGCCCTGTGTATTTTGTGGCTCCTTTCGCTTTTCAGGCTACTATTCATAATATGATCTTTGGTGGATGAATCCTTCCATACTTCATCTTCCTGACTCTACAGTGGGTAAAGAGAATTGTCCATCATGGCCAAGTGGTTGGAGAAGGCTTTCAAGGCATGTTATGCCCTCTCCAGTGTATAATGTTGTTACTACACAGAGCTTCCTTATGCTCAAGGTCTGTGGTACAATGGATCAGGTTCAGAGTTTGTAGGTCTGCTAAGCTGGAGTTGTCTGGGGCTTGTCTTGATGTCAAGATGGAATTTGCCTGTCAAGCAGTCCAGTAAATCTAGATCTTGTTCAGTAAACTGTGGGATATGTGATGTGTATGCTGTTTCTCACTATTTTTGTTCTCTCAGGTCAAGCGATCTGTGGTGAAATTCTGTGTTCCTCTACACAGCCTTGCTTGTCACTGCTTCCCAACTTCATGCAACTACAAATCATGTGCAAACAAATGGTTCTGCAAACATCAAGAAGTGTAAGATGCTGAGGTTGTGTATGTAAGCAACATTACCTATGTTAAGTAAAATTACCTATGTTCAGGAACAGTGTTGAAAGCATTTCCAAAAACCTCAATACACTCATCAAGCAGACATGAAGGTCATGTTGCTCCCAAACTGTGCATTCAGGTGGTAAATAAGGATGACTTTGAAGCACCAGGATGCCTAGCGATGCTGTAGACTTTAAGTGAGAAAGCTTGCATGAGTGGCCACCAGAAACTTAATGTAAGATGCTAGACTGTACTGTTTGAGACCTGAAGTTTTCTCTGTTTTAGAATATGTTCAGGAAGAAAATTAACTCTTCAGATCCTGGTCTTAGAAACTATATGCCTCTTCCCCCAACACCTTTAACCACAGGTTAAACATCCACAGACTCCTTCAGTTTCATGATTAGACATTGCAATCAGCAAATATACACACACAGGCTATCACTAAAGGGCAATGGAGCTCAGTTCTGCAACTGAATGATCACAGCCCTAATCTTAAACTCCACTCAAGCCTTAGCTGTATCTTAGAAAACCCGTAAAACTCAAAAGTCAGCATAAAGCATTTAAATCTCCTGATTAAAGAATGTCAACAACCTTGCTTAACAGCCATATAGCATTACAAATACTTGAACCTGTGTGCTCATGTGTATACGTGTGTTCTTCCAAACAGACCATGGATCATTCAGTAACCACAAAAGGCTAGGTATAATTAGTGGTATATAAAAATACAGTATTTAGAAAAATTATTTTAAAAATCCCTCAGATACTGCCTGAAAGTGTGTAGTTTGTATGAGTTTGCATACTGATGGGAGACTATGGGAAATGTAGTGAAGGCTGTGTAAGAGTTTACATTCTACGTATAAAGATTTTTCTAGATGGAGAATACTTATAAAATTATCTTTCTTAGTGTGTATGTGTAGAGATAGCAATATATGTGTGTAAAAATAGAACTTGTTTTTTTATATTTCTTTTCATGAGTTAGCTGATGTGAACTAGACCTGTAGATAGATCCCAAATTAGGTAAGCCCTTGGCTTTGCACAGTAGAACAAAATTCCTACAAGCTCCTGTAATGATGAGCTCAGACTGATCAGAGTATTGTCCCAGATTCTTCTGTGATTCTCTGAGAGTAAAAATCTTCTTAGTTTGTTTTCATGTGTCTTCAGTTTCTGATAATATCATGTCTTTCTGTATTCACCCAAATCTTCAAAGGCAATTTCAGCATGTCTGTAAGATTAAACAAAAAATGTCAACTAACATCTGTTCCTGTATGAACTCATAAATACAGGAATAACCAATAGGCAGCTACACAGAGTTATAAATGTCACCACTCCACACACGCAGCATTCAGACTCCTAATGGGGGAGCTTGCGAAGATCAAGTCTTTTCATGCTCCAGACAACTAGGATTATATGGTATGTGTTGCCAAGAATATTGAACAGGCAATTCCAGTGCTGTTGTAAGAGGCTCTCATTGATTTGTGAAGTCATTATTTGTGCTTGGTGGCTAAAAAATGAGTAGACAATTCTAGATACTTTTCCTTGAAAATACTAATAAAATTGAAGCTGTTCCCTGAAGAAGTACTTTCCAGCCCTTCTGTGATGAAGGAGTATGCTAAACTGCATTAATAGGGATTAAGCTTTTAAAATTACTAGGTCTGGATAACTTGAGGTTAGACACTCTAATAGCATTGAAGACAGCACTGAGTTGCTATATGATTTTTTTTTTTGAAGTAGTGGAAATGGCAGAAGATTGGAACAATGCTTGTTTTACCATAGAGCAACAGGATGATCCTGTAGGCCAGTTAAGTGAAATTTATCATAAGCACCATAAATTACAAAGCTGGTAGGGGATTCACCTAATAAAGAATTAAAGGTGAAGAATGTAATTAATGTCAATTAATGTAATTTTTTTGACAAAGAAACCTAATTCTCTAAAGAGACAGGAAATGAGGTTAATAAAGGTAACTATGTAGATACAATATACTTAAGACTTTATATGTGCCAAGATATTATCACAATTGAAAATTCTGCACATTTAATGAAGAGTCAGCTAACTTACAGATCTTAGAAAGGAATTGTCAATAAAAAAACCATAATCAAAGTGGAATATTTCAAATGGAATTTGTCAGAGATAAGAAGTTTGTGCTAGAAAATGGTTTTGTCATAGTTTAGGAAAAATATAACACTAAAAATAGGTTAAATTCTGGCCTAGAAATTCTGCATTAGAAAATGCAGTTAGCTTCAAGAAGATAAAATAATCTCTTCAGTGACACATATCTGCAGGTCTCAGGTAAGCTAAACTTGGTCCAAGCAAATTCAAAGACAACATAAGACACATGCTTTTAAGAGAGCAGATGAACAATCATTAGAGCAACCAGTGAAAAAAGGATAATTTTTCAATCAAAAACACTTTACATGAATATACAAGTTACTGGACCCAATACAGAGATGTGTTAAGTATCAATTACCTGTGATTTACAGAAAGCCAGGCTAATGGTTCTAATGGTCCTTTTGGCTTCAGAATCCATAAATCTAGTAATCTATTTTCCGTCTATATCCAGATGCAGCCTTTTTTTTTTCCCACAGTTGTTTAAATTATTTTATTTTACATGTTTTTTCCCTCAATCTGGAAGCTAAGATTTTGGAAGACTTTGTGGAAGGCATGGAAGACTTCCTTTTATTCATTTGCAAAATGAGGAAAGAGGGCAAATCTCATTCTGCAGACTCAAGATCACACAGTACAGAAAAAAGGACAATATAATGGAATCATTTTCATCCTGTGGCAAGAGGACCTACATAACAGTCATACTTTCACTCAGAAAACTGAAATATTTGCAATGTTTTCTAACCTCAGTTCAATTTTGCTGTTGATTGCACTTCATATAATTTGTGAGTATCTCTTTGTTTCCAGAAAAACTCAAAAGCTGTAACAACAAAAAGGAAAAAAAAATCACATTAATTGCAACAGCTGCTCTTTAGTTCTAGAAAAAGAAAACATGGCTAAAGCTACTACAAAGTGTATTTTACTCTTAGATCCTCTGATCTTTTATGATCAATTGCTGTATACTCCCCTATGATAATGACCACCTACTGTACCTTTGCTGCTCATAGAATTTGCAAGGAAGTGTCAAGAAAGTTGAGAAATCTGGAAAAACATATGCATCCCTATCTGACTTTTTTTTTAGAGAGCTTCACTGTGGCAGTTTGTGTCTGTAATAATATTTGTGTTGGTATGGAGCAATCCAGGATCAAAGTCCCCAAGGAGCTTATGTGTATAACCATTGCAAAATCATTACAATCCTTTGTGAAAATATTTCCTCAAATCTTGCCAAGAAAAGTTACATGCATGTATTAGAATTTCTTCCAACACTCTTTCCCTTACTTCCATCTTTTCATTACCATTATCAATAACATAAATTATATAACAGTAGCAGAACTTATGTCCTCTATTAAGAGAAGTACTTATATGTACATATTTAGTATATTTTAATTCAGTATTATTTGCTGCCTCTTTAAGTTTATTAGGAAACATCCTGAGATTAAAGTTGACAGTGATGAGATGAACATGTCATCAGGCAATATTGTCTTCAACTCAGCATCATGAAGCATGCTAGAATCATTTAATGCACACTTAATAAAGATGGTTCTAGGATCAACACCGGTCCTTCTCCAGATCCCTGAAAATATCACACAGAAAGCAGAAACCTAGTAGTTAGTTATAGTCTTAGACAGTGCAATTTTTTCCATAACCATTGGAATGGGAACCTCCTCTCTTTACCTAGGAGTCACAGAACAAACCATTCACTAAGACACCAGCATTATTTATTTTTCAAAAGAATGAAATAACAATAGCTTATTCTCATTTGTCCATGGCTTTTGGATAGTTAGGCAAGGCATTTGGGTGCCGTGGTTTTTTGTATTTAAGGAATTTCCACTTCCTTTGTTATTGTATGCGTGTCTTTCATTTCCTATGGGTGTTGATTTTTTTCTTTAAATATAGATACTGGTAGCAGGAAATAGAAAACAGCCAGACTAGGGGTTCTTTGGAGTGGAATTCATTTCTTCTTCTCTGCATGTGGTGTTTGCAGATTAAACAGGGACTGAAGGGCTCCAGAGCATCATTTTTTCAGTTGGCTGAACACAGAAAGCTTAAAAAATTGATATAATTTCTTTGAGTTGCAACCCACTTAGATTGCTGTGAGCCACAAATACAAAATGTTTTGATTTATGGTCACGTCCCACATGCAGCATATTTTAACTGGCCTGGCATAAGTTAGAAGTAGTGAACAACCTAGAAAACAGGAGACCATTGCTTCATCTGTTTCCATATGGTGAGGCTGATCCCTGTCTTCTAGTGCCTACACCACTTACACTGAAATTTCTGTTTTAGCTATTGAAAATATATATGCCTAGGGAAGAGAAGAAAGCATGCTAGCCTGAGCCATAGTCTTCCACTGTTGACTCAGGAGCCCCTGGATTGCCTCTCTAATGCCCACTCACCAGTTATATTTTATGGGCTATCGTCCACCAGAAGGAGAGAGAGAACCCACCAAAAAATCAAAATAGATAGAGCAGAATATTATGTCCAGCAGCAAGTTCAGGACTATGTTGATCTGACCTTAGCATTCAGCTAAGATGAACACAATCTGTGTAAATCAATTCTGCAAAAATCCTTTCTTATCTGTCCCTCTCTAGACAGAAGTATGGCTGTTTTACTGTCTAAAAAATACTTTCTGGTCTTGGGAATCTGTGATGGATTGCAGTGTCCTTTTCTCCAGACATACACAGGTGAACAGTGAATAACGTTCTTCCTTTATAAAAGAGGTCTTAAGAAAATACTTCTTAAACTATCAGTATATTAGTGTCATTTGACCCTGAAGCATCTGATAAACTCATTTCTAGGTATTTTCTCCCAAGGACTCTTGTTATGTATTCTATAAAGGGTGCAAGATTGTAATTGGTTGATCATATGGGAAATTTAGGACTGAAGTCCTCACTGTGAAGACTTCATAATAAAGACAAATAAAAAGTTTCCATCTCCATCACCATTAGTGCTCTACAATGATGCTCATCACACGGAAGTTTTGACGTATGCACTATTACTCCAAGCACTCCTACAGGTAACAGATTACTGCTGTAACTTAAAGAGAGATTTAAAAAATAAAACCTCCTTTTTAGTTTCTTCATTACTTCATCCTTGCGATGTTTTCTCATCTCAGGGCCCAGGAAAGTTAAACACTTCAGAAAGGAGCTATTGAGCAGGAAAAGACCCTGTGCTATCAAAAAAGAAACATGGAGGAAAGGGTGTGTTTTGAAATCTCATGTCTCAGTGGAGCTGAGATGCCTGAGCCATATCTATCGGGAGGTGACTCTGTCTGTTTGGGACTCCCAGCCTAGAGCTATGTGCTAAAGCTGTAACCTTGAACCATTCTTTTGAAGAACAGAGCAAATCCATTTTCTTTTAAAATCCTAATGAAGGAGGCTGCCTGCCTTTCAGCACTACAACCAAATGGGTAGAGGAATTAGCTGGAGAGGAAAAGACCTGTGTCAACCAGAGGAAGGCTAAACCCTCAGCTCTGATCTGGTGGAAGAGTGCCCTACAACTAAGTGACTGGCTACTCTGGGCAGGACACTTAACCTCTTAAAATTGTGCTATCCTGAAAAAAAGATAATTCAAAATTCACAGGAACAGAGAGAGGAAGAGCAAAAGAAACCATGCTGTTTCTGCAGTCTGAGGGTTAGTGCATTCAGTTGGAAGAGAAGTGTTGAGTTTCTATAGGGTATTAAAATATATAGCAGAAAAGTCATGAAGCATATTCCTAAAAAAAAAAAAAAAGTTTCAAATGTAGCAGTTTTATTTTTACAATGTTAAAATTCTGAATGTCATTTTTGGTCTTAAACTATGCATTTTGGGGGGAGGAGGGGTTGTGTTACATTATCATTCCAAAAGAAAATAATGTAATAGAGTAGCTGAGGTGATACAATGCAAAGAAACAGCCTAGACAGTTACAGGTTTAGGTTCAGACCTTACCTTTTCACTACTTTATGTCAAGAATCAGCATCAGCTGAACCTATTATTTATGTATCAGCTATCAGTACAGATTAAATCAAGTATCTGGAGAAACGAAACTGTAAATCTTATCAGCTTGATTGAAAGTCACTGCTTGTACATCTGGTGGTTTTAGTAGGTTACATTTTCTGTGCATCAGACAAACCATGCAATATCCATTGTTCATTGGTTTACATCAGTAGGCTACCGAGCAGCCACTGTGTTTTCTTGCTGCAGGCAGGTGTGATTCAATAGCAGGAAGGAAATTTAAAGTGAAAACATGGTGGGGTGGAGGAAAGACATCTATGACTTCTGAAATCTAACACTTACCAGTGTTTTGCTTTTGACACCTAGCTTTGGAGCCAAGCAAGCTGGCTTGTGGTAGAAGGCTATGAGCTTGGGTGGGGTTTTCTGTTGTATCTTGTAGAAGAGGCAAAGTCCTAGTCCTGCCTTTGCTGATGGTCATGTTATGACTTGTCTGGTGCAGAAGGTGCAAGACTCGATCACAAAAGCAGAGAAGTGATGAGTATCTTCAACTAGTATTGAGATTTAATTACTGAAAAAAACTTAAACCACAGCTCAGGCAACCTTCATTTTGTTTTAAAGGGATGCACAGTGTGGGCTTCAGAATAGTAATTCTCCATGTCTCATGTATCATATATTAGTTGCATGTATTTTCTTCACATTAAAAAACATAATCCTAAAGGCTAGTTACTTTTGCGTCTAGCCTGTCATCAGCCTCAGATGCACTCCTCCAGATGTAGGAGACTTTGTTCTCTAAACGTGTAGCACCAGCCACTGTTCTTATGGGAGGATGAGAAGGTTTGTTAGTAAAACTCTGTGCAGGATTTTGAAAGTGTAAATATATGAATAAATGTCCAGTGCTTCAGCTGGTTAAAAGAGCTACAGTCTCTGTTTCAACCAAACTGTTGCCTCTGTTCTTCATAACTGATCAGTATTGTTTTGCTGCAAATGCATCAGGATGGCTAAAATGCAATAAACACATAGGAAAGCATGATGTAGATTTATGTCTAGATCCAATAGGTCACTATGTGGGTCTATGTATGTTTTTAATTGGGTGCATGACTTTGTCAGGTAAAGATACCCCTTGTCTTTGCTGTTATTTAATTTAGCCTTAAGCGTTTTGTCTGAATGAAAAACGTTCATTTGCAAATGGATTTCAGAAGATTCATGGGATTTGCATGTAAAAAAAGAAAGCCTTTTTTTCACTTGCTAACAAGCATGACTAGATATTGTAGAATGAGATTAATTAACATGTGTCCTTGAATTACCTGGTAATGCTTAGCAGAAACAAATCTAATCTATTTTTAAAACTGTGAAAACCTAAGCTTCATAAAAATGACACAAAAAACCCCTATGAACTACACTTTTAAAAACTACAAGCATTTTTAAAAACTACTCCTTTACACTTAATACTGGTACTTCATCAGATGTCTATTAATATTAAGACATAACTTTGCTACCATTTAAAATGAAACTTGTTTTAAATGCCTACTTCTGATAGCAGTAGAAATAGAAATTAAGAAACAGATAAGTTTCACATACTGAAATTAAGAAACAGATAAGTCACTTAAAAATTTATTCATAAGATTCAGTTATGTAGTAATGCTGGCATTCTCCCATTAAGCTTGCTACTGTCTTCACCCTGATCATACATATATTTTTCTTTAACATTATGCAGAATGGAAAAAATACATATTATTTCAACATTGCAAAACAAAAGCAGAAAATAGTATGAGAATGATGTTTTCTGTACCTTAAGGCAAACTTTTCTGTTTTCCTAGAAATTAGTCTTTTTCATAGTTTTTTGTACACTCAGTTTTAAAAAGGATATTTTTCAAAGGTTAGTAATGAGTAATTAGTAAAGAATATCTAACCTAGTCCTTTGCTGATATTCTCTTAATCTTCATAGCTTTTGAAGATTGCATTTCTTCATCCATTGGTGCTGTAGACACATCATTAGTTTCCTGTCACCCATGTTTAACGTCTCTAGGCAACTTTTCCATAGATTGTACACCATATTGTGAAACTTATGTTGAGTGATGCTCTGACTCTTGCTTGCATATCCACCCTTTTAGGTTTTGGTAACAAGAGGGATGGTTCACAGAGTTTAAAACACTAAAAAATGCGCTTTAAATTTGAATCAATAACTTTATGGGAAAGAAATTGCTCCTCCATCTCAATTAACTTCCAATACAAGAGGTGCTCCTGAGAATTTTGCTCAAATAATTCATGACAACTCTGAGAGGAAGATTCCTAGCTATCTTCTCCATCATAGGAGCAATAGAAACACATTTCTATCCTCTCATTTTTGTTCTATTGTTCTTCTGTCACATAGATCTATTTAATCTATTTTATTCACAGCTGACAGCTCAACAGAAAAGAGAAAGAAAAAAAAAAGCTTGAGTAACTTGAAGTCTCTAAGAGACAGAGAAAAAGGTGGTGAAATAAAATTGCAGTGTTAGTGGTCCAGTAGTTACAGCTTTCATTCAGAACATATGTGAGGCAAAACCAAATCTCTCAGTATTTCAAAGGAACAAGGGGTAAGGTCAGACGTTTAATGAGTGAGGTAATCAGAAGCAATGCAGGTGGTGATAGACACTCGGGGAACTGTCAAACACTAAGGTGATGCAGTCATGAAACTGGTTAATATGATTCTAAAATGTTTTAGAAAAGATGCTCTGCTCCGCTCTGTGATTTTCACTTTTTAAATCCAGGAAATGAAAGCCTAAGAAGGGATGTAACTATAAATACATCAGTACTGTTATTACTGGGGAGGATAAGGAGCTATTAAAGTTAAAAGGCAATACTGGCACAATTACAAATAGTTATAAACTTGAGCTGAATATATCTAGTCTAAGAATTAGAACAGGTTTTCTAATCATCAGTGTAGTGGAACCACTTTTTAGTGCAAGCACTGGAAATACAAACCCTAGCTAGTTTTTACAAGGAACTCTAATATATTCCTGGGATTATATGTTGCAACTGCCTACCATGAAAAAGGATAGGACCTGATGATGTAAGGAGCACCTTTTGCATCCTTAAGTCTTAATTCCAAGAGAAATAACGCAGATACTTGCTGTCACCAGGTGAGAAGTCCAGACCTCTCGATAGGCAAATTCTATCTTCTATTTTACTCTATTCTTTTCCAGCTAAATTCTGGATGATGGTAAAGCCATGCCATTGTTATTAATTTTTCAGGTAAATTCTTAAAATTCAAGTCCTCTGGAATCCTGTAATGCTTTCTGAGTGCTAGGATATCATCTCCAGTGCCTGTTCTGCCGTGAGTCAGCAATGTGCCCTTGTGATGGCAGAGGCTATCCATATGGGGCTGCATTTACAAAAATGATGTCATCAAGTAATGTGCAAGGAGATGCAGGGGGAGCTGGAGAGGAAACCTCATTGTAGCCTTCCACGACCTGGTGGGAAATTATAGAGAAGGCAGAGGCAAACTCATCTCAGGGGTGCAGAGCAAAAGGGCAAGCAACAGGCAGAGGTCACAAGCTCCAGCAAAGAGTACTCAGATGCAGGGGAAGAAAGACTTTCAACAGTGGGTTTGGTTAAGCACTGCAACAGGTTTCCCAGGGAGATTCTGGAATCTCCATCCTTTGAGGTTTTCAAAACTAAGCTGAGCAAGGCCACAAGTAACCTTCTCTAATTTTGGAATTATCTCCACTTTGAGTAGGAGTTAGAGGTTCCTTTCAGACTACATTTTTCTGATTCTCACAGAGAATTGTTCCCAAATTACTTTCTACTATGATTTTTACAAGTACAGATGTGCATCAGTTTTCAGATGCCCAACTTAAAACACATAAAGGTATTTCCAGATACACATTTAAATGCCACTTTTGCAAAGCTTACCTCTGCCCATTTGGTCTAGTAATTTTCTACCTGCTGAGAAGCATCTTCTTACAGATAATTCAGCTGAGAAGCATGCATTAGAAGAACTTTGTGGCTGAGTTTGCTAAGATTACACAAAATAATCTTTTTAATGATTTTAAGATTTGTTTATCTTCTTAGATCGTGTTCAGAGTGCTTTCAAAAGTTACAAAAACATTCAGTTTCCACATTACTAGATGAATGTAAGGCAGCTGATGAAACACTTTTTAAAAACTAATAACCTATTACCGGTCTCTGTTTGTTAATTCATTTCAGAGTTAGATATTATCATATGTGAAAAAAACAAAAATCTTCATTTTTAACAAAAAGGAACATAGCTGGTTACTCTTACTATACATTGTTTTGGTTTTGAAGTTTAAGATTGCACAAAATGTCAGTTATTAATAATAAAGGTTGAAAAAGGAGTATGTCCGGATTATCTAAAATGTTGTCACTACCTGTCATTACTGAGTTATGGGTACTGTAAATACTATCAATATGTTACGATAACTTATATTTTTTCTGAAGAAAAATCTACAGCCTATTGAAGTCAATCACCCACTAGCTTTTGTGGAAGTTAAAATCAGATTTTTACTGTGTTGAGTACCATATTCTAGTGATTTCACATTATTTCATTTGCATAATCTTGAACATATACAAGTTAGTTGGAATTGCCTCAAAATGGTTTATCAGTTGCTTTTCTCTTTCTAAGTACTCCAAACAGTGCACACCTATCAAATGGGTACATATGAGATTTATTTTGTCTGCTGCTTAACTCACAAAATGAAATGACCTGCATCAAAGTAAAATCACTCTGCTTTATTTATCATCAAAACATGTAGTGCACTAGGTACATTACCTTTTCAAACCTGGCTTCTTCTCAATTTCAACAAAGTTACTAAAATGAAAAATTTAATATGTAATCAGCATCTCTCCAAAGCTAGCAAAAATCTGAGAAATGTATATGTACTTGCCTCTCTTTCAGAAGGGAATACTGCTCACTCCCTGCATAAACTGAGTCTTAATCAGCAGAAATAGTTGCAAGCAAAAGTTTCCTTGCCACCTACTCAGAACCCATGCCGTTTAGCCTGACATTGTCTGAAGTTTGACATTGTTGTTACTTTGTAAGTATGAAATTTTGGATATGTTTAAAGAAATTAAATTAAGGAAGACATTATTAAATTATACTGCATGTTACTGAGAGTATCTCAATGCGATCAAAGAAAATTGAAAGTAGGTTTAGTATCCACTCTCTGTATGACAGGACCGGTAATGGAAGCTAAAGAAGTAAATGGATTAAGATACTGGAAACAGGATGATATCATTTTATGAACTCAGTAGCTTGGCCCTGCTTGCACTATCCAGGTGAATGTCTGCTGAGCCTTCATTCAGTTCAGGATACAGATCTCACATCACTCTCCTACAGCTAGCTTGGATGTTTAAATGCACTTTAATGCAAAAAGGAATTTCACACAATTTGCAAAATGGCAAAAATAAAGCCCCTGACCATCATAACGATGGAACAAATTCTGCTAAGTTAACTTGAAGCCAAAAGATCTAAACATACACAAAACCGTGGCTTATGTTGTGTTTCAATTTTTGTTTTCCAGGCTCAAAAATAGATAAAAAACTAATAGTGTGGTGCTTGTATATTAACAACTATAAAGTGCTTTGAGTAATGTCAATACAATAGGTCTCAGCTAAGCTTTATTGTATAAATTCCAATACAGATACTGTAGGGAATTAAATGTATCTCAGATTTCTTTTGATCACACTGATAGAAATTAATCTCATTGTTTGCTAAAATAAAAAGTTAACTAAAATGTATAACTGAAAAGTGCCAGCATGCATAACCTAACTGTATGTTGATCTTTTCTAATGTTGGTTCCAACTATCTTAGTTACAAGGTACCCTCGTAGGGTCTCTCCCAGTCTGAACCATACAAGCTGACTAATGGTTACCTACACATAAGTGTTACCTACACATAAGGCTTACCTAGATTAACTAGACATTCATCCCAGCAGAGAGCTAACAATGTCTCTGCCAACTCTCAGAGAAGTGTGTTATTTTTAAAATATATCTTAGTCCCTCTCCTTGGTCAAATTGATATTTAATTACTTCTGAGTAGTTATTTAGACACGCAAGGTGTTTCACTGATGAAAGAGCTGAGAGATTTAATCTCTCAAGAGTTGTTTAATAGCTGAAAAACAGGGAATATGGGTGGTGCAGATTTTAATCCCTAATGTAGCAGTGATTTGTGGAAGTCCTCTTTGTCAGTCTAATCTTTGGTACCAAGGCACTATTGAAAAATCTCATTACCTAATTACTTCTTAGGTATTTAAATACCTTAATAAATCTGGCCCTCAGTCTCTCATCACAACCAAAAATCCATCAGGAGGTAGGCACATAATTGCTCCTGTTACTTAGCCTTGTTTTTTGTTATACAAATCCTTCTTAAATGTCTTTAAAATTGAGAATAAATTTGACTTTCATGGATATCCTATGAAATTTGGATAAACCTGCTCTTCTTAGTCATATGACTCCTGGTTGTCCATAGTCACACACTTCAGATGCTGCTACTTAGCTTGATGGGCATGAACTTGAACTTTCCGCGAGATCTTATTTAAAAGATGAATAAAAAGAGTAGATTCACTTATGATTTATTTTCTCTCTCTAGTAGAGTTACTAATAGATTACAGTGTGATAAGGAGAGTGAGTTCAGTGTTGGATATTTCAACAGTTTTAATAACACTGAATAAAGCACACATTACTATAAGCAAAAAAGAGTGAAATCGAAACTGGTTTAAAATAAAAGGAATTGAATCATGCAGTTAACGGAACTAAATGGATAAGCAGATGAAGCTACATAGTAATAACACATTTTTAATCAATAAATGGAAGTGAAAAATAAATACCACATTCTTATTGAATGAGCACTTCACTCAGAAAATGACTTTCTCAGTAAATTCCCCAAGTACTGGAAAATTTATGTACGAGCTTACATTGAGCAATTAACCACAGAGGAAATACTGTGACTGAACATCTACTATAAAGAAAATTACCAAAAAAACCCCAAACAACAAAACAAACAACCAAAAACAAAATCAAGAAAACAGCATTGGTACAAAAAAGTGCATGCTATTCTCTGAATAATTGTAAAAATTAATCCATCAAGTCAATGTGGTTCCCAAGCATGTTAAAACACCTTGTGTCTGTACTGGATGGGTCTGATAAATTCTAAGTCAGTGCCTCTGTCTACTCCTGATCCTTCCTGAGCAAGGACTCTCTGCTCTGAGCAACATGAGCTCTCACCCAGGCTATTATCATGCCCACGTACCTATTATGTAGCCATGCCATGTGGGTACAAGACCCTCATTCTGCTTTGAATTCCTAATAAGACTTTATATCTTAACAACTGTGGTGGTGCATCCAGGTTGTCCAAATCCTCCATCTCTGCATCAGACTTATGTCCCCAGCATCAAGGAATTCCCGTCTTCCCCACAACTCAACATATTAAATTTATGATGCCACCACTTGGAAGGCACCCAATTTCCATTGCAGATATTCACTGATCTTTGTGTTACAATCTTCTTTTCCAGAATTAACTTTTCTGACTTTAGATCCTAAATTCCCAAATTAGGAAGCTTATTATCCTGTATGGTAAATATCTTGACTAAAATAGCAGACTGTGATTTTACAAAGCTGTCACCATTTTCATGTCACTTGAACAACAGCTTAGTATTTTACACCGCTCAAGATTCATTCACCATAAAAATCAAATATGCAAACACACACTCAACTTTTAACTCAAGTCCAAACCAAGAATGAGCTCCTGCTTTGTGAAGATCAGATCTGTGTCCCTGGTGGCCAATCACAATTTGATATGCTTAGGACGTACCTAATTTTTCATTTAGCTACTCAAGAACATCCAAGTTAACCTGCTCAGATTTTGTTAGCTCAGTATGCAATGTCACATCAAATCATGTATCAGTTCTTCTACCCTGTTTTATAAGTTGTGTTGTGGGATTGTTAAGGGCAAACAGAAAACATACCTAATAGTTAAAGCTAGGAATTTATTGCTAGTATAAATGAAATCTTAACAATGTAATCAACAAGATATTATTAGTGAAGATCTATTTTTTAAATGGAAAAATAAATGAAAATAAAGAAAACTTACAGAAAATAAGGTTCAAAATAATATAATTCAAATTAATATACACAATACACATAACTACTTCCTGGTGTCTATGCCTTTCTTTTGTGTTATGCATGCCCTTTCATTGCCTTTTGGATTCCCAATGTTGATAGTGTCCATTTTGTGGTGGTGATGGAGTGTACAACCGGTCATCACCACACTATATCCTTTGCCAGGAGGTGTGTGCTGTTGATATTGATGGTCTCCTCTTCCCCAGTCTGTGATCTACCTAGGGTAATTCTCACCTTTGCTAACATGTTTTTTACAACTTTCTTTTTCACTGGTCTGTGAGTCTATGTTACTTCCAATTTATTATATATGGTGGTTTTTATGTAGCTGCTTGTATTCATTCTTTGTTCTGTTTCTCCTAACCCTATTCTGCCCAGCTCCAGGTCTGCATTTCTTTAACTGACCACTGGTGAGATGTGACAGCCAAGAGATCTCCAGTGCCAGCTTGTGTCCCATGCCTGTGTATTGCATCCTCTGCCCCTACTTCTCAAGGCCTCAGCTACCATACCGTGCCTGTGTTTCTCCATGGTATATCTTTATACCAGGCTCATAAATCTATTACTCTATGCAGAATATGTTGTTTTATTACTCTCTCTATAAAAACATGGCTACACCATATGAAGAAAAGTAAAATAAATTAGGCATAGCCATTAGATTTATTGCTGTTACAGCTAAATCAAGTATAAACAAAGCTCTAGGCAGGTCAAGACAAGTTCAGATGAAGCAAGCATCACAAGCCTCAGTGCTGAGGCCTTGCAGACTCAATACAAAGCCTGTGTCTGTTACCAGCAGTGCCACTACTAGCAATTACTGTGCTATAATGCTACAAGATCAACTGATAATCATAGTCAAAACATAAACCCTAGCACTGTACAGATTGATCAGTCTATCTATCTATCTATCTCACAAAAGGTGCTACTATCTCTGTGTCAGAACCTTGTAGAGCATGGGATTATATTTGCTCTATTTTCTGTATGGCTAGAGTTTTTGCTGTAAACAAAAATCCAGCACCTTGATACCTACAGCCAGATTTACTCTATAACTTTTGGTCTTTGTGCAATGCCAATAAAGCTATAAAGAGATTGTGCTGCAGTTTATGAGCTGGGAAAGTAATATCCTACTACAGAGTAGGATCACACCTTGCTTACCTGAGCAGAACAGGATGCCATTTGTGAAATACTTATTAGAGGAGGCCATATAGAGTAAAACTGAAACTGTATTTGATAATGAGTCCCAGCAGGATATCACAGCTAGTATCAGAGCTAGTTCGTATTTAGCAGGGACAGTTACACAACCAACATTTGGCAATAGCTCAGTCCTTTAAGTCTGTTTATGCATGGACACTCAGGAAAATTGTATAGGTTTGTTCAACATCACTAAATTTCTGTCTGGTCACTTCTTCACAATGACGGGGCCTCAGGCTAGTTCCACTTGGTTTATTCTGGAAATAAACTGAATCTACTTCATGTATGGAAGAGAATGTTCCACAGGTGACTTAATGTCAGTTTATCTTTTTTCCAACATCTTTCAGAAATTGTAACTGGCTTTCTCACTGTCCTGGTTTCAGCTGGGATAGAGTTAATTTTCTTCTTGGTAGCCGGTATGGGGCTGTGTTTTGGGTTTAGGACGAGAACAATGGCGATGCTAAGTACCGCTAAATAGTCGCTAAGTAGCGCTTACACTGGTCAAGGACTTTTCAGCTTCCCGTGCTCTGCCCGGTGCACGGGGGGGGGGGGGGGGGGGGGGGGGGGGGGCTGGGAGGGAGCACAGCCAGGGGGACTGACCCAGACTGGCCAAAGAGTTATCCCATACCACATGACGTCATGCTCAGTATATAAGCTGGGGGAAGAAGAAGGAAGGGGGGGACATCTGGCGTGATGGCGTTTGTCTTCCCAAGTAACCGTTACGCATGATGGAGCCCTGCTTTCCTGGGGATGGCCGAACACCTGCCTGCCGATGGGAAGTAGTGAATTAATTCCTTGCTTTGCCTTGTTTGCGTGCGCAGCTTTTGCTTTACCTATTTAACCGTTCTCTTTTATTTTACTTCAACTATTAAACTGTTCTTATCTCAACCCACGAGTTCTCTCCCTTTTACCCTTCCGATTCTCTCCCCCATCCCACTGGGGGGGAGTGAGCGAGCGGCTGCGTGGTGCTTAGTTGCTAGCTGGGGTTAAACCACGACACTCACATATTTCAGTGTTGACAAACTATAGGTCATTACAGCATTCCTGACTCCTGTTGAACTCAGAAGCTGTTATAAATATGCTAGTGACTCAGCAAGAATTTAATTATTTTCACCTTCATGGGTCATCACAAGTTATTTACACATTAAGCACAAAAATAATGGAATATACAACTAATTCCAATTTTCCCACCATAAATGTTAGCAACCCATTGTATAATAGTAACCCACATTTTGTCAAGATATTGTTTCTGCTGAAGTATTCAGCAATCAAACATTAGGCATTTAATTGTCATAATAAGTAAAACATAGCTTTACAGGGCTAATGGATGGTAACCTGGGGCTGTGGGTTCCAGATGTTTTTTTAGGACTGAGAGTCTGATAACGTATTGCCATTCATTTTTTGCACATAAAAATACCTTTTTTGTTCTTCCCCCACCAGCTGCATGTTCATTGCAGTAATAAATGACCCAATAATTTCTTGATGGTGTCAATGAAAGCTGTATATATGTAATTGTGAATCAAGTACTATATAGGTAATCTCTTTTTCATTCACACGTGAATTTATTTGGGTGGACTGGCTATTCTGAATTAATACTAACCCTTTCATCAGGGTACTTATGCCATTAGCTACATTTATAAGGACAGCAAAGGCAATTTAGACATTCAAACCAGACCAGTGACTAGATAGATCTGAAATAGCCATAAGTGCTCAGTTTGAAGAAGAAGCTGAGTTAAATACTATACTACCATAAATAGCATCTTTTAAACAGCCATTTATTGTGGTCAATTAAATGATTCATTAGGGACTAGGGAGGCACTAATGAATGAAATATCCATAGGAGAATACAGTAGAGACTTGATATGGTAAACTGTGTAGTTCAGCAGATTTTGTCTTACCTTCTTACCTACATTTTCTGTAATACCTCTGCCAAAACCACCTTAGACTTCAATGCTATACAATAATGGGACTTCTATTGTATTAGTGCAGATGATTGTGTTAAAAAGTCAAGAAAGACATTTTCAAGCACATGAGATTTGATTTAAATTAAGAGTCTTCTGCCAAGCTATCTCAGCAATTACAGCTATTTCTACGCCAGTGGCTTGGTTTAACCATTCATAATGAAAAGGCAAGGGTTATGAATACTTTACACAACCAGCAGAAAAATAATTATTAGATGTATGTCTGCTGCAGTCCACATGGGAATGTGTTACTGCTTATGGGCATGCAGTACTTTCCTCCACTGAAAATTCAACAGCAAAAAGGGCTATTTAAGGGATAGTATTCATGCTGACTAATATTAGAGAACTCAGGAGACTAGTCCTGAGTCACAGGCGTATGGCCAAGATGTTAGTATAAGCACTCTGAAATCCTCTCTGAACAAGTTTTCTTCTTCCTGGGGAGCTTAATGAGAGCAACCTCCTTCCTTTAGTGCCAAAAGATAGGCAGGGTGAATTCCCACAGTATTGTACAGTATATTTAGGATCTCTACACTTTTCATTGCTGTTCTGCAGTGTCTTTCTTTTCCCTTTTCATATGGAATCTCACATCTATGAAGAAATGAAATTTTCCATAGCCTTTCCACAGCATTGCAAAGCTTTGCAGAGTAGAAAGATCATTTTTTCAGGTAGTTCCTTAGTTTGGCTACCCATCCTCCTATAGTGCAGAAGTCCAGGATTTCTAGATCAGACAAGGTCTCATTTCGGCAAGCCGGAGTTATCAAGAACGTGATAGCAGCAGATGTAAAACACCTTGCATTAGTCTAACAAAGTGATATTAGCCAGATCAAATAAGCATAAGTAAATCTGCCTGTGCAAGGTCTTATGAGAACACTTTATACCATAAAATATCAGCAGAGACTGTGCTTATGGTGAGCTGTAATCATGCAGGCCTGAGCCAAATTTTCTCGTTTTCCTCCTGCTGGCCATACAAAAATATGTTCTGAAAAAGAAAGATGTTGGAAACAGCTGCCTCAGCTGTGCAGACTGCAGACAGCTTGTTAGGAAAACCACAAGATAATGCACACACACGGTCTATTAAATGCTCAGGAAGAGCCAAGCCAAGCTACACTTTTTAGCTACAGTTTAAAGATACTGTACTAATATTTCTTCTTAAGTGATAACTCAAGTAAAAACATCTGCTAGTTTTGCCTTAGAATCTTTAATGTAGCAGAAGTGGACCTAAATTGGAGAAAGGAGAGGGAGAGGACAGAAAAAAGTAGAACTACGTTTTCAGTAATATTGGGGCTTAAACTGAAAAAGAAATTCCGGGAAAGTGTTTGTGATCCACAGTTAAGAACAAAGAAAATGACTCTCTTGTATGATGATGATTCTTTTTTGGTGATCTGTCACTTCATTCTTGTCACCCATCTATATTATGTTTATAAACATATTTAATCTTATATATTCACAGATGCAAAATCTCCACCTACCATATAGTGCTCTCCTGTAAGAGAACTTTGTCTGCAAAGTACAAGTTATGCAACATCATCAAACAAGCTAAGACACAGGGACCATTGCTGATAGTGACTCTTTGTTAGGAAAACGGACTCATCTCCTCACTAGGACGTTACCAGGTACACAATTTTATTCAGAGGAAAGAAACTTTCAGATGGTGTTACAGTTAACCTCTGCCCCATCCTGTAATGTGCCAAGTTGTAAAAAGCACCCCACAGATGTGAGAAGCAGAAGTGCAATCTTCTTTGGAGGTCAAAAAGGGCCCATTAATAAAAACGGATCTGAAAGTCAAGGGACAGAGACTTCACAGCAGACTGTGGAGTGAGGAAGCCCCACTGAGCCTGCCTGGCCTGGGCTGAATGTCAGATTATTCTTTTCATCTCTGCCATTTCTCTGCCCCAAGCAGTGGTTTCAGGTGATCAAATCATGGAGAGATAGGGAAGGGAAACGGGGAGAGATGGCAGATGTGTCACAGTGAAGGATGAAGAGAGGTGTTTGGGGAAGAAAAATGTACACAGAAGGGCAGTCAGTTCTAGGCACGTTCAACACTACTTTCTGTTTTCCAGAATTTAAAAAGAAAAATGGAATTTTCAAAGTTCTGATTTTGTTTAAAATTCAAATTAATCTTCAGTGTATGTATGCTGTCTCATGCACATATACTGATATTTGCTGCCCTTTCCAAACATTTCCTTGTGTTCTTAGATTTCACAAATATTTACTCTGAATTTTACAACACACTTAAGTAGCAAGCGTGTGAGCGGTGCTTTGGAGTACAGACGCTGTCTTTATCTGCCGTATCTCTCCTTAGTGACTGAGAACTTTCATCTACAAAAATAAATCTTATTTAAAAGAGATGGCTAGACTAAAAGAAACACCAAGCACAACAAATATCATCTGAATACTTTACAAAACCAGTGAAGATGGCTCCCTCAGCTCAGTTCTGGATTAAAAAAACATCTTCAGATCTTTCTTATCTAAAGAAAAAGTCTCATCACTGATCCTCCTCGGCAGATAATGCAGGTTCAGATGTACCAAGCCCTTAGCTTTCTCCCAGATTCCCTTATTATTTCTTTCTCTGATCTCAGATACCTTCTATCTCTGCTTTCAAATCAGGTTTTTTTTCTGGCTATGAGTGTGCACAGAGGGCCTGGAGAACAGATGCTTTCTCTGAGAGATGTAACACTGTAAATGAGAAGATACTTTAATGATGCTTAATCCGCATCTTTCAAAAAATAACTATTCAGCAAAAGCACAGAACTTCACATTGTAGTTGATTAAAACCATCTCCAATTTTTCCAGGAGAGTTTTAAAACTCTTTGATTTTTATCCCTGGAATAAAAATTATCAGAGCAGCATGTTGCCCGGTTATATAATGGATCTATAGAATATTAAAAAATGAAGTTATATAAAATGACCATAAAAAATGTTATACTCTTGATAAATGTTACCAGTTGTGATTGCCACAAAAAGAGGCTTCAAGATAGCAAAAATACTTCAGATTAGTTTTTTCAAAACATTCAAAGACCAGACATTTCTTTTCTGTCAATAAGAGAATGAAAATGAAGGGATTAATGTTCTTTATTTAGCAATCTTTTAAATTCCTTATAGTGTGCAATTGAGGCAAAAGATATCACCTGCCAATATGCAGTCAAATGACCATTTATATTAAGTAAACTGCGTTTTTAACAAAAATAAGGGAAAGGAAAATGACTTGTTCACTTTTACTTCACATGGAGACGGAATTCACTGTAAATCACAAACTTTAGAATTCAGCTTTCAAATTCTTTCTATCAAAATGTGTATTTTTAAGAAATTGATCTTACATGGGTTTCGTATAAAATTTACACTCCCAAAGCAAAGCTATTTTGTTATTACAATCACATTAAATGTAAGTGATCTAACGAAAAATATTTAAGTGAGATGGAAATAGAAACAAATGGACATATGAAGTGAAATGAAAATGTTACTTGGATATATTTGTCAAGTGAAGTCTGCAAGCATCATCACAAAGGAATCTATACAAAATACAGTGAAAACAGAAAAATCAGGGAGCTGAAGATTCATCTGTTGAGTCAAATAAATCAGAAGGCAAATGAACATCAACTGTGGGAGGGGCTGGTCTCTTTTTAAAAATACTATCTACCAGTAAGTGACAGACACTTTCAAAAAGTCTGAGACCAGAAAGATTTCTGTGATGGGGTACTAAAACCAGAAGTACACAGATTTAGCCCCAGCAAATTCAAGCTGCTCAGATTCAGCTTTTCAGATGAATTTATTCTGCAGACTTACAGAAGTGGATAAAAATATTCAGGATTACACAAGCTAAGAATTGGTATCTTACATGTATGCAACATTTCTAATAGGTTTACATTCACATTGGCCACCTGTTTAAAGAATACAGATGGAGAAAGAAATCAACAGTAAACAACCCAACAGAATAACCCTGCTGTTAAAAGAGCGGAGTGCCTTCCTGAATGGGAATTGCATATAGCTGTTGGCAAGATGATTAGTGGTACCATTAGCACCTTTAATATAATCAGACTCACACATGCAAGTTAAATTCTCATCAGGATTTATGTCACTTAACAGAAAAGCTGAACTGAATCAAGCATTTAAACCTTATTTTTGGATCTGTCTCATTACACCACCTGGGATGGGAACACACTGATCTGCTCTGATCCACACTGACCCCCCATCAGTTACTGTCTCCGCAGCTCAGAGCACAGGTCTGGCCTTGCACAGAGGTGCTGGCGCTTGTACAGGAGCTCTGCGCAGGTACCAGGATCTTCACGGCTGTGCCTGCTGCTGGCAGCAAATTGAATTAACTTCCTCCTGAGCACATCCAAAATGCTGACATGCATAGTACTGACTTGTACATTGCGCAGTTTCGAAATCTCAGGGAAGGGAGAGGTATCCTCATTTCTCACCAGATTTCTTATCTAACACTACACCAGTTTTCCGAACTATATTTAACAAAATTCACATTTTCATTGTGCAGCTTCTGGTTCACAGCTGAAGCAGAATCAATAGCCAGGATACAACAAATAATTGCTGTAATCTCATTGTTTAAAATGAGTAGTAGTTTCCTCTATTCTGGATAGGACCCTAGTGCCCTAGCAGAACCTGATCCCGATGGAAGGCAGGGCCACCTTTTCCTTCTTAGATTCACTTTGCAGAAGTAGTTTCATGGCTCATTATGGTTTGCGTCCTTTGGAAGGACTGATTCAAGCCACTGTACAGACCTTATGTCAACCCAGCACTGGGACTACACCGCATTGGTAGGACATGCCAATAACATTCACACAAGTGGGAAATCAGTTAAGGAAAACTGTAATTATGATCTATCACTCTAGTGATGTATTGTTTATGCACACTATCTGGGTAATGTTACAAACTGACCCAGTAAGTACTCTCTGGGAATTCCTCTGAAAGTGGAATCCCACAGAGCTCATCGACAAGGTGATATTGTGATTTACAGCTTCTGAAGAAATACAGTAGGAAATTTAGGAATAAAATTTAACAAAGGATTTTAGTCTGTGTATGTGTTTAAAGAAGAAAAGACAAGTGCTGCAAAGCTTTGCAAATATTCTGCAATGCTCTTGTCTCTTATCTAGTCTCTTCCTGTTATGCAGTGGGAGACTTTTTGGCATTTCAATCTAGATGGAGTCCCACTGCTGCTTTTCTTTCCAGCATCTCTCAGTGTGGTCCTTCTGAAACACAATATCCTTTTGAATGGATGCTCAGATGTCACACCTGTTTCTTATCTTCCTACGCTATTGTATGTAGACACTGTTGTTTCATAGGGACTTTTAAGAACTTGAGAGTCAATGTTCCTACTTTTATCTTGGAAAGATTTTAGAGATCAATGTTCAATAATCACAGAAAAGCGGCCTCAGGAGAGTCACAAGAATAGCAGTTTTAGAATCAATGCATCATTTCTGACATATAGTTGCTTATTTTTTTCATAGAAATTTCCAACCTTCTCAAGATTGCTTCCTTCCTCAATCAGCAGCCTCTTACAGAAAACAGTAAGTGCAAGTATCTTCCACCCTTGAGCTTGAGGTCCTTACTCTTAACAGTCCTAGCCCCCTCAGTCTTTGCTGATAGCTCATATTTTCCAGAGTACCTGTTTTCCTCCATTCCCTCCACTGGGCAGACCTTGATGGCAGCCACAACACAGGATGTGGCATGTCCTGAGCTACCGATCCCTCTCTGCAGAAACTGTATCATATTTCCCATATATCTTGGACATATATTTTAGGTTGCATGAATCATCCTCTAGGGTGCTGATCTCTCCCCACTGGTCTGTAGATGGCTACAGTTAGGTGAAAAATACCTCCTTTGCGCTTAACTACCTCATGGAGCTCTTCCCCTTTCCATGTGCATGTGAAAAAATTACGTTTATAACAGAAACTCTATTAATTCCTAAACTCTTCTGCTTCATACTTTAAAACCAAATCCTATTTCTACTACTGAAATCTGCAAAGTCTTTCAGGGACCTTTGGAATTATTATCATGATATTCACATTTTCTTTCTTCTTTTTCAGTCTTTCTTTTTTTTTTCTTAGAAGAGGAATCCTCCTAAATCTCTATAAATCTCTATAATTTTCATTTGCACATTGCTACTTTTCAGGCCATTCAAGAATGTAAATGTTAGACAAGCTCAGTCCCATGAGCCATTCTTAGGTTTCAGTAGTAACCTCTTTCGCTTTCAGCACAATCAGTTGCGCTCTGTGCTCTAGCCCATCCCTTATCTTCCATACAATTCATGCACTAATCCCTATCTTCTCCCTTCTAAATAATGATTGTCACATCAAATGATTTATTGAAATCCACATAGATTACTTCTACTTCATTTATCTTGTCTAACATGGTCTTATTTTATCAAAGAAAGTTATCAGATGTGTCTACTGCTATCTGTCTTTGATAAGTACAACATAGTGTTCACAGACTGATCCAGACAATGTGCTATCAATTTACATTTCTTTCCCAACTGGACCCCACCACTATCATTTCACCCCTACAAAAGTCACATGTTCTTACAGTAATCCACATCCGTGAAATTTCTTTTAGGGAGGCTGAATTCCAAGTCGATTATACTTTTATTCTTATGTTCCTGTGATCCAAAGCACTTTGAAGATCCCATGTAAGGCCAAAGATGGGACTAACACCTGCAACATAAAAAGTCAGTGGTATATTCTCTGGGGAAACTGACTTAAAAGAAGCTATACTTGTGATCATCACACCAGATAGATTTTATTCATAATAGTTATTTTGGTAGAGGCATCTTTCTGCTAAATGGTCTTTCCCCTTCCATACAAATATTAGGTTTTACAGTTCCTGCAGGGAAAATTGACATGCAATTATTCCAGTGATGTCTTCTCTAGTCACAGTCTTCTACAACTCAGTCAGCACCAGCAGCAAAAGAGAAATGCTCCAAGAAAAAGATAAATGAAATGTCGCCTTTGAAGGGATATAGGATTTGTCATATCAAATCAGTATATTCATTTTCTACAGTAAATGCAGGATCCCATTTTCAGGTGACAGAATATTCCTGATGCTTCAGAGTAGGGACAAAAATAAAAATGGTAAAACAGCTAATATATGTCACTGCTTAGGAAAATTCTTTCCTGACGTTCACAGTGGGTATCATGAAGTACCCATGAAATATGCTTACATCAAGTTCAATGGAACTGGTGCCTAAGTGCATGCAGGATTACGGTCACACTAAATATAGCTGTACTAAAAACATTGTCTCTGGGAACCAACATGTTCATACTGGAGAAGATAAAATCAGCCAGATTCATGGCTCAGAGATGAGACAAAGGAATTAAAACAACTTTTCAAATTTTCATCAGTTCATATGCCCAAGATCAGAGACTTGGTCATTGTCCCACGAGTGTCCACTGTGAAAAATTACAAAGATTTAAAAAAGCTGCAACTTCATTGAACTCTCCATCCTCCTCTAGCTCTCCTCTCTCCATTCTCTTTCTCTTTATGGTTTGCTTCTCTCTTATGTCACACCTGTTTCAATAATCATAGGGAAAGTTTCTTCATCCATCTGTCAGAGTAGTCCATTTGAGTCGGGATGATGCCTTTCCTTTTCTTTTTCCATTAGCAGATTGGGAAAGTAGTTTGGAACTGAAAATAGAGATAAGAAAGAAAAGGAGTTAGGAAAAAATTGTGCAGTCATCATGTATATTATGACATTAAAGCGACCCCTGTGATGATAATGGAGATGATTCTAATATTGTATTAAATTTTTTTCTAACTTTAGCTGGCTAAAAAAAATTATCATTTTTTTTCTTTTAGCTGAGAGAAAGGGGGTATTACTAGCAAGGAATAAGTAGGTAATCATGGCAGAGAAACTTGAAGTAACTTGTTGAAATTTACACAGAAAGTGTGAAAAGTAGATCAAGAAGATCATCACACCCCATGTGTCTTGAGTATCACCTGTCTCTTAATGATATGAACGTATTAGAAGTTGTGACTGTGTATGCATTTTAGAAGAGCAGAATTTGTCCCATCATGTTGTCTGGAGAAAAATATGAAACCCTGCAATGTGCTTTAATTTATTCTCCTGTGTGCAGAGTCATTGTGTATGCAGAAACAGACACTGTGGTGATTAGATTTAATAGGATTAGGAGTCCCTGATGCCTTGCTTGTACAGTCATTGTTCAAATTCTTATAGAAGGAGCATTTTAATTTCATTTCATTGTAAAACTCAAACTTCATTACCTCTTCAGCTCATTTATAATTTAATTCATTACAGGTTATTTATTTTGTCTTCTGATAATTACACCTCTACTTCACCTTCCTAATATATTCTCTCTCTTACTTTACAGTATCCTCTGTAACAGGCCTGGTTCTGTTTGTGGGTTGCTGATTTTCTGGTTTTAATTCGCTCTTTAATCCTAGTCACTACCAGACCCATGTTCCTTGTAACAGAAATGTGTGTATATATAGAGGTAGTTGCTTTTCTTAACCCGTTCCCTGCAATGCAAAATTCAATCTCCCCTTTTGTTCAAGCATAACTTCACTAGAGAGAATAAACAGGCTAAAGAGCACAACTGTCAGATAGCAAAGACCCATTTTCCTCTAGGTATCCCTGTTGCTCATTTTTGGCCAGGAAACTATTCTTGTTTCTATTCTATACACAAGGTGATGATTTAACTGCTCCAATGACCAAACAGAGGTCACTGGATCATTTGTGAGTGGCATGAGCAGGCACATATTTCTGGCACATGCTGCTGGACTGTTGCAATCTGTAAGTTTTTGTTCTGTTAACTGGGGTTGGGCAAAAAGGGTATCACTGTGCTGGAGCCATTCTAGCTGCTATTGTTGTTGTTGTTGTTGTTACTGGTATTACTCAGAAAGAAGTGATGCATGTCTGCAAAGGTAACTGTAAGGAGACTCTGGAGGGCAGGGCGATGTTGAGGGTGAAAGGAGGAAGGTGGCTGCAGCATGTTTGGGAGGTAGGGATCACAGTGCTCCCCCCATTCCCACTGACTATAGGGGTATAATTACAGCCCTCCTCATGTGATTTGCTTTTGCAAATCATAACACTTAATGAATGTGCAATTGCTGGCAAGAAGATTGCACACTTTTCAGAGCAGAGCCCATTCTTACTTCATATCCTGTGCAAGTTCTGTTGGCATTGAATAAATAATACATTAGGCATGATACAAAAGGATCACATGCATCACAGCATATACTACATTCAAGATTTTAATGCATAATGCTTTACAACTGTTCTCATGGTGATGATGCTATATTAAAACATCTTTGTAATATGAGATCTCACTGTTACTCTATCCTACTTTTAATGGGAACTGTGAGATCTGTTGTTGGCATATGTGCATTTTCTGTAACATGTAGCATAGATAAGTATTTTTTCAATATCCTGAGCCCCTTCTTGCCCTTAATAATTGTCCACATATAGCTCCTATATATAAGGTTTATAAGCAAAGCAAAGCAAAAGCTAGCCTGTAAATCATCCCAAAGGAACTAGTGAAGGCTCCTCCCAAAAGGTGACAAGACCAGCAGCCCAGCTGAAGTGCCTCTACACTAATGCATGCAGCATGGGTAACAAGCAAGAGCAGTTGGGACCATGGTGCAATCAGATAACTATGACCTGATTGCTATCACAGAAATATGCTGGGATGATTCACACAACTGGAACATGGCAATCGAAGGCTACAAGCTGTTCAGAAGAGACAGACTGGGAAAGAGGGGAGGGAGTGTTGTCCTGTATGTTAAGAAATGGATAGACTCCAAAGAGCTGCCTCTGAGAACCAACCATGAACTAGCTGAGAGGTTGTGGGTAAAACTTAAGGATCATACCAATAAAGGTCACCTTGTGGTTGGGGTCTACTATAGACTGCCTGATCAAGAGGAGCTTGTTGATGAGGCCTTCTTGCTTCAGATGCAGGAAGCATCGTGCTCACTGGCACTCATGCTGATGGGTCATTTCAACCACCCAGATATCTGCTGGGAAAGCAATACAGCAGGCTGCAAGCAACCCAGGAGACTCCTGGAGTCTGCTGAAAATAACTTTCTAGTCAAAGTATTAGACAAACCAACCAGAGAAGAAGCATTGCTGGATCTGGTGCTCACCAATGCAGAGGAACTCATTGAAGAGGTGAAGATTGGAGGCAGTTTAGGCTGTAGCGACCATACCCTGGTTCAGTTCATGATCTCAAGAAGCATGGGTCTGGCAAAGAGCAAAGTCAGGACCCTGAACTTTAGAAAAGTGAACTTGCAGCTGATTTAGTGGATGAGATCCCCTGGGAAACTGTCCTTAAGGACAAACAAATGGAACAGAGCTGGCAATTCTTTAAGGACACTTTTCTTGGAGTGCAAGAGGTCTCCGTCCCCCTGTGTAAGAAATCAGGCAGGGCAAGAAGGAAACCAGTGTGGCTGAGCTAGGACTTCCTCTTCAATCTAAGGTGTAAGAAGGAAATACACAGCCAGTGGAAGCAGGGACATGTAGCCTGGGGAGAGTACAGGGAAATGGCTAGGACATGTAGGGATGGGATCAGGAAGGCCACTGCACAGATGGAACAGTAATTGGCAAGGGATGTGAAGAATAACAAGAAGGGTTCTATAAGTACATTAGTCAGAAAAGAAAGGCCAAGGAGTTTGTCCCCCCTCTGATAAACATGAATGGGGAACTGGTGACAACAGATATGGAGAAGGCTGAGGTGCTCAGCGAGTTCTTCATCTCAGTCTTCACTGGCAGCCAGGCTTCCTGCACTTACCCAGTACCAGAACCTCTAGGAGAGGGCTGGGGGAGCGAATGCCCTCCCACTGTAAACACAGAGCAAGTTTGAGACCACCTGATAAAACTAAACAAATAGATGTCTATGGGACCTGATGACGTACATCTCAGGGTCCTAAGGGAACTGACTGATGTAGTTGCAAGACCACTCTCTATCATATTTGAAAAGTCATGGTGGTCAGGTGAGGTCCCCGGTGACTGCAAAAAAGGGTAACATCACCCCTATTTTTAAAAAAGGAGGACCCGCGGAATTATAGACCGGTGAGCCTTACCTCTCTCCCTGGGAAGATCATGGAACGGATCCTCATGGAAGCAATGTTAAGGCACATGCAAGACAAGGAGGTGATCCAAGTAAGCGAGCACTGATTCACTAAGGGCAAATCGTGCCTGACCAAACTGGTGACCTTCTATGAGGAGTGACTGCAACAGTCAATAAGGGAAGACCGATCAATGTCATCTACCTAGACTTCTGTAAAGCCTTTGACACAGTCCCACACGACACCCTTATTTATAAATTAGAGAGATATGGATTTGAAGGGTGGACTATTCAATGGATAAGAAATTGGCTGGATGTACTTATCCAGAGAGTTGCGGTCAATGGCTCTATGTCCAAGTGGAGAGCAATGATGAGTGGTGTCCCTCAGGGCTCTGTCTTGGGACTGGTGCTTTTCAATATCTTTATCAATGACATAGACAGTGGGATAGAGTGCACCCTCAGCAAATTTGTGGATGACACCAAGCTGAGTGGAGCAGTTGACACACCTGAAGGACGGGATGCCATCCAGGGGGACCTGGACAAGCTTGAGAAGTGGGCCCATATGAACCGAATGAGGTTCAACAAGTCCAAGTGTAAGGTCCTGCACCTGGGTTGAGGCAATCCCAGACATGAGTACAGACTGGGAGAAGAACTCATTGAGAGCAGCCCTGAGGAAAAGGACTTGGGAGTCCTGGTGGATGAAAAGCTGGACATGAGCCAACAATGTGCACTAGCAGCCCAGAAAGCCAACCGTATCCTGGGCTGCATCAGAAGAGGCGTGGCCAGCAGGTCGAGGGAAGTGATTCTGCCCCTCTACTCTGCCCTCGTGAGTCCCCACCTGGAGTGCTGCATCCAGCTCTGGAGCCCTCAGCACAAGAATGATATGGGCCTTTTAGAACGGATCCAGAGGAGGGCTACAAAGACGATCAGAGGGTTGGAGCACCGCTGCTATGAAGATAGGCTGAGAGAGTTGGGGTTGTTCAGCCTGGAGAAGCGAAGGCTCCGGGGAAACCTTATAGTGGCCTTCCAATACTTAAAGGGGGCTTATGTAAAAGAGAGGGAGAAACTCTTTATAAGGGCAGATAGCGATAGGACAAGGGGGAACAGTTTCAAACTGAAAGAGGGGAGATTTAGATTAGACGTTAGGAAAAAATTCTTTACTCAGAGGGTGGTGAGGCATTGGAACAGGTTGCCCAGAGAGGTTGTGGACGCCCCGTCCCTGGCAGTGTTCAAGGCCAGGTTGGATGGGGATCTGAGCAACCTGATCTAGTGGGTAGCATCCCTTATATCACCCAAAGCGCTAGAGATAACTTGTATTTCAGAAAAATAAAAGCCGTTATTTTCTCCCCTAAAGATCAAGGCAGAGATTAACAGTCAGGGGTCACACTTGTCACTGCAGTTTCATCTTACCCAACAATAAAGATAAATTTATAAGGCTGGGTTAAAGATAAGAAATACTGCCACTCTGCCTGGCTTGTAATACCTGATCTTTCACATGGTGAAGGTAATACATTTTCAACATGTCATTTACACACTTTCCTTTACACAGTCAGTCAGGCAGTTATTAAAATCTTGGAAGTAACCGTAAGAATGAGAAATGTATGTTGTACTTTGCCAGGGTACTCTGTGGCCACTTCTACATGAATCAGTTTACAGAATATACTGATTTTAGTAATATTTTAGTAACAAAATACTGTTCCAGTTGGAGTAGGATATTTGGAGGTACATTTTTTTTATGTTGCATACAGCACAGACTGTACATGATCAACTACAGTGCAGAAACACATTACTCCTGCTTCTTAAACCTCACAGGTGATAGGATGAAGAACAATGTAGTTGAGTATAATTTGTTTTGAATTAATTACTTTAATATAAATAACTTTTTGTAACTCTAATTTCATGATTCTTTATGTATGTTATAGTAATGTTCAAGTAACTATGTAAAAGTAAGAGCTTCTATATTGGTATAATTAGCAGTAGCAAAATGATGAAAATGCCTCTAATTGAAGGCAATTAGAAGTTTGTACAAATGAAATACTACAAGATGCTTCCATGAAGGCAAGAAAAGTAGCAAAATATATCTTGGACAGCAACTTCATGGACAGCAGCAAACATTAGTCAGTGAAGGAGCAGAAAAATCACCACTTACTAACTGAAATCACTTCATGGACTTTCTAATCATACTTTAAAACTTAATACATTGGTTCACAGAGCATCTCAGTCTTGATTTTTCACACACTTGAAACTATCTCTAATCACTTTAGTTACAGCTTTCTAAAGGGCTGGAATCATATGAAGTATGCTTATCACCTTTTAAATATCTCAGATCAAGCATTGCTGTTGCCTTTCCTGCTCAGAATTATGTAAATTAAAAATCTTATGAAACTGTTATAGGAATTACATAGGCCTAATTTTTATAAACTGTACCTTGGTTCTTTGAAGATTACTATTCTATTAAAGATAAAAGTGTTTGAGGATACATTATAATGCTAGAGTGATAAGTAGATATGAATTATTTGTGATTTCCTGTAGGTGAATATTCTGATTACAATTTTGAATCACTAGCTGCTATGGCATTAGATGCCCTTGATGGATTATATCTATACCTTCATCTTTTTTATGCATTTTAAAATGCTTTTTAGTTCATGGAGTTAAACTTAGCACTTGTGTTAAGTAGAAATTTAATAACTAATTTTCTTTCTTGGGTTCTTTTGTTTGAATCCAGAGGATGCAATAAAGAGTACTTTGACTTATATGTGCAGCTTTGAGCTTTGGAGGGAACTTAATTTGGGAATGACCAAACCTGTTTTATTCCAGGTATAAACGTCAGTGACAAGCTGGGTACCATTTTGACTAGTCACAATTTCAGTGATTAGCTTTTGGTCTAAGATTACATAATTAATAGCAAATGACATTATTAGAAAACTAAAATAAAGAAATAGTTACCAGGTTACAAATCATTTAAGCTCAAGTAAGATAAAAGGACTGTGGAAGAGGAAGACTCAGTGGGCCCATGGTAACACAGGACATTAATATAGGGAAAAGTGATTTTTAATCATAGAGGTCATTTGGAAAGCCATTTGCACTGTTCAGCCAGTAAATTATTAGTTCTTTGCTTTGTTAATTCACCTCATCTTCTCTTACTTTGACATCTTCACAGTTCAATGTTAGTATTTGGGTCAACCAAAAAATATGTGTTAGATACATGTTTCTCCATGTTTTTTGGTGAAGACTGGTGCAAATAAATCAGTTAGATTAATAGAACAGTTTATCTGAAAACAGAAGAGACTAAATCCATTTACATAGCCTCTCCTTTCCAGAATCGGCAAAGGACATTGTACTGTAATTTCTTTCTGAAATCTGTAACTTCCATGTGAGTAATTGTATACATAAAATAAAAATTATCCAATCTTGATTAAAAGACCTCGAATGACTGAAAATCCAGTATTCCTAGAGAGGTTATTTTAATTATTCATTATCCTCATTTTTAAAAAATATTACACCTTATTTCTGTTATGAATTAATCTAACTTCGGTGTCCATTAAGCCTTCTCTTCTCATAAAATACAGACCTGTCTACTACCAGAAAGTTCTTTTCCACATAGGAACGATAAGATCACCCGATTAGTTTCCTTTTGATGACTGGGCTAAATTTCTCTACTGTGTTACTGAAAAACTAGTTTTAACACCTTAGATCATTTTTGTTGCTGTTCCTGAAATGTTTGAAGCTTATGAGTATCCTTTTTGCAGTTTGATGATGGCAAGTAGACATCAAACCAAACACAAACATAGCTGCATATCTGTAGCTAATATTGCCTTCATATTTCCACACTGACATATTCTATGAGTGTCTTTAATCTTTTATTCAGTGTCAAAAAGAGAAGTCTCACTTATTTTTGGTTAAATTGAGAGCACCTTATACACATACTGAACAAGCTAGGAGCTTTCAGATCCTCAGAGCTCAGCTGCTGCCTGAATGATATGCACCCACTTTTTTATAGGGACCCCCAGCTCTTTTTCAGGGACCCCCAGCTCTTTTTCTTTTCAAATGAATCTTAGTCTAAGTCATTTTAATTTTATGACTGTACAACAGTTAGGACCTAGCTTACCTCTACACCCTGTAGGAAGGCATAAACTAGCCATATGTTGACTTTTCTTTCCTGCAGAACGTATTTGGTAGTCTTAAAGCACAACTGGCTGAGCTCAGCCAAATAAAGAGATATTACATTCCCTGCTGCAAAGTGCCTTTTACTCAAGTTCAGCAGTAAAATTTGCAGAGTCAAGTTCCATCTTTGCCAGCTTAAACCAAAACCTACTTCTCCTATCACTTACAGTTGCCCTTTTAGCCCTTCCTTCCACAGCTGATCCAACTTTGCTTAAAATGAGTGTCCATTAAGAACAACATATGTTATAAGGAACCTTAATTACAGCTATCCTTACACAAACAGATAATATGTAAGAATACTTTAATTTCTTTTTCTGCACAAAGGCATATCTTACCTACTATGAGAAAGAGAAAAGCTCTATCCTGTCTCCAGACTCTGTTTCTTTGGCATTTATTTATTCCTCATAAAATAGAACAGCTTCAACAGGCATATTTGAAACTAAGAGGCTTCTAGAGTTTGTCTTCTCCCACCACCCTGCCTCCCTTCCCTCCAGCACTGTATAATATTCTATAGAGGGTGGTACTCTTGTAAGACTTGCTTTCAGTGGAGGAGAGAACTGAACCTGAGCCTGCCATGTCATACAGTGATTGTTTCAGGTGCTTCTTTTTCCATTTGTATTTCATAGATGAATAAATATGTCTTTAAATTCCAAAGAAAAGATGGGGAAAAAGGACTCAGAGAAGTCGTAATTTTCCATCTTTGGACTAATTCAAAATTCAGCTGGACAAGGCCCTAAGCTATGTCATCTAATCTCAAAGTTAGATACATCTTCAAAATTGGCCTTGCTTTGAAGAAGAGGGAGAACCAAATGATCTTCAGAGGTCCATTCCAACCTAAATAATGTTATGGTTCTACAACAGTCTCCACTTCTACAAAGCATGCTTAAACCTTGGGAAAGGTTTACTTACAATCTACCTGTGTTATCACAGTTTTATATTGGTTAGGGAGCCTATAGATATACTCAGAATTTAGTGTTAGCGTGAAACTCTTCACAAACATTGCCCCTAAATGCCTAGAGAATCTAGGAATCTCAATCTTTTCGACTAAGCTCCCATCCCTATAAGTGGCATTTACGTTTTCATATTCTAAAAGTATGACATTATTTTTGTTTGCTACTAAAATACATTTTGTTACTCTACTATGGTTGTACTCTCCTTAATTGCTTTTCCTTTTACTTTGCATCCTTTCAAAAACGAAACTGAAAATAAAAAAAAAATCTTCTATCCTAGTATGGAGCAATATGAACATGTGAGTCCTTACCAAAAATTTGAAAAAATAGAAACACCATCTTTTTTATTCACTATCATGATTATACAATTTGTGGTATGCGATTGTTTTGGTTGAAGGAATACAATCACTTTTATCATTTGCCAGTTGAACAATGTCATTAAATTTGGCAAGGATCCCTCATTCTCCCAGGAAACACAGCACATTTGTGAAATGTGATTACCTCAGATGAATCTGTCATTTCACACACTTGAGAGAAACATAATTGTTGCCTAATGTGTGATTCTGTTTCAGTTTACATTACCCTAAAAAAAAGGAAACAAGTATTAAAGCCTACTATTATTTACTCAGAATTGATTTTTAGTCAGGTTTGTTGGGGATTTTTTTGTTAAAACTGGATAAATTTCAAAGACTTATGCAGAATTTTAACTGTACCATATTCAAGAGTCCCCTCCCACTTTTGTGAAAACTGACACCTTCCTGTTTAAATAAAGTGAATTTTCATATGTGTTTTGAAGAGCTGGGAAATCCACACTGTAGCCTTACTGCATAATGCCAAACACCCTAATATATTAACTTGGTGTCTTCTGTTAAATTGTGCATCAAATTGAACACCAGTTTTGAATTCTCCATAATACCAGATCCATAGGTTATATGAAGAAGTACCTCAAAACTACCAGATCACACTGGTTTATGTCCATGGAAGATCTCATGCATCAAACAGAGCAAACCAAGGAAAGTCTATTCCAGGAGGACAATTTACCTGAACATCCCAACTTTTCACCCCTTTCCATCAAATGTAGTATTTACAGCTATGAAGAATTAGTTTAAAATCCTGCTGTGATAGTTTGCACAGATTACATGTAGGTTCTGGTCCTGACGTGGCCCCAACGAATGTGGATGTACATAACATCAGGTGCAGGAATCAAGAAGACTGACTGCATTTTCTTTATAAACTGCTGCTGAGGCTTTGCATAGTTTGAAGAAGTTCCTCCTTGTTTAGACAGAGTTTTCAGGTAACTTCTAGTTTGGACCAAGGCAATGTACAGTCACTTTTCATTGTCAAATCAGCTCCACAGAGGCATATCTGAAATTGCTTTACATGTTCTCAAATCATATTGTAGTTGTCAATGCTATACGTGTTCTTGGTACTACATAAAGTCCTTGTATTATTAGATATATAACCATTGATGGTTTGCCATCTTCAAGTTTTATTATTTATAAAAAATCTGCAATCAGGTGCTTTAGGATATTAGACCTCATATACTTCACACGTAGTGAACTTCTTTGACATGACAATTTGGTGGAGAAAAAAACCTTAGCAGGTGGTCTGAAAGGCTAACTCTCCCAGTATAACTTGTTAGAGAAAGCAAGGGCTTGTAGTTTTCAGAATCTGTAACAGTACTCTGCTTTCTTTTAAAATTATATTTTTAGGTGAAATTTGATTTTCCTCTGAGAATAAACTTTTTGGAGTTAAAAATTATGTCTTTTTTTTTTTTTAGTTTTTGACCATAATATAATTTTTTTCTCATTTTCTTTGTGTTCATATAGCCCGCTGTCAGAATAATTTCTATGTGTTCCTTTCATTCATGTAGAGATAACTGGATAAATTGTAAGAACATAAAATATAGCATCATTGTGCTGCTAAGCTATATCATTATCAATCCCATTATTCAGAGGATTACAATTCAGGTACAAAAAATGACTTCAGGGTGGATGTTGGTATGGATATAGTTTGATTCTAACCATATTATATTTAAATCTTTCAGTTTTCCTCCCACCAGGCTGCTGTATCTTTAGGGTTTCTACAGTAGCATCAATATTGTATTAGGCTGCCTCAAATATTTCCAGATTAAATAAAAATTGTACTCCTGCAGTCTATCATATCAATTGTTTATGCTAAATCATTGAGGAAATAGCTACACTTACAAGAACAAATCTTTTGTAAATTATTCTCACATTAGTCAGGACTGAAGAAAAATCCTTTCCCATCTTTCTCACTCTTTTTCTTTCTCTTAGGCCTGAGTAGCTTTAGACTCTCTGCTACCAGTTCAGATTTCTTTGGCATGTACCTCCATGCCACGTTAGTGCACAGGTACCGACATAATCTTAATATGTTACTTTCACCAGGTCACACAGGGACCATCAGAGAGTTTTCGGACAGTACCGGCCTAGATTCAAACCAGGATCACAGTGAGATTCACAAAGAGTGGTCCTATGCCACACTCCTTCATGAATCTGCTGCTTTGAAAAATTGGGGTGAAAACCTGAAAAAGGGCCTGAAGAAGAGAAGGCCAAGGGAAGGATCTAGCAGCTGCTTTCAGTTACCTAAGGCACTTTTCAGAGGTGCACAGTCAAGGATGAGAGGCTACAGGGACAGGTTGCAACAAGATAAGCTCACTGTCCAGAGGGGCTGCCAAGTCTCCATCCTTGGACATGTTCAAAACACAACTGAGCAAGTTCCTGAGTAACCTTATGCAACTTCACAGCTGGCTCTGCTTCAGTGAGGAGGCTGGACTGGCCAACCTTCACTGCTTCCTTCCAACATAAATTATCTCATGATTCTGTTCCATGATGCTGCAGTTCATCGAGTTATCAAAAGTTTATATTACCTTTTAAAACAAATACACTACTTGAGTGGTAAAGCAATTTCTTATATGTTACCCCAGTAAAGTTTCCAAAACAAGACACTTTTTATATTTTACAAGAAAAAACATAGCTCTGATATACTGGTAAATTATCTGCCAAAATCAGATTCCTCTTAATTCTGATATTTAACAGAGTAACCTCAATCAAATAGAAAAAAATATGTTTCTGTTGTAAAAAACGTTCAGGTTTTCACAGAAATAACTCCCATAAAGACAAAATCTCAAAAACATTAACCATAATGTAACATAATCATAACATAAAACATAACGTAAACCATATATCCAGAAATAATATCTGGTCAGTCAATATAAATCTTTTTTTTGCTATCTCATTTTTTCAATATTTCTGTTCTGTAACTAGCAGAAATATCTATAATCCAATTATGTACAAAAGATTATTGGACTTCAGTTTCATTTTTAAGAAGGCACCAAGAACATTCTGACATTTTCAAAACTTTTCGTGACATACAAAAAAGTTAACAAGAAATTTATCAGAAATGGTGACTTTCTAGAAAATATTTTTGTTTTGACCAGTCTCTTCTTCTGATGAAAAAAATTTCAAAAATATGAAATAGTTGCCAACCAGCTCTACTGAGAATCCTATAAAAACTGAGCTGTTGCTGCTTAGACAATAAAGGCAGATTTGTAAAAGCCTGCTGCAGGAGAAATTCCAGTTCAGCCTCTCTTCCTTCCACTTTCCCTCCCCTCCTTTGTCCTTCAATGTGCAGTCATCCACAACCTAGAAGAATGAAACAATGTAAAAGTAAGCTCCAATTTCTGCAGCCTTTTAAATTTTATCTCTACTGATGGTCTTTAAGAGCTGAAATCCTAAGGACAAAACTATTGTTGTTTACTTCTAATGGAATTCATTTTGCATATTTTTCCTCATAATTACAGGCATAGAAATGTCATTTCCAATTATGCTTTGTGAGGGGATGAAATAGAATAGATGAAGACATAAAAAGATAATAAATAGTAAGTACATAGGAGTGAATAATTCACATTTCACAAATGTCCCTCTTTGTGATGGATAGTCTTCTTATCAGGTCCATATTTGCTTCTAAGCCTGGCACTATCTATTAGTTCTATTACTGCAAATTATTGTTGGGAATATTGAATTGTGGAACTAAGATGCTAGACGAATCATTTGAACTTGGAGAATTGCTTTCACCTCAATTAAAGCTGCTTGCACAATCTTTTTGTCCTCATTTTGCCTCAGTATTCTGTTTGTCATACGTATGAATGTTTGCAGTGCTATACTTGCCAGCAGCCCTAGGCAGGATCAGCTCTGCCTTGTGCCATAAAGCCAGCACAGGAAAGCATGCCTACTCATAAAAAGCTTCTTAAAAAGGAGCTCATGGAGTCATGGCCTGATTCTTCAAGAACCAGCAACTTTACTCTGTGAGAGTTATTCACATGCATAAATGCTTGCAGAAACCAAGTAGAAACAACAAAGCATCAAGACTGGGGAAAATATAGTAGTGGAGAAACATCAAAAATACCAGCAGAATGGTTTTGCTGAGCACCTTACAGCTTGATGTGTATCCAAACTAGAGCCTCTGAGATTTGCAACAAAAAAAGGAAGACAGGATCTCTCCTAAAATGTGATACATTTAGTTTTATCCAGCTAAAACAGGTGAGCAGCCCTAGTATTTTAGTATGTATGTTGTCGTCCTGGCTGAATCAAGGAAAAGCACAGCAACAGAGAGAGAAGTAGATTTTCATGTCATGGTCTACATCATCGGCTTGCTACACCCTCCAGTGGTACTAGAGCTGTTCCAGGGCTACTGGAATAGTGGAAACTACTGATGACCTCTTTATGGTACAGGTTGCACAAATATTTTATTATATCTGCTGACATGTGTTGCTAATATGCATATAATATGTGAAATGCTTTGGGATAGATGAGGTGAACTGAGCTGTATAAATTAAGTCAAGTTTCAGATATATTTTTTTGTTCTTCTGTTATTGTAAGCAGATCATATTCCTGATCTATGAACATAAACATAAGAGGTATAAAAACATACTTTTAAATGTTAAAGACGTTTTGTTTTTCTTTTATTATTTATGCCAAATATAAATGCATTACAAGTTTTAGGACTTAGAAGTAATTTAAAAGGTATAGCAGCCTTTAGAAGAAATGGTTACTTGAGTTTGATCTTATCTTACTCTCTGCTGTCAAGTTATTGGAATTTGTCAGAAGGTGGGAGAAGCAGAAAAGACAGGCTATTTCAATGCAGTGCAGTTTTCTTCCTCTCCTGTTAAATTGTGAAGATAAATTTAACATGCACACAACAAAACCTGACAGTTTTTATCTGAACTCCTGCTATCCTGACTTGTAGCAACTTAAAAGGACCTGTCAGTGGAACTAATGGAAAAAATATTTGGCAGGATAGACTCCAGTCAGTGAAAATGAAGAAATAATAGAACTACCTTATTGAACTTCCCATTAAACAGCAGAAAAATCATCACCCAAGCATGGAAATCACCATCTCATACAAGTGTTAAGATCCTTTGGATTTCATGTAAGTCTGGTGAACAAAAAATGGACATAATATGGTTTTGATTATAGATTAATTTCTATGTTAAGCAGCTTAACCACTCATCTGTGACAAATGTGTATATTGATACACATGTTGGGAGGCTGAAAAAAAATCAGAAAGCAGAAGCCAACATACATCTATTAATGTCCTTGTAACATGATCCTAAGAAAACCAAAGAAAGTAGGAAAGAGATAACTTGCTTGACAGGCAGGATTTTAAGGATAAACTGGTATTTAGAGGAAGACCTTGTACAATGCTCAGACAACTCCCTCCTGCTGAGCAAGGTCTACTGTGCTTGGAGAAATCAGAATGTATATAATGTATATATTTGCATTTCATCATTAATTCCTCTTCCTAAAGAAACAACCAAAAAGACTGCATTTAGCTCATTGTTCAGGCTAGTTAAAAAAAAAAAGAAAACCCAGAAAAGTATCACTGAAACTGAATACTTGAAGGATGTCTTTGTGTCCCTTACAATGGAAACACACACCTTGTACCAAACTGCAGAAGAGAGAAGCTTTGTGAGGGGATTATACAATTCAAAAGCTGAATCTCAATGTACAATTCTTATTTACAGCAATGTTAGTTTCCAGAAAAAAACCTATTTGTCCTCTTTTCAAACAGAGCAGAACTCCATCATAGATATGTCTGAAGGTAGAAATGCAGACCTAAATTATCACCCAGGAGTTAATCTTAGCTTAAAAACAACTTTCTGCCAGGGTTTTAACATAATTCAGGTCAGTTTACACCATCAATAGGTACCATTATCTGTTCTCCACTTCCAGTATCCCAAGACAGGGGAATGTGAACAGGGTGAGTACAATATAAAGCTTTCAACTCAAATATGCCTCCTGAATGTCTCAGATGTTTCAAGAGCCATGGAAAGATCCAAGAGGCATCAAAACCTACTAATTGCAATAACACCTTTCAAGCCAGAGTACCTGTTTTTTCTGCTATGTCTATCACTACCTCAGTGTGTAATTCCTTATTAGTTACAGGTTTCTGTCAGAAAATCAATCCCAGAAGTGTTCACCGGTTGTGTGCCACACCATTTTATTTTCTTGAGAGATGAGATATCCATTTTGATGGATATTAAGATATTTTAAAGAGATTTAAGTTTCTAGTTCTTACTAATATCATTGGGCATGGAGGACCTAAATATCTTTTAAAATCTGACCACTTGTACTGGCTTTTTTTTTCTGGCAAATCATCTCTGAGCTTTCTGATGAAGTGAAAAAAAATTAAAATAGTTAAAGAAAGCAGACATTTCTCCTGAAATTTTCTGTTAGCTGAAAAATCATTTTTAGTTACAAAACAGTTTGAAATAATCCTTTGACGGTTCCTCTGCACAATAATTTTTCCTAAAAGCCATATTAGATGGGCAGCAGAAAATTATACATGTACTTTCAGGACAATTACTAAGCCTGAAAAATCCTGAATGGAGTACTGCACTGTCCTTCGACAGGCTACCCACAATAAACGCCAAAAGATCTTTCAGATCGTTATGCTTTCTCACAGAGTTTGTAGCATGATGACACTATCTTTTCTATTAAGACAGCTCCCATTTTTATATAACTGTCAACAGGTTTGTGTGTCAGCTGAGAAAAGTTTGCTGAATTTTAGGGTGACTGCTAAAAATGTTCCTCTTTTTTATTATCCCAAAATAAATGTAAGTCTCAATTTTATTAAGAAAATAATATTCTCTTTGTTTCTTTCTGCTGGTAAAATGACAGCAACATTTGGTTGACAATAGTGCACTGGAACATAGTTTATCCACTGAAGGAAGTAAGAAGCTTAACAAAATTATTTTTCATTGACAGAAGGAAAATAGACTTTTAAGGAAATTAATTCTGTCATTGGAATAAAGTAGACTGTTAAAAAATTCCTTCTGTCTACCACAAAGCAACTTGTCTGCAAAAAGACATTTTGCCCTCGGGATTCATCATTTGTCCAACTTCCATACCACTTCATCTGGCAGATTTTCCCTGATGGTTTAAGTTTGACCCTGTATACCCTTCTAAGTCACTAAAAAGATAGACTTAGACTGTTATTTACATGAAGGACTATAGTGAATAAGACTTCCTGGACACATTAAATTTGGTAAGTGAAATTTCTTTGATCATTCATGTTTTTTGGGATTATTTCAAAAAAATATCTAAGTGGAAAAAAAGAGAATTGCCTGCTCATGTGTTCCCCTAGTCAGGTATACCAACATATGTTATATCCAGGGTATTTTTATAAGAGATCAAACACTGGTTTACATTATATGTGGACACAGTTTCTGAGAAATCTTCAAAACTCTGATACTGAAATGTTATTATCCAACCATACAGTAATTTGCTGCACTGTTTATTTCTCTGTATGCATATGCAATTGCATATGATAAAAGAAAATTAAACATCAATGTTTTGCAGGTGAATTACCCTTTTCTTGTAATGATCTCTTGGGCAATATTATAATCACAGAAAGGAACAGGAATAAATTTATCTCTATTCCCACCTTCTCCTGTTCTATTAATTCTCCATAAATTGTTACTGATTCTCAGGAATGGCAAACTAAGGAGATTTTTCAAGCCATCTTCTGTACTATTAACTACTTATTATTTAGTCTTGAATTCAGTCCTTCATGTGGACCGTACCTCCAGAAAATCAAGCCTTCTGTCTCCAATATGAGACACCTAATGGAAACAACAGGAATTTGGGGGGTTTGTATATTCCCATGAATTTTTATTCACCAAAAACTTTTGCTTAGTTTTAATTTTTCCATTTATATAGTGTTACATTTCACCTTCATCTGACGTGCTTAGTTAACAATAGCAATGTGGAAGTGATGAAAGGTGAAAACAAGAAACTGAAAATTACAAAGAGCAAATGTTTGCACAAACTGACCAGCCCAGCTGGAAGACAGAGATCGTTCTGAGGCTGACACTATCTGCAGGCATGCCCCAAGATATTTCATTTACATTGGAGCATTATTTACCTAAGGTTACCATTTCATTTTACCCATAAAACACCCAAAAATCAAATATCCCCTTACCTGATGCCAGAGTTTTGTCTGAATTCTCTTCATGCTGTGAATGAATTCTGATGGGTATTTTTCCTCATGTTGCCTTCCACCAAAGTTTGTCTTTGAGCTTTAACAGTTCCATGAGTTTCAGGCTTAGCCAATTATCTAAAAAATCACTGTGAACATAACTAATTCAAATAAGCTTTCCATTGCAGTTCCATCACAATTAGGAAGGAAAAAAAAAAAAAAAGGTGTCACTGGATACACTAACATTGTTGTCAAAAAAAGATAACTTCAGTTCCTTTGTTTAAATAGAGCTCCCAACTCTACGTTGCCTACATGACAGCTAGTAAGAAAGATGAACTATACTGATCTTTATTAGATATGTAATATGAATTTTTGTGGAATATTTATTTAGGATAATTTATGAGAAAAATCCAGACATATTATGGGGGTTTTGTACATGGAGTACATGTAATCCTAGACAGTTTCCTGTAAGATTATTTTTTAATCTGATAAGGTCACTTAAGAGCATTAGCAAGTGCCAAAGGTCTGATATATTACAGTAAATCAGGTTACACTTCACAAGATCCTTAAAACAAAGGCACTACAGTCGGAATCACATCTACTAAATGTTTACAAATACAAATATCATTCAATAGACTATACCAGATGAAAAAAATCACTATCCTAAAGAAAAAGACAGCTCTCTCTGATATAAGACACAAAGATACGCTCTACAACTCTATCTCTAATATAACACATTATTGTACCCAGAGAGTACCTGAGGCAAGGAACCTCCATTCCCAAATGTCCATTGCAAAGCATCAGCCAAAGACTTCAGTAAACGCAGAAGCATTTTCAGGAGTCGTATAAAAATGAGTCTATTGCTGTGAGCACAAATATAGCAGTAAAATACTTGTATTACCATCAAATCCATAATGAAAAAGTGGAGTTCTAGATCAATATTTTTTGTAACACCAAAGAGATTACCATTAAATAGACTTAATCTGTGCCAAGCTTTTTCACATGACTATTTCTCTCTCAAATGAGTAGAACTACTGAAATGAGATACTAATTACACCACTGAGATATGCTCCACAGAAATAATTTCTTTTATGAGTCCTATTCCTGGAGATTTGACACTTCTTACCAGGTGTAGCAGCTCCCAGCCATCCCTAATGGTGAAAGGTCTAAAACCTCTGACAGGTATTCCCACTGAATTCATCAGTATAATCTGAGTTTTATCTTAACAATAGGAATTAGGTTATTCAATGTAAGAGAGAAATGCTGATGTCATCTATAGTAAAGACACAAGAACACAAGAACAAAATTGTTCATAAAAATAATGTACAAAATGTACAATATAAATAATAAAGAACAAAAGGAGTGGGATTCATCTCATTTGACTCCTACCATCTAAAATCCACACTAGATGTTAATTCCAACAGGTTTGCAAATCTATTTAACAAGGGAATGAAGTGCAGCTGAAACTGTTTGTCTCCATTGACTACAAGAATATCGTAACGCTGTGAACTTAGATCAGGCACCAGACTTTTAGCCAGCTACAGTCAGGTAAGATGACCTTATCTTAAGTTTCTAAAGAAAATTCACCAGATGGGTCTCCTGAAGAAACCTAAAATATATAGAAAGCATGGAACTTACATACAGTATTTTTTCAGTTGTATTTGAGATAACCTGTTGTTCTTCACTGAAACTACATAAAAAACTTCTAGGAAACTCAGAAATTAAGTACATAAAAAGTCTTTGCAGAATGGACCATATATTCTGCAATCAAACATAAATTTCTCTTATAAATCTATACTAAAATCAGCACAGAGATGCAAATCACAGCTTCTAAATTGATGCCTCTAGGCCAAGATAGAGTTTTCTCTTGTAATATTTTCAGTGAAATTAACAATTTCTGTAACATAGTGCCTGAAAAATAGAGACACTAATTAGAACTCAAAAAGTCATCTGCTGTAGTTAGATTGTCATTTGGTACTTGACAGCAAAATCATAAAAACAGGAATGAAGTAAAAGATTCACTTCTCTACTTCTGCTTAAATTTTCTTGATTAAAATTAAATACAGTCTTATATTTTGAACTGGTTATTTTGTTATGAAATATTGGTTCCAGCAGTCTTGGTGTAATATGGCTGGAGACTTAAAGTTATATAACAGCAGAATTAAAACTCCAGCTCTTTTCCTTTCAGAGACAGGACTCAAAGTAAAAATTTATTTATATGAAGTGTTGTTGAATGGAAAATGATTTTTATTTTTCACTGCCACCACCAAAAAGCACGCAAATGACCAATGTACTCAGGATTGCTGTACATAAGGGATTTGTCTCTCCTTTTTCAGAAGTTTGAAAGTCACTAAGAATGACAGGACTCACTTCAGCATCCCCTGTTCCTAAAGCTCCATCCACACCTTTTGCCCCAGGGAATATTAGCCAGAGCTGTACACCTAGAAGAGACGCTGGGAAAAGGAGAGAGGTCATAAGCAAAATTTTTGAAATCCCATTATAATTAAATGAAATAGATTCAACAAACATAATTTTGTAATTAAAAGTCTTTCATTTTAGTAATTGCAAATAAGTAGTTTCTACAAGAGCTTCAAGATTTTTTTTTTTTTTTCACTCTGAAGTGGAATGAAATAAATGTCAGAATAACAACACATCAATTCTTGATCAACACATTTTAGAAGTGTTTCAAAAAATGCCTTTCCTCCAAAGAAACATAGTTGTAAGCTTACGCCTCATGTTGGTTACAAACCCTTCTGAAAATCCTGGACTTTATAAGACGTGTTGTCTGTAAGAAATGTTCTGTATAAAGAATACAGAGCCATTGAAAATTATATGATAAATTCATACGGTAATAAATTTATCAAAATGATAAATTGTTTTATAATCGGACATTTTTGTCTGTGCAGTTGTGACTACATTCAGCATTACATCAGTTTAGCTAAGCCAAAAAAAAAAAAATCAATAAGCAAGTTAGCCTTGATCTAACACTATGAATTAACATTTTGTTTGTCTTTTAATGAATCAAATATTTGTAAAAGATAATATGAAAACTGAAAAATTTCTTCAATAAATCTTTTTTACAGGGAAAATTAATAGATAAAGTTATGTCTCTAGAAATGTTATCATTACATTAATCCAATTTATTTGAGTTATATTGCTTTCCAGAACCTCTGCTCAAACCAGTGAGTTTATCAGATGTGTTTTTATAAGACTCCTTTAAACATATAGCATGCTATTGCTATAATATTAAGTCAAACTAAATTGAATCATTTATCTTTTTAGAGAAAAACTGAATAACACCATAATAACTGAGGGGTGAAAAGAAGTATTAAAAGCACTTTATTTAGCTACCTCAGTATTCGTAGCTGCATCTTCTGACTCAGATTTGTTCTGCAGACTTGCAAAGTTCTATTAAAATTCAAGTCAGTTTAAGGAAAAATAAAATTTGATCTATTTAATGAAAGAACTCACTTCAAACAGTAAATGTAGCTGCAGGGGAAAAAAAAAAAGTAATAAATTTAAAAATCCCAAACTCTGTTACGATTTTCAACATGCATCATAATTATTCCGTAACTTCAAGAGCTTTCCAAGTCAAACAACTATTTTGAGGAATTTAAATAGCCTAGAAATTCTCTAGCTTATTGTTGTCATTTACATTCCGCATTGTACACCAGAGCATTATTTGACCTACCCACACAAATACATAAAGACTAATTTAATAAAATTAGCTGTTCCAGGGCTGGTGTGCCTTCCCAGGCTATTGAGGAGGTATTTCAACTGCGTAATTGAATAGATACGATCTCTTCCAGTCACAAAACTCATGGCTCACTTTCTGCAAGGGAATTATTCATGTGAGTGTCAGGGCACATTTCAGCAAAAGCTGCAGAGTCACTGCCCTCATACCAGAAAAAGGAGACATCTAAACAAATTGCCATGTTCCCAGGATCTAGAAGTTTTCAAAATTCTCAGAATAAAATAATGCTGTATTTTTTTGATTAACACTAAATAACTGAGTGTGGCTGATTCATCTTCATATATAAACATATGTTTCATTGATAACTAGATTATAAATTTGCATTACTTTATTACAATTATTATTCTCTTCTTGGAAAATGTTCACTGAAGCAATGTATGCATTAAAGGTTTGTCTTAGCTTTTTTCCAAACTCATAAAAGGGTCACCGATTCTCTTCTGTAATTTTCAAGGACCTAAAATTTGCTACCAAGAGTTTTCTGACTCTGCTGTGTGTTAGTTTAAACAATGACCTTTTCAGTCATTTTTCTAGGAAGAGTAATTGTCTTACAGGTCATGATAAACATAAACATAGTGAGCTGGTGGCCAAGTGCCAGGATTGTAAGACATTTACAATCTGATGCAGAACAGTTTAGTAATAGTAGAATTATTTTTTAGTAAATGAGTAGCTTAACAGTAGTTAACAGAGTGAAAGCAAAGAAACAGAAAGGTTAATACGGCTCTCTATGCCTTTATATTTACTCTAACTTTAACTATCTTTGTTTAATAAAGGAATCATTCTTGAATTATGTGTGAAGGCTAATTTGTAGTCAAGATCCAGCAATGTTAAGCTAGAATGATCCCTAGAAGATGCTATTTAGTTCATTCATACAGGCAAGGTAAGACTAGCCATACCAATATATTTCTCAATATTTACTTGTCTACCATATATGTGAAGACTTGCACGGATAAAGCCTTGTTAGTCTCCCCAGAGAGTCTATACAGAGGCTGGCCTTTTTTCTAGTTATGAAGTTTTTCCTAACACCTGGTCTGAATCTTCATTGCCTCAACAAAATTCTGCTATTTCTCTTACAAAGCTGAGACTCCTTTCACATACAGTCCTTTCTCCACCACCCTTTCTTCTTCTTTTTTTCTTCTTTAGTCTAAACAATCTTGAATCTTTAAGTCTTTTCTGTAGGAAATATTTTCTGGATGCCTAGGAGTTGTGTCCTACTGAAACGTTTTCAGGTGGTCCAAGTCTCCCTCAGAGTGAAGTAACTGACTCTAGACTAATGCTTTACTCATTTTGAATAGGACAGGGTTATATTGCTTATCTCAGATTATTCTTCATTCTGTTTTCCAGGATGATGTTTGCCTTGTAAGACATCAGTGCTGCCTCATGTTCAATTTACAATCCCAACCCCTCTGAACCTGTAAGTTACAGTGCCAATACTATGTCCTACAGCTGCCTAGCTGTTTATCCCTGCCAAGGCCAGGACTCAAAGTTTGCCCATGTCAAATGCTAATTTATCTTTCCCAGACTATTTCTCCAATTTCTCCACATCATGTAATTTCAAAACCTTTCAGCTAACACACCAGTAGACCCCTCCTGGCTCTTTGCACCCTGTATTAGCATCTGGCCATTAACAAAAACACTGAATGGCAGCAGGGTCAGAACAACCCTTACAGAATCCCTCTGGATGCCCCTTCCATTTTAATAATGGCATAGAGTTACTCAAAATAACTCTCTGAATATGTTCCCAACCAGACTGAAAGCCATGATACAGTATTTTCATCTAGACCATGCTGCCCAGTGTGCAGAGGCTACTCCACAGTTTAAAAGACTATGTTTGTGGAAGCTGTGCTATAAGTCTATCTTGCTATATATTTTTGACTACATTGAAGCTCTTGACCCTGCTTAGTGAATAAATAACATGAAAACATATTATGGGCAAATACAAAAGGAGGCAGATGGTATGCTTTATTTTCCCTTGTATTTGTTTACCACCCACCAGGGCAATGATCTTGGGTCAGAATGGGCTGTGACAGACAAGAAGAAAAGAGGCCAGATGTTCGCTATGAATTGTTGTTGTATTAAATTAATGCCAGTCTGAAATCTCACTAGCAATAGGGTCGCTACTGCTGTGACACAAAAAAAGAAAAAAAGAGACTGCAACAGATGTTTCCAGTTTTTCAAAAGACTTTTTTTTATTATTTCACACTAATCTAAAGCTTCAGTGACATAAGTTTCTCTTACTGTCCCCAAGACATACAAAGAATAAGCAGATGCTTCTCATAATTTTGCAGTTCCTGATCTGAACACAGGTCAAAAGTATGAAAGGGTTATACAGTAACTAACCTCAGTCCTGGAAGCCATATTGGCAACTTAGTGGAGCAATCCCAGGGGGCTAATTTTCCACTCAGAGGCTCAGATCATGCATCAGAATATGGTCATGCTGCTGCCGGCACCCAAGAAACCTTGCTCATAGCTAGGTCAAATATCTGTGCATGGCACTGCGCTGCATGGTGTAGAGATACTGAGGAGAAAGAGAGATAGAGAGATAAAGTCAAATGCTACATATCTGTCTGTAAACTAACAAGCCATGTGAGGAAAGAAAAAATATCAAAGTTTAATAGAAAGGTAATCCCCTAAGTATCCTAGTCACTTTATATATATTAATTACCCAATGGTGAGACAGCTATACATGTTATGGATGGATAAATAATCTATTTTAAAGGAAAACCCCAGCCATGTCTCATTCTGAAGCAAATCCCTAGCCAGTGTAAAATGACATATCTCCCTTACAGCCAAAGATGCTGTGGTTGATTAAAACAGCTTCAGATGTTGCCCACTAAGGCCTCTTCCATATGGCCTGCAGCCATGACCATTTGGTGCATCTTATTTCTGTACATCTGCATTACTTCCCCTGCAGTGACAAGACAGGACCTTGTGTAGGGACATTTGATGCTTGTTTGATGTGAGATGAACCATGGACATTGACAGTAGATGTCCATGAGATGAGAGTAACTTTTACAATATATATAAAAGCTTAGAAAATGGAGTGGGATTCATAGACTAAGTGAAGGAAAGGTTTGCAAAGGTTAGTGTGTTGCTAAATAAAGCAGTCCTTTTAAAAGGCTGAGCTTGCCTCTATTTTAAAACAAACGTTTTAACAGCATGACTGTTGAGATGACAGCAAGAAACCTTAAGAATCTTATAAGAATCATTTGCAGAAAAGGAGCTGGTTCAAAGGAACCATTGTAGACCTAATTCCAGTTGCTTTTATCAATGCTAACTTTACAGTGTAGGAGAAAGAGAGTGTATAGGCCACCGGCAGCCCATAAGATTATTTTTTGTGCACTGCAATGCTAGTAAAGGTAAGGCTACAAGTATTTACATTTACAAGTGTTCTGAACTGTCACACTGTTACACACATCAATTCTTTTAACCAGACAACTATTGCTAGAATCTAGGGTATGGCTGTAAATGCATAAATGCTACAAACACAAATTGTCATGGGTGTATTCACTAGCATCTATTCTACAAGTAGCTTTTTCTTAAAATCTTTAAATGCTAAGGCTTAGTGCATTTCTAGCTAGTATTTTAACTCTACAGTACAGCAAAACAAACAAAATATATTGAAATCCATTCATTTCTTTCATTTAAATTTCATACAGGGAGCTATATTTATTTTTATCTTAGAAAAATCTATCTAGAACATACATTTTTAGTCTTCCTGATCTTGCTGAGAGTCTTGGACACATCAGAAGTCTCTTGGCCCTACTCACTCAGACAGCATCAACAAACATAGCATGAAGACAGGATCAAAATAGGCCCTGTGAAATTTGGTCCCTGAAGAAACATTACTCTGGAGGCTGGAAAGGAGAAGAGGCATGTGTCTGCAACCCCTCCCGCAAAGAGAAGAAGAGATAGCTGTGCTCATGGAAAGCATCTATTACGCCCACATGAAACACAGTGTCTCTTCAAAGTTTTATGAATCTTGCTTGGTGATGTGGAATCACAAATGATAACCAGAAGTAAAAATTGCATTCATTACAGGTAACTCTGGTTTACATTTTGCTGTGTTGTAATATATGAGAGGATATTTTTAATATTTGATGATTTTTGTTTAATCTACAGACATTTTTATTTGTATTTTATCACTGACTTGAAAATTTTAGCAGCACTGAAAGGTTTTCTAGCCTGTATTATATGGACTTCCTTTTGTGGATGTAGAGAGATAAATATAGAATCATAATCAGGTCAAGGGAGGTGATTCCCCCCCTCTACTCTGCTCTTATGAGACCCCACCTGGAGTACATAAGAAGGACATGGACCTGTTGGAGCGAGTCCAGAGGAGGGCCATGAAGATGATCAGAGGGCTGGAGCACCTCTCCTATGAAGACAGGCTGAAGGAGTTGGGGTTGTTCAGCCTGGAGAACAGAAGGCTCCTGGGAGACCTTATAGCACCCTTCCAGTACCTGAAGGGGGCCTACAAGAAAGCTGGAGAGGGACTTTTTGCAAGGGCGTGTAGTGATAGGGCAAGGGGCAATGGCTTTCAACTGAAAGAGGCTAGATTTATATTAGATATAAGGAAGAAATTCTTCACTATGAGGGTGGTGAGGCACTGGAACAGGTTGCCCAGAGAAGCTGTGGATGACCCACCCCTGGAAGTGTTCAAGGCCAGGTTGGATGGGACTTTGAGCAACCTGGTCTAGTGGGTGGTGTCCCTGCCCATGGCAGAGGGGTTGGAACCAGATGATCTTTAAGGTCCCTTCCAACCCAAACCATTCTATGACTCTATGATTCTATGACAACAGCATTGGGCATTTCTTTGCAGAAACACTTACTACATTTAAATTTCTCAACAGTCATCAGATTAATTTCTTTCAACAGGACAAACTCAGCTCTGGAATTTCCTCTGAAATATAAAGAAATGGCACCAGAGAGATGAAAAACCAAAGGAGAGGGCCAACAGAAGAAGCATAATAAAAGGTGTTATTCATTTCTTAATTCTTATAGCAGTGACTCCTAGCACCCATTTGCTACTGATAAAGAATTATGATAAAACATGTGGCATCCTCAATTCCTCAACAGTGCATGCCTGCATTCTTACAACAAGGAAATCAGTATCTCTTTCATGCATCAAATGAAAGGAACAAGAGGCAGAAAGTAACATGGGCTTTACAGTGTGCATTCTATATTTAAGAGTACACATCTTATGCCCTCTGCTTATACCCAGGGAATAGGACAGTCCCATTCCCCAGGAAGTGAGACAAGTATTTAAAATCATTTCTTCAGTGAGGTCACCTCCTCCCATTCTTTCTCCTTGATTACCTGCTGACTTTTGCAGTGAAGCAGCATTTTTAGCTGCAGAGACACAATCCTATCAATAGCCAATATGAAACAGTAAAGTGTTTCAGCAACAGTGGCCAAAGATTTTGAAAACATATTTGGCTTCTTCTGGTTAGAAAGGTATCTATTGCTTCTAGTCAACAAATATAGTATACATTTGGCCCCAGATAGTACTAGACTAAATGTTCATCAGTGAATTTGTAGTTGGCTAGTTTAGCTGTAAAACCAAGTTAAATTTATGCCATCTCCTAAATATTCCCATGCATAAATATGTGGTAAATTTCTTACAAGGCAGAGTCTTGAATGTGTGCAAAACATATTTCATACTTTATAAAATAACACGTGTGTAAATGCTAGCACATAAATGAGTGAAGAAGGAAAACACAGTAAGTATATGCTCAATGGCAATGGGGAGATAAGAAAACAGAAATAATAGTGCATGGTGTGCATCATTCTCACTTGAGGAGTGACAAGAACTGAACTAACTCAATAGTCAGTATATGGTGATTGCTGGGTGTCAGATTGTCAGGCTCGGGGAAGGTTTGTAATGATTCCAAGGGCGAAATTAAGACACAAATGAGGTCATATGCCGCCAATCAGATGTTTTATTAGGTAAATATAAAAGAGTAAAGCAATAGGAAAGGCAGGAAATATTAGGAGGAAATTAAGCAAGTATTCAGAGAGGTAAGCAAAGGATAGTCACCACCATGGATCCAGCGGCGTCCTGTTGGTCCACAGTCTTCAGTTCTTCGGTGGTGGAAAAGCTTTCAGTCTTCAGTTCTTCGGTGGTGGAAAAACTTCTACCCTTTCTGGTTTTGTTGTGCCGTCTTTTATCCCATGTTGGAGAGGGAGTTTGCCCTCTCATTTCCATTTGGTTAGCCAGGGCAACATCACGTATGTCACATGTGCACATCTAATCACACAATATGTATTGTTGGTGGGCAAGCTGCCTGGCCCGGATACCAATTGGTGTCCCATTCTTGGTGGTGCCTGATAAGCCAAAGAATGCCCTACTGCTTCAGCAAGTTTGCATGTTCCCTTGCAAGCTAATGATACCTGATAAGCCAAAGAATGGCCTGCTGCTTCCTTGCAAGCTAATGGTACCTGATAAGACAAAGAATGGCCTGCAGCTTCAGCAAGTTTGCACATCTCTTTGCAAGGTAGTGGCACTTGATAAGCCAAAGAAGGGTCCACCCTGGGGTCTTATCAGACAGAAGAGTGGTCTGCTGTCCAGTCTTATCAGATAAACACACCCAAGCAAGCTTTGAGACAATTGTTCTTATCACTTCAGTCTCTTACACACACCCAAGCAAGCTTTGAGACAATTGTTCTTAACACTTCAGTCTCTTACACTGGGAGACTGAAAATTAGGAGCCTAAGTGTAAAAGTATATCCTGTTAAGCAATATTAAAAATTACAGTATAGTAAAACGCATTAACATGGCAAAGAAACAGCCTGCAGGGCAATTCATGTCATCTTTTCCAAATTTTAGCTATTGTTCATGAACGTTCAGTGCCTCTGGATGATCAGAAGTTTTGGTCTGTCCATTTGGAACTATTTTAATCTTTGATGGATGTTGCAAAATCATGTCTGGCCTTTAGTTTCTTTAAAGTGCCACAATTTTCTTCTTTTTCATTACTGTTTTACGAGCGAAACCTGCGTTCAAACGCATACATCATGAAAAACCATCTCAATAACAGAAAATGCCACCAATGTTCAGTAGTTGCATCAGCTTTTGAACTGTGTGTGTGTTCACGTCTACATAAATGTATATACACACCAGTACACACACACACATATTTGGATATGTATGTAAAGACTAACATCCCAAATTTAAATTTAATTTAAATATATTCAAATAGAGTTCTGATTCAAATAGATTTTCAATCTGTTCCCGGTCTTTGTGAAATTAACTACTTAGTGTTATTCCCCCTACACTTCCTCTTCTTTTTAGGTTGATTATTATCCAGAATCCAAAGATATACATATACGTATACGTATACATATACATATACATATACATATACATATACATATACATATACATATACATTATTGCCATATCCAGTTGCCTTCTGATTCTAAGTCTCATATCCCATACTATATTTATGTGCAAATTATATTCTATATCGCATTCCATCCTATATTTAACAGATACTGCTTTGTAATTTTGCTAGACTATTTCACTCTGTTCTGTTAAATAGGAAATGTGTACTCCATGTTTGTGTATTGTGTACTCCAGTACACAAATAACTAAGCAGGGGTACCTATCAAGAGCCAGAACTACTTCAGTAAAGTACCATCACACTAATCCAAACTCAGTAGCAACGGCTTTATATGTCACCTTTTTGTGCACAGCCTAATTGCTGTTTTTACTTTCTTGATTCAAACAATGTTCTGGGACATAATTTTAGCAAGTTTAAATTATACAGCTCTAGCAAATAAGTACGGGGTATTATGTACTAAATTATACTGGAAGTATACACACTACATATATTGCTTTAGAATTTTGTTAGTTGTTAATGAAAATTACAAGGAAAATAAAAATAAGTATTAACATGGGCCTGTTGAACAGAACTCATTCCCAGCATTTTACTTAGGCAACAGGGTATCCTTCTATTTCTTGTTCAACACTAAATAGGGAGCACAAAGAATGTACTCTAACAAATACAGAGGCAATATCTAAATTCCTGGCTCTCTTCATGGAAATTAGATGCTTTGTACTTTTGTCATGTTTAATAGCATTTTGATGCCTCAGGAAAAAAAAAAAAATTCATAACACCCTGTGCATACAAGGGATGAGAACTGTAAATACAGTGATACATTAAGAGAAGAAAAATTGAATGTTTTAGCAAAAGACACTGTCTTAACAGGCCTTGAATATTAGTATGATCTTTAAAAATCTAAAGATAATCTTATTTCTAAAATTATCGCTACTTTACTATCAATAGAGAGTCCTCTTATTAATCTATTTTCCTCTAATCTTGGCTTGTTTTCCTAATCAATATTGTTTGTTACTAGAAGATAATGAACTAATTGACATACAGCCTTAGTGTTATTGTAAGATGAAGAAATATGTTTTTAACAGTTTCTTCATTCAAAGAATATCTCTCTCTCTCTCTCATCTAATTCAGAGATTACTTTTTTCCTCAAGAGGACAAATTGAGATTTTGCAGTCTTTGAGATTTTTCTCTGTTTGAACTGGGGAAGACAAAATTTCAACAACAGCAACAGAAAGCCATGCCCAATGATCACTTTGGGTTATCGCAGGGTTTTGCTCTAGTTTTGAACTTTTACATGTTATTTATTACAGTTTATGTTATGAAATAACACATTATTTCAAGCTATTTTTGTCTTCAAAATTAAAAAAGGAAGAGGCACCAATTTTGAAACTTTTACTCCCAATACATTTTGGAAAGATGAAACAAACTGAAATCAGTCTTTTCTCACAAGCAGATTAGACTTTGATGAATTTGTACTTTCCAATTACAAAAAAAAGGTGTTAAAATAATCTCAGCCAGGACTTTGATATTCTCTCCTAGTCCCCCTCAACCTTATAACAGCAACCTTTCTTCCGAGCCCAATAGCTTTTTACATTTAAAACCAAATAGGAATATTCTGGAACAGTTATTAGCTAGTTTAAAATACAGTTCCAACAACTTCACACTAAACCGGTTAAAGATCTGCCTTTCATGGTTTATGTCAACAGTCAGAATGACTAGTGCTGCAGTTAAGTTCCTTGCCATATATTTATGTTTCTCCTTAACAAGGATTGAAGGTTTTGTTTATTATTCTTGGCCTTTAAAGCCTAGGTAAATTCCAGAATTTGTGCTGAACTAAAAAGTTTCAGTGTTATCTGGAAACCTCAACAGTTAAATTATCAATAAAGTAGACAGAAGTCCAAAAATAATCTTTCATTTGCTAGGAAGCTGAGCTGTAAAGCCTGACCTCATTAGGTTCTTTCTCACAGTTTTCATTTAAAAATAATAATCTCAGAAGTGAGTGCAGTAGTCTGTGAGGATGTAACAGTACAGATTTCCACATCAAAGTGCCACCAGCTAAGATACTTTATCTAAAGTGTATTTTATAGTGTGAGATATGCAATCTCTTTCAAGTCACATGCTGCTACTCTTGATACTAGCTAAAGCCTTATTGCAGAAATAGTCTCTCTAAAGAGATTAATCTAGCAACATAGGTGAGAGTATGTGTGCCATATTTTTATAGATGAAGGCTAACATTGCCCCTTGGTTCAGACCAGTTGCTAAAACTAATTGGTTTACAGATACTTGTTTATAAACTGACTGGAAAAAAATAAAGTGGAATAAAATGCAGAGGGAAAAAAAGAAACCTTTCAGATTAACAGACTGACTCAAGAGAGATGGGTTTATACTGATCATGGGAAAATTGAGGATGAATGTTAGATACAAGTAGGTTCAAAATAAGTGGCAAATGAAGAAATCCTGTTTTGAAGATATATTTTTGAATGATAGAACATATTTTTTAAATACAGAATATGTTAAAGAGGAGCTAGATGCAAAGGTGCCATGGTTTCCAACCCCATGGTTTCACCAAAATTAAAGGCAATAATGAAGAAAAAATGGCAAAATTTGACATACATCTGTCTAGTCTACTATAACCTCTGGCCTAACTAAATATACAATTATATGTTCATCACATACCATGTGTCAAGCCCGGTGGTGGAGCTGAACTGAGTTTGCTTACAGGGAGGGTTTTCGGGTATGGTGTGCTCAGTTATCAGAACGTTTCAGACAATGAGTCACTGGGAGCCCTGAGAAGCAGCATCGTCAGCAAAATCTTTGACCATGCTGCTGCTGGGAAGGATGCATTAATGACACTGCTAATGTCAAGGAACTGACATTGTAAAGATTAATTTACAGTAAAAACTACTCTGGAGAAAGTAGGTCAGATAGAAGTTGATCACATCCAAGCCATTTAGGCACCTTCATCATTAATTTTAAACTATGTTGACTGCCTTTGGGCAGTGGGTGAAAAACCCACATTTTAGGGGTTTAGCATTTTTTTTCCTTTGGTAACCTTGGAGAAATATTTGATTTTTTTCAATGCAGTAATGAATTCTGCTACAGCAAATATACTGCAGTTGATAAAAACAAACCATTTGACAAACTGTCAGAAATGCATATACAAAATGACAGCTACCTCCTTTAGTGTTCTTAGAATAATGAACTTTAAAATTAAAAACAACTATAATTAACTTTTACAAATGTTGGGATGCAGAGCAGAATCCTCAGGCAATCATTCCCAGGATGTTCAAGGCTCAGAGTTGACTCTCCGTTCTGCCTAATTTGAAGCAAAACCTCCTCCGTAACAGTCTGCTGGCAATAACAGGTGGATGACCTTTTACTGGAGACGGGATGCTGCCATGAGTTACCTATCCCGTTTACAAGAAGAAAAACACCACCATATTCTCACAATGCAATGTAAATTCCTTACGCAAAGAATTGTAACAGAAGCATAAGAAGGGCAAGGAGTGTGACATGACAACTCCAACCTAAGATGATGCATTTCCCCAAGAGTATGTCAGTGAAAAATTTGTGTCATTGGGAACCCTTATTCTTTGCTAGCTTCCTTCTTCTTTCAAGTTTAGACAAGGAGAAAACAAAAAGCTAAAGGAAGAGACATTAACTTCATGTGCACTCATCTCCTGCAGCAATAAGTGAGGGAAGGTCTGGTTCCTACCCTATGAGCCAAGATAAGGCACTAAGGAAAATGGTGAAGCATAACCTTCATGTCACTGTAGAAAACCCCATGCCATTGTACATTGTATTTAAAAAGATATCCCACTTGGTTTCTCTGGATATCACTCCAGGAATTCTAAAACTTAAGTGAAATCTGTTAGACTTTTTACAGGTTTTTAGACCCTCTACTACATCTCTACTTAATTCTAGAGTAGCTTACTGGGAAAGCAGTAGAAGATGAAAGTGGTGGAAAGCTGTAGGAATTCTCCTCCAGTGGCAGAATGGGCTCCAATTTATTTCTTAGACATTACCTCCAAAGACTTGCATGCCTTACAAGATCAGCACAAAGTAGCATTGTTTCTCCCTCCTATACAGACACTGGATTCAGGCTCCTTTTTGTTTTCTGTAACACAAAATTACCCAGTTCTACTGTTAAAGACCACTCTTCAGGCATTGAGGAAACATTTGGGTTTGTCCCTTAATACTGCATTTGGGAAAGTGACTCAGCTGGAAGAACAATTGCATGTGAGACATTTATCCTAGGTTTTCATGTTTTATTTTAACCTGTTTTTCTTTGACATAAGTGTAGAGACTTATAAGCCAGAAAATGTTATTCCGTAAACAAATAACCTCACCTATGCAAAGGTATATCCCAAAGCTTTGCTATCAGGAGGATAAATCTCTGAGATTAAGATAAGTCTCTGAGAGCTGTTTTTTTCTTAGCATATCAATGGTACAGGGCCTCCAACTTCATGATGATTTGGTTGTACAAGGTGCAAATATTGAAGACATTCACACTTCTGTTCAAACCTCACAAACTGTTTAATTTCACTGGCATTACTTCAGATTTTCACTAGGTCTGTTCACAGCAGAACCTGGCCCATAGTCTAACAAACAGACTTGACAACTGATGATACATTAAGACATGCCCTAGCACACTGAGCAAAAAGTCACTACAACAGATGCAGAAAATCAATTCTGCTGTACCAGAAAAAGGCAGCTTCCTTAGTTTCAGAGGGCATTTTCTGTCATTGTGGAAAGCAGATTTAAACACAAAGGGGATGATCCTGCATGTTCTGATAGTAATTTTCTGCTCTTTTCTCAGCTTAAATAACTAGTTACTCAATTATTATTTTTTCATGCTCTGTTCAGCCATTTTAAAGTGACATTCTACAGGGATGGTGATAAGTATTCTTTCTTTAATCCACCACAACAGAATAGTAGATAAAAAGTAGCTCAAAACTCAACTACACGAACAGAAATGGAAGAGGAAGTAATATTGAATAACAAGCAGAAACATAGTGACAGTTAATTAATCACAAGCATTAATCAATTAAAACTGTGCTTCAATATCACCACAGATGAGGCCATTTCTACAGATATGTACAATCCACCTGTCTATATCCCATCTTAATAACTGATTTTTTCCCCCTTGAGCTGGCAACAGTGATTAAGGGATTATTGTAGGTTCTTCTATCTACAGGAAGACAATAGAAAACGTGGAAATAAGCTGCGATTCACAGGTGACAGCAGGTATATGCAAGGGTAAGAATAGAAATAGGGAAAACTAACATGACAAAGCAATTAATGTGCCTAACTTCAACTGTTTTAGAAGTTCTTGTCTACCTTATCCCACATGTGAGGAACTCTCCTCATTTCTACTGCCCTTCTGTCCCACCCAGTGCTGACTCACCTGGATCCAGTTCCACCAGGGATGCATCCCATTGCCAATGTATGGCAATAGAAGCAAATAGTCTTTCTGTGGTGACTCTTCAGTGAATTTGTCTATAAATTTCTCAGACTATAATGTCCCAGACAGTCCTACTCCCAAACAGAAGAGCTGTCACACTCTGGATGTATCTGACAGGTACATCACAGATATGCTGATACAAACAAAACATTTTACTTTTTTCCCTTATACTGGTATAGCACTGACAAATCAACTTCAATTAGATAATCTGTGGTAGCTTGATTTATGCTTCACTGATAGCTCTCCTAATTTTAGACAAGCAACAGGCTTGGAATTCAGCACACTTAGTGAAGGTACACTGAGAACTGAAAACGCATTTCAGAGATTTGCCTTGGGGTCTGAAAGAGCAGGAGCCAATTTATTGTCTATGATTGAAATCAGGAAAGCTTTGAACTCAAATCCTAAGGAGAAGCTCAAGTAATTCAAACTTGTAAATCACACACAGAGAAAAATGGTTTGCTCCAAGCTCAGCAAAACAGAATAGTTATGTTTGGCAAAGGTCTTGTACAGACCTGTATACTTATAATTGCTGGGGGAAAGCACACAGCAAATGATTTAGAGGTTTCATCTGAACAAGTGCAAAAGCATTCACTGAGTTTACTGATGACAGGAACTGCAGGGAGGAAAATGAAGAGAAAAATAGACAGGTACTCCCTTCACAGCTTCAATGCCTTGCCTTTTTGAATTCTGCTGAACAGCTATCATCATCACCTCACAAGAAAGCACTCTTTCCCTACAACAGACTCTGCATTTGCAAATACTGCAGCAGTGTCAAGGTCTGTGATTTATGCTGATGTGTTTTCAGATTGCTTTCATGTTTAATCTTGAACAGAAAAGTGTGGGACCCAGCTTTCCTATAAATTATTTTGGAGCATGAACTAGATTCAGGCTGCATCTCTACAAGTGGCTAAGTCTACCACATGGCCCACTGTCACCAAAATGAGAGAAGCATTGCTCCCATCCCATCCCACCCCTTCCTGTTTCTTCACTCTCTCACTCCTCATCCCCATTCCAGATGATTTCCTCCCTTGAGCCAGCTAAGGCACTGACTGAACCGTTCTGTACAGAAGAAGCAGAACCCATCTCAGCAGAAGACTACCCTGTATTTTTCTAGATTATTTTTCTGCCATATTTGTGAGCAGCCACAGAAAGGACCAGTGAGCATCAGAGCAGTCACGAGTGACAGTAGCACATGGCAGAGATGAACAAGGAATCCACGGGGAGAAGGAAACAGACAAGAGGGCATAATCCGGTGCTCAAGGTGACAGTGACCTATCAGATCAACTTTCCAGATCTTGGCATGGTAACTTGACTTTGAAATTTGTTTGAAAATCTCACATTGGAAATCACCCTCTACTTCTCTTCTGACCATCTGGCCTGGTGACCTGTGTCCAGCCCTCTCAACCTGGTCTCTTTCCCTGGTCTGCTTGTTCTTTCATTTCCTTGCCTCTCTTCTTCAGCATCTCAGCTCTCACATTCATTCTTGTTCCCCTTGCCACATCCCTATTTCATTCTCCACTGCTAACACCCACTCTCACGTCCCTCAACCCTGGCATGGGTACAGCCAGTGCAACAGGCATGCACAGCTCCTCAGGCTTGCACAGGGGCACAGCAAAAGAATCATCCCTCATTCCCCCCAAACTTTTGTAAATCCACTTGAAGAACAAAAAAATCCCCCAGAATCAGTACCCATTTCTATCTGCTGCATATGAGTAAATACATCCTCTGTAACGTGTAGATGTCTCAAACCAAACTTCCTTACTGACAAGGTGCATGACAATAAAGATCACAGCTGGATCTTAAATACTAATCATTCAGGTTTCCAACTACTCTGACCTTTCTCTTACCCAACATTTTAAGATCTGTATCTCATTTGGTCCAGTTCCTAACAATGTTTTTTTAGAAGATACTTTTGAAAGAATTAGGGCTGCCCGTACGCTGTAACCACCAACCAGTCACTAATCCAATCAAAGCACAAATCCCTGACCTGTCCCACATAGCGGAAAAACATCACTGTTTATGAGTATGAAGCAGTTCTTGATGAACCAAAACAGTTCAGCCTTCAGCACAGACCCAGCACAACAGCTGAGGAGTTTCAGTTGCTGCCCTGCAAGTGCTTCTCTGAGCAGGAAGGTTTTCAGCAGCACTGGAAACATAAAGCTCTCCCATTCCTGCACAGGAGAACAACAGGGCATAGGAACTGGCACTGCTTGAGCTACCCAGTGAAGAAAAACAGCCTGCAGGGAATTATTACACACAGTTTTATGCATGTGAGAAGTGAAAGACACCTACACCCCACGTCTACACTGTCAGAGGCATGGCAACCCTCAGTGCCATGGGAGAATTGGCACAGGGAGGGAAGTGAGCAATATGGAGAGGAGAAGCCAGCGACCAAGCCCGGAGCTAATTTGAGGCTTCCCTGTTTCTGGGACAGTTTCCCCTTTTACTGCAGATAGACTGGGGGATGCTGATCCAGCACACAGATGCTTGAGACCTGAAAATGAGATCCAGTCAGATTAGGTATTTCTCCCATTTCCTTGGAAAGGGGAAAAAGCAGCTGGATATATTATTCAAGTCACCATTGACTAACTAATCAGACTTTCTGTTTTTTGCATTTGCCAGCCTAGGTTGTGTACAGTATTTCCTACTTTCTGAAGTGTCAGAGGGCCTCAGATTGCATTTTCTGAAACTGGATAATGATTTCTGAAACTTGTAGATAGACTGTTGGAGATTCTGATTAAATACTGTTTCTTGCATTCAACAAATTGGTTGTAAATAGCAAATGCCTGACACAGAACACACAGATCTCCCTATCATAGATATGAATATGTTTAATTTTGCAGCTAGTGTATTTGGTTGTATTAAAACTGTATAAACAGGGATCAATTCACACATTATAATTATTGCCAGAAGTATGTAAGTACATTCTGCCAGTCATACAGTAACCATTTGGAGAACAAACTGGTGGATAGTTCAGTGGATTCAGCTATTGACACAAAAAGATAGTCAGCTGCAAATGCTGTGCTAGTCAAACATGAATTGGCACATAAAAAGAGCAGTTATCTCTGTGAAACCATTCCAGGTACTAAGATGTTGATGGCAGGCTCTGGCAACAATTTCTCCAACAAGAAACAGCTCTGGGAATCTAATTGACTCTCATCCCCAGAAGAAAGTGAATCTTTATACAGTGTAGAGGGACTTGGCTGAGCCCATAAGGAAATAATTTTGGTTGCTTTCCCAATACTTTCCTTATGAAAAATGAGCTTTTAGTATCCAGTAGTTTAATAATATACTACTTGCAGTCAAGACTGCACCTAAAGTAGGATTACGTGCTGTTTTACAGAAATACTATACTACGTGTTCTGTCAACTGGTAGCTCTTACTCCACAAGTACAGAATGACTTTCTAGAAACTGAAGTTTAAATTTATTCCTTTGTATGTATTTATGTGTACATTTATACACGCTTTAAAGTAGTTTCTTTTAATGTTTTAGTAATGGAGACTTTCTACTAAGACTCAGTAGAAATAAATCACCCATTTCAGAGATCTGAAGACTGAGTCATACTTAAGTGCAGTAAAATGTAAACAAGAGACTATTTCTCTAGCTTAAATGATTATCGTCTTTTATTTATGGCTATTTTCATTTTTGGTAACCTGGGTCAATAAGCTATATTTGAAGTATCCGCTTCCCATTCACGCTGCCAGAACTCTACTCTGGGCCCCTTGGACCAGCACAGTGAGCAGAATTTTTCCTTGCAACTGTGCTTGAAGGATATTAAACATATTGCTTTTTTTTCCCTGCCTTTTCATAAGCTTCTTTTAAATCATATTATTTTCTGCTGCCACCATAGGATTTTCTCAGCTCCCAATTACTCAACTCCCACTTAACAAGTTGTCAAGCAACTACTCAAGCAGTAAAAGACATGTCTCTGTAGAATTGTAAATTATTTATTGTTTATAGGTAGCTGAAAATTAGCCTAACCAATCCTATGAAAAAGAACAATAAGAACTAACTCCTTAATTAGTTGGAGTGGTTGGCAACACTAAACAGAAAGTTTCAAATCACTATGAAAACACAACTATAATTGTGGAGATGCTATTCCAGATCTTTCTTGCCTCTTTTGAGAATTCACAAGTATCTGCTCCCTACCTGCCTTCCCTGCCCTGGACTGCTACCTGCACAATCACTGTTTTTTTGTATCCAGTCTGTTCTGATAGGAAGTGTGATATTTCATCTTCTGTGCATTGTTACCATCCTCAAGGAGATGGACTCCCACTACAGGGAACAGATGAGGAAGATTGGCACACAGGCTTCTAGCACGGGAGTACAGAATCACCTCACATGACTGTGGGCCCTTTGTAGGAGAGAAGACATGCCGTCAAGCCTGCCTTTGCAGTGGTCTCCTGACTTTCTTCAGACATCCTACCAGACCTATTAGTGGGATCCAACAGGTCTTGCCTTTCAAGCAAGCATCTGTCATACTCCATTCACTTCTGCATAACATTTCAGTCTATTCTTTAAAAAAAAAATTGATGTCACTCTGAACTCCTAAACAAGTGTGATAGTGTGTACCATTTATGTGATGTTCTTTTTAAAGCAGTACATCAGAAAGGCAAATTCAGTTCCCTCTTCAGGCTAACAAATCCACATCTCCTAAAATGAATCCTTAAGTACAGACTTCAAGACTTATTTAGTTTGGGCCACTGAACAGCAACAGATGCAACCTTTATGGAGGTAGAGTGAGCACAAAGCAGTACAGAAGATACAAAGGCTCAGACAGCCTGAAAAGTTATGTCCAGTTATTTTAATCCAATGACTAAATGCGTAAACAATATGGGAGAAAACACTATTCTCTGATCAATGACTAGTTACTCTCCAGGTTTTCTCTTCTCTCTTTTTCCTTTCATCAGACCTGTGCTGGCAACAATTGAAGCAAATTTGGCGAATGTTAAAAATCAATTCTGCCTACAAACTTGGCCATCCCATCTTCTGGAGACAGGCCAACTCAACTCCCACCTGGTGTCTTGGGCTCATGCCCATGTATTGTTTAGCTGAGAAATGAGGGATGTAGGTGGAAAGGGCTAGAAGTAGCAGAAGAGGGAGGAACAGTAGTTTCTGCTGACTCTCTTGCCTTAATGATTGACCTTACTCCACGTGCCTGGCATCAGCACTTGTTCATTTCTTGCTTTACATTCCCTTGGCTTCAAAAAAAAGGAAATGGAGAGTGGTTTCCAATCAGAAAAACTGACAGCATGGTGGACAAGATGCATACTTCTGGACAAAGCAAAAGATGCATCTATGAAGAAATGGAAGAGGCTCACCAGTTCCTGCTAAAGGAGTTGGACAGGGGATTTACTCTATAATAGGCAGACTGCAGCACATACCTTTCCCAAAAGAAAAAGACCACAACTAAAATTAGTGACAGTCCTGATCCTACCAATATTTAGTAGTCTTCCCCGGTTAACCCTCACAGCATCAGGCCTCTCAGGGGAATGCAAGCACAGCTACCTTACGGCATGCTGGTCTTTAGTAGAGTTCAGCAGAAAGACAGAAGAGAAAAATATGATAGTTAACGCACTCAATTCAGTTGTAAAAGCTGAGGGCAGTCACTATTAGGAATGATTGCATTCTGTAGAGCATGTAAGGCTTAATGGCACTTTGGAGTTCATTTAAGGGCCATCAGTGGCTGATCATTTCCCTCCTGAGTTACGAGGCATTCCTCAAAAAGCGGAAAAGAGTGGTAGTTTATCTAACCATTACTAAAAGTGTTGAACACATCAGAGTCCTTAACTCAGTTACTTCCCTAGTCACACCCTTCCTTCACATATAAGACACTCAAGTATTTTTAACAAATTGGGAACTTTTTTTTTTTAAATAAGGCTCACATACACTTTTGTCAAGCTTTCCTAGGCTAGTTATTCAGCTTTATCTTGTCTGGCTTAAAAGAACTTGAGCCCCATTTACAACCTTCAAGGGCAAAAGTGGATCAAAGTGCCAAATGAATTAAGTACAGTTTTCATCCAGCAAATATTAAGGGTATAGGAGGAAACTGGAAATTACAAACTATAACCCTGACTTCTGTACTTTAGTTCAAAAAAGTGCTGTCAGCTCTTTATTCTGATAAAATTAGTCTGTGAAAGACCTAGAGTGACAGTGGCAGGTAACAATTTAAATGGAAATATTTGGTAATATTTATAGCTGATTTAGAATGAACTGTAATGGAACATCATAAAGTAATCCCTAATTGGCTTGCATTCTGTCTGACAAATGTTCCCACAAGTGTAATTGTGTTAGGGAAGGTTTGCATCCATTTCAAAAGAAAACCATGTTTTATGCTGGAAATGGCATAGCCAGCAGGATCATTCCATGATTTGATAACACTTTCATTTGAATAAAGGTGTCCCATCTCTGTTGTGAATTAACAATGCCCAGATATGATACATCTAAAGAAGTAGCTGAAAATGTCTCTGTAGCATTTTAGAAATGCATATATAAAACTAGAAATACATAGAATTATGTAAAACTTTAAAAAGATAATTTGTTTTCAAAATTATGAGCAATGGCTGAGTTACACCCTTCCTGGAAGGCGCTGGAATGTGCTGAGAAATGGGAGTCTCAGCATCACTGGTGCAGATCATGAAACACTGAACCAAGATAAGCAGTTCAGCATTTTTGTCATCTCTCTCCAGCATCTTCTGCCACTTTCCATAAACTCCAGACAATCCTGCTTAGAATGAAATGGCCTTATAATCTTCACTTTGTCCTCTAGTTGAAATGTGTATCTTCAAGCCATCATCCTCCTCCACACTGGTTCTGTTGCACACAGATTTATGACCAGATCTACTGTGATTGTCACTGGAATACACAGCTTTCTTTGGAACAGGGCTTAAGTACATCTCTAGGTGGACCTATAGATTTCAGGAGTAGAAATCAATTCCCTCACCACATCTAATTGCTTGAGTACCAGAGGGTCTGCCAAACTTTCCTAACACAGAAGTTCCATGACTATGAAACCTTCCTGAGCTGAGTGGACAAAACAGGTGCATGAGTATCTCTCACACCTATGGCCTTTACAAAGCCAGAAAGAGAAGATAAGGTTCTCCTCACCCATAAGGAAGATACCTGAACTATTTCACTTGGTTCTCTTCAGAGCCACTGAAGAGAAATGGCCAATTCTAAGCCATGACTTCCCAGGCTATTTTAGATGTCTACTTCCAAATGCAATAACACTCATCCTAACTTTCTCCATGTCTTCACCCTGCTGAAAGCCTGCTTTTCTAGGTGTGTTCAAACAGTGATATGAATACATATAATGATATGCATTTGTATTACAACATAGCTGGATTTAAAAGTAGTGCCTATTTCTCATTCAATACATGTAATAGAGTGCTGGCCCAAGAAGTAAGAAGCCTGGTTTCTAGACAGGCCTTATTTAAGCTTTCAAGTCGCACATCCTAAAGAAGCACCCATAAGGCTATGGCATGCGATGAGTAAGTAAATACCCCCTCGTGCTGGATCTTTGTATACCTAAGAAATAAGCAAACTATGTCCCTAATAAAGTCTTTTGGCATAAAAGAGTATGGCTAGTAGCCAACAGATGAGGAAATTAAAGCCCACAATATCTGTGCAATACACTTATGCATGAGACGATGGATCAGGACTCAGAAAGAAAGAACAGATGACGGGTGCTCAGTCCAGACCCCTACTTTGCAGACTTTTACAATTGGTATACAGGCTTGTATCTAGAGCTTATAGAATTGAAAGGCAGTTTCAAAAGTATGTAGCTTCTTGTTGCAAAACTGTGCAGCACACAGAGGACATTATTCCCTAGATTTTGCCCTTACTAGAAGAGGAACAAATAGCTTTAAACACTGAAACAGAAGTTACAGGCAAAGCACCGATTCTACCAGTGCATATAAAGGCATCTCTTTGTGGTTTACAAAGTGAAAGGGGCATTAGTCTAGTTAAGCCTTAGATTGCCATTTCCTAATGCATCCAGGTGAATCAGAGGGTAAGGAGCAGAATCCATTAGTCCTGTGACAAATATCATGACAAGAGCATGAGGCAAAATACGCATGACAAAATTATATTTGCAAAAAATCAATAACAGGCAAATAAAATAGAAAAAAAAATTTAGAAGGATGCTCAACTGCTCTGGCATAACCGGTTAAATTAGAGGACACAGAAAAATAACAATACTTATAAACAGTATTATGAAATACAGTCTTCCATGTATAATTAAAAATAACTTGATTTCCATAGCAGAAGTAAGAAGCCATCCACTTACAAAGGCACTTCCATGTTTAATAAAAAACCTAAAGCTAATTTTATGGGATTAAATTGGGATTAAGGATCAACTTGTGCAATTCGTAATAAAGTTTGCAGGAAACTGTATATTCTGTGACCTAGGGAAAGTTCTTAATGTTTTTAGTAGTACAAGAGCAGATGAAAATCTGCAACATCACTCTCGAAAAAGAAGAGCTTTTATGTGAGTTTTTGAAAATCACAAGTTTAAATTGACAGTAAACTGAAGGCACTTTATGACCTTTGAAAGTGGGAGCTACTAGCTTATATCATGAGCAACAAAAGCATAAAAATTATTCCAAATTAATTTGCTCTCTAAAAGCCTAGCAAAGATTTAAGACAAAACCTTCATTTATAGAAACCAAAATGTGCAAGTGTTTAATTAAAAAATTAAATGCTGTAGCACCTCTGTTAGATAAGATTATGTACTTTATGTGCAGATGGGTAAACTCAGCTACAGAGAAGCTAAGTACCATGTTTAAAACCATATAGTAATTTACCGGCAGAGTTCAGGATTGAATTTCAAAGTCTTGTCTCCCAGTCACCTGCTCTGCCCCTTGTATCATACGTTTTTAATCAGAATTGCTTCACTCCCAAATTCTTAATAATGGGTTAATCACCAATTTCTGCTGCTAAATTCATATAAAATCAGTCTACAGGGGAAAAAAATGCTGTAATAGGAGACTTTTGGAAGAGCATGGCTAAATATACAGCTTTCACAGAAAAGCTGTGGAGCAATAAAAAGTAACTACAAAGGAAAAGAGTTAGGGAACTGATAGAGAGACCATCTGCTTAGAATACACACGAGGAAGGGATCACTTGATTACAACACATCTGGAGGGTCCTGGACAATTACAAGTGAACTTATGTTGACTTCTTTAGAAGTCTTCTGGAAATTTCCTTTGGAAAAAAATCTTTAAGCAGTAGGTTTCTTTCCCTCTTCAAGCGTAAGTACAGATATTTCACATGACACCTGTCTGGGTTATGAAATAACTAAAGAAGCATAGATGCCTATCTTTTCAGAAATACTCTTCTCTGGCATTTCAGCTAGGCTAATGCAATAGTGTAACAGACTGTCTTTATATGTAAAACTCTGGGACATTAAAAAAAAATTCAAACTTTGGACAACTTATTTTTCAATAATTATTATCTCCCTTCTGGGCCCATTTATGAATGATAATGATGAACAATTTTTCTGTTTTGTTTTGTTTTGTTTTGTTTCAGCAAATACCAAAGATGAACTTTCATATTTGAATCCAAGTTTTGGAAGCACTAATGTATTTGTAATGACCAAATGCTGCATGTATTTACACATGAAACAGCATCTTGTCTTGGATGGGATCGCACAGGATGTGAATGAGTGGAGAATTTGTTGTGTCATGACTTTTCCTAGTCTGAGGAAGAACAGATTTCATTTCTGTGAGCATGAACACTTTTAAATTTAACTTTTCCTCTTCCCTTTTCTTGCATTCAGCTCCCAACACCATCTGGAGAAAGGGATGGAAGCCCCTGGCAACTCCTTACTAAAGACAGAGGGTGACTAGAGGCTATGCAAGATGGGAAAATGCTGCATTAAGTTTAAAATGCAACGTCTTCTTATGCAACAGGGAGATCTTTTTCAAGACCCTGCACACATAGAATTAACTAAGGAACATGCTAAACATCACTATTTTTCACTCCAAGTGCAAGGCATATTTTTTGACCTTGTCATTTCTAGCACAAGCACATATAGCAGCACGTGTCAGTATCTATGTATAAAAATTCAGAAACATAACACTCCACTGCACACACTTCTCCCCCAGGGGAGAGAGAGCGCGAACAAACACATGCCAGATGGTAGTCGCATTGCTCAGTGCACTACTGGAAGCCACTCAGTTATTGCAGAGACAAACACAACATACAGTAAAAGCAGAAAGTCTCTACAGAGCAGCCACTTTTTGGTGCTGTGTGTTTGTACACCACTTAGCATAATGGAGTCCTGGTCCATAACAAGGTTCACACATGCTATCAAACAAAGGACAGTGACATTTCCTGGATTTTACATGGGTGGATGTAGAGGCTGAAAGGTGGATCAATGGTCTGCCATTTAATCTTCTGTACCACCGTTACAACATAATGCTAGGAATAAGACTACAAACATAGAAAGAACTACTTTTAAATTGCAAAGAAATTAAAGGTATTATCTGGTTCAAAGGTGACACTGCTAGCCCTCAGTTTACAGAATTTCAGGTGAATCCTCTAAATTTGAATACCATTTTCTCAATTCAGTCATAAGCAATCTTTTCCTTTTATTGTAAGGTAAACTTGGTAGCATGTTTTGATTACCAGATACTTTCCGCTGCAGAGGATTCTGCAGGAAACTTCACTTTGTGAATTGTACTAAAGGCAAATGCTTTTGCCAGCCTTTAAAAATCAGCAGGTACAAACTGTCAGGTGGCAGCTTGTCTTTTAAATTTATTCTATGCATATTCACTCAAATTTTGCAGGATGATTTAAGGGGAGGGGGAAACGGTGTTTTCCTTCTGTTGCTTGTGCTTCTTGGAAGATTTTGCGAAAGTAAGGCCACTCGAAACAGCTGCTCAACATAGCTGAAACTTTGCACTTAAAATAGCTGCAGAAACTGCTGTGGGAGCAGGGAGACCATAATACCTCTACCTGGCTATGAAGTCCATCCCATAGTTCAAGTGCTAAGTGGGTACTTATTAAGATTTCAGGAGTCACATCAAGTTCTAGATCTACAAGGCAGTTATTTTTAACAGTGCTTAACATTAAAATGTGTGATTACCTTTTTTCCCTTAGAAAAAACATATAAATCTGAGCAAATTATGTTAAAATAGCGGCAACTGAAGTTCTTTTGCTTCACTGTGCAAGCTGGACTCTGCTTGCTTTTGCACAACGGCTGAAACAGATGGCCAGTAAAGGGAGGTAGGTTTGGATGGACAATAGTAAATCTGGCATTTCTTTACTTCTGGGAATCTGATTTTTTTATCTAAATTATAATCTTGTTCTAAGCACATGATTATTATTTGGTGGTTGTGGGCCATCCTGGCAGCTGATATAAGAGTGTGTCATTCAGGACTTTATCCACCAACTAATTATAAATATATTAAGCTTACAGTGAGTTGAAAGACCAGAAAACCAACAGTTGTACCTCTAATTAGAAATTAAGTGTTTTCAATAAAGGAGGCTCAGACTTGGACAGCACTAATGGGTGGATGAGCTGAGTGAGTTTATAAGAGGACAGACGCACTCACAGCTGCTTATCAGGTGTTTCACTGCATCTGTATATTTTCAGTACGGGGGATAAAGTGTCTTCAAGGCTCATGTCCAGAGGTCTATAAGCAATAGTTACATATTTTCTGCATCTATAAAATGCACATATAGATTTAGAAGGCAGAGAGTGAACCAAAATCTATACATTAAAAGACTGGATTTTTAATTGTTGGTCTAAACCAACAAAATTTAGCAGATGGCCCACACAACATTGTTGCATTTTTCTGCACAAAATACTTTCTAGTCCTACTCTCATTTTGTGTTTCTTAATATTACGAATATAAAATAGGGCACAATCTGAGAAATGGTGGGGTTTTTCTCATTCTATATGTTCCTCTCATTCATTTTTTGGCATCCAGGCATTTCTGTTTGTCATGCTGTAATGGATTTCTTGCTATCCAGTGGCTTTGTCAATACTGCTGAACACTCAGAAGCTTAATATATATATTTAGCAAAAGCTTGTGTGTCACAGTTCAACTTGAAGAATGAGAGGCTGACCAATAAATGCTGGAGTTGAGGCTGAGATAAATATTCACTAACAAATTGGATATTTCATATGCAATTTTATGAACCCTACAACAAATAACTGTATAACCTGTTTTAAGTGTGTCAGTGAATTACATGCCATTGAAACTAATCAGAATACACTGATATCAGAAACAGAGAAAGAGGCAAGTTAGAAATGGGAGAAGAAAACAGATTTTCAAAAATTATTTTGTTCTGTTATTCCTTAAGTCTCGTTCAGGTCATTACAAATCTAACAAGGATCATAAACATTGGCTACAAAAATGAAATGCATTTTTCATGTCTAGATCTCACAAATACCACTTATCTGTCAAAGCTTCTTAAATTAATTTTTCTGTTATTTTCCATGGTTTTTCTTCTGCTTTATCATCTGTAACTGTACAAAGAGTGTTAAAAACACATCAGAGTGAAGCTGCTAGCAACACCTCACTGAAGAATGATTGCAAAAACAACTAACTGATCTTCCCAAAATGCACACTCTTCCTTTCCCCAAAATAAAAGGCCCATGAAACTCCTGACACTCTGCATAGTTTATAAAACAACAACAGCAAACCAAATCAGTCCTGTTACAAAGGAGAATATCACTTCATCTGATAGATAGTTGGTTTTTTTTTTTCAGTGCTAGACAAGCTGATGGCACTAGCAGCAAGGTAACTGGGAGTTCACATTAAAAAAATGCACTAGAATTTATTTCTCAGCAATGCAGTTCAATAGAATTTTTATATAATGAGCTCTATAGTAGTCTGAAGATGAAAGATGATGACTTATTAGAAGAGATTGTTTATCTGAACATTACCATAAACAAGTATTTGATGAAAGTGTCAGCTCAGTATTCAGATTTACTTTCTTCTTTACTGGCTTGCCACAGAACCAGAAGACTATCTGCAGGTTTTGAAGCTTTGACAACATGTTGGCTGCTTAGCAGTCTATAGGAAAATCAGAGATAGAGATTAAAACTTATTTTTAGAATTCACGGCTAGCAATATAGAGAAAATGTCTTTGAAATGGCAGTCACTTCTAACATACATTTCAGAGAACTGTTTCTCTGCTTATTCACCTATCTATAACAGTCAGTGTTAAAATGAGGAAGTATTATGCAAAAAACAGTCAATATTTTCCCCCAAAATTGAATAAGATAATGCAGTTTCATTCTGGAACTTTTCCCTTTTTATTATAATAAATAGAGGTAAATTTCTATGAGTTTTATATGAAAATGAGTATTTGAACAAAATGTTTACTGTTGATGTCTTCATTCAACCCTTTTACTTAATATAGCATGTTTTTAATTAAAAGCTCAAAAAAATAGCATGCCTGCTTCGTATGAAATCTACACAAAGAAAGGTTTTTTATTTTTAGTTCTGCTGCATACAGAAGAAAATCTGCTTCCTAGAGATCAGTTTTGCCTTGCTGCCAATATCCAAACCTAGAAATTCTGGGGCCATGGAGAATTTGAATCAGTTGCTAGCTGGCATTTTTAGGGAGTGTCTCCATCCTTACAGCACACTGGGTTCTGGCAAGAGGCTAGCACAGGAATTACACTAAAGCATAGAAGGAGGAATGCCTCATGAGTACAGGAAATTAGCCGTATGTAGCCAGAACCTGGCTCTATACCACCCAGTCTGTCTTGCTGACTACATTGGGGCAGAACTATATCAAGAAAGTATAAAAACACAAGCTTATCAGAAAAGGACTCAAACCCACCCAAATGTGGGCCATGTTTCCACTGGAAAATATCCAAGAAGCCACCAAGGGAAAGGTTTCATGCTATGGCTGCAGAAGTGTGGGATGAACGGCCATGTTATCACCCTGCCAGGCTGGCACCTGCACTCACAGGTCCAGAAAAATTAAGTCTGGAAAGGTGCTCAGCAGTCATCTGGCCTTCGCTACACCCAAAGGCATAAGTGCCCGTGCACATATTTCTCCCTTCGCTCACATACTTTATTACACCTAGGAGTGCCGGTACTTTAATATTGGTGCTTCTTCTTTGTTGGAGCTTTCTCCTCTATATTTGTATAAAAATATATACAGGGAGGATTGTCACATTCCAGAACTAAGACATTTTTGTGGAGCTTTATTACTTTTTAGAAATATTCGATATATCAAGCGATGTAGATGAAAATTGAGGTCTCTTATGATTTAATTAGATTCTCAAAGGGAAGATTATTTCCCTCTCCTTAATTCAGAAATAGTTCTCTTTTATCTTTGTGTAAATTAGCTGAGTGCAATTGGTTTGTAGAAAGATTATTCCTTATGCTGACTGAATATTACCTTTTTTTGTGTTCCATGGAATTATTTAATTCAGTGATGCACACAGAAAATAATAATAGTACTTTTTAAAAAGTTGAATAAAAATATGGTAACTATCCTTAATTCTTCTTCACTGTCCTCTTTTTATGGGGCAGAAAATTCAATACATGTGAAATTAAATGCAAATGTTTCATGCAAATAGTAAACATCAGGAAAAAAATTCTGCAAATTCCCTGAACTATGTTACCCTCATCTAAAGTTTAATTAACTAATTTTTATTCATTTATTTTTTCTACTCTGGACAGGAGTCTTTCTCCTGTGGCTAATTTAGCCCTGAGAAACTGCATATTTGTGGCATGGGGAAAGGATGTCTTGGGGGAATGTGGTTGATTAAACAACAATTTAAAAAGAGCAGAAAGGAGGAAAGAAGAGAATTCTGCACCCCCATGGGTGAGATGCTATAGATAAGGTGGGTGAGAAAATATGTTGATGTCTAAGGCAGCTCTGGTAGTCAGCTGGGGCCTCCCAAAAATTACACCCTGTTTATTCACTATTACACCAAGTTTGAGCTTGTGATGTCCTACTCTGGTTGCAATCCATTACAACCAGGGGAGTACTAGGATAAGCACAGTGGTGAATCCTGATCACTCACTCCCATCCTTCCAGGCTGATTTAGGAATAGGCAGTAGTCAGTAGCTCTAATGTATTTGCGATTTAAAAAAAAAAAAAAAGCAAGTCCATGCTCCCTATGGTGAAAACATATAGGGAGTTGCTTTGATTATTTCTGTGAAATCCTATTATAACTCAAAAGAGAGTTTATTATAACTCAAAAGAGACTGATTTTGAAACAGAACCCACCTCATAACTGGCACCTTCTCTAGCAAGCTATTACTCTTGCACGCTTACACAGTAGTGAGCTTTTAAAGCCAACACTCCTGTCTTTGAGACCTGCCAGGGTAAATGTCATACAAAGCTTTAACTAGAATTTAAAAATGCTTATCATTACATTCTTAGATGGACAGATTACCCTTTGACTGCTGATGTTTGAGATTAGACATTGCTCACCTACTTTTTCATTCATTGTAACAGGTAAATGAGGAACAGTTTCTCCCTAGGCACTAGCCCCTACCCTTTCCCCTCCTCCTCAGTACTTAGCATATTAGAGACAGAATTGGAGGCATCAGATCATACTGATTAATTATCACCCAGAACAATGTGGGAAAAGCAGTGTTCAACATCTAGTTCAATGTTCAATGACAGTTTCATAGCTGAAGCTCCTCATATCACAGGCTGAAAGGACCCAAGGGAGAAATCCAGGCACTATCAAAGTGCATGGCAAAATTTTACTAATTGAGAGGTCAATACGTTACCCACAAAGAAGGTAAAGAAACTAAAAGCAATTTTTCTCGATGCCCCAAAAAAGAGTTTGCTGGCTGTGAAGAATTTTGCAGCAGTTTGAAGAGCCTTTACTAAAATTAAATTTTACCCAAACTCTGCATCAGTTTGAACATAGGTCAGGTTCATTGATGTATTTAAACAGAAAATTCTAAGGAAACTCTCTGTCTTTTAGGTATCATTTCAAAGACTTTGTTTTTCCAAAAGAACAGTTGTATCAGTTCAAACCATAGGTATCCTTAGGGCAGTAACCAATTTCCAGTTATTCCCTAACCACCTTCTCCTGGTCACTTATAAGTGTATAGACCTCTATTTTTCACCATTCCAAAAATGCCCTTGTCTGCTTGCCACATGTGTGCACCACTCCATAACTTGTTCATCCTTATTCCTCTTCTCTAAATCTTTTCCTATCTATGATACCTTTCTAAGTTGGCAAGATCAGAGTTGTGCACTTTTTCAAGATGCAGACATACCATGGATTTATGCACAGGTAAAATTATATTTTCTGTTTTATTTTCTGGGGTTTTTTTCTTCTCATTTATAACATATTTTGGGAGTGCAGGGGAGTTAAGTCTTATTGGGTAACGAGTTCATGCTCCTACAGAACACCTGTAATCCCAAAATATTATTCTTGAATATTAATATTCACTCAGTTCTTGTTGTTTTTAATGTAAAATTAAGATGTTTTCCTTAAATGCATTACTTCACATTTATCTACACAGAATTTCAACTGCCACTTTATCATTCAGTCATTCCAACATGAGAACTTAGTTATTAACTGTAAGAGAAATAAACATGAAAAACAGTTCCACTGAAATATAAAGTTTACTCACGTAGAGAACCAGAAGTTTAAAGGTCCTGCATAGCAAGTGGTGTAATCATTTGTGCCCCCTGGGAACATTTCAACATTTGTATGAAATGTAATTTATCATAATCCAGATAAACAGAGAAATATGCTGCACTGGCTTGCAGTAGGATATACGCTTAGAGAAGAATTGCTCTGCTTCCTGTTCTTGCACGTCATAGAAATAGCATTCATAAACAGATCAGGCTCCATCTCAAAGTAGCTGCCTTTGTCGTCTTGGAGGTCTTATCTAGGAAAAAAACACATACAAATATGGGCTACAAGTGAGACAAAAACACCAAAAAGAAAAAAAAAGAAAACAGAAAAATTCAGCCACAGGCCTAGGAAGAATGTGTCAGCTGTGAATAGCTCAATTTTGACAGGTCTCAGTGAGGATGGCTTCTCACAGCACCTGTAAGCAATTAGGGAAGCCTCTGCCATGCCAACTGGAGCTTCACACGCCAGCAGTAGCCAGAGCAGTTGCTGGAGAATACCATGTATCATTGTACAGTAACAACCAGGTTGACGTTACTGAATAATCTCAGTGATCCATCTTCTGGAAAACATATCGAAAAAGCATTATCTGTGACAGTACGTGTAGAAATTCAGGGAGGTCTCACACAGAAGATAATACAGGTTAGTTCAGGCGAGAAAGTCCTTGTGCTGCTTCCAGGACACTTAATTGAGTGTTTACTTAAAAAGAACTTTCAGGTCTAAATTATTAGGACAAAAAATCTGAAAAAACAACGAATAAATAGGTACTCTCATGTCTTATAATACATATTTGCATATATACAAAGAGGAGTGAGAAAATTCTATTCTGCACATGTTAAAAACCAGTGACCATCACACTGCTGGCTGCAGACCCTACAAGCTCAGCCTCAATTACACCTAAGCAAACGAAGAGCTTGACATAGCCAAAATGCATTAGCAACACATAACTGCATAAAATTTTTTTTGTCCTATGGCACAAGTAACACTTAGGAGTATTAACTTTCTAACTGGGACTTGAATAACTGCAAAGCCAGCGAAAGAGCATTCATTTATTGCAGATATTATTTTTAAAGGCCCATATGAGTTTGCTTCATACCATTTCTAGAATATAACTTTTTTTTCTTTTATTAAGAGAGAGAAGTGTTAATAGTTTGGCTAATAAAGGAAAGCAATGTAGATGTATAAGTGTATTACATCATATTCTCCAAATGGTCCTATCAAAGGATTTCTGTTTAACACAGTAACTTCATAAAAATTCACCCATATAATAGCTCTAAAATTTAGTACTCCCTGCCCCAATCAGAGACAGCCTCAACCAAGCTTCTCATGTACCCTGAGTGGAACAAACTAGGCTATTGTTGCAGCAAAGGGGAAATAAATGTAAGAATCAAGAAATGTCTTTTCTTTAGTCTTTAGATGAAGGATCTTGGAGACAAGCTGAATGTAACCCATTACAGGTTCTCTTCATGGCAAAACCAGAACCCGAAGCTGCACCCCAGCACATCCAGGCAGAGCAGGGCAGGTGCAACTTACCTGTGTGCCAGCCTCAGTCTGTGCAACAGATGGTGTTTTTCGGTTTACTGGGCAGAGCAGGTGGAGTAAAACCAACATATCCCTGACTTGTTTGATTCATTTTATGTAAAGTCAGTCTGTGTATGTTCAGTGATCTAATACAGGCTAAGTCCGCTGCTGTGTTCAGTACTTCCATATTACAGTTAAGCACACTGTAGGTGAAGTTCTGGTGGATGACATGACAATGCATATGCAAACACCTGTTGTAAGGTAGGTTCAAAGAGAGCCAAATTTTAAGAAAAACATGATTTACTAGGTACCTAGGGAAATTCTTGTAATTTTTATTCTGGTAACAACAAGAGAGGATACAATTACTCTTAAAAAGTCTCACTCTGTACTTTAAATTTGTATATGAATTATTCAGCCTGTTTTTATGAGCACCATTGAAAATGCAAAACAAGACTGCATCTACAGCAAAAAAAAAAGTTTTCAGGAGGCCTCAGGAAATCATTAAACAGCAAAAAGAAATGAAGAAAACAATTCTCAAAGGGCTGACAGTTGGATTTATAGCTGCCATAAAATGGCTTTCCTTTTTAGCCCAGGGTAGATGACAAGAAGCATGAAGTCACCAACTACATGATCAAGTGAGGACACTCAGACTCTGAAGTATAAACCATGATTTCTTTTCATACTCGAGTTTTCACCATGTCCTGGTTTCAGCTGGGATAGAGTTAATTTTCTTCTTAGTAGTTACTAGAGTGCTATGTTTTGGATTTAGGATGAGAATAATGTTGATAACACACTGATGTTTTAGTTGTTGCTGAGCAGGGCTTACACCAGTCAAGGACTTTCCAGCTTCCTGTGCTCTTCCAGGTGCACAAGAAGCTGGGGAGGGGGCACAGCCAGGACAGCTGACCCAGACTGGCCAAAGGGCTGTTCCATACCATATGACGTCATGTCCAGTATATAAACTGGGGGAAGAAGGAGGAAGAGGGGGACACTCAGAGTGATGGCATTTGTCTTCCCCAGTAACCGTTACACATGATGGAGCCTTGCTTTCCTGGAGATGGCTGAACACCTGCCTGCCCATGGGAAGTAGTGAATGAATTCCTTGCTTTGCTTGTGTGTATGTGGCTTTTGCTTTGCCTCTTAAACTGTCTTTTATCTCAACCCATGAGTTTTCTCACTTTTACTCTTCCGATTCTCTCCCCCATCCCACCAGGGGGGAGTGAGCAAGCGGCTGCGTGGTGCTTAGTTGCCGACTGGGGTTAAACCACAACAGACCAATAATTTGAATTTGCGTTCTGGATTTCTATATAAGTATTGCTAATGCAGAAAGAGCTCCTTTTCCTCAGAGGATGCAAATTCAAGTAATTCCTTTGGATGGAATAGAAGACTGTTTTAGACCAGCTGATGCTCTGGCCTGACATTCAGAGCAGACACAAGTGCATACATCAAGGCAACTAATTAAATCAAATGCACTCATATGAAATTTACAGCCTCCTACATAATTGAGTCTAACAAAAATGTGCAGCCTACAAGAAAATTTGAAGTTGAAGAACGGTATGCCATTTAATGTTTTTGCGAAGTAGTTACTCAGATGTTTTTAAAATTGTAAGATAGTCTTAAAAAAACCCCAAAATTGGACTAGCGGATGAGAAGACCTAGGTTACATTGGTATATTTGCATTCTCAATGGCTTTCATAGGCATGCAGAGTATAATGCAATACTTATCTAACATACATACAGTTTGGCATTGCTTTATTCTTTAAAAACTCATCTTCTAGGATTTGGTTTTGCAACAGGAAGTTGTTCCCTGGAGTAAAGTGCCATAAATTTGTTAACAAATGGCATGAGCACAGTTCACAGAATATTTGTAAAGTGTTTCCCTGATAACATAAGCTGGAAGTGAGGAGGTAGAACATTTTGTTCCGTGATTCATAAAGCATGTCTGCATTGCAGATGACTGAAAAGTGAAAACTAGAACAAATGCACCTGCATGGATCTCCAGCTACCTCACCTCTGATAGCTAGTCTAGTGCATTTGGGACTAGCTCATCTGTCTCCATACTGCACAGCATTGTGCACTGGGGACATACTAGACAATCATATGAATTAGCTACCTAAAACATGTATAATATCACCTTTTTCACTCATGGCAAAGACTGCTGCTTCTCAACTACTGTGGTTCAGAATAAGTTAGTCCCTAGTGTTGAAAAGCACCCCATGCATTAAATAATAATTCTTTGAATAAATGGTTGCATATCTTATTTGCTGTTTGGTTTGTTATTGTGAAAAGTTTGCCATTATTATTTTCCATATTTCAGTACATAATTTTGTCTTTTTTTTATTCAGTTTTGCAATTTTTGATCATCCTTGTACAAACAACTCCTCCAGAATGTCCTTGAAAGAAATGTTCTCTCCACTAGATCTGAAACAAATCTGTCCCTGATAAACAAGTGGAAGGAAGAAAAAAAAAAAGACTTTAGGACAAGTAATGAATAAATACTGTTAAATGTAATGAAGGCTGTAAGCTGAATTATAGCACTGAGTCATTTTTCAGTGTTGTGGCCAAGGTTGCTTTATCAGTCTGTTCCTTTTCTACCGCTAAGCAAATTCAAGCTGGGACTTTTCAAAGCCATCTAAATTTGGACATATATTTTAATTTCAAATAAACTGAGTGCCCAAATCACTTAGACTTCTTTGAAAACCACAGCCTGGCTAAGGTGACTTCTTTTCTTGAGGACAGCATGAATAGGCTTTATCTGAGGAGAAGTTCAAAAAGGGTTTGTGAATAGCTAAGGTATAAACAAGTGCTCCATCTCCAGGAGCAGCTGGTGCACAGGAGGGAAGCACAGGCTTAACCGTTCCGTACCCACCTCCAGGAAGACCGCGCATTGTCATGAGAGGAGTCTCCACTCACCCCCAGAGGAAGGCAAGCTGATTACTGACAAAGCCAAGCCAGGAGTCATGTCCACATACAACTCCATTACAGAGGGTAATATTTACAATGAATCTGTGATCCAGGTCCAAGCACATAGAGTCAGCTTAGGTAATACAGCATGTACTTATAAGACAACACCCCTGTGACGGTCAGGTCAGTTTTAGTTTCCTGTTGCCTACTTCTTACCCTGCACCATCATTTGTTGTCCTCTCTGTATTTTGGTGATACAAATGAGCATTATGTCTTTTCTAACTGCTTCATTTCACTGATACCATATGCTGTGCAGCCCCACAAATACCTGTAACAACACAACTAAGGAAAAGGCAAACAGGGGAAAAAGGAGGTGGGAAGGAAAAGAGGGAAAGGACTTGGGCAAATACAAGAGCATCATCAAAGCCAGCTTCATCACTCCAGCCAGAGAATTGTGGTGAAATGGCAGTACAGTTGCAAAAGGTGCACAACAGCCCCTGCTCCTCAGCTGCATAATGAAAGAGCAGATGGCTGAGACCTCAGCAAACAGTGCCCAGCCACAGAGCGGACTTGGGGACAGAAGGGTAGGGAGACGCCCCTAAAGCAAGTACTAATTCTCATTGTCCTCTACATAGGTATGGACAGTCACCTTACCATTATTTTTCAAGGAACAGTTAACACCTAATTACAAATTCTTTCTAGATCTTATTTGCTTATTTTTAATTCAACATTTAAAAACTTGCAGTGTGGCAAAATAAATAAGTAGATACCAGCACTGAGAACTGTTACCTGAAGATGAAAAGAGAGAAGAGGAGGAATACACCATGACTGCTAAAAGCAAGAAAGCGGAGGAAAATAACTGCAAAGCAGGACACATGACGGAGAGGAGCCTTGGGGCTCCTGTGCACAGAGCAATGGACAAGGCTGTGCTGCCAGGCTGGCAGAGGACTGCTGCTGGGAAGCAGCAGGGTCTGTGCCTAAGTGTCAGGCTAGATTAGGGTTTTAATCCCACATACTACCAAGGTGATGACGTACAATGTACATAATCTGAGACCGTAAGTAGCCATAAAGTGTACCTCTGTTTAAAGAGCTCCTCAAGAACAAACTGATTTAGCTTACATTTAAAATCTCTTACTCAAAACTTATCTGAACAGGATGATGAAATCTGCACCTTTATGTATGAAAATATTCTGCTTTCCACCAGCCTTGCCTATTGCCCCCTTTTCCCTTCACTTCCTTATCTGCACACTCATTGCCTCTTTTTCACTTTCATTTTCACTAAATGAACAGAAGAGGGTCACCATAGTTCTGTTGAAGATGCATGCTCATGAAGGTGCATTCAAGCCAGATAAGTTAGTGTCCTGGTTTCAGCTGGGATAGAGTTAATTTTCTTCTTGGTAGCCAGTATGGGGCTGTGTTTTGGGTTTAGGACGAGAACAATGGCGATGCTAAGTACCGCTAAATAGTCGCTAAGTAGCGCTTACATTGGTCAAGGACTTTTCAGCTTCCCGTGCTCTGCCCGGTGCACGGGGGGGGGCTGGGAGGGAGCACAGCCAGGGGGACTGACCCAGACTGGCCAAAGAGTTATCCCATACCACATGACGTCATGCTCAGTATATAAGCTGGGGGAAGAAGAAGGAAGGGGGGGACATCTGGCGTGATGGCGTTTGTCTTCCCAAGTAACCGTTACGCGTGATGGAGCCCTGCTTTCCTGGGGATGGCTGAACACCTGCCTGCCCATGGGAAGTAGTGAATTAATTCCTTGCTTTGCCTTGTTTGCGTGCGCAGCTTTTGCTTTACCTATTTAACTGTTCTCTTTTATTTTACTTCAACTATTAAACTGTTCTTATCTCAACCCACGAGTTCTCTCCCTTTTACCCTTCTGATTCTCTCCCCCATCCCACCGGGGGGGAGTGAGCGAGCGGCTGCGTGGTGCTTAGTTGCCAACTGGGGTTAAACCACGACAGTTAGTCTCACTACACATGTAATACTGTTCATCTGACCATGTCAAGCTGTCATCAGTCTGGACTTTACAATCAAAGATATTGGATAAATAATAAAAAGCCTGTCTAGGTTAAATTTCCAAAAAAAGGACACATCCTAGTAACATTACATGTATGATTACTTTAAGTAAGGACAAATTTCTTACTCAGAGAATTAAGTAGAGCTATAGAGCTGTTCAAACCTCGGAATTCCTATTTCAGAGAAAATGACACATTTTTGAGACTGTTTTCATCGAAACTTGCCTGGAATAAAAGTTATTCCAGAAAGTTTGAGAAAAACTATTCCTTCACCAAAACCAAAACATTATTTTTTTATTCCAGCCTCTTTAATATTACTCCATGTAACAGGAAATGGGAGGAAATGGGAGGAAAGGAAATGGGAGGAAAGGAAATGGGAGGAAAGGAAAGGAAAGGAAATGGGAGGAAAGGAAATGGGAGGAAAGGAAAGGAAATGGGAGGAAAGGAAATGGGAGGAAAGGAAATGGGAGGAAAGGAAATGGGAGGAAAGGAAAGGAAAGGAAATGGGAGGAAAGGAAAGGAAATGGGAGGAAAGGAAAGGAAATGGGAGGAAAGGAAAGGAAAGGAAAGGAAAGGAAAGGAAAGGAAAGGAAAGGAAAGGAAAGGAAAGGAAAGGAAAGGAAAGGAAAGGAAAGGAAAGGAAAGGAAAGGAAAGGAAAGGAAAGGAAAGGAAAGGAAAGGAAAGGAAAGGAAAGGAAAGGAAAGGAAAGGAAAGGAAAGGAAAGGAAAGGAAAGGAAAGGAAAGGAAAGGAAAGGAAAGGAAAGGAAAGGAAAGGAAAGGAAAGGAAAGGAAAGGAAAGGAAAGGAAAGGAAAGGAAAGGAAAGGAAAGGAAGGGAAAGGAAGAGGAAGGGAAAGGAAGAGGAAGGGAAAGGAAGAGGAAGGGAAAGGGAAAGGGAAAGGGAAAGGGAAAGGGAAAGGGAAAGGGAAAGGGAAAGGGAAAGGGAAAGGAAAGATTGAGTTCATTTACCAAATGCAAGATAAAAAATTTACAGAGAATTCAAACATACCAGTCTGATTTTTTCTAAATGGACCCATTTTTGCATCTCAAGACTTTAGACATCTACTAGATCAACATCTACAGCTGAACAGCTCATCCAGAGCTCCTTTTGTAGTCAATGCATACAAGGAACTTTTAGGGCATGATTTATCTAATTTGGACATCTGCTTTAGGATGAGATGAACTGTTCCCTAAGTGTACTTACTTCTCCCTAATAACTTTACTGAGAGTTTAGGATTATTAATTCTGCTGCAGATATCTCCATACAGCAAGATGAGTATCCGTACGGTGGGACAAGCCACTGAACCACACTTCACAAGCATCCAGTTGTTAGAAACAAAGTGAGCTTCACCCAGGGAGTTGGCTGTCAGGAGGCAGTGAGTTGCAGTGGGTTTTGACCCACTCAGTGTCTGACTTTAGACAAAATTGTTTCCATGTTGGCTCTCCTGTGAGACTTTATCTTTTATCTGGCACTCTCTTTCTTAACACTTAGGGGAGAAATAAAAATCTACCTGGTTATCACAAACTTGCTCTGAAAAATGGGTGTTAGTTTACTACTGTGGTCTTCTGCATACATCCCTTCAATAGTTTTGTTCCATTCATGAATTAAAGATGGTGCTTTTTGTCCCTACTTCTAATAATTAATCCTGCAAACTCAAGCTGGACTCTGAAAGTCAAGCTGGGCTTTGCTTTTGTTGAGCATCGTGGGTCTGCATGAGACAATCTGCCATGCAAATAGTCCCTTGGTGACAGTAGTGCAGGTCCCATCCCTGCCTTGTGGTGGAAGTGACCTCAATAAAGAGTTCTGCTGATGGCACACAGGTGGAACAGAGGCCACAGATTTTTCCTACAGCTGCGTCGGTTCAACAAAGTTAAGAGAATTAAATGGGAATGAGAATACTAAGTGAGGTAGTTGCTGAAGGGAGATCTGGCTGAACGAACAAGAAATTGCCATGGCTGCAAAATCATTTCTCTCAGTAGGACTGAATTCGTTCTTCCAGTACCTCCATGTCCCTGTCCTTTAAAAAGGGATAGTGCACCTTCCTCCAGAGGTGCTAGAAGATTTAAGAAGTTCAGAAAATGTTTTTATGACATACATGACACAGTACCTGTATTCTTGAGATGGAGATAGATTACTTCTAGATGCAGAAATTTTGCTGCCTCTGGGCAGAGACAACATGTTAGTGCTGCAGGCAGGGAGGAAGGCATTGCTTTATGCCATGGAGAGTTGTCATGTTGCTCTGAGAGCAGTGAAAACTGTCATGTTTTTGCTTTGGCAAGCAACTGAGAGCAGACCTGGATGATCTGGATATATACCTCCATAGTCATTTGTATGAGCATCCATATTGTTTCTTTAAAGTTCTTTAAACTATAAAAACAACCCCTGTGTAACATTGACCTAAATGCATTTGGACTGCAGAGGGGTAGGTGAGCTGACTCTTTATAGTGCTGTTGGCTGCCTTTTGTATTAGGAAGGCAGATTCCCAAAGTGCAGATGTCTGCCACAGCAGGTAGAACTGGAAGCAATGACACTTATATGAGACATTTAAAATCTGCAGTTTTATAGTGCCCAGGGGAACTGGCAGGCAGTATTCACGCAAACCTGCAGGCGGGTTTTCAGTAATCTCTCTTCTTTTCTCAAATACACATATTTTGTCTTCCTCTTCTAATGTTTTAAGCTTTTCCTAGAGTTTCCTTCATATGCTGTTGTATATTTTTGCCATATCCTTTACAATTTTGTAATCATGTTTCCTAGGAATTCATATGGTCGTTCATATGACATCCTTTCCTCTCCATTAATCCAGGCTGTTCAAGGTCCTGTCCAAATCACAGCAGGCGTTGTGTGTCATGTTGGAGCCCTATAAGAGAATAAAGATTTTAGAAATACCTGTATACAATTGTATACAATACATTCTACACTCAGAGAACTGAGAACTAACAGAAGTTTAGGTTAACGATGGTATTATGTTAACAATAATGGGATTTTTTTTATCTTACTGGTAAGTAGTACTTTGAAATAGGAAAGCCTTGTGTTTAGAGTATTCTAATAATCTCCTTTTTCGGTGATTTAATTTTGTCAGTGTTTATACACAGTCTGACACTTCAAAGAAATCCTGATGTGCATGCTTTAAGTCACGTTCACTGTGCAAGCCTATAATCTAGCACATATTTTTCATCTAGTAATTTCAAGTAGTTCAAGTGTACCAATGGAAAAGATCCATGTGCTAGAGACTGTATTTTGAAATTGAACAGAGAAGTGAAAAAAAGTCATTTAAAATGTTATTATTTTTCAGTACTGGCACTGAAATCACAACTGTGGTTAGTGTGGTTAGTGACATATATTGAATTACAACATTGAAGTCCTACTTGTCCAGCAGAAAACATCTTTTTGATGAGAAGTCAATGTTACCTAGCAAATTCATTCTGAAGAGAAGAAAATACTCCAAAGAATGAAAGAAGTCAAAGACTCAGGAACATATGAAAGTGCTTTTTTTTAACAGTTCAGGACAAGTTTCACAGGAAAATGTTAGCAACACTCATATGACAAGGACAGAATTTCAACAAGTCACAGCAGCATGAAGGCAATTAGAAATGTAAAGGCAAAAATTATTCTAATGCTATTGAGACATGAGTGAGGCTGGATAATAAAAAGCATCCATTTTGTCCATGTCATAAATTTGCATGTAAAAGGAAGATTATGACTTTGCTCATGGTTCTGATTTTACATATCAGTGAAGCACTTCACGTCAGTACTCCAAAGCAGTAAGAAAGGTCTCCTTGCTAGCAAACATAATAGGTTTAATTTCTGCATCTGACTTTTCATATATAAGGTAGCCTATAGGTATCAGTAGATGGGTGGCATTTGTCCTCACTGACATCTCAATGTCATTTAAAGATCATATCAATATCCATTTAAATTATGTAATAAACTGATAAGAGGTGTATTTACCCATCAGCCAGCATCACTAAATCAACAGTAGAGCCTTTACTGAAAGACAAACTAAAAGCAATCTAATAGCTTTGGTAGAACAATTATGAGAATAATTTATTTATTTATTATTATATTTTATTTCAAAAAGGGGCAATAGAATGGAGCTTTCCTCTTTCCACTCTCAGATATTTCAACCCAGGTAAGAGCTGCATAAATTCAGTAAAACTACAGAGATAACAGTACTTTTTTTTTTTTTTTTTTTTTTTTTTTTTTAAATGAAGGCCCTAACAAAGTCCCTCATACAAGACTTTCCTGGAGAGTTTACAGACAGAAAATGGGAGAGCAGAAAATGTTGATGATCATTGCAGGACATATGAGATAGATTGTGTCTCCTGAGACCTTATCAGCTATGCCATTGGGTCTCTTGCTGAGCAAGAGCAGCACTACTTAACCAGATAACATGGGCATGCAGAAGAGGGGAAATATCATAGATGTTTTTTCTGGGGGGGGCGTGGGAGGGAAAGGTCTTGCTGTACTCTTGGGGGTGGAGGAGAACTAATTGCAGACCAATTCCTTTTTCTTTCTGTCAAGCACTTGTTTGCTGTCAGCACCCAGGCTTGCTGCTTGTGGTGCCATCAAGGGTTCCTTAAGGACATTCCTCTTTGGTTGCAGGCCTCCAGCCTACCCGGCTCTTCCTCCTTACTGATGCCTGCAGTCCACTACAATTCACCTGAGCAAGACTGACTTAACTCAATGCCTACAAATAGACTGTCTCCTGAGATTAAGGACAGCATAAATCAAAACCAGACAGTTTTGATAAAGTACCATTTATTCAAAACAAAAGCATCACAGGGAAAACCATTCAGAAAACAATCCCTAGCTCTTTCCAGGCTGTTGTTACCCAAATTCTGCAAGGAGACTCTAAGACTGAAGTATCTCAGACCATCTTTGCAGAGTCTCTGTTTAGGTCAGCCCCATTTCACTTCTGAAATGATTGAGTGACTCCTCTGCTTAGCTACTGTTGTCTGATCTGACTGAAGGGCACCAAAAGGAAGAAAACCCAGTAAGATCAGACACCTTCCTTCCCTGTGGGAATGCAACTTAAGATGAGTCACCTGCCTTGCTTCAGCACCAGAGATTTACATTAAATTACTGCCTCATGACGTGAGTTCCTGCAGGAAACATCCCTGGTCTGAACCACTGAGTTACACATCACATTTGTAAGACTGACACAATAGTCTTTGACTATTCCATGTAGCCTTAGTGTCTCCACCGTCGCTATGAAAGTTTCATTCAAAAAATTGTTCTCAGTAGATGAGAATCCTGTCTCTAGTCTTTGCTTAGAAACAGCAACAGAGAGATTACAGGACCAAGCTGTTCTTCTAACTGAGGCTGCAGCTTTAAGGAGCTCCTCGGTGACAGATGGTAGAGGAATATAGAACCATCACACTCACTACATCCCCAATCTGATCTGAAATTTAAATAACCTGACTCATTAAAGGATAATGCATATGCACTTATACAATGTAAAAAACCCAGAACAATCTAAATCAACAAGAACGATTTCAATGCTTAATGTTAGTCTGTGACAGGTCATTAAAGAGTATCAGCTTTGGCAGAAGGTAGAATTTCTCGGATAATAACAACAGCAACAGGGGGTTGTCGCAAGCACAAGCAATCTCTGCTAAAACACTGAGACTCCATAGCTGCAGCCAGAAATCATGTCCCCTAGATAATGTAAGCAGGATCCAGAAGAGTGTTATTTTCAAAAACCACAGGAGTACGCACCTGCAATTTCTTGTTCTTGTCTACTACATGCAAATAGCCTGGTATCCATGCATTGCAAGGCCTAAATCTGCCATTTAAAGTCTTTCTAGCACCACACTAACACACTGTTTAATTTCCAGTTTTCTTTCCTCCTTTTCCCCTCCTACACAACATTAGTAAATTATTTTAATTTAATAAAGCCTCAAGAGCGTTGTTATTTACATACACTTTACTGTACCATGGGAGTCAGTAGCATTTGCCATAGATTGCACCTGGATAACCGATAAAATTTAGACATTGAGACACACAGCTCGAGTCAATGTGCAATAATTTAATGCCCAGTACTAACTGTGTTAAGAACAGTAATTTCAGTTTAGGGGAATCATCACACAGGACTTGAGCTCCAGGTGCTGACTTTATTTCACTTGTAAGAGTATAGCAACTTCTTTGTGGTAAAACGGGCCTGGCTGGTGCTATTCTCTGCAAGGGAAGGGACCAGGCGAAGAGGAAGAGACAGACTTACTACACTGTAGAAATGTCCAATGCAGGGAGTTAGGCAACGAAGTAAAACTGCACCACATTCAAGTGGAGGTGGCCAGGCCCTTTACAAGACCAAAAATGTGGAGAGGTGAAAGGAGATGGAAAGCAGTCCCATGCTCTTGTCATATTACTGTGATAAATGTATCTATCTGAAACAGACCTAACAATCAGGGCAGAGACATTTTCTCAATGACATTTTCTCAAAACTGCTTAATAAAATTCTGAGCACATTAAAATAATAACCAACAATCAGTATCAGAAAAAAAAAATCATCCTTCTCTACAGAAAAGCAGTTATTAGATATATCAACAATAAGGATCGAAAAAGGTGGGGATTTTTCAGTTGTTTACATTTTTTAAATTTTAAATCAGCTACTTGACTGATTGTAACACTTTTCCGTGGATATTGTACCTGCTTTTACATTCCAGTCTCTATAGCTGTTTCTAAGTGATATTTCCTCCTATACTAAGCACCCTGCTTTTTTTTCTTCCTTCCTTAGTGTTCTTTTTTTTTCATTAACTCTGATTCAAGAGCCTAATCCAACTGAGTGTTTAGTTCTCTACCACTTTTAGTCTGAGGCACTGTGTCATGTTATTACAGCATCAGAGGAAAGTGGCTATTACAGAAAAGTAATTTATGTTGCAGGATGACAGCTGCAGAAAGGAACAGATGAGGAAAGGTTTTGGAAAATATACTAGGAGTTCAGTACAAATGCGTAGGTAATAAGGAGAGTAGCTGCATATCAGCACTGAAGCTCTTAAAATAATGACCCTTTCCATTTTGTCTGGATTCTGAGTCAGCTGAAAGATAATCACACATCACTGCTGACAGAAAACAGAATTAGATGGGAGAAATCTGTGGAGGAAAACCAAAAAAAGACATTTTACTTAGCATTAACAATTGTTGATACGGAGCAACATTAGAGAATGTGCAAATCAGCAGCCATGGCTGTAAAGCAATAACTGCTCTTAGCAGGAGAGGAGGCAGGACAGGCTCGGAGGCCTGGTGTGCTCCAGCAGACTGCCAGGATGCATTTCACACCAGGGGTCTCTCTGCTGGGACCACTGAAGAAGCAACCTGCAAACACAGCAGAAAAGCTTCATTCTGCTTACATAATGAAATATTTTTTTCTTTTTAATACGGCAGAAAGCCTAAGTCCAAGGTATACTTTTATGTAAGTTAATGGATTTAGCTCTGCTTCTACTCACTTCTGGCGAGCTTACCTTAGGAGGTCACTGGGAGCTGCGTGGAGTCCAGATGACAAAACTCCTTGCTAATCCCGCCCTGTATTAGCAGCCAGGAAAAGCAAGTCGGGAGCAGCATTTGTGACAGATGGTGGAGAGAGAAAGGCACAAGCTGCAAGCGCCGGGTGAGCCAGGTAAGCCTTGGGTCCCCCAGCTCCTCCTGTAGCCCAGTGCAGCCTCCTGCACGCGCACCACAGACTGGAGGAGGCATCACAGGGTCTGTCAGTGAATGAGCCTGCACTTCACAGCTGTACCAAGCAAGATGAGGCTGTTGGTAAATAAATTGTGAGCATCCCCTGCATGTAAGTGGAGTGTTGAGCACTGAATCCTGAAAGAGTGTGCTGGCTTGGGCTGGGGTAGAGTTCATTTTCTTCACGGTAGCTAGTATGGGGTTATGTTTTGGATTTGTGCTGGAAACAGTGTTGATAACACAGGGATGTTTTGGCTACTGCTGAGCAGTGCTTACACAGCGTCAGGGTCTTTTCTGCTTCTCGCCCCACCCCACCAGCGAGGAGGCTGGGGGTGCACAAGAAACCGGGAGGGGGCACAGCTGGGACAGCTGACCCAGACTGACCAAAGGGCTATTCCATACCATGTGATGTCATGCTCAGCATATAAAGCTGGGGGAAGAAGGAGGAAGAGGGGGCATTTGGAGTGATGGCGTCTGTCTCCCCAAGTAACCGTTACACGTGATGGAGCCCTGCTTTCCTGGGGATGGCTGAACACCTGCCCGTTGATGTGAAGTAGCAAATGAATTCCTTGTTTTGCTTTGCTTGTGTGTGTGGCTTTTGCTTTACCTATTAAACTGTCTTTATCTCAACTCACGAGTTTTCTCACTTTTACTCTTCTGATTCTCTCCCCCATCCCAGTGAGGCGTGAGGGGAGTGAGAGAGCAGCTGTGTGGGGCTTAGCTGCTGGCCAGGGTTAAACCATGACAAATAGTAAAAAAAAAAAAAAAAAAAAAAAAAAAAAAAAGGAGTGTGTCTTTATTCTTAAATGCTCTTCCTACTTTGGAAATTACTGGATATTACTACTCTTTCACGATTACACAGCATCTCTAGTAATTACAAGCACAATTAACATATTTCAGTTGTTCTTCCAAAATGCATGTGTCCTTTTGAGGTTTGTTGATATTTTTTGTTGTTGTTTTCAGTGTAAGTTAGCTATGGTAAGGCCTCTGAGCACCAGACTTTCAGCGTGCTGTGTGCATATGCATGTGAGGAAAAAAGAGTACCTAACTTAAAAGGCCTTTAAAGTGATGCATGGCAAACATATGGCTATTTTGCATCCAGACACACCCATTTTTCTTCTTCCAAGTGTTTAATCAGAGTTATCCTGCTAAGCTCCTAAACACGGAGGAAAAGAAAAAAGAATTAGCATATATGTGTGCTATTTTGTAATTCCGCTTCCCTCTTTAGCATCTAAATTCCAGAACTGTCAAGGAATGTCATTACATAAAATGCTCAGCACCGTTGCTCCAAGTGTTAGAAGGCTATTGTTTATGGCAGTATATATAAATAAGACCATGACAGCAATGGATTTTTACCTTTATTAATAGTCTTCATAAAAGAAAAGAAAGGAGAAATCTTTTAAAAACATCTTTCCAGAAAAATGTTGAATACTATTGACTATCATCAATATGAAATTCTTTCTCTCTTTCACAAAGTTTCTTCCAGGAGGAAGAACTGTCACCAACAGTAATATCATGAAGCTTTATGATTTCCAGAAGTCCTGACTTTGCCAAAGAAAAATCTGTTTAAACTTCTGAATCACAGATAATAAGAAGAGTCAAGGAAGATGTGCTGCAAATCCAGCTGTTGCTTTTCAAAGCCCTGTTAAAGTGGCCAGATGCCTTTAGTATCTTGAATATTATAAAGTGGCATGTAGATGCGACTATGTGCAAATACAAAGATAGATAAAGGGGTGGTGTCTTTGGATTTCTTTCAAGTGAAGGGGAAGTGTTGTTTTGTTTTCCAAAGTATTTTCTGCTGGGTGGGGCTAGGCCGTGTTTATTCACGCAGGTTAAACTATTTGAAAACGCAGGGTAGCACAAAAAATGGACACTGCCTCCAGCCAAAAGGCAAGATATAAGACAGCTCATCTGCTTTAAATGAATCTGTGCCAAATAAACTTGAAGGAAATAACTTCAGTTATTCTCAATCATGCAGATCCAGACTAACTCCTCAAGAGATGAGCAGACATGTACTACTTTTCCAGAACTAAAATACAATGAAACTTTAAGTATACTTTACTATTTTGTACATAAATTTTAGGCTTGAACGCTCTTATGTGAGTATACTACTGAATCCAAAGCCATTTAACTCAGTCTCCCTCTAGACAGATATTAAACGGTGGAAGTAGAGCACAGACAGATAAGAGAAAAAAAGCCCTAAAACCTATGAACAACAAAACCTTCTTATTGATTTCTCCGTTCTCATACAGGCCTTCAGAATGCAAGGTTCTGAACAAGGTTATTGAGTGCAACCACTGGAATGATATCAAGAAACTAGAAGCAACCCTTAAGCTCTGAAGGGATCTTAGAGGATGAATAGGAATCACTGTACAAAAGTGTAGACAGCACGTCTTAACCTTGTTTGATGTTTACATTCAGTAGCAGGACTGTTCAGGTTGAATATATAGGGCCAACAGCACTGTAAGGATGTTTGACTGAAGGGACTTCTGGTTCATTTAGCTCTTCAGGCAACTATTTAACATCCTTCCATCCACAAAGAGTTCAGATTTACACTGTCAGTCCACTAGAAGACATTCCAGACCTTAGCAATTTTAAATCTTTAAATTTCCAAGTTTATTCATTACCAAGTAATGTCTATTTGTTGTTTCAGCATTTTCTTTCAAAGTCCATTCCTTCCCCATTGTTTACCCTCTTGCTAAGTTTGCTGATAACAGTCCTAGCCTTTTTCAGTTTGCCTCTTCTTTTGGCTACGTGAAGATAAGCTCTTCCTCCTCCTAATTGTCCTGGAAGCTCTTCTTTGCACATATGGCATTTTGAATTCATCTTCCTTATACCTTGGTGATCAGAACTGCATGTTGGATCATGTGTCAGATGTCACCAGATACACCCAAATATCTTCTGATCTCTCCTTGAAACACCTTGGTTGATTTTTTTTCTGGAATCACAGGTGTCTTTTACAGATCTATATTATCCTGATGACCATAATAGGATCAATACTACCCTTACTAATACAACACAGTTTTAAGACCTCATTTGGGAAATTTCCTGCTAGCCTCTCTTATATAACTAATAAGACGATTATATACTTCAAAGCTGGGTTTTATCATCCTACTGTGCTGACCAGGGCCATCAGTTCACTGGTTTGGCTGATAAACTGGAATTAGATGTCAGAAATGGACCTTTTCATAATAGTAAGTAGTTATATATCCTTAACAACTTATAACGCAAATAACCAACAACAGCAATTTACAAAATATGGTAATGAAATTCAATAGCTAACTGAACTTTAGACTCCTGTAAACAGTGGAAATATTTTTGACTAAAATTAGAACAATGCCAAGACGCTACAAAAAAAGAATGATGGTATTATGCATCATCAGAAGAAAGCTATTATTATGATCTCTAGTTTCCAGCTGCTGAGCTGGAATGTAAATTCTACCTGAAAATAAAGTGTTCACTAAATAGAACATAGAAAATACTCTTTCCCATTGCATAGAAGATGCATCAATCTACTCAGAAAGCGTAAATGCACTTGCAGCTACACAGGCACAAGCACAATTATAACAAATATAAGTATGTGAGGATATGAGATCTATGTAGCATTAAATGAATTTATTCTTTAAGAAAAAATATCTGTTATTTAACAGATATGAGTTATTCTTCAGTTAGTTGTGCCTTCAGATAGGAAGAAATAAAATAACCACATTCATATCTGCCGTTTCAAAAATGCAGATATATGTTTTTTAAAACCATGGTTTTGACCACTGTTGAATGAAGCTGGCATTGAACTTAGCCTGCACCAGTGCCCTGACCACTGTACTGCTACATAAAGGTTATTCAGATGATTCCTTTTGCAGTACTAATAGATTTCACCTCTGTGATGTAGGGGCACCCAGCTCTCTGATAATAGCTTATGTACAAGTAGCTCTCCCCTAAACAGATATGGTCAACCTGTGTCACTTGAGGCAAGCGTCCCAGTGAAGTTGTACCAGAGAAGGAGCTGTCAGGTAGTCCAAATCTCCAGCTATGGCATAAAGTCAAGTAGCAAAACGGCTCAGACCAATATTGTTACGTGACTCACTTACATGTAATGCAGTGATAGAGCTGTTATCATGTCCTGCTATTCCTGGAGCTCTCCACCTCCTTGGCTCTCTTCTTCCATGAGAAAGGTGATGAAGCTCCCAGCCAGACAAAGATTCTGGTTCATGGCTCAAAAGGTCAGTCAGGAAAACTGGCCATCTCCTCTTTATAAAAAAGTTATTTCAACACAACTAAAAGCTGGGTCATTAACCTCCTACATGATAATGATTCTAATGTTTATTTTAAAAAATAACATAAATTCACTCTTCTAAGTTTGCTTAGATAATGATTCTAACAAACTAATTAGAATCAGGAGATTTCAGACTCATTCAGCATGACAATGACAGGTTTCCTGCTTCCTTCCTACCCACACCCTGTCATATTGCCCCTGGTCACTCAAATTTGCATGGTGAACGGCCAAAGGTTATCTCACTATTACACTTAAGGACAGGTCACCTGTGAGGACATGAAATCTTCAAATTCAGCTCAGATCCTGCTTGTGCTTATATCTGAAAGCTTCTGATGCTGGCTGATGAGAGTGGACATATCTTCTCCTTTCCCATTAACCAGTACAAATTATTCATTGTTTTTACCTTGGAACAATAGATACCCTGACAGCAAGGTAAACTTGCCAAGGTCAGCACTATAAGCCTAGCAGGCTTTCAACCCAGTGAGCTTCTTAAAATGCCAGTTTCCCAGTGTTCATAGTGGTTTTATCTCTAGTTAGATCATACTCACAACTTTCCCTGAGGCCAAAACTGCACTTTCTCTTTTTATTTTTTTTTTCAGAAAAGTAAGGCTTTGAGTGGGTAACAAATGATGTGTACAGGACAGCTTATGAGTAACTTCCATACAAAGGCTAAGCAGGCGGGGACTCTTCATAGCAAAAGAGATGACTGAGTTATTATGGTCTAGCTGTCAAACTGCAAATGTCACTGACAATTAACTGTGAAAAGCAGTTTCCCACTATGAAATTATGGGGTAGTGGGTTTAAAACAAAAGGAGATTTTGGAAGAATTTTCAAGTAGCACATAATTAATTAATTTGTTATTATTAATTAATTCCTTGCCATGAGATGTCACTGATGATAACGGTGCATCCAAATTCTAGATTAGAGAAATACATGAATTGACTTCAAGAGTTAATGAGTACATAAACATAACAGAACAGATGCAACCTCCAGGAATTTTTCAAATACTGATTGCTGGAGCCTGAGGGAATCACAAGAGGAAGAATAATTTACATCTTGTCTGGTTTCTTACAGTTTTCCCTAACCATCTGCTACTGACCACTTCATGAGCAAGGATACTAGGCTAAGTAGACCACCGTTCTGTTCTGCTAGTGCACTCTCAGTTAAAAAAAAAAAAAATTACTGATCCTATATAAATACTGATCCTATAAAATTACTGATACCTATATGTCACATATATGTAATAATACCAACCAGTCATAAAAGGAAAAGATACCTATTTACAAAATTGTGTTCATTCTTACATCCAGTGAAACTATAGTCATCAGGAATATTTGATCACTTGTGTATTGCATTCAGCATAACCAACAACTTAATATTGACTACCTACAGTCCATCTTACAAGAGCTCTGGCAGTTGTCTCTGAGGGCAAAGAGCAGGTCTGAATTTTTGCAGGAGGATGCTGAGCAATTCTGCTATGCTCAAAACATTATAAGGGTCTGATACTGGCCCCAGATGGATTTCAGACATCAGTCATCAGAGTTCTGCAGAGGCAAACCAAATCCTGTCACAGGGCGTAAGATCCAAAACCTCTCACATGTATCAGTGGTGGTGGTGGGAGAAAGGTCACCACACTAGAGGAGAATAGCTCCATAAAACACAGCAGGAAGAGAAGTGACTACAGTCTCGCCTGTTCACAGATGCATGCTAAGCTGGGACCGCTGCCAGCAGACTACCCTTCAACATGACCACAGTGCCTGTGGTACAGGTTTCCATTTCCTGCATAACCTCTCTATAAACAAACCTCATTATTTTCAGCTTGAATTTGTTGAAGTCCTCTTGTGAAAACCTGGGTAGGATGGGTACCTAGGCTGTAGCATCATGACCTCCTCCACTCCCTTACCACATACTCCCAAGACATCTGTGAAACATGTCCCCAAGGACAGCATCTCTCTCACCTGAAATCTGTGCTTAGTGAGGTCCAGGGATCAAAGTGACTGAATTCCCCCTACAAGCCTGTGTCTTGTGTTTCTTATTTGTTAGTGCTGTTGAAGATAGAAATTAAGTTCTCTCACTTGGAGGACCTCACGCTTCACACCTGGCACAGCTGCCCAAGGCTGATGAAGATATTATCTGAACTTTAGCATTGCCCCTGTGTCAGTGCCAGCTTCACGTGTCAAATCAGAAACAGTGCTGCTAATTACCTTTTGGCAACTTATGTGCCAGACACTTTATCATGGACTGTCAAATCTCTCATCTTCACACAAGAAGAGTGAGAAGAAGAAAAGGATCACATATAAGGGGCTAGGAGACTTCCAACTATTGATTAAACAAGTACATATTAACTTTTTTTTTTACCTCTAGCTAGAGTCCTGCAAATTGCACTTCTGTCAGAGGAGTTAGCAAGACAGAGTCACGGCTTGGACCAGGATGGATAGGTTTGGAGCATCACATAAATGTCTAAACTTCAGCATAGAGCTCATGGGGAAGCACTGAGCAGAATTCCCATTAACTTAATTTGAAACAGGGCTAGGTTTAGGCATGGGCAAAGCAGGTGATTGCCTATAAGAGCACACTAATGTTGGCTGTAGGAACATCTCTGGAATGAGCAGCTAACCTCTGATGCCTGTGTGTCCAACACTGCTTTGTGTTTGCCTCCACCTTATGTACTCATCCTTTTTATCCAACATTGGGAAGCTTAGCTCTATCTCAGCTCTATCTAGTCTCTGTGATACCATGGTGAAACTTGTCATCCAGAGGGGAGGAACGGCTTGTAATCCAGACTGCAAACTGGAAAGCACTTGTAATTAATTCTAGTAGGGAAATAAGGTTCTGCTTGTAGTGTTGGGGAAGTCAAATTGCCTGCAGAGAGAATTTCCCTTCATGTTAGGTGCAGCAAATTAAATCCTGAAGAGCCATGAGCCAGCTGGCCCTTGTGTCAGTACACCAGGGAAGAACAAATTCAATTTAGCCAAGTTGTCTTTGCAAAGCTCATAATTAGGGTTTCGATTTTGTTATTGCTTGCTTTTTCTTTTTTTATTCTTTTGAACTGAGCATATTTGTTGAAGAACCTTTGCCTTCCATGGAGTCACACACTTTTTTCATGGAATTACACTTTGTCCCTGAAATGAATTCTTAACATAGACAAATAAAACAGGGCTGAGGAAAAACTTTGTAATGCATTTTTTAAGTGTATGCAAGTCTACAGTCCAGTTCCAAAGAACTAAGAGTCAGTCTACAATGTAATAAAAGGAGTATGGTGCATAGTACATATTTTTTTTTTACTTTTGTACTACTTACAACAGCAATAGAAAATTTCAGCTAGAGTGGTCCACCCAGTTTTGGTCACCATCTATCAGAGAAGCTGAAGATAATGTAATAAAGATCAGCAACAATTAAGAGGCTTGAAATTCAGGACACAAAAAGAGATATTCAGGTTTCCCTAGTTTAGAAAAGACTGAGGGGGAGAATAACAATAGAGTTCAAACATGAAGGAAAATTAAAGAAAGAGTACAACTGTCTCCCATGCCAACCAAAGATCAGGCAAGTAGCAAACACTTAATTTCAAATAATAGAGATCTAGATAACACATTAGCAAAAATATCCATCTGGAATTATAGTTAAGTACTGGGACTGGTCAACTAGGAACACAGTAGGATCTTCACTGACAGCTTTCAAGTCTTTATATGAACAACCGCTGGAGACAGTCTAGGTATACTTAAACATATCTGGAGCCAAAACATGCTTCGGTCTAGAGTGAACAGGGATAATATCAAGAGTGTATATCCCAGATCATTTTGTTTCAATGCCAGGCAGGACTATTTTGGTCATCTCTTCTGAATGCTAGCATAAGAAAGGCTGGGAAATTCAGAAGATGATGACTGCATTAAACAATCATATCTAGTAGAATCAGGAGGCAAAAAAAGGGACAAAAAATGATTCCCATATTTTAGCAAGAAAATAGGAATTTTAGATTCAGTGATCTGTAACTGAGTTCCCAGGAAAAAATGCAAGAAAAGATCACGTAATAAAGTATTTATATTATTTCTAGGTACTTACAAAATGGCAGTAACAGCTAAGAAACTCAAGCCAACCCACTCTAATATTGTTTTTTTATAGTGGGGAAATAGAGTTTGTGACATTAGTCAGGAGTTTGACATTGTATGAACTGATATTCTTATAAGTAAACAATGGGAGCACAGTATAAATGAAACTAATGCAGCTTTTGGTAAACCTAGCTAAAAAGTGTCCTCAAAGATGAGCTACAAATAATTTGTTGTGAAAGTTTATGTTCCATTGTGGGCTTTCTTAGACTTTGATAAATATTTTCATCAAAGCCACTGATGATGAATCAGAGAATATCTTTATTAAACTGTCAGACGATAACAAGCAGGGAAAGACTGCAAATGCTTTGGAGACTACAATGTTAAGAATTTTAGAAGATCCTGACAAACTGTAGAAATAGGCAGGAAAAGAAGAAGGATGATGGCATTTCAGCAGAAGCAGCAATCACCAACAGAAGTGAACGAAGAGACAGCAGTTCTGAAAAAAAGAAAAAAAAAATTTTAATATATCAAAGCTAAACGTGAATCAGTTTTGTCATCCTTTTGCAAAAAATAGCATACTGAAGTGTATAAACAGGAGCGTTATATGCAGGATGGATAAAGTAACCCTTCCAACAGTGATAAGGTATGAGTTTAGTGTCCAGCCCTAGGCCACATATTTCAAGAAAGATACTGAGAAAATTCTGATGGGGTCAAGAAAACAAGACGTATAAGAAAATACTAGAATAATTCTTTTCAATGATAAGAGATAAGATGTTTGAAAGAAGACATTACAAAAATGCAGACATGTTGGTCTCCAAGTTTACTAAGGACAGGATTCAAAGAAGACAAAGTCAGGTGTTATACAAACTTTCTAATATAAGCATGGAATATAATGTGAAAAAAATGTCTGGAATTTCCATCACTGGAAGGCTTTGGGAACATCTTCCATAAGGCTCAATGAACTCAATGAACATAAGGCTCATAGGAATGCTTAAGAACACCAGAGCACTCTGGGCTTTTCCAAAACTATTTATATACATCTGAACGTATGTTAGTTTTCAGGAGATTTTGGATTTTATTCATACATATTTGCCTGTATTTCTTATAGTCCTGCCAACCTTCTGATAAATAGAGATATCAGTCCCAATATAGTTGTGGTAGGAATGATTACTAAAAATTAAACCAAAGGTCAGCGGGTACCTTTAGGAAGTTATATGGTTCTACTCCAGGTGGACTGAAAAAATGAGGACATGGTTTAGTGGCAGACTTGGCGATGGTAGGTTAACGGTTGGACCTGATGATCTTAAGGGTCTTTTCCAACCTTAACAATTCTATGATTCTATGATTCTATGAAATGTTGAGAAACCGTTTCCTTAAAAAAGAAAATAAAGGGCGTTGTTAAGTCATCTACCAGACAATGAGGGCATTTTTTTTAACTACAGAGTTTAACTGAAACTGTAATAGTAGACTGAATATAGCATAATATAATTACTATCAAGTCCATAAAGAAGAAACCGAAACGGCTCTCATAAGTCAAATCACCAATATTTTGGGTTACATTAAAACTAGCTTTTCAGAAACACACTTGCTGGAGATGTGTTTGATATTAAGTCATGGCTCCTCTGAGCTGCAACTGACTATACTGGCTCTCAAGAAGCAGTGGCAACTACTACGATTTCCTGAACACATGTGGTTTCTGACAACTTATCTTCGCCACCACTACTCCATTCTTTGTTCGGATACAAAAGGCATAGCTAGGAAGCTGGTTATATTGGTTTTCCATCTATAGCAGTCCCATAAAGAGCCACAGAACAGAGCTGAGAGCTGATATGTATGGACATACCTAAATTTGGAAGTACCTAATTCACCATAACATGCTAAAAAGATTGTTCTTTCACAAAAATCTTAAATTATTTTTGCCTTAAGTTTATGATAGCAAAGTTGAGGCTTTATACAAAACCCAAACTTTTTAAAGTCTACCAGCATTTCCATGTGTGGCCAGCACGCATCTACCAGTATGTGTGTTTAACTCCTTGTATGTCCTGCACAGGCTTCTTCAGTCCATGGCTTTCATCTTTGCAACTAACAGTCAGCTCTTGAGCTCGTAAATAGAAGCATGATGGCTGCTTTCTGAGATATGCAGCAATATACGTTATGGCAGATAGCTGCCATGCCACCTCAAAAAATCATAAGCAACCAAGGATTATCCTACCATAAATAAAGCACTCTCCCACTTAAACAGACTAGGTAGAGATACCTAAATGCAAGCTAAAAATCACAGAAAGGGCAGAATTGGAGGGAGTGTCAAACCGATCACGTAACCCACCTTCCTACAAGAAGAAAGGAACAAGCACATTGTGATCTCTCTCTAACATATTTGTCCATCTGAAGGCTCACAAGCAATAAGAAGAACAGAACAAATACCTTCACATCTTACACATATCCTTACAAATCCTGTTAATATACACCTCCTGACAAAAAAACCCCACCTTTTTTATAGTTGCCCTCATTCTTCCACATGCAGGGAAACTTCAGCAGAGAAAGTACACGTTTACCCTTCCCTCCATAACACCATTGCAATGCAGAATAAATGGAGTAAAGGAAAGCACCTGAACTTGATATCATTATCTCTCTTGTTTCTTGGCAGCAAAGGGAGGCTTCTTACTATTCCATCTGCCTGGACAGAAAAAAAAAAAAAAACAAACCACATAATAAATTAACAGTGAGATGAAGTTTATAGTGCTGACTTTTTCAATGTCACATAAGGATGGCCAGATGGAGTCTGCAGGAGTTACTTTAAGGACAACTGACCAGAGCAGAAAAGACAAGTATTAACATTCATTGTCAACTATTTTATGTAATGCCCTAGGCCTGAAATCTCCCAGCATTGCAAGTTATCCTTTCACAAGAACATGAAAAGATAAAGCTGTACACCATCTGTACTCAATGTATTCTTTCATATACTTATCAAATTCTGCAATATTCCCTATAACTGCTGCCCTCTCAAGCAAGGTGCAGCAGAATCTGAAGCCTGTAATCCTGATATAACATTCCTGGAATTTCAGATGGGGATGGGAACAGCTGAGCTCTCAGCTTCTCATCGGTTCACTTTATCTGGGTCCACCTTTGACAGGCTCTGTGCTGTACCCAGACAAAGTGGCAGTGATTTTTGCATCCATAAAACACTATGATAATGCCAAGCCCTTTCAGTTCTTCATAGTGCAAATGGCTCTGCTGCCTGGGCAAGGCGGTGCCAAAAAGCTAGGGAAAACAGTCACAGAGAAAGCGTGGAAGGTCTGGGAGGAGATGTCTCTCTGCCTCAGTTGAAAAAAAAATCAACATCCCTTTCAGTTCTTCTCATCCTTCACAGATCACACACCACCCACTGCACCCACAGCTTAAGAAATATCTGTATTACAAGAGATAATACTGACAGCACCTAGTTCTGCCATCACAATGTTGTTAGTAACTGTACACACTGTTAGTCACAGTTCCTGCTAGTCGGACAAAAAAAAAATCCTGACAAGCTGATGACTGCAAGCGTCTCTGGATAAAAATCCCACCAGATATTAGCATCTATCTTCTCTCTGAAAGGAATGCAGACCTTCCTCTTGCTCTGTCCCACAAGCTTCTTGATAAATTTCCAGTACCAAAGTATCCTGAAGTAATTGCAGCATTTCAACTTAATTGCACAGAATATATACTGGAGCCCTCCATACTATATTGGTCATGTGTCATTGTGACAATTTTTAATTGCAATATGAAACTCTAAACTAATTTCTGACATCTGTTCTAAACATGTATGCATTTTTTTACTTAAGAATCCCCATTTCGTTACTTAGAAGGTTCAGAGGATTTATATTCTTTTCTTCATTTCAAACAAGATCAAAACATTATTGTTCTTCTTCACACCAAAGTGGAAAAAAATGGAACTAAATAAACAGCAACCCAATTACAAAGTGTAGAGCAGAAAATTCTGCTTGGACTGACAAGGCAAAAGACTAAACCATTCATTTGCAGCAATTCTATTTTATCTGCTGGCTTAACTTTTTCTTAGCCATTTTACTACAGGAAGTAATATTTTACAATAAAATCATTATGCATGCTGCATAAATTACAGAGGAGTAGCCAACCATTTCTATTGTACTTTTATCCTCATGCAAGGCAGCACCTTGTCAGAATACAAACTTCCTAACATAAGAGCTTTTTTGTGTAGGGATATTTCCCTCGTTACAACCCTAAACAGACACATTTATGTCAGTATAAACATGCTTTTGCAGTTAACACTTTCCTATAAGGACTTATCACAAGTCAACTGTCCTCAAAGGAAAACAGTGATGAGATGGCCCTCACATGGAGTTCTCTGCAGATAAATCTGGTCCAGTAGCATTTCAGTCATCTCTATCTGAGAGAGATGAGAGTGGATTTAGATAATCAGAGCCATTCCTCCAGACATACCCCACAGTTCAGAAAATGGCCATAGCCACCCACCAGAGTATCTCAGTCCCAAAGAGGAATTTCTAGCTGTTACAGTTGTGCTGAGAGTAGTTTTAAACCTCATAGCTCTGTACCATGATACCCAGTCCCCGGGCTGGGTTAAGAAGGACCTTTGGCTTAAGGGAACTGGAATTAAATCCTCACAGATCTTTGTCCCTAGGTTTAACGTAAGCTCTTATTCTCTACTTCACTGTGTAAAATCTTGCATCAAGATTCACAGCTGATGTAGACCCAGTCACTTTAAGTGATGGGACTCCACCCAGGCTTGCTGTAGACAATGAATGCCAGAAGAGGGTCATGGACCTCTTGTCATCCTTCACCAGCAAAGCACAGGTCTTTCTTGGACTGCCACTTCTACTCTATCACTACTCCATTGTATCTAATCCCTGCCATCCTTTCCCAAGACAAGAAAGAGAAACTCTGAATGACAATGCACTTTGCACCTCCTGCCCCAGCTGTATGAGAGTCTGCACCCGCCATGTCCTCAGCATCCAGCAGTGCTGCAGCAAGGGGAACTCCACTTGTGGACATGCAGGATTTTTTTTTTACAAGCTTGAGCTGAATGTTGCTCATGAGCAGAAAAGTACATGCAGCTCCTGAGCCTAAGGCTTCAGTGCATCTGTCAGAGCAGAGCTAAAATAAGGTTCAATATTTCGGATTCTCTATACTGTACAAGATTATTTGGCACTGCACTTTCTGAGTTTGTGGGGAAGGCCTTCAGGGTTGCTTTATTATTACCTGGACTTAAGAAGTCAGTTTAAGGTCTTCTGAGATTTTAATTTTGGAACATTGTTTTGCTACCCATCCACACCCTTCCAGATAAACTGAAAGCAGCACAACAAATATTCAGTGAGAATCACAGCTCTATCTGTGCGTGCCATAGGGAGATGAAAATCTCCTTTCAGCTTGAGTATTCATCATGAAGATGTTCAAGATATATTTTCCAGACATTTAAAACTTACAAATTATAAAACTTATCTCTGAATCTTCCATACAACTATGACTCGATTAAAACTGCTTCAAAAAATGGCTTTTTAAACTACAGATGTAGGAATTTTCACATAACATCTATCGTTATTTGAAACATGAAAGATGCCTGAAGTGCTGCCTTCTTGGACAGATTGTGTAGTGAGTGATTATTTACACATATATAATAAATTAATAATTTAATTTGCCATGTCAAAACCAGCAGTGTTGGTGTTGTAGTGCAGGCCCTAATCACCTTCAGAGAGCAAATAAATGCCTGCAAGGTCAGGTATTGAATTTAAGGGTGGCAGAACATGGCCTCATACCTCATTCAGGTGTTCTCAAACCACAAGGTGAGCCACTAAAAAATTTACTTTTTTGTTCACCAGAACAAAAGCACTAATGACAGAAGTATCCCACTGAAATTTTTTTCTGTTAAGCAAGCTGCTGGAAGTGGGGCTGTTCATGAACCTACTGAGCTCTTCACTTTAAATAAAGTTTTGGCTTTTTATTGCACACCAATTTCCACCTTTTCAGGAAGACTGTATGGCAAAAGTTAAGATTTCTTGCTCACAGTAGAAGAGAACTTACACTTTGATTTCAGGTACTTTTGGGACAGATCTGGTTACTAATTTCAAGGAAAAATCTTGAACACACCATATTAAGTAAATAAAACAACAGAACACCTATAGAATCTATAGAAAGTTGTTAAATTTGCTGAATATTTCTTTATTCCATATTAGTCTGGTTTGCACAGCATCACATCCTTTAACTATCTGTGTACATGTCAAACTATAAATGAGAATATAATTTCTGTTATACAGTCACTGAGTTCTAGAGTATTTAGAGTAACTCTACAGGAATTTTGAGCATAAAACATATTAAAACCACACAAGCCTATTATGACAAATTTCAAAAGCAGATTTCTGAGGCTGTTGTCTTTTACGATATGTTGGCACAAACCTAGGAATTACTCTAACTACAAGCACATTGCAAAATATTTCCAGAGGCAACATCGATACCATTTTGGATGAGAAATGGCTTTTCTTAAAATGCCTCTCATAGAGCCAACGACATATTAATTCTTAAATGTATGAATCTGTTTCTGCCCAAATGTACCTTTTCTAACAAACACTGCTGTTTTGCCTACAGGAATGGGACCATTGTCGAAATGAAGTGGCATGTTAGTTAGCTGAATCTCCATCTTACTAGAAACAACAGTGCCTTACAAGGTCCTAGGGAACCTTCTGACATTGGAAAAAGCACTGGCATTTGGCAGGTAGCACTCTCCTCTGGTTACCTGCTTTCTGGACTCCAGAGTCTGTGAAGAGATGTTATTTTTAATCAGTTTGCCTGCCTTAATCCAAAAAGGAGCATTTTCTTTTTTTTTTGAGTATGGATTATTTATGATAGTTTTTAGCAAAGAGATTAAGCTAGATAAAAAGCAATTTATTGCCAAGTAAACTGAGTATTTGGCACCAGCTACTCTAACAACAAATTTTTTGTTGATCTGTTAAATAATCTCTTGTCCTACTTCTCCATATGTGGGCCTAGAAATACCTATCTGAGATTATCCTTTTCAGGTGTAACCTTAAGTGACCCAAAATAACGACAGAGAAACATTGTTTTTGTGATTCCTGAGGCATTTATTCTTCCTTGTCCCCAGATAACATCTTCTTGAGTTCATACATAACTGCTTTCCAGCTGCCTATAGATTCAAAATAATCATAAGATCTTCCTAAGCCAGAGAAAAAAAGGCTTCACACTCTAGAAGTAGCACAAAAATTCCACACTGCACTGTCATTTAAATTCTCTGTGCTATTCTTAGCCTTGAAGTGATATTCTAAACAGCTCTACAGCCTCTAAATGAAATGCTTCATTATTTCTTTGATGGTTGCCAACTGTCTACTACTGTCTTTACTACCCTTGAGGTAGTAAAATAGAGAGAGACAATATGACATCCTTGATCATAGCAGAATGGACGTTTTGTGTGTCCTCTGACTCTATAGAGTACTCAGAAGCATTGAAAATATGTAACTAGCTTTAACCTTTTCCTAAAAACACTTCCCCTCTAATATTAGACATGTTATACAGGGTTTTAGCAGTATGCTAAAATACAGCAAGAAATAAATGCAGTCATAGGCAGTATACAAAGGAAAAACTGTCCCAAATAGTATCGACCTAATAATGAAACACTAAATGCGTATTTTTTTCTTAGTTCTATTAAGTTGCAACTCCTGTGCAAACAGTAAGCACAGCACATCTGCCAATCCTTGTATTTTTCTATCCTAGTCTATAGGAGTTCTTATACTGAGCTCATAACCATGAGTTCTTATACTGAGTTCATAACCATGGTAGCTTAGTGCTTCACTATATAATCTTATCATGCACGTGCTTTGTGCTGGTTCACCAAATAGCATTTCATCTCCAGAGTATGACCCTCCTCCATTTGAGCTATACAGAACAAATTCTGTTGACTTAGCTCAGAGTATGATGGTCCTCAATGACATGAACTAAGGCTCCCCATACCAAGATAATGGAAGTCTCTCCCCTAACTGCTGTGGACCCTAAACCAGATCTTCAGTTTCTAACTGAAAATAAACCATGTGGTAGTGGCAGCGTTGTAAGCGAAAGATAAGGAAATATTCCATATTGCTCTGAATGGGAACTGGGAAGCTGCAAGAATTCAGTCTCCTATCAGCACCCCATCACGACTGGCATACAATTCTGCAATTTCTCACTGCAGCTGCAGCCAGCCCTGAAAAAAATATTCTCACATTTAACAAGTTTGCAAAATGACAATTCTCAAACAATTGCTCTATTTGACTGCCCAAACAGGCCATCTAGTTTTGCAGATAAAGTGAAAATGAAATGGTTAAAGCTGATAAGGTCTTCAAAGTATATTTCTGGCAATCATAAAAATATTTAATAGCATCAACTTCATAGTCTTTTTCTGGAATTAATCTCTGCAATGAACTCTCCCTTGTTACTGAATATATTTTCAGCAGCAAGAAACATTTACTAATCTGTGGTAGAGTTGTCAAAACCTGTGAGATCATATCATTTTAGAACTGAAAACAGAAAAATTGCTTTTGTCCACATAATTAATTGGGGAAGAAAACATTGGGAAGGGTCCCACTTTTTGTTGTGTTTCCCATTCAAACATCAAATACTGATAAATTTTAATTTAAAGCCCCTCCAATTAATGTTATTTTTGCATAGGTTTTTTCTTCATCACTGGTATCTTCCAAAAGGTTTCCCTTATTTACTTCAAGATGTTTTCTTTTATTCTTAGAAAAGATGAGCTACCATGCAAACAGAAATAACACTGTTTTCTATTTAGCTTTCAGAGGTCAGTAATAATGTAAGGTAATAGGAAAATCTACAGCAAAGATTCCCAAATCATGATAAACAAGCCAGAGTCTTCCTCTGCCAAAGGCAGATCACAGCATGTGCACAAGTACTTCCCTGACCCATAGTGTGAGATCCTCCATAAGACAGCAATGGTTCAGCAGTGATTGTCTGCATTTAATGGTTATTGACAATTGACACTTCCTGCTAATGAGCTGATTGAAAATAAATTGCAACTTTGTGCAGCATCGCAGCTATCCAATGGCACTTAAGGCACCTGGTCCCAGTCAATGGAAAGAGACAAGTGCTTCCAAGGAGAATTTGTGCCCTTGAACGGGATCTCCTTCATAGATCTGACTAGATTCCTTCTGTAGGTATCACACCGCATGCTTAGAGGTAGCTAGCACTAATACAGGTCTTTTTGTCTTTGGGAAAAGTTAGACCGATCTCAAAACATGCCTTTTCATGGGTACTTCAATCACATCAACAGTTTGCAATCGACCTGAAAACTATGTAAAGCACATCATAGCCAACAAAAGCCTCACATCTATAATCTTCAAAGACTCACAAAACTGGAGCAAATGATTCATAGTTCCTATTGCTGCATCCTGATCATGCATAACTCACAAGTTCTACATGGTTTGGGTGCAAAGTGAAACTTCACAGTTATGAACAAGTTGTGCTTAAAGAATTTGAATTTATTTAAGCCCCAAACTTATATCTCAAAAGTTGTAGTTTTGTGGTGCAAAATCACACTGTCTCACAAACGTAATGGAAGAATTTTCATGAGAACCCAAAAGCAAAACTGCTCTGTTTAAGACTGCTACAGTGTGATATGCATTGTGCAGCTTGTGCTCTCTGTTCTGCATAGCAAAAAGTAGGAGGGAGAAATACAAACCATGGAGGCTAACATTTGGCTCTGAACATCACAGAGTTCATTGCTTGTCAGGCCGTGTTAGCTGGGGAATCAGAGTACCCAATACTTCTCTGGCAACTCGCCAACCAATGTCCTTTTATTAGAGAACAGGAAAAAAAAGCCACTTTTGTTATTTTTAACTCAAGAACGGCTAAAATTAGTTCTGTTGAAAAGGGAAACAAAAAGAGATAATCTTACCCTCATTTTCTCTTTCTCTCTTTCACTGTCTTAGTGGAGATGAAGTATATTAGCCCATCTGAAATTAAGAAGCTACTTGGCATGAATCCAAATATTTAATAGCCTGAAATGAAGCCAGATGATTCCTTCTCTCTGTGCATCTTTCTTCTATCTGCTTTTATATCATCTTGGTTGGATAAAATCCAAGAGACTAATATTAAAATATTTCCAGCCAGTCGGGATGTCTATTGGAAAACACGTTCCATGACTGATAGAACAACCTGCAACATTGGAATCCTATCCTGAGCTTCTCAGAGGAAAATGACAAGCATCTTTTTAAACCAACAAATTACTTTTTACCTGCCTAAGAGTTGTCTTATTTTCACAGACTAAGAGATGATCATAAACTATGGATAAACACAATAAAAATAATAATTATGTTTAACTTTCTGTTCCTTTGGCTGTGAACTATGAGTCAGATCATCTGTCTTCCCCTGGGTTGCTGAATGAATGGAGGAACGTCAGCCCTGGCCAAACATAAATTAATATACGGCATTATTCAAAATAATACTGCTACAACATCCAAGGAAAACTGCCAGCTACTGATTTTCTATAGTTATTAATATTTATAGTTAAAGACAAACCGAACTCTCCTTCCATACAAATCCAGGGAGTATTTATTCCATTAGTGTCAAAAACACTTTCCTCTGAAATTACCTGAGTAACATCAAAGTAAACTGGGACCCAACATAGCATTAACATGTCACTTCTGTTTCAGACCAGAAGGAAGGATTACATGACTGAAAGATGACTTCCCCCCCCACCCCCCAACTTTACTATTTTCATGTGCTAAAAGATACTACTTATCCCCACAAACATTATCCAGGACATAGATATAGCCTTTAATGAAGAATGCACAGATATATTAGAAAAGTAACTAAATGAGTTACGAAACTAAACATGTTTTACACAGCATAATGACACCATTGGAAGTTCTAGTGCTTTCAGCCACCCAGAATTACAGCATGATGCTGCATATTCATTTCAGCTTCTAAATGTTGTTTTCTTGCCTTTGATTTGAAAAATAAAACAAAGAAAAACCTTGATGTCATTGACTAAAATTGTTTTGAAATAGGTTTGGCAGCTTGCTTATAAGCTACAACTTGCTTGTAAGTTACAACTCTTACTGTCAGAACTCATAGAATCATAGAATCGCTTAGGTTGGAAAAGATCTTTAAGATCATCAAGTCCAACCATTAACCTAGCACTGTCAACTCCACCACTAAACCATGTCCCTAAGCACTACATCTACCCATCTTTTAAATACCTCCAGGGATGGGGACTCAATCACTTCCCTGGGCAGCCTGGTCCAATGCTTGACAACTCATTCAGTGAAGAAATTTTTCCTAATACCCAATCTAAACCTCTCCAGGCAGAACTTGAGGCTGTTTCCTCTTGTCCTATCACTTGCTACTTGGCAGAAGAGACTGACACCCACGAAATAATCAATTTCATTTAATATGCTGCCTGTAACTGAGTGATAAAATGGCTGTGGAATTTATTTAGGTCAAGATTATTTGAAGATCTGACTAAATAGGCATACTAGTGTCATACAGCTGTCATTCTCAGAACAGCTTCTTTTTGAAGTTGACTGGAAGCACATATTCAGGTCCCTCGTAAGGTATAACTGCCAGTGAATTAAGTATTCTTCTCATCTAAACTTTGTCAGCTCCAATGGCTTCTCAATCATTTTGTGTACTGAAATCCTTAAGAAATAGATGTCTCTTCTCAATTAAATACTAACCCTAGACATAGAACCACAAAGTAGATTTTAATACAGTATCACAGTCTTTTAATCTTAATAAAGAGCCCTCCTAACGCCAACTCACAAATGTTCCTTCTTAAAATAAATTAGCAGAAGTAGGTCATGGCATGTTCTCATCTCAGAGTTAATACAGAAGTTACAAGCATCCCTGCCTGCTTCACATGTTGCTGACAGGTATAGTACTTTTGTTCATAAGAAAGTCTCAAAATTGCCAATATCACTGCACAAAGCTTTTAGTGTCTACCAAAATTTATCTACTCAAACTTCTCATATCATTCAATCACAAAAGTCAACCAACCTTCTACCTGACTAAGTCAACCTACTTATACTCTTCTAGTATATCCTCACAGATATCATTCATCTCCATTTAGCTTTGTACGTCCAACTATTTATCGGCATGACCTTCCTATACTACTTCAAATCTACATTTCTCTACATTTTGACATTAATGGAATATTTGAAGTCACTGAAGGATAAAATAACAACAATCATTTCATTTTGTAGCACTTTGAGTCAGTGGATCTGAGCACCCTTACAAATGAGTTGTAGACAACATTGCCTCTATTGGAATGGGGAATGAGGGGAATATTGGGAATTTGTGAGAGAGTAAGCTGGGCGACAGACATACAGCTGGCCAGTGGCAAGGCTGATAACAGCAGGCAAATCTACTGAATCCCAGGTAATTCTGATACTTTCTGATGAAAACTACTAGTAACATTACCTGGGGATCACTGGCTGTGCTGGTTTTGGCTAGGATAGAGTTCATTTTCTTCATAGTAGATTGCATGGGGCTAGGTTTTGGATTTGTGCTGGAAACAGTGTTGATAACACAGGGATGTTTTCGTTACTGCTGAGCAGTGCTTACACAGATTCAAGGCCTTTTCTGCTTCTCACCCCATCCCACCAGCGAATAGGCTGGGGGTGCACAAGAAGCTGGGAGGGGACACAGCCGGGACAGCTGACCCCAACTGACCAAAGAGATATTCCATACTATATGACATCATGCTCAGCAATAAAACTAGGGGGGAAGCTGGTGGGAGACCGTTGCTTGGGGAATGGCTGCGCATTGGTCGGTTGGCGGTGAGCAATTCATTTGCATCGCTTGTCTTTCTTGGGTTTTATTTCTCTCTCTTTCTTATTTTCCTTTTCATTACAATTTTCTATTATTATTATTATTATTATTATTATAGTTCATATCATTTCAGTTATTAAACTGTTTTTATCTCAATTCACGAGTTTTCTCACTTTTACCCTTCCAATTCTCTCCCCCCATCCCATTACGGGGGGAGTGAGCAAGCAGCTGTATCGTGCTTAGTTGCCAGCTGGGCACAACACTGGGCTACCAAAATAAATTTAGGAATGTGGGAGAAAAGTATACATGCAAGTTAATCACATGAGAGGTGCATTCTTGCAACTCAGGTGGGTGGTATGAATGTCAGTTCATGGAAAAAAATGCTGTGAATGAGTATTAGTGTGTGGAAGACAGTGTGGTACCTTTCTGAAACAGCAAAGGAGCTGATCTAACATTTATATTAGATCAACAGAAATCTCTTTTATGAAAGGATGCAAAGACTTTACAAACAGTAGCTAATCTTGAAAAAGCAATGCATTCACACCCCATGTTTTCTCAGGGTTACCTTTGAGAACATGAGGACAAATGCCTGCATACAGCGACCAGCAGCAGCTAAAGGGAGAAAAGAGCAACACAAAGATTCCTCAACACTGCATAGGCCTAATTAGAGCAAGGTAGACCTATGTATATTGCAGGCACTGACACCAGCCAACAGGCTATTTAAACTCCCATTTTGAGGACAATTGGTTTGGAATGGAACACAGTGTTATTCAGGTCTTGGAGTAAATTTAGAATAATTTGATTTGTCTAAAATCATCCCCATCTTATCTTCTCTTTGCCCAAATGTGCTTCCAGAGCAGGAAGAGATATAACAGAAAATAGTCTGATTTCCTCTAACTTTTTATCATCTGACATTTAAGTTACCTGCCTGGAGCAATAAAGCACTCTTCACAGCTCTCACAGATTCATTGCAAACTTCAAGAAATGAAATCTCTTATTTCCCTAGGCCCTGGTGTATTACAATTCTACAGAAGATACAATTCATCGTAATTGTTTGTGAGGGGCATGTGGCATATATGAATGACAAGTCATATCCAAGCAACTGCATGACATGCCCTTTATCCAAAGAAAACAATCAGCCATGAGAGAATGCAGCTGGTGTCACTTCATTTAGAATATTTCACAGTGGCTGAGACAATCTAATCACTTTTTGTATCAAAATTGTTACAGAACATAGGAGCAAAGCATGGACTCATAATAATTTCAAATTCTTCTTCCCAAAGTGCTTCAAATCACAGACCTTAAATTGTATCAAATGAGGCACTTACATATCTTCTTTTCAAAACCGCCCACCCACCCTCATCCTACTCCTATCGGAGAGAATTAAAATCTGAAAGATTACACACGATTCATATCCCACTAATAGGAAACCAAACATCATTTTCAACACTGACATGCTGAGGATGCTGCTGTTCTTTCCTTTGTAAATGACTGCACCCCAGTACACAACTTTCACGGATTCCTGAATATGAATATAAAGAAACTTGTCAAAACTTACTTCAGCATAAGGACCATTTTTCAAAAAAAAAAAAAAAACAAAAACAAAGTGGAAGCTAATGGAGAAAATTCCACTGAAGTACGTTGAATTTTGGCAGTGACTGCAGACGGGTAGGCAACATGTTTATGTTCACACTTGTCCTGGTTTCAGCTGAGACACAGTTAATTTTCTTCCTAGTAGCTGGTATAGTACTGTGTACTCAGCTTTATATACTTGAGCATGACATCACATGGTATGGAATAGCCCTTTGGCCAGTCTGGGTCAGCTGTCCTGGCTCTGCTCCCTCCCAGCTTCTTGTGCACCCCCAGCCTATTCGCTGGTGGGGTGGGGTGAGAAGCAGAAAAGGTCTTGAATCTGTGTAAGCACTGCTCAGCAGTAACGAAAACATCCCTGTGTTATCAACACTGTTTCCAGCACAAATCCAAAGCATAACCCCATACTAGCTACTGTGAAGAAAATTAACTCTATCCCAGCCAAAGCCAGCACAACACTGAAGTATGTAAAACTTGCCCTGTAATTCAGAGCAAAAAGTCTCAGGCTGGGAGAGAAGTATGTTTACAGATATTTACAGGAACTCATTCAGTTGCAGCCACTCAGGCAACAGGATCTCTTAGTGAGAGCCAGTTTCCCTTTACAGTCATGGAGTCCCCTTATGCAATGCACCAAGGGATACATTAAACATACATGTGGCACTTATAAAACAGAATTACATAACTGCACACTGGCTAAACTCTCAGGTTTTGACCATTTAAATCTGTTGTATGAGAAATGCTACTGAAGTCAATGGACATTTTTTTCTGAATAAAAATATTGGCGTTTGACTCTCATACCCATTCTCAAGCCAAACATATTTGAAACACAAAGGCTAAGATGGAGGGACAACAGCCATATTCTGACCGCTTGAGTCAAACATGGAAAAAAGATGTCCAATTTCAATTTTAAATGTCACAAAAAAGAAGTAAAAAGGGAATTGAAAGTACTACACAGCTGCAAATTTATTGTATTCCCTTGGTGTCAGCTCTGCTTGGCAACCTGAATTGCTTTTGAGGATCTTGGTGGAAGCCTGCAGAGTGTGGAGAGGTTCTGCAGGGACTCTTGCCAAATTAGACTTCTCTTGCTAAACCCAGGCTGATTTGGGATACCCCTTAAAAAAGTAAAACCTTCCTAACACATTTGTTTATGTTGACAGCCCTGCTCAAATATAGGTGATGTGTTTGAAGAAATTTGTTGTGACCGTTCAGTGGAAAAAATGCACTTTCACTGAACTCATCTTAGAGCTCCTGCCCCAGTGCACAATGCTTCCTAGTTCAGAGCTGTAGCAAAAAAAAAAAAAAAAAACAAAACACCCAAACCATTAAAAATACAGGGTTTGCAAGAACATAATCATATCAATAACCACAGACTGGTAGCATTCCCAGTGAAATATTCTGCCTCACACATTGTTTCTTTGTATAGCACCAACTGCTTTCAGCTTCATACAAGCTCATCTGCAACACTTTGGGTGTGGTACCAAAGCCCCTTCTTTTCTTGCACTCAGAAGGATGCAGGAAGCTATCCTGCCTACCTGTGGAACAAGGAGCAGCGTTCCTGGGGAAGATGCTTTCTTTATCACATCTTGTTTCACAATACGACGTAGCTGCAGAGGGCAACCTTATACTGCTTTATTTTCTTGGATAGCCAGGAAACATTTTTTCATTAAGAAATAATTCACAGAGCAAGAACAGGCAAGTATTTTCTACTGTGAATTTTGATATTTTCCAAATGAAGACTTCAGCAATAATCTGACTTGATTCCCTGAGTCTGAATCATCCTTAGTGGTTATTGCATCTCTACTGTGGAGTTCATAGAAGCATGGGCATAAAGTGTGCCTACTCTTACAGAATAATAATCCAATAATAACACATGTGTGTGTATGTACATTAGGGCACTACCTGCTCTTAGATGCTGGTAATGTATGTAATAAGGTTACGTTCCATATCACGTACATGATGCAACATATAACATTATGTTTAAGTCTTATCAGTACTTCCAGTTTTAACTAAAAAAAACAAGGGGGGAATGTTTTGCAGGGAAAGGATTACAGGTCAAGATAGATGGATATTCACTTCCGGATTAATGCAAAAAGTAAACAGAGAGAAAAGGAATGAGAATAGGGATTGATTAGCATCCTGAAGACAAGCAGGTTCAAGGGAAAGTGGGGACTACTAGGAGTCAAGCTGAGTAAAATCTAGCCAAGAAAAATAAAAGAAACAGGAGGTACATCAATCACAAACACCAGAGAAAACAGATCTTTCTCTGATGTCAAGTAGTGCAAAATAAAAGTATTATAGCTATCATCCAAAAAGGCAATTAATATTTTACCTTAAACTGAATTAGGCTCCTAGGATAAAGGCAATCATGAGGTCAATAATTCACATGCTGAGATAATGTTTGCTAGGTTTCTGAAAGGGATCCTGGCTGCCTGCAATAGCAGGGAACAAACTCAATGATGTAGAAAATCCCCTTCAATTCCATGTTTCTTGATAAACATATTTTGTGACAACTATGATGGCTGCAGAGTTGTAAAGAATGAATGCTGTTAAAATAACCCTGTTAACAAAGTGTTAAAGAGTTAAAAAGAGGTAAACAAGACTCAGATTTCTGTGTACAGGGACTTGAGCTTGCTTGGTTGCCATGGAAGACACTGTACGAAACACATGTCAAAGTTCAGAAATGTACTAAGAGAAAGTAAAAGCAATCAAAATAAGACATACTTTTCTAAATCTGAAATCAAGTGATTTGCTGAACAAATGTAATGAAAATCCTTCTTTGTCCCTTTCCACAGATGGTTATAATTTCCCATTCTCTTAGGCAGCCCTTTGCCATGGGGAAGAAGAGTTAGTTTTGTTGTTCAGAGGCACTGCTCTTGCCTCTACACGAGCATGAGAAATGGCACAGGACCTGCATGACCCCAGCCCAACAGGACACCGCTTACTTGAGACTTTGATAAAACCAATGTCCTTCCAGCCCTATACAGAGATCTGAAGACTCTGAACTTGCACTTATGCACTGCCTTAATATTCTAAGAAGGGTGGAGCTGAAGAACTGTATTTAAGTTTTAAATGTGTTTAAGACCTTTAAAGAGGCCACATATAATTTTAAAACATATTTTGGAGGTCATTAGCATGTCCTCTTTTTTTACAGCCATAGTCTTCATCACACCATTCCTGAACTATAGCAACAGAGGTCTCCAAGTCAGACTGTGGGATCTACAACTCCTGCTGCACCAGAGAGAAAATAAGTGAACTTTACACCAGTAGAGCACTTCCAATGGAATTCCAGTCTTCTTTCTCCCTCTGCGCAGACTTTAAAATGAGCCTCTCTCAAGATATATTTAATGAATTGCCCTAATTCCATTTTCTGAGTCTCTCTGTTTCTAGCTCCTTGTTTATCAAGTGTCCTTCCTTTTGTACGATTGTAACCTAGTTGTAGTGACTGCTGGAGTTAAACAGCAAAGGTTGCTAAAGTAAAAGCAGGATCAATCTCAGACAGCAGGGAATCAGCTCAGTCAGTCAGGCACTGGTCTCTAAGGCTGTTTGCCGGGCCTATGTTCCTTCCCCACTATATTGCATTTCAATGTAAAATATACGGAGTTGACTGTGCAAACAGAATTGAAGATTAAGAACATGGGCAGTTGCATATTTTGAGTAAACAGGCATGAATAACCCACATCTATAAAAACTGCTCACACCAGCAACCTTCAACAGATTGTTACACAGGACCCCAGGATGGTTAACAACTCCCCCTCCCAAGTCTTCATATGAAATAATACAATTTCACAGTTCAGTCAAATTAGAAAAAAGTATATTCAAATGGAAAAGGCCTGTTCCCAAAAATGCATCTTACAAGACAACACACTTTCCAAGGGAAATTCAGAGTGCAGTGCTACTGCTGACTCATTACATCCACTGCTCCTGCAAAATAAAAAGTTGCTTTAGTCACCTTTCAGCATCAAAGAGGTTATAGTGCAGCCCACTATGGACATATTTTGTTTGCTTTAAATTAGCTAGTTCAAATACCAATGGAGCTTTCAATAGTAGGCTGCAGCTCAATTCAAACTAATGGCATGGGTGTTTGCTTTACTTCCCAGCTGAATTCTCCAGCCCTGCTAAACTCGGTACTGTCTTGTTGACATTGCTGATGTACCACAGCTAAGAGCTTAAAGTCAGCTAGGTATGTCTATATCTTTACATCTCTTCAATCGCAAATGATGACTGCTTTCTTAACTATTGTAGACAAAGGAGGCAGAAAGATATTTCTGAGTGAAAAGCAACAGTTGTCAAGGTAAATACTGATATGCATATATGGGTTTGTTTAACTGAAGTTACTGAGTTTAAAAGAAACTCTCTTAGAAGTTGCTCACAACCTGTAAAAAATAGTTTTGAAGTTACAGAACAGCAACAGAAGAAAAAATTCAGATGTATGTGTACACTCCATATAATGCCTCTGTATTAGTCCTACAAATTTGAACCAGTCCTAGAATATTTCCTGATTATACTTTTCTCGTAATTGTTTTGCTTATTCTGTGAAGTTTAGCAAACTCCAGTTGCACTACGTACTCTGCTCGCTAAAAGTATTTTTCAGATCAGTCATTTATTTCATTTATTTATGTCTCCACATTTAAACTTTAAACAGGGTTCTGATAATTTCCACATATTTTACAAAATTTTATGTGTTTCTTAGCACAGCACACATGCACAAAAATTAACAAGAATATCAGACCAGAATTCCTTGCTCTTTCTTTCCTTTTACACAGAAAACTAAATAAAACAACATTGTTGTGCTTGTCTGCACACCAAAAGTATTTCTAGGATAGGAAGGATGGTTCAGTGGTTTCAACACTTGACAACATCAGCTTAAAGCAACCCCATGAGGGCCTGAAACTAATTATTAGTGTTTTGCAGCTAAAATAAAGGAGGGAGGAGAGAAATTGATAGTCAAGTACTAAGCTAACAGGATATATGTCACCAATGAAAGGATTCACTGAAAGGCTTTAGCACATTCAGTGCACATAGCTAAAGTAAATAAAAAAGTCCAAGTGCATCATAGACACTTATTAGACCATAGATAAGCTGTGAGAAAATGCCTGATAACATCTCCAAGATACTATTTAAAGGTGGGCAGTAGAGCTGGGGATGGCACTCTTTGGATTTTGGCTTTGCTCTATGCTGTTTATTCAACAATACAGAGCATTATGCTGGGGACTTGCTCTATTCCCTGAATAGAACAATATCCATAGCAAAGCTGGTCTTGAATTCAGTTTGTTCTTAAAAACAACTGCATAAGCTAGGGTCCTGGCTGATAGGAAGGGCAAGTATGTTGACAGCACTCAGTGTGGCTGCAGAGCCAAATGGGACTCAGTAAGTACACAAGCAACTCCACAAGAGCAGGTTAGAGCCCTTGGCATGCCAGCTGTAAGAGGCAAGAGGTAGGACATGGACAGCTTGTCACTGGGTAAGTCTGGGGCCTATGTCCTGTCAGTCCTTTTTGTGACCTTGGCCCAAGCCCTTAGTTACACATATCAGCAACAAAAGGGATGCTTACCTTTATGATGAACACATACATTTCTTGGTCAATGTGACCAAGAATATCATGTTTCTCTGCCTCCACACCCACCTGCAAAACTACCAACTTTCTCACCTCACAGACTTTGCAACATTTTCAGACACTCTGAAAATGGAGACCAATTAAATGAACTTAGGCAAAAAAAAAAATCATTTCACTAAATTTCCCTGATAGCAGGCATGTGAATCAAAGATTTTTTTCTTATGAATCTAGAAAAGTAATTGCTGTAGAGTTTTTTGAATGTTGAGTGGCCCTTTGCTGAGCTCACTTCAGTATACCCTTGTATTTTTATTTTTTTTAATTCCAAAAATGTAATAATCTAGCCTTCTATTGGGTCAAAGCAACAGTGCTTAAAATGTATGAAAGAAGATCCTGTTTTGGTGCAGGAAGATATGTAATCTCTCCTTCCCATGACTGCAAAGTTTCTATAAGAACAAGTACACACAATAAAACACGGGTTGCCACGAAAATGGTTAATTTTCATCTAATATCATTACTATTTAATCGGCTTACTTCTTCAGAATCATTTATGGTTTAAATCAACCAGAATACAGTCATTCAAGAAAAAAAAAAAATTACCAACTTCTCAAAGAATTCTAAAAATAACAAAGAATTATAGGTACTAAACCCTGAAATGTCCCTGTGAAGTAGAAGAGACCTGTTGGAACAACTTGCAGTTTCATGCCTGTGAGACAGAAAAATTGAAATTGCTGAAAGAACTCGAGCTGGCAGAATAATCTATTTTTTTCTGCTCACTGTGGTTAACATACTTTCTATTACCAAAAAAAAGAAAAAAGAGAGAAAGTCAGAGGGCCAGTGCTCTCTCTCAAAGCATGCCAAAACATTCAGATCAAGTATTCCTTCCTACAGAAAAATGCACTTTTGCATCCTGCAGGGGAGCACTGTCCCTGAGTCTGTTGCAGTCAACATGTGGTTTCTGTGTGGCCCACCTGGGAACATGGGATTCAAACATGAATTCTGGTTCCCTGATGTAATGGAGTCAGCCATGGAAACTCAGCAGGTTTATAACAGGTTCAGCCTCTGCAAACACTAATTTTCATTTTGCAAAAATTAGAGTTAATCTGATTATATTAAACAAATAAATACATATATATGTATATTCCACACAGTTTAAATGTAAACACAGGGTTAACTACTTTCTGACCTGGGCCATAAATTAGTGAGATTTCTTTGCCCTATAACTAAAAGACCAAGCAAGACAACGTTTCCAAGAAGATCCTATGAAGCTCCAGGAATTCCCCTACTATGGGGATGTGCTTAAACAGATATAATAGTATAAAATAATAATTTATCCAAAGTAATTTCATTAGAAGCATCAAGGTTACAACATCTGCCATGTGCTTGTTAGTAGCCCAAAAGAGTGCAAAGAAACAGTAGCATCTGCTACTATAATTCCTTCCAGCTACTCGTTTGCAAGTGTGACTTGCTATAGGACAGAATCATCCAGCTGATCACTGCTGTAAAAGTTAGATTTAGCCATGCCTCTTTTCATCTCTTTTTGTAAGCGTGTGTGTAAAAATGTTAGTCATTTTTGCTGTTGTTGTTTATACATTACAGAAAGCCATGAATATTTCATTCTGCAGCTAAATTAACATCATACCACAATTACAGATTTCTCCCCAAATGCAGTCTATTCTGGACTTAGTATTCAATTTCCTTTCAGACAGTAGAAAATAAATACTTTTCTGCAGGGAGTGACTGTTTCAGACCTCAATGTTCTTTACCTAGGAAGTCTGAAAGAGTTTTGCATCTAAACACAGTGCACAAAAAAGAATTTCTCTACTTGTACTTCAAACATTAGTTGTCAGATGTACACGTACTTGAAAACATAGTCATGGCAATCAAACAAAATCACCAAAAAATAAAGGAATTAACTCAATGCAAGTGAGAAAAATTTAGTACAAATGAAACTTTGAATAAGTTTTCAGGTCTGAAAAGACATGCAAAAATGGGTTGTTTGGAGTATTAGCATGACAATCTTTTTCTGGTTAAAGGTATATTATGTCAAGTCTATTTTTCTGTTAGCATATAGAGGTATTGAAGATATCTGCAGCTAATATTTATTAAAGTTACTGGCTCTGCAACACACAAAACAGTCTAGATCAATTACAGATCTACAACATGAGTATTTCTGTACAATATATCTGGGGCCATTAACTGATAGAGATGGCTTTAATGATGAAATCACTGAAATTAATGAATGACAATAAATAGCAATGAAATCAATACCCTCAGTATGATGAAAAGCAGATACATACTTTTTCACATTTGTAATTCTTTTGCTTTTTTCGTTTGTGTTGATTGGTCGATTTTTTGTGATTTTTCTTTTCTAATCCATGCCAGATCCTGATTCAGTCAAGCTTTGCAGTATTTCTGCATAGACCTTTTATTCAGAAGCCTCAGAGTACTTATTACATAATGTACTGAGCACTGGTGTTAATGATGCTAAAATGCCCATAATTTCTAGGTATACTTATCTTTTAATAGCCTGGTTTCCCATGGAAACAAGACTTACCTTACGCAGCTATCCTGCATGTTATTCCAGTTCCACTTCTCCCCCCATACAATCTGAAACCCTTGGTCAGTTTCACCTGACTTGCTAGAGGCAATGAGGTCTCAAGGTTAGTTAAACCCCTATAAGCTTTGTAAAAACAGACAGGTCGACATACATTCAAAAATAATAATTTTTGGTTTTATAGGTCTACTGCTACAGTCAAAACCAGCAACATTTACATAGCTGAGTGAGGAATGTTCTCAAAGGGAAAGTAATAGGTAAATATAAGTACAACACAGAATCGTACTATAATTCAGTTAAGTAATCAATCAATGAAGAGACACCACATGAAACCAGGTTTCTTTAGTTCTGGTGTTCACAGATCTACTTGTTTATTTGGATCAGTAATAAATACCCATGATACTAGACAGTGTTTTACGTTGGAACTGTTCAGACCTGCATATGGGAATGGGCTTAACAGAAATGCATGTATGTTCATATCCTGTTCAGCACAAAATTAGTTCTGTTCCCTAGTCACTGTAATCAGCTGCCTGAGCATAAATGTACCATCACCCCCTGCTGGAAAGAGTTTAATCTACAGTCAGAGACAATTGAAAATGCTAGATCCACAACAAAACTTTGGCACACAAAGTTAGAGGTTGCAACACATAACTTTTTTAGATAATTATCACCTACAATAATGCAGATCATTGCACTAGGCACCAAGACTCCCCATCTAGCATCAGGGCAAAGTCAGGCTTATCAGAACAGGAATCACAACCAAGAATGGGATGGCGGCAGAAAATTCCTGAATGCCAAATAAGAAATTATAATAACACCCACTTGTCCCCAGTTTGGTTTCTCACCAGGTTATTTGGGTTGGGTTTTTTTTTGCTGGTTCTGGGCTTTATTGATTTTGGAGTGAAGGAGTAGAGCCCTAAAGATTTTGATTTTGTTAATGAAGAACCAAATTCTAATCCTGCTGATAGTGAGATATTTAAGGGCTCCACTCTGTGCAGCACAACATGAGTTCTGGGAGCAGTGGTGTGTCCTACCATATCTTTAGTTTCCTTTGTATCATAACACCTGTACAACACAGGCAAAAATCCTACCAACATCAGATACCATTTGGACAAAGAAAATCTGCAGCATTAGACTACATCTTTTTGGATATCACTTGATTATTTCTTAATGTGAAAACTCTGTTAATGAATTATTACTTATTAGTAATTTCTACAAATATCTTACCTCAGTCAACAATTAGGCAAAGATTTTCAGTCCTTAAAGCGCATGTACAGGACCTCCACTTCCTTCAAATTGAAATATTTTAATTCCTATTCCTTTCCTTGGATATGTTACTGATTAGTTTTAATATAAATTAAGCTGTTTGCTCTGTTTGCAATATATAAGAGTAGTGGTAAGCAAAGAACTCTTGGCAGTCCTAACACAGTCTTCTAAAAAAATCATTGACAACGTGAGACAAAGAAAAGCCAGCTACTCAAATACCAAGGTCGAGAGAACTAAATGAGTAACAGATGGTACAGACTACCTTTGGCCAACAAAATCAAGCCCAAGCAATATACTACCCAGTTGTGCAGAAGAGTGGAAAAACAGATAGGTTCAAGTGAAGGGAAACACATAATGGCTTGGGGGTTCTAGCAATGAAGTTCTTTTAATGAAGCAATGTTAATGGACCACCACCTCTATCTCTGTGAATCTCTTTTCTTTCAGACCTGCAAGCACTAAAAGCTGTCCACTCTAGAAAAACATAAGATGAAATGAGATATGAAAATGAGTTGCATTTCTGCTGTTAAAAATAATATAACACTATACATAAAGCAATTATCTGTTTCCACGTGGAAAAATGCATGCAGTTCTGGTCTCCCTGTCTTAGAAAGGATTAGCTGTTACAGACATAGACGCAGATGTATGATGAAAAGATACTGAGAGCACAAAGAGCAGAGCATATTGGAAGAAAAAGAAACAGCTTATTTTTTAATGGCATCTTTTAACTTAATTTTCACCAAGTTCTGTCAGTGTACTGGGCACTGCTTGCTCCCAAGTGTATCAGCCCAGCCTGACAAAAAAAGATTTAGGTATCTCACTCACTTACTGGCACAGGCATCTATGGAGAACATGGTAGATGCCATGGTAGTGGGGTGAACCCTCTTTCAGGCTGCAGGAGGCACCAGCTGGAAACAGCAGATGACAGGTTCAAAACAAGTATGACAAGGTGGTTTCCACACTGTGCAACTAGTCATGAAAGTCTTTGCCACAGGATGCTGAATTTTAAAAGCAACTGGACATATTCATTGAGGAAAAACACAGCAAAGACCATGAAATATAAAGATATCCATCTCTGGCTTGGTGAAAACATGTATCACTGCATATTCTTATTCTCTTCCCCTGGCATCCACTACTATGTAACATTAGAGGCAGAATATTGTTTAGACTGACCTTTGCCTTGATCTGGTGCAGTATCATGTTTTCCAAACCCAGAGCAGTGGGGTTTGCCCCTTGCTCACACTCTGTCTAATCCTTTTGGTGCTTAAAAACTAACAATTGTCTTTGTGGAGTCCCCCATATATCTAAATGTCTTCTTCTGGGCACGCATAGGCACATATCAGTCCTGATAACAGTGTGCAACCAATCTCTCTCTCTTCCTCTCTCCTTCATCAGCTGGTGTTCTCTCAGAACACGCTCTAGAGACAACAGCTACCGCAGCTGATGTTGCCCCACCCCATCTTCCTCATCTCACATGCTCTCCTAGCCATCAGGTAGTCCAGTGGCAAGAGCAGTTGCCAAGACAGAGAAGATGGGAAATATTCCTTCTCGGCCTTCTAAATTGAAGGTTAAAATATAACCATTAGATGGAGAATGCAGTGTACTTCTTGCCCAAGTGCCCAATTAGTTTGTCGTTGTCCCAAGCAAAGAAAACATATTTTTCTTTCCATGGGATAGTTTGAGAATGAAATACATACTATCTGCTGATCCGGACAAAGTGAAAAATGGGGTCTGAATCTGTTTAGTCAGAGAAGAATTGAGCATAGGCCCCTCACACATTGGGTGAGCTCTTCAGCTACTGAGGTGTGAAGCACACAGAAACAGTGCCACAACTTCTTTCACCAGTTTGAAAGAGAAGATTGACTCTTTTTCAGCTTTCTGCGTAGATAAACCTTACATATCTAGCTCCCAAAGAAGTCTCTGCATTTCAAACCCAACACAGAGAGAAGTGCGATGCTGGACAGTAAACCAAAGAGCTTGGGGGCAGCTTTAGGACTGTCCGTTTTGGAGGATTCCCTGCTGCCTAGGTTAGGGTCAAGGCTGCCATCAAAGTGCTGGAGGCTTTGAATCCTCTCCTTCAGGTCCTTATTCCAGGCTGTGGACACCACTTGTCTCTCTCTTTTTCTTTTTCTTTCCCTTTTTTTTTCTTTTCCTTTTCTTTTTCTTTTTTTTTTTTTTTAATTTAGTCTACATGACAGGAGATTAATAAATTAAAGCGAAGCTGTCACACATTTCTGACCATAACAGTGAAAAAACGAAGTACAAGAAAACCCTTGTCCCAATATGGTGCTATTATGATCTGAACTTTTGGATACACTTTGGTACTAGCTATGACTACTGCTCCCAGACAACTCCTTCTTGCTTAGTGTTGACCTCTGGAAGAGGTTATAGACCAGTCTGGCATCCACATGAAATGCTCATGTGATTTTTCCTCAACATAGTTCCATCAAAATAAACTTGAAATTCACTGTTTAAAATAACCTCATTCATTCTGACTGAGACTAAATGATATATTCTAAAAGTCCTTAACTATTGGATGTGGGGAAGACAGAAACTTTCAGCAAAGAGTTGGCCTGGGAACAGATAACAGTGATTTCTTCAAGCCAGCACAAATGTAGCTGGAAAAGGACACATCACAGTCTAAATCACCAAAGAAATAATGAAACTACCAGGTAGGATGAAGAACTGAGCAACATTGATAATGTAAAAAAAAACCCCAAAGATAGTTCACTTTAAGGATATTGGGTTTGAACTGAGAACAGGACATCCAGAAAGACAGCCTGAAATGTGAAACGAAATTGAGAGAGTCAGAATGGGGTGAAGAGGTAAGCTTGGAGTTGCTTGCAAAGAGAAGCTAGAGAAAGCTCTCACAATACTTTATATCATTCAAACACTAAGAATAGGGAGGAAAAACAGAGGGAAAGCAGGACTCATGGATGCATGTGAAAGAGTTCAAATAAAGAAGAAGAGGCGATGTTAAAGGAGATTCTTAAGCAGTAGCCAGAGGAATAAGAGAAAATCAATAGAACAAAGAGAATACAGATGTGTCAAAAATGAAAAAGTGGAAGAATATAGGAAAATGACAGGATTATCTGTGTCAAAAGAAACTGGTTGACTAAACAGGATAAGAATTAAATAAGAGTCCATTTAATGTTTACTTTCATATATATTTCTGTGGTTTTTTTTTTTTTTACCATGGCAATGAAGCTGAATATTACAAAGATAAATATAATAATTATACGAAGCACTGGAAAAGCCATTCTAGGAGCTGACTTGCACATTCCGATGAAATATTACTGAACTATTTGGATTTATTTTGGTGTCTTTCAGAAATCTCTATGGCTCAAGTGTGTCCATATATACTCATCTTTGGCATTTCATTACAGGATCGCAGTATACCATATTACCTCTCAAATAATAATACCCTGACTATGCAGAGTTTTACCTATTATTTAACTACACATTTCTAATTTCCATCTTTCTGTTCCATAAAATTTTCCTAAAAACCATGCTTATATAAAGAAGGTAATTTCAGGTACAACTTTAATGAATTAGCAGCTGTTATGCCACTATTAGTCACTGAGAAATCCAGGCTGTTCCCTCATTCAATTATGATGCTGCCAATTTCATTTCCTGGCTTTTGTCTTTCTGGCCAATGCATGTGGCTTGGGGAAAATTGACTTCTGCTGTCCTATAGACCTAACAGTACCGCACCACACCACTTTGACCTTAAAAAATGATGAATAGCCACTGATCAACAATGGATGCATTTTGGGGTGAAATGCACATAAGCAAATTATACTGACATCTAGTAACTTGAGGAGGAAGACATGTTATAACCCAGAGCCGCCACATAATGTAGCAAAGTTAACTTGTTAAAATTCAGACTGGTTTAAGATACATCTTTTACTTGTACATTTAGTATCATGTCCAGTCAGCTTATGTACCACCTAAATTCCTGTGTTTAATTGACATAGACAGCTAAAAGCAACAGTATTCTGTAATAACCTAATTCTCAAGTTCTGTCTGGAAGCCATCTATGTTTCTTGTTTTCACTCCTTCTGTTAGAAAACCACTTAAATTACTGCTATATTGGTGTGAAAAGCAAGGCTAGTGAAACACAGACAAAACAACAGTATCATCTATAAGAAATTTGGAAACCTTTTTTTTTAATTCTTGACTACTTCAGGGCAAGCATGTAATTATTATTTCCTGTTCCAGAATGCTTGTCCAAGTGAAAAAGCTTTTAAGACTTTCTGTCATTTCTGCAATGTGTTTTAACCTTTTGCCTTTGTTTTGACAGTTTAAACAAAATCCTTCGGTTTCTTCTCTGTTCCCCTGATTACCTTAGGAGACATTTTCTGCACTTGCTCCATGTTGACACCATGCTTTCCAAACACAGGTGACTGAACAGTGCAGTCTTCCAAAAGACTATTAGTAGCTTGGGCATTGCTGTTAATAATCTCAATCACCTTCACTTTAAATATGTATAAAGACACCTTGCTATATATTTTAGGCTCACATTTGCCCTTTTTTTTCGCTTTCTCTCCCCAAAAGCAATAGCCAACTGCTGTCTTCCAGTCATTATGTGATTGATGAATATATCTGATTTTTTTTTCTCTTAATGAGCCCCCAGGTTATGGCATCACCTATGTGTGCAACCTTGCAAAACATAAATAAAATAAATTTTAAGATTAAAATTTTAAAATTTAAATTTTAAAAATAAAATTTATTTTATTTCTGGAACTCCAGTACTCAAATACATTAAGTATTTCCTGTGTCATGTACTGGTTCTTATATTGATAATTCCTCCCAATTTAGTCTCAAAAAATTATTAGAATTCTTCTGCCCTTCAATGCTAATCATTAATGAAAACATTAAATGACGCTGACCATGAGATTCATCCTTTGAGAAAGTCCTTCAGACCAAATATTCATTTCAGAGATCCTATCAGCACATTGGGCTCATTTTTACCAATGCTAACCTAAGTCTAAGTCTTACAATTCCTACACTAACCTCCTTCTCCTCTAGTTTAATTAATAATATCATAGTTGTTACTATAGCAAACACTTCAGCAAAATGTAGGCAGGCTTCTTGTTTTCAGTGAATCATTTCAACATAAAAAGCACTAAGTTAGTACAATGTGATCTACCTTTTGGTAAACAGAAAATGGGGTGAATTATGATATGTTTATCTTCAACCATGATCCTTTCCAAAATTTTTCTTAAAAAGTAATATTGAAATAATATAACAAGTTTGTCATCACCTGAACCACTTCTCCACCCTTCACTTCTATCTGCATACTCTATTTTTTAGTTCTGGGGTGCTAGACTACAATAATACTGCTGGAAACAATCCAATATCCCTCACTTTTGGGGGATGTAGCTAATCAGGTTCCCTCCTTCTCCTCAGGCAGTTCAACCCCTATCAACTCACATGCTGATAAAATTCATGGCCTTCTCCGTGTCCTTTAGTAGTCCCTCTTCATCATTATCAGATTCCTTTTTGCAAAGAAAGGTATTCAAGTACTTTTTCCTGTCCAGAGTGTCTTTAGTCTTTGCTCTTTCCTTGTTCTCTTTCAATATATATATGAGAAAAAAAATACTATTTGCTTTAGTTTCTTTTGTAAGGCCAAACTTATCTTAACTTCTTACAAGACTCATTTTATTCCTACTGTTCCTGACTTCCAAGATATAACTTTCTTTGCCCATCAGATTCTTTTTCCATTTCTGTATTTTGTTCTTCTTTGGACATAATTCAGTTAAGGAAGTTGGACCTGCCTCGCTTCTCACAGGCAGCACTCAGCATTTTACAAGATCATACCCTGCAATGGAATAAATATGCAAAAACTAACTGTGCATAAATTAAGTCTTAAAATGAAAACAAGGTTCTTTATCTATCAAAGAAATACATTCTGAAACTGTTTCCCAACAGAAGGAGAGCAAAACCCCTGAACTCAGTTTAGGAATAAGATTTCCTCACTCTATGGAAGAAATTTATAATATCAATAACCTTGCTTCTATTCAGAGTGTTCTTCCTTATTGAAAACAAAAATGTCAGTTCTTAAACAAACGGATACACAAAGCTTTATGCAGTCACTTATCAGCATCTCTTATAATTAGAGAATAAGCATTTAACCTGCACATCAATCCTCAGAGAGAGGACCACAGTTGCAAGGATGTCGAGCTTTATTGGACTGCCATGGCTACATATTGGTGTTCAAAATATGGCACAGGATTTGCATACCTTCACATCAGATGAAATTACGGTAGTTTCTTGAATTTATATCTCTGTCCATAAAGGAAGACAAATTGATCATTATCTGTTATTCAGACAAAACTGAAGAATTCCTTGAGAGTCTGAGCTATCAATGCTTAATTAAATGCAGATTATGCTTTGCATTTGATTGATGATTGATTTGGGTATCTAAGACATTCCCATTAAAGATTTGGGGTATTCCTAAGGCTGGTGTTTCCCAACAATAAACTAATTCTGAAAACTTTTATTCAGTTCTTGCAATACTAGTGTTTCTGTCTTGTACTGAATTTGCTGCTTTCACAGAAGTTGAACTAACTTAATTGTCTTCCTTATTTCAACCCTTTTGTACCTGTGTTATCTGGACATACATACCAACTACGATCACATAAGCCTGGTTTCTAGAGGTTAACATAGGGGGAAAAGAACATATTTCAGAATGTCTTCCTTCCTTCCACCCAGCAGCTAACCCTTTTAGAGCCAAGAACAGAAAGAAAGGAGGATGGTACCTGCTTAAACCTAAGCTTTTTTAAATATCCACTGGTTTTGTGGGTCTTATTCCTAACTGTATTCCTAACTAATAAAGCTGTATTAAGAGTTTCTAGCAAGTTAGATACATCTAAAACCTGACATTCTGCAGCCTTTCTTTTTAATATAATTTTTCTATACAGATATGAATATTTTTTACAGTTTTCTGACCCCGATTTTACTATATGGTTTACTTACTGGTTTTACTGCTGTATATAAGGGAAATCATCACACACAAAAAAAAGCACCAGGACCCAGGTTGTTTTCAGCAGTATTAGTACAGGCAAGTTGAACTAATATTTTCTTACATCATGCCAGTCAGACGCAATTAAAAAGCTATTGTAAATTTTGAGGATTTCAGAGAACTCTGAGCAGTCACAGCTGTCTGAAAATACCTGCCACAGGGAAAATGTTGGTGTTTGATTGTTACTGTTAAGTCCTATATGGACAGACTCTGTAGATTTGCTCAGAAGACACATTTGCACAATATGGCTCTGGTATTACTGGATCTGAGATTTCATTTACCATATCAGAGACAGACCTGGATTTTGCTTGGCAGAGCAAGCTAAGGAATGGTCTTACCAAGCTAACTCAAAGTGTGTTCCACAAGAAGAAAGGACTTCACCAGTGCAACGTGAAATTTTAAACAATACAGAAGTCTCAAATTTGCTCCTGAATAATAACAAAATCTCTTCTCAAAATAAAAATAAAGCATACCAAATACACCAGGTGCTTATTAATTATTATTGTTTCATTGCTGCCCACTACAAGCCATAATTTTTTTCTTGATTTTTTTTGAAACAACAAAAATCAATTCCTAACACATTTATCAAGTCTCTCAGTATACAGCACTAAATGGAAAGTGTTTTGGTTTTCTAATGCTTTACTCCCTCCAGGGAGTCAAGCATGGACGAGATGAAATACGTTGCCTTAGTTTTTTTATGAACTGCCTGGTCTACGAGGAACTCTCCCCAAACTTGCATTGAAAACTGCTCCCAAAAATTTCAGCCACAGTATGACAGCTTGCTTGGCTTTTCTTTTTATCAGGGACTACATCCAAATCCAGAATGTGCCAGTTCGATAGCTGGAGGTGGATGCTTCCTCTAAGGCTTTCATTATACCAGCAGCGACCCATGTGAGTGGCATATAAAAGTTCCCAAATTCCCAAAAACAGCCAGGAAATTTGTCACCCTGTGATGGTATCAAGTCCTTATATGAAGCCAATAACATATATTTGGGAAGTGCTGGCTTAGAAGAGCATTTCTCTAACCAAATTAAAACAGAGGGCCCTTATGAGAATAGAGACAGCCATGCCCTATGTCCAGACATAAGAACCCCCAGGTGGCAGAGGGAACACTGACTGAAGCCAGTCAAATAGGGGTCTGAATGAAAGCGGAAATTTTTTGTCTGTCTTGCATTTCTGTTTATTTCATTCCATGTTGCTAAAAATTTCTCCTTGTGGTGGACCCACCACCACGTGTGACATTTCTCTGGCTTTAACAGGATCAAGCAGGCATTGGGAGGTGGGAGGGGTAAAGAGGAGGTTGTTCTCATCTGTAACAGGTCTAGAGTCTAACATTGCAGGTCTCCTTCAGGAAATCCACATCACTGAGCACAGCAGTATCTAGGCTCCGTCCCTTTTTTCTCCTTCTCACTCTAATAAACTCTCAGTCATACCCTGTGATATTCACAGCCAAAATAATGTCCATTTTCAGGTACAAAGATAGTAAATGAAGAACAGAAACATCACACTCCCTTGTTCATTCCCTGTTGGTTTTTCATTCCTTAACAATGAAAAAAACCCATAAATAAATCCATCTGAGTCTCCATTTATGAAAACATGGCTTATATTTTACAAATACATGATAATCAGTAAGTCTTCACATGTTCTTTCAATTGATGTATTGACTTTATTCAGATGAGCTTAAAAGACCTACAATCTCACTGGGAATTGATTTCATAACAGAAACACAATTGTCTCTCCCTTGCATTACCATAGTGTAAAAGGTCACCATACTCTAATATAAAGCCAATAAAAAGGGAAAAATGTAGGTTTTGAAAATTAATTACTTTGCCAGAAATCTTTTTCCTTCCTTAAGCATGGGAGAAAGGTATAAAGGGAGCCCAGGAAACGGGTTTGTCCTATGGCATTCAGGAAGGCAGATCCAAAATACCGTCCTATGCACCCTAACCCAGAGAGGAGGCTCCAGCACCAGGCTAGGAAAAGCTTGACCAGCGAGGAGGGTCAGCCAGGCTCTGCACTGGGAGGGCTGTGAGCAGTGGTGCATGCAGGACAGCCCATCCTGGGAGAGCCTCCTCCACAAGGGAGAGTGCCTGCAGGGCCAGGTCACCCTCAGCACCTCCATTCTCTCCACTCGCTCCTGCTCACAGCATCCTTCAGCTGGCCCGTCTAAGAGGTTTTGGTTAATGAATTAGCTTGTTATTAACCCATCCAAACAGCTTTACTTCTTGGTCCTTTCCTAAATCAGGATAGTAACATCCACAAAAACAGAACAACATACATGTCATGAAAGGTTAAATTGGCATCTTAATGTTTTTAGCCACTTTAGAAGAAGTTTTAGTACATCCATTTCTCCCAGACAGCAACAACTACATATCATCAAGAAAAATGGGTCAGGAGTAAAAGGAAAGATTCTCTCAATTTGAAGCTGGATTTCACAAGAAAGGCTGAAATTAGCATCCTCTCTATTTTTCAAAAAAGCAGAAATGCACCCTTTCGTCAACAGATTTCCTACATATATCAAATGGCCAAAGAGATGCCTTCTCTTCTTCAGTAACATCAGTAAAAAGCACCACTGCACATGAAGGCAAGATCACCAGCTGGCCTGTTTTAGTGTTTGAAGAGCCTAAATATTTGGGGACTCAGAGTCCCTGCAAGACACAGCTCACACACTCCCCTAAATGCTGAGCACTCCAGGCTCACAAGCTACTTTTTTCTTTATTTAAAGTGCTGCTAGAACTCCACCAAGCTCTAAGATTAAGCCATAGTGGTCTGACGGAGTCTAGCTCCACCAATGTCTTAACACACATCTGAACTTGAATATCAGGTCCAAACTGCTCATTACCATGAAAAAAATCTCATTCCTCTTATTATAAATGAGAAATTATATTGACATAGCTAATTTGCAGTGATATCTTTACATCTTTTTAAATAAAACATATTTAAAGGGGATTTCCCCATTTGTTTTTTACTACTGATTACATAACAGTTAAAGCTACACCATCCCAATTGTTCTTTGATTAAAGTACTGTGGGGACAGGAGCAGAGATAAAAAATATCAGTTCCACCGCAGATTTTGCAACTGATCTTTCAACCACTGTGAAAAATCCAGACAAGAAATATGGCAATGTGTCCAAATGTAATGGCTTCACTGGCTTAAAAATCAGCCTATGATTTCTTTTTTAAACCATCCTATAAGTTGTTCATAGTAGAAGTCACAGTTTGAACCTCAAAGTATGATATACTTCATGGGAGATTAAAACAAGTATTTTGTAATTCCTGTGCTAGTAAGGTATGTTGAGGGGGAAACTACAGAAAAATGAACAAGTCAGAAGGATAATGAACTGTATGCAACATATGCAGGGGAAAGCATCAGCAAGACCTGAACTTATTTCAGAATATCCATATAGTTGTGAGTGAAATGATCATCAAAGCCATTCAAGTGGTCATTCATCCCTGATATAGCACTATGGATACCTTTGGGCTCTTCCAGTTGGTCCATAATTCACTAGTCTTCATCAGTGGTGGGCAAAAGACATCAGGCTTGGAAAGGACTGCTGCTTTGACTGGCAAAAACGTGGCTATAAAGGTCTGAGGTGTGCACTGTTAAGAAATGTTGCTTTCACACTTCACAGATTAGCAGCAAGGAAGAAAAGAATACCAACAGCTCATCTTTATCTCAGGAACTGTATAAAAGTTCACAACAAAACCAAAGAAGGCTAGGAACACATCTGGTTCAGTGGATGGGTTACAACAAAATCAAAAGCATTCAAGTGTCTAAACAAGAGACCCAGTGCAATATTTTCAACAAGATTCCACTGTTACCCAATTTACAACGTCAGAGCTAATCTCACAGAGAAATCAGAAAGATAAAGAGGGACAAAATTAAACCCCTACAGGTGAATCTTCATAAGGTTCAATTATCTTCTCCAGCACAATTTGTTCAGAATATTGTAGTGACTTATTCTGGAAGCCTGCTCCTACCATTATATCCTGTAAGTGTAGCTGTCTTGTAGAAAAGAAGTTGACAAAGGTAACCTTGTCTTTGCCTTGAGCAGACAGGACCTCAAATTATTTTTGCTATTGCCTTTAACAGCATGTTATGTCCCTTACCGTCAGTATCCACAAGCTAAAAGAAGTTGTACCAAATTCTATTATCAGTTACTTGAATATGAGTATCGGGAATTCTACTGAAATCAAGCTTTATTAGTAGCTTTTGATGCTTAAGTATAATACTGTGACATCAGTAGGCAGAGATGGACAGACTTTATATAGATCCGTAAAACACATGTGATATAACATACAGACCCCAACAAAATACTGAACTAGTTAGCTCCAATACTGGTTGTAATAACCTTCTGGCTTCATGAAAATCAGTGTAAGCTCATTCATGCTGACTCTTCTAGGACTGAAATGCAGAGACTATCACAGTTACTAATGTGATCTCCATTACTTGAAAAAGTACATTTTACATACAGGTATGAAGCTTAATAATAATAATAATAATATTGCTTCACCCAGAATGGTGTAAGAATGCAAGCCAGGCAAATTTGTAGAGATGTAGTATCTTTGCTTGGACCAACTGATACAGCCAGAATAAAATCAGACAAGCTTCTAGACATTTCTTCAGGTCTGCAATGTTGTCTGAACTACATTTCGCTCAAGCAACTGTGGAGATATAATTTTCCTTTGAAGCTTAAAGTTCACAGGAAATTGGCTATAGTAATTATTTGGTCAAATCATGGTTCTAAAGCCGGTTCCCATTAGCGCAAATTTATTTATTTCTTCCTTATGCTGGATTGCCAAGATTCAGCTGTGATGAGTGAAAATGACATTTTTCCCTAGTCCATAGGCAGACCACTTTTCAAAAGTCAATAGGTAAATAATTCACTAGAGTGTCAATCAACAGAAATTATAACTTGAGCTATAACTCCCTCCAGCACTAAGCTATAGACCAATTTCCTTGCACTCTTTCAATCTCGTAAAAGCATATTTGAAAACTGTATTTTCAGCAGTCTGCAGATCTATCCTAAGGAATAGTTTAATATTCACTATTTGACATTTACACTACAGATGGTCTCAGGAAACACAATATAGTTGTCTCAGGTTCTAAAAATGAGATTCTCACTGCTTTTGTAGAAGTTGGAATAGTGGCGATTTCACTAACTGATTACTAAGCTTTCAATTCAAAATGTGTGTTCAGATGTACAGCTTCAGTCTACATTCAGCAAAAACAGGAATCTGACCCTAGATGACCTGAAGCCATCTAAGCTAGATAGGAGTGAAACAATGAGAAAAGGTGTGGGATGTTGTTACTTACACAGATGATCTGGCCACAAGGAGATCCCACTGTTACCCAGACATTGCCTGCTGTTAATCAGTCTCTTCAATCCTGAAATTAGGTACCCACCTTCCAAAAATAAGAAGGGAATCACCACAAATATCTATCAGCTCCAAGAGCAGTGCCCTTATTGGACCATGGCAAGACTGTCTTCATTTCCATATATAATTGCTCCAAACCAGTGCTTTTAATGTCTATCCCAGGTGAGTCTTCTTGCCATTGCTTCATTTTTCCAAAGTAGATCACTCAAGTTCCTCTTCTAAAGTTCTAAAAAGTGTTAACTTTCCGTCACCAGGAAAGTATGGAGATTTAAAATAGAAAATAAAAAGTACCGTGTCAAAAATTTCTCCAGAGCTCTTAGCCCAGGACAACTTGAGACTGCAGCAAAATGGGAAGCTCCACTGATGCTAGAGGAAGTCCAGTTGTTTGGAGGCATTGCTGTCTCAGGCATTTTGCAAGGATAGGAAACAAGCCCATTTGCAAAACTGACATGTGCCCAGAACTTGAGTTTACTTTAGATGGATGATGAGTGGCATAATCCATATAACAAAGGGGAGCAAAATAATTCTGCTCTGTACTCATCCTTTGTGGTCCTTCAGCAGTTTTATAAAAATTGCATCATGGCAGTAACACTTTAAGCTTTTTTGACTTTCCTTCATTAGTAATTATGAATGCTGCTCATCAATATCCTTTTGGATTCTTCAAATGCTTTCAGTATTCTGTAATATGTAGTCTACATAGTTTGTGGTCTAAACCAAGTATTTCCTTTTGAATAATTTGTACAACAACTTACACTTGTATTACAGACCAAGTTTCTTTTCTATCACAACAACATACTTAAAACACAATGAAGAGTTCAGGTCATAATCCCAAGCATTGTATTAACCCTCTTTTCTGTGATTTTTGTTACAAGAAGTATAGAAAACAATTACATTAGCCTATGACTTGCAACATCCCCTCTACACGTGTAAATGCTGTATTCTTCTGTTTTGTTGTTTGACACTATGTTTTGACTCTGTGTTTGACTTCTGTGTTTTGCTATTTGAATAAAAATAGGCCTCAAACTACTTCAAGACTACATTTCTTCTGCCCATCTCACCCTCATTGTTCTTGAAAGAACTGGAGCCCTAAATGCATTATCTAAGGAAACACGAGTTAGACAAGCAACTGGTTCCAATCACAGGTCGTAATCTCCCTACCCCATCAACATCATCTTGCTAAACCCTCCTAAATCCCCTAGCTGCTGCTCCTCTAATCATGAGGGTTAGAAGCTGCAAGGGCTGCTTTTCACTTCATTAAAATTTCCTTTTAATCTTTTATAATCTGTTAGCACAGTACATAAACACCCATCAGAAGCTTATGCCTTCAATTTCACAAAAGGGGATAATTTTACTATACATTCCATATTTGCACAGTTAAGCTTCATTTCACACCACCATAAACCTTGGTCAAAAGGATGAATAGTTAAGCAGTTGAGCAAATGGCATTTACAGCTACAGCTGGGTTCCTTATTCATTGTGAAGCATTTATTTGGTGAACTTAAACCTTGGTTTTGCTTATGAAACATCCAAAAGCTGATTCCAAATTATTTCAGTACATGGGGCTCTTTTCAGAAAGTACATTTTGGACTGTGTTGCTGCCCATGTGCCCCTTGCGTGACTGGCTGTCTAAATCAGACTAGATTAGTTTTCCTTCCTGAGGGGGTGACTAAAACTTCTTTTAAAGAGGAACAACTGCTTACCCCAAGCACATATTGAATAGGTCATCTTCTGTTACAAGTTTTCAAAATTTCAGTGAGTAAATTATCAATTATCTAAATATTCAGTCCCAATTATTAATAAAGCATATTTCCCCTAAAAATACTGTTATCACCTTATAGCACTACAAAACTTACATAACCTTACAGTCCTATGGCAGAAATGCCTTCAGATAAATCCTCTAGGAAACCTTACTATACCTACAATGCAAGCTTACAACATAAACTAAGAAGTAAAAAATCTCAGACAATTGCATTCTTTCAAACTACAATCTCTGAGAAGTAACATGAGAGAGATCTCACCATGAGAGCAGTAATTTAGCATCACTTTCCCTCTCCTTCCCTTCACAGCAGTACAGAAATATTTAGATTGGAAGGGACTGCTGGAGGTGATCTAGTCCAACCTCCTACTCAAAGCAGGGCTAAATTCAAAGTTTTATTCCTTTCCATTCTCATTCTAACGTTTCCTTATTCAAGACATTCGAGACAAAGGGAACTGGCAGATTTCAACCCAATGTTGGCTATATCTGATTTATTATTCTTTTCCTTAGTTTTCTCTTCTTGGGGTGGGTTTTTGCTTTGTGAGTTTGGGGTTTTTTTTGTAAACACAAAGCATTGAGGTCCTCTGCTTTTTAGAACACAGAAACAAACATGAATAACATGAATATTACATTAATACTTTATTCCCTGTACCACTGTAACCAGCAGCCATCTCTAGTCATAGATATAGGCCAGCTCCTAGTCTCCAGAGCAATTCTATTTGGAAATACACAAAACTGAGAATTGCATGAAGGTTCTGAAGCAATTCCTTAAAAACAGACTCCAAAGAGCTGCTACTCGCAAAGTTGATGAAGCACAGTTTAGCAAGTATTTTCTCATATAGAGCTTTGATAATATGTAAAAAAAAAAAGGGGGGGAGGATTGATATGTGAGTTGCTAGTTCTAAGTATGGTTAAGTATGGAATTACGTTGTTCTGCACTTTCCCCAATATTTTATCATACGCTGTTTATTTTGTCACATCTTCCTAGTTTTTTTAATGGTTCTCAGTTCCACTCTTTTTTTTCAGCTTTAATATGCACCCCACTCTTCCAGTATGTACAAAAATCCCCTTGTCTTCACTGGCACTTCTGAGCACAAAAGACAGTATGTTTCCTCACTCCCAGAATTTTTTCCGCTCACAGAAGTCAATAACTATTAGGCTCCGTACATTCCTACATAGTAACACAGCAGCCAAGTATTACAATTGCTATTCTAGCAAAAGCTTCAATAGAGTAACTCCAAATTTATACCAGTGCAACTGAGACTACAATTTGCATTCTGTTAACTGCAGCAGAAGCTTTTCAGAACAGCTTCCCAGTAAAAAACGAGTGACAGTGAAGTAAGGAACATAAGGTTAAACTCCATCTGCAGACGAGCTCCTTGGTTCTCTTTACAGTACTCAAAATAAGCACTTTCCTATTGCACTTTATGTTTGATTTTCTTTTCCCCCAGAAGACAGTGAAATGAGTGGGTGTTTATTTGAAGGAAAAACCACTTCTCACTCAGGGAAGGGCTTTGCTTCCATTAGGTACTCATCTGAAAGTCATGCCGCAAACACTTCTTCCATTCTAATCTTTACATGGCATAAAGGACAGCATCTGAATTTAAAAGGCCTCACCTTTTCTCCACACAGCACATAATGAGAAACTGCATCAGATTTAAACAACAGCAAGCAAGCTTTGAAGTTAACTCTAAGCGACACCGGGAAAAGTGATTATGAAGTGGTAGCAAATCATTAAAATTTAGTAGTGAAACCTCCATGGAAATACTGTCAGGCTCTTTTAAAACTTCCATCACTGATTTCAATATTGCATCCCCCTAGAGTTCAGCTCCAGCACTGTACTCCATTTGTTCACTCTCTCTCCTCCTGTGATGACTCCTCCCCTTCTGTCAACGACATTGTATACAATAACAACTATTCTGTCCTCCATAGGAAACAATAACTGCAACATTAAAGGATTTTTGAAACTGCTTACTTCAAAACTGGTTTGAAATGAAATATATTTCTGTATACAGGAGCTAAGCACATTGATTTTAAAGCACTGAATGTACTTAAAAATTCCCTTGACTTTCCCTAATGAAATTCAGTAACCTCCTTCACAAACATGATAGAAAGCTTTCAGTATGCTATGATGCCACATTCCCACCCCTCCAAATATTGCTAAAGATTGCCGAGGAAAAACAAAGGATGTCAAAGAAAGAACACAGTCAGAGACGTGAAGCTGAAACAAGCAAAAAAAAACCCTTAGAAGTCCATCCAGTTATTCCTCCTAGTGACTGAGACCAAAACAAGAAAAGTTAATCAGATACTATTATCACTTTTTAAAAATGATTGTTACATCTTCTGCGTACAACAGTGCTTGATGTTCTGATGGATACAGAGATTTCTGCATGAATGCCTGGGGGAAGTCACCTCGACTGCCCAGTCCAGTCTCCTTTCAAACATCAGTGACTGGGATACCGAGGTCAGAAGGCTCCATAAAGCATCTATGCCCCATGCTATCATATTTCAAGCATCACAGAACTTTTCTAACAAAGACCCATAGGAAAGAAAGAATCAAAGCTACAATCACTGGAAGTAAGAGGGAGACTGAAAGTATCACTATTGTCTTTGAATATGCAGTGGCAGAGACTGTTACTTTAATGCTCAGTGAGACTGAATTGTTCTTCGCAGGAGTCTCTCCCTCCACTGACTCCAAAAGAGGTGAAGCTACTGTATACGACAACTATGCTTTAGTCAAAGTGCTTCTATTAGGCAAGATAAGTCTCCATTCTCTATTAATTATTTCTTAAATCTGCTTTAGCAACCATATCTAGACACCTAAATTTTAAAGTACCTTAAAAGCACAAGAGGGAGAAGCAAAAAACCCCTGCAGGATTTGTGATGCTAAGCTGTCAGCACTGACCCAACTTCTGGTGAGATTCACAGAGGCTGCTGCTGCCTTGGTGATCATACCTGCCCAGAAGGAGTTTGAGAGAAGAAGGGTGTGTGATCTCAGTGGGGAGACTGGCAAGAGCCAAGGAGGCTCCAGAAGGGTGAGGGGGGAAAAAAACCCTCCTTCTTTCTCATAATACTTCACGTGATTACTACAGGCTCCCCACCCATACCCTTCCCTCTACTCACAGCACCCAAATGCTCTGGCACTTGCCCCTACCTCTGAACACATACACACACCTGCTAGCAGACCTCTCTTTTAGTCAATCTTCTCCCTAGTGTGTGTCAGTAGGATTTTGGACATGAGTCTCTTAGTAAGGACATGCCTAGCCCAGAGGCACCTCGTCTTGGTTATTTGTTGTCAATATCAGTTCAATATATTAATACCTAACCAATGGAGCCACACAGCTTGCATTATTTTAATGCCTTTAGCTACGGTTTTTCAAAGTCATCATTTTTAGGTCACATAAATAATCTATCCTCTCCTGTAAAGACATTTCTGTTTATAGTTTCAAGATGCACAATTCACTTCTACTCCACTTAGCTCAGAGTTTGCTTTTAGGAGATAGACTTGACTTCTGTCTTCCCAATTGTTTCCTTACATTATTTGGCTCAAGTGGTACTCAATGAGATGTTTCAGTCCACCCTGCCCTTTCCTAGGCATCTTTTAACACAGAAGGTAAAATGGCAACATCACACTTGACATTTAAACTTCAGTCCCAATTGCTTCCAGTCATCCACAGATTCAGAGCAATGCCATAGTCTGATCCAATGGCTTGCAACAAAAATATAGTTGATTTATTTAAGCCATAATTCTTTGTGCACATATGACATTTTCAGAAAAGCCCAGTAGGTACATCTCCAGAGAGAGCAAATGTCCAAACACATGGTCATTGTCAATTTTCTGTAGTGTCTCTTCAATGCCAGGCTGGCCACGTGCTAATTCAGCTCATGGTCAGCATAATACTGTGTTTACAAGAGTGAAAAGCAGCACGCTTCAGAATTATGTACTGTCCAGTCTGAGCAAAGCTGAATTTTAGTAGATTTGTATTGTAATGAAATCTTGCTGAATGTTTTCAAAAGGCAGGCTAATGCCTTTAGAAGTACATTAAAAAAATCATCATAATATCTATGTACCTTAGCAACCTAAGTTAAAATTCCATTAAAACTATTAGGATTTAGGAATCTAACCTGTTTAGATACTTCAAAAAATCCTAATGGGAACCCACCTAATTGCAACATTAAGCATATAAATATTTTTTCAAAATATCCAGTCCTAAATAATGTTCATCAAGAATAACATGCTATTAAGAAGCAACATCAAATTACAGCCTGTTATTACTTTCAAAACTATAAAATAATCTAATAGTGCAAATCCCTTGTGTAAACACAGTTACAACTCTAAATCTTATTATCCTACCTAAGAGTCTGACTCTTAACTCCACCTCAATTTTATCTTTATGCTTTTGGATAATTTCTCTAAGAATCAGGCATTACTGTTCCTCCGCTTTTTCCCCATGCTTCTTCACTTTCCTTTTCCACTTGAGAAGATTTTCATGGCAAGGTCTGTCTGTGTATTCACACAGGATTTCGCAAAGATTTTATTTGGGCATACCTGCACTATTAAAACAACAATAAAATATTTGACTTGAGCTTCTTAACAGTAACTGGATTAGAGTGGGTCATTATTCACACAAGTAAAACATGACATACCTTTAGAAAGAATGGTGTCCTACCTAGCAGTTGTCATTGGGAGGTTCAGGAAATGTTTGAATTTGATATCTATGCTTATATACAGAACGAAACACCTACATTCACATGCAGACAGCACAGGCTGAGTCACCACTGCCTGCTGTTGGCTTCTAGAAGGGAGGAGACACTTGGGCATGTCAGAGGTCATATGTAAGGAATTACTATATTGATAGGAAGCTCAGAGGCAAATCTGCTTTGACATAAACTTGGAGATACAACAATTCAGTGTACAGCCTTAACTGCATTCTCAGTGTCAGTACTCTGCCAAGAAAGGAAGATGTAATTTAAGGGTCTTCTCTTCTGCTGAAGCCATTTGCAGCTGCATATCAAGTAAAATTTGTCTATGCTGAATTAATGCACAAATATGGATGGCAACACTAAGACCAAAAGAGAGAAGGTCCAGGCTTAATGTCCACCATTTATGCAAATCTCTGCACATGGTTTCCTCCTACACATTTATAGCATCTCATCTACATGCTGACCACTAATTTATTTTCACAGAACTGTAGAGTGGTTAAGATTGGAAGGCACCGCTTGTCTAGTCCATCCACCCTGCTCAGGACAGGGTCACCTACAGCAGGTTGCCCAGGGCTGATCAGTCTGTTTTTGAGTATCTCCAAGGATGGAAACTCCACATCCCTCTCTGAGCAACCTGTTCCAGTGATCAATTGCCATTATAGTTTAAAAAAAAAAAAGTTTAAGTAGAATTTCCTTTTTTTTTTTTCAGTTTCTGCCCATTTCCTCTTGCCCTTTCACTGGATAACACTGAAATAAGCCTAGCCAAATCTTCTTCACTCTTTCCCATCAGGTATGTATACACATTGATAAGATGTCTCCTGAGCCTTCTCTTCTTCAGGCTAAACAATCCCAGAACTTGAGTTTTAAAATTCCAACTCCTCATCACCTTCAATTACCTAGAGAAATGTGCTGGTGCAGAAACTGCTTTTAAAAAACAAACAAACAAAAAGCCTTTACAGGCTGAAATTCAAGGTTGAAATTTAAACCTGCTCTGGGATATCTGACTGAAAAAAGCATGCACATTTGCAGGGCAGATGCTCTTGTGTTAGAGGCTACACCTTCCAACAGTGAAAATGATCCTATCTCATGTCCCTTAAGAGCAGTGATAAAGTGTACTGAGTTGACTACAGGTTAAAGGAATACTAAAAACAAAAAAGAGGAAAGAAATGGAAGGAAGATTTCCTTTAAAGGAGGCACATTAAGATCAACTCTTCTTGCTATACAACGAAAGAAACAATTGAAATCAAGCATGACTTAGAAGGAATGAGAAAGGTAATACAGAGAAGATTCTGTAGCAGGAGATGTAGTTCAATAAATTGAACTTCAAACAGTTATTAAAAGACCAAGAAGAAATACTGAATGTTCAATCAAAGAATATTTCAGCTAAAGACTGAATCTTCAAATTATGCAGAAACCAGGCACAATAAAAAAAAAAAAGAGGATAGATTAAAAATTATTGCAGATAGTTACAGGTCAATATAGCTGAGCAGACAGAATAAAGCTGCCTGTCCTTTCTGGAAGAATTATTATCTTTCCAATAGCATAAGCTAGATAGCACTTAGTCCTGCAGAGAGATAAAAAAGCATGCCAAGTGTCCTTCTACCTCTTTGCATTCTTGAAGGATTTTTTGAAAAGGTTGTAAATAAACTCCTCTTAGGGCATCTGTTACTGGTGGTAAGTGGCCCACCTAGATCATCTTCAAAGCTGAGGAAACAATTGTTAAGCTCGCATCTTTAAACTCCAGCTTCAGCACCAATGGGTTAGTTGCCAGGCTGAATAGCATGGCAGACTTTAGACTGCCTTCCTTCATTCTGAATTAGATACGAATAATTCCTTTAATTCTAAACTCCTGCTCCTCGAGGAGGATGTAGTGAGGTTCACAACTTCCTTCACATCACAACATGCATTAATAAACGTATTAGTAGTGTCCATACGCTAACTCCTTGTAGCTTGTAATTCTTAGCCTATTTCTAGATGTAGGACAGCCAAGTCTTCCAAGAAACTCAGTTCTGAAAATTTATTTTATCATGTATTTACCGGGTAAACTTTATACAATTTGTCAGCATACTAGAGAAGGGCTGCAGCACAATCTTTGTAACCATTACTGGCCTCCATTTACTAACATCCTCCAACAGTTCATGGTCCAGGGTTTCCAGAATCAGAACAGGATGGGCTTCTTTAATACTATCTGGAACCTCTCCTGTGGCTAACCAGTCACAAGATGACCAGTCCTGCCAGGAACTCCCCCCGAAGATCCACCTGAAAAATGTCTCAAACCAAATCTACCTAGACCTGGCTGAGCAACTTGTCATTTCTGTCACGTTCTTGATCTAACCTCAGCCTGTATTAGATCGTCAAATGCAGTGTTACCTGCACTTGCCATCCTTTCACAATAGCCAAACAGAGAGCAGTTACCTGTTTTCTCCTATCAGTCTCAGACGCATTGTGGGATTCCACTTTACCACTATTCAGTATTATCCAGGAATACTAAAGTAAGTTTCAGTAACGGAATCACAGGAACACTCCTCTCTTAACAATTACCTGCCCTTTCTTTGTCAGGGATTTGTTATGTTTTGCTTTATGGTGACTGTATCCTCAACTTGTATTTCTTGAAGGTCTTGTCTTAGTGGAGTTCTGGTACACTGTTAGAATATAATGCATGCAGAGTCACATACTCTTTGCAAGCAGTCTGGTTTTGATGCTACCTCAAGTTTTGTCATTGTTAACTTACTTCACGGTCTTCATTGTCAGCTTGTACATGTTCCACTTACTTTGCCACTTCTACCTATTTGATAAGTCCATTTACTTTGACACTTCTACCCTTGATAAGTTTCTTCCTCCATGAAAAAGCAGTTCTTGTGCAATCTCTTCTGCAAGCTTTCTTGGGGCTATGTTTATTAGACTCAGTTTTGATCCACAGGACATTATTCTTTTGTACCAGACAAGACTTTATGCTAATTCAATGCAAACTTCACAGGTCTCCTACTCTGGTGCACTTTGGTTATACTACTGGTTGAAGATGGTTCATTTTAGCATAGGACGCACTGGAAAGCCACTTTCATTGCTTCCATCAGAGATATACTGCTAGTACGCGTGGTCTCTACAGAACCAGTAGGCCAAGTTGTCAATAGACTCTCTCACCAACAGCCAAATTCAAGAGTTGCTCTTGCCTCGGGAAAAAAACCCTCGGTGGAGCTCCAGAACAAGGAAACCTTCATCTGCTTCTGAGATAAAAGGAGCAGGTGTCTTCTCCAATGACAGAAAACTAGAGTACAGAAGAGATCAGGAGAGACTTCTGCATGACCAAGCAGACACTATAAATGTTGAAGCTATTTCTCCTGTCTGAAAGGGAACAGAACTATCTACCCCAACAACTTGGTGCAACATGCCCCTATATAGATGTAAGAGAGTTTCAGAGTCTTCCCACCTCCTCCTTTCCACTTTAATTTTGGGAAAGGCTGCTTAGGCAGTTCCATTCCAAGTCACCACTTGCAGTCTCAGATCCTGAAACAGTACAGGTAGAATTTCATAGATCAGTCACCCACTTGAAGGTGATACAAGTTTTATGCAAAAAAGTTCAGTACTAGAGAAAATACTTGCCTCATTATTTAAAACCACATCTTACTTTTAGATTTCCAAACTTGGACATATCCATCCTGTGTTCTTTGAATCACCTTTCTTTATTTCTTTTAAACAGCAAACTCAACTAAATAGAATGCTAAAGAACAATGTTCCCATGGGACTTAAAGCAGTAGAATCACGGGAGGTTTCTGCTGAGCAAAGCTCAAGAATGCTGCAGCTTCTAAGTTTTCCACTTCTAAATATTTGGTAGCTATACAATCTTTAAAGAAAAAAAGAAGAGCTTTCTTTTGATTTCATCATGGTAAGGCAGGATTAAACACCCTGAACAGATCAGTACAACATGAAAGATTGCTGTAGAAAACTGCATACAGTATGTCTCAACTTTGCCAGTCAGTGACAAAAAAGCAAAACAAAGCCCATTACACTTTTTCTTCAGTAGAAGGTAAAACAGTGCCATCCACTGCTTTTCCAGGATATCTCCTTGCCTTTTGAGACAACTGCAGAAAGCTGAAGTTGGTACTTTGCAATTATAAAATAGCCAGCTCACTAAGCCTTCCCTTCCTTCCTCACTCCAATACTGGGTTCTTCTACCAGGTTACAGATCTACAGTGATATTTCAGTCTCTAGTAAATCTGCACAAAGGTAAAAAAGTTCTTCTTTAAACAGGCTTTACTACAGCTGAAACCTCAGTATAGACAAAGGCTGAATCACAGAAAAATGAGTGGTTTTCTACCCTGCGAGCATGAGTTTCTTTGACTTTACATGTCAGCTTTCCACAGCCTTTACTTGTATGCAACTCACACAGTTTAAAGCTGAAGGTAATACCACATTGCACTAACTGTAAAGATTGTCTGCAGGGTCAGAATACCCAACTGGTTTTTTTTTTTTAATATCCTCCCATTCGTTTTGCATCATGCCTTTATCACAACAGAAAACAAGTATCAATCACTCACTTCTAAGCTAGGTCACAGGTCATTTTCTATCATCAACATGCCTACACAGCAGTTTATCTTCTGTTCCGACATGGAACATTCGTTTAATCCAAGGATCAGCAGTGATCACAACTAGTAACACTCAAGTATTGTTAAGACAAAAAGAGTGCTTAAGAACTTTTTACTTCTGTTAAAAAGAAACCTCTACTCATGCACATCTTACTTATCTACATTATCCTCTGCTAGCGCAGAAAGTGGCAACTATAGTTCATTCCAACATTAGTAAGTACGAATCAAATAAGACTCTACAACTACCTCATCTTTCATTAGCAAAATACTCTGTAAGCCAGTTTGAAACAGTTGCTCAGGCTGAAGAACGTGCAGGCAACTATTTCAACAAGAGTCACGTGTGATTCAGTACTCTCTCTTCAAAAACAACCTACTTGACTCTTAAGGAGAACACTGGAAAAATCCAAAAGGTCAGTCACAGTGTACAGAACTACATAAAATTCTAGGCATGTTTAATTACCTCAAACCAGATATACTTTCTTGCTAAGTAAATATTCCTAAACAGTCCTTAAATCTTATACCTTATTAATTGGAGATCCTAGTCATGCTGTGGGCTCAGCTGTCGTCTACTAAAAACACTAAAACTAAACACTAAACTAAAAACTACTTAAGACATCCAAATATCAGCAATGAAAACATCAAGATGTCTACAGCTGAAATCAAGGTCCCAAGCTAAAGGAAAAACTGCAGACTCCAAATGCATTTGAGAGCTCTCTCTGTGGATTCTGAGGTGACAGCTTAAAAATGTGTATGCATGTTCGTAACAGAACCTTTGGAGGCAAGTTTCATTGTGTTTATACTACTGCTCGATAAATGTCTAAAAATTTCCTTCCTATGTAACTAAATTGCCAACCATTCACTTTTTAAGAAGCACTTTTTATTCTGAGCTCACTTTCTCTTTAGAATGAGTAAGCATTTAAGACAACTAATTTCTTTTCAGGCACAAAATTAGAAATTTTTCACTGGTCCTGAATATCAAGACAGTAGTTACCTAGCGATGTAATCAGATGGTGTCATGGTTTAACCCCAACTGGCAACTGAGCCCCACACAGCTGCTCTCTCACTCCCCTCACGCCTCACTGGGATGGGGGAGAGAATCAGAAGAGTAAAAGTGAGAAAACTCGTGAGTTGAGATAAAGACAGTTTAATAGGTAAAGCAAAAGCCACACACAAGCAAAGCAAAACAAGGAATTCATTTGCTACTTCACATCAACGGGCAGGTGTTCAGCCATCCCCAGGAAAGCAGGGCTCCATCACGTGTAACGGTTACTTGGGGAGACAGACGCCATCACTCCAAATGCCCCCTCTTCCTCCTTCTTCCCCCAGCTTTATATGCTGAGCATGACATCACATGGTATGGAATAGCCCTTTGGTCAGTCTGGGTCAGCTGTCCCAGCTGTGCCCCCTCCCGGTTTCTTGTGCACCCCCAGCCTCCTCGCTGGTGGGGTGGGGCGAGAAGCAGAAAAGACCCTGACGCTGTGTAAGCACTGCTCAGCAGTAGCCAAAACATCCCTGTGTTATCAACACTGTTTCCAGCACAAATCCAAAACATAACCCCATACTAGCTACCGTGAAGAAAATGAACTCTACCCCAGCCCAAGCCAGCACACTCTTTCAGGATTCAGTGCTCAACACTCCACTTACATGCAGGGGATGCTCACAATTTATTTACCAACAGCCTCATCTTGCTTGGTACAGCTGTGAAGTGCAGGCTCATTCACTGACAGACCCTGTGATGCCTCCTCCAGTCTGTGGTGCGCGTGCAGGAGGCTGCACTGGGCTACAGGAGGAGCTGGGGGACCCAAGGCTTACCTGGCTCACCCGGCGCTTGCAGCTTGTGCCTTTCTCTCTCCACCATCTGTCACAAATGCTGCTCCCGACTTGCTTTTCCTGGCTGCTAATACAGGGCGGGATTAGCAAGGAGTTTTGTCATCTGGACTCCACGCAGCTCCCAGTGACCTCCTAAGGTAAGCTCGCCAGAAGTGAGTAGAAGCAGAGCTAAATCCATTAACTTACATAAAAGTATACCTTGGACTTAGGCTTTCTGCCGTATTAAAAAGAAAAAAATATTTCATTATGTAAGCAGAATGAAGCTTTTCTGCTGTGTTTGCAGGTTGCTTCTTCAGTGGTCCCAGCAGAGAGACCCCTGGTGTGAAATGCATCCTGGCAGTCTGCTGGAGCACACCAGGCCTCCGAGCCTGTCCTGCCTCCTCTCCTGCTAAGAGCAGTTGTTGCTTTACAGCCATGGCTGCTGATTTGCACATTCTCTAATGTTGCTCCGTATCAACAATTGTTAATGCTAAGTAAAATGTCTTTTTTTGGTTTTCCTCCACAGATTTCTCCCATCTAATTCTGTTTTCTGTCAGCAGTGATGTGTGATTATCTTTCAGCTGACTCAGAATCCAGACAAAATGGAAAGGGTCATTATTTTAAGAGCTTCAGTGCTGATATGCAGCTACTCTCCTTATTACCTACGCATTTGTACTGAACTCCTAGTATATTTTCCAAAACCTTTCCTCATCTGTTCCTTTCTGCAGCTGTCATCCTGCAACATAAATTACTTTTCTGTAATAGCCACTTTCCTCTGATGCTGTAATAACATGACACAGTGCCTCAGACTAAAAGTGGTAGAGAACTAAACACTCAGTTGGATTAGGCTCTTGAATCAGAGTTAATGAAAAAAAAAAAACACTAAGGAAGGAAGGAAAAAAGCAGGGTGCTTAATATCCCAGCTGTGTTCCCTCCCAGGTTCTTGTGCACCCCCAGGCTACTCACTGGTGGGGTGGTGTGAGATGCAGAAAAGGCCTCGACTCTGTGCAAGCACTGCTCAGCAGGAACCAAAACATCCCTATGTTATCAACAGTTTCCAGCACAAGTCCAAAACATAGCCTCATACTAGCTACTATGAAGAAAATGAACTCTATCCTAACGAAAACCAGCACAGATAGTCATATGAATTCATACTTTGCTGTGATAGTTCAACATAGAGCTATGGGTCTGCCAAAAGAAAGTATTCACATGACTTTGAATTAGTGCAATAGACTTCCAACAGTAAATATATAAAAGACATTAAGGTGTATTTAGGCATTTATTTTTCAGTGTACAGTATCATACATTTACAATAAAGAAATATGGCCCAAATATCATTAGAGATGTACATAGTGTTTGCTAGACAAATACTTGACTAGGAAAAAGGCATATTCTAGCCCATACTTCATGGAGCTACAATGAAGTTCAGGCACATACACAGGAATACTTTATTGTTTAATGATTTACAACTCTTTTGGCCTGTTTAACAGAAAACGAACCAACTGAAGCAGGACTTCATCATTAAAGCCTTTCACACTACCATCTTCCACAACATCATACAATGGCTTACTGTCTGTACCCCAACAGATATTCTTCCGAGGGTTATTTTTACTCGTTTCTACAGTTAGTGCTAAAGTATTCAGCTGGTAACAAAAGAAAGCAAAGTACTTTCCATCAGTCACTACTGCCTGTGATACAAAAGGACGGGTCACATCTGCTTCATTCCAGAATCCTACAAAATAAAGAAACAACACTAGTCATACAGGACTCGAAATTCCTATCAGCACACACATCTAAACCCCAATCCTGAAATACAGAAAAATATTGGGAATTGCAGCAGCCATATAGTACGGAAAAAAGTCCTGTCTGCTTCAGCAACACAAGCATCCTTCATACAGACTAACTAAAACACAACCACCAATTGAGGATATTTCAAGATCAGGGATACAGTGGTATATTTGCATTTTGTACATAGTTCCCTGTCGCTGACTGATGAAAACCCCACACTGATCAGCCAAGTGACTTTTCAAAAACCTAAGCTATTAATGCATCTAAGTCCTGCAAGTGACCTGAGGGGAAATGTCTTTCAACTATTTCACGCTTCTCACAGGGCAGTGAAAATTTGTTTCATGACAGAAGCATGTATATGCATGCAAGCATAACTGACTATAGTAACCAGCCAGACAACAGCAAGAACACTATGTCGATAAGTATTAATGCCTCAAACAACCCCTGCTGAGCATTAATAGTTTCTTTAAAATATTTTTTTAACATATTTATGCATGTGTGCTAGCACATACAGTAATATTCTTAAAAGATACTTGGTATCTTGGTATCAGAGCAAAGAAAAAGCTTCGTAGGTTTGAATCATGATATCTTTGTAGCTCATAATGTGCTTACAACTATAACCAGCTTTGAAGCCAAGACTTACTTGACTTCAGTGTTTTAAGTCCACAAAAACAGTCAAGCTTTCTAACATACCATCACATAAAAAATTTGATACAGAGCCAGCAATATACATCATAGTCAAAGGATTTTCCTTCATGTGTTGTTTCACAAGTGAAACTACAAACTGGCAGGTATCTTCTAGTAACACTAGATAACTATTATATTTACATGAATATGCAAAAGATTGATCTGGTCTATCCATCCAAGCCTTCTGGGAATTTTAGACAAATACAGGCATAAAATCCTAAAGTAAGGCTGCTGACATTTTTTTTTCCACTGATGGTAGTTTCACAGAATTGACATTTCTGAAACAAGGGGCTAAGCAACATAGTTGTTTCACAAAAAAAACCTCCTTAATATCTACGACCTTTCCCCATAACAAATGTGGAGTGAGCAACTGAATGCAGGATTGAGGTTTTTACACAGGTTTTGTGTTATATATGAAAAAATATTTTTCTGCGTAATTAATTCTCCCTGACCCCAAGTACTCAAAGTCTTGTATAACCCCCTTGTATAAGTTCTGCTTCATTCATTCGTTCAATTACATTTTCAAAGATCTACTTAAAGGATGGTCTTCAGAAGAAAAAGCATGAGGAAAAGCTGAGGAAAAGGGAGAAAAGGTTAGGGAACTCTACAGTAGGCATTCATCACCAGGAAGAAATTATCAAGTTGACTGTCTCACCTTGATACATTGCTTGTGCTGCTGTCCAGGCAAAGAGACTTGCAATACCATTAGCTCGATAAAGAACTTCAATCTGATCCTCAAGATTTGCTCTTACAAACCTCTCCCGTCTTAGTTTATCAGGAATAAGGTGAAACTGGGTGTGTCCATAACAGCATGGATCTGCTACCTTTGATCCTGTGTCCCCCAAAAAGAGAAAAAAAAAGAGAGTCAGAGAATGCTCTTTATTATGCACACAAACATGTCTTTACTATCAGACTCCAAACAACAGAAGGTTAGAACCTCTACTGTAGAGCCTCCATTTGTGAGTGAGACTGGAGGGGTTGGCCAACTCCAAAAGGCAAGGGATTACGTACTAAAATGTCTCTGAGGAGATGTATCAAAATTCAAAGCCAGTTTTCTGCCAATTTTCTACTCAACCCAACTCCTTCAAGCGAATCTGGACATAGAGTACCATATGCACAGGAGGATACTACTCCCCATTGTCTGACATGGAATCTCAATAGACATTTATATACTATATATATTTAAATGGTATAGTTATATGTAAAAATATTTTTTTTTTTCTGTTGATAGGAGGAGAAAGGTCGAGGGGGTGGTATTTGTTTTGGGGTTGTTTTTTTTTTTCCGCAAAAAAGTCATTAACATTTCATCAGTAGAAACTCTTACCTATAAATACCTTGTTTTCATACTGCTTTTTGAACAACGGCAGTTTGGATGGTTTGTGATTAATAACAGGAACATCTCCAAGATCTGACTCCAGTGGTACAATCTTGAAGGAAGTAGAAGAAAGAAAAGCCATGACGTAAGTCACATTTCTGACATCAGGCCTCACATAATATGCCACTTTCTGGTCAGAGAGCAGAAGGTGCAAGTCTTGATTACATACACCATATATATAACTTTAACTGAAATTGATTTTTTGCAACAGAACTTCTTGTCTTGTAATGAGTGCTAGGACACACATCTTATATTGATGTCTGAATTTTCTGCAATATACAAAAAAGCATTGTGTGAAATGCTGCTAACAAAGTTGCCAATTGGTACCATCTTCAAAATCAGAATCTGCTTCTGTAGATGAACAAAAACATTTTTAGCAGCAGTCAATAAAGTAGTGACAGTTTACAGGTATTCAGTGTTTTGCACTATTTAACATTTTTAATTGCCTACACAGTTCTTCCAAAATGCCAAGGTTTGTAATATCTGGCAATATTAACCTAAGTGAATTGTACAACTAAGTTAGCGAGAAGCGTTCAGCATTTACAGAAAGTGGAGCACAGTTTTCTGTTTGTGGTGGAAACTGAGCAACAGCCACTCACAGACTACACGATTACCACTGTATAAACCTACAAGAAAAAGATTAGAATATTGAATCAGCTTCCAGAAAACCGAGCATTCAAGAAAATAACTGTTAAGCAGTACTAACAGGTAACAGAGCTAACATTCAGATTATACATGCTCTCTCTTACTCCATTCTTCCCCATTTCTCTACTGAGAACGTTCCACGCTACATTTCATACTCTTGCCTCCATTTACAAGCATAAAAAACCCCTCCATTTAATTAAGTGTAACAACATACATTTTATCTAAAGCACAAAGATGACCCACCTGAAGTTCAGAAGACTGTCTCAATATCTACAAAGCACTTAGAACAAGGTAGTTAGGTCATTAAGACTTGAAAAAAGCACAAATGTGCTACATGCCTGATTAAACAGGTCCTCCACATACTATCTATTGTATGCTTTCAGTGGCAGTCAGAAACCTAAGTGAAAATGCATGTGATTAAGTTGCTGTTGAAAATATCCACACCTCTGGAAGCTGCTTTGGTACACGGATCTGGAGGTGTGGCTTATCATCTATCTGAAATCGCACAGGATCAACTCTGCCCTTTCGATGTCCGTGAACAACAACTTCCTCACCATGATGCCAGTAATAGTTAACTTCAGGCTTTAGATCTGAAACAGAAGAGAGGGATAGAGAGGAATAGCGATCGCCCCTTTGCATTTAAAACCCTCCCAATTCTTGTTCTGTAGCTGCAGTAAAACAGAAAAATCAAAATACACTCGCACCATGTGCGACGATGGCGACAGATGGATTACTAGTGATGGTCTGAACAACTCAGCTACAACAGTGGCACTCCTGCCGGGCTCACAGAGCGGCCCCACCGCCCACGGGCTCCCACCTCCCTCTCCCTCCCACCCCCGTGCCACACCAAGGGAAGAGGCAGCCAGCAGCGGGTTGCGACCGCACAGGAACGCGGCAAGGGTGGAGACGAGCTGCGTAAGGAACGGGCCGGGCGTGTGATCCTGATGGCGGTAGAGGAACGGCCGCTTCTTGTGCTGGTAGAAGCTCTCCTGCAGGAGGGCGTCGCAGGCGAGGGAGCGCAGCTCGCCCATGTCCAGGTACGCCGCGAGCTGCGGGGTTTTCGCAGCCCTTGGTGCCGCTGTTCCCGGCTCCGGGGCTTTGCCGGCCTTGGGTGCCGCTCCCGCCGCGCCCTCCGGGGTTTTCGCGGCCTCCGGCGCCACCGCTCCTGCGGATTTCGCAGCTGCCGACGCCGCTCTCGGGGGCAACCCCGGCAGGAAGACGGTCTTGGTGAAGCTCCGGTACCACCGGTCGGCGTTGAGAGCGAAGGTCTGCGGGTAAACCATGTACTTGGGCCGCTGCAGCTGCCCGTAGAGCCGCAGCTTCTCCTCGATCGAGGCCGCCGCGTGCACCCGCTGGTTGAAATGCTCCAGCCGCCGCCGCTTGGCTGCTTTGCTCTTCGCCGTGGCGGAAGCCACTATGGGCGGGTAGAGCGAGTCGGAGGGCTGCGGGCGGACGGCGGACTCCGCCTGCGAGAACCAGCACCGGCCGTGCCACAGCAGCCACCGACCCCCGGACGCCGCCATTTCGCAGACCCGCGAGCCAGCGGAAGGGTAGCGCTCGGCAACCGGAACAGCTGATTGGCCGCTGGGAATCACGTGAACGAGCCAACCGCCCAATCGGCAAGCTCCTACGGGAGAGCGCGCGCGCGCGCGCGCTGCCGGGACAGAAAGGGGCGGGGCCTCCTGGGAGGCGCGTCGCTGGGTGGCCCCGCTCTCCCCCGCAGCGCGGCGCCGGTTCTGCGCATGCGCCGTAGCCCCCCCAGCCTCACCGGGACGGGAACTACAGCTCCCAGGATGCACAGCGGGAGGCGACCCGGAAGTGCCGGGCCTCGCGGCGGGCTCCTCCCGCTGCTGCGGCTGTAGCAGTTCGGGGAGGGGGCTGGGCTGCCGTGTCTTTCTCCCCAGTACGCGCCCACGCTTCAGAGGAAGGCATCTCAAGCAGAATGGTTGTGTTGCACAGACAAGGAGCTTTTACTTCCTTTTGAATCAATTCCATGCGTGCTCATCTTCAGGAGATAATTGCCGACCCCCCGCGCTGGTTTGAAAGACCGACCGCTCAATCTAAACGACAGGGATAAATTCTCTATAAAATAAAAAAATAAATTGACCCCTTTTCTGTACAGAACCCCTGCTAAGGACAAACGATTGTACAAACCAAGAACTATAGCAGATATATGAGGTAATTTATTGACAAAATCTGGAAACTTGAACATGTATGACTGGGCCTGGGGCATGAGGAGCACAAGCCAGCCTGATTGCCTCGGCATCCGTCAGACTGGGCTGGTCTGCTCTGTCCCACTGTAGGAAAGACGTTTTTGCAGGATAGTGGGTGCCCACAGCACCACGTGTACACTGAAATAACAGCTTGTCGGGAACTGCAAAACCTGTGAAGCTGGCTTTAATAAAGGAATTCAGTGCCGCTAAAATATTATCTATGATGGCATTTGTTTATGAAACTGGAAGTAAGCTAAAATTGACATACTGACACTACAAGTTGTGCTATTTATTATTCTTACAAGTTTTCTTCTTTCATTATTTTTTTTGATCACTTGCAGTATTCTTCGGAGATTTTTTTTTTCTGTATTTCCATGACGTTTCTGTATTGTCTGAACTGTCTAAAACAGTCAGACTGACTGGGGGTGGGAGAGGAAGTTATGAGTGGAATTGGGACAGGATACACATTACGTACATCCCAGATAATCTGCTCCCTTTCTTTGACTTCAGCTTAGCTTTCTACTGAATTGATAGTCAGAGCTGCAATGTATTTGGAAGAATATTTAGAATGACAGGGGTTAAGATTTTCAAAGAATATAGAATACAAACCCATTGTTTTTCTTTAAGAGGAAGTAAAATAGAAATTAAAATGTTGTTAATGCCTATGTAAACAAAAGCCATCCTTTGATTAAGACTCACAAGGTATTTTATAAAAGATAGATTTAAATGTTAAGTTATAACTCAGTTAAGTATTGGGTATTTAAACTTTGGATGTTTAGTTTTGAATCCAGCCACTCTCTTCACCAGAACAAGGCCTTAGATCAGATGACTGACCGTTTAGGGAGCAACCTCCCTCCTTTTCCTCACCCCACATACTACAGTCTCCAAGTACAGCTGGAAGCCTGTTTTTCCCTTGATTGATAAGGGACACTGGCTAAATGTGGCCAAGGTGAAGCTATTGCATCTCTTCCCTTGTGATCACAGCCATGTCCTAAACTTACTCGAACCGTTATGGAAAATCACCGTTACTGTTTTTAGGCATTTTGTTGCTGCATCTCCTATTTCAAAACTTGTTTCCTTTGATGGTTAGAAATCTTCTTCTTCTTTCATGCTTAAATGTATTCATGGTCAATTTATACCTGCTTGTTGTTTTGCCAGCATTGTCCTTTAGTTTAATTAGCCTTTTTTCCTCTCCAATGTTTGCCTTCTAAAATATTGATGGAGACCAGTCATATCACCTCTCGGTCCTCATTGACAGAGACTAAACAAGCTCTTCTCATACAGATAGGTCTCCATTTCCCTGATCACCTTAACAGCCCTTTCTTGCATTTCCTCCGTTTTTGCATTTGTGTCAGGGATATGTGACCAGACTGTACCCATTATTTCATACAATGACTGTATTACCTACACCAGGATTACTAACATTTTACCACTGTTAAAAACTTTTTTCATCATGTTATCAAATCAGAATTGCATGCCTTGCGGCCATACAACACTGTGAACAACTTTTGCATAGGATATTTTAAACCTTCGAGATGTTCAATACAGAAAGTGAATATAAGTGATGAAGTAAGTGAATGTTTAAAGGACCATTTTTATTTTCCCTACTTTAGTCAAAGGCTTTAAATGTTTCCTGCACCCTGATACTGACTATAACATTAGATAAGAGGTGTCAGGAACCAGTGCTACACTTTAACCTACACTTAAAATCCCTGAACTATTGACTGATGTTGTCACAGGTCAATTTTATTTGCTTGGCGTACATTGTAGTATCATTCATCTTGATGTAGGAGCTGCAAGGGCTTGGATAAAAGTGCCCAATAGACAGTCTGGTTAAAGGTACTGGCATGCTTTGCTGACAGCTCCATCATAAGCATTTAATAAAAATATATTATCCAGCCATGGGTCTCTCAGATCGAAAAAGCAAACCAACAATTCAAAAAGAATCTATTCTCCCTCTTTACTGAGATAATCCCTCTGCAATATCCAAAGTGTCCTAAATCTATAAACCCAGAGCATCTTTGTGTTCACTAAATAAATGCTTAAAAAGAGCCTGGGTTAGAAAACTCATACGCTGCCTAAAATGTTCAATACAAATGCTGAAGTGAATGCCATAGCCTCAAAATAAATCTCTAAAATTCAAACTAGAAAAAAACCCTGCATCTCAGTTCCAACGTGAAGGTCATTGGAGAAGGTTGTGTAGAAGCCCAAAAGTAGTTCAGAAACTAGTGCAGTTTGGCTTATTGAACCTACTCTATAGGGAGGGATGACACAGAAATTATTCTGTTTCTGAAACTCAGAAATGAAACAAAGTATGTTAAATGTACTCACTCAGAGATGAGATTGCATAGACATTAATTACTGGGCAGGCTCACTATCTCCTATATACAAGAGTAGAAGCTGCTTAAGTGCACACACTACTTTAGTAACCTTCACCAGAAGTGCAGGCGCAGCCCAAATGGGATCACAGGGATCACATAATGGAGGCATATCTTATCCAAGGCCCAGCAGAAGGTGTGAGGTCTGAGTTTGCTTCACCTGGCCATGGTGGGGTTTCTCTGTGTCCCATGAGAGTCACTGCCGGATTTGCAGCCACTGAGAAAGAGTTCAGCCCTTCCACCCGCTAAGTCATTTCTTTTATGCCTGTGCCATGGTGTTGGCACCACATACCTTCTCAGAGACCTGCAGCTTATTTTAGATGGAAGAGAAAGGAGATGACAGTGAGATTGAAGCCCTTCAAATTAGGAAACCTGAAAAGGGAGCCACAAGCTAGACATGGGTTTTGTTGTAGGCTGAGTAACAAAAGATACTGTAGTTTGATTCTAGAGCAGTGATGGCATACCCTCGGCACATCTGAGGACATGCTGAGGATTGATGATGTCCCATTCCAGTTCTCCTAGCAAGTTAGTCCAGAGAGACAGCAGAAAACAGGTTGGAAGTTGGTTCTGAAAAGTTCATAGTGAAAAGAGTCTCTAGAGCTGTGAAAAACAAAGTTACTAATCAATATCAGGTATTCCTCTTGTAATAGTATCTGAAGACCTCGGAGGAAAACTGAAGCTCCATTGTACTAAACATCACATCCTACACTTGCATAGTAAATAAAGTAGTTCTTGGTTTTGTAATGTACTTTGCAGTACATTAGGTTGTAGAGAAGATATACACTGTACTCTCAGGTTTCTGGTACAAAGCTGACAACATGCCTTTCAAGTTATTTTTCTAACCAACTCAGTTTTATTTTAAAATTTCTGTAGAAGCTACAGAGTCAGCCAATGTCTCTCTTAATCTGGGGACAGATTTTGGATAAGGTGTATCCCTTCTTCTTGGTGCTCATCTTGGAGGATGAGAACCAAATTTCAACCAAATAGGAATATCTCCAGGTTTAACTAGTTAAAGTTTAATTCTCTGCCCAGCCACATGTTTTGATGGTGACTCAGGGCTAGATCCATAAAAGAACTTTAGTGGGGACTCTGCCTCTCCCTCTCGTGACTACCTAAAGCTCTGACTAGTACTGGAACCCACCTTTTTATTGCCAAAGTTAGTAGACTAACCCAAAATGTACAGGCTATTTCAGAACTGGAAAGAATAGATCTCTCCAGAGGATCTTTTCACCCTTTTACTGCCCCAGCTCTGTTTAGAAGACATTTTAAAAGTCTAAAAGGTCATTTTTCTTCAGAGCAAGCATGATATTGGTTATTCATTGGAGAAAACTAGAGTGTCATATTCATGGTTACAGTGTCTCTCTCTGACTGACTTAATGGCTAAAGAGAGGGTGTCAGCTTCCTCCTGTCTGCTTCTATGTTTCCAGATTTTTTGTTTTGTGTACAGTCCACAGCATTTGCCAGCTTAGGTAACATGAGTGGAACTGTATGCTCCATGCAAAATTCCACACACTGCAATAGACACAATCTTAACTGTTGAAAAGATGTTCATTATTTTATGACTTATGTCTTTAGCTTATTTTAAAACAGATTATATGTTACAACAACAGCTGCCAGATGCTAATTTAAAGCAACTCATAGCATAGATACATGCAGTAGGGAAAAGCCATTATCATCTTTGCTAATTGAAATCTGTGGGCAAAAACATGTTTCGTATATGATTTCCAAATATCTTTAGAGGAATATAAAATGCATATGGCAGGCTGAAGTGTCTTCCATTACACATCCTTCAAAATTAAAGAGCTTCTAGCATAGCATTCCAAACAGCACCAATTAGAATTAAGCTTGCATTATATTTCAACTGCTATTTTAATGTAGTTTCTCAGACAAATTCCTTTTGGGCTAAAATTGCCTATGTTCATCTATAGATCAAAGATCACACACCCCCCCCCACACACACCTCTCCCCCCATTTTAAGCAAAATCAAAGCACTTTTGTTACAGGACTATGGAAATGGGGTGAAAAAAGACATGTTTCTGACCAAAGCTTCCCTTTAATTTGGAAAAAATGTTAAAAGAATTACCTTCAAGGTTGGACCACTTTCCAGTTCTCATGCAAGAGCCAAGAGTCCAGATGAATTTAATGAAAGCCCCACACATAATTTCAAAGTGAGGAGCCTTCCAACTGGGAATTCAAAAGATGCACAGGCACATTCTACCTTCTGTGGCTTTAGATGCCATTACAGCGGCACAGCTGAGAATGGTGATGACATTTAAGACCACTCTGGCTTCATAGTGCCGTAAAGATAAAACCATGAAGACATGCTTTGACAAAGCTTAGTTTCACTGCATCAATGCCCATTAGCTAAAAAGAACCAGAAATCCTTTGGAGAAACTAGATTTCATAGTCAGTTTTGCATAGTATTTCAGTGCTATTGGAGCAATTACAAAAGAATACCTCACACATTCCCCATGCATTTTGGGGGAACATCTAACTAGTGGGCATCCCATATGTGCTGTTTCAGGCCATTGCATGCAATTTTCCCAGGGTTTGTTTTGTAAGTGCAGAAAATCCAGAAATGTGAGCTAATTTTAACTCCTACTCTTAAGATAACTTAGTGCTAAATGAAGAATCTTTATTGTTGTTGTGGTTTAACCCCAGCCAGCAGCTGAGCCCCATACAGCCGCTCGCTCACTCCCCCGCGGTGGGATGGGTGAGAGAATCAGAAGAGTAAAAGGGAGAACACTCATGGGCTGAGATAAGAACATTTTAATAATTGAAATAAAATAAAGTAAAATAGTAGTAGTAGTAGTAGTAGTAGTAACAATAATAACAACAACAACAATAATAATAATAACAATAATATACAAAGCAAGTGATGCACGATCCAGTTGTTCACCACCTGCTTACCAATGCCTAGCCTGTCCCCAGGCAGCAGTCCCCAGCTCCTGGTCAACTTCTTCCAGCTTTATATGCTGAGCATGACTTTGTGGTATGGAACAGCCCTTTGGCCAGTCTGGGTCAGCTGTCCTGGCTGTGCCCCCTCCCAGCTTCTTGTGCACCTGGCAGGGCATGGGAAGCTGAAAAGTCCTTGACTGGTGTAAGTACTACTTAGCAACAACTAAAACATCAGTGTGTTATCAACATTATTCTCATCCTAAACCCAAAACACAGCACTATAGCAGCTACAAGGAGAAAATTAACTCTGTCCCAACTGAAACCAGGACTATTGTGAAATTAGGGAGTAAACTGAAAGAAACAGAAGTTGATTGACTGGAGGAAATAATATACTGTCATTTTGAAAAGCAGATAGAGCTATTTGGATTCTGATGTGATAGCTAAGTGACAATTCGAACATTTATAGTAAGAGACTTTGTCATTCTCACAATTACAATATTCAGTTGGTGGAAGAGGTACACTTTCATGAGAAAATTTGTGGAGTCAGCTATGGTGTTCCAAAGATCAAGCTAAGGGAAGACTGATGGGTAGACTCAGCTCAATATGAAGATGAAGATGGATGATGAACACAAATGTTGCAGAAGAAAGCTAATGTATATAAATATTATTGTAATATGGTATTACCGAGGTGGCAAGTGTTTATGTTCATTCTTAAAAGGTGTCATGAAGGTGGAATTTGAAGAACAGCAGGCATTCCACTTACTTTCTCTTCTAGTATTGAGGACACCAAACTTTTTCATGCAATTTAAATGGCATATAAATCCAGCTATTGACTGCCTGAGTGTTTTTTAGAGACTTGGAAACCTAACTTCAAGTCACATAATTAACCCATAGGCTGCTTTTGGCAAATGAGGGCAGGTGATCAAGTATTTCTCAGCTGCTTTAAAAAAACCCAAACCACTCATTTCACCAAATCTGCATAACATGTCCTCTGTTTTACCAACTTAGACACTTACTTTAGACAGCCAAAAGACAATTCTAACCCTCAGAATGTGAAAAATGCAGGTAAGAAAAAGGCAGACTTTTCAATACCCATCAAAACCCAAAGAAGACTCTGCCTCCCCAGGCTGTATCTCCAGTATATCCCCTATATTCCTCCAGCTTCACGAGTGAGCTGCTTCTCACCAGCAGGCAAAACTGTAGGCCTTGCAGCAGATCCTGAAACTTCATTTCAGGCTATTACGAGCCTAAAGAAGTTATGGATCTGAAGGTTACAGTGTGCTAAATGAAGAGCATCCTGCCATTTGCATTGTATGCCATTTCTGCCACCCTGACAAGCACTTAAGGAAGATAGCAGAGAGTTGAAGAAAGGCATGGGTCTGCTCTTTGCAGATACTTAGCTGGTGTGGCATTGGAAAGTGTGCTGCCATGCTTGACATGGTAAATCCACACACTGGACTTATTAGTTCAAACTCAAGACTGTGCAAAGAGACATTTTCTGGACTGGTATGATCTGTGTGAAGCCAGCTTGGAGACTGAGGCATTAAATGGACTCTTCGTTATCTTTATAGTTGTAATATTCAAAGGTATAATAAACCCAGTACCTAAAAGTCAATGAGAACACTTACCAATAAAAAATGCAGAAAAAGAACCACAGGATCATAGAAGGAAGTCCTGATGACCATATAGATTTCCAGATGCAGCACCAGATTCAGATTCTGTGTGAATCTGATATGTCTGGTTTTTCCATGATGGAAAAATGCACAAGTGCACATTCTTCTCAACCAAAAAGTTCCACACTTGAAGCATCATTCATTTACTTTGAGTAGCTTGAGGCTTGAGAGCAGTGTATTTGGTAATTAAAAAAAATTGCATCTTCTTCTAAACAGTAGAGGAACCTTCATTGCTTATATTCTCAAGTGCTAACCACAAAAAATACTTAGACTGTCTTCCCTAACTGTACGAAACTTTTGGTATATGTGAAGGACAGCTGATATTTATCCTTAGTGATTAAATCTAGAGGATGACTCTAAGATAAATACATGACCTGGCTAATGACTCACAACTGACTCACAGTCAAATGATTGTGAAGGCTGTATTTCTAAACAGAAAAATAAGTATAGTTACTGATTTTTTTTTTTCTTTCTACATATCCTTAAAATGCAGATTTACTGACTTTTAGCTTGGCTTCCTTCTAGTATCATAGAAGCATGCAGACTGGAGGGGACCCCCAGAGGCCACCAGTCCAACCTCCTACTCAAAGCAGGACCAGTTAGGTCAGGTTGCTCAGCGCTGTGTCCAACCAAGGTTTAAATACGTCCAAGGATGTAGATTCCAGTGCTCCTGTGGGTCTCTCTTCCAGTGTTTGGCCATCCTCATGGTAAAAACATTTTTTTCTTATATCAAGTCAAAATTTCCCAAGTTCCGTCTTATGCCGGTTGCCTTCCAGCCTTTTACTGTGCTCCTCCAAAAAAAAGTCTGACTCTGTCTTCTTCAAGCTCTCCCATTAGGTACCTGAAGACAGCAGTCAGATCTTGCCTGAGCCTTCCTTTCTTCAAGCTGAAGAAGCTCTGGTCTCTCAGCCTCTCCTCACAGGGCAAGTGCTCCAACCACTGAACATCCCTTCACAATGGCCCTCCACTAAATTCACTTCAGTTTGTCAATGTCCTTCTTTTACTAGGGAGTCCAAAACTGGACACACTACTCCAGATTCAGTCTCACAACTGCCAAACAAAGGGGAAGAATGACTTCTCTCAGCCTGTAATCTGTCCTCCTGTTTATACAGCCTTCTGCTGGTGGCCAGGGCACACTGCTGGCTCATGCTGAATTTATTGTCCATCAAGACCCTCAGCACATTTTCTGCAAAGGGAGTCAGTGTATGCTGAAAATTTTTAGAAATTCTCTTCATTGTTGCATTTTCAAGCTGCATCACAAACATTGTAAGCACTGTTGTGTTTGGAAAGCATCTCACTGATACATCTCACATTAGAATAACAGACTACATCTGTGCCAGTAAAGCAACTGGCACAGAACAGCATACCTCCATACTATGAACGTGTCTTAGCTCCCAAACCAAGGGGCCCATACAGACAACATGTTGGGAATGTCCCCTGCCCATACACAGCAACTACCTAGCAGGGTCCAGCTGGCCCAGATCATGGGCTAGTCCAGCAGATTAGTAATACATATATTTGAGCTCCAGCAATAAAAACAAGCCCTGGCACTGGTTAGTTTTCTGTTATAGATATTACTTTGGTTTCTCTACATACCCCTATCTTTTATCTTTCATTGTTCAAACTTCTCTTTAAGACACATTTCTAGCAGTTCTTTCAATGACTGATGAGACTTCATTGACTTTGGATAAGAGAGAAGCACCAAAGTCATTCTAGTATGACTCATCTTACCTAATTTCAGCTGTCACAGTTAGGCATCTAGACTATACCAATTACCAAACCAGAGAGAGAAAAGCAGCTAAAGGGTGATTTGTTCCATCGTTTCTTAACTTGTTTTTAGGAGGGATAAATTACTCCCTGGATCTAAGTCCCTACTGAAACAAAGTCCATCGTGTCATTCTGATGCAAGTAACTCTTGAACTTAAGTCATGAATTCAGAGAGAAAAATCTAAGTTGTTATCACAATATTTGCCAAGTGTTTTATGATACAGCTTTATTTGCAGACTGCTGAATCATTCCTTTGTGACAACTTTTGTTTTTCAGTATAAAGACAAATGGGACAATTATGTTTGAAAAATTCAGTGACCACTGTGTTTGATGAAAAGCTGATACTGCATTAAGTATTAAAGCTTTCAAACAGTGAATGAATTATGTATGTAAAATAACGTGGCCGTACTACTGACAACATGCTTCGAGACATGATGTGAAGGCTGCGAGAAGAGCAATACCACTAGATGTCACCATCCTTCCACCGAAAATTCATCAGCAACCGGCTGGCTTTTCTATGAATTACAAATACCACTGGTTCTACAAACACCACACTGAGATGAAGCCTTAGGTCATGTTTTCCCAGCTCTGTTGCTTTGTAATCCAACCAAAAGCTATGTGGTGTCATTTCTTTCTGGTAGCATTGTGTTTAGATAGTTTTAAAATGCTAATTCTCAGGTGAGAACCCAATTAGAGGTTTGGCGCTAGCCTGGATTCACAAATCTAAGAAGAAACGTTGGTTAAGTTCACCCAGTAATGCTGCTGTGGCTCAGTCCAGCAGACAGTGGATTGCTGGAGAGTATGAAGTCAAGATCCTAGTCCCATTTCTTTCACTCATATACTGTATGACTTTGGCAAGCCACTTCACCTTAGCTTTTCTGTTTTCAGTTTACTATTGACACTAGCTTCCTCAGTGCAGGAACTATGCCCAGTTATGTTGCTTGTTGGATTATCTTTATCCTAATTCAGTGACAGGTATTGTGCAAAGGGTCTGAAAAAAATAGCTATATAGGTCCAGCTGAGAAAAATGCTGGAGGGAGATATCCACCCCCTATTCTAGCCTTACTCATTAGCCCCTTACTCAGTAATCACTGAAATTTCCCTACAGCCAGGGCTGGGGTTAGAGGAATTAGTGGATCCACTTAGTACTGGACATGTGAAGTCATCAGTTCCTGCTTCCGCTCATCTTATTCCACTGCGTGGCATCACTTTGCATTCAGGTTTAAGTTTGTAATATCTTATCAGATACAAATAGGAGCCGAATTCAATTCATCTCCTGGATAGGCTGTCCATCTTTTGTCTGCCCTGATCCAGGAATGGGCTTCCTACTTATTCTTTTCATCACTGTCTTTCACAGAAATATGATTAACTGGAACATTATAAAAACATCTAATTGATTGTACCTTTCTTTTCTCATGGATAGATCTGATCATTTGGAATTTAAGGGGAAATATCTATTCTCATGTTTAATAAGATAATGGAGAAAATGCAGCCTTCCCTGCATGTGAATTTTCTCCTCCCTTATTCCATTAGGTGCTTTTGTTCTTCAAAGAGAAAAACACAAAAATAACTGCATGACATCCACAAGGGAAAACACCATATCTAAGGTCAAATCAAGTATATATACACGAAACACAAACTCAACCAAATATACTCAATGTGGATATAATAAGCACTCATTTTCCCACTGACAGTGCCCTCTTACTCCTGCAGTGATCCTCTCCTTGAGATCCCATATTATCAGGTATGAGCAGGTAAGACCCCAAACATGAAAGGCTCCTTTCATGTGCTGATGAGAATATTATATTTTGGATTTGAAGAATAAAAGGATTTGTTGAGCAAACTGGCCTGTCCCACTAGACAAACAAAAAGTGGCTGGTGAGGAAAAGTACAAAGGTTGCTAAATACTTCCTATAAAAGGAACATAAACTGTCAGCCCTGATACGGATAGTGATTAGATTTAATTAAACATTTAAATGTTGAACAGCTTGACTGAGACACACTCATGTCTATCAGTATATGTTACCAATGAAAGGCTGTGCCAAACATTTTTCTTCATCCTGTCAGCACACTAGGTGACAACACAAAGTAGTAGTCTGCACTGTCCCCTGGAGGCTGCTCCGTTTGGAATGACGCACACGATGGAAAGCAACACACAGACTGCAGAAGAAACCCACATAAGATCTTACAGACTTTAGTTTAAAATAAGCGCTATGTAAATAAACTCCCAGCCCATCATGCATAATTTTCCTGCAAACACACAGTTTTAGCGTTACACATTCTGAAATGACCAAAGGAAAAATTTCTTGTATTCCAATATTAGATTTGAAGTGTATTCATAAACCCATAACACCAGGGATACTTTCAAAATACAGGAACTCCATAGTCTTCTGTGACAAAGTGTTTGACAGACATTGGTCAACCACAGGATTACTCCTTGAATGAATCTGACCTGTTGTGTCCAGTGAAAGCTGTCAGATACTCAGTACCCCAACCATTTTTAATGAGATACTCATTATGTCATAACAATAAGCTTTTATTCTTTATACAACATTGTCATGTGTAGTGCACAACACAGATTTAAATGGCTTTCAACTCCTATTTCAGAGCCATTTGTTAAAAACAAAATGGTCTGGAGCTTCCCTCAGAGAAAGCTGCTATGCTAAAGTTGGATGGGGAAGAAGGCGATTTCTGTACACTTGGTTTTACATGCACTTGGTTTCTGATAATTCATTTCAACACTGTTATATCATGTTACTCTAGTAGCCATGGCAGGATTAGTAGCAATACTGCAAATGGCAGTGTCATCAGGCAAAAATGTATAGCTTTGTGGTTTCAGAAAAATGAAGGCATTCAAAGTCATTAACATATAAAAGATTGAATAATGGCCTTTACAATAGACTGCTAAAGAAGACCAGATGTTGCTCACAGGAGATCTGAATCTGGGCGACAAGATGTTGCTACTTGTTCATTAAATGAGACAATCGAAAATTACAATTGCACTTCCACCAAAAGCTCTGTAGATACGGCAGCTCTTCCACTCTTAGCATTATTTTAACATGACGGCCATGCAGGGGGTATGTTACAGCATAGATAGAAAATTCACTACTAAAGAAGCAAAAGTAAGTAATCTTGTTTCTCCAAAATACATATAATTTCACAGAAAAAGAATCATAATATACTTGTATCTGTTGTAGATTAGAACATAGAGGAACATGCTTTCCTAAACAAGCCTTTTTGCACAGAGACACATTGTAAACAGGTAACTATATTCAGAATGATGTAAAGAAAAACACAAAGGTGGTGACTAGGACAAGGTTCAAGAATAAATACAATATTAGCAAAATGTCATATTCTGCTCAGATTCAGAAGTCTACTCTTAAGTCTCCAGATAAGATCACCTCATGAACATATATGTATCAGGTTTTAGATGAGGATGAAGGATACAAATTTATATTTCATGAGTTTTTTTCAAGAAATCATAAGCTTTTAAATGAGCTTTTAAAACCATGGCCTAAAATGTTCAATGGGCAGCCCTAGGGCTAACCAAAGAAACATTTACTATTTTTACTTTATACAGTTTTAAAGTTTACATATGATGTATTTTATTTAGTCATTTAAAGGCCATCTTGAGTAGAATTAATCTCATCAATTTATTGGTATCTACACCTGAGCAGGTGTTTAGGTTAGGTAAGTTGCCTGGGCTTCCCATATAATCAGTGGATATCTAGTAAACGGAGTCAGTGGAGTCTAGAAGGCACTTTCTCTCTCTTTTGAATAGACACCTACATTTAGTCAGCTGAGTAAGCTCTCCAGTTATTCTCTGTAATGGGAATTTATGCATCCAGCCACCATAGCAGACACACACATGGTAGACACCAAAGGTGAATCCATCCCTGATCACTTATGCGGATATTACCTTTTCTTCAGCTAGCATGTTAGGGTTGGCCAAAGCTGGCTAAAGATGTTTTAGCAGTGTAGGTAAACTTCAACATGACTGCGACATGAATGAGGCACTTGCTGTTCTTCCTGCCAAGGGAATGAGGCAGCTATTGCTGTCTGGAGGGAATGCCCTGGCTCCCTGCAGTAACCTCCTCTGCATGCCCCTGCCCCTCTCACAGTCACCCCAGCAGCAGCTGGCTTGCCTTGGGGTTTTGATTTATGCAAAGGAAGAAGAGGGGTCATTGTGGAGTTCCTGCAAGTGTGCTGCTCTGGGCAATTGCCTTTATAGTGCTGAGGTACAGCCCTACACTCCCTTCCTATACTGGAAGCAAGGAAAAGTCTGCATTTTCATTCAGAAGACTCTGAATTAGATTTATGCATCGTTCAAATACCTGAAAAGGCTGGTTTCATTATTCAGTTACTAACTAATAGCAAGTATTTAGATAAAACAGGTTTCAGCTACCACAACTTAAGAGAGAATTTAAAAAACAGCTTTGTTTTCTGTCTGGATTTTGAGACATTGGAGTCACTCACAACACATTGTTTTTATAGTCCTCTGTAACTATATGGGACAGAAACTTCCTGTAAAAAACTTTTTTTTTTCTATATAAAAAAAACAAAAAAAACAACTGTCTTTTCATGCCAGTCCAGAATGGGAATAAGTTTCAACATATCAGAATTTCCTGTTGGACAATATGACTTTTCCCCCCCCTTATTTTAGAGCCTTTGCTAGAATGACATCTGAAATGTTGTGATCTCTGATGTACTTCCTTATGCCCACACTGTACCTTTCTTTGTGTCCAGCAATTTGCACTTTCCCTCCTTCAATTTTCTCATTTTCTTCTTCTCAAATGTTGAATTAAACACTGAGCCTGATTTGCTTTTTTTACTCCCACATTTCTTTCAGAAAAAAAGTTGCTTTTAAAATCGTGCTGCTATCACACATGGCCTGTTATATATCAACAAATTATATTTTTGTTTGATTCCAGAAGAAATGGAGTCAGCAGTTGGAACCAGACAATGTCCTTCATTTTTCTGTTTTTATTTGACAGCATGGTGTACAGGGTAAAATATTTATAGCATTTATTGCTCTTATATTTGCTCTTCCACACTAAAATATCTCCATTTCAAATTAACAGTTTGGTTCAGGGCTTTAGCCTAAAAACTATATACTTTTGTGTGATTACTTTAGTTCTACTCTAGTTTTGCTTTCTATTCCCTAACAAAATCTAAACGCTCTCCTCCAAGATGTTGCTTCTTCTGGGATTTCAGAAAAACTTTAAAAATTCAATCCCACAAATTATTTTGAAAAGCTCAACTTCTCTCAACTTTCCTTTCCGAGTGTCTAAGCTCATCATTTTCCCATTCAAGCAGAGAGAGGACAGCAGATATAGCTATACTTAGGGTGGGCTGTAAGCCTGCTCTTCCTCACTGCTATGAGAATGTCTGGACTTATCCTTGGACATAGACATTTTAACAGTATTAAATACTTCTCAGCACAAAGTCAGTAGATAGTGTTAAAACACCAGCAATCACCAGTACCTGGACTCACTTCTTACAGCAGGGAAGGCAGAGGAATGGTGGAACATATACACTAAGATTTGTAACATCAAAAGCTTTGTATTTACCTCCCCAAAAATGAACGTTACCCACCTTTGCAACCAACACTAACCCATTCCTTCCCTACCACAACATCTTAACAAGACTCTTCCGTCCATCCAGCTGACTTCCTCCTTTTGTCTGTCCACTCTTCATTGCATTCCCTCCACTTAGGGATGGAGGAAGCCATACAAGGTGGAGCTGCATGGCACACAACGTGTGCTCTCCAAGCAGCATCTACTCTACATAGATTGCACATACAAAGAAGGGCAACGAAGCTGGTGAAGGGTCTAGAGCACAAGTCTTATGAGGAGCGGCTGAGGGAGCTGGGGTTGTTTAGCCTGGAGAAAAGGAGGCTGAGGGCAAACCTTATTGCTCTCTACAGCTACCTGAAAGGAGGTTGTAGTGAGGTGGGGGTCGGTCTCTCCTCCCAAGTAACAAGTGATAGGACAAGAGGAAATGGCCTCAAGTTGTGCCAGGGCAGGTTTAGGTTGGATACTAGGAAAAATTTCTTCACCAAAAGGGTTGTCAGGCATTGGACCAGGCTGCCCAGGGAAGTGGTTGAGTCCCCATCCCTGGAGGTATTCAAAAGATGGGTAGGTGTGGTGCTTAGGGACATGGTTTAGTGGTGGACTTGGCAGTGCTAGATTGACAGTTCTTAAAGGTCTTTTCCAACATAAATGATTCTATGATTCTACTCCCACATCATCGCCTGCCATACTTGGGTCCATGTATTTAGAGTCTTTCTCGCCCTCTGTGTCCTGAGTAAATATGATCTTCTGGGGACCTTAATGCATAAAGAATTCAAGTATTTAATATGCATGTCAGTGTGCACATGCTTAAAGTTAAGCAGAAGCTTAAATAATAGAGGTAGCTTACAGAATCGGGGTCTTATTCTGGCAGAGGATTATGTATTGGCAGTATAAGTTCATCCTCCCAAAGAGCTATATAAAGTCCCCCTGCAGGCCCAGATTCTAAAGCACTGGGGCCAAAATCATCCCTGGAATTACACTGTTAAGCTTCCAAAAACAATTCTGCAAAGAAAACAGTCTGTAAGCCCAGCAGATGATTTTGATTAATAAGAATATGTTCCTAAAAGTAAGTTTACAGAGACTCTTAAAAAGTCCTACAGTGTTCTTAACTACTAAAACAAAATGTGAAAGAAAGACACCTTCTAAGATAACACACACTTAAGGTTACAAATTACCTGACAGATTTCTCAAAAGAAACTAACTGGCCCTAAACAAAGAGAGAGATGCTGAGGGGCGGTACCCATAACTGTGTTTTGCCTTTGCCATCTACATTCTGGAAATATTTTTGGAGGTTGCATTGCACAAGGCAGCCAAATCACCCCTAATTTAGAAATAAGCATGAGGTTAAATAAGCTTTCTGTAAAAACTGTTAAAAGAAAATCCTCCATTTCTTCTCCTCTCAGCCCCTTTTGTTATCCCTGCTTCTCATTCTCAGCACCTTCCAGATGTGCGTGCGTGCACGTGTCTCTGTGTGCGAGCTTTCATTATCATGAGCGCTGCTATTTGCAGGCACTAGTTTTTATGAATAAAGGAGTCAGAGTTCGTGTGCCATCATCTCCCTCCCTGTAATAAAATTAGTTTAAAAAACATGGCACTTCAAAAAACTCTAAATTGGGATTGTGTTTATATGGTCTTGTAGATTTTGAGTTGTTTTGCAGGGAGAATGGGAACAGAGTTCCATTTATTTGCAACTCTTTAGCTCTTGCATTTCACTGAAGATTTGCAGAAGGCTCGAAGAACTGAAGAACAATAAAAAAAGACATAAAAATAACAAGAATAATGAGAAAATCACAGGCTTTCACAATTCTTTCTCCTTAATCTCTTCCCTTGCTCCAGGATATTTTCCTCTTTCGATTAGCTTGTTTTTCCTTCTATTTACCTCAGAGATGTACACAACCTCTTCAGTGCTGCCATGCCATAAGTCTCTTTGCTGCTGCCAGCCCTCTGTCCCAGCCCCAAACATGAACTGTCACAGTTTGCTGGTAACAGCCTCTTTTCTCCTTTCCTCTGTTTATTCCAGCTCTTCTCAACTTTTATGGGAAAAAAGCCTTTTAGTGTTTAATTTTGATTTTCCTACATTCTAATATATTCTAGTAACAATTAATCAATTGAGCCCCTAGGGAAACCATTGTATTTCCTAGTTTTTTGATTCCTATATGGCAGTAGGCTAGAGGTATATGCCATGCTGCTCTGTAATAAAAAGGCTGTTCAAGAGAGCTATGGACACAATCAGGGGATGACCAGAGAACTACACAAACTGAGGCACCAACAAAGATGAGCTACCACCTGAATGGGTTAAGGATCACAGTTTTGGGCTTGCATGACCCAGTTCTGTCTCATTCACATGCTGGAGTACCACTACACTGACAAATGTGGACAAACCTTGTCTCATTGACTCCAAAACTTGAAGTATTGGAGACATCCACACAGACTGGCATAAGCCAGCTCATGTCCAAATGCAGTCTGGCAGCGTCAGTCCAACGCTGCACCTGAACTAATGCACTTGGCCAAGGGCTTACTACCTTGAATGCCTCACTACACTAACACAGCTGGACTCCATCTGGATCCAAGTTCTTGTTTTCACAGAAGTCTACCCTTGCCACAGCTGTGTAGCCACAGACCTCAAATTTCTGCTAGATAAGACCTCGTTTCTTTTGAGATTGAGCTCTAAACGCATTTGTCCTCTGAGCAGAAATACCCATAAGGTGTTGGGGGAAAGAAAGGTGGACAAGAGACTTTTCAGCTTGGAGGGGAAAGGGAAGGCCATACAGGACAGCAGGAATAAGGGAGAGACAAGAGAAGAGTGACAATCTGTGAAGAAAGGCCACAATGGTAGACAGGGAATTGTCTGCAGACTCCTGCTGCTGCTTGTTGTCATTCAGAAAAACACAATAATATCTGAAATTACAGGCAAGCCCTCGACTGTCAAAAAGAAAATGAACTCTGACTTCTGCACACACAAAAAAAAAGCTGCAGCTCATGTTTAATTGATTGTATTTCTTTTAGTTTCCAAGGGCACAGAACATATAGCGATTGAAAGCACATGTTGCTAAATTGATGCCCTGGAAAAATCCCAAGTGGCTTAATGTCATGCAGCCTAATTTAATTTGCATTAATAGTACAGTTTGCCAAAAACATTGCTGGTAGTGTGAGCTTTGGTGTGTGTGCACTACTGCAAAAAGTAAAGGGAATTTGAATCAACATTTTAGCATACTGTGTCCACTGACTTGCAAAATATATCCAGTGTCCAGATCCCCAGAATTATTTAGGTGCCTAAATGCCACTGTCAATGTCACTTTGAGACAGGGTCTGTCTTACTATATGGGGGTGTCTGTGTTTTGAATCATGTCTGTGTTTTGAATCATGTTAAAGAAGTGTAAAAGTGCAGTTTAAAAGTTTCTTATAATGAACTCACCCTAGATATGCTGAAGATTCCAGTGGTATTTCCTATACTTCCAATGGTCTAAAATATAAAACTGGTGATCTCTCTAAAACCAGAATGAAGAGTTTCCATTCCACAGCATAGTAACAACAGCATTGCCACCAAAGTTTAGAGACTGACAAAAAAAAAGCATATATTAAAATGAGAATCAGGAGGAAAGCTGTTAAGATCAAGCTTAATATGCTGTGATGGTGACAGACAAACCTGTAGCCTCAGTGACACGCAGCTCAGGGGCTTTAAGATTCACAACTGCCACTTGCAGGAGTAAACAGAAATCATGATATCTGGTGACTCCCTGTGCAGATTATGAGGATGAGAATAAATATGTAATTCAAACAAACAGGAAAATTCAAGAAACAAATAACATGCAATAAGCAAGGTCCATCAGGTAAAACAAGAAACCATAAGGGCATTGATACTAGGAGGAAGACGAGGGAAAGAAAGGCCTTTTCTGCTTCTCAGCAGAGGGTCAGAATTATCAGGGAGAGTTTGATAAAGAAGACCAAAACATTTAATACCTTTTGCACTAGTTTTCACTAACAACTGATGTTATCACAATTAATGACATCAACAGAGAAAAAGTCTCAACTTTAAATGGGAATAGATCATCTTAAATATTTTCAAACTATCAGGAACTATTAAATTTCATTTGTCATTCTCAAAGAGCCGCCAAATACAACTTACAACCCATTAGCAGTTGTCTGTAAATAACTCAAAGTGAATGGATGAATAGAGGGGAAATATGGTGCCGGTCTTCAAAAGTTGGGGAAACAATGTGTGGGATTACAGGTTTTCTGCTTAAATTAAATTCCCAGAAAAACATTGGAGCAAATAACCAAACTGTTCATGGTCATGTACAAGAAAACAGAGAAAAGACTAACAACCTATATGGATTTATCATGAGTAAAAAACCTGGAGGGTCACGCAAAAGAAAGTACATTGGACTTCACCTTAGTCTGTTTAGAATCACCAGTGACTTAGATGATGATATATGCAAAAGGACGCTATTCAATAGAGAGAAGTCTGAAGTTCTACATTTAAACTGGAATAATCCATTACCTGAATAGAGGATAGGTAACAACAGACTAGGAAGCAGAAAAAGATTGGAGGAGAGAGGGATTAACAGAACAGGAAACAAAAAAGTATTGGAGGATAGAGGGATTAACAGAGGATCAGTCAACAGTATCAGACTGTTACGAGAAATGCAAACACCATACTGTTAAATAAACAGAGGTATAGCTTGTAAGACATCTCAGATAACCCTTCAAGATTCTTCAGGGTTACAGTACTGTACACAGTTTCTAACCACAAAACACTAACATCTTAACAGCCTGGGGAGGTTGTGGACTTTGTGCCAGTCCTTGAAAACAGGGCAGAGAAGCATCTGTCACAGATGCCCAAGATGTACCTGTATAGCATTCTGAGAAGTGCAAATGAAAGGCAACTGTAAAGGCCACATTCATGGGTCACAAACGTATCTGGAAAAATGAGCATTGCTGTCAAAAAAAGTGAACTGTGATATTTAATATATTGTTCAAATGCAAACAGATAATGCGTGCTGCTCTAACTGGTCTTTGCCTGTTGCTGGGCGTATGCAGGCTCCTAGTGCAGATTCTACGTAGATATTCTTGAATCCTGTGCTCCCCATGAGAGGTCCCCTCATGCAGAAGTCCATGCTAGGAAAGAAAAGAACAAGGTCTCCCCTACCTGTGGTCCTGCTTACAGCAATGCATGCTGTGGTTACTCCATGCGAGGGAGGTATCAACAATTTGTGCCCCTCTTTCACCATCTGCAGTCACGCAGTGCAAGAAATTATCTTCTCTTTACATCAAACAAGTGTGTCCATGGTTATGAAGTGTTTCTTTGTGACTCAAATCATAAAAGTTAAAGGTTTTTTTGTTCTTCTTTTCAGCTCAGTATTTTTCCGGGGAGTATATTCATTATCCTGTTATTACTGGGGAGATACATGCTGTCTCCTGTGCAGTTGCAGGACATACAGGTCCAAAATGGAACAAAGACACAGCCACAAGGTTTTGATCACTTGAAAATAGAATGGATATGTATCATCCACTCTTCTTTCAAAGCAGATTAAAAGTAACTATGACATATGGCACCTGCATTGGAATCATTACATTTTGCTGGCACAGGTCTCATTCCATGAAAGATCCATTAAAAAGCAAAACTAGAATTCAGACGCTACACTTCCTAATACATCAGTTCTGAGCTTCTGCTGGGCCTGTTTTACTATATTCTATTAAGGATTTTGCAAGCATGGCACAAATTGAAGGCCAAATCTATCCTGTGAAAACAAAGTTGCAGGCTGAGATTAATTTAGTTCACTGGGAAGTCAGCTAAGGTTGGAAGTTAGGGCTTTAGCTCATTTAATTCCCTCAAGTTAAAGGCAGGCATCTATTATAAAATAGAATTTATGGTTCTCATGCATTAGGAGTCTAGTCTGCATTTTGATAATTCTGCAGGTAGCTGCTAGTAGACCTTGATTTGTCAGATCACACATCTCCTGGCTTTCTGGTCCTGGAGTGATTTCTAAAGCTTTCCTCCCTCAGGGAAAGCTCTAGCGGCATAATTGTAGTGGTGTTAATGCATTTTTAGTGTATGATTGTGCTTCACATCACTGCATCCAATTCAGTCTTCCTTTGTATTTCTTAGCAAGATTAATAGTTTCTATAGTGTAGAGTGCCTTAGAGCTCTAAACCCTATACTATTTGTTAGATCCTGAGGTATTGTTGTGTTTTGTCATTATGCCTAACAGATTCACTTTTTGATGCCACAGCTGTGTAGTAGATGAGTTTACGAAAATATCCAGCTCATGAGTTTGACTCTTTAACCCCAGTAGCGAAGATCTGTGATTTCAGCTTCAAAAACGCTTGTGGTATGTCAGGTAATATAGAATCTGTTGCATTTCAATTCAGGGGAGGAATATTACCCCCAGCATCTGTGGCCAAGTTAGACGACTGGTTCCTGAGACTCCTGTTAACTGGGCACCGAACTTACTTGCCTTGCCTTCGCAGAAAACTACCTGTCTGCTATGACTAATAAGGGAGTTCAGGAAGACTAAATTACATGCCTCAAGCGGAATGGTGTGAATCCCTCCAGCTTTCTAATTTAGAAGGTCTGAAGCTGGAGGAAGGCACCCATTCATTTTTTCCCATAAATTTCTGCGTCTATCCTTTTGGCATTGTAAATAAAGTTAAGGCTGTTTCTTTCTGTAAGTCACTGGCAGAGTTTGGAGAGTCAGACACTTAAATGAGCTGGTTTTTGATTCATCCCATGCTGATTTAGACCCACACTATTCCTTTCCTCTTCTCTTCTCTTGCCATTGTCTCTGAATCCAAATTTTTTCTCCTCTGCCAGAACATACTCGTGATGAACACAAAGCAGTGTTCTTATTAGGACTATTAACTTCCAATTCAGGAACTTAGTGGCAACATTCTTTCTACCCTCTCACTATCCTCTCTATCCAGTTAACTTCCATGGCATGATTTGTCCAAGTTTTATAAGGTTCAGTTTCTATTATAAGTTTCACGGAAAGGACAATCTTTTTTTGATAATGCATGAACTGGCCATGAGTTACAAGTCAGAGAGACTGTTGTAATAGTCCCTTTTTTCAAAGTTAATATAAAGTATTCTAAAAAATGGACTAATGCTCGTACGCAAAAGTTACCAAGGAGTAGACTTTTCTGTGAGTTAATCTGCTTCCACCTTCCCCTACCTACACTCCTCTGATCAAATTTGCCAACAATATATTCCCCTTTATAAAATATGTGCCTCTTTGTTGTGCTCTGTCATACTTCTTTTCTCCTTCCCACGATTTGTTCACATGCTGTCTTCCTACATTACAGTCTCCTTGTACAGTCTCCCTGAAAAGGGACACTTTTTACTTTGCAATGCATTTTGCACATTATAGATGTCTTAGAAATAACAAATAATACTTAGGACTGCATGCAAGCTGATACAAATGAACAAAGATACTCTTAAATATTCCACATAAATAAATGTGCTTAGGTTTACCACATACCCCAGAAATGAGAGAGAAAAAAAATGTGATTTGGTGCAAAGGACATTTCAGGCATTTCTGTATATTGTTTGCTACTGTCACATGCACTTACCTTATCAAAGTCCACTGAAAAATTCATATAGGCTTTGCAGGGCTTTGAACAAAACCCTCTGAGTTTTTTAATCTGTTAAATTCATTGTGGAGTTTATAAACATAGTTGGTTAAGTAGGACTTAATTCAGAAAGATCACCTATTTTTTCTTTTATTTTGTTTTAAGTTTGCATACAGGCAAAAGAACATACAGAGGTCAACTCCCTCTCAGGTCCACAGCATACAGGTGGCAGATGGGTCAGCCCTGTTTTAACATACAATTTTTGTCCAACATTTTTTCTATATCTTGTATGTTTTTGAGCTTCCCCTGTTGTAATTGCTGTTACTGCTGACTCTGGCATCTGTTCTATCTATTTTCTATAATCTCCAAAGAAATTCCTCTTGCATTCCTTGCAGGGTTAACCCACTCTTTACTTTAAACCATGCCCCTGAGTTCTTGCACACTTAGCACAATGTCAAGGGAGGTTTACCATCTGCCCTCTTATTTCCTTCCAAATTTTGTATACTTCAGTCAAATCGACTCATAGTTACCTTTCCCCAAAGAAAACAGACTTTACTTCTGCAGTTTCTCCTATAAACAAGATCACAGAGCTGAGGAACCACATTTGAAAAAAAAAAAAGAACAACTGCATGGAAATATTTATTATTGTAGTGCATGACCAGGGCAGTAAGAGAAAAACTAACTGACCATGTTTATTTTCCACAGTAGTAAAGTTCATCTCTGAAAAATAATGTTGTAAGTAGATGAGCATGACATTAAAAAAAAAAAAAGCAGCCTATTAGTAAATAATTACAAAAAGGTGCAAACATTTCAGTCCAAAGAAGTTATAGCCAAGATTAACCATTAGTGCATATTCTACTCGTTGGCTCCTCCTCAGGCAGAGAGAACCTCTCTACCATGACACTAACATAGTGCAAAGCATAGGAACTTTCTGGGTTTGAGCCTTTAAAGCATTCTGTTGGTATAATTCCACATTTTTGCATGAAGTATATTTGAAGCAATATAATGAAGGAAAATGAACATATTGAAATATTTTAAGGTTCTGACATTTGCTTTCATTTCACAATGGGATGAGAAAAAACAAGATCTTTTCAAATAAGTATCATTTTGAAATGAATGCGCAATAGAAATACTTCATCAATAATCATTTTGTAAGCATATTTCAATAACTGCTTATAAATCTTCAATACTAAATAAAGCAAACCCTGACTGTCCTAAAGATAAACCGCAGCTAAAAAAGTATACCATAAACGAAATAGGTTTGTTTCTCATTATAGGGCATACTTTGGTTTTCCCACTACTAAAAATTGGACAAAATATTATAATTATTTACCTTGAGCTGACAGCACATTGTTCTGGAAAGTCTGGAAAGATGTCTACCAGGCATTTCTTATTTATCCAGACTCTCAGAAAAAAATTTTTGAATGTTCTTCAAAAAATTTTGAATGTTCTTCATGTTTCTGGAATCTAAAGTCCTGCCTTTTGGGAGCTAGCTTTTTTAGTAAATCTTGATAAAACCTAAACCCACTCACCTCTCAAATAGTTCACAGACTTCTTTCTTCTCTCATATTTTATGTGCGGTATAAGCAAATTGAAGGTTCACTGAATACATTAAATAAAGAGGCAGATAAACGAGCACTGCTCCTATGTCTATGGTTTTAGATGCTCTGTTCATTGGGTCATAGAACAAATATTTGATTGCTTCTTCTATACCATTTCATTTCTCCTGATGTGTGTATTTTATGCTCTCCCCATTCAGGGGGACATTCTTCTCACCTAATTGTGGTTGTCTAAAAACTGAGTAGGAAGTTTAAGCCTTAAGGCATGCGTGCTTCTTTGCTAGTCTATGGGCTGTGAGAGGAACATCCAGAGGGCAATTCATTGGTGTAGTATGTGGAATGAAAATAGAAACCAGTCAGCTACACATGTAGGTATCACACAACTGCTACTTTATTTGAAATCAATTCTGTCCTTATTCCCTATATTGGATGTACTGACTCTGTGTGATCTTCCAAGATAACTCCCACTGAGTCAGGCTTGCAGGACAGTCATCATTTCATCACACTGAATCGCTCTAAATTTTGAGTGATGTTGCTGGTTGGAGCTACTTTGGTCTGTAGAAAAACCTTGGAAAAATACAGTTACAGACCTTTTAAAGAAAATTAAGTAAATAATCCCACCTCACTTGTATGACCCAAATGGGCCCCCTGGCCTCCCCCTGCATCACCAGGGAGAGGCAGGCCTCAGGGTCCTCAGCCAAAACTCTGCCTGGAAACCCATCTCCTCCTCTTGCCGGTGAAGGGAAAACCCATCTCCTCCTCACCAGTGCACCATATTAAGTGCCTGGAGGTACAAGAGGTGACTCTGCATTCACATTTGCTAGCCCTTGTCAGGTTGTGCCTCTCCACTCCCGCCTCATTCACGACCTCCTTTCTCTGTGGATATCGGAGTTTCCAATGTCCTTCTCTGAACGACCAGCTCTGCTTGCTCACAGGACCCCCCCACTCCTTTCCCTTTTCCCAGCTGCTGCTGAAATGGCTTACCACAGGAAGATAGCCATCAGCCATGCTTCCTCTCACAACTAAGTAATAAAAGAGACAACTATGAAAGGAATACAACTTCAAAAACTTTATATCATCCTAATAATTGCTAGAAATTAAATGCCTCTAAAATATATTCCTAGCAACCTTTGGATCAATATGTTTACCTCATGTACAGCAAAGTTTCCAAACAAGTTAATATACTTTTGTTTGAGGATTGTTTAAAATAGACTGGTTTTTTATTTTATGAAACTCACCAGCTGTTTGACAAATATGTGAATATTTTGTATAATTTTTCCCTTTTGCAGAATATGGAATAAGTAGCAAGTTACACCTATGAAGCTAAAGCAAGAAAACCTGTTAGACTCACAGTCCCAACCAAGACTTTAAACACACTTTGTTACAGCAGTTTAAATGAAGTACAATGCCACTAATGCAATTGGAGAAAACATAATTATGCTATGTTTCTGCTTCAGAAGAAATCTGAGATGCATGCTTATTAGCGAGGACTGAAAGTCTGAACACAGTTTTATTTTCTGTCTAAAAGTCTTAACACATTCAGGCTGAGTGGAGTTCTACCAGCAATACTTTTCGCCTCAGCTCTGGTCCTTTCTTGCCTATTCTGTCAAATCAAGAAAAGCTTTGCTCTGGTCAAGTAGCAGTGATAGGTAATAGTACAAACACTCCACGTATACACTTAAATAATTCAGTGAATGACTGAAAGCTGTGTAAGACTGCATTCCAGCCAAGATTTGCATAACCAGTCCCTAGTAGTATTCCTGTAGAAGCCAATTCAGTTGCTCTTCTTTAACTTTTGTAGATAGTTGTTTGGGGAGATGCAGGAAGTGCTGCTGCTGGCATCTCTGACATCTGCACTCCTTCACCCACCTGAAGCTAATTTAAAAATAACATTAACAGTGTTACAGTAGCTCCTATAAAGATAAATCTCTTGAACTGTCTACTGAAGTTAAGTCATTTTGTAAATTAACTTCCTTCATTTATCTGGGGTTTGTCCATGAGTATGGAGATCCTCACATTTATTCCAGATCAGTTAAAGGCTGAATAATCTGTGTAAGTAATACAAGCTTTAAAGCCAATTTATGAGCATTTTATTGTAGGCAGCCTTGTCAAACAATTAATGAGGAGCAAATGTCTTGTCTCTTTCCGTTTGCTACTTAAATATCTCACCATTTATTTGGGGAACTGAGTTGTGTCTGTGGGATTCCATTTGCTTTGTAGCAAAGATTTCTTTTTAATACTTGGGTTTTAGTCATACAAATTACACTATGTACTCAACTTCCCAACAGACAAACTAATGTGGACCTGCAGAAGGAGTAGTAATTTGTGATGCTGAAGTTTCTCTTACAGTGATGATGTAAGATCATTTCAAGGAATCAGAGACAATGGAAGATGAGTTTGTAAGTTCAATGTGAAGTCTTACAATCTTCGCAGGTGGTTTTCGCATGAGGAAAAAAATAAACCCACAGGTTGTTTTGACTGCAGAACACAGAGAGCTGTGAATTGAGCTGCACAGATTGCCAGACAGAATTTACTTCTACTTTTCCCCTGCTACCCCGAACCAGGTGAGGATTTTCAAAAGCATAAACAGGCAGTTAAGTGCTCAGTTAGACCGAAGATATATGGAAGTTCATTGCTCCACTTTTCTGCATTCAAAAACATATCTTTTTGTTAGCTTTGCGTCAAATGTAAAACTGCTACAAACACTTTCATGAATACTTTAGAATAATATTTTACAAGAATTTGGACAAATATTGATGTCCTTATTCATGCATTGGTGCCTATCAGTATTTGCTGAAAGAAAACTAATTCTTCAAGTATTTATGAGAAACAGATTTGACCATTTCAGTATTCATAAGATTTGCATGACAATTTTCTGTTGAATTGAAAGTAAAATTTAGAAAACATAGGTATTATTTGCACACCACACTTTGAGAAACAGGTCTGCATACTTGACATCTGAATGCAACCTGATATTTGCACATGCATTTCTGCTCCCTAAAGGACTGTCATATCTTCGACATTTGCTCTCTGAGAATATTTTTGGTTATTCTGCTCAGGGGTGCTGGGAAAAAGTAAACTGCATAATCTGAAGGGAGGACAAAGTGTCCCTAGAGGCATGCCTGGCCAAGAGAACCAGGGTAGGAAGCAATAATGCCCATGTATTTCTACAGCACCAAGGTGAGACAGGGCGTAAAAGAGAAAAAGTAGCATTTTGAAATATCTTTAGTAACAGTAAAGGTTTGGAGATGAGTGAAGTTTACTAGAGCCCTCTTGCCCATAGGCTTAGTTAGGCATGAGCCTAAGACCCCTCTGCCCATGGCAGAGGAAAGGCAAGATGCAGCAAGCAACATCCACTGCAACTGCATCACCAGCACCTTGCATTTGTGCTCCTTTGCCTAAGGTGTCCAGTAATCTAAAGCAGACCTCAAGATTCACTTTTGTTTGGCAAGAACTCTGGACTACACATGAAAAAATGCAGTTTTTAAAATTCCACAATGGTCCCAGTGTATAGGTGATGGTGACTTGGGGCACCTTCCCCACAGGATCAGTTGGCTAAGCAGGTTTATGCTCTGCACAGAAGACTGGACTCTCTATCAGTCTGAGGATTGTCAAGACTAGGAGTCAGCCATGCTCTCAAAGGTAGGATGCTCCTCCTTCCCCAGCCAGCAGTGCAAAAGAGTTCATTACTTCAGAGACATTGATGGTTGTGTGAACAGGTTCCCCAGAGAAGTTGTGGATGCTCCATCATTGGAAGTGTTCAAGGTCAGGTTGGATGGGGCCTTGAGCAACTTCATCTCATAACAGATGTCCCTGCCTGTGGCAGGGGGGTTGGACTAGATGATCTTTAAAAGTCTCTTCCAACCCAAACCATTATGTAATTCTGTAATACTGTTGCGTGGTAATACCGGGAATCTGAAGAACTAGTGTGCCCTTTGTCAAGCATATGAAAAGAATACAACACATAGGAAAGGATTCAGGGATCCACCATGGTCATCTGAGACAAGTGTAAACATGGGCAATGAAGAAAGTATTTCAAGGATGCCGTAACCACCCATTTGATTGTACACTAATGGACCTGTGCTTTGGGTCTGTTAGCTACACATAGGCACTAAGGTACATGCGGCTCTGAGGCTTCCTGCTTGGGCAGGAAAACTCTGCAAGAGGCACAGAGGCAGGAGCTGACAGGCACAGGATGGAGAGGCACTGAGAACTGTGTAACAGGTTCTGTACAAACAACTCCCTACCTGCCAGTCTTGACACCCAAGAAAGTCGGGCTGAGGGATCACTTCCCATAGCCAGACCAGAACTACTAATCTACCACTCATTTCCCAGTCTCCAAAGAGTGACTGGTTCTTTTGTTCCCAATTAGCTCCTCCAACAAGAGGGGATAAACAAAAACAAGGAATATTTTTATTCTACCTAAAACAAGACAAATGATCACCAGTCAGCAAATGAGGTATCCTAGTTTACCTCAAATTCTTATTGTCTCTGAAAATCTGCAGTTGAAGACTCTGGCAGATACATACAATAAAAGTACCTAATTTATGAATGGCTGTATTGCTGAAGATGACATGCAAAATATATGCAGATGACCAAATTTAGCTGTGCTAAAAGATACTGGACATTGCTTTGCATTAACTGATTTCCACTAATTGCACTAAACTGGAGTACAAAGCTATTACTGAATTAAAATTAGTACATTCAATGCTAGATGAGGTAACAGACACTGTAGTATAATAAAAGAGGGGTTTTTTTTAAATCAACCCAAATGTGGAGTATGTGATAGATGTAATACACGCTGAATCTGGTTGCTGACCTTTAGCCAACTCTCTACAAAAACTGTATGTTTTTTGGAATATGATGATGCTTGTATGCTGCCAAGAAGCAGCAAATATACAAACTCAGGTCATTCAATCAGGGGAAATCTGGAAGAAAAGTAGAAGTTGGTAATAAAGAATCATCTGAAAACTGGACAATATAGTAAAATAAGATATTTTCAGACTTATAGACACAGTACACTCAGTTACAGTGTGGGTGCTTTTCATGCCCAGCCTGAAAAATCAAACATGAACTTTAAGAGATTTTTCAATTTATCACTACATAGAGTAAAAAAACCCTTGAAAATAGCACAAGCTGCATCCAAATATTTGGAAAAAAATATATAGGACATTTATGTGATTAGATAATCTCCTTAGGGTGAGCAAGAATGCCCATTAGAACCTCTACATCAGGGAAAAAAAAAAAAGTCATTTAAAATTATTCTACACAGTAAACACACGGAAACTATTAAATGTTCATATTTCAGCATATTCATTGAAATAAAGACATATTTTAAGACTGTAGATATTTGGTAATAAATTGTTTATATGAGCAAATCTTCCTCTTTAGGTTAACTAAGAATTTTGAATTATGGCTGTGATAAGGCAACATTTATCCTATGCATCTTATTAAAAGAAATCAGGCCAGATTGTATGCTGATTTACAACCTGAGAAATCCCCATGGAAGGTGACTTCATTATGCAGGCTATAAACCAACACAGAACTTGTCTTACTGTATTTAATTCAAGATATTCATGTAGCCCAAAGAAATGCTTTCATTTACACAGACTTAACCTCAGTGACTTTGGTAGGGCAGGGCATCCAAAGATGAGATCAGAACTGAACTCTTTAATTTGAAAATATTGAAAGGAAAAACAACCACAACACAATTAGAGAGTGTATTCCTTCCTGTATAAGAAAGAAGAAAACCGAGCTTAATGAATATACCAAGCTCATACTAAAATCCTTTTCATTACTTAAAGAACACCCAGAAGAGCAACATTTTGCTTTAAAACTAAATTAAATACTTTTAAAATAATATACTAAATATCTAAAATCACTAAAAAGAAATCTGACAAGCTATGATAACTAAGAATTGGTGCTTTCAGTCCTTTTCTGGTTACATTGTTCTAGTGCGTATCATTACTTTACATTGAAATTCCGTAAAGTATTCCTACTATCTTCTGTGTCTTTCTATTGTAATGAACAAATTAAATTATTTAGGATGACTAAATAAATAAATTGTGGAACACCAGACAGCTCAAAACAAATATGACTTTTACAAAAGTAAATTTTATTATTATTTTGTCTCAGACTTTTTTTAATCTTAGGATATAGAAAACTTGATTTTAAGATTTTATTCTATCCAGAATTTCAAAAATACGTTAAACCAAGATTTTCAGTCATCCCACAATCTGTTTATATGGTGTTTCAACATAGGGAGGTAATAAAAAAAGGATAAAGTTTATCAGGTGGGGTTTTCCTTAATGGAAAACTCATTAGAATTTGGACTAGATAGGTTCTGTTCACCTGAGATCAGGAACTAAATTTGCAAATTAAAGGTCAATATGTCAAAACTTTTATCTAAAAATATAAATATGCATCTGGTAGGATTTTCAAAATTAGGTACTCTGTCTCCTTTAAACCAATGCAAGCTCACCTGATTTTTTTTAAAGCTTTCTGCCTCTGCCAGTCTTCAAATAACTTTTAATAGCAAGTCACCACATTCTTGCTTAATTACAGAATTCTAAAAAAAAGCAAGTAACAGAAAAATTTAGTTTACATTTTGGAGGAAAAGTAAAAAAAAAAACCTGTGCAAGTCAGTAGGTCAAATGTGAACTAAGAACTTTGAAAGAGATGCTGTTTGTAATTATGAGGTTACCTATAAATATAACATATTAAAAACACTTACATCACTCCCTGACTGACCAGGCTCTTGTGTTCAGGCCTGTGTTTTGCTTAATCTTGTGATTGCACTCGCACCAATATTTGCAATATCCTCTGCTAGGCAGGAAAATATTATCACATCTTGCAGAGGAAACACAGAACCTCCGCACTCAAATTTTGGCAGATTAAAATATTTCTCAGTTCATCTTTTGGTTTTGATTATGGCCCTTAAAATTTGCCTCCAGCTTTCTGGGTACCATTTTTGTTTCCATAATCAATTGCAGACTCAAAAGCAAGGAAAACTCGGTTTTGCACTTTTAGCACTTTGGCTCCAGTCCTGCAAACATTTCTGTGCAGGTGGACCCACCCTGTTGAAATCACTAGCTCACTATAGTGTTATTTTAATCATTCCACTTTAATTTTCTTCCATTTTTACCTCTGTATGGTCTTTCTTTCCCAGAAAGATGGCTGTCACTGAGGAAAATAGTGACAGAGATGCATCTGAGCCTATGCCAGGAGATGCAGAAAAGTTTATGGGTAAAATTTGCCAGATTACACCAAAGTGAGTTTTTCAGAAGTGTTATCACCAGCTCCTGTGTACACACCTCACTCCCACAGAAATCTACTGACTAATGAATGCAGCCATCCTGAACTGTTTCAGGAACTGGAGGGCACTAAAACCCAGATGGGATTTGACATAGGACCACCTCCACTACCCCCCTCTCTGCTACACTACCGTACTGCAGATTACTCCCTCTGCAGCAGAGTCAGAAGAAGTGAATGTCTACCTATGTCCTACTGACACAATTCACAGACTCTTGTAGTCATAAAAAGCCCACCTAAACTGTCAGGCTAAGGGAACATGAATTGTATAAATCTCCCTTTCCCCCATAAAACCAAGAGGACATAAGTTTGAGCAGAGGAGCATGGAGCTACACAGTTGTGCACCTGGTAGAGTCTGTTAGAGCTTCCCTAGCAGACCCAAGGCATACTGAAAGCCAGGAAGACCTGGGTTACAGCAGGCATGTATTTAAATTATAATTAGTAGGCAAAGACTGCTAGTAGCTTCTCAATATTTCTAGGCCCCAACTTGAACTACCTTTGGAAATCCAATCCTTAGTGCCTCAAGCCCTTCTGAGACTCTGTTTTAGACTCCTAAGCTGTTTACACATATTTTTAACCTTAGTAAACCTTCAGTCAAGCACCACTTCAGATATTTATGGTCCCTAAATTTTTATTTTGCACCAGCAAGGAAAAGAGTTTCTATTTGTGAACACTGTGCCTAAACGAGAAGTCTAAAAATTCAAAACATATTGCTGCTCTGATTTAATTTAAAAAGATTTAAAGTTATTTTAGGAATTGCATCTTGCTGGTTTATCTGTTAGCAGAAATCTCCTGCTACTAGCGATAACGTAAATCAAACAGCACCGGGGAAAAAAGTGCACACATACAATGAAATCATCCCTGTGTGTGTATTAATCTCTAATCCCTGGATATTTCAGGCAGTCTTAAAAGCAGTATCTCCATTTTAACAGCAGTATCTTCGTCTTAAAAGCAGTATCTTCTTACAGTGGGATAAGCTGGAGAACAACAAATAGGTTGTGTGGGGATTAAAGCAGTGTGACACTTAGTGGATTCAGGTCTTCCATGACTTCGGTCCTTTTGGCACCCAGTTATAAAGTGGGCACTGTGGGCCAACACTGTGCCCTTGTAGCAAAGGTGGCCAGTGGCAACCTGGGCTGCATCAAGAGGAGTGTTGCCAGCAGGATGAAGGAGGTGATCCTTCCCCTCTACTCAACACTGGTGTGGCCACCTCCAGAGGGCTGGGCCCAGTGCTGGGCTCCCCAGTACTGTGTCCTCTGGTTTGGGGTCCCCAGTCTAGGAAAGACAGTGCCAGGCTTAAGTAAACCCAGCAGAGGCCCACCAGGATGCTGAGGGAACTGGAGCACCTGCTCTGCAAGGAGAGCCTGCGGGGTGGGGCTGGTTCTGCCTGGAGAAGGCAAGGCTTTGGGGGAACATCAGAGCAGCCTTCTCCTACCTATGACCTTGCACACTGGGAAGACAGACCCAGGTTCTCAACACGAGAGAGAGTGGGCATACACTGAAACAAGACAAGTGCAGATCCCCACAGCGGTGCTACGTACTGGCCAGATATGCCACGACCAACGAGCCCGCAGCTCAGAGGAGGAGGAGGCCTGTGGGGAGTGGCCGAGCGTCAAGGAGTGACAGAGCTCCAAGGCCCTCAAACACCACCTCCCAGCGGGCTCCTGTACCCAGCGCTTCCTGGGTGCGAACCCCATTGAGCTCAGGGGAGCGCATGGTCAGCCCTGGGGACGGAGCCTACGTCCACATTGGCACGCTGGTGCTGCCACCCCTGCACGTGCAGGTCTCCTTTTGGAGAGCTCAATAAACATCCAGTTGCTTTTCACGGGGTGTTTTTTCAAAACCAAAGAACAACCCATTGCAGGCAATACTTTTCCAACATTGTCTCATCATAAGAGAATTTCCTAGAGCATGCAGCCATGTTATTTAACGTGAGTGCTGCAAGAGAGCAGGCATCGCTCCTGCTCTCCCAGCCTCCCCTTCCAAGCACTGGGGCTGGCGTGTCCAGGCCCTTTGAGCAGCAGCCAGGCTGTGGGTCCTGAGGACCTGCTAATTCAGGTGCTGTGACCACTGTCTGGCTGACAGCCCTGTCCCTGCCAGGTCCTCCTGCTGGTGCCTCCGCACTCAAATGGCCCCTGTCATCCTCCAGTCACACCAGTCTGAGCCTTTCTGTGACACCCCTCTACAACAACAGCCCCAACTCCTCCAACCCCAAACCCCATCACTGGTTCCCAAAAACCACTCCAGGGGAATGAGGCCCTTTTGTTGAGCCCCTTGCCTTGGCTTGCTCCCTCTCAGGGAAAGAAAGCTCCAGAACCCGAGCATACTGGATTTCAGTAGCAACCCACGAGCAGACTGCTATTCAAGCAAAGCACAATTTTTTCACAGGCCTAATGCGTGGAGGAATTGGGTTTGAGAAGCAGCCTTCATGAGTCTGTGTTTTGCACAAGGCGGGACCGGTCTCTTATGATCCCGGTAAGAAAGTAAATGACTCTGAAAGGTGTAATTTAAGAGTCTATCTGTTAGAGCTACTGCTATGAAGGAAGTGGTAACAATGACCTTGAGCCCCCTTAGACAGAACTAACATCAGCCATTCACCGGACAGTTTGCCAGTTTAGGAGGCCCCTAAAGGAGGGAGGGAAACAGGTCCTTTCCAGAGAGTGACAGAACAGGAGAAGGGGAACAAGAGTATGAGCAAGGTCCTGTGAGCCTACAACTTGTGCTGAGGGCCCCAGAGCTGGACGCAGTACTCCAGGTGGGGTCTTGCCAGAGCAGAGTAGAGGGGCAGAATCACCTCCCTCGACCTGCTGGCCCCGCTGCTTTTGATGCAGCCCAGGACAGATAAAGGAAACTTAGAAAAAAAGGGAGAAGAAAGACTAAGGACAGTCCATCATTGAAGACAGTCAAAACTCAGCTGAACGAGGCCCTGAGTAACATACATAGTAAGATGCAGAAGCAAGTCTTGCTTTAAGCAAGGGTTGGACTAGATGACTGTGAAAGATCCCTTCCTATCTCAGTTATCCCATCATTATAATCTAAAGGTGCTCTCATAGCTTATGCAGAACCCACAAAAAAGCTTAAAATCTGAAGGTTATTCTGGTCCAAGCTTTATGAAAAGACATTGCTGAGAAGACTGCCAAGTCTTGAAATAACTCCTCAAACACTTCAACAACATAAACTTACTCTCTGTGCAAGGCTCTGGGCACTGCCTGCCTGGGCAGCACCTCTGCAAAAAAGTCCCCAGGGCTCTGGGCACAGCAAGCAGCACAGGAGCCACCCTCAGGCTGGCAGCAGTAAGGGCCAGCAGCATCCATCACTGTAGGAGTAGGAGCACAACCAGGAGATGAAGGGACATGACGATCTCTCTCAATTCCATGCATCTTAGACTACACCTAGATACTGTGTCCTCTGGTTTGGGGTCCCCAGTCTAGGAAAGACAGTGCCAGGCTTAAGTAAACCCAGCAGAGGCCCACCAGGATGCTGAAGGAACTGGAGCACACCTGCTCTGCAAGGAGAGCCTGTGGGGTGGGGCTGGTTCTGCCTGGAGAAGGCAAGGCTTTGGGGGAACATCAGAGCAGCCTTCTCCTACCTATGACCTTGCACACTGGGAAGACAGACCCAGGTTCTCAACACGAGAGACAGTGGGCACACACTGAAACAAGACAAGTGCGGACTGGATATAAATGGGAACTTTTTTCCCCATGAGGACAGTCCAGAGTGGAGTAGGCTGCCCAGAAAGGCTGTGCAGTCTGCCTCCTTGGAGGTTGTCAGGACCAGGCTTGAGAAATCCCTGAGCCACATGGTCTGACCTCCTCAGTGATGCTGCTTTGAGCAGACAGTTGCACTGGGCACCTCCTGGTGTCCTTTCCAACCGGCATTTTTCTATGAGCTTATGATTACCCTTGTCTTCCCACAGTTTCCTCTCCCTTCCAGCTGGGCCCATCCCATTCCTTGCACCTTTGGGCCTTCCCCAAGACAGCCTGGGATGAGCATCAAACATTTCTACAAGCCCCTGAACAACATCCCCTCGTAACAGTTGCGCAACCCCAAATGCTCTTGCCCGGCAGCCTGCAAAGTCTCCCCCAGCCCTGGAGGCAGTGACCCCTGTCAGCCTGCAATACCCTTGCACAGCATTTCTGTGGGCGACCCACCTCAGCTCTGAAGAAAAGGATCAGAGGATCCTGGGGGACACAAAGTGGAGCAGAAGCCAGCACTGTGTTCTTGCCTTAAAGGCAGCTAGCAGTATCCTGGGCTGCATTAGGAGGACTGTCACCAGCAGGCTGAGGGAGGTGATCTTTCCCCTCTTCTCAACATTGGTGAGGCCACCTCTGGAGCACCATGTCCAGCTCTGGGCTCCCCAGTACAAGAGAGAGATGGACATACTGGACATGGAGTCTAGAGAAGGGCCACTAAAATGTGGAAGGGACTGGAGCATCTGCCATAACAGGAAAGGCTGAGAGAGCTGGGACTGTTCAGCCTGGAGAAGTCTTGGGGAGATCTCATTGAGTGGAAGGGAGGGTGCAAAGATGACAGAGCCAGACCTTTTGCAGTGGTGTCCACTGACAGGCAATGGGCGCAAAGTGAAACACGGGAGCCTCCTCCTGAACATAAGGAAACCCTTTTTCCCTGTAAGGGTGAACAAGCACGGAAACAGGTTGCCAAGGGAGGTTGTGGAGTCTCCATCCTTGAAGGTCCTCAAAAGCTGTCTGGACATGGCCCTGAGCAACTGGCTTTAGATGGCCCTGCTCAAGCAAGGGGCTTGGACCAGATGATCTCCAGAGGTCCGTGACAACCTCAACCATTCTGTCATCTCTGGGGCTTTCCCACCAGTGACACGGGGTGAGTCCTTCTCCCCTGACAGCCCTCAGAAGAGCCAAGTCAGGGCACACTGTTTGCTCCAAGGAGGGTTTCCCGCCTGTGTTGCTGGGCTGCCCATTGCCAGGCCCTTGTGCTCGGGGGCACCAGCCTCTCATCACTGGGCCTGACAAGCCTGAGGTAAAACCCCAGCCCTACCACAAGGCAAGGCCACATGAAGATGGCCAATGTCCTGTGAAGCAGAGCTTTTCTCCCCTTGGGGCGTCTGTCATCCTCGCTGGGCAGCAGCTGGGAGGCAGCTGAGAGACCTCTGTGATTTCACCATGGAGCACCTATGACTGCCTGTGACCTCACTGCTCTTCAGCAGCCCCCATCTCTGTCCCGGCACATTGTGCTCAGGGCTCCTGCGGTGCACATGCACGGTGTGCACACTCGAGCAGGACCGCGGCCTTGGGCTTGAGTCTTGGCTTTGAGGAAAGCAGCAGCTCTGGGAGCTGAGTTAAGGACGCCCCTTCCTGTGCTCCTCTCCCCACTGCTTGGCTGTGGGGTGCTGGGGGTCCCACACAGCAGCTGTCCCAGAGCCACAGGCCCCGCTGAAGACTCCCAGCGAGTTCCGCTGTCTTCCCTGAGCACCTCCTCCTTCAGGTACCCCCTGCTAGCTCAAGCCGTGCTGGTCATCTGGGAGCTGGGGCAGCGGGCTGGGACTGGTGGGCAGTGTGCCCGGGGGGAGCCGAGGGGGCAGGTGTGGAGGGCAGCCTATGGGGCTGGCTGCCCGCAGGGCTGCTGCTGTGGCTGTTGCTTTTCGGCCCTCGAGGGGACCCCGTGGGAGGCCCTGACCTCCCCTCTCCCACCACTTGCTTGGGTTTTCTCTGCTTTTCTCTTCCCTAGCGTGAGGAAAGCTCAGGCACCTTGCACATCCGTCTTTGCAGGACATGGTGTCGGATGCTGAGGAAGCTCTGGAGGAGAGCAGCTCTGCCGTGACAGCCAGCGGGGGCCAGCTGCAGCGGGCAGGGCAGCGGGAGGCATCAGAAGACGATCCATGCCCCATCTGCCTGGGAGAAGTCAGCAACGCAGCCTGCGTGGCCTTGTGCTTCCATCGCTTCTGCTTTGGCTGCATCCAGCGGTGGGCCGCGACGAGAGCTGTGTGCCCACTCTGCAGGAGGCCTTTTGATCGTGTCCTGCGGGTGCTGCCAGCAGATGACGAGGAGGAAGAGGACAGAGTAGGCGCTTCGACCTGCCACCAGAGGAACATGGCCAGAGAGAGGTCCCGGAGCAGATCCCCACAGCGGCGCTACGTACTGGCCAGATATGCCACGACCAACGAGCCCGCAGCTCGGAGGAGGAGGAGGCCTGTGGGGAGTGGCCGAGCGTCAAGGAGTGACAGAGCTCCAAGGCCCTCAAACACCACCTCCCAGCGGGCTCCTGTACCCAGCGCTTCCTGGGTGCGAACCCCATTGAGCTCAGGGGAGCGCATGGTCAGCCCTGGGGACGGAGCCTACGTCCACATTGGCACGCTGGTGCTGCCACCCCTGCACGTGCAGGTCTCCTTTTGGAGAGCTCAATAAACATCCAGTTGCTTTTCACGGGGTGTTTTTTCAAAACCAAAGAACAACCCATTGCAGGCAATACTTTTCCAACATTGTCTCATCATAAGAGAATTTCCTAGAGCATGCAGCCATGTTATTTAACGTGAGTGCTGCAAGAGAGCAGGCATCGCTCCTGCTCTCCCAGCCTCCCCTTCCAAGCACTGGGGCTGGCGTGTCCAGGCCCTTTGAGCAGCAGCCAGGCTGTGGGTCCTGAGGACCTGCTAATTCAGGTGCTGTGACCACTGTCTGGCTGACAGCCCTGTCCCTGCCAGGTCCTCCTGCTGGTGCCTCCGCACTCAAATGGCCCCTGTCATCCTCCAGTCACACCAGTCTGAGCCTTTCTGTGACACCCCTCTACAACAACAGCCCCAACTCCTCCAACCCCAAACCCCATCACTGGTTCCCAAAAACCACTCCAGGGGAATGAGGCCCTTTTGTTGAGCCCCTTGCCTTGGCTTGCTCCCTCTCAGGGAAAGAAAGCTCCAGAACCCGAGCATACTGGATTTCAGTAGCAACCCACGAGCAGACTGCTATTCAAGCAAAGCACAATTTTTTCACAGGCCTAATGCGTGGAGGAATTGGGTTTGAGAAGCAGCCTTCATGAGTCTGTGTTTTGCACAAGGCGGGACCGGTCTCTTATGATCCCGGTAAGAAAGTAAATGACTCTGAAAGGTGTAATTTAAGAGTCTATCTGTTAGAGCTACTGCTATGAAGGAAGTGGTAACAATGACCTTGAGCCCCCTTAGACAGAACTAACATCAGCCATTCACCGGACAGTTTGCCAGTTTAGGAGGCCCCTAAAGGAGGGAGGGAAACAGGTCCTTTCCAGAGAGTGACAGAACAGGAGAAGGGGAACAAGAGTATGAGCAAGGTCCTGTGAGCCTACAACTTGTGCTGAGGGCCCCAGAGCTGGACGCAGTACTCCAGGTGGGGTCTTGCCAGAGCAGAGTAGAGGGGCAGAATCACCTCCCTCGACCTGCTGGCCCCGCTGCTTTTGATGCAGCCCAGGACAGATAAAGGAAACTTAGAAAAAAAGGGAGAAGAAAGACTAAGGACAGTCCATCATTGAAGACAGTCAAAACTCAGCTGAACGAGGCCCTGAGTAACATACATAGTAAGATGCAGAAGCAAGTCTTGCTTTAAGCAAGGGTTGGACTAGATGACTGTGAAAGATCCCTTCCTATCTCAGTTATCCCATCATTATAATCTAAAGGTGCTCTCATAGCTTATGCAGAACCCACAAAAAAGCTTAAAATCTGAAGGTTATTCTGGTCCAAGCTTTATGAAAAGACATTGCTGAGAAGACTGCCAAGTCTTGAAATAACTCCTCAAACACTTCAACAACATAAACTTACTCTCTGTGCAAGGCTCTGGGCACTGCCTGCCTGGGCAGCACCTCTGCAAAAAAGTCCCCAGGGCTCTGGGCACAGCAAGCAGCACAGGAGCCACCCTCAGGCTGGCAGCAGTAAGGGCCAGCAGCATCCATCACTGTAGGAGTAGGAGCACAACCAGGAGATGAAGGGACATGACGATCTCTCTCAATTCCATGCATCTTAGACTACACCTAGATACTGTGTCCTCTGGTTTGGGGTCCCCAGTCTAGGAAAGACAGTGCCAGGCTTAAGTAAACCCAGCAGAGGCCCACCAGGATGCTGAAGGAACTGGAGCACACCTGCTCTGCAAGGAGAGCCTGTGGGGTGGGGCTGGTTCTGCCTGGAGAAGGCAAGGCTTTGGGGGAACATCAGAGCAGCCTTCTCCTACCTATGACCTTGCACACTGGGAAGACAGACCCAGGTTCTCAACACGAGAGACAGTGGGCACACACTGAAACAAGACAAGTGCGGACTGGATATAAATGGGAACTTTTTTCCCCATGAGGACAGTCCAGAGTGGAGTAGGCTGCCCAGAAAGGCTGTGCAGTCTGCCTCCTTGGAGGTTGTCAGGACCAGGCTTGAGAAATCCCTGAGCCACATGGTCTGACCTCCTCAGTGATGCTGCTTTGAGCAGACAGTTGCACTGGGCACCTCCTGGTGTCCTTTCCAACCGGCATTTTTCTATGAGCTTATGATTACCCTTGTCTTCCCACAGTTTCCTCTCCCTTCCAGCTGGGCCCATCCCATTCCTTGCACCTTTGGGCCTTCCCCAAGACAGCCTGGGATGAGCATCAAACATTTCTACAAGCCCCTGAACAACATCCCCTCGTAACAGTTGCGCAACCCCAAATGCTCTTGCCCGGCAGCCTGCAAAGTCTCCCCCAGCCCTGGAGGCAGTGACCCCTGTCAGCCTGCAATACCCTTGCACAGCATTTCTGTGGGCGACCCACCTCAGCTCTGAAGAAAAGGATCAGAGGATCCTGGGGGACACAAAGTGGAGCAGAAGCCAGCACTGTGTTCTTGCCTTAAAGGCAGCTAGCAGTATCCTGGGCTGCATTAGGAGGACTGTCACCAGCAGGCTGAGGGAGGTGATCTTTCCCCTCTTCTCAACATTGGTGAGGCCACCTCTGGAGCACCATGTCCAGCTCTGGGCTCCCCAGTACAAGAGAGAGATGGACATACTGGACATGGAGTCTAGAGAAGGGCCACTAAAATGTGGAAGGGACTGGAGCATCTGCCATAACAGGAAAGGCTGAGAGAGCTGGGACTGTTCAGCCTGGAGAAGTCTTGGGGAGATCTCATTGAGTGGAAGGGAGGGTGCAAAGATGACAGAGCCAGACCTTTTGCAGTGGTGTCCACTGACAGGCAATGGGCGCAAAGTGAAACACGGGAGCCTCCTCCTGAACATAAGGAAACCCTTTTTCCCTGTAAGGGTGAACAAGCACGGAAACAGGTTGCCAAGGGAGGTTGTGGAGTCTCCATCCTTGAAGGTCCTCAAAAGCTGTCTGGACATGGCCCTGAGCAACTGGCTTTAGATGGCCCTGCTCAAGCAAGGGGCTTGGACCAGATGATCTCCAGAGGTCCGTGACAACCTCAACCATTCTGTCATCTCTGGGGCTTTCCCACCAGTGACACGGGGTGAGTCCTTCTCCCCTGACAGCCCTCAGAAGAGCCAAGTCAGGGCACACTGTTTGCTCCAAGGAGGGTTTCCCGCCTGTGTTGCTGGGCTGCCCATTGCCAGGCCCTTGTGCTCGGGGGCACCAGCCTCTCATCACTGGGCCTGACAAGCCTGAGGTAAAACCCCAGCCCTACCACAAGGCAAGGCCACATGAAGATGGCCAATGTCCTGTGAAGCAGAGCTTTTCTCCCCTTGGGGCGTCTGTCATCCTCGCTGGGCAGCAGCTGGGAGGCAGCTGAGAGACCTCTGTGATTTCACCATGGAGCACCTATGACTGCCTGTGACCTCACTGCTCTTCAGCAGCCCCCATCTCTGTCCCGGCACATTGTGCTCAGGGCTCCTGCGGTGCACATGCACGGTGTGCACACTCGAGCAGGACCGCGGCCTTGGGCTTGAGTCTTGGCTTTGAGGAAAGCAGCAGCTCTGGGAGCTGAGTTAAGGACGCCCCTTCCTGTGCTCCTCTCCCCACTGCTTGGCTGTGGGGTGCTGGGGGTCCCACACAGCAGCTGTCCCAGAGCCACAGGCCCCGCTGAAGACTCCCAGCGAGTTCCGCTGTCTTCCCTGAGCACCTCCTCCTTCAGGTACCCCCTGCTAGCTCAAGCCGTGCTGGTCATCTGGGAGCTGGGGCAGCGGGCTGGGACTGGTGGGCAGTGTGCCCGGGGGGAGCCGAGGGGGCAGGTGTGGAGGGCAGCCTATGGGGCTGGCTGCCCGCAGGGCTGCTGCTGTGGCTGTTGCTTTTCGGCCCTCGAGGGGACCCCGTGGGAGGCCCTGACCTCCCCTCTCCCACCACTTGCTTGGGTTTTCTCTGCTTTTCTCTTCCCTAGCGTGAGGAAAGCTCAGGCACCTTGCACATCCGTCTTTGCAGGACATGGTGTCGGATGCTGAGGAAGCTCTGGAGGAGAGCAGCTCTGCCGTGACAGCCAGCGGGGGCCAGCTGCAGCGGGCAGGGCAGCGGGAGGCATCAGAAGACGATCCATGCCCCATCTGCCTGGGAGAAGTCAGCAACGCAGCCTGCGTGGCCTTGTGCTTCCATCGCTTCTGCTTTGGCTGCATCCAGCGGTGGGCCGCGACGAGAGCTGTGTGCCCACTCTGCAGGAGGCCTTTTGATCGTGTCCTGCGGGTGCTGCCAGCAGATGACGAGGAGGAAGAGGACAGAGTAGGCGCTTCGACCTGCCACCAGAGGAACATGGCCAGAGAGAGGTCCCGGAGCAGATCCCCACAGCGGCGCTACGTACTGGCCAGATATGCCACGACCAACGAGCCCGCAGCTCGGAGGAGGAGGAGGCCTGTGGGGAGTGGCCGAGCGTCAAGGAGTGACAGAGCTCCAAGGCCCTCAAACACCACCTCCCAGCGGGCTCCTGTACCCAGCACTTCCTGGGTGCGAACCCCATTGAGCTCAGGGGAGCGCATGGTCAGCCCTGGGGACGGAGCCTACGTCCACATTGGCACGCTGGTGCTGCCACCCCTGCACGTGCAGGTCTCCTTTTGGAGAGCTCAATAAACATCCAGTTGCTTTTCACGGGGTGTTTTTTCAAAACCAAAGAACAACCCATTGCAGGCAATACTTTTCCAACATTGTCTCATCATAAGAGAATTTCCTAGAGCATGCAGCCATGTTATTTAACGTGAGTGCTGCAAGAGAGCAGGCATCGCTCCTGCTCTCCCAGCCTCCCCTTCCAAGCACTGGGGCTGGCGTGTCCAGGCCCTTTGAGCAGCAGCCAGGCTGTGGGTCCTGAGGACCTGCTAATTCAGGTGCTGTGACCACTGTCTGGCTGACAGCCCTGTCCCTGCCAGGTCCTCCTGCTGGTGCCTCTGCACTCAAATGGCCCCTGTCATCCTCCAGTCACACCAGTCTGAGCCTTTCTGTGACACCCCTCTACAACAACAGCCCCAACTCCTCCAACCCCAAACCCCATCACTGGTTCCCAAAAACCACTCCAGGGGAATGAGGCCCTTTTGTTGAGCCCCTTGCCTTGGCTTGCTCCCTCTCAGGGAAAGAAAGCTCCAGAACCCGAGCATACTGGATTTCAGTAGCAACCCACGAGCAGACTGCTATTCAAGCAAAGCACAATTTTTTCACAGGCCTAATGCGTGGAGGAATTGGGTTTGAGAAGCAGCCTTCATGAGTCTGTGTTTTGCACAAGGCGGGACCGGTCTCTTATGATCCCGGTAAGAAAGTAAATGACTCTGAAAGGTGTAATTTAAGAGTCTATCTGTTAGAGCTACTGCTATGAAGGAAGTGGTAACAATGACCTTGAGCCCCCTTAGACAGAACTAACATCAGCCATTCACCGGACAGTTTGCCAGTTTAGGAGGCCCCTAAAGGAGGGAGGGAAACAGGTCCTTTCCAGAGAGTGACAGAACAGGAGAAGGGGAACAAGAGTATGAGCAAGGTCCTGTGAGCCTACAACTTGTGCTGAGGGCCCCAGAGCTGGACGCAGTACTCCAGGTGGGGTCTTGCCAGAGCAGAGTAGAGGGGCAGAATCACCTCCCTCGACCTGCTGGCCCCGCTGCTTTTGATGCAGCCCAGGACAGATAAAGGAAACTTAGAAAAAAAGGGAGAAGAAAGACTAAGGACAGTCCATCATTGAAGACAGTCAAAACTCAGCTGAACGAGGCCCTGAGTAACATACATAGTAAGATGCAGAAGCAAGTCTTGCTTTAAGCAAGGGTTGGACTAGATGACTGTGAAAGATCCCTTCCTATCTCAGTTATCCCATCATTATAATCTAAAGGTGCTCTCATAGCTTATGCAGAACCCACAAAAAAGCTTAAAATCTGAAGGTTATTCTGGTCCAAGCTTTATGAAAAGACATTGCTGAGAAGACTGCCAAGTCTTGAAATAACTCCTCAAACACTTCAACAACATAAACTTACTCTCTGTGCAAGGCTCTGGGCACTGCCTGCCTGGGCAGCACCTCTGCAAAAAAGTCCCCAGGGCTCTGGGCACAGCAAGCAGCACAGGAGCCACCCTCAGGCTGGCAGCAGTAAGGGCCAGCAGCATCCATCACTGTAGGAGTAGGAGCACAACCAGGAGATGAAGGGACATGACGATCTCTCTCAATTCCATGCATCTTAGACTACACCTAGATACTGTGTCCTCTGGTTTGGGGTCCCCAGTCTAGGAAAGACAGTGCCAGGCTTAAGTAAACCCAGCAGAGGCCCACCAGGATGCTGAAGGAACTGGAGCACACCTGCTCTGCAAGGAGAGCCTGTGGGGTGGGGCTGGTTCTGCCTGGAGAAGGCAAGGCTTTGGGGGAACATCAGAGCAGCCTTCTCCTACCTATGACCTTGCACACTGGGAAGACAGACCCAGGTTCTCAACACGAGAGACAGTGGGCACACACTGAAACAAGACAAGTGCGGACTGGATATAAATGGGAACTTTTTTCCCCATGAGGACAGTCCAGAGTGGAGTAGGCTGCCCAGAAAGGCTGTGCAGTCTGCCTCCTTGGAGGTTGTCAGGACCAGGCTTGAGAAATCCCTGAGCCACATGGTCTGACCTCCTCAGTGATGCTGCTTTGAGCAGACAGTTGCACTGGGCACCTCCTGGTGTCCTTTCCAACCGGCATTTTTCTATGAGCTTATGATTACCCTTGTCTTCCCACAGTTTCCTCTCCCTTCCAGCTGGGCCCATCCCATTCCTTGCACCTTTGGGCCTTCCCCAAGACAGCCTGGGATGAGCATCAAACATTTCTACAAGCCCCTGAACAACATCCCCTCGTAACAGTTGCGCAACCCCAAATGCTCTTGCCCGGCAGCCTGCAAAGTCTCCCCCAGCCCTGGAGGCAGTGACCCCTGTCAGCCTGCAATACCCTTGCACAGCATTTCTGTGGGCGACCCACCTCAGCTCTGAAGAAAAGGATCAGAGGATCCTGGGGGACACAAAGTGGAGCAGAAGCCAGCACTGTGTTCTTGCCTTAAAGGCAGCTAGCAGTATCCTGGGCTGCATTAGGAGGACTGTCACCAGCAGGCTGAGGGAGGTGATCTTTCCCCTCTTCTCAACATTGGTGAGGCCACCTCTGGAGCACCATGTCCAGCTCTGGGCTCCCCAGTACAAGAGAGAGATGGACATACTGGACATGGAGTCTAGAGAAGGGCCACTAAAATGTGGAAGGGACTGGAGCATCTGCCATAACAGGAAAGGCTGAGAGAGCTGGGACTGTTCAGCCTGGAGAAGTCTTGGGGAGATCTCATTGAGTGGAAGGGAGGGTGCAAAGATGACAGAGCCAGACCTTTTGCAGTGGTGTCCACTGACAGGCAATGGGCGCAAAGTGAAACACGGGAGCCTCCTCCTGAACATAAGGAAACCCTTTTTCCCTGTAAGGGTGAACAAGCACGGAAACAGGTTGCCAAGGGAGGTTGTGGAGTCTCCATCCTTGAAGGTCCTCAAAAGCTGTCTGGACATGGCCCTGAGCAACTGGCTTTAGATGGCCCTGCTCAAGCAAGGGGCTTGGACCAGATGATCTCCAGAGGTCCGTGACAACCTCAACCATTCTGTCATCTCTGGGGCTTTCCCACCAGTGACACGGGGTGAGTCCTTCTCCCCTGACAGCCCTCAGAAGAGCCAAGTCAGGGCACACTGTTTGCTCCAAGGAGGGTTTCCCGCCTGTGTTGCTGGGCTGCCCATTGCCAGGCCCTTGTGCTCGGGGGCACCAGCCTCTCATCACTGGGCCTGACAAGCCTGAGGTAAAACCCCAGCCCTACCACAAGGCAAGGCCACATGAAGATGGCCAATGTCCTGTGAAGCAGAGCTTTTCTCCCCTTGGGGCGTCTGTCATCCTCGCTGGGCAGCAGCTGGGAGGCAGCTGAGAGACCTCTGTGATTTCACCATGGAGCACCTATGACTGCCTGTGACCTCACTGCTCTTCAGCAGCCCCCATCTCTGTCCCGGCACATTGTGCTCAGGGCTCCTGCGGTGCACATGCACGGTGTGCACACTCGAGCAGGACCGCGGCCTTGGGCTTGAGTCTTGGCTTTGAGGAAAGCAGCAGCTCTGGGAGCTGAGTTAAGGACGCCCCTTCCTGTGCTCCTCTCCCCACTGCTTGGCTGTGGGGTGCTGGGGGTCCCACACAGCAGCTGTCCCAGAGCCACAGGCCCCGCTGAAGACTCCCAGCGAGTTCCGCTGTCTTCCCTGAGCACCTCCTCCTTCAGGTACCCCCTGCTAGCTCAAGCCGTGCTGGTCATCTGGGAGCTGGGGCAGCGGGCTGGGACTGGTGGGCAGTGTGCCCGGGGGGAGCCGAGGGGGCAGGTGTGGAGGGCAGCCTATGGGGCTGGCTGCCCGCAGGGCTGCTGCTGTGGCTGTTGCTTTTCGGCCCTCGAGGGGACCCCGTGGGAGGCCCTGACCTCCCCTCTCCCACCACTTGCTTGGGTTTTCTCTGCTTTTCTCTTCCCTAGCGTGAGGAAAGCTCAGGCACCTTGCACATCCGTCTTTGCAGGACATGGTGTCGGATGCTGAGGAAGCTCTGGAGGAGAGCAGCTCTGCCGTGACAGCCAGCGGGGGCCAGCTGCAGCGGGCAGGGCAGCGGGAGGCATCAGAAGACGATCCATGCCCCATCTGCCTGGGAGAAGTCAGCAACGCAGCCTGCGTGGCCTTGTGCTTCCATCGCTTCTGCTTTGGCTGCATCCAGCGGTGGGCCGCGACGAGAGCTGTGTGCCCACTCTGCAGGAGGCCTTTTGATCGTGTCCTGCGGGTGCTGCCAGCAGATGACGAGGAGGAAGAGGACAGAGTAGGCGCTTCGACCTGCCACCAGAGGAACATGGCCAGAGAGAGGTCCCGGAGCAGATCCCCACAGCGGCGCTACGTACTGGCCAGATATGCCACGACCAACGAGCCCGCAGCTCGGAGGAGGAGGAGGCCTGTGGGGAGTGGCCGAGCGTCAAGGAGTGACAGAGCTCCAAGGCCCTCAAACACCACCTCCCAGCGGGCTCCTGTACCCAGCACTTCCTGGGTGCGAACCCCATTGAGCTCAGGGGAGCGCATGGTCAGCCCTGGGGACGGAGCCTACGTCCACATTGGCACGCTGGTGCTGCCACCCCTGCACGTGCAGGTCTCCTTTTGGAGAGCTCAATAAACATCCAGTTGCTTTTCACGGGGTGTTTTTTCAAAACCAAAGAACAACCCATTGCAGGCAATACTTTTCCAACATTGTCTCATCATAAGAGAATTTCCTAGAGCATGCAGCCATGTTATTTAACGTGAGTGCTGCAAGAGAGCAGGCATCGCTCCTGCTCTCCCAGCCTCCCCTTCCAAGCACTGGGGCTGGCGTGTCCAGGCCCTTTGAGCAGCAGCCAGGCTGTGGGTCCTGAGGACCTGCTAATTCAGGTGCTGTGACCACTGTCTGGCTGACAGCCCTGTCCCTGCCAGGTCCTCCTGCTGGTGCCTCCGCACTCAAATGGCCCCTGTCATCCTCCAGTCACACCAGTCTGAGCCTTTCTGTGACACCCCTCTACAACAACAGCCCCAACTCCTCCAACCCCAAACCCCATCACTGGTTCCCAAAAACCACTCCAGGGGAATGAGGCCCTTTTGTTGAGCCCCTTGCCTTGGCTTGCTCCCTCTCAGGGAAAGAAAGCTCCAGAACCCGAGCATACTGGATTTCAGTAGCAACCCACGAGCAGACTGCTATTCAAGCAAAGCACAATTTTTTCACAGGCCTAATGCGTGGAGGAATTGGGTTTGAGAAGCAGCCTTCATGAGTCTGTGTTTTGCACAAGGCGGGACCGGTCTCTTATGATCCCGGTAAGAAAGTAAATGACTCTGAAAGGTGTAATTTAAGAGTCTATCTGTTAGAGCTACTGCTATGAAGGAAGTGGTAACAATGACCTTGAGCCCCCTTAGACAGAACTAACATCAGCCATTCACCGGACAGTTTGCCAGTTTAGGAGGCCCCTAAAGGAGGGAGGGAAACAGGTCCTTTCCAGAGAGTGACAGAACAGGAGAAGGGGAACAAGAGTATGAGCAAGGTCCTGTGAGCCTACAACTTGTGCTGAGGGCCCCAGAGCTGGACGCAGTACTCCAGGTGGGGTCTTGCCAGAGCAGAGTAGAGGGGCAGAATCACCTCCCTCGACCTGCTGGCCCCGCTGCTTTTGATGCAGCCCAGGACAGATAAAGGAAACTTAGAAAAAAAGGGAGAAGAAAGACTAAGGACAGTCCATCATTGAAGACAGTCAAAACTCAGCTGAACGAGGCCCTGAGTAACATACATAGTAAGATGCAGAAGCAAGTCTTGCTTTAAGCAAGGGTTGGACTAGATGACTGTGAAAGATCCCTTCCTATCTCAGTTATCCCATCATTATAATCTAAAGGTGCTCTCATAGCTTATGCAGAACCCACAAAAAAGCTTAAAATCTGAAGGTTATTCTGGTCCAAGCTTTATGAAAAGACATTGCTGAGAAGACTGCCAAGTCTTGAAATAACTCCTCAAACACTTCAACAACATAAACTTACTCTCTGTGCAAGGCTCTGGGCACTGCCTGCCTGGGCAGCACCTCTGCAAAAAAGTCCCCAGGGCTCTGGGCACAGCAAGCAGCACAGGAGCCACCCTCAGGCTGGCAGCAGTAAGGGCCAGCAGCATCCATCACTGTAGGAGTAGGAGCACAACCAGGAGATGAAGGGACATGACGATCTCTCTCAATTCCATGCATCTTAGACTACACCTAGATACTGTGTCCTCTGGTTTGGGGTCCCCAGTCTAGGAAAGACAGTGCCAGGCTTAAGTAAACCCAGCAGAGGCCCACCAGGATGCTGAAGGAACTGGAGCACACCTGCTCTGCAAGGAGAGCCTGTGGGGTGGGGCTGGTTCTGCCTGGAGAAGGCAAGGCTTTGGGGGAACATCAGAGCAGCCTTCTCCTACCTATGACCTTGCACACTGGGAAGACAGACCCAGGTTCTCAACACGAGAGACAGTGGGCACACACTGAAACAAGACAAGTGCGGACTGGATATAAATGGGAACTTTTTTCCCCATGAGGACAGTCCAGAGTGGAGTAGGCTGCCCAGAAAGGCTGTGCAGTCTGCCTCCTTGGAGGTTGTCAGGACCAGGCTTGAGAAATCCCTGAGCCACATGGTCTGACCTCCTCAGTGATGCTGCTTTGAGCAGACAGTTGCACTGGGCACCTCCTGGTGTCCTTTCCAACCGGCATTTTTCTATGAGCTTATGATTACCCTTGTCTTCCCACAGTTTCCTCTCCCTTCCAGCTGGGCCCATCCCATTCCTTGCACCTTTGGGCCTTCCCCAAGACAGCCTGGGATGAGCATCAAACATTTCTACAAGCCCCTGAACAACATCCCCTCGTAACAGTTGCGCAACCCCAAATGCTCTTGCCCGGCAGCCTGCAAAGTCTCCCCCAGCCCTGGAGGCAGTGACCCCTGTCAGCCTGCAATACCCTTGCACAGCATTTCTGTGGGCGACCCACCTCAGCTCTGAAGAAAAGGATCAGAGGATCCTGGGGGACACAAAGTGGAGCAGAAGCCAGCACTGTGTTCTTGCCTTAAAGGCAGCTAGCAGTATCCTGGGCTGCATTAGGAGGACTGTCACCAGCAGGCTGAGGGAGGTGATCTTTCCCCTCTTCTCAACATTGGTGAGGCCACCTCTGGAGCACCATGTCCAGCTCTGGGCTCCCCAGTACAAGAGAGAGATGGACATACTGGACATGGAGTCTAGAGAAGGGCCACTAAAATGTGGAAGGGACTGGAGCATCTGCCATAACAGGAAAGGCTGAGAGAGCTGGGACTGTTCAGCCTGGAGAAGTCTTGGGGAGATCTCATTGAGTGGAAGGGAGGGTGCAAAGATGACAGAGCCAGACCTTTTGCAGTGGTGTCCACTGACAGGCAATGGGCGCAAAGTGAAACACGGGAGCCTCCTCCTGAACATAAGGAAACCCTTTTTCCCTGTAAGGGTGAACAAGCACGGAAACAGGTTGCCAAGGGAGGTTGTGGAGTCTCCATCCTTGAAGGTCCTCAAAAGCTGTCTGGACATGGCCCTGAGCAACTGGCTTTAGATGGCCCTGCTCAAGCAAGGGGCTTGGACCAGATGATCTCCAGAGGTCCGTGACAACCTCAACCATTCTGTCATCTCTGGGGCTTTCCCACCAGTGACACGGGGTGAGTCCTTCTCCCCTGACAGCCCTCAGAAGAGCCAAGTCAGGGCACACTGTTTGCTCCAAGGAGGGTTTCCCGCCTGTGTTGCTGGGCTGCCCATTGCCAGGCCCTTGTGCTCGGGGGCACCAGCCTCTCATCACTGGGCCTGACAAGCCTGAGGTAAAACCCCAGCCCTACCACAAGGCAAGGCCACATGAAGATGGCCAATGTCCTGTGAAGCAGAGCTTTTCTCCCCTTGGGGCGTCTGTCATCCTCGCTGGGCAGCAGCTGGGAGGCAGCTGAGAGACCTCTGTGATTTCACCATGGAGCACCTATGACTGCCTGTGACCTCACTGCTCTTCAGCAGCCCCCATCTCTGTCCCGGCACATTGTGCTCAGGGCTCCTGCGGTGCACATGCACGGTGTGCACACTCGAGCAGGACCGCGGCCTTGGGCTTGAGTCTTGGCTTTGAGGAAAGCAGCAGCTCTGGGAGCTGAGTTAAGGACGCCCCTTCCTGTGCTCCTCTCCCCACTGCTTGGCTGTGGGGTGCTGGGGGTCCCACACAGCAGCTGTCCCAGAGCCACAGGCCCCGCTGAAGACTCCCAGCGAGTTCCGCTGTCTTCCCTGAGCACCTCCTCCTTCAGGTACCCCCTGCTAGCTCAAGCCGTGCTGGTCATCTGGGAGCTGGGGCAGCGGGCTGGGACTGGTGGGCAGTGTGCCCGGGGGGAGCCGAGGGGGCAGGTGTGGAGGGCAGCCTATGGGGCTGGCTGCCCGCAGGGCTGCTGCTGTGGCTGTTGCTTTTCGGCCCTCGAGGGGACCCCGTGGGAGGCCCTGACCTCCCCTCTCCCACCACTTGCTTGGGTTTTCTCTGCTTTTCTCTTCCCTAGCGTGAGGAAAGCTCAGGCACCTTGCACATCCGTCTTTGCAGGACATGGTGTCGGATGCTGAGGAAGCTCTGGAGGAGAGCAGCTCTGCCGTGACAGCCAGCGGGGGCCAGCTGCAGCGGGCAGGGCAGCGGGAGGCATCAGAAGACGATCCATGCCCCATCTGCCTGGGAGAAGTCAGCAACGCAGCCTGCGTGGCCTTGTGCTTCCATCGCTTCTGCTTTGGCTGCATCCAGCGGTGGGCCGCGACGAGAGCTGTGTGCCCACTCTGCAGGAGGCCTTTTGATCGTGTCCTGCGGGTGCTGCCAGCAGATGACGAGGAGGAAGAGGACAGAGTAGGCGCTTCGACCTGCCACCAGAGGAACATGGCCAGAGAGAGGTCCCGGAGCAGATCCCCACAGCGGCGCTACGTACTGGCCAGATATGCCACGACCAACGAGCCCGCAGCTCGGAGGAGGAGGAGGCCTGTGGGGAGTGGCCGAGCGTCAAGGAGTGACAGAGCTCCAAGGCCCTCAAACACCACCTCCCAGCGGGCTCCTGTACCCAGCACTTCCTGGGTGCGAACCCCATTGAGCTCAGGGGAGCGCATGGTCAGCCCTGGGGACGGAGCCTACGTCCACATTGGCACGCTGGTGCTGCCACCCCTGCACGTGCAGGTCTCCTTTTGGAGAGCTCAATAAACATCCAGTTGCTTTTCACGGGGTGTTTTTTCAAAACCAAAGAACAACCCATTGCAGGCAATACTTTTCCAACATTGTCTCATCATAAGAGAATTTCCTAGAGCATGCAGCCATGTTATTTAACGTGAGTGCTGCAAGAGAGCAGGCATCGCTCCTGCTCTCCCAGCCTCCCCTTCCAAGCACTGGGGCTGGCGTGTCCAGGCCCTTTGAGCAGCAGCCAGGCTGTGGGTCCTGAGGACCTGCTAATTCAGGTGCTGTGACCACTGTCTGGCTGACAGCCCTGTCCCTGCCAGGTCCTCCTGCTGGTGCCTCCGCACTCAAATGGCCCCTGTCATCCTCCAGTCACACCAGTCTGAGCCTTTCTGTGACACCCCTCTACAACAACAGCCCCAACTCCTCCAACCCCAAACCCCATCACTGGTTCCCAAAAACCACTCCAGGGGAATGAGGCCCTTTTGTTGAGCCCCTTGCCTTGGCTTGCTCCCTCTCAGGGAAAGAAAGCTCCAGAACCCGAGCATACTGGATTTCAGTAGCAACCCACGAGCAGACTGCTATTCAAGCAAAGCACAATTTTTTCACAGGCCTAATGCGTGGAGGAATTGGGTTTGAGAAGCAGCCTTCATGAGTCTGTGTTTTGCACAAGGCGGGACCGGTCTCTTATGATCCCGGTAAGAAAGTAAATGACTCTGAAAGGTGTAATTTAAGAGTCTATCTGTTAGAGCTACTGCTATGAAGGAAGTGGTAACAATGACCTTGAGCCCCCTTAGACAGAACTAACATCAGCCATTCACCGGACAGTTTGCCAGTTTAGGAGGCCCCTAAAGGAGGGAGGGAAACAGGTCCTTTCCAGAGAGTGACAGAACAGGAGAAGGGGAACAAGAGTATGAGCAAGGTCCTGTGAGCCTACAACTTGTGCTGAGGGCCCCAGAGCTGGACGCAGTACTCCAGGTGGGGTCTTGCCAGAGCAGAGTAGAGGGGCAGAATCACCTCCCTCGACCTGCTGGCCCCGCTGCTTTTGATGCAGCCCAGGACAGATAAAGGAAACTTAGAAAAAAAGGGAGAAGAAAGACTAAGGACAGTCCATCATTGAAGACAGTCAAAACTCAGCTGAACGAGGCCCTGAGTAACATACATAGTAAGATGCAGAAGCAAGTCTTGCTTTAAGCAAGGGTTGGACTAGATGACTGTGAAAGATCCCTTCCTATCTCAGTTATCCCATCATTATAATCTAAAGGTGCTCTCATAGCTTATGCAGAACCCACAAAAAAGCTTAAAATCTGAAGGTTATTCTGGTCCAAGCTTTATGAAAAGACATTGCTGAGAAGACTGCCAAGTCTTGAAATAACTCCTCAAACACTTCAACAACATAAACTTACTCTCTGTGCAAGGCTCTGGGCACTGCCTGCCTGGGCAGCACCTCTGCAAAAAAGTCCCCAGGGCTCTGGGCACAGCAAGCAGCACAGGAGCCACCCTCAGGCTGGCAGCAGTAAGGGCCAGCAGCATCCATCACTGTAGGAGTAGGAGCACAACCAGGAGATGAAGGGACATGACGATCTCTCTCAATTCCATGCATCTTAGACTACACCTAGATACTGTGTCCTCTGGTTTGGGGTCCCCAGTCTAGGAAAGACAGTGCCAGGCTTAAGTAAACCCAGCAGAGGCCCACCAGGATGCTGAAGGAACTGGAGCACACCTGCTCTGCAAGGAGAGCCTGTGGGGTGGGGCTGGTTCTGCCTGGAGAAGGCAAGGCTTTGGGGGAACATCAGAGCAGCCTTCTCCTACCTATGACCTTGCACACTGGGAAGACAGACCCAGGTTCTCAACACGAGAGACAGTGGGCACACACTGAAACAAGACAAGTGCGGACTGGATATAAATGGGAACTTTTTTCCCCATGAGGACAGTCCAGAGTGGAGTAGGCTGCCCAGAAAGGCTGTGCAGTCTGCCTCCTTGGAGGTTGTCAGGACCAGGCTTGAGAAATCCCTGAGCCACATGGTCTGACCTCCTCAGTGATGCTGCTTTGAGCAGACAGTTGCACTGGGCACCTCCTGGTGTCCTTTCCAACCGGCATTTTTCTATGAGCTTATGATTACCCTTGTCTTCCCACAGTTTCCTCTCCCTTCCAGCTGGGCCCATCCCATTCCTTGCACCTTTGGGCCTTCCCCAAGACAGCCTGGGATGAGCATCAAACATTTCTACAAGCCCCTGAACAACATCCCCTCGTAACAGTTGCGCAACCCCAAATGCTCTTGCCCGGCAGCCTGCAAAGTCTCCCCCAGCCCTGGAGGCAGTGACCCCTGTCAGCCTGCAATACCCTTGCACAGCATTTCTGTGGGCGACCCACCTCAGCTCTGAAGAAAAGGATCAGAGGATCCTGGGGGACACAAAGTGGAGCAGAAGCCAGCACTGTGTTCTTGCCTTAAAGGCAGCTAGCAGTATCCTGGGCTGCATTAGGAGGACTGTCACCAGCAGGCTGAGGGAGGTGATCTTTCCCCTCTTCTCAACATTGGTGAGGCCACCTCTGGAGCACCATGTCCAGCTCTGGGCTCCCCAGTACAAGAGAGAGATGGACATACTGGACATGGAGTCTAGAGAAGGGCCACTAAAATGTGGAAGGGACTGGAGCATCTGCCATAACAGGAAAGGCTGAGAGAGCTGGGACTGTTCAGCCTGGAGAAGTCTTGGGGAGATCTCATTGAGTGGAAGGGAGGGTGCAAAGATGACAGAGCCAGACCTTTTGCAGTGGTGTCCACTGACAGGCAATGGGCGCAAAGTGAAACACGGGAGCCTCCTCCTGAACATAAGGAAACCCTTTTTCCCTGTAAGGGTGAACAAGCACGGAAACAGGTTGCCAAGGGAGGTTGTGGAGTCTCCATCCTTGAAGGTCCTCAAAAGCTGTCTGGACATGGCCCTGAGCAACTGGCTTTAGATGGCCCTGCTCAAGCAAGGGGCTTGGACCAGATGATCTCCAGAGGTCCGTGACAACCTCAACCATTCTGTCATCTCTGGGGCTTTCCCACCAGTGACACGGGGTGAGTCCTTCTCCCCTGACAGCCCTCAGAAGAGCCAAGTCAGGGCACACTGTTTGCTCCAAGGAGGGTTTCCCGCCTGTGTTGCTGGGCTGCCCATTGCCAGGCCCTTGTGCTCGGGGGCACCAGCCTCTCATCACTGGGCCTGACAAGCCTGAGGTAAAACCCCAGCCCTACCACAAGGCAAGGCCACATGAAGATGGCCAATGTCCTGTGAAGCAGAGCTTTTCTCCCCTTGGGGCGTCTGTCATCCTCGCTGGGCAGCAGCTGGGAGGCAGCTGAGAGACCTCTGTGATTTCACCATGGAGCACCTATGACTGCCTGTGACCTCACTGCTCTTCAGCAGCCCCCATCTCTGTCCCGGCACATTGTGCTCAGGGCTCCTGCGGTGCACATGCACGGTGTGCACACTCGAGCAGGACCGCGGCCTTGGGCTTGAGTCTTGGCTTTGAGGAAAGCAGCAGCTCTGGGAGCTGAGTTAAGGACGCCCCTTCCTGTGCTCCTCTCCCCACTGCTTGGCTGTGGGGTGCTGGGGGTCCCACACAGCAGCTGTCCCAGAGCCACAGGCCCCGCTGAAGACTCCCAGCGAGTTCCGCTGTCTTCCCTGAGCACCTCCTCCTTCAGGTACCCCCTGCTAGCTCAAGCCGTGCTGGTCATCTGGGAGCTGGGGCAGCGGGCTGGGACTGGTGGGCAGTGTGCCCGGGGGGAGCCGAGGGGGCAGGTGTGGAGGGCAGCCTATGGGGCTGGCTGCCCGCAGGGCTGCTGCTGTGGCTGTTGCTTTTCGGCCCTCGAGGGGACCCCGTGGGAGGCCCTGACCTCCCCTCTCCCACCACTTGCTTGGGTTTTCTCTGCTTTTCTCTTCCCTAGCGTGAGGAAAGCTCAGGCACCTTGCACATCCGTCTTTGCAGGACATGGTGTCGGATGCTGAGGAAGCTCTGGAGGAGAGCAGCTCTGCCGTGACAGCCAGCGGGGGCCAGCTGCAGCGGGCAGGGCAGCGGGAGGCATCAGAAGACGATCCATGCCCCATCTGCCTGGGAGAAGTCAGCAACGCAGCCTGCGTGGCCTTGTGCTTCCATCGCTTCTGCTTTGGCTGCATCCAGCGGTGGGCCGCGACGAGAGCTGTGTGCCCACTCTGCAGGAGGCCTTTTGATCGTGTCCTGCGGGTGCTGCCAGCAGATGACGAGGAGGAAGAGGACAGAGTAGGCGCTTCGACCTGCCACCAGAGGAACATGGCCAGAGAGAGGTCCCGGAGCAGATCCCCACAGCGGCGCTACGTACTGGCCAGATATGCCACGACCAACGAGCCCGCAGCTCGGAGGAGGAGGAGGCCTGTGGGGAGTGGCCGAGCGTCAAGGAGTGACAGAGCTCCAAGGCCCTCAAACACCACCTCCCAGCGGGCTCCTGTACCCAGCACTTCCTGGGTGCGAACCCCATTGAGCTCAGGGGAGCGCATGGTCAGCCCTGGGGACGGAGCCTACGTCCACATTGGCACGCTGGTGCTGCCACCCCTGCACGTGCAGGTCTCCTTTTGGAGAGCTCAATAAACATCCAGTTGCTTTTCACGGGGTGTTTTTTCAAAACCAAAGAACAACCCATTGCAGGCAATACTTTTCCAACATTGTCTCATCATAAGAGAATTTCCTAGAGCATGCAGCCATGTTATTTAACGTGAGTGCTGCAAGAGAGCAGGCATCGCTCCTGCTCTCCCAGCCTCCCCTTCCAAGCACTGGGGCTGGCGTGTCCAGGCCCTTTGAGCAGCAGCCAGGCTGTGGGTCCTGAGGACCTGCTAATTCAGGTGCTGTGACCACTGTCTGGCTGACAGCCCTGTCCCTGCCAGGTCCTCCTGCTGGTGCCTCCGCACTCAAATGGCCCCTGTCATCCTCCAGTCACACCAGTCTGAGCCTTTCTGTGACACCCCTCTACAACAACAGCCCCAACTCCTCCAACCCCAAACCCCATCACTGGTTCCCAAAAACCACTCCAGGGGAATGAGGCCCTTTTGTTGAGCCCCTTGCCTTGGCTTGCTCCCTCTCAGGGAAAGAAAGCTCCAGAACCCGAGCATACTGGATTTCAGTAGCAACCCACGAGCAGACTGCTATTCAAGCAAAGCACAATTTTTTCACAGGCCTAATGCGTGGAGGAATTGGGTTTGAGAAGCAGCCTTCATGAGTCTGTGTTTTGCACAAGGCGGGACCGGTCTCTTATGATCCCGGTAAGAAAGTAAATGACTCTGAAAGGTGTAATTTAAGAGTCTATCTGTTAGAGCTACTGCTATGAAGGAAGTGGTAACAATGACCTTGAGCCCCCTTAGACAGAACTAACATCAGCCATTCACCGGACAGTTTGCCAGTTTAGGAGGCCCCTAAAGGAGGGAGGGAAACAGGTCCTTTCCAGAGAGTGACAGAACAGGAGAAGGGGAACAAGAGTATGAGCAAGGTCCTGTGAGCCTACAACTTGTGCTGAGGGCCCCAGAGCTGGACGCAGTACTCCAGGTGGGGTCTTGCCAGAGCAGAGTAGAGGGGCAGAATCACCTCCCTCGACCTGCTGGCCCCGCTGCTTTTGATGCAGCCCAGGACAGATAAAGGAAACTTAGAAAAAAAGGGAGAAGAAAGACTAAGGACAGTCCATCATTGAAGACAGTCAAAACTCAGCTGAACGAGGCCCTGAGTAACATACATAGTAAGATGCAGAAGCAAGTCTTGCTTTAAGCAAGGGTTGGACTAGATGACTGTGAAAGATCCCTTCCTATCTCAGTTATCCCATCATTATAATCTAAAGGTGCTCTCATAGCTTATGCAGAACCCACAAAAAAGCTTAAAATCTGAAGGTTATTCTGGTCCAAGCTTTATGAAAAGACATTGCTGAGAAGACTGCCAAGTCTTGAAATAACTCCTCAAACACTTCAACAACATAAACTTACTCTCTGTGCAAGGCTCTGGGCACTGCCTGCCTGGGCAGCACCTCTGCAAAAAAGTCCCCAGGGCTCTGGGCACAGCAAGCAGCACAGGAGCCACCCTCAGGCTGGCAGCAGTAAGGGCCAGCAGCATCCATCACTGTAGGAGTAGGAGCACAACCAGGAGATGAAGGGACATGACGATCTCTCTCAATTCCATGCATCTTAGACTACACCTAGATACTGTGTCCTCTGGTTTGGGGTCCCCAGTCTAGGAAAGACAGTGCCAGGCTTAAGTAAACCCAGCAGAGGCCCACCAGGATGCTGAAGGAACTGGAGCACACCTGCTCTGCAAGGAGAGCCTGTGGGGTGGGGCTGGTTCTGCCTGGAGAAGGCAAGGCTTTGGGGGAACATCAGAGCAGCCTTCTCCTACCTATGACCTTGCACACTGGGAAGACAGACCCAGGTTCTCAACACGAGAGACAGTGGGCACACACTGAAACAAGACAAGTGCGGACTGGATATAAATGGGAACTTTTTTCCCCATGAGGACAGTCCAGAGTGGAGTAGGCTGCCCAGAAAGGCTGTGCAGTCTGCCTCCTTGGAGGTTGTCAGGACCAGGCTTGAGAAATCCCTGAGCCACATGGTCTGACCTCCTCAGTGATGCTGCTTTGAGCAGACAGTTGCACTGGGCACCTCCTGGTGTCCTTTCCAACCGGCATTTTTCTATGAGCTTATGATTACCCTTGTCTTCCCACAGTTTCCTCTCCCTTCCAGCTGGGCCCATCCCATTCCTTGCACCTTTGGGCCTTCCCCAAGACAGCCTGGGATGAGCATCAAACATTTCTACAAGCCCCTGAACAACATCCCCTCGTAACAGTTGCGCAACCCCAAATGCTCTTGCCCGGCAGCCTGCAAAGTCTCCCCCAGCCCTGGAGGCAGTGACCCCTGTCAGCCTGCAATACCCTTGCACAGCATTTCTGTGGGCGACCCACCTCAGCTCTGAAGAAAAGGATCAGAGGATCCTGGGGGACACAAAGTGGAGCAGAAGCCAGCACTGTGTTCTTGCCTTAAAGGCAGCTAGCAGTATCCTGGGCTGCATTAGGAGGACTGTCACCAGCAGGCTGAGGGAGGTGATCTTTCCCCTCTTCTCAACATTGGTGAGGCCACCTCTGGAGCACCATGTCCAGCTCTGGGCTCCCCAGTACAAGAGAGAGATGGACATACTGGACATGGAGTCTAGAGAAGGGCCACTAAAATGTGGAAGGGACTGGAGCATCTGCCATAACAGGAAAGGCTGAGAGAGCTGGGACTGTTCAGCCTGGAGAAGTCTTGGGGAGATCTCATTGAGTGGAAGGGAGGGTGCAAAGATGACAGAGCCAGATCTTTTGCAGTGGTGTCCACTGACAGGCAATGGGCGCAAAGTGAAACACGGGAGCCTCCTCCTGAACATAAGGAAACCCTTTTTCCCTGTAAGGGTGAACAAGCACGGAAACAGGTTGCCAAGGGAGGTTGTGGAGTCTCCATCCTTGAAGGTCCTCAAAAGCTGTCTGGACATGGCCCTGAGCAACTGGCTTTAGATGGCCCTGCTCAAGCAAGGGGCTTGGACCAGATGATCTCCAGAGGTCCGTGACAACCTCAACCATTCTGTCATCTCTGGGGCTTTCCCACCAGTGACACGGGGTGAGTCCTTCTCCCCTGACAGCCCTCAGAAGAGCCAAGTCAGGGCACACTGTTTGCTCCAAGGAGGGTTTCCCGCCTGTGTTGCTGGGCTGCCCATTGCCAGGCCCTTGTGCTCGGGGGCACCAGCCTCTCATCACTGGGCCTGACAAGCCTGAGGTAAAACCCCAGCCCTACCACAAGGCAAGGCCACATGAAGATGGCCAATGTCCTGTGAAGCAGAGCTTTTCTCCCCTTGGGGCGTCTGTCATCCTCGCTGGGCAGCAGCTGGGAGGCAGCTGAGAGACCTCTGTGATTTCACCATGGAGCACCTATGACTGCCTGTGACCTCACTGCTCTTCAGCAGCCCCCATCTCTGTCCCGGCACATTGTGCTCAGGGCTCCTGCGGTGCACATGCACGGTGTGCACACTCGAGCAGGACCGCGGCCTTGGGCTTGAGTCTTGGCTTTGAGGAAAGCAGCAGCTCTGGGAGCTGAGTTAAGGACGCCCCTTCCTGTGCTCCTCTCCCCACTGCTTGGCTGTGGGGTGCTGGGGGTCCCACACAGCAGCTGTCCCAGAGCCACAGGCCCCGCTGAAGACTCCCAGCGAGTTCCGCTGTCTTCCCTGAGCACCTCCTCCTTCAGGTACCCCCTGCTAGCTCAAGCCGTGCTGGTCATCTGGGAGCTGGGGCAGCGGGCTGGGACTGGTGGGCAGTGTGCCCGGGGGGAGCCGAGGGGGCAGGTGTGGAGGGCAGCCTATGGGGCTGGCTGCCCGCAGGGCTGCTGCTGTGGCTGTTGCTTTTCGGCCCTCGAGGGGACCCCGTGGGAGGCCCTGACCTCCCCTCTCCCACCACTTGCTTGGGTTTTCTCTGCTTTTCTCTTCCCTAGCGTGAGGAAAGCTCAGGCACCTTGCACATCCGTCTTTGCAGGACATGGTGTCGGATGCTGAGGAAGCTCTGGAGGAGAGCAGCTCTGCCGTGACAGCCAGCGGGGGCCAGCTGCAGCGGGCAGGGCAGCGGGAGGCATCAGAAGACGATCCATGCCCCATCTGCCTGGGAGAAGTCAGCAACGCAGCCTGCGTGGCCTTGTGCTTCCATCGCTTCTGCTTTGGCTGCATCCAGCGGTGGGCCGCGACGAGAGCTGTGTGCCCACTCTGCAGGAGGCCTTTTGATCGTGTCCTGCGGGTGCTGCCAGCAGATGACGAGGAGGAAGAGGACAGAGTAGGCGCTTCGACCTGCCACCAGAGGAACATGGCCAGAGAGAGGTCCCGGAGCAGATCCCCACAGCGGCGCTACGTACTGGCCAGATATGCCACGACCAACGAGCCCGCAGCTCGGAGGAGGAGGAGGCCTGTGGGGAGTGGCCGAGCGTCAAGGAGTGACAGAGCTCCAAGGCCCTCAAACACCACCTCCCAGCGGGCTCCTGTACCCAGCACTTCCTGGGTGCGAACCCCATTGAGCTCAGGGGAGCGCATGGTCAGCCCTGGGGACGGAGCCTACGTCCACATTGGCACGCTGGTGCTGCCACCCCTGCACGTGCAGGTCTCCTTTTGGAGAGCTCAATAAACATCCAGTTGCTTTTCACGGGGTGTTTTTTCAAAACCAAAGAACAACCCATTGCAGGCAATACTTTTCCAACATTGTCTCATCATAAGAGAATTTCCTAGAGCATGCAGCCATGTTATTTAACGTGAGTGCTGCAAGAGAGCAGGCATCGCTCCTGCTCTCCCAGCCTCCCCTTCCAAGCACTGGGGCTGGCGTGTCCAGGCCCTTTGAGCAGCAGCCAGGCTGTGGGTCCTGAGGACCTGCTAATTCAGGTGCTGTGACCACTGTCTGGCTGACAGCCCTGTCCCTGCCAGGTCCTCCTGCTGGTGCCTCCGCACTCAAATGGCCCCTGTCATCCTCCAGTCACACCAGTCTGAGCCTTTCTGTGACACCCCTCTACAACAACAGCCCCAACTCCTCCAACCCCAAACCCCATCACTGGTTCCCAAAAACCACTCCAGGGGAATGAGGCCCTTTTGTTGAGCCCCTTGCCTTGGCTTGCTCCCTCTCAGGGAAAGAAAGCTCCAGAACCCGAGCATACTGGATTTCAGTAGCAACCCACGAGCAGACTGCTATTCAAGCAAAGCACAATTTTTTCACAGGCCTAATGCGTGGAGGAATTGGGTTTGAGAAGCAGCCTTCATGAGTCTGTGTTTTGCACAAGGCGGGACCGGTCTCTTATGATCCCGGTAAGAAAGTAAATGACTCTGAAAGGTGTAATTTAAGAGTCTATCTGTTAGAGCTACTGCTATGAAGGAAGTGGTAACAATGACCTTGAGCCCCCTTAGACAGAACTAACATCAGCCATTCACCGGACAGTTTGCCAGTTTAGGAGGCCCCTAAAGGAGGGAGGGAAACAGGTCCTTTCCAGAGAGTGACAGAACAGGAGAAGGGGAACAAGAGTATGAGCAAGGTCCTGTGAGCCTACAACTTGTGCTGAGGGCCCCAGAGCTGGACGCAGTACTCCAGGTGGGGTCTTGCCAGAGCAGAGTAGAGGGGCAGAATCACCTCCCTCGACCTGCTGGCCCCGCTGCTTTTGATGCAGCCCAGGACAGATAAAGGAAACTTAGAAAAAAAGGGAGAAGAAAGACTAAGGACAGTCCATCATTGAAGACAGTCAAAACTCAGCTGAACGAGGCCCTGAGTAACATACATAGTAAGATGCAGAAGCAAGTCTTGCTTTAAGCAAGGGTTGGACTAGATGACTGTGAAAGATCCCTTCCTATCTCAGTTATCCCATCATTATAATCTAAAGGTGCTCTCATAGCTTATGCAGAACCCACAAAAAAGCTTAAAATCTGAAGGTTATTCTGGTCCAAGCTTTATGAAAAGACATTGCTGAGAAGACTGCCAAGTCTTGAAATAACTCCTCAAACACTTCAACAACATAAACTTACTCTCTGTGCAAGGCTCTGGGCACTGCCTGCCTGGGCAGCACCTCTGCAAAAAAGTCCCCAGGGCTCTGGGCACAGCAAGCAGCACAGGAGCCACCCTCAGGCTGGCAGCAGTAAGGGCCAGCAGCATCCATCACTGTAGGAGTAGGAGCACAACCAGGAGATGAAGGGACATGACGATCTCTCTCAATTCCATGCATCTTAGACTACACCTAGATACTGTGTCCTCTGGTTTGGGGTCCCCAGTCTAGGAAAGACAGTGCCAGGCTTAAGTAAACCCAGCAGAGGCCCACCAGGATGCTGAAGGAACTGGAGCACACCTGCTCTGCAAGGAGAGCCTGTGGGGTGGGGCTGGTTCTGCCTGGAGAAGGCAAGGCTTTGGGGGAACATCAGAGCAGCCTTCTCCTACCTATGACCTTGCACACTGGGAAGACAGACCCAGGTTCTCAACACGAGAGACAGTGGGCACACACTGAAACAAGACAAGTGCGGACTGGATATAAATGGGAACTTTTTTCCCCATGAGGACAGTCCAGAGTGGAGTAGGCTGCCCAGAAAGGCTGTGCAGTCTGCCTCCTTGGAGGTTGTCAGGACCAGGCTTGAGAAATCCCTGAGCCACATGGTCTGACCTCCTCAGTGATGCTGCTTTGAGCAGACAGTTGCACTGGGCACCTCCTGGTGTCCTTTCCAACCGGCATTTTTCTATGAGCTTATGATTACCCTTGTCTTCCCACAGTTTCCTCTCCCTTCCAGCTGGGCCCATCCCATTCCTTGCACCTTTGGGCCTTCCCCAAGACAGCCTGGGATGAGCATCAAACATTTCTACAAGCCCCTGAACAACATCCCCTCGTAACAGTTGCGCAACCCCAAATGCTCTTGCCCGGCAGCCTGCAAAGTCTCCCCCAGCCCTGGAGGCAGTGACCCCTGTCAGCCTGCAATACCCTTGCACAGCATTTCTGTGGGCGACCCACCTCAGCTCTGAAGAAAAGGATCAGAGGATCCTGGGGGACACAAAGTGGAGCAGAAGCCAGCACTGTGTTCTTGCCTTAAAGGCAGCTAGCAGTATCCTGGGCTGCATTAGGAGGACTGTCACCAGCAGGCTGAGGGAGGTGATCTTTCCCCTCTTCTCAACATTGGTGAGGCCACCTCTGGAGCACCATGTCCAGCTCTGGGCTCCCCAGTACAAGAGAGAGATGGACATACTGGACATGGAGTCTAGAGAAGGGCCACTAAAATGTGGAAGGGACTGGAGCATCTGCCATAACAGGAAAGGCTGAGAGAGCTGGGACTGTTCAGCCTGGAGAAGTCTTGGGGAGATCTCATTGAGTGGAAGGGAGGGTGCAAAGATGACAGAGCCAGACCTTTTGCAGTGGTGTCCACTGACAGGCAATGGGCGCAAAGTGAAACACGGGAGCCTCCTCCTGAACATAAGGAAACCCTTTTTCCCTGTAAGGGTGAACAAGCACGGAAACAGGTTGCCAAGGGAGGTTGTGGAGTCTCCATCCTTGAAGGTCCTCAAAAGCTGTCTGGACATGGCCCTGAGCAACTGGCTTTAGATGGCCCTGCTCAAGCAAGGGGCTTGGACCAGATGATCTCCAGAGGTCCGTGACAACCTCAACCATTCTGTCATCTCTGGGGCTTTCCCACCAGTGACACGGGGTGAGTCCTTCTCCCCTGACAGCCCTCAGAAGAGCCAAGTCAGGGCACACTGTTTGCTCCAAGGAGGGTTTCCCGCCTGTGTTGCTGGGCTGCCCATTGCCAGGCCCTTGTGCTCGGGGGCACCAGCCTCTCATCACTGGGCCTGACAAGCCTGAGGTAAAACCCCAGCCCTACCACAAGGCAAGGCCACATGAAGATGGCCAATGTCCTGTGAAGCAGAGCTTTTCTCCCCTTGGGGCGTCTGTCATCCTCGCTGGGCAGCAGCTGGGAGGCAGCTGAGAGACCTCTGTGATTTCACCATGGAGCACCTATGACTGCCTGTGACCTCACTGCTCTTCAGCAGCCCCCATCTCTGTCCCGGCACATTGTGCTCAGGGCTCCTGCGGTGCACATGCACGGTGTGCACACTCGAGCAGGACCGCGGCCTTGGGCTTGAGTCTTGGCTTTGAGGAAAGCAGCAGCTCTGGGAGCTGAGTTAAGGACGCCCCTTCCTGTGCTCCTCTCCCCACTGCTTGGCTGTGGGGTGCTGGGGGTCCCACACAGCAGCTGTCCCAGAGCCACAGGCCCCGCTGAAGACTCCCAGCGAGTTCCGCTGTCTTCCCTGAGCACCTCCTCCTTCAGGTACCCCCTGCTAGCTCAAGCCGTGCTGGTCATCTGGGAGCTGGGGCAGCGGGCTGGGACTGGTGGGCAGTGTGCCCGGGGGGAGCCGAGGGGGCAGGTGTGGAGGGCAGCCTATGGGGCTGGCTGCCCGCAGGGCTGCTGCTGTGGCTGTTGCTTTTCGGCCCTCGAGGGGACCCCGTGGGAGGCCCTGACCTCCCCTCTCCCACCACTTGCTTGGGTTTTCTCTGCTTTTCTCTTCCCTAGCGTGAGGAAAGCTCAGGCACCTTGCACATCCGTCTTTGCAGGACATGGTGTCGGATGCTGAGGAAGCTCTGGAGGAGAGCAGCTCTGCCGTGACAGCCAGCGGGGGCCAGCTGCAGCGGGCAGGGCAGCGGGAGGCATCAGAAGACGATCCATGCCCCATCTGCCTGGGAGAAGTCAGCAACGCAGCCTGCGTGGCCTTGTGCTTCCATCGCTTCTGCTTTGGCTGCATCCAGCGGTGGGCCGCGACGAGAGCTGTGTGCCCACTCTGCAGGAGGCCTTTTGATCGTGTCCTGCGGGTGCTGCCAGCAGATGACGAGGAGGAAGAGGACAGAGTAGGCGCTTCGACCTGCCACCAGAGGAACATGGCCAGAGAGAGGTCCCGGAGCAGATCCCCACAGCGGCGCTACGTACTGGCCAGATATGCCACGACCAACGAGCCCGCAGCTCAGAGGAGGAGGAGGCCTGTGGGGAGTGGCCGAGCGTCAAGGAGTGACAGAGCTCCAAGGCCCTCAAACACCACCTCCCAGCGGGCTCCTGTACCCAGCACTTCCTGGGCACGAACCCCATTGAGCTCAGGGGAGCGCATGGTCAGCCCTGGGGATGGAGCCTACGTCCACATTGGCACGCTGGTGCTGCCACCCCTGCACGTGCAGGTCTCCTTTTGGAGAGCTCAATAAACATCCAGTTGCTTTTCACAGGGTGTTTTTTCAAAACCAAAGAGCAACCCATTGCAGGTACTACTCTCCAACATTGTCTCAACAATGTAGGAAATCCAGAGGGGAGACCTCCCTGGAGTGTGCAGTGGTTTTATTTGACTGTGGTGGCTTGACCTTGGCTGGCTGCCAGGTGCCCACCAAGCTGCTCTATCACTCCCCTTCTTCAAGTGGTGGGGAGAAAATACAATTAAAGGCTCATGGGTTGAGGTAAGGACAGGGAGATCACTGAGCAATTACCATCATGGGCAAAACAGTCTCGGCTTGGAGAAATTAATTTATTGCCAATCAAATTCAGAGTAGGATAGTGACAAATAAGAACAAATCTAAAAACACCTTCCCCCCACCTCTCCCTTATTCCTGGGTTCAGCTTCACTCTCTGCTTCTCTGCCTCCTCCCTGTGAGCAGCACAGGCTGACAGGGAATTGGGGTTGTGGTCAGTTCATTACACATTGTCTCTGCCGCTCCTTCCTCCTCACGCTGTACCCCTGCTCCAGTGTGGGGTCCCACCCATGAGAGACAGTCTTTCACAAACTTCTGCAGCGTGGGTCCTTTCCAATGAGTGCAATTCTTCAGGAATGAAGTGCTCCCACATGGGTTCCTCGCAGGGCCAGAAATCTTTCTCCATCGTGGACTCCTCTCCATGGGTCGCATCTTCTCCCAGGAGCCTGCACCTGCATGACCTCTCCATGGGATGTATCTTCCTTCAAGGCCCATCCACCTGCTCCGGTGCTGGGTCCTCCAGGGGCTGCAGGTGGATGTCTGCTCCACCGTGGACCTCCATGGGCTGCAGGGGGACAGCTTGTGTCACCATTGTCATCATCATGGGCTCAGGGAAATCTCTGCTTTGGCACCTGGAGCACCCCCTCCAATCCTCCTTCGCTGACCTTGCAGTCTGCCGGGCCATTTCTCTCACGCATTCTCACTCCTCTCTCCCAGCTGCTCTTGCGCAGCAGTTTTTAACCTTTCTTAAATATGTTATCACAGAGGCACTACCAACATCACTGATTGGCTCAGCCTTGGCCAGCAGCAGGTCTGTCTTGGAGCTGGCTGGAACTGACTTCATCGGACATAGGGGCAGCTTCTGGCATCTTCTCACAGAAGCCACCCCTGCAGTCCCTTCACTACCAAAACTTTGCCACGCAAACCCAATACATTAACGTACATACTGCAAGACAGCAGGCATCACTCCTACTCTCCCAGCCTCCCCTTCCATGTACCAGGGCCGGGGTGTCCAAGCCCTTTGAGCAGCAGCCAGGCTGCAGGTCCTGAACACCATTAGAAAAAAATATTTAGGCACAATAAAAGCATCAACATTTATTAGCTTAAATGCTAATGCTAGATGTTGGAAGAGCACAGTCTGTGTGAGGTTATTACCAAGACAGGCTTAAAGATATCTTTGGATCAAGGTGCCATCTTTGTTACTTCTGTTTGGATCAAGACATAAGTCCTGGGATATCTCTATTTGTTTCACTGATAATAGACATTACAGACAGCTTCACTAGTTCTCTTCCTAGCAATACTCATATGAGTCTGTAGTTTACAACATTTTGGAGCTAAAGCTTAGCTGATTACAGATCGCTTTCCAAGTGAAGAGATGCAATTACAACACCTAGCTGACCTTGTCTGTTTAGGAATCCTGTGATAGGCTTTTAAATACACAGTTTCAGAGGGGTGGAAAAATTAAAAGACTCAGACAAAGCAATTGTGTGGATCATGATGAATGCACTGGTGGAATGACTTTGAAAGTGTAAACTCTTGAACTGAGCCTAGAAATTCTTTTAACTGTGGTTTATATAAACATTTCACATCCTGCTCTATAGCAAACCTGTGTCCCTACTATGCTAAGATAAGATTAACTTATAGCGCTTGGAAGTATGCAGAAATTGTTTAACATATAACCTTATAGCATGTTTTTACTCCTTTTTAGCAGAACATTTACATTTTATCTGAAGAAAAAGTAATATCCTGTTGTAACAACATTAAAGGGTTGTTGGAAACTTTAATAAAGCAAATATAATACTGGCAAAGGTTTATATTAAAATACGGCATTTAATTGGCTCAGCCTCATGATAGCAGCAGCAAAACTATTGTTATGTTTTCAACCACCATTTATATGTACTGTTATATTAATCACTGCCCTCCAGCTTGCTGCCCTTTCACTGAAGCAAGAAAATTGTCTGCTTAAAGAGGAAGAGGGGATAGGAGGCAGGAGTGGGAGAGAGAGAATTTAATGGTTTTCTGGTTAAGACCTGAGACTGAAAGGCAGGTGATCTGGGCCAAGAATTTAAACAAAAGTAGATTCCAGATTCAGGCATCTTAAATCCATCCAAGCCCTTCTCCCTAGTATTTCCTGTTGACTGGCTCTGGGCCGCAGGAGGTGCCCTGCCAATAGAAAACACCAGGCACAGAGAATTGGGTGGAATTTAGGATGTGTGAATTGGAGCCAATGCCTATATACAGTCATAGAAATGCAGTCATGTTGCCATTTTAAAATCACTTCAAAGACCCCACACAGTCATAGGAACCTAATTTTAAGTAAGTTGGCTTGTTTGGTTTTTTGGGGTTTTTTGTTTGTTTTTTTTTTTTTCACAGATCTTTTGGTTTGCTGCAATGAGAACTGCACCACATACAATTATTCTGAAAATTCACAGCTTTTGAAAAACAGTACAATAACAAAAAAAATCTAGCATACTGCTTGGTTTGCTCTGGAGTAAGCTCAAAGGAAAAGTTGTTCTTAACAGACAAATGATGCTTGTCAGTTTAAATCTTTCACTGATTTTTGTCCTGTGAAGTTATGTGTTATACCAAGAGAGCCAAATGGTCTTCTCCAGGCAAAGAGGTTGTGGAGACTTGACTTTCAGAAATTAAGGGAAGCCACTTTTCTTGGAAAATGCAAAATGTGTAGGAGATGAAGGAAGGAATTGAACGTATTTCTAGCAATGTACTCCTACTTTCAAGAGCAATTAAAAACTATTAAAAAAAAAAGCCAGAGGTATTTTACCCTTTTACAATATCAAAAAGCTCTGTGCCTTTCAAGATTAGGTTAAGTCAGACATTTCCATATTTATTCAGATTATATAATTTATTTGGGGAAAACTATCTTCTTGCTATCATCTGTATAATCTCTTGTTTTATTTCCATTCTGCACAAAACACCAGCTCTGATACCTCATTGCTTGATCCTTCCGGGAGCGCATCTATGTCTTTTGGTACTGTTAGGAACCACCACAGCACACTCCTCTGTCATTAAGGTTCTGATCCAAATTGCACTGATAACTTGCAAATCAGCCACTTGGCTTCCAGAAGCCATATGTCAGACTTCAGTTCTCATCAAAATGCTTACCATATCTGCCAGCCCACCTGGAAACAGATGAACAGATCACATTCAGGAGGACCTTATTTCTCTCAACTTTTGAACACACTATCAAAAAACCCCATTGTTAACATAATTCCTTAAGGAACATAGAGATTTAAATGAAGTAAGTAAGTGCATAAATGGCACTGTGAATGATGATATATTATTAGCAGAACATCTCAAGCACACTGTCATTCAAATGTGGGTTTCAGCTAGCAAAGGGAAGAGGCAGAAATAGAACCACATGCATTTAGTTCTGTCTGTCCGCAACGCTGAATGGAGGAGGACTGCAGGAGCCTTAACTCAGCTTGTACATCTTGTCTTAGTTCTAATTTAAGCACAACTATTTCTGACGCCATCTGCATTCAGGATTAGAAGTAGACAATGTACTAAATTGGAAATTTGTAAATCCTGAAGGAATAATGTGCCTTCAGTTGCATCCTATCCCAATCTTCTGTGCCTTGCTCCCACCTAGGGGGTGGTGGACTTTTGTGTTCATTTACATTGCCAGTCTAAAAACACCATGACTACCCAGAACAGAGAAATTCCGCTCAGCGGACCACCCAAATGAGGATTTTTGGCCACCCAGGCTCTTGCAGGTTCGTGAGATCCTAGAATTCCTCCATAGAGTTAGACCATAGGAAGAATTATAGCTCTGCTACATGTGCCCTCCACAGTGATGGCTTTGGGAGTCCAGCTAATGGGATAGCGTCACCATAATTTATATGTATCATTAACCCCTGTGTCATGAGAACCTAAGTTTTCTTGCCAATTACAATTATTCTAATTAAAAAGCATATATCAGGCTAATTATTACCCTACTTTAGTGTCTGAAATCATCCTGCCTTTGGTCTCATGCCTGAAAGTCTAAAGAAAGTGACTGCATGTGAAAAAAAATACGCTGAAAACCTCAATATGCCAGTTGTAGCTGGGCCAAGCAATGACTAATAGGGACAATGTTTGCAAGGACTCTGAGTGCATAAACACCAGGGAAAGACAGCTGAGCTATATTGGGTGGTCCAAAGAGGTATTAGCAACAAAAGAGGAAGGACGTAAAACAAAAAAAATCAAGTTCGATTACCACCAATTCCCCTCTTATTAAAAGCAGCAACTGCTTCTCCAAAGACTGGAGAATGCAGTTTGGAATGGGCAGATACAATCATGATTTGAACTCAAGATTTAAGAGGGAGCAAACCTAGAGCTTGTTCTTTCCCTCCCTCCATCCTCACTTGAGAACATTCTTCCATGAGCAGGTGTTATGAAAGGCAAGACACCAGAGATGGCAGATGATGGGGTCTCCCATTCGGTGGGATTCCCACTCAAAATGAAGTGAGAACCATGAGGATGTAATGGAGAAAAAATAAGCCCACTGAACTTTTGGTCTCGTTTCTGTCCTTCCCTCAGATATTCTATAAGGTTTTACATATAATCTTTTTTTTCACCTGACCCAAGTCTTTTGGTGCACAGCCTCAGATGAAAGGCATCATTGGCCAAAATTTTCAAAAATACTTAATGGTTTGTAATACTTCAATTTCTGGGCAGAACAACTGAGTGAATCTGATTTATAATTAATTGGGAAACTGTTTTCAAATGAAACAAGATTTCCAGACTGTTCCTGTCTGTATCAGAATTAAACCAAATTAATCTTTTAATGAAAAAAAGGAAAAAAGTCATCTCCCAATTGCCGTTCTCACCTCCAAAAAATGGAATAGCTTCAGGAAGAAACAGTTCATTAAGATACATTTGATCAGTACCAATGCAAGACAACATACTTGAAGTCCATGGTTTATATCTAGAGAGAAGGACAATCTGGGTTGGAAACCACTGATTTAGGGAAGGTCTTATACTGCCATCAATGAGAGTGTCATCCCAATGTGGTAATATAAAGGACTAATTGATTCTTGGTTATTTAAAGAGAATAATGTGCAATAGAAACAGAAAACTCTTGACACAACATTGGTACAATCAAAATTGGGATATTGTGCCATTTCTAGTTCTGGGACCCAAACTTAAAGCAGAATATGGAAAAGTTAGAGAGCTGGGGGAAAAAAAAGAACAACATAAAAATGATACAGAAACTAGAACACTGTCATTATTATATGATATTCAATATGTCTAGATCATCATCGAGAAAGTTAAGGGATAATCCAAATCCCCCATATAGGTCATTGCACATCTGTTATGGGAAGGTTGCAGTGTTCATTCTGGCTGAAGAAAAGCATAGTCAGACCTAATGCTGAGTAAGATTTTAATTTAAGCAGAACATGAAAGGCAGTAAGCATAATTTAAATTGGAATAGAAAGAGAAGAGATGAAGTCACCAATTCTTGGAGTTTTTATTATTACATAAATCTTTCTTAAATGTGCTTTCATCAATGTTTTGTGAGAAGTTTTGCAGCTCATGAGTGTAGGCAGTTGGTCTGCACAGTCATATTTGAGCTTGGATTCACTAAATCCCACTTTAACCCTTCTTCCATGGAGGAGCCGTTTCTCCTGGTAACTGTAAGTTAATGAAGTCTCAGCCTTTAAGGTGTCAGTTCACTAGCTGGTAAGGATAGGGAAGATGTATTGTCCCAAGTGTTTTTTGTAATTGCCATAATCAACAGATAATAAGTTTTTTTCCATCTTCTTCAACACTTAGTTGGCAACTAGTCTAAGGTAATGCAAAGAATTCTTTCCCTGGGACACCTGGCCAACATCTTTTGCTCACATATTCAAGCTTAGATTGCCAGATTTGCAACTGCGAAGGAACTCATTGCCAGGTCAGATTGGCAGGGACACTGGAGACTTTTTGCCTTCTTCTGCACTGCTAAGCATGGATTGTTTGCTGGTTTATCTGTTTCTCACCTAATCAGATCTTGGGCACTGGCGGAATTGGACAATATCTCCTTTCTCTCCCTGGCATGAAATAATTTAGTCTCCTGGACACTGAGGGATTTCAACATAGACAAAGTTATTGAGTGCAATAGAGATGCAAGTGTCTGAAATCAAATGGTTGACAATATTTAGTCTAAAATTGAGAAAACAATGGAATCAATTGAGAATTCATTAATTAGATTTCCAGTGGGGAACTGCAAAAGACTGAACAATAGGCACAGGGAAGGAAAATGAAAGTAAAGACTCCATAGGTCTGAGTCAACTCCAAAGTCAACAACAGCAGAATGAATTCCAGGGACAGATCCCTGAAACAGTATTGTTTCAAGTACAAGAAAGCAGTGTCAACCCTTTAAGGAAGAAATTCTTGCACTTAATCAGATCTTGTAATGTAGGATAGTAGGTCCCAGTGCTATCAGTGAGTGGGCAAAAGAGAGTGATCTACTGGCTCCTGGAGAGAGGAATTACATATTGCTGTTCTGCTTCTCAAGGCTGAGTTCACTGTTTAACAGCAAAGGCAGGAATGTTTCCATGTAATGATCCAGAAGTTCATTGCATCACCTAGAAATCTTGTTTTCCTTCAATATTATTGGGTCAGCTCCACTGATATTAGGACAAATTACTATGTTCAGATGCAGAAATTCAGAAGTAGTTCCTATAATCTCCACTCATCCATACTTCCATACAAATGCAAGTACATCCATACATCCATACATAATATGCAGTACATTGTTTGCACACATAGAATTTCTCCAAATACAGACAAACATAAGCAAAGCATGAGGTGTCTTAAATAAAACATCACTCAGATTTTGTTTGGAGCATAGGTGGAAACGTGTGTTTGTATGAATATATATATACATGAATATATGTGCATGTATATGCTTTGTATACATACAGCTTTAGCTACACTATTTGGGTTTTAGACCCAATCCATCAAACATTGCGCTTCTCATTTGGGGTCATTCTGTGTAAAAATACTATCTCTTGTATCAACAGACAGTAACAACTTACTTTCTTTTTTTTTTTTTTCCCCTTTTTCCCCCTTTTTTTTTTTTTTTTTTTGGCACAGAAAGAACCCAGTTGCTACACTTCAAAGTGCTTGAATATTCTGGACACCTGCTCCTGCCTTTTATTCACAGATCCATAAGAAAGGTTTAGGAGAGCTACTTCCTTCTCCCAGGAATTCCCTATGTGCTAGGTGCAATAGTGATTTCTTCTCTTGCATCATCCATTTTCAGTACATCATTTTATGTATGTGCCCAATAGCCACATGGTTCTCAGTGAGCACTGCCAGGCTTCCACAGTCTGTTAATACAGTTTTGTTGGAAAAATGAGAAGGGCTGATGAAAATTAAAGCTTTGCATCTGTAGAGTGGCACACTGTTGTTCCAGAGCAGACAAGAAGAATTGCTTATTTTACTTCTACAGGCAGATATAATTCATAATGGCAAACAGAAATGACTAATACAGAAAGCTCTGTGCAAATGACTACCTGAAGCAAAATGGTGGTAAAAAATATGAGATAGTCATTTATTTAAGTGACTGTTACTCAGCATCTGTCCTTTCTTTGCATCAGATTTACCTCACATTGCACAGGGAAATGCATAATTCTGCTGCTCAGCAATGTCTTGTAGATGGCTCAACTAGGTTTGTCTGTTTCCATCCAGCTTTGAATTTCAGGTCTCAAAGGACTGATGTAGTGTAAAGTCCCATCAATCGATGTTTCTGATTCAGATATCAGGGGATTGCAGTCTTTCTATGTCTTATGCTAATCCTTCTCTTTCTTCTGGTTTGATACTGTACAAACACAGAACTTAACAAAAAATGTGAAAAGAACACATGACATCATCACTAAGCCTCAGGCACTTATACATTAAGTAATCTATGAAAGCCATAAACAGCTGACTCTCACATTTTACTTAAACCCCTGTAAAATATGTGCCAAATTAAAGCTTGGAAGCTTTTGTTTACAGAGAAAAAGAAAACTGAATCCTAGTTCCAATGGCTGAAGAGCTCAACATTATGAACACGCTCAACATGTGAACTGTGAGTTCACAACTTAGCATTTCTTTGACAATATTTCTTCATGCCAGCAACCTAAGGCTCTGTTTTCTAAAAACATTGCTCTATACCAGGGAATAGAGGCAGAAAGAACTTGTTCTAAGCAGAGCTGGATAAAACTGCTCATTGTTTGAAAATGATGATTTCTCTTCCAAATGCAATTTTTTTTTCTAAAAAATACACTTTTTTTGAAACTTTCATGAGAAATTTTCACAGACCCAAGACAGAATTTCAGCCCTGGAGTGATAGAGATCTGTTCTATTATTCTCTTCTGCTGTAAATGACTGCTCTGGACCATTTAATGAGACAACTTAGGTTTTTGGCAACACTAAACTTCCCTCTTCATTATTTCTTTTCCTACCAATTTTGTCTCATCCACTTACTTGATGAACACGATACTGCCGAAGTCACTGAGGGACAATATTATATAACAGTGTTCACAGAAATAGCTACCTACATTCATTTCTCTTAATTGACCATTGTATTTTGAGGACTGTCAGTGAAGGATTCTGAAAAACAGGGCTTGAAGAAGTCATTGAGATGATGCCCTACCACCACCAGGTATCCTTATGTCATCTCTGAGAATATTGTTCACACACCTCCAGTGAGTGAAAGTTCCCATTTTCTCTGGCAAACAATAACACAGCTTCACTATTCTTATCGTTAAAGAGTTTTTCCCAAAGACCAAATGAACTCTTCCATTTACTTCTTGTCATAGCTCCAGTGGAGACAGAGGACAGTTTATTCCACCACTCTGCAGCAGTCTTTTATGTATTTCAAGATTGCTATCACATCTCCCTTCAGCCCTCTCTTCTCTAAACAATCCACTTTAAGTCTCAAAACTAGGGGATCCTGGCACACAAATGCAGATTTCTCTACTTTCCACATCACGTGTCTGTCTTTCTTCCTAGTCCCCAGAGCAGAGATCCTGGCAGCAGCTAATCAGTACATTACAGTTTTGCTCAATGAGTTTTGCCTGGCACATGGCTCCCTGGCCGTAAGGCAGTGGAGAGGGACAGTGAGGGAGGTGGAACAATAGCATGGTTCTCCATTCCTAGAGAAGGGTATGAATGTGTGCCCCATTATGTTTATCTGATACAACTATTTTAATCAAAATGTCATGTGAAATATAGTCATTTGACTCAGAGAAATTTAGGAATAGAATATCAAAACAGTATGCTTTATCAGACGGACTTGTGATCTTGTTTAAAAACAAAAACAAAACCACACAGCAGGTTTTTCAACAGGACCTATTTTCCATGAATCACGATGACTGGAAATTATTATATTTTTAGCCTTTCAACTTTCTTGTGTGGCCATGTGAAGCTACTTGAGTTTTGTAACTGATGCAATAATTTAGCATGCTCAGTTTCTTTCACCTCATTCATGCAGGTGTTTTGTCAGAAATTGCTGGTATGCAGGATCTTGGGCTTGATAGTGTAATGACAAATCTTTAACCATACCCTTTAAGCAACCCTTTAGGCCAAGGAAAATCTTTAATTGTCACTGCTTGCATAAGCTCAACTTGTATAACTCGTATAAGCTGGGTGTCTGCAGCCTGAAAGAATGCAGCCTGGCAGAAGACTACAGTAATAATGGGCCAGCTAGAAAAAGCATCATTATTAGCAGAAAAATCATGGCATCTTGATTCTAATTTTTTCAAAAGACAGCTAAACCATACAGTGAAATGGATCATTCCAGGCACATTTTGGAGTCATAAGCCGCAAAATAAATGCAAAGAAACTAACAGAATTAAACAGGAAAAATGTGATTTCTTAAAAGACACACCATCTGGACAATCTTGTTCATTCCAGGTCCTGCTCTCTGGTCTCTGGAAAATTCCAGTATTCCCTCCATTTTTCTATATCTCCTCTAATATATTTTTTTCCTGAATTCCCTGTATTTTTTTTTTAATCTGTTCTTTTGAGTGACTAAGGTGTGCAGTCAGAAGCCATCATTGGTTACACTTCTCTTGTTATCCTTGAGAAGTGGAAATAGCCAAGATCTGGCTGATCCTTTACTACTATGTTCAAGTAAAAACCTCCAAACTAGAATCAGTAAAATTGGCTTCATGTAGAACTCTCCATGATTACTTTTTCTTCCCTTATCAGTCGGAATCCATTCTGGGCAAGCTTCAAATACAACAGTACTGGCAGCCAACTCACCTTATACAGTAGACCCAAGCTACCCACTACTAGTCTCAATCATCCTGTGGCAGAAACAAAACCAAACCAGGCCAGCCCAGAGACTGAGTACCCAAAACAGAATATCATTAAGCACATCCGTCTCAAACAACCTTGTTGCATGGCTCATAAAGCATAAACATACCACCCAACTTGTAGAAATGTAGAGTCAATTAAAATTACTCAGATTACCTCATTACAAAAACTTGGTAGGATTAGAAGGGACGTAATAAATGATATTGTTATACAGCTACCCAAACTGACCTTAAACTACTGTGACACTTTTTCTGTGGAAAGGGTCTCCGGACTTCTGTTTTGCTTTTTCTAACCACATTTATCATCCATGGAAGAAGCCTTTTCATTTGTGTTAGAACTGCATTATTCCACACTGAGCTGCCAACAGCAACAGTTCATTTGATTTCCTTTTAATAAGAAGATAAATGACCTTTGGAGAAAATAGCCAATTAATAAATACTAAGATGCATTACTAGAGGCTTTGCAGTTATTTCTGAGATATAAACATTTGCTCATTTCCAAAATACTTGGAGATTGAGGCAAAACCACCAAGTGTGTGATAATTCCATTCCCTGAAGATCTCTGGCTCCAGTTTTATAGGGAGAGAGAAGACCTAAAAAAATCTAAGATGGCTGGAGTGACGTTTGCCTTATGCATCAGTTTCAGTTTCATCAAAACAAGAGAAAAATTATGGAGAAGGCATATTTGTTCTGGCTCGATCCCTTTTCCCCCCAGTCTTTACAGTTATTTCATTATTGCCAGTATACTTAGGTTCTTATTCCAGCTGATTGAATATCTAACCCATTTGTCATATATTCCTTTTAAAAGTGAATTAAATCTGGCAATAAAGTCTTAATAAATAAGATGCATATAAAAATTGTTTATAAAATGCACTAGAATGACTGGCCCAGTTTTATAAGGCTATTCATAGCACAGGCACAATAAAAGCAAAGCTCTATAAATATCACCTGCTTTGGGAATTGTGCAAGTATAGCCTTAACATTTGGAACAATTCTGCATTCTTGAAATTGTGTGTTATTTAGCAATTCTTCTTTAAGAACAAGATGATGCATCTCTACCTTACAGGATCCTACAGGTTCCATATCTCCTAGCAAATGGTCCAGCACCACAGTGCTCTGTACTTTTTCAAAACTGACGACACGTTCTCAGAAGACTCCAGCCCACTTTGCAGAAGGTAAGAAAATAGATGGCACCCTATATACACAGCATGTAGACGTAGGTACCTCTGAAAAATGTTCCTCAAAAACCTGATACAGAGTAGAAAGTAATTTAAAGTCAGGCAACAAGAAACACTGAGTGTAGGAGTATGTCTGTAGGAGGCAACTCCCACAGCTCTCTCAAGCCTAAACCTATAAAATGTAGTTGCATGTTGGGTGCCTCCATTACTGTCAAGTTACTACCCAGTCTAGGTACCTATATGAGCAGGATTAATTCTTTTTAAAAGGGGTTATGGTGGCCATTACCTTTAGATAGTTATCTAAAATACTGCTCAGCACACTAATCCAGAAGATAGAAGGCTTGGGTCTATGTGACAGTAGCTTGAGTGCATTGAAACCCACATCCTGGAAAAATGGCTTAAGTGCAGTGCTACGAAGGCAATGTGAGAACAGCCCTGTCTCCAGCTGTTTAAGTGGGCTAGCTGCTGTGCACCAGCAAACAAATACATAAATGCAAGGTTCATTTCATGAACAGAAAAGAGAACAAGGAGTGGTCAGTTCTAGATTCTGGTCCTTCCTTAGTTCTGGGATTTGGTTTTGATTTAAACCTGGTTTTGGCTGTCTAGCGTGAAATACATAAACTACCCAGCAGCAGCTCCCCCACTTCCAATGGAGGACTCAAAGCACCAACTCAGAGAAACTGGTCTCCTCCCTTTGTAATTCCTGTAGCTTTAGTAGCCGTCCTCAGCTAAAATAGTTTGTGTCTCCACGACTGTTGCACTCTTCTGATAATATAACCATTTGACTCCTGCAAGCTGAGGGGGGCTCCCACACTTTCTGAAGACATGCTGTAAATAGAGCTGGACACTTGCCTCTCTCCTTGTATGTTTGAACAAGAAGTGACTGTTGCTACTGTGTTGTTTGTTTAACTCCGTAAAGCAAATGTCTGTTCTACTAAGTGATGTAGGAAATGCCATATGTGGAAGCTTCCTCCCTTTTTATTATGCTCAATTTTAATACAAATTGTCAGAGAAAGCAGGGGTACAAAATGCCATCAGGATGTGACCCTGAAGGTTTACAACAGGTATTGTATATTGCACATTGCCATTTCTAATGTACCTTATTCCTGACTTCTAAGTTTAACAGCTATGGTAGACCCTCCACAAATGCAAGAGGACTCAATAGTGTATCTAACAATTATTTCATTGGATTTGCATAAAATCTTACGGGCCATTAGTAGAATCCAACAAATGGCTTAAAGGTGAATTCCCTCACAGTCTGCTACCATACCTCCTGGGCCACCCAGTCCTCCCTCACAGTCACCTTTTAATATATTTTCCAGAAGAGACAGAGCTGTTTTACATGTGGGAGGAGTGCCTGATCTCTTTATCCAAGGAGAAGACTTTAAAGTAACTCTCCTGACTAATCTCTCTCAAGCACCACAGAATGCTGATTTGTGAGGTGACTGTCTTTCATATATACCACATCCAGGCCAGATGTCTCAGCTATTGTAAACCTTATCATGACTTAATGGGACAGTTAAAAATTCTGTGCATTTAACAAAATTCAGAGGTCATTAGCATCAAACATAAGGGAGAGAGTAAAATAAATTAGAAGTCATATCACAAGCTCTGATATAGTGTGATACATATGAAAAACAAACTCCTTCACAAGGCAGAGTGAAATATCTTCAGATAACCTGGTGAGTTTTATCTTGAAAATAAGAGATCTTGTTTAGAAGTATGTACATATAAGCAACATTAAAACATTGGGACAATTACTTTAAATTTTTCAGGGAAAAAGTTTTCTCTTGAATTGATAGTTTCCATATGTAATATCATGGAAGCAATGCATAATTATGTGATACTCATAGCATATAAGAGGATGATTACATTTGTGCTTATTCTTATTTTTTAATGTAGCTTAAATTAGGTAAGTAATAAAATTTTCTTTTATGAGAGAAGGAAATGTACAATGACATTTCTCTAGGGAAAAACTCTTCCTTTGTTGTAGTATGAAAAGTTAGATGGAACAATATTTATTGACTATTTCAGTCAATCTGTTGCCAATTACTCCTGACTTATTCTGTGTTTGAACCAGAATGCCTCTGTAACTTCTTTAATAATAGCTAGTGATATTATTCCCTAGCCTCTAAGTACAACGCTGATACCAGAAAGTAAGCATCTAAAGTGTTCTACAGTAAACTTTACAGTTAATTAGCTCAGGGGTCACAGAAGACTTCCATTTAATCCATCCCCTAAGCCGACTCTTCCTCATGCTCTAGCCAGTCTTTTTCTCTGTATCCTGTTAATGGAGGAGAGCTTTCAGAGTTGTTTTCGTAGTGCTCCTCAGTTGTGCTGGAGATAGCGATCTGCATTTGGCTCATAATCTCACCATTCTTTCTCTGTCCCACAGACATTCTTTAAGGCTTTTTTGTGGAAAAAGAGTAGCACTTCTTGCATGAAATTTCTTGCATAAGGAGACCTCCACAAATAACTTAACATTTACGTAGAAATTTTGGTTCGCACATCTTGTGGGATTTAAAAAGAAGGTTAAGTTTTTGTAAATGAGTTTTGGCCTCGATCAGCAAGTAAACCAGTAGATTGTCAGTAAAGAAGCCTGAGGTCTCTTTGGAGCTGTATAACCTGGGTAAATCTTTTCCCTGTTCTTGTATATGTCTTTTCTTCCCCTCTACCACTTTCTTCCCTCTTCCAACTTTCTAGCAACTCCTGTGATGCTGATATTCTTTACTATACCTTTGTGAAATGGCTAGAAAAACTGGGATCCTAACCTATATTTACTAATAAACCTCATTACATCAAGTATGTCAATTTGAAAGCATGTAGAACAGAATCACAGAATCAGAACTTGGGTGTTAGAATATGTTTGTGTTTCCTTTTCCTCCTCCTGACCCTTTTGTAGTTTTTGGTGGGTTAGCTTTGGGTGGATGACTTAGCTTGTTTCTTTAAGTGGCCAGGTTGTTTGCCGCAACAAAGGGAACAAACCCTGATGTTACTGACATAAAGACAATCTGAGCCCACTTTTCTATTTATACTGGGCATTCAACAAAGCGGGCCCAATAGAATGTATACATATGAACTTTTTAATATGTATTGGGAATTTCAGGACATCATAGGAATATTTTTATGTAGGAATTCACTCTCCTATCCTGGAGGCAAAGGGAGACTCTGTGCTTACTCAAATCCCTCTCATATGTTAGGTACCCTTCTGCTTTGGATATGCTTTAAATGGGTCTCTGCCCTACAGAACAGGATTTGCTGCATATGTTTAACTGTTCAAAACTAAAGGGAACATTTCAGCTATGCATGATTTTCAAATGCACAAATGATATTTAGACCTTAACTCACCTTTTTATCTAGGAAAATAGCTCTTCTGACTGCTTATTTAGTAATATTATCTTTGAATGAAGTATATCTCATGGCAAATTGATGTGTGTTTCAACCAAAAAGAAACTAGCAACTATTTCATATGCTTCTGCTAGGAGAAGAAGATACATCTTTCTTGTTTATAGATGGAGAGCTATGTAAACTTCTACATCAGTGAATACAATATATATCGTCATCAAGAATTTAATGTTTGGAAAGAAGAGAGTGGAATATCTTCCTTTGTTTTTTAAAATTTTCCATCTTTTTATTACTTTCATTTCACTGTAAAGTCACTCTCTTGGTATCATCAACTTTGTTATATAAGCAGTATGTTTTCCTTATCTGTAATTAATTACATACTGTATTTTTTACCTTTAGAACAAATGAGAGCTTTATCACAGTCATGAGATAGCCAGCAAATTAGACTGATCTCGGTCCACACAATATGACAGACTTATTTGTGATAAAACAAATGGATGGATGAAAAGTATTGCACAATAATCAGGTGGTAAATAGATTGTGGATGGGTTGTCAAGTTTAAGGTATCAGTTCTAAGTGGTCTTGTGCTGCAAGAACTTCATCTGCCCTGAATTTGGTATCCCACAACTGAGGTTTCTATGGCAATTGTTCATCTATTACACAATGCTGACAATCACGTTGACATTGCATTGTACATTTACAGGCAATGTGTAGGGAGAGTTCTTTTTTAAAGTAAACTTAGACAGTTTTTCTAAAACATAGACTTTACTATAAATTATTTTGAAAAAAAGACAACCACAAATTTTAGTTAGTAGAAAACACAGAGATGTCTGTACATCTGACTTTTAATAGTTTTGGAAACAGTACTTGAAGGTTATTATTTGTGGTGTAAGCTTATTATTTGCTAGACAAGAAAGAAGAAGAGGCCAAGCAGTCATCTATCAGTGGCCTTCATTTGACATTTCTGTTATTAATGAAGGCCCTGGCTGAAACAGATAGCTCCATTCTTAAATGAAATCTTGCCTCTGCACACCACCTCTGTGTGCATCAGTGGGGCTGTAGGCTAAAAGTACCGATATTTAGCTGTATAATTTTCCAGAAGCAGGAAAATTCTGGACAGATCATTCCAAACCTTGTGACTTTTAATCTGATCAACATTTCAACGCACACAACAACAACAGCTATGATAGCACAGTCTGAAACAGGCCAATGGAAAGAGTGACTAACTTCACTCTAACCAGCGGGCTTTAGGAAGGAACATCATCATGTAAGTCACAGTTGCTTGAGGGGACAGGGGGAGAGGGAGATTGAACAGAGGGGCCACCCTCTTGAACTCCATTCTGCTATGGTATCTGTTTTGTAATTTTCCCACTTGATTTTTGTGTTAATGAAGCTCATTTAAGATAAGCCATATGCCAATAGTTGTCTAATTCTGTCAGCCTACTGACAAGGAAAATAAATGCTTCCCTTTCCTTCTCTGTTAAAGTCAAACCAGATTCACTTAGATATTTTGTTTCTGTCACGTGGACTGGTCTGTCTTCTCAAATGGTTGTAACACATCAATCCATCTGATAAAGGGCAGTTTAAGGAAGGCAAAGCCTGGCACTGTGCTCTTTAATCTGTCAAGGCATATTTTCCTTTGCTTTTGAAATGTTCCAGTATCCTCTGTCAAAGGCAATTTTTTGTATTTCACTCTAGCATTATTAATTAATCTTTAAAATGTAATTGCCCAGGACAACGTCAGTTGTGAAGAACACATCTTACCTGTCTTATTTTGTTGCTGATGCCATGAGTATATTGTATCTGAAGCTGCTTTACATTTTGCAGACAGAGAGAGGATGTTTTAGTGGTCAAAACAGGTGAAAGGAAGTTGAGACTAAAGCTAGATTGACTTGGCTTCTTTAAAACTTTTTGTTTCTCTGCTGCAGGATTTCTTTGCATTTTGATGACACTTTTGATAGCATGCATAATTCAAACAGAAAAGTGACTGATTTTGACAATAATCCAGAACTCCAAATAATGGTTTAAAGAAAAGAGGTTTTATTACATCTGAAAGATTAGTTTTATTACAGAAAAGAGCAAAACTGACTTCAGCAAAGAAACATCCCTGCCTTTTACTCAGCTCTTGCTGAAAGGCTTGCAAAAAAGTTTCCCATTAGCTGCATCTGATTGGGGTTTCCATGTTGGCATTTAAAACTAAGTGCATTTTGTTTGTCAAATTTGCTGTGAAAAGTCTGATTATCAGACAAAATTACTAGGATTTGCCCCCTGCTCTGAGACTGAACGGGTTTGACCCCTTTTGGTGGGTCACTTTGTTGATTTCCAAAAGTAGCTTCTGTTTCTGGATTCCATCTTTCATAAAAGCTGTGCAGTGAGTTGTCAATGACACTTACGCTTTTCTGACTCCTGTATGTACAAGACTTAAAATATACTTTCTTTATGTAGTATGCCTGTCAAATAAAGGATGTAATTACTCAAACTTTCATTTTAATATATGCCCACATTAAATACTCATACCATAATGAATAATTCATTTAAAGGCTTATGAAAGTAATTAATATGATCTAATACCAATGTTTGGTGGTCGCGCTTGTTTTCCTGAAAGAAAACACACAAAAGTACCAGTCATGACCTTGAATGATTTATAATCTATGGCACTGACACTCAGACAGAGGGGCAGTGTAAAACAGAGCCCAAACTAATGAGCTGTGCTGCAGCTGGAGAAAGGAGTCAGTAGCAGATATTAGGAGGTAATTACCCAGTGGCACAGATGAAGAAAAGGCAGCATCAGTGGGACTTGGCTAAAAGCAGTTGGAAGCATTCCTCTGGAATGTCTCACTAATTCGCTTGCTAAGTCCATGTGGAAACTGGGTCCAGATCCTGTGTTACCTTCTACATTGCTCTCTGGCAATGGCTTTCTCCATTAGAGATATTAGCCTGCTCACCTACAGGCCTCACTTGCATGAAATAAGAAAAAGTAACACCTTGCCCTTAATTAGAGCCTTTTCCCATGTAATGGATCTACTTTGTTGAAATGTTTTTATAATTCAGGTGTAAGTCCAGACTCCATGTATTTAAATCCAAAAGGGTGAAGGACACAGAAGAAAGAGGCACATAATAATGCATCTTCATACTTATGGGACAAAATTATCGCACACAGAGAAAGTTGAAATATCACACTCTAGGATGATGGAGTAATGTCTTGTGTAGTACAAAGTACATGAGGGGCTATTACATGGACAAGGAATACGATTAATTTTTGAAAAATCACTTCCCAGATCATAAAATGTATAAATCATCTATAAAGCAACATTTGGTGTGGAGTATAATTAAGCAGACTTTACAAGGTAACAGTAAAGTTCATTTTCTAAAGATTGTGTGCAAAGCAATACCAGTTTGGATTGCACTACAGACTGCATTGCTTGAAAACTTGGGTTATTAGATTTGAAGAGCATGCTTTAGGATGAAGTTACATCAGAGGGACAACATGAGATGAGCAGACTGTCACCTGTAAGGCAAAGCAAAATCCTCCTACCTCAGAGGAATCCAATTGAGCAACAGCATTATAACTTCAGGTCATCCCAGTCTGAGGACTCCACAAATGCTCAGTTGTCCACTAGGATGGGAATGGAAAGAAAATCTCTTCTTCACTCAACTCATCCATAAGTTCTTTTGGCAGCTGGTATCACTGATGGGAGGATACAATGCATGTTCTTGTAGAGTCCGGAGCATCTCCTAACGTGACAGGCCCTATTACCTGCCAGGTGTTACCTTTTCAGATGGTAACTCTGGAAAAGACTTTGTAAACTGTTTTTCATTCTTATATACTGTCTTTTTTACTATGTTATTAGAAAAAAAAAAAGTACTTTGTTATTATTCAGGGTATGCAAATTAGTAATTTTCAAAGTTATATATGAGGCATTTCAATAAATAAGTGGTTGGTCTTCATTAAAGACAGAGGGTCTGTGTTTTAGTGTACACTTGAACTGGTTACACACACAAAAAAATCCCTCTTTATACTCAACATTTGCAGAAGCATCACTTCCCTTTGCTGTTACTAGATAGTGGATCACAAGTCGTGAAAGAAAAATCACTCTTGTTGCCAATTTCTGTGTTGCAGGTTATTCTTATTAGTCATAATATGGCCCTAGAGCTGCCTTAAACATAGTACACTGGAAAGCCAATTCAAAAAATATCATTTTGAAATTGAAATTCTATTTTTCATCAGTAGTGTTTATATAAAGAAGAAGAAATCTTTCGGTTAGAAATATTCATTAAAAGCTTGAGAACATTTTAGTATTACTATATTTTTCATTTATGAAATAAATGATTAGTTCTAATAGTAAAGTGTCTTTGACCGTCTTTCCAGGGACTCTCCAGTCACATGTAATGGTACATCATCGGCTCTGTTGCCATTCCAAGTCATTGTAATGGAAAGAACGAGATGAAGACTGTGATCCCAGTGGGAGGTCTGCTATTCTTGGCCTCTGTTTTCCTTCTGCTCTTTCATTTCCAGCTATGGATTCTTCTCAGAAGAGTGGAGTAAGGAGATCAACAGCTTTATTGGGTACACAGACATAATACATTCTGATTCTGATCTTGGATATCTTTCTCTTTTTAAAAAGCCTGACCTAAATAAATGACTATCAAATAATTCAACTCCTTATAGAAGAAAGCAACACTGAATTTTCTCTGTTTAACAAAAATCACATGGAAACCTAGGACAAAATCCCAAATCAAGCAGTTATGCGTTCATGTGAGGCATATAAAACTTAGATTGTTACTTTATTTGAAATATCTGAAACTCTCTCTCCTATCCAGGAGAAAGATAAGAAAGAAGATAAAAAAAAGAGTTCTCACTTACAGAATTTCATAGACAGCAAATCGAGTATGTAAGAACATTTTTCTACTCATCTACTTAGCTATGAACTCTCAAAATCTTGGCTAGAAGAGCACTGAGGAAGGAATATGCATGTTTTAAGGAAAATAGAAGATGAGAAGAAAAGAACTTAAATACACTCATTCAGTACATTAATTCTGTACAATTTGCACACATGCTATAAAAAAATAATACATTTGGATGCATACAGCTACTCATCCTTGGCATGTATATATGGGAGTGAGATGCAGCCAACAAACAACTTTGCAAATAAGGAACACAATGTTGCCTAGAAATGATGCTTTTCTTTGAAAAGATGAGTAATATTCCAAGATGAAAATAATTAGTATTGGACTCGTATCATATTTTTTCCAATACTTTCAAAAGAACTGGGAAACCAAGAGACATACTACAATAAACTTATAAAAACAAAAACATGAAAGGAAAATTAGTGAAGCTATTGAGAACTGAGTATCTAAATTTGGGCTTCTGAGTCACAGTAAAGCAGCTGTATATTAGACTTGATTTTCCAAAGGGCTGAGATCCCAGCATCTTCTATTAAAGCTGACATTTTTGAAAGTGTGATCACATACTTAAGTGTTTTCACCTGGGCTTCAGCTCATAATGCTAAATTCCCTTGTTTGTTAGTCCTTGGGAAAGGAACATAAATGCTCTGCAAATAATAAAACATTATGAAGAAAGGAAATACAAAGAGAAAAGACAAATACAGTATTAAAAAAAAATACAACATCCAATAAATCTGAGATGTCAGCCTTTATCTCAGTACTTTTGGTTATCAAGCAAAGCAATGCTGTTATTTCTTACATGCTTGGTTTTTCCAGAATACCAGGAGGTAGGATCAGACCTAAATGTAAAATGATAAAGGTTCATCATTTAGCTGTGGAAACATTGATAAAACTGACCATCCAGCCTTCTCTACTTTGCTGGCTTGTGCTACAGATAGACTGAGTCTTTTGAACAGCCAGTTAGCAGTAAACATCTGGGAATCTCTTCTGTTTTAACAAGTGTTCTTCATCTTGGATGCTGAGAGTATGTTGTTCAAAGCCAGCAAAAGTAGTCCCTACTTGACTTGTTTCCTGAGTTTACATGCACAGTGATAGAATGGGCTCAATTTAAGTTTAATGGAATTTAGCTCATTGCACTATGGCACTCTTGATGTGAATATAGTTTTCCTTCAATTCTTTGGGGGACTCCTCTATAAAAATAAATTGTTTCTGCATTCCATGAATGTATCACAGAACTTGTGTTTTAACACAACATACAATTAGGGAAACAATAAAATATATGCAATACATTTATTTTGCTTGAGGCACTTCTTTTTGTTTAAGTGTTATGCAATATGTTATGCTTTGCTTGATTCAGCATCCTTTATGGTTATCTTCAGATTGTTATACCATGGGGCTAAAGATTCACAAGAAGCCAGAGGAAGCACCATTCTCCAATGGAATACACCAGTGGAAGCAAGGCAGAGAACAGATATTGGCATTCCAGAAACAGTGACTAGATGAATTTCCTATTGGGAGACTTTCTGACAGTAAGAACCACGTGTCCCCCATGCTGTGTAGAAGAGTGCTTCACCCATCTTTCATCCTGCTCTAAGTGTGCAAATCTGTGTTACCTAATGCAATCTCCTTTGCTGAGGTGACATATGTTAATTTGTTTGGGACTGTTGGTTGTGTTTTTTTTTTCTATTAAAGGTACACTTTAAGTTCTTCAATGGTTTTTTTTTCCTGTGGTCTAGTCATGGAAAGTCTAGAAGCACATTTTTTCCTTTCATAGACCCACACTAGATTCCTCCACAGATCACCTTGACAGAAGGACAAAGGAAACTATAAAGGTAGGATTGTCATAAATCAGGAAGAAAAACAGGACTCAGAGCTGAAAGAAAAAGAGACAGTCACAGTAAATAAAGAACCATTTATTTTTGAAGGGCCAGAGAAGAACAGTGCTGGGAATTGTTTGATTATTATTTTTAGGGAAGCATACAGTTTCATACAGCCAGCTTTTCCAAGACTGCCTGTCTGAATATCAGGTGACTTCAAAGAGCTGCTTAGCCCAGGCAAGCAGGTCAGCTAGTAACATGCAGAAATTATTATTAGCGCAGGTGCTTCTGTCTGCACAAAAAGTGAAATTTTGTTCAGACAAAAATACAGTAAGCTCTGAAAACAAACATATTATGGCTGCATGCATATACTTGCCTGCTTACATAAAATGATTCTAAAAGGAAAGTAAAATTAGCAATATTCAATATCAGAAAAGGGCATAAACCAGATAGAGGAATGCTTATCATGACTGATCCTTAGTAGCATAGTGGTTTAGATCAGCTGCCAGATGAATGACTGCTGGTCTTGGGCAATGCAAAGGAAAAGGCAAATTTTATAAAGACAAAGGAAAGCCTTTATAAAATTTACAGTCTTATTTAGCTGAAGGTATTTGTACCCAAAACTGACCAGTTCAATCCAGGGTTTGGGACTTTTCCTGTATTCCTTATTGATGCAAAGCTCTTACACAATGTATTATCCCCAGTCTGTGCTTTCTGGAGTGTCACTGTCTAAATAATTCTGTCATATACTGGCAGATGATGATTTAGCCTAAATTACTCAAACTCTCATCACCTTTCAGTTGAACATGAAACATTAAGTGCCTAGGAAATGCTAACTGGTAAAAAACATTACAGATTGTCCTTTTAGCAATACTGGCTATTGTAAACAACTCAAACCTGCATCCCATTCTCTACAATAAAGATAACAACCCATTAAATTTGGAAGAGTTCAATAACCCAAACCCAGTATATTAGCATTATCACCTAAAACTCCAGGCTTCCTTTAATAACTTCCTGCTCCTGAGGCAATGGCACTCACTAGGAAAAGCCTAATGATTGTCTGTGCAAGGGACAGGCGTTTTCAGGGGCTGATCCAACAGCATGCAATGTGTTCCCCAGGGATGAAGAACTAGCTTGCTACCTTCTGCTCTAAAGTAATTTCCTCAGCATTTATTTTTTCCCTCTACCATAAACATGCAGCAACACGAATCTATGACTGAAATGAACCCAAAACACACCACTTTTTGCACATCTGCCACTGGGGAGGAGATGTGAGAATGAACATGTGGCAGATGTTACTTATGTTGCTTAATGCATTATTGGAAGGTGTTCAAATATTGGGGCGATAAGGTATCATACGGAATACAGTAGAAGAGAACAGAACACATGCAGCAACACAACCTAGCAAAGTGCAATTGCGCTGCAGGCTTTCTGTTTTGTTTTTTTTTCCCTTTCCTCACAGCAATGTTTTCCCCAGCTTAATGATCTCAGTCTCTCTATTAACCTTAGAAGAAATGAATGTGTTATCGCAAGGTCTTTTTCCTCTTTTCTGACCTTATCTAAACACAAAACTTTGAATGCCTCGAATGCCTTTTTTTATCCCCCCCCCCCCCCCGGCTTGTGTGGAAATTTGTTCCCTTAATGTGGTGTTTAATGGAACTATTTTACTGCTTCCTTTAATATGTTTATGGTTTGTTCTGATATGTAGATAGATTAATAGAACTGAGGGCCCAAGCTGACCTCCAGGTCACCTATCTAATCTGACTTCCTGCATATCATGAGCCACGAAGGTTATGTCTACATCTTACAACGCAGCATGATGAAGAGATGCCTGAGCTAACTCCAGAATCATAAATTTTTTTGTCACATCATTATGGCATTCCTCCTGGGATGATTAGCTCAGTTGGAGCACTACATAATATAGTTATACCACTGCTGGATACAAGCTAATATTTCTGCAAGAGACCCCAAGGACACCTCAACTCAACATATTTCAACATGAGGCTGCTTGACTTATGTTGGCATCCCCTCAATTTCACTTAGTTTCTGATGCTTGAGACAAGCTGAAGATAATGCTGAATATATATGCTTTTTTTAAAAGTTCATCCTTGCACATAATTCATAATTTGTGTGTTTTGTAATATAATATTAGATATAAATGAAAAATTAAGATAAGAAAGCCTGTCTTAAGCATTCAGCTATAAAAGTCCTGACATATATGAAGGCAAGGTGATAAGCAAAACATGAAATTATTCCCATTGTTTTTAAAACTTTACATGGCAATATGCAGAGGCTTCTAAGAGGACTAGAGCCATGCAAAAGTGTATGCTGTACAAAAGCAGTAGCTGACTCTCTTCTCTTTCAGGATCTTGGTCTTCATTTGCTTGTTGAAAATAAAATGCAGAATGCTTCCACTGGCAGAAGTTAACCTTAAAGTTGTTTGGGATGGCCAGGAGATCCCTAATTTAATCATTACAGCATATACTCCCAAATAATGAATCTCTGTGATTCCATTCCTGAGCAGCTTGAAGAAAATCTGGCGGCAGCGTGACCTGTCTTTCATTACAGTCGCTATAGATTTTATTCATACGCCTGGTATGTATTCCAACATGTTCATTTTCAGGTTAAGGTACTTCCAACAGATCAAGCTAACAGCAAGAAAACAAGACAATACCCAGGCTTTCACAGGCTTGCTCTGCATTAAAGAGCCAGCTATACAAGAATTATCACAGACAAGATACTCACTGTTGTGATTGGGAAGAAAGACAGTAAATTCTATAAATTGTACTAAATGATATATAATTTTAAAGCTTTGCTTGGTTGTTTTACTGAATGAACTTCCTCTGCTTAGTCCTTCTCAGTACTTTGCATGATTTAGTCCCTAGTGAAGTGGCTCTTTCTGGCTACTTCACAATTTTAGGGTGAATGTATAGTGGGCTAAAAACATATGGTTCATGTTTCAATAGAAACACTTCCTTTTCTGTATACAGCCTAGCAGGGTGAATGTTGGCTTTTACTATGTAGATGCAGAAATGTGCTATTGTTTTGATTTTGACCTATGTTTCCCCTATCATCCTCTTCAGTTCAGGATCATCTATAACTTTCACACTGAAAGGCAGTGATATGAATGTAAGAAGGCACTCCACTTTTCATCAGATTCCACTTACGGCAAGATCCATCTTCCCATTGGTAGCCCTACCATGCAGGGTAATAAAAGGGATTTATGAGCCACCAAACAGTTACAAATGCATGTGTAAGAATCCGCAAATGAATCACGAGCATGAGTCAGAAGTAACTGGAGTTTGAGACTGGTTTTAAATGCAGCAGTTTCACTTTGGCTCTCTATTCATAACAAATGTACGTGATCACTAAATGGAAAATAAATTTGTTTTCAAAAAATAAACAAAATCTCTGTGAATGGGAAATAATAGCAAAAGAAGCAAGTGTGGAACTGATGACTATATTCTTCAGTTGCTTCTGATGCCTCTAACATGCCATTTGCCTTCTGACTTTCAGTAACTGTGCCCTTTTTTGTCAGCTGAAATTGTATGTTAAAGACCTGTTCTCCTTCTGATCAACCATCAGTCCAAGGATCTCACTAGTGACTGAGATTTGAACACAGTTGCTTCTACTTCTGTAGCAAGATGAAGTGGAGAAGTCCTCCTGCTCTCTTTGAGATGTATCGACACAAGTCAGCCGTCATGCCACCCGAGCATGAAGCCATGTGATCAGCAGCCATTGTCATAAACTGGTGCTTTTAAAACAAAATACATTTTCTGACATAATACATATTAAATGGTATGTTCTGAATCATTTTTTGTTTTAAGATGGCATCAGAGTTCCTTACTTATCTACTGGAGTTTAAAAGTACGGGGTTTTTTTTTAAAAAAAAAAAAAGAGAGAAAGTGACTGACACTGAAGTGTATGAACAAACAGCGAAAAATATACAGACACTGACTCAGATCTCCCCTATGAGCTCACAATGGGATCAAAGCTATTTTGTTCAATTAAAGGCCAGCAACACAGAATAATAAAAACAGGGAAATTTATTTCTAGAAACATAGGAACATAACTTTAAAATTTTAGATTTCCTTACCCATGTTCATTCAACTTAAAGCACTGCCTGTTTTTTAAAGCCTTGCTTTAATGAAAAATTCAGCCCCTGTGCAAGCAAGTGCAATGCTACAGACAACTATCACTTTTGTTGTTCATCTAAACTCAGTGTTTCTGCCATAAACCAGGCTCTAGTACTCTGTCAACACAGCCTGTGGTACTACGCTCTTGTTTTCCAAGACATCAAGACCTAGCCTGTCTTCAGGAACAAAATTTGAATATGAATCAGTCTGCTTCCCCTCTTCTCCTCATAACAGAGTTTCCCTGACTGTAAAATTAGTAGGGCTTGATTACCAAAAGAGGCCAAACACAAGATAAAAAATAGAATTTGTGGATATTTGAACTGCTTTGGCTTGTGTGTGATCTTGAGTGCTAAGTTTGAGCATATACAGCTATACTCCTCTGGACACACATGCGTACACAATGAAAAGATTCTGTCACAGAGATATAATGCTGTTTTATACTAGTTGGCTACGGCTGAGAGTGTTTATTTCCAGCATGTGTTTTTTTTATTTGATACAATTAATTAGATTCTCTTTTTAATGTTAGCTGTATATAATTAGACTTCTAGTTAACAGTTTTAATGTTCTTAGTTTGGAAGCTGTACACCCTTATAATTGGTGACATTTTCTATAAGCATTTATTTTGTCGATAGAAAATCTCACATTCTGCAGGACACTACAAAGTATGCAATGAAAATAAAGAGAAGGCCCATTTCAAACAATCAGAGGAGAGTCAAGGTAGCAGATATTTAGTGCCTCGGTCCATCTGCCATTTGAAGACAGAGAATGTCTGTTTCTTGTCAGCTCGCAAAAGGAAGCAAAGCAGGATGTAAGAGCTGCTGCAGTACGGAGGAAAAGGGCACACCAAACATCATTCATGTCAAGTCCAGTGTTTGATCCATGCTTCTTCATCCTTTACATCTTTGCATATCCATATCATTTAGGTTTTGTCTACATGACCATGACATCCAGCTCTTGAGCTTACAGTCAGTTTTCAAGAACTTCTAATTTACATCCTGAACATGTAGCTAGTCATCCTCTGAGCCTATTCACACAACTAATATAATGATGTTAATAACTTCAGTTCATGTGCTTAGTTAGTCAATGTTGTCTCCATAAAGCAGCAGGAAAAAAACTTTTCCATAAATAAAGTACTCCAAAGCTTGGAGATTGACTTTTATACCCCTCCCATATAACAAGTTCTATGACAAGGTGACACGCTTGGTGGATGAGGGAAAGGCTGTGGGTGGCTGGACCCAGAGAGTTGTGGTGAATGGAGTCAAATCCAGTTGGCGACCGGTCATGAGTGGTGTTCCCCAGGGCTCAGTATTGGGGCCAGTACCGTTCAATATCTTTATCAATGATCTGGATGAGGGGATCAAGTGCACTCTCAGTAACTTTGCAGACAACACCAAGTTGGGCGGGAGTGTCGATTTGCTGGAGGGTAGGAAGGCCCTACAGAGGGATCTGCACAGGCTGGATTGTTGGGCTGAGGCCAACTGTATGAGGTTCAACAAGGCCAAGTGCCAGGTCCTGCACTTGGGTCACAACAACCCCATGCAAGGCTACAGGCTTGGGGAAGAGTGGCTGGAGAGCTGCCTGGTGGAAAAGGACCTGAGGGTGTTGGTTGACAGCCAGCTGACTATGAGCCAGCAGTATGCCCAGGTAGCCAAGAAGGCCAGTAGCTTACTGGCTTGTACCAGAAATAGTGTGGCCAGCAGGACCAGGGAGGTGATAGTGCCCCTGTATTCGGCACTGGTGAGGCTGCACCTCAAATGCTGTGTTCAGTGTTGGGCCCCTCACTCCAAGAAGGACATCAAGGTGCTGGAGCGTGTTCAGAGAAGGGCAACGAAGCTGGTGAAGGGTCTAGAGCACAAGTCTTGTGAGGAGCAGCTGAGGGAGCTGGAGCTGTTTAGCCTGGAGAAGAGGAGGCTGAGGGGAGACCTTATTGCTCTCTACAACTACCTGATAGGAGGTTGTGGTGAGGTGGGGGTTGGTCTCTTCTCCCAAGTAACAAGTGATAGGACAAGAGGAAATGGCCTCAAGTTGTGCCAGGGGAGATTTAGATTAGATATTAGGAAAAATTTCTTCATGGAGAGAGTGGTTAGGCATTGGAACAGGCTGCCCAGGGAAGTGGTGCAATCACAGTCCCTGGAAGTATTCAAAAAACATGTGGATGTGGTACTTAGGGACATGGTTTAGAGGTGGACCAGGCAGTTAGGTTAATGGTTGGACTCAATGATCTCAGTGGTCTTTTCCAACCTTAATGATTCTATGATTCTAAGTAGTACAAGGACTCTGAGTGCTCGTGCAGTATTCCTGTGAAGCTGGAGCTAAAGGTTGGGACTCAGATTTTCCATATGTGGAGATATTTGCTTATCAATGCAAGGTATATAACACCTTTCAGAGTATAAGAGTGACACAGGGCTGAAGACACAGGCACACAGTACATAGCCAGTACTATGTACTATAGGTACCTATTTCACTGAAGCAGGGCTATGCCCATTGAAGAAATGATCAGCTATAGTAAAACAAACAAACAAAAATCCCGTAAGTAAGTTCCATTTTGCCCTTCCAGTACACAGAAAGGAAAACTACACTTCTTTTTTGTCTTTCCTCTATGTAATCTATCTCACAATACTCATCCACACATTAGGACTTGCAACACAAGATGCAAATGTTACCTTCACTCCCGTAAGAGAGTTGACCTACTGCTGGATTGTGTATGTATGAACGAACAGAGAGCCCAAAAGCTTGCTTGTCTTCGCTTTCCAGCAGTGAGTCCACTTAGCATTACCTCTGCATACCTTGCCTCCTTGACATCTTTAGGCCATTGCACGCTCAACAAAACTGTCACTGCAGAGTACATTGTGGTGAATATAATCTCATCCCAAACTGCATGGACAGCTTACATTGGAGGCAGGGAGTAGCAGGAAAAAGAATCTCCTCAGATGCAGGCTTCTAAATGTTGACCTCTGAGATACAGTCAGAAGACAGCCCCATACAGTTCAGCTTGTTTAGGTAATCATTCAGTATTATAGCAAACACTTATACAGCTGAATCAAAGTTACATTTACTTTCTCAAGAAGCTACTCAGGTTTAGTTTATGGGGTTATCCAAATATTGTTAATAGGAAATATTCTTGGCTTAAAAATCCTCTCCGTGACCAGAAGGGTGCATTGTCTGCACAGAATTAATTACTGCAAAACTTGAGACTATGAAGACACGTACCATGTACCATGGGTGGAGTCTAGCTAAGTATTTCAGTGTTGAAATAATGGCATAAGAAAGGCATCTTTTGACTGCCTATTGTAACAGTACATACCCTCATGTGGAAAGCATTTTTACACCCTATTCATCAAACAGAAAAGCTTCCATTGATGCAGTACAATTGTAAACAGAAAGATTTTAAGAACCTCACACAAGAAATCTGACTGCAAAAGTTTATAGTACTGCTGAAACTGCTGTTGATGTCATGTTGGCAAACAGTTGACTTCCTCAGCATCTGGTGCTACAACACTTGATCAGGTCAGTGGTGACTGGATACCAATACACTAAGAATGGGAAGGCTACTTCTAGCTTGCTCTGGGGGTGCAAGTAAAGAAGGTTTAGGGCAATAGATCTTAGAACAAACACCCCAGAATTAAAAAAAAAACAACACTGACTGCAGGCAATATCCATCAGCTAACTCTGCTGAAAGGAAATGAAGCAAATATGAACATTTCATTCAGAAAGCTTGTAACTTCAAAGGTAAGACATGAGAAAATTCATGACACAGTGTCTGAAGAACAATTTCCATGTTGCTGACAAGACTCATAATTAGTTGCTTATATGTTGTTGGAGGCATACACAGAATTCATACTTTGTAACTAGACCAACTAGAAGATTTTGTAGAATTCAAAGAAGCAATGCACAGGATTGCTTCAAAGACAAACTGAACAGTGATCCAATGTAATTTTCAGTCCAACTATTATTTTTATTTAATTCATATGTTAGACCCAACCGATATCCAGTGCAAGGTTACTGTCAATTTTCCTTCAAAAATTATTTCTCAGGATTTTAGCACAGCTGCTCATACTATAATTTCTTCTCAGAAACCAAATATAAAAAGGAAATTAATCTAGAAATGCTGAAACTCTACCATATGCTATGGTTATTTTGACAAAACTTCATCTGCCACTGCAAAGGTCCATTTTGCAAGGATTCATGAACACTCCATGAATATCTACAGTTCTACAGAAAATAGCCAGCTATTATTCTGGGAAATTACATGGTTTGTTGACTGCCCCAATAACATTCAGTTGAACTGCTAGCTAAAATGGTTTCCAGAAGTACAATTCATATTTAAAGTATTTCTGCAGGCAAAAAAATAGAGTCCTACCAAAATAAAATCTTTTTTCATCATTCAGCCTAAACCAGCTTTTTTGTCTTGTGTTGATACAGCTAGTTTTTATGACACTTGTCCAATTGTTTCTAAGATAGTTTCTTCTATCCAAGCTGGCATAAATCTGTGCTCTGTCTATTTGGTAGTAAGAACTATATAACAGAGCCGTATTTGAGGTAATAAACCCTGGAAAAAAATTCTTATGTATATCAGTGAAATTTAGCAGTACTTTCATTAATTAAAATTTCATTAAATCTGGTGTCATGAGATTGGTGTAGAGTGGATGGCTAAATTCATGTTTTGCTAATTTGGCACAAAATACTAGTGTCTGGACAATATTAGGCAGAGTAATAGGAAGGCTGGCTGAGGAGAGGATTCATCACTCAGACCTGAGTGAGTTTTTCACCATAGCCATATCTGTAATTCTTAGAGTTCGTGGCATGACATGAGTCCTGGCTCTGTAAAGGCTTACTCCATGTTTCTGACTCATAGCTGGGGTCTAGTTAAGGGTAGAATATTGGCATTTTGATGGGTCACCAGCTGGTCATGGCAGGGAGGTTGGTGCAGCTTGATTCTCTACACACTAGCACCATCCTACATGGGATATCATTCTGACCCCTCCTTCTCTCTTGTGTATGCCTGAGCCAAATGCATTCAGAAATCAACCTTTATAAATTAGAAAAATTGCACATCCATATGAAGGCTAACATTTAAAACAGGAGAGAATGTGACTGTAGTTTACATTAAATCCAGTATGGAACAAAGTAGTTAATGCATTTCTGCTTATGCCTCTGTTTCTTACATCTTCCAACAGAAATTGGAAACTTTCATTCCATCAGAAGTGCTGCAAACATATATGAAATTACCTTAGCCATCTCTAGACAGCTGACCATTTTTACAGATACTGCATCAGCTCCTTAGCACATGAAAGAGTAAAAGATACTCAGATTTTAAACATTTGAATGTAACTTAGGTTAAACTAAGCAGCAGATCAGATATCCCACAAGGCCAATCTAGAATTTCTAATTATTTTCCAATTACATTTATCATTTCCTTCTGGAATGTGAAATGGAATCAAGTGGAGTAGGTCAACAGTCAAACTATTATTTTTTGAGAAAGACCAATTCCTTGTCATCCAACCTAAGCATTAAAGAGAGTAGTTGAATGCACTTTTTAAATTATTTCAGTACTGTTCTGTTTAGATTTATTTTATTTTTCATTGCTTCATTTGTGAAACTGAGGCTCCTAGGACCTTGGTTTCCTCTCTGATGTTCCTTTAGAGCTGTGTATGTTTCCAGAGTAATGCATATGTCTGGTATAAACAGATGTTGCTATAGCTTTCTGCAAACAAGATTGTTGAGTGCACCTTCATACAGAAAGTTGGCTTTTGCTTCGAGAAGTGTCCAGTTACTATAAATACATTCTTCAATGAAGCACAAAATGCTTCAGAGACACTACCTAAATTATTGCTTTAAACCTATAAATTCATTATTGAATTTATATATAAGGTCTTTGGTCATATAATTTCTGTATGTTGTACTAGCCAAAAAAATCCAGTGTCAAGGAACTTAGATCCTCATTAAACTTTCTGTATTGCTGAAGACATAATGTTATTATGTCACTGCAAAAGCCACGTGGATCATTTTTTCTTTTAGTTTAATCCAAACTGATTTGGAACAAACAAAAACAACCCTGCAATAAGCCATTCTTAAGCCAAGCCATTCACAGAGGTTTGGATTTTTACAGATTTGAAAGTAGAGAGGAAATGCTGAGACAACAAGTTTTCTTAGAAAGTAATCTCTAAGAAACTTTGATTTATTTGGGTTAGAGCATATGGTACACAATTGTACATTGTTTAGATTAGTTTAGAGGAGGTTACCTCTTAATTTTAGATTAGTTTAGAGGAGGTTACTTCTTAATGTGTTGCAAACTTTGAGTATAGGAAACAATTAAGACTAGGCAAGTGTTGAAACCTGGTTGAACAAAGGCTAGGTAGCAGAGAAGGGAGCTTCTCTGCTGGTTCCCCGTTACTTTTAACTTTACCCTAAGTAATGTAGGGTCTCTGAGGGACAGAATGGTTTCTTCTTCTGAGACTCTTCACAGACTTCTTCTCAACCAGAAGTGTTTTTAATACAAAGTCAAATGCAATTCTCATTCATGTAGCTTTGGCAAAAGCAATCAACAAATATTAAGCTAACAGATCCTGTACCACTTTTAATGTATATTTTATGTGTGTATGTGTGTGTACACATACACATGCACACATATTTATACAGATTTAAGGGAAATTATTAGTTCCTGGGTGTAATCCAATCCTGGTACATATCCACAGGAATATTTCAGATCAGACATGGACTTAGCCCTCTAAATATACTAGATTTAAGATGTTAGAAAGAGTCTCTTCTAAGTTTAGGACACATTTCTTTGCTTGCCATGGCTACTGCATAAACTTTGGTAAGGACAGCATCTCCAAAATAGGAATAGAAGAGAACACTGCTTGCAGCCTTGCTTATCCAGGCCTATAGGCAAGTTCATTTGGGAAGATGAACACTGTTAACTGAGTGATAACTGTTGGATACTAATAAAAACAGTTGTCAACTTGATGTGAGTCAGCTTAGGCAAAAGACAAGTACCAGAAGAACCTTAGGATATAAAATTTTGACTGCTTTCCTCTTTTTCCCACGCAGTTTCACAAGCTGGCACAACGAGGAATCAAGACATCACATTCCAGTGCAACACTAGTTATAGTTTAATTAATAATTCAGAAGTCACGCAAAACTTGAGGATGGTTTGTATTAGTAATATATGCACTAAACATCATAAAGGTCTTTTCTAAACAAGGACTTTTAAGAAATACAGGGTAAATCAATTAAAGTTATTAATTTAATGCACAAATGCATTAAGCTCTTGTTCCCTTAGTTCCCTTTCCCTTAGTCACATTCAGGGGTGCAGTGGTTTTATTTCAGTTTAAACTAATCCTATCCAAAAAGAATTAAAGATCCTTTACTTCTTTAAGATGTCACAACTAACGGGTAAATCCATTTGTATTTTGTGCATTAGCTCTGGTTGGTTCCTCCTAACTTTTCTTTATCCTGTATAGACTAGCCTGAGCATAGTTTTTGGCCCCCTAATCAGGTACATGATTCAGGTACCTGATCACTATGTTGATTTCCAGGCATACCTGCAAGGTAGGTAGGTTAGGAGAGTCCCAGGAAAAAAGAGAAGTTTCTAGAAAAGCTCACCATAGAGCTGCCTTCCACAAGATCTCTTTTCCATTCCTGCAGCACTGGCATAAAATTTAACTAATGTGAACTGCAAGAGGATACAAAACTTAGGCCTGCTTAAAATAACAGCAAAATAGGTATCTGTCAGCCATATGTTTTGCATTACATCGGACACAACATAAAACCAGGAAAACAACATAAATCACTGTATAACATAAGAAGCATTGTAACGGTGCTATAATTTATGTATGTTTTTCACAGTGCTTGATTTCATTCCTGGTAGCCTTCATTTTCTCTTTGCTATGGTCCACATTCTGCTTTGGAAACACCTTGCAAATTTTAATATCAGTTTAGTAATTAACCCCAGAGAGAGAAATGGCAGCTAGGTGCATAAGAGAGGAGCTAAGGAATGGCAACAACAAGGTGAGCCAGAGGAGAAAAGAAAAAATGTCAATGGATAGTTAGGAACGGTCAATCTTTTTTTGTTTCTTCCCAAGCAAAGGAGAGAAAACAAAGCAGCAATGAGGAAAGAAAGAGGAATAGAGTTATGGAGAGGGCAGAATATACTAATTTTGTTAAGTCTGCATGTTAGAACTGCACCCATAGTTCAAGAATGTTAAGCTGGGATATTTTTTTTCAGGGACAATTTTTCTTGCAGTTTAGAAACCTTGCCTTAGAACCCTCTTGCCTTAGTGTTATCTCATTCCTGAGACAGGAATGCAATAGAATCATAAAATGGGAGATGTTCTCTGGTAAATAATAATATGGCATTTTGTTTTGGAGTTATACATGGAGCAGGAAAAAACAGGAATGAATGCATTAAATGACTAAATATCTAAAGCAGACATTTCATTTGCAGTTTGGTCACACAAAAGTCACTTCCAATCATGGACACTAAAGATATGGTTCTTTTCTAACACTCTCCAAGATATACTTCATATCTATATATGAATTACTGCTAGTGATTCTTTTAGTGACTGGAAATTAGCATTTCCCTACACATTGTTAGTTTCCTTCTGACAAGTAACTCTTCACCCTTTTTATAAGGTTAACATACAGCTAAACTTAAACTGTCCTGTTTTTATCTAAGGATGCAGCTTGATGTTACAACCAAACTGATCTAACCGTAAACTGCTGTCAGAAGAAGCAATCTTGCTTCCCCTTTTCTCCCACCAGCTATTTATTCGCACCCCTCTGCCCCCCTTTGCACTAGAGAGAAAAAGATTTTCTTTCTCTTCCTTTTTCTTTTTCCTTTCTTTTTCTTTCTCTTTTTCTCTCTTTCTTCCTTTCTCTTGCTCTTTCTCTCTCTTCTGCCATCCGGCCCTTCCTCTCCTCCTCTTCCCCTTCCTCCTCTTCTTCTTTCCATCCTTTGCTCCTTCTTTCCTTCCTCCCCTCTTCCTCCTTCGCTCTCCTTTCCTCTCTTCTGCCCGAACGACCCCGGCGGCGAGGGACGAGAGCCGGTGCCGGAGGAGCAGGGGAGCGGGGCGGAGGAGGGTGGGGACGGGGACCCGCTGCTGCCAGCAGAGGGAGCGCGCGGCGCTGCCTCCCGCGCCCTGGGGCCGCCGTCTCCAAGCGCAGCGGCGGAGCAACGCCCGCAGCGAGAACAGGATTGCACGTAAAAGTCCTTTCCCATCTACTACAACATCGAAACTGAGATTTAAAGCAAGCAATGGCTTAAACTGAACAACAGCTTCCCCCTTGCCCTTATAGCAGGTTTCATACTAGTCAATTAGAGTAATCACTGTTTATTTAACCATTTGGTCAGAATTCAAATCTGGGATGTGCCCTAAACACACATGAAATCACTTCTAAAGAACAAGGAGGTAACAGAGTAACAGCTTTGGGAGAGCCCAAAGGGGCCTCACAGCTCTTACAATTTCCATAAAGCAAGTAAATTTACTTAAGAAAATACTAGCTAGCTAACATGAATAAAGCAACATGCACTCAAAAGTCAGGAAAGCCAAATGCTAAGCTTTAACTTCCTCAGTTTTAACTCTTCACATTGTATATCCTGTAGTTTTTATGGTAGACCATAAATAACAAAATGATACATTAAGGTTTCCATTTAATAAGGAAACCAGGAATAGAAAATAACACGTGTACAACTTGGCCAAGTAAACACTGTGGAAACAGTCTTAAATTTTAGTGTTTCCTGAGTCTGGATCGAGGATGTTTTAGACCCACATCTGGATCAAATGATGTGACTTGAGTCCTTCTCAGATATGAAACTATAGCATTAGATGTATTCTTATACTAGTATAACTTAGCTCCAATGGTTTGGGGTTTTTTTTTCAAATTTTAGTGTATTTAGGTTGAAAAGCAACAATGAAAAATTTTACCACTGAAGTAATTCATTTGAAAAAGTTGCAATGCGCTGGAAAAGGAGTGAGAAGGTTAAGAAAAAACATCTTGTACTGAGAGAAATTGTGCTTCTTGAGATACCCATATTTAAACAAGACAGTGTATAGTTAATTGCAGCTGATAATGATCTGTCTAGCATGAAATCACACCAGAACTACTACATCATAGAATCATAGAATCATTTAGGTTGGAAAAGACCTTTAAGATCATCAAGTCCAAACTTTAACCTAGCACTGCCAAGTCCACCACTAAACCATGTCCCAAAACACCTCATCTACACATCTTTTAAATACCTCCAGGGATGGAGACTCAACCACTTCCCTGGCCAGACTGGTCCAGTGCCTGACTACCCTTTCAGTGAAGAACTTTTTCATAGTATCCAACCTAAACCTGCCCTGGCACAACTTGAGGCCATTTCCTCTTGTCCTATCACTTGTTACTTGGGAGAAGAGACCAACCCCCACCTCACTACAACCTCCTGTCAGGTAGTTGTAGAGAGTAATAAGGTCTCCCCTCAGCCTCCTCTTCTCCAGGCTAAACAACCCCAGCTCCCTCAGCCGCTCCTCATAAGACTTGTGCTCTAGACCCTTCACCAGCTTCATCATAAGACTTGTGCTCTTGACCCTTCACTCCAGCACCTCAATGTCTTTCTTGGAGTGAGGGGCCCAAAACTGAGGGGGCCATACTCGAGGTGCAGCCTCACCAGTGCCGAGTACAAGGGGACGATCACTTCCCTAGTCCTGCTGGCCACACTATTCCTGATACAAGCCAGGATGCTATTGGCCTTCTTGGCCACCTGGGCACACTGCTGGCTCATAGTCAGCTGGCTGTCAACCAACACCCTCAGGTCCTTTTCCACCAGGCAGCTCTCCAGCCACTCCTCCCCAAGCCTGTAGCCTTGCATGGGGTTGTTGTGACCCAAGTGCAGGACCCAGCACTTGGCCTTGTTGAACCTCATACAGTTGGCCCCGGCCCATTGATCCAGCCTGTCCAGGTCCCTCTGCAGGGCCTTCCTACACTCCAGCAGATCAACACTCCCACCCAACTTGGTGTCATCTGCAAACTTACTGAGGGTGCTCTCAATCCCCTCATCCAGATCATTGATAAAGATATTGAACAGAACTGGCCCCAGTACTGAGCCCTGGGGAACACCACTCGTGACCGGCCACCAGCTGGATTTGACTCCATTCACCACAACTCTTTGGGCCCAGCCATCCAGCCAGTTTGTTACCCAGCAAAGAGTACGCCTGTCCAAGCCATGAGCAGCCAATTTCTCCAGGAGAATGCTGTGGGAGACAGTGTCAAAGGCTTTACTAAAGTCCAGGTAGACAACAGCCACAGCCTTCCCCTCATCCACTAAGTGGGTCACCTTTTCATAGAAGGAGATCAGGTTAGTCAAGCAGGACCTGCCTTTCATAAACCCATGCTGGCTGAGCCTGATCCCCTGGTTGTCCCACATGTGCCATGTGGTGGCACTCAGGATGATCTGCTCCATAACCTTCCCTGGCTCTGAGGTCAGGCTGACAGGCCTGTAGTTCCCCAGATCCTCCTTCCGACCCTTCTTGTAGACAGGCGCCACATCTACTAACCTCCAGTCAGCTGGGACCTCTGCAGTTAGCCAGGACTGCTGGTAAATGATGGAAAGTTGCTTGGTGAATTACATCAGTTGCAAGTGAATTGTTCCTGATTTACACAAGCACGAGTGCAATTAAACAAGACCTTTGGTTACATTTAAAATACAAGACCGTACTTTCCAAAAACCTACCTTTTTGACAAAAACATTTGCTCTGCCTTTGTGGTACTCATAGCAAAAAAATCCTGCAGTGAACTCCAGTTCTCTCTTTATTTGTATGAAATAACACTATCGTTTTTAGGCCCAGATGGAGTCTCTGGAATGTGCACCTCTTGCTTGGTTTACCTCTAACTTTGAAAGGACAATATAGGTGCACACGAGCATAAGTGCAGATGAGTAATTGGAGTGTATTTTTGAGATCCATGATAATATAAGAAAAATCAAGATGTGTCTGGTGTACTGTAAGTACACTGTAAAGTATCCTATGCAGGTAACAGTCTTCAACAGCTGCAGAATCCCTGAAAAAGGTTTGGACTCAGTTTTGAACTGTGAGACACTCAGAGTAGGCATGGTTATAGTGATGGCCTGAGAGGTGTTATCACACCCACCTTGACTCGTCATACTTTTCTCAGAGAGCGGAACTGAAGATGATTAGAAGGAAAGGTAACTTTCAGCTTCCCAGTCCTTTCCCACCTGGACTCCATATGGCCTCCAGGGGCCTTGCGGGTGTTTAAAGTTACACCAGCTTCACTTATACCACAATGTCCAGTACCTCATGTAGGAACCAAGTATACAGCTTCAGCCATTCTGGCTGCCAGAGTTATTAGCTATTTTTGCTCTAAGACATGGAGTGAACAAGAAGTATCTTCCACAGCACCTGCAGGTCTTTCTCCATTAGAACACGGTGTTTGATTCATAACAGCCTGAGGACTCTCCAGTTCCAGAGTATGTGTCTTTAATTTGAGACATTTGCTCTAACATTCAGTCACTCAGTTCTTTGCTCAGACATTTTGTCTGAAGGCCAAAGGGCATTTCCGTATATACATGGCCCACATTTAAAAATGAAGGCAGACTCAGAACTGAAAGAGCACCAGGCAGTTCCAGTTGTCTGGTGAACTGGGGGTTTGGACATGTTAATGCTTCTGCCTCTGAAATTCTTGAGTTAAGTTCTGACCACTTACATTTCTAAAAGGAATTTGTTTGAGGTAGTAATGAACATCAGAGATTGTACAAGCTATGAAATATTCACCACTAAAGTTCATTTGGAGCTTTAACTGATTCTGGAAAAAGAAGTTGCAAGTGTTGCAGTAAAATTAGTTATTTCTTTGACATATTTTATCGCCTCTCACTCTGTCAGAGCTCAGAGCACCTAGGGATATGTCTAGAACAAGGGTGGGACATGCCAAGAGGTGCTATTCTGAAAGGAGTATCGAGTGCTCACAGCCTCTCCAGGCCAAAAGCCTGCAAACAAGTTCCCAAATACTGGGATGTCTTATTATACCTCTACATGTGCTCCAAAGACATGGTCTGCTGAAAACAGGACTTATGCACAGCAGGGTTCTTGGCATTGATGCACATTTCTCCAGATGCCACAAGAAAAATCCCTGCAAAAATCTGCCTGCAAAAGGCCACAGCAATGCAGCTGTGTACACAGACACACAAAACACACAAATCTTGCCTTGCTGCAGGAAAAGGACCCCAAAGACCTCTGACAAACTGCCACATTTTATGTAAAAATCAGGAACACCTTGTATTCTTTTTCTCTCCTTCCTCATTTCTGTTCTAACCAATATTCTCAGTAATTCCTTCTCTGATCGCCACAAAAATCAAAAGGCCCTTAGACAACCTGCCAGCTTGTTGTCCTTTTGCATTTTTCAGACCAACCCATCATTCTGATGCAAATCAAAACTTCATTATCATTTCACGTAAATTCTCTCTGCAGATATTTTCAGGTGGTTCTATTCCTAAATTACTGAGCCATATAAAATACATCTGTGGTCATGCCTGCCAGAGTCCTTGTATCTCAGTGGATAAGCACTGGTTACACACACTAAAGTTTCCTAAGTGTGCCTTTGGCAGATCAGAAGTGCAGAGATTTTGAACAAGATTTCATAATGTTTTGGTGAAGAAAATATGTCTGGTGGATTTACTACGCTATATGCTTCTTGCATATATTTTTATTGTCCTATATGTTCTGGCAAGGTTCCCAAAATATTAATTAAACTCATAAGAAAAACTAAAATACTTCTAAATGTGGAAATATTTCTTTTTCATTCCTTTTTTTTAAAGCACAACACACAAAATGAAAGCATAGGGTAACTTCCATTTAGAGTTCCCCGCTGTTAATAGCTGATACTGTGTGACTTTGATCCAAGGAAGGGAAAGAATTGTCAGGGAAGAGGCACAGACCATGCAGACCTTTACACCTTGAAGAGGTTTTTGCAAGAGCTCCTTGAAACCCACGATGCGTGGTGCATGTTAGGTGGTGTTGGTCAGAAGGGGGGTTTTCCCACCCTACCTAGATATATGCTCCACCTCCTCTTACCTGTATGAAAATTATTTGTTCTCAAGCCTCTGAGGGCTTAGCCCTTGGGCACATGCCTTGCAGGGTGGTGCCCAGAAGATGGGGCTGGGAAGAGGTGTCTGAGGAGTCTGGGGATGACGCTGCACCAGGAAGCCCAGAGGTTTCTCCACAGTTGCACATGGGGCAGCTGCCTGGAGTCCCTAAAGTTCACTGCAGCTTCCTCCCTCCATAAAAAAAATTAACTGCCAACTTCATTATGATCCATTTCAAACTGATCATTTAACTAATTGGGCAATATTCAAGTGACCTCTGAGGTGCATTACAGGTTTCACTTGTTGTCAGTAAATAATAGTTTTAGCTGCAATTAAAAAGCAATGTGTATCCTAGTGTATAGTAACATAAGATTCACCTAAAATGTGATGGAGAGGGAAAACATGGTTTCTTGTAGCCAAAATGAGCAACAGAGTAAAACTGCATCAAGGAATTTCAGATTATACGTTAGTAAGTGCGTTCTCAGAGTATGGACACTAACAGAACCTATTTCCTGGAGCCTCCAGCACCAGCTTGCAAGAGCAGATGAGACAGACACCTCTAGGGAGGACACACATCCTGCCTCCGCTCCAGCACTGCTTTCTCTGGCAGGAGGGCAGTCTCTACAAAGAGCACCCAGCAGACATATTGCTACCCAATCTTGTTTGCCAGGTTATCCACTGTATTACAAATTCTGGTTTTATGGGGTCTTTTCCTATTATTTTTAATATATACTTACAATGTTCTCTGCAGTATCACCACAGCAGAGGGAGTAATAAGTGTAAAACAGACATGCCCAGCTCCATTCTTTCAACTAGTTAGCTGTGGTATGAATCGTTGTCTAGCTACTCAGCATGGCCTGATTTACCTTGCTGCTCTGGTGGGTTAAGTCTATTCAGAACAGACATATAGGAAGAATCTGTATTTTATTCCCCTTTGAAAACTGATTTGGAACCATTAACACCTACTTATCATGGTTTTCTGTACAATACTAATGAGGTTGCATTCTTTGTAATGTTTTCTGAAAAGTCTTGAGAAGTTAAAACTGGCTTGTTCAGCGAAACAGCAAGTGGAAGGCAGAAGGAAAGGGAGTATTTTAAATATACAATTACTTCAGGGCTCCCTAGTGCCAGTGTTTTGGAAACACATTCTGCATTAGTCTTCTCTCCAATAAAAATTGGTGAAAGTCCAAAACTCCAATCTTTTGTTTTTGAAAAGTATGCCCTTGTTAGACCATTTTATGTAATAAGAAGTTTAAACATTTATTAATAAAGAAGTGTTTCTTCTTTTTTTTTCCACAGACACGGGGGATCTTAAGGCCCCAGTTTCACACTCAGTTTTCCATCTAAGATTTTTGCATCTAGCCCAAGAATAAAAATAACAATAGAAACAGAAAAAAATTACAGGAATGGGGTCTTGCAGAGAATCTGTCTATTCTAATGACCAAGTTTTGGTGGGCTCCAGAGAGGACACAAATAACATACATAGTGTAACTAGACTACCAAACATGAAATGCAGGACAATGTTAAGTCAGGAAATTAAAATTATGCTTCCTGCAGTAACTTAATCTGTGCTGCAGATAGAGACTTACTGATGGTTTTGGAGTCACTCCATATATGTTAGATTTAGCACAAAGACTGGAAGAAGGAACATGCAGCTGGGGACAGAAGGAGAAGAAGGAAAATGTTGAATTGTTTCAGCCACAGCGTTAGAGTAAGGCTCCGAATTTCAGGAGTCAGGGAAGTGGGCAGGGTCTAGAACATCACAAAGTCTTTTCTCTAGGGTCAGTCCAGCAAGCCCTCACTGACAGTGTCATAGATACACTTCACAGTCAGAAAAAGACATGTTAGTAAGAGCCCCTTACTGTGGCTAGGGGGGATAGTGTTTTTCATTATCAGCTTTTACCTGTCATGGATGGCCATGACATTCAGGATTATTTCTCAGCTTTATTTCAATCACTCTGTTACAGCAGCCCAGAAAATTCAGAGACACCAAGCAGTGTCAGGCAGGGTGAGATAAAGTGGAAATTTTCCATTCCTATAATCACAAAGGAGCTGGGATCAGATACTCAAACAGATTTATAATCTTTAGGTATTTAGTATTTTAGTTCATCTAGCAAAGGGTTGGTAACTCCACTAAAAGTACAATTTTTTAATGGGAGGATTTGTCCCCTCCTTTTTATATCTGAATGGAAAAGTGATAAATCGCCTTTAGGTTTCCTTTGGCTGAGGCGCTAACATGGGATGTTTCATCACATTTTAAGCAATGAACATGTGAAAACAAAGAATTAGGGAAGTTCCAAGTTTGCATCCCAAAAAACATAGTTTTTATCACTGAGCAAAATGTATAATGTAAAATAATGCAATTGGTTCTCCTGGACATACTGTGAATATTCATAATATAACTGCCTCTGCCAGAATTCCTTCTCAAATTGTTACTTTGACAAAAAAAAATAATGTTTTGCCTTTAAAGCTCCTCCTATACCAAGTCCTCTTAGAGTCATATCATAACCCATTTTTACAACAGAAATCCCTAGAGAAAGCAAGAGGAAATTTCAAAAGCTTTTTATTTCAACAGAGTTGGCTTGTCATAAGCAATTGTCTCAAGTACAATTATTTGAGTTATCTGAAGACCAGAACCTTAGTAAACAGGAAAAACTGATATAACAAAGCTTATATTAAAGTATCTTGTTTGCAGAATTATGGCCTATTGCTAAACCTGGCATATCTTGTAACCACTGGATGATTACCCAAGAGAACTCAGTCATTAACCTGAATTTTTCTGTGCTTGCTTTTTTATTTGTTTATGCCAAAGCCCTGCCTGAATCTGAATCTAACTAAACATGTAGGAATGCCTGTCGAGGAACAGATTAATCCCTTTTAACTCCTGGTTAATACATTGTCCTAACCTGTTACAAGTGTTAAGGCAAATAAAAGGCAATAAGGCAAATATCGGCCCAAACCGATATCAGATTCACCACAGGGTTCATCATTCCTGGCCGGTGACCCAGAGTGGCTGTCAGCAAAATAATCACTCATTTGTCCAACCTCTTAATAAAGTGGAGTTTTCAGTCCATATTCTTGCATTATGTTTGGCTTAAAAGACAAAGACTCGTATTGCTGTGTTGGCTGGCCTTGGGACATGAGCAATATGATGTTAGATCAGGAGTCCCTAAAGAGCAGAAGCAGGACCAACATCAAACAGGAAGAGTATCATTTAGCTTTTTCGGAGTAGATTTTAACAAATTAATTTTAAATGTGTTTGCAGGAACACACAGTCGTTTCTGGAAAGGCTTTTTCCTGTAATTTAAGAACTGCAGCTCCTCAGGGATTGAACAGAGCCCATGGTGGATGAACTGTACTTGCAGCATAAGCTGTTCCTCAGAGAAGGCTTCAGCGCACCCCATCCCCCTCAGGAAGTGGGAAGAAGGACATCAATGCCACCTCCTCAGCTTTCTTTCTGAGCTACAGATCATTGCCAGTCATCAACTTCAGTGGTCACCCTGCTGAAGAGGAGTCACTCTACCTATTTCTTCCGTAAGCAAGCATCAGGTGAGCAATTGCAGCCCTTCTTTTCTAATCTGTCTTGCCAAATCTGCAATCCACGTGCTTGGTGTGATCAGTGTAGTTGCCGAAGCTATCTGCCCGGTCCCAAAGACAAATTCAGGTAGATACAAGTAACAGTATGGTGTTTTTTGTAAGAAGGCTGCTGTTAATTGCTGAGTGCGAGGAGTGACAAGCTCTACCAATATTAGGTTACACATGAGAAGTTTTTTAAGAATTGAAAATTAATATATGATGGTGTAGGCAAATCTTTTGCATCTTGTCTGTTGTCTGACATATTTTGTGTCTTTTCTGTATGTGTTTACAAGAACTACATATTAACAGAATTACGGGAAATGAATATATTTTAATGTCATGGTTCCATAATGTTATTTTAAAAAATAAAATACAGTCATGTTTATGTCTTACTGATTTATGTTTTAAAATATAATGTTACATGCATTTTACAAAAGCATATCAAAATTCTAAAATTATGAAAATTATATATAATATAAAATTGATTATTTAGTAATTATTTATTTAGAAGGTGAACAAATGTGTGCTATTTCACAGGTAGGTATTTACAGGATGTCCTTCCAACATCACTAGGAATTCCTACTTATAATATGAGCCTTCCTGGAAAAGTTTGTACTAGGTAGAACCTCATTTTTTATTCTTTGCTATGTTTATTCAGTGTCACTAAAAACACGTATGTTAAAATAGATGTTATTTAAGATATTAAAATAATGTCTGTTAAAAACACATGTACATTAAAATATGAATTAATCATATTCATTGTAATTAAAAGCAGAACTGGTTTTCCACCTTTTCTAACCAAAAATCTGGCTAAGTTTTTTAAAAATATTGAAAATATTCTGTGAATTGTTTTTCACCACACTATTGTTTGGCAACTAAGGAGTGAATGGTAACTTATTATCTAAGTAATATCATGGTAACATTTTAAACAATTGTAATTGCATTTATTACAATGAATATTTTAATTATTGATATAATTTTAATTATGAAACTACAGCTATTAAACCATTTATGTGGCCTTTAAATCTTTCAGACAGATATTGCCAGTGGTCTGGATTTCACAATCGCTTTGTTAACTATCTAATAATTTCTTGCACAGCTAGATAATGCTGATTCAGGTTGTAGCACTGTTGCCCTTGAGAACTGTACCACAGTTTGGAGCCAGACTTTCATATATGTTATTCCAGTAACAAAATTATAATTAACTCTTTCCTGTGCTGAGATCCCTGCTGAACATTCATATCAATTCCTTTTCCTATGGATCTAGAAGTCTATTTCAGATATTGCTCCTTGGACATTATTAGAATAAATAAAGTCTAATTGTACTGTGATATTTAGGGTAGATGAGCTGAGCAATCCAAATTTTCACCAGCTGCAGGCAGTTGCCTCTGGAAGTTAATGTCTCAGAGAGAGACATTCCAGGAAGGGGAAATGCTTTCAGCCCTTATCAGAATTAAAACCTTCAACTGATGCAAGTTAAATAGTCCTTGATTCCCAAGCTGTGGCCCAAAGTGATGGGTTTGAACTGCTTCCAAACATAATTTTAGGTTTAATACTTCCAAAAGGAAAGGGATGGTTCTGAAGGGCATTTTTATTTGAGCTGTTTTGGAATTTTCTTTCAGAATTTTTTTTTTCCAAGCAGAAATTTATATTTTCATTTTTAAAAATTGCACTTCTTAGGATGAAAATGGTCAATTCTGGCTTTGCAACTTGTTTTGAGGAAGATGTGAAAAGTGCCAGGAACTAAAGACTTCCAGCACTGTGAATGTGGAGAGCCTTGGAGGCTGCCAGCCTCAGAGCAAGTCAAGGTCCCACGTTCAGCCCCTTTATGGCAGAGCTTCCTGGCCTTGCCTGCTGCCGCTGAGCTGACATTTCCAGGCTTCCTGATTCTGCTGTAGGGCACTAAGACAGAAAATACAGACCAGTACTTATATTTAATTTTGTCAAAAAAAATTCAGATTCAGAGATAAGAATTTTGGAGGTTTTTTGTGACTTGGGACAAAAACTTAACTGCTTGTCAATCCAGCTTTAATTCTGATTAGCACTAAAAGGAAAAATGTTGAGTAACCCTTGAATTTTATTCCTACTGCAATCATTGTCACAGGCCTGACTATACTCCTAGAATGTTATTTGATTTTGTGCTATGCTTGTTAGGCAAAAAATATAAGCTTATGCGCTGCTGGTGTTTGGAGAAACAGACAAAGACCTATTTTTGTTAAAATGAAACTAGAAGCCAAGCCTGTGTACAACAAATGTGCATGGGATACTTGCTCTCAGGAAATTCTAGGCATGATTCATAAAACACAACTGAAACCTTTATTGTATGAACACAAGGAACCTGGGAGAAAAGTGGATGAAGAGCTGCTAGTCCAGAATGTGAAACCAGAGAGGGCAGAAGTAAAAAACAGCTACTGTAACTGAAGCATAGGTGTAGGAGTTAGAAGAACTGACAAACATAAGGTTGAAGGTGCCAAACTGAACACTAGTAATGACAGACACTGTGAATAAGAATTAATATAAATAAATCTAATCTAAAAAAGTCCTTCTCTGATGAAGAATGATGGTGCAAGTTCATTGGGATTAATGTTGGAAATCTCTGTGAATCCTTTTTATTAGATTTGGAGATAAGCAAAGATCTTGATAATTTTATTTGAGACAAATACTACCGTAAATATATGTCATTATGGGAGACTATAACATCGAATATCCAATCTATGAATAAGTTAGTTAGCCTTGGATGGGGTAGCTCTCAGCTGACAATCAACTGAATCTGTGAGAGATGAGAGTCTTTTAGACTTTGTTTGGGCAAATAGTAAAAGCCATCATAAAACAGCTGGCCATGAAAAAAGAACAAGTGATCATGAGTGGCTTTACTTTAAATGGAAGGACAAACAAAAGCAGAACTGCAATGCAGGCTCTCATTTTCAGATGGGTGAACTAAGAAACTCTTGGAGCTAGTTAATGAAGTCAAATGGACTAAAAAGATAAGGAACTATACAGGAGACCTGAAATGGTTTTAAAACAACACTATAAATAGTTAGAACAATAAACTTAAAGGAAGTGGTGTTCAGATGTAATCCAGTGAATAAAGAGCTGAAAAAGGATATCTGCTTATGGGGAAGAGTGGGGAAAAAAAGGAGGCTAAAATTCAGAAATTATAGGGATAAGGCAAGAAATATCAAAAGTCTACAAGCTACTTTATAGAAGACTAATACAAATCATAGGAAGTTCTCTAGCTACATACATGAAAAGGGAATAAAACCAGAGAGGTAGAACTGCTATGACACAAGATGATAGAAAATAAAATAAAATAAATACAATAAAATAAAAATAGAATAAAATAAAATAAAATAAAATAAAATAAAATAAATAAAAGAACATAAAAAATAAAATAAAATAAAAGTCTGCATAAAAGCGCCAAAACTAAACAGCTATTTTCCCTCAGTTTCCAGTAAAAGTTTTGAAGCTGAATACCAGAAAAAATGCACAACCAAAACAGGGGAATGAGAATGAAAAGGATCACAACCCAGAGAGATTCAGAAAATTCACTGAGTTTAACATCTTGTTTAATGGGAACAGTAATCTACCTCACAGAATTCTAAAACTGAGATAAAACAAACATTTCGATTCAAAATGTTGCTGAGGCATGATGTATACCCAGTCCTCCAGGCATTAAAGCTCTTTTCAAAATATGCAATACTTTGACTTATGTCCCTGTTTTGTATGAGCAAATTTGAAGTTGATTATATGAGTTCATTAGAAGGGGTTCCCTGATCACTGAATTATGAGGTATTTTGGCTTGGCGATAAAGGATAGTCCCAGTCCCTCATTTCCACCTTCACAGTCAGTAAGTGGCTTTGGAATGAATTTAGTTCCCATTTTGGGACACTTAGTGGAATTTGCTGAGGGGCAAATATTTTGAATGTAGTCCTGAGTGCTTTCCACTCTCACTTGACAATGTCTATATAGCTGTGACCATGTTTTGATGTTTATGTTGTTCTTACAAAGTTGGGATTAATATGGAAATTGCTGTGAATCCTTTAGGTTAAATGAGATGTACTTACAAAATTCACTTGTAAATCTACAAATATGTAATCTTTACATGGTAATGGGCACTTGAAGGCACAGTTTTGATAGCTATTGAATGATACAATGAAATTCAATTTGAAGGCTCCTAGTTCTAGATCAATCCTGCAGCCATGAGTGACAAAGTGTTCTTGCATTACAAAATCACCCAGTACCTCAAGTGCATTCCAAAAATATTGCATAATTAACATGTTACCTATGGGGTTTTTGCCAAATACTCTGTCTTTCCACAACTAGCATAAAAACACAAGGCCAGCATACATTCTGGTTCTGTGCTTTGGCTGATTTGGCAGCAAGATTCTGTGCCCATGCCTGATCTAGAACCTACCTGTATTTCTAGGAACTGGACGGTAAAGGCCTAGTGTGCCAAAAAGACACATACAAAATGATCAGAACAAGATATAATGTAAGCCAATATAAAAATAATTAAAAATCAAAACAAAACAAAACTCTGGGAAAAAATCTTGATATATATGATTGTCAACTCTAAGATAGTACAGCCAAGTCTCACTTTTTCATTTTATCTAATTCAGAAGCCCTTGGTGTCTATTCAGGATATAGAGGTACCCTGGTAGGTGTTTTGATTCTCATTAGCTCTTTGCAGCACTCCACTGCCAAGAAACACCAGAAGGGATCAGAAATGCAGGTTGTTGAATATCCAGACAAATTCATGACATTGGATAACAAAGTTGCCATAGTTATTAGTTTCCAGTATTGCATTTACAGTTGAATGGGAAAAGCAATTCAGTGTTATCCACCTCTGGAACAGCAACTGGCAATTAAAACAGAAAATTTTATAGGTCTGTAATTTTTGGAAAATTAGTGGAATCAGAGTTGACATAATGAAATCCGTGTTGGAATTTTAATTTAAACTCAAAGTTTATTTTTGTCAGATTTAAAAGAACATCTGGCTCTTCAAGTAGTTCAAGGAACACTCACTGTAGAAAATAAAATGCTTTGCTACCTCAACTTAAAAAAATGATATGTTTAGATTTCTACTTTCTAATATTTCAGTTTGTGTTACGTCTGGAACCCAGGGAGATGAATCAATAGTATCAAATCTTCCCTCTGTGAGAACCCAGAGAGAACATACTGTTATTATGAACCAGCTGCAGAAGCAGAACAAATGCCTGGTTTGTCAAAATTCACTGGAGCAGAAGCCTTCAGCAGCTTATTTAATCTAGCAGGATTTATCAAAACATGCTTCAGCAAGAGTTACTTATGAGTAGCACAAGTTGTTCATTCTAGTATTCTTCAGCCAAGTTAGTGTTAACATCCATCTGATGATTTAATGTGGAGAAGCACTGCTACTGCCGGATAAGATGGCTTCACAAATATCTCAGTGGCAATCATGCACATATATATGCTTTTAGCTTCTAAGCTCATCATCAGTCTGTCTGTCAATTAGAGTAAAATGGTTTTAAGCCTCCATCTTTTTCTTCCAGTTGGACTCCAGTCTCCCTGACCTAGGTAAGAGCTTCTGCTTTACATCAAAGAATAAGCCACGTTCTGAACTCTCTTCTCATACCTGAAATGAAGTAGTTAGACTACAATAAAGCATGTGTCAAGGACAGTAGAGAAAAATAGCTGCTGCAACAAGTCTGTAAAAACATGTCACTTCCACCAAATATCTCTTCAGCAGATGCCAACAAATCCCTATCTGTTGTCTCCCACTCAGATGCTGTGGTGCCTGTAGTGAGAAACTGTTAGGAAGACAATTCAGAATTGAGATTAAATTTGTTGCTGCTTCTTAAGGTACTTTAAATGGTAACTGGAAAACATGAGCTGTAAAAGTTGAACTAGCTACTACTTAGAGACTGTTTGTTCTGTTCTGCTTATTATCCATGATGGCAGCAAACAAATTCCTCTCTACATTAATTCTGATGATGAGTTCTCCTATGATTATGAAATCCAAGGAATGATTTCACCACACAATTGTCAGATTTAATTTAGTGTAGCTCTTTCTTAAAAAAAAAAAAAAAAAAAGGGGGGTTCTCTTTTCTTCAGCTAGATGAACACTAGCTGTTTCAAATATACTTACACCACTGTAAATCATTTTCTGCCATTTTTTGTTGTTAGGAGCATCAAGAGCTCGTAAATCAGTGGACTTTTCACATTTTTAGGATTATCTCTAGAAAATCTTTATAACCCTTAAGCTGACTCCCACAAGAGTGTTTACCACACTTAAATGTCTTATGGGATAGTCTGTCTCCACACACTGAGATCACATGGCCAACCACTTCAAATGTACATTAGAGAAATCCCTGATGTATTTGTTCTTAGTAGGACTTCAGTGTCTGCCACCTCCTGCCACCAGAGAATTTCCATGGTCTTTGAGGCAACTTAAGGAGAAGTGAGAGTTTCTTAATGTGGCTGTGTGACAACACACTGGAGATGTTACAACATTGTCTTGCAGGACTTAAGTTTTGTTCTCAGTTTGATGCCTCCTCTCTTCACAGTCTCATCCAGAGTCTTCTAAAACCCTTAAAGCCTTTGATAATCTGTGGTTTATTTCATCATGTGGGCGTGCATCCTATAAATGGTTCTTCTTAGTGAATTACTTCATCCAGTGCAGACAGAAAACGCCTAATGGTGATGTTAGCTAGTGTTAGCAGGAGCTGGTTGATAGGTGCTTTTTATCTTTTTTAGATGAAGAGTAGAAACAAAGTCATCACAAGTCCTATGGACCTTACAGCTACCAATAACACATTTTTTTTCAAGAGAGTGTTAGGATGACCTGGATTATTGTTACATGGAACCAATGGATCAGAAAAGGAGGAACCTAACACTGAACTCATGAGAGAGCATTGTTAGTAAAACAAGAAAGGTCTTCAGAGAGACAGAGGATTTCATTAAAGATCCTGGCCTGAAAAATCTTGCTGGACATGGAGACTAGGTGAAGACAAAGTACAATTATTTCCCCATTTGGGGGAAGAGAGTGGATAAATGAAAGGCAATTCATAACATAGGAAGAAAGGTAAGATAAAGGAAAATAGTTAAATCAACATGAAGAGTTGCCCTCCTTAAATATTTATGACTTAGACTGATGAGATTCTTATTCCTGACAGACAACTTGCAGACTAACGAGCTTTTAATTGTCCTTGATGCAATTAAGGGTGATGGTCTTTTGCTAAATCCTGAGTTTCAGCCATAGTTTATGTAAGTCGTTCACATTACTCAACCTATAATGATGTACTTGGCTTCATTGTTTGTGGACTGGTTCTCATTTATCTGGCATTACATTCTAAGATTGCAATGACTCAGATTTCCTTTAGTTTTACAACAAAAAGCACTAGCATGTATTGCATGAGGCATCTCAAATTTATTCACTTGTTTGTGGTCTTCTTGTGCAGGCTTCTCAAGCAGGTGTATCCAGACACATACCTCTGCATTCAGAGGATAAATAGGAGCTCCCTGCTGTCATGTCACTATAGTGACTCCTTTGCTGTATAAAGACTGACTTATATTTGAAGTTCTAATATAATTTGAAATTTTTAAGTCCAGAATGTTCCTGAGAAATTATTTAATGATAGTTCTTTATTTTTAATAGAGATTGAGATCTATGTCTGTCTTCTTAGAACTTTTTCTTTTAAAGGCATGGAGAGAAAACTGTACTCAAACTATACTATGTAGGACAAAAAAATTGCATATAATCTACTTGGCAGTACAAACCTTGCTTAACCTTTATTCAGCCAAAGCACTGCTAAAGTTGATGAGTCTTTTACCTGGAGCAGGAAGGCAGGAGTTGGCCACTGTGGTGTTACGGTATGTTTTCACTTATAAAAAAAGAACTGCTATGTGTTTTAATTGGCTTTAAGTCAATTAGCATTTTTGCTGTAAGCAATAAAAGGGCTATCCAAATGTTCATGTTGATAAAGTGAAATGGATTCAAGAATTTTAATAGACTTTGGGGTATGACTTTTATGTATATTCAGACAGCAGAAACAATGGTGTAAACTTCAGTATATGCTAACCAAAGCATGTACTCATATTCCCTCGACAGTCTATACTTCAACTGCTTCTGCATGCCCATGGCTTCATTGTCACTGGGTCTAGCTAGGATTATTAAAATTAAAATGATTAAAATTAAACCAGAGAGTCAAGTGTATGCTATTGTCTTACCTTCACTTTGTCATCCATGTACACAACCAGATTACAATATGCCTAGGAAGAAAAAGCCTAAAGAAAGAAAGGATGAACTGTAAGTAGGTACAGGGATTTTGGAAAAATAGAATGATCTGCTGGACCTGGAAATAAGATGGAATTCAAAGGGACCTTGAATTTAATTCCTAGTCTCTAGATTCCTATGGACACTCCTTTGGGCCTATCACTCCAAATTGGTAGGTGGCGGGGAAGAGGGTGGAAGAGGACACTGAAAAGACCTAGCAGAGACAGATGATTTTTGAGAGAAGAACGCCTGTTCTTCTACTTTGGATGGAGAATATTCTTCCCAGGACTTCAATAACCAGTAGGACCTAGCTAGCAGGCTTTGCTCAGAGGCAATGTATAATGATTACAGAGGACTCTGGATTTGACTGACTGTGAGAAGCAACCCAGTGAAGCCTGAGAAGTCACATTTTGGTGACAAACAGATTTTCTTTGCACTTGCAAAGACTCAGTCACATAAGAGTTTGAGTTCTACATATAATTAAACTAGAGTATTTAATCATTCTCTGTTATGTTCAGCTACAGTCTCTAAATAATAAAAAAAAGTAATGAAAAAAACAACAAAAAAAAAAAACCCAAAGAGATGACCTTGGGATCCTGAATTACACACTGCAGCAGCTGGATGTGGAAAGCCAAAATTTTGTGGTCAGGGTCTGCAACAGCTCATCCTCTGTGGATAAAGAAAGGGACAAACCTACACAAAATACTCACCAGGAGGTTTTCTATAAAGTCTGTGTTGAAATAGCTCTATCTTAGTTATACATGGAGAGATTTATCATTGACAACAGAAATTTAAAAAAATCTGTAAGATGATCTAATGATCATTTTGTCAAGAGTCTAAGACATTTTCATGTTTTCTGATTATTGCAATGGTTTTAATAGAAGTTGTGTGTTTCTTCAAATATCAAAACATGTTCTATCTTCCTGCAGTGGCCAAAAAATTAACTAGGAAATCATAAGTCCTCCTGACCACGGAGAAACCTTGTATGTATGCCTGCAAGCTGTTGTTGGCTTATTCTCTTCCCTTCTATTTTCTTTTTCCGTGGTACCCTCAGCACTGACTGCTGAAAACCAGGCAGAAAAAAAACAATTTTTCTTTTCTTTGAAGAAATGGCCAATAACAAAGATAAATGTGGAAGACTAGATGGCCATTGCCCTGATTAATTTTGGCAGTTCACAATAATCTTCTGTAAAATTCAGTTGGTTCCTGGAGTTTGACTGTATGTCGTAACTGATGCATTTCTTGGGGTCCTAGCTCCAATTCACTCAATCAACCCCCTAAGCAACTCCAAGGATTCCAGATCTCTTTCTCCAGGGCACACTGTTCCAAAACCAGTATTTGTTTTCTCAGAAATTACTTTAGTGGCATCCCAAAAGAAACTTTACGTCCCCACATGTGAATTTATAACATAGATGATCCTGAGATTTCAATAAGCAATGCAAAGTGATGCTGATGAAAACAATCAGCTTTGAAACTGTTAAGGTATAGAACACAATGGATCTGTAGCCAGTGGAAAGGCTTCCCCTTCCCTTTCCAAGGTCACTTCAGTTGGCCTCAGATTAGGCATCACAATTATTATTTTCCCATGAGGACAATGAGGAAGGTTTGCATTCCTCATTCCATTATGCAATTCACCTTGACATGCTTTTTATATTTGAAACTGTCCCAAAAATGTAAAATATGATAGTCTTGTTAAATAGATGTTTTATTTTCAGAACAGCATTAACAGGAACATTAGAGTTTCAGGAAAAACAATAAAAGTAAAAACACACATTAGATAATGTAGTTTAAAGAACCTGCAAAGAATTAGCTGGAACTGTAAATACACTCAGATGGACTGTAATAATTTTGAATCAGAAGGAGAACACTAAGACTCAGATTTCATATGGGCAAAACTCTACTTTCCTAACTCAAATAAGTAGACCCACAGGGGTCTATGAACCAAGAGAGGAATAATTTTGTTCATGCAGGGCTTACAGAGAAGAGGAACATCTCCTGTCTGCATATTCTATGCTCTTTCTTCTTAGGACAGACATGAAAGCTATCCTTCCAACAGCAATTACTTAGAATCCCATCTTAACCTGCCTCCTTTTTGAGCTGACTGATTTGAAGTGAGAGGGGCCAAGAATGGTGAAAATTTAATGGAAAGTACCATCAGTCATCCCAAGTAGAACTGTAGGGTTAGGAAACTAAGGCAGCTTTGTCCTAGGAGACAGAGGACCTCCAAAGCAGAGAAGTTTGTGCAAACACCAGTCCCAAAAGCAATGTCACCACATTGTCATAAAATCCTCCCAGTTTTCTGCAGCTCTGCTCTCTACTACATGCAAAGTCAAGACTCAGAAAGATACAACACATTGCTGTCTTACAGGTACAGTTCCACCCAGGAGAGGATCGGTTCCAGTGGGTTTAACTGTGTCTAAACTTCACATAATGTGAGGTCTCCACCCATGGCTAGTTTGGCTCACTGGAGAGGAAGCCGTTGTAAGATTCAGATGTGAACACCAACTTTGATCTTAAACTATGGAATTTGAAAAAAATAAATTTCGTTATTAAGGATACTTTATGTTTCATTCCTGTAACTTTAAGGGGGTTTCATATTATACAGAATTCTGACTAGTAGCAGCTTGTGGACATTTTTTTCAAACTGTATCATTTTGCAAGTTTTCCCTCCCTCTATAACACCAGATAAAAACATGCAATTTTAAATAAATCCTATAACTCTATGGCTTTTCCAAATAGTAGCACAAAGAACCATTTGTGAGATTAAAAATTAATATAAATTCTGAGTCTAGCAAGATCATTTGAAAGAAATTATCCTCTACCTTATCCTTTATCAAACAAAGTAATTATTGAAATTAAATCCTTTATTAAAAATATACAAGACACAAGTGCCAATAAACACCAGAAATACAAAATGACTCCAAAACAAAATAACACTTTCCATGTTGAAACTCCTTTACAGCATAATAAAGACTAGGAGAAGAGCTATCAAAATAACCTGCTGTCCTCTCTTCATGTTATATTCACTAATATAACCTGACCTGCTTTTCAGAAAGAAGGGAGCACTGGGGCATTCTGGGGGGTGCAGAGTGCAAGTGGTTATCCTCATGAACAGACATCAGAGTTCATCTCTCAGTCCTACAGATTTTGATGTGTTACTGGAAGGGCCAAGGCCACCCTTACAGCACCTGCTCCTTGGATGCAGATCTCTGACCACACCTCACAGCATATTCATACTTGAAAGCTCCTCTTTAATAAGAGCGCCTATTGCAACACAGAGGAGATATGGGACTGTATTATCCCTTAGTCTAGTCCAGGATGCTGACAAAAATGGCATACCCTGTTCTTGGGTGAAGCTTCAGGCACACAGAGAAACCTCCATGATGTCCTACACAGAAACAAATAGAAAGAAGAAAAAGAACACTGATGTGAAAAAAAAGTCTCTCCCTGTATCATGTGTCCTCCATGCACAAAACCATCATAGTCCAATGACAAAGCAAAGATGAAAAATGATGATCTTTGAAGATAACACATCCACATCAGAATGGGAATACAGAAGTAAGAAACACATAGTTTTCCCAAAGAAACACACATCAAAAGTGAGTCTCTTTCTGACAATATAGAGTTTGCAGCAGAAATACTAATGCCAAAATATTCTGATACCTGTAAGTTTTCAGTAGGCATACTGGTCTCCTCTTTCCCCTGGATCTTTCTCAAGAGACAGAGATTCTTAGTGATAAGAAGCACTGCATTATGAAAAATAAAAGTAACTGAAGAGGTCTGCCTAAAATAAAGTAGCAACACAAAGCTGAGCAATCATATGCATGAAAGCTCGCAAGGCAGTTCAACCTTTCCAAGGCTAAGATATGAAAGCCTTATTTAAAAACAAAACAAACAAACAAACAAAAAACAAAAAAACAAACACAAAAACTAATGGAGCATCAAAAGCAGACTTGATTAAATTTGTTCACAAAGCTCTTGGAATGATTCTAGCTGGAATCCCAATCTCTAAGCTTTTGGCCCAGAGGAGAGAACACCAGTAAACCCATGCAAGCTTTTGCAGCATTTTGCTTGTACAGTCTGATCAGAGTGTAGCTTGTAGTATCCAAACACAGTTAAGCAACATTTGATTATGATTATTTTATTTGATTTTCTGAAGTATTTGCACAATATTCTTGTTACTTTGAAGATACCTCACTTCAAGCTGTTCAGCTTTTATTCAACAAATCCAAACACTATTTCTTTTTATGAAACACTGTAAATATAGACAGCTGTAAATTAAGTTGCTTTGGAACAGAGAAAGCAATTTTAAGAAATGCCAGTTGATATATCTAGCTTTGAAATCACTCTCCACGGGAAGGAACAGAACTTTCCCTATGTTCCTGCCACAATGGGAAGCAAAAAGGCTAATTCAATTTCAGGCCAGAAAAAAAGAAAATAACTATGTGTTTACAGTATAACACATGCTAGTAGGTAGAAGAGATACTTAGGAAAAGAAGAATTGTGCTTATGACCACAAAACTTAGGTGTTAGCATAAGTATTAGCAGTACACTCCAATTTTTTAAAGTTATGAATCAATTACTGTAGTACTTATTAGAATATATGCTTTAACTACTCCTTTACCTAAAATAATCACTTACAAGCTTGTACTATTAGTTAAACACCACAATGTTTTTGGAACTATCTATCTTAATTAAACTAAGTAATTAAATAATTATTTGAGAAAGCACATATATTACTGTACTGATATGAATGGGTCTGTTAATGATATGAGCTATTCTTGCTCTTAATATGGCTTTCATACACTGAACCATCCAACCATTTCACTCCAGATAGACCTGAAATGTATTCTTCTGTATGGGCTGCTTATTATTAAAACCTTACCACAAGCAAAGGTTTTGGAACAGAGGTTTCCAAACTGGTTTGCTGAGCAGAGCTTGAAGAGTTCCCCAAACAATGGTGATGGGTTACCTGAGTTGAAGCACTTCTACACAAGCAGTTCCAGCTGATCACTGCTGTGTGCTGCAGAGGTCACCTCTTGGCAGCCTGTGTGATTTGCAGCTTTTGCTGCAAGAATACAACCAGCACTGGAACCGCTCTTCAGGCTCAGCACATGGGAGCAGGGCCAAGGCAAGGCAGCTTGCTTGGAGGAGGGAGTCAAGATGCTCTGTATAGGCTTAAAGGTACAATAGCCTTGGCAAGGCAGCTGAGTCTGAATGGGAATGCACAATGAGAAGACAGGACGTTTGTGGTGAGGTCCTGGCATTAGAGGTTTGCAGGACAAAGATGGCAAGAAGGGGAGAGAGATGTTAGACTTCCATTTCACACACACAACCTGCATAAAACAGGAACAAACAGATTTTTAAAAAGCCATCTGATAAAAGAAAAAAACAGAAGGCCAATTGGAGGATATATGTAAAATGTTATTTGTTCAAAACAAGTTGTAAACCAGTCCTAGAGCGTGCTAGTCAAGTGGGTAAACTGCTGAAAGGTAAGAGCCCTAGAAAACCTGTAATCTTATTTCCACAACACTGGCAAAGAAATTTTTATTCTAAGTTTGTCATTACAAGCTATGTAAGTGCAAGAACTTGTGTAGCAAATTAAGTATCTAAAAAATTCAGTAAGAAATTTTGCTCAGAAGTTGAAAGTGATTTCTGAAAATGCAACTCTATGGGCCCTAATGTGTATGATTCCACTGTCTACTTAGTGGAAAAGTTCCTATGGGTTTATACTCCTTTCCAATTGTCACTGGTATTGTTCATTGTGCTTTTGATCCTTCTTAGATGCATTTTTTGAGGCAATATAAAACAACCAGGCATGCTTTGTAGATTAATAACATATCTGAAAAATGTATAGCTAGGCCTCCATTAACCCAGTGCTCAGAATAGTATTAGTGTTCAATTTGAACAGCTGTTGAGAATAAATCAGTGATTCTAGATCTAGAGCACTATACTGCTCTAGCAGTATATATATATATATATATAACCTCAGAGGTTATCTCCTAGCATGTTTATGAGTCCTGATGATCAATACATCTACCTAACCACACCTGAAACTTCTAACTGCTCTACTATCACAGCACCATACTATAGCACTTGCTTATTGAAATGAAATTATTCATTAGGACATTACAAGTAAGAATCCCACTAGCACAAGCAGATTTTAATCTCCTTCTACCCAATCTGAACAGAAAAAAGACCTAGTATGAAAGATGACAGTGTAAAAACTGGTAGATTTTGATACCCAGACTTTCAATTACAGCCTATTTTCTAACACCCTTCCCTTTCATTTAAAGAAAATTATCTACAGAAGTTTTATTTTTGTCCAAACTCCTGAAATCCAAATAGCATGTCTCCTGACTAGATTTTGTTAGTTTTCTGCTTTCTGCTAAATTTCTGCCAGAGAGCATTGCTGCTTCTTTGAGATTATCAGCAACTTTTAGCCAGATCTATCAGCTGCAAGGAGACCTCTCAAGTCCTGAGTAATTTCTCCTCCACAAGCCATCTACTATTAAGTATAAAACTTGCTGGGACTGTTCCAAATTCCCTCTTCATCCCTCTGGGATGTTTCTTAAATCTCTGCACCAGGTTCTCAACAAAGGAATGAGCTCTTGGGTTTGGAATCAACAAGAATAAACTGTTTAGTTTCTTAATTACTGGGCTAGGCTCTCTCCAAAAGGGACTAAGTTTGGAATTCTTTTCCTGGCTACTTTTTCTAATCAAGAGCCAAGCATTTTCTGCTCCCTGGATGGGCACATAATTCTTTTAATTTCTTTTGGGCTTCTACTGTCTTTACTTGCAGCTCAGATCTGCCTTATATTCAGGAGTACTGTGCTGGCAGAGATATAACAACACTGTGACGACAGCTACCTATAGAGGACTCTGATAATTATCAGTGCCTTTTTGTTAAGGCACAGGAAATCAGAACTGCAAAAATAAGCTCTGGGAAAGTAATGGATAATAGAACACTAGCAAAGACAACAAATGTTATTTTTATATTCTAGCATTTATAGTCTTCACCAAGACTTTAAGCATTTAATTTGCAGCCTCCAAACTCCGCACCAATCAAGCTCAATTTATTCAAGTGCAAATCCCACAGCAACTTTTAGCATTGCATAAAAGTAATTTCCCATACAGAAGCCACAAGTGACTAGGATCAATTTGGAAATTTAAATACAATCTAGTTCATAAAAAGCCTTTCTTCACCAATTCAAATCCTTTTTGCTGGTCCTCCGTCAAAAGTCACTCAATTATTTGGTACTACAATGGCATTGCCCACTCATCCAGACTGTATACAAGTCTTCTGTACTTTCAAATTGATGAATTTTTTCCAGCCTTGAAGAAATTTCCTAGCCCTTTCTAATGGTCAGTCTGCAATTGGAGGTGCAGAAGCACAGATGACATTACTTTAAACCTGCGTTCTCTTCTTGTGTGTTAAGGTGTGAACTCTAAACTGGGAACACGCATTTGGATAGCTTTAGGATCCTTCTAGTTCCTACCAAATAGCTCGCTTCTATTCCATATAAACAACTGAAATAATCTAAGTACTTGAGAACATCTTCCATTCCCCAAAACCTGGATTAGATCACTTACTGCCCACTGGTGAATCCAAAGAGCGTTCCACACTGAGTTTTTCCTCTCTTTAACTATAGTCAGAAACAAAAGATATTACATATTTTGCTCCCAATGTCTTACGTTGTCTGCTACAGGAGAAAGCTGTTAACTATCTTGAACTACTTGTGCATTAGGGATCAGGGTCAGCACATGTCCTCCAGTTTCTGTCATACTTTTAAAATTATTACCATAAAGGATGTCTAATCAGCTCATGATTTAATATCTTTTATCTTGTGATACACCATAAAATCCTAGAGAGTGACTTTCTGTCGATAACACACTGCTTTAAGCTAGTAATGCACCACATCAAATCTCCCAAGTTTTCTGTTATTTTGGAAAATATAAGAGCGTATGTTGAGAACTGTAATTACAATTGCTGCTTCCTGCTTTTTCAGTTCTCTCTTCCAAGGCATCATCTAGATCTCTGACTCACGGCAGATTCACAGTTCTTGTCCTCCTGTGATTAACTTCGCAGCGTAAGCTGCAATGAACCCAGTATCCTTGGTCTGGTTTCTGCCTGACTGATTCTTGGTCAGCCTCAGTATTCTCAACCATAAGTCTCTCAGGAGTACAGCTCTCCTCTACAGAGCAAAGATTTTAATTTCAAATGCCAGTGCATTCACTGCCACAATCCAATGCTAGTTTTATGCACTTGCATTTCTACTTAGAATAGGATCATAGAATCATAGAATTGTCTAGGTTGGAAAAGACCTCCAAGATCATCGAGTCCAACTGTTAACCTACTTCTTTTACTTTGGTTTGAGAAACCTCCTCATGTAGAGTTGGCCTTTTCCATATGTTGTTCCATTGAGCTTAGAGGATCATTTTGCCATGATTAAGCAGTATTCTGTGTGTGTAATTGCTGCAGAATTCCCCCCTGACATGTTCACCACATCCTTCCTCCCCCACTCTGTGTTTTCTTTTATTCCTCACACACCCTATAAGCTACTAAGCTGCCAGCCAGGGGAGAAAAAAAAGTCAGTATTTCACATATACTTAGAGCTTCAAAAAGGCTACATCATCAAAGAGTATTCCAAATTGTAAGATTTATGGACACCATTGATTAATTTTGAACAAGACAGGACAGATAAATTGCAACTACATGAAAGCAACCACCAGATAAATCTAAAACTAAGTGCCTTAACTAGGTAATTTCACATCATTGCTTTTATTTGGTTTAATCAAATCTGAAACAATATCAGCCAAGAGTGGGAGGAGAAAAAGAAATTTAGATTCCTTTCTTGAAACTGAAATTTTTGCTAATTTCTCTTCTAAAAAGCTTTCATGCTTAGAGAAATCAGAATCTTAGAAATGGGAATAAAAACCTTGTTCCAATACTCCATTGGCATACCATTTTCAAAAAGAACTTGGAGGTGTATGTGTCAAGCACTTGCTTTAGGTAGGCTAGAGCCACTGAGAATGTTCTCTGTCAAAGGAAGACACTTTGACCATCAGAAATGAAAGCATTTCCAAAGTCCTAGGAGGAAGTCAAGGGTTTTTTTTTCCTAGAAAATGAAATGCTTTTGCAAAAACAATCCTGTATTTGAAAATTTAATTTTCTATGAAAAACAAATATGACCAAAACCACTTGATCACTTCTGGCTGGACACATGGTGACATGTAGTGAATCTATTTGTGAAGGCTTCTGACTTACTGTGTTGCTCCCTTGATCATCAAAACTTTGCAGATATCCATTAACTAATAAATCTAGGAAAATTTAAAAATACATTCCTTTAAAAAAAAAGTAAAAATATGTAGAAATATAAACTGGACAATATTGAATTCTCAGGCATGAAGAAAGCAAGATTTTTTTCTGGGCATTGCCTTGCAAGAGCAAAACCCTCAAATATTCTCTGAAGCAATTAGAAGGATCATACTTAAGAAAACTATACACTCACTCTGTTTAATGTATGAAGTCATCACTTATTCAGAAACAGAAGCAAAGTAATACCATGTCAGAAAGTTTAATCTCTTCATTATTTGTTATTGTTGTGTTCTCTTCATTGAGGTACTAGCAAGGCATTTTATCATGCTTAATAGCTGTATTATCGGTGCATCCAGCACCACGACCATAGTTCAAGTTCTAGTGTGCTTGGTGCTGCACAAAATTTAACAAAAATACAGTTCCCTTCACAGTCCTACAGTTTCATAATTTGGATAAGATCCTAAGAATACAATTCCCATTTAATTCAATGGTAAGCACATAACTAAAACCCTGTGCAAGGCATTGAACATTTAGCACAGTATTCACTAAGTAGATCCAGATGATGGGCCAAATCCAGCTCTGATGTAGGTGGGCAAAATGCCACTGAAATCATTTGAGTTGCAACACTAGAGCTGAATTTGACCTTATATTTTTTGAACATGATGCCAAATGACTGCAAAAACAATGTAGTTTTTACTCAAGTGCAAATGAATGCGGTGGTTTCATCCTAGCCCCTGGAGGACATGTATTCAGAGCACAAAAGCATCACACAGTTTGGCACAGCTTGTAACTGCTTTTCTGCAAAGATCCAGGACTAGAGTGTTCAGGGCGTTGCAGGTCATGAGCAAAGGAGGCGAAGCAGGATAGCTGTATGGACATGGCTGCACACTGTTTGCCTCTTGCTAACCTCTTGCCAGCACTCGTTTCCTCATTTTCATCATTCACTTTAATGTTTCAAGAACAACAGCAGCAATTATTTTGAAGTGTCAGTGGATGTGCATTGTTCCTCCCCAGGGCCTACTGAAAGGCAACTCTATATCTTTGTATTTATGCTGGTAAAACTACAAGATGAATTTGCCTTAGTGTGGCTATTAACACTTGGCCTGTGTAATGTTTTACCTTCAAAGATGTCAAGGATCTTTCTGAAGGCAAATTTATAGAATGCAGTGATAAATGGGAGCAGCATTTATAATACATGTACTTGTTAGCCATTCATATTTTCATATTTAGACTTTGGCTTTCAGAATTAGTAAGCATAAGGAAATTTTATTAGCTTCCTTGAGAACTATATTCACTCTATGCTTCCAGGGACCTCATTCAGGATATAAATCCAAGCCTTTAAGTTCTTCAAGTCACTGGCAACATCTTTAATCAGCACAAATTTTAGCACTTTAATTACCACAAGACAGGTAACAATTGAAAAAAAAAAAAATCTAAGTAGCCTGCAAAAAGGCTGCCTCGATCATGAGATTCAGCAACTAGTTAGTAGGAATGTAGACAAGAAGGGTTCAAAATTCTGACTTAAACTTGTGCCTTCTCACTGCTTGTGAGGGTATTGAGTAAATTTAGCACCAATGTCCCCTGACTGCTGCTTTTCCTATTTACCTTTTCTGTCTTGAGGGTAATAAGAAAAAGCAGAAAGCTTTCCATAGGAAAAGGAAAAAAAAGACACAAAAGTATCATGTCAGGGGAAAACTTCCTCACTTTGAATATGAGGGGGAGATTGGTGTCTAACAAGTTCAATATTCAATAGAGGAAGAAGATGCAAGCCTTCTGGTTTTGCTGGTATTTCATAAGAACAACTTTTGTTCTGCTCTTTGTTCATCTCATTTGTACTCTTCCAAACTGTACTGACATCAAAGAGACTTCCCTGAAAGAAATCACAAGGATAACACCCCAGGGCCATAGAATAGCTGAAGAAATAATCTGCAGTAGTACTTGTTCTCTTCTCACATAGAAAATGTGAAAGATAATTTTTTCCTCACAACCTTCTCCTCCACTTTATTAGCAGTTTTTATCACCAGTTTAATTCTTCCTTCCAACATTCTCTGATTTGTTCAAATGAGATATTATACCAGTGTTTGTTTTGCAGCTGTGTGGATCCCATACTACCCCAACCTGCAGACCAAATCTACAAAGCAAGCTAAAAAACTGAAGTAAACCCAAAACAGGTGATACCAATGTGAAGTGAGCAGAAGCAACTCTTTAGTCACCTAGATAAACTATTAAGGAGCAATTATGAAAAACATAAATGGAAGCTGAGGATTTATCAGGAACTTTCCCACAAGCATGTGAAATTAAAAGTCTAAGTTCATTAACCCAGTTTTGACCATCTTGACTTACTACTCTTCAGGCTTCAGATTTGAACTTTTAAACTGCTGCTGAATAAACATTTTAGATTTATCTTGTGACAGGTGGCAGATATACTTTTTCTTGCTCTTTTCATTCCAACAGGTATCAAAAAATAGATACAGAAAACATAATGGAAAACAAGCAATATATTTCTCTATGAGCCAAAGCGTAGGCTTTTAAAATAAAAAAATGTGCAACATAGTGCTTTTAAAAACGTACTTTACAACCTTCTTTTTTTTTTCCTCTAACTCATTTTTTCTTACAGCTGGGATGTCTGGAAAACTGTAGTAAACTGGCTTCCAATTCCAGTAAGCCCCCCTAGGAAAGCAGCTTTCAGTTCCAGGAGAAAATTTTTACTTCGTGGATAAAAGACTTCCAAGTTCATGATCCAGAAACAGCCAAGAGCACTTAAAAGTCAACAACATCATAAATTAGCTAAGTAAAACTAAAGTACTGAAGTATCTGAGGTTGATTTCAGGGATATCAAATCAGAATTTACCTCAGACTTCCAAACCCTATTTAATTTTCTTATAGAAATTCTGTCTCAAAAACCAGTCTGTACCAAAATACTACATCCCACAAAACCCCCCACTGAAACCTTGAACAGGCTTTTGCATTATAAAGGCCAAACTTTTTTTCCCCCTTGACCATCTTTTGGCTAAATCAGACTTCAAATAGAGAGCTTTTCTGGGAGGAATTAAAAAACACTCACAAACTACCCCCATTTTAGATTTACTTTGACATTTCATAAGGATGTTAGAGCTAAGTCTAGCCAGCTCTTGGGTGGAAGACTTCCAACCCAGGATTCTGCGGCATGTCGGGCTGGTGGATAGGTCACATTCTTTCCTCCAGCCATACAACTGATGTCCTAATATGGTGCTAGGTGGCACTATTCTGTGAAGAGACTCTTTTCCAAACAAAATGTAACTCTTCATCACTAAATACCACTGTACTGTTTGACGAAAGTGTGGTGTTAACCCATTCTTTGGCAAATCCAGGGCATGAGCTACCTTAGCCCCACAGCCATTTCAACCAGCCTGTTTTAGTTCAGCTCATACATCAAACTTCATGTACTGCTGCTGTTAGAGAGGATATAGGTTTTCAAGTATATTTTAAAGAGCTTTTGCTTTCTAAGTAGGGTCCCATGAAAGTTAAGGAAACCTTTGAAAACATTCAATAGAGTATTCATTTGTAAAAGCTCTGTGAGATCCTTTAGAAGAAAGGTTCCAGATCTATATGAAGAATATTTTAATGAGACAAAATTTAAAATCCTTGCCCTGTGCTGTAGGTAATTCAGACTCATGCTGCCCTACTCGCTAATCTGCTGATTGCTGTAAGAATATATGGATGATTCTTTCTTTGCAGTGTACCCTTCACACCTTCCTTCTTCCTCTTTCTTTCTGGGCATCACTGCTGTACAAGGATCCATGAACAAGAATTCACTGAGACAGGACACCTGTTTCTTTAGGGGACTGAAAGCCAGAAACTTGGACTATAGTATCAAATATGCCATTAACGTCCTGTGACAGTTTTAATCTGTGTGCCTCAGTTTCACCTAGAAGAAAATATAGGGCAATATTTTTCCATGCTTATGACATGTCTAGACATAACTAAACTGTGGCATCCAGATGTCTCTTATTATCTCTTCCATATTTCACAGATAAACAGTGTGTATATGGGCAAGCAGATTTGCTTTCCAAAAAATGTAAAGCAGGAATGAGGGGAAAAAAATCCCCTCTCCTTATCATGTAATCTTCCAAAATTTCTTTTGTGTCTTGGTGTTGCTGTCGCTTAATGTAGTACCACTTTCAGATAATGCTTCCATCTGTAGTCACTTGTAATTCCTGTGTCTCCCCAGAATACCCTTAGGGTTACCAATCTCTTGCATTTAGCTCAACTTCTTACTATAGTCCAAGATTTTTAAAAATAGCAATGCTGGGGACCTCTAATAAAAGAGAAGCTATTTTACATTTATTTCTTGCCATCCATTCTTACTGGCAATCTGATGACATTCTGAAAACATTTGGCATTAGGCAAGCAATGTGATTGGGCTAATTAACAATGATGTTCTTAAATACTGCACATTATTGAAAAAATCCTCTAATAACAGACAACCAGTTTTCATGATAGGAAAGTCATAGAACTCTGTAGACATTAAAGCTATATTTTCCCAAGCATTTCAGGTTCAGCTTATAATAATAGGATATCTGTTGAAGCTGCATTCCCAGGTTTAGACTGTCTTTATAAATAGAAAGGTATCAGATTTATCATGAACACTTTTCATGGAAAGGAGCTCCCTCTTCATTAACCGCCAAATGAAACAAAGGGACGGCAGAGTGAAATCCAGGGTGGGTAGAGTAAGTTTTGTTTTGTCCTTTTCCCACGCACCCCTCTCTCTTTGTAGCTTGATTGTTTTCTTATATATTCTATCCTGCAGAAGGGCATTTTGCCTTCCTCTTCCCTGGTCTCCACTTTGTCCATCTCACATGAAAGATAACAAGAATGGGCCGGGTAGCAAAGGCAGATCTTGCTATGGTTAAGAGAGCAGAAGAATTAGCGGGCAGTGCAGGAGCAGAGCCATGCCTTCCCTCCATAGTGCTGCAGCCTGCACAACTTCACCTCCCTTTTAGAGGGGCAGGTTATGGCCGGGAGGAGGGGCAGCCCCCAAGAGATACACTTTCACACTCCAGTCAATTTGCAGACATCAAACAGCTCCATGGGGTTGTTGTACTAACACTATCCCATTTGTTGTCGTCTTAGGCTCTGGAGAAAACTTTTGAGTAACGCTGAGTTTACTTAGCTGCAGAAAGTTTGGTGAACTTCAGTTCATTCTGAGGCCTGTTAACAGCAGGAAAAGTCCAGCCTACAGCTACAGAGGATTCACTGCTTGATGACATTAATAAGATCCAGATCCAAGAGGTAGAGACAGCTGTGATCTTCCGTATCCTCTGCCCTGCAGGGTGAGTATGCTAAAGCTTTTCATTCCCTTTATAATGTTCCCTCTCCCCACTCAAGTGCTCAGGGTGAGGGGAAAACAGGAGAAATTAGTGCCCTAATTTTGCATTAGCAAGAATTTGTAAACCTCCTCTGAGAAGATAAAGCTTAGAGAGGCTGCTGTAAAGATACTCCAGCTTCACCAACTTTTTAAACAGATATGCTCATTAAGACCAGAGAAACAGAAGCTTTTTACAAATAGCAAAATCAGGAGATGATAAACATACACATAAGGAGGCTGACACAGGGGGTTCTTTGATAAAGTCAAGATTCTGGAAATACAAACCACAGCAAAAAAGCTGAGGATGCATTAAACTCCAAACATACTTCATAAAAATTATTTCTATGTCTACATTGTGTATTACACTAACAATGTGTTTTTCATGAACAGATACAGATATTACCACACTGGTTAATGAAATGACTTTGTATTTTTACATAATATCAGCATCACAGCTGAAAAATATAACAAAAGTATCTGAGGGAGAAAAAGCAATGTGCCTCTTCAGCTTTTTTAGCTTTGTCTTTTCAAAAAATTCTTCCATTTCTCATGTGACCAATTACATTAAGCACAACAGTTTGCTTAGTGTCAAGTATCATTTACATATGAGTTATATATGAAACGACTGCATGCCACAAGCTATTCAGACTAAACAATTTACATTCTCTATTCAGAAAACAGAGAGGGCCCTATTCCGAAAACTGTGGCTTGTGGGTAGCCACTGATCACTGGTGGTATTTCTTTGAGCAGAGATTACAGGATTAAGTCCTAATCTGTGCACCTGACATCAAACCATCAAGGAAAATCCACACAGACAACAGATGTTTATCCTAAAGTTTAACAGCGACACACACAAACCACATCAGAGAAAACACAAGAGCCCTTTTGAACTGTATTTATTATTGTCAGGAAATATATACCTTTCATCTCATGTAATGGAATATTTTGGTTTATTAAATCTAACCTGAACAGGTGAAACAGTAAGAAACAGTTCAGTTAATAGCTTATCTTTTGAATTCATTGCTATAGTTAAAGGGAATAGCAACAGAAGGCACAACAGATAAAATGAACGCAGTTGTAAGTGACTGAAAGATATATTTGTTACTGCTTTAGACCAGTAGCTTCCAGCAAAATGTTTCTTTGGTGATTGACAGATGAAAAACTATTATCGCTAGAACCTTCCTAGTCATGGGTTGTTTTACTATCCTTATAAACATGATTAATTATCTGGTTTCAAACTAACTTTCATGGAATACACATATTTTACCATATAAAACTTAAGTTCAGAAGAAACCATTATCTCTAAACCAATATAATGTCTGTGTGGTTTTTGTCTCCCTTCTACAGTACTTGCATTTCCAAAATGTGCATGACCTACAAGGAATTTTAGCAGTTGTCTAATTCAAAGTTGCTATCCATGCTTGGCCTTGATTTTAATTATCTGAGTTGTGTGCCTGTATCATGCCACAGACTTGGGATCTCATTTAGGTACTGCATTGTTAACATTGGTAAAAAAGCATTGCTTTCAGAATTAAAGCAAAAGAATAAATAAGAATTTGAACATGCAGAAAGTTCAAATGCTGCAGATGGTTCCTATCAAAAGACTGTAATCTGGATATAGCTTTATTGGAAAGCTAAATATTTATAAAATAATTTGGGCTTGTATTTAAAGGTCATCTAATTAAACAAATAAGTAACATTAAATTAGTCACAAATGTTCTTAAAATATTGGTTTGTGCCATTTACAATTAGGCAGTAAAAAGTTGATTCCTACTTCTCACATCTGACAAAGTGTTACTTTTGATTTTTAAAGCAATAAGCGGTTTTAAGCTGTATCAGGCTACTAATATTTAAATGGGAATTGAGAATTGGCTTTGAGTCATATTTGGCATGATCTCCTACTTTTCCTCCCAACGGTAAAAATTATTGCTGAATTTCCCTCTGACTTTCACAGCAATGTTCTTTGGACACAACCAGACAAATTCTACCCAGATTTACACTCCGGAATCCCAAGCAAAGCCAGTAGGGGTGCAAACTACGGCCCAGCAGCTATCTGCCAAAAGGTGACACGCTGTGATGTGTCTGTTTGCCATCAGGATACCGCCGTGGTAAAAACTAATATTACAGTTATCCCAAACACCTTTTCAAAGCCACTGCTCTTACTTTGAACATTTAGGCAGTGTTTACTTCAGAGAAACACTAATCTGAATGTATGGAGAGTTAATTTGATCCCTGCAATTTAGCACCTTTGTAGCACAGCATTTGTAAAGGAACAGATAACTAAGCGGTTTCAGAGGAAGGATTTTAATGAGACAGGGAGATGTCTTTTTTTATTTTTTTTTTTTAAAGGATGGCACCAGTTGTGTCTAATCATTGTAGTACCTACTATTCTTCTGTTGGTGTTGACAAAGGCTATTTCAGCTTTAGGTAATACCTTCTTGATTCCTGCTACAGAAAGAATGATTACATACAGTCCTGCACTGAAATGTTTGCTCATTTGCCAAATTATGTGAAATTAATTAACAAATATGTACCAACAAAAGTGTTCCCCTAACTATAACAAGCCAACAAGCTATAAGAAGTTCTTAGCCCGATACAGCAACATTTTACAAAGCCCTAATAGCATGGCCCTGGCAGGATTATACACACCAGTTTCAATTGCTGTGGAATTATTTTCACTTCAAAACAGTTTAAGCATAGAGTACGTTCAGTTTTAGTTTGCAATACTCAAATCTATGATTTACAACAGGTTTTGTTTTGATCTAAACTGACTTTAGTTTGGAGGTAATTTTGTTAGCATAAAACAGAATCAATGAATTCTCAATTGTACTTGATTCCTCTTTTCTAAAATGACAAGGAAATACAACATATGTCCAAATCTTTTTCTGTAGCATATGCCAAATAGTAATATATGGGTTCCAGTTCCTGCTTCAGCGATAGTCTACAGCAAAATTCCCATGGGTACAAAACCACATTGCATCATATCATCTTGACACAATACATAACAATATCCAGCAAGTTTAATGCTCTACATAATATATTTCAACATGAGAGCCACAATTATTTTTAGACATCTAATGCTGTAAGCCTTTATGTGTTATTGTAAGGAACTTTGGTCATCACATTTGCCCTGCACCCTGCCCCCCAAAAGTAAGCTGGAATTATATCTGTCAAGAGCTCAGAACTCACTACAGAGCAGACTGGGAGATTGCTGTCAACCCCAACAGTCTACAGAGTTCCTTCCACTAGTGACACGGAGAAAGAGGCTGAGATTTTCAGTCTGATACAAACTTAATAGCCTTCAAATATTTGTAAAGATGAATTTGAATGCCATTGTAATTCACGTAGTTAATACAAACTTAAATCCATGTGAGACAGCGAAATATGCCTGCCTTTTAAGGTCGTGTCTTTCTTTCAAGGATTTCAGTCCTTCCCTAATTAAAGGCAATTGCAAAACTCCTGCATCCAAAAGTATTTTTGCAATGAGAATTAACATGAAAAATAAGGCCCATAACACCGAATCCAGAGTAGACAGTCAGTACTATTTTCTCAGCCCCTAGCATTTGGCCATCTTATTTAGTCCCAACAGGCTAGTTATAATCCATTTCATAGGCTTCAAGATGTAGGAAAGATCCAACAGTGAACAACATTTAGCGGAAAAAATAAAAAATGTGCAAGTGGTGCAGGGCGTCCCGCTTGCTTCATTAACAAGCCTGAAGCATACATGTGCTCAGCTGAGTGTCATGCTCAATCACACAGTAGGACATCATAGTAACCAAAGCAGCTCTCACTGCAGTTGCTTTGTGTCCTTATCAGACTGTGCTGTCCCTTCTTCCCTGTAAAAATAGTCAAATTCTCCACTTGGGCACACCTTACAAAACACTAAAGTCTTGGTATACAACCATTTCTAACACTTCCATAATTAGCTTGAGCTCTGGCTTGGAGGGGGTTGGGGTAGGAGCAGGAGAAGAGAAAAAACTGTGTGTTAAATATTGTAAGACTTCCGCCGTTTTATATGTAACATCAGAAAGAGAGAACTTCTGCATAAGGTCATTCTCATGGTTTTCATTATCGCATATAGTTAATCAAAAACACTTCAACCCCAGGCAACCAACACACTGCAAAGAGAATATTAAGAGGGTATAAAAGCATCCTACTCACTTGGAAACTAATTAACTTGGTTAAAAATGAAACGTTTTTTTAAAAAGTACTGTAGTGTCAGGAAGGGCTTGTTGATACCTCAGATTTACTATGTGTGCACACAAATGAAAGCCAATTTTGCTTCTGTTGAAGGTAATGGCAAAAGTCCATCTCCAGTGCAGGCAGATCAGGCCTTTAGCATTAGAGTTAAATCTTGAAATAAGTAGGATAGCTATATAGTGGCTCAGGTTTTAAAAAAATAGGCTTTAGGTGCCTGATGCTAGTTTTAAGAGCAATTTAGGCACTTAATTCCAAAACAATAGACCTGAAAATCCTTCTTCAACAACTTCCTAAACTTTGCAGTGCCTCTGTTATTGTGAATATCTCTTTCTAGTTTGGCACAGACTAAACAGCTTCTTTCTTAAGTGTTGTACTGCTCCCTACTTAACTTACCACTTACCCATGGCCAGACGTAGACCCAATGCTCTGCGGCCAAGACCCTTCCATCGAACTGTGGGGTCTACAATGTTGGTGCCTTATTCTGATGTTGTTAGCAAGAATCTTTCTATAGTCAAAGGAGAGCAAGTCACTGTACTTAATAGAGTTTGGGACACAACTCACCTTCTCCCAAGATTTGCTCAGAAGAATTATATTATAGATTCCACTCACTCTGTTGTCAACAGGACAAGTACCTCAGGCATTGATGCTTAGAGGTAGGTAAGAAGAGCTCTGCATTTGGGGTCACTCTTCCTATATCTCTTATCAAGCACTCATTCTCTAAGCACATTTACTGAACACCAGCTGAAGCAGGATCTGCATAAATTGCAGTAGCAAGTCCTTTCATTTAGAAGATGCCTGAAAGAACTGCCTTCCCTTTTACATCAAGAGATCACAGCACGCATACAGATTATGCAAGAATAATTTTCTATCTGAGGACCTTTGAATTCTTGTCCCCAGATGTGCCAAAGCCTTTCAGGTATTGGCTAGTCTGATGACTATGTCAGATAAGGAATTGACGGTTTCAGACCCTCTTGATGAAGCTGTTCCACTAAACAAACAAACAAAAAAATAAAAATTTATCAAGGTGGAAGAAGACAGCAAGAAGGAGCAAGGTTTTTTGCCGCATGTCATGCAAAACCCCAGTCTCCTGAACAGACTCCAAAAGCAAGCGAATGAATTGTTTCTCGTCTGCAAGAAACCTACCTCTCAGCGCAAACCCACATTCCCGCCTCTCATGAGATGGCCATGCTCAAGTGTCCCACCCACTTGGCACCCCATGATGTTTCCAAATTGAGATCCCTCTCTGAAATCCTGAATAAAATATATAAAACATCCAAGAGCAGAACAAAACCCACGTTTGTTCACTGCATTTTACTCAGATGAGCTTGGGTGACTCTAATCAGCTAGTTTGGATTCCATCTTGAGGTTTTTCTCTGTATGGAATTGATATTAATTCTGGGTTATTTTCCAGGCACCAGTTTGATAAGAAGAATACAGCTTCCTTAAGATGTGCTCAGCCTGTGCCAATTTCAGCCCTGACCTTTCACTGAAAGCTTCCTAGCTAGACCCTATATCTATATGGAAAGCCAACGAAATTCTCAGCAAGTGCCTTAATATGTTATAGGCATTTCTGGAGAATGGAGGCCTTAATTTGAAATTCTCCCTTGCTGACATGCATTAAAATTAGAATACGCAACATGAATAAATATTTCTGTTAAAAAAAAAATCTACATTAGAGTATCTTTAGACATAGCATCACAATGATTTAAACATGGATCTCAAAAACTTAGTACAGAATAGGTCACAAATCTTTAAAATTGTTACTAATGCCTATTGTGTACTGAGATACTTTAAGAGTTATTCTGTTGCACTGATTAATAATAGATAGAGCACATTAAAGTGGTTTTATTTACTCAGCTTTCTCTCACATGAAACTAATCCACACATATATTATTGATAAATAATGTGCACCTCTCCAGTTTACAGCATGTAAATTATGCAGAATTAGGAACAGCTGATGAACTAATACACATAACTGTTTATCCTAATAGATATCACTGTATTTGTTGCCAGCATACTTGGTGAACTGCAGTTTTGAGTAAAATGTGCAGTTTTATATGTAGATGAAGTTTTTTCATAGATGCCACAACATTTGTCATTCAGGTCGATACCATTTCATTACTCTTTTGTTCAGATAAAATATATTAGAATTAACTTAAATAGATACAGAAGCATCATTTAAAGCAATAATGCATCCTTATAAAAAGTTTTGCAGTATTTTAGAATATATTAACTTGCAAATGTTTCACTACTGCATTGCACTATAGTTGTTCCATCAACAATAAATAACCTTCTACAAATGCTCGCTCCTGCCTTGTTTTTACAAAGCAGTGCTTATTTTCATCTAGGAACTAAACACAACATTGTAAAGCAACATCTCTCAACAGTCATGAAGTATTTATCACAATATTCAGCTGAGAGCATCACTTAGCACAGATTTTCAAAGCAATAATCTTAGGTTACATTTGCATTGGGTTTCCAAGAGGAAGTATGAGTTTTCCTATGCAGATACACAAGGCCAAATTCACCTCATCAGTTCACTTAATTCACGTCTGGAATGAATTTGGGCTATTCTCTATTCAACTGTGTTGAATTAGACTTTGCATCTTCAGCTTTATTTAGATGGAAGTAATTACCTGAGAAAAGCCCTACAGAATATTCATTGTTTAATATTACAGTATTACAGAGAAATATGCAAAATTTTGCATAAAGTTTGTTATACACTGTATGTTCTGCCAGTTATGACTGGACAGCTTAGGTGAACAATTCATAGGGCCAATGACGTACATTGTGGGGTTTGGGGCTTTTTTGATCACTGGGGCAATACAAGTACGAGACGAAAGCTTAAAACCCTAAAAGCAAGCCATTCTTCAAATACTGAAATCTAAATCCCATTTTATTATGCTGTCAATGAACTGCCGAGATTCTTCTTTGCTTGTTAACATGATAGCAGACAGATGAGAAGAAATAAAAAGTACTGGCCTGTGAAAGGCAAATCAAAAGGGGAGATTGAAGGGATTTCTCGAGTTACGCAGGTGAGTCTTTACGCCCCAGCCAGTGACCCAGCCAGTGGTCAGAACGGTGCAGGTTCCGTTTGGTTGCTCTGAACGCTTAGACACGGTATCCAACTGTCTGCCCAAAAGGCTGAGAATTTGCAGTTTCTTTGTAAGCTTACTGCACAATAAACAAAAGAGGGGAATTTGATACTAACTAAACAGAGAATGAATAGTCAATAACATTGTATAAACTTTTTCAAGTCACAAATCTTTATGCAGCAGAAGCAACTTTGCATGTTACTGGAGTCTTTTACTGCTAAGATTGCTTTTTTTGTTCCCTCCCCTCATTTTTTAGGTGTAAAATGTATTTTTCTAAAATGAAACCCTCACCTGTTGGCAGATAACGGCATTGAATCCCTAGCTTCTACAAAAGAAAGGTAAACCATAGATTAAATAGAAGTTAAAGTGAATGAAGAAAACAGAGATCACTATGTTTACAGAGATACTTAAATATCCTGTAAAACTGCAAAATAATTATTTTATGACTTTGAACATGGGTGGCATAATGTTTATGAAATAAATGATTCCAGTAAAAAAGTATATTTTTTCCATTGTTGGATCTCTAATTCTTAAATTTAAAAAAGCATTTAAAGTACCACGACCAACATTTTCAATAAAAAAATTAAAATATGTAACAAGTTCCATGCTATCATAACTCAACAACTATGAAATGAGGTGGCATGTGAAGAAGAAACACAGAGGACAAAATGCAAACACAAGGATATTTGTACAACAATTTAGAGTTTATAGACCTAAACCTGAATACTTTTACAGTGGAAACAATATTGTGTGCATCATGGTGTGTATTTCTCAGAATGCATTAACTGTCAAGTTTAAGTAATACCTTACATGCCCTTTTCGTAACTTGCAGAATTAGCTTTATGAAACCCAGCTGTTCAAAATAAAGCCTGGACTAGCAGTGCCATCTAGCATCTTTAAAAAAAAACCCCAACAACAACGAAATCTCTGTGCAGTTACAGAATTGGTAGGTTAGCATTTATTAAGACTATCAATCTTTGTAATAGATCTATGCATCAAGTCATAACCCTCAAGTGAGCAGCAGGACATGTTTTGATAATCGGTGTATTACCAAATATAACATCTGTACACGTCACAAACCATCTGGACAATAAAAGTGTCAGACAAAACTCTTTAGCCTTTGAAAGAGCTGAACTAAGACTGGGAAGAAGAGGGCTGCATTTACTCATGCAATGTTGGGTTATAATACATGGATAGTGTGAAGCTGTGATAAAGATGCAAAAAAGGAACAGCAAGAGGTTTTTCTTCCCTAAGCAATATAAAATATGTAGAATGCTTTAGATGACCAAAGAAAATATTTGCTTATGCCAGTAAAGAGAAACATCTGCTTTACATGGCTTAATAAATGAATTCCCCATTCTGAAATCTAATAGACTTCTGCTTTGCACAGGTATATATTAACATATAACAATGCATATGAAATGTATTCATTTGCTACTCTCTATATGGAGTTAAAAGGCTTAAGATTTGCAAAAGTATAACAGTGAGCGAAATTTCACCCACTTTTATTGTTTGTTGAACAGAATGAATTGCTTGGCATTGCATAAGACAAAACATGAAAACAAATACTGCCTCTCAGAGCCTACAGTATAGAAGACAGGCTCTGAAATGACAGGATGTACTGGGAAGCCTTGAAACACAGTCGTTAATTATTGTCATTGTTAGGAGCAAGCCTTTAGAAAGAACTTCAGTGCAAACAAGGATGGGAAGACACTGTAGCATAAGGAGCTCAGAGAAAGAGAAGCGAGATGAGTTATTACAAGCTCAGCCACAGCAGCCCCTTGGCAGAACACAGTGTATAGATACAGATATAGACACACACCTTTGTCCCACAGCTAAGAATCATTTCCATACTGCATAAAACAGAGGAATTAATTATATCACAGACAAGATAATTAGATTATGAATCTTTTAGTTGAAACCCCCTAAAGAACCGTTACATTGTGAAAAATTATTAATGCCTTGGTGACTTTCAAACAGATTTCATCTGCCACTGTTTTCCCCTGTTCCTGTGCATTTTTGTGTGGACGTTCCCTGAGAAAAGTTCATTGATCTAGAACTATAAATTTCAGATTCAGCTTGCAATACCCTAGATTATGCTGTTCATGAAGCAAAATTCTTCCCCCACCCCAGCTAAGTTTTCTCAGGATAGAAACAAAAATAGAGTGCAAAGATTTAAATACCTCTGGAGCAAAACTAATCCAACTGAGTCTAGATGCCCAGCCACCCAGCTCAGATAACCAATGTGTCCAGTCTATGACAAACCACCAGCAAATTTTGTTTCCACAGAAATACGGACAAAACAAACCTATCAAGACATAGTTTAATATAACATTCTGCATCTGACTTACATGTTAAAAATAAACTAAGTTATGTCAACGTAACTGTTTGTCAGCCACTGTAAAGTCACTTGTAACTATATCAAAATCATTGTTCTGTTACCAGCACCAGCAGAAAAATGCTACATCTAGGTATTTATTTAGGTGATTTTCTTTCAGGGAACATGTGCCTTTTATCAGTCAAAAGCCTCACTTTATTATTATCTACTTATTACAACTGGTATTACATAAAGTTTTGTGAGCTTCAACTACGGCACAGCATTCAGCTGAGTCAGATACAAACACTAAATACATATGCATGATATTCTTATTTTCCATGTCAGGATTTGGACTGTTTGATTGCTTATTTTTCCAAAACACTTTTTTTCCTAGACAGAAATGCCACTCTGTAAGAACAGTTATTTTTAAAACATAACATGTCTGCAGTACTTTCAAATAGACCAGCAGGTTTTACATAGAGAAGTGGAAAAGCAAACTGTCAACGCCATAGTCTGATAAAATGTTTTTACCTTTGTAAAAAAAATATACAAATGGTGGCAGCATGTCATGTGTTTTCCAGTACAATCACCCTAAATTTAGACCTACCAACGGAAAGGAACAGCATGCACTTTGAAAGGGAGTCTAAAGGAAATGTGGGAATGGAGACATGGCAGATGTTTTACAGAGCTCCCTTCTGCCCTCAGTTGCTTATTTCAAGCTTACTAGAAAGGAAATGCTATGAGGTGGTAACTCAAAGAATGGTTTTATTTTCACACTCTTTTCAACTTTCTATTCAAATGAAAGTTAGTATCTTACCTTTTTGCTGTGCTCTAATTAAGAAACTTTCCTTTTCCCTTCCTGTTTTATTTCAGTTACATCAGGCTGGTGTGATTGGGAATTCATCCCCACTAGCTGAGTCTCTGCTTATAGACCTAGGGAGGCAAGTTACCTTATATACACTAGTAGTATCACTATTTATGCAGATCACATCAGTTTATTCAGAAGACTCATCATATCCCTGCAGAGCTCAGGGCTTGATATGAGAGTGCTCCCATTTGTTAAGCATAATCCCTTTTAATGCTTAAATAGTAAGAACGTTTCCAAAGGAAACGAGCAGCAGAGAATGAAATACCAGGGCAGGGGGAAAATACATTCAAACTACACCCCCACACACACAACTAACCCACTGCCACAAAACTGATTAGCTGCCTAAGGCCACTGAGAGCATAGGCACAGGATGTTTTCCTAAAGGGAGGAGGGGCTAGCTTGACCTTTTAATTTATAAAGGGAAACCACACGCCCAGGTGTTGCAGCTCTGCTCACTAGGAGCAATTAGGACATAATCTGGGTTGTTTATTTTGTTGGGTTCAGAGGTCCACGCTGAAAGATCAAAAAAGACTTATAGTCACTCAGTAAGCTTCATGCATGTGATGTTTTTCAACTGGCTTTTGTGTTGGAACTGTCTAGTTATTTGTTTGTTTGGATGCTCTAAGTAGGAAATCCCACTTGGGCTACAATAAGGCAAATTACCCCTTCATGTTAAAGTTGGATTTTAAAGGAAAAGAAACTTGAAAGGAAATCTGTCCCTGTACGGTGAGCAACAGCCATTCAGTTAGAGGTGTATTCTTAAAACTGATACAGCCAATCCTTTCTAGATGAATCCACTTTTACTGAATACTTTTTAACTCAAGGTATATTGTTATAAACAAACCCAGTAAAGAGATTGATTTAGAATATTTTAAACCAGTAACAGGCTCCAGAGGACAGAACAATTCTGCTTGTTATCTACAGAGATGTATAAAAGAAAACATATAGCCATCAATTACAACAGGTGCTTTAAGTGACTCTTCTGGGCAACAGCGACACCAATGTCACAGCCAAAGTTGCACAATTACCTCTGCGACCTTCCTAAAATGAAAAAGTCAAGCTTGAGTGGCTCTTCTGACCCAAACTGTGACAGCATGGCAAAGAAAGTTGGGCAGTATTTCAAAGCAGCAATAAAAAAATGTTTCTCAGGCTGTCAGCACAGAACCAATAGTGAGAGAAAGAGAACATGCTGTGGTGTTTCCCAACCTTTGGTATCTTGAATATCTCCAAAGATTTATAGGTGCTGTCCTACAAGTGCTGCCCATTAGTGTAGTCTCAGGTTTCTTTAAAACAGTCCTGCATCAAAGATGTGCACAGTAGACCCTTTCACCATGATATTGGTTCAAGGATAAATCTAACTGCAAGAGTTTAAGTAACTTCTTTTTTTTTTTTTTTTTTTAAAAATGAAGGTGGAATATAGTACTTAAATAACAATTTCTTGGGTCATCCACCCAAGAAATGTAGGTCTCTCTATGGGACAAGATCTACCATTTATTATATGGATATGCAACTTAGCATATTGTAATGTCTTGGGCAATCTTCAAGCAAGAAAGAGATTTTTCGCCTGTACTGAAGTGCTTGGTAGTTGAACTGTCATCAACTACCCACAAGAGAGAAGAAGGGTAAAAATAGCCATTCTTCACAACAAATTCCTTTCCAAATCTTTCAGATTCCCTGTCAATGCCTTTTCTGTGGCTACTGTTCTTGCAGCTACAGGGGACCTTGGCCAACAGGATGGCAGGCCAGCCATACAGTGGAAATTCTCTGAAATCTTGAGATTGGCACAGAAAGATGTCAAAACTCGCCAACAGAGTTACATTACTGCAACGATGAACAACAGGCTGGGATACCGCAATCGGGTCACTAGTCTTGCAAAGACTTCTACACAACCTCAAATTAACATACTGATCCAGAAAAAAATTATATTAATGGAGACCTTTTTCCAGCTGATGTGACAGACCTTTGGCTCAGGAATTGTAAACAGCCTTGTTTGTGTGAGTAGGGTTTCTTTCAGTGTGTGAACTTAAATCATTAAGGTTATGACAGCAGCATTTACCTGGAACATGTTGAGATATGGCAATAAAAAACATTATAAAGGAATTAATATAGGGTGCTTTTTTTCCTTGAAATATTCAGTTTATTTCTAATATTTGCTGACATTTCATCTTACATCAACAAGGAACTTTAAATAAAGACAAACTGGCTGTCTGGTCTTGTCTTCACTATTTAGAAATCTCCTCTCTAATGTTTTCATGAAAAGAAAATAAAAACCAAGTCCAACATCTCAAACTTCCAGAACAACCCATAAGCCTAGATATGTCCATTGTTTTTTTTTTTTTCCATTAAAATGAAGCAAGTATGTTTTTCTACAGAAAATGGCATATGAAATATTTGGCACTGTAAGATCTGATTCACTGCAACATCTTCTTCTTCCATTCCATTCTGACTAACACAAAGACCAGTGATGTAGAAATGTCAGCCCTCATTTTATAGGACAATATTTTCCACAGCTTTGATACTGTAAGTCAAAAATTACAACAGAATCAGTTCTGCTATTTTTAGCTTCAAGGAAGAAAAACTACAGCATTCTGTAAGATTCACAAAATTTTTTTTCATCAGAGCTAAAAGCTAATTTGCCATGGCACAAACAAGAGAGAAAATCTGTTTCTGAATGCTTCTGTTGGTTATGAACACAAATTAGGCTGAGTTTTTTCCTTTTTAACTGATGGAAAAGTTTAAAATTTCAAAAATACAGTGAAAGCAGAAAATAAAATATAGAAGTTTCAACATTTCATCCAAAAATAAATGTCCTGAACTTAGACACCAATTGCTTCACTTTTATATAACTGGAACATGTTTTCATTGTTTCAATTTTGTTTTTTGGGGGGTAAGGGTATTGTACAGATTCATGAATTTCTAGTCCATAAGCCAGTGGATGTCATACTTGGAGCTTGTTCCTCCTCACAGTGTTGACTAGAATCCACTGTTGGAGGCTTCTGGAAAGTTACTTTTAATCACAAGTTATTGTACTAGCCACAGGAATTGTGTGGAAGATAGATAAGGGAAAGAGGAGCTTTCTGTAGCATACATTAGAACACAAGATGTATCAGATAGCCATAACAGTTATTCCTGGTTCTAGTGTTTATGAAAAAAATAGAATCCTTATCAATAATGGATGTAAATTTTATTCCATATTTTAAAGAAAGCCTACCATGTACAAAGCTACAGAGCTACAAAGCTGGTAGCAATTTAAAAAGAAAGGCAAGATGTAATTGAGAAATACAGAAGCAAATTCAACGGTTTATTTCTTAAAATTTTAAACTCCATCAGATGAGCAAAATAGCAAATGAACAAATAAGCAGATGAGTAAAATCTTATTTTGTCAGGTATTTTACAATCCAAAGTAAGTGGACTACATGAGACGAAAGAATTTATTTGCTGCATAGATGGAGTAGCAGACTCCAATTCTGGAGATTTGGCTCTTACCTCTGCTACTGGCTTTGCAGATTGCCTTCAGCAAGTCACTTACATAGCTTGTACCTCAATTTCACAGTATGTAATGTGGATTTCCTATGAAAAGCATTTAGAGATCTCTTGGTAATGCTCTCATAGTTAAATTGTGTTGTTTTCCTATTTTACTGTGATCTTATCCTTTTTGAAAGCAAAATATAGTTTGGGCATGTGGGATATAATTTATCCCCCAGCACTACCCTTGGACAAATAATGTTAACCCTGGGCTATTTGCAGTATCCAAAATGGGATTTAAGGCAGACATGCATCTAATCAACTGAATTTTTGAAAACCTTCACTCAGAGATTGTTTAAAGTTCATAGGGGCCCCAGGCTTCAACAAAGGTGCATTGCCACCTACAGATCAACTTCTAGTGTGTAAAAAAAGCACCTAAGCACCTAAAACTGGACAGGACCAAGCAACTCTGCACATTAGTGCATACCTTATATCACAGTGTAAGCACATGTCCTCCTGGAATCCTGAAACTAAATCTGCTTCTTTCCATGAGGGATTCAATCCAGTGGGTGTTAACAATCACACCTGTGAGAAGAGAGACTTGAATTTCAGTGCCTGCTTGAACTGCTGCTTATTTATTTTGCACTAGGCAGTCATAAAATGCATAAACATACCATGGAGCAATGACTGGAACCTAGATCTTTATTTTAAGAGGAAAGCTTTAACCCTAGGCCACAGTTGGTGTTTTTCCGGACACGAGTGCATGCAAAGTGGAAAAACGAAATTAGAATTGAGTAAGAAGAGAGAGTATTTCATCTAACATGGCTCAAGCACTTTTTTGGACTGGACATGCGGCCCTAAATACTCTTCAGGCAGAGGGATTTGAACCAAAAAGTCCCATCACATTAGTAAGAACCTGCAGATGAAAAGCAATTGCCACTTATGCTTTCACCTTTGTTTCAAAGTACTGATTCCTACTTCATGTGAACAAAGAAGATTTACCTGAAGCGTCTATAAATTCAAAGACATCTTCCTCTAGTACAGATACAGCACCTAGGTCTCCAGCAGAGTGGTAACCAGGTCAGAACGTTGTCTCTTAGGTATACAGACAACAATCTAGATGGAACAGGCTGTAGCTTCTTCTAGAGGAGCCAAGCATCTGATACTTAAGGACTGTGATGATGAACATCACAGTGCCGAAATCCTTTATTATGAACAGATTGTCATGGTAGTTATATTGCACAGAAATAGGAGCTCACTTGTAGACGTGATGATGTCTCCAGACACCCAGCAATTTTTGGCAGTTCTTACAGTGTTTCAGTTCAGATTCCAACTTTGTAACTCATACAGTTCCTCACAAAAATATGTAGGAAGAATGTTTTAGATATCTTGCACTTACTAGTAAGAAATTACATTCTGACAGTCACGTAAAGGCATAATCAGTAACTAATCTGACATGAGTCAAACACTGTCTATGTCTAGTTCAGGTCCTTAGTACCTTAAGCTGCTGTCATTTTATTACAGCTGCTGTCATTTATTACAGCTAATTTCAAGAATGTTGCAAAAAGCTGTGGGTGGAAGGGGTGGGGAGTGAGGGTGTGTGTATGCACACACATTACTGAAGAGGTTGATTCAGTCAGGATTTATGGCAGTATAAATTACAACTTCCTGAGTTTATATTGTTGAATGGCAACTATCTGAGGATATGATTCTTGGTATAGTTCCCTGTTTTTCACATCTTTTATCTATACAGAAAATACCTCAAAATCTGGCCCAATAAAAGACAAAGACAAGACTACCTCAAACTGATGGAGTATTTACACAGTTAAATTTTTGACACAATTAACACGCTTCAATTTTTGACACAATTTAAAACTGGCAGGAGCTCTACAAGTAGAGAGGCTGCAGAATTGGTCTAGGACCATTTACAGGACCTGGATTGTTAACGTAGCCTTGAGTAAGAGCGACAAATAAACAGCATAATGACAGAAGAAGCCCTTCTGAGTGAGATAGCCTCTCGTGACTTTTTCACCCTTTCCATGAAGGTTAATAATATCACCAGCAAAAGATTACTTCCTTTAACTCAGCACCAGAGGAGTAAAAGGAACTTAGTCTACCTATTCTCTGCAACCACCATCCCCAGCTAAATACCTTGGTGCACCAAGCACATGCACAGATAGCTCCTACTTACCATAGCAGACCAATGTCCAAGACGGTGGAACAAGGGTAGCTGAAGAGGTCCTCTTTTTCTCAGCTGTAAGGATGCATTCTTCAGACTAATTGGTTACAAATGTTCACTTAACAAGCAAAGTTATTCATATGTTACAGTAATGCAATAGTGAGTCTTGAAGACTTTAAATGTTTTTCACTTGTCTTTCTAAATCAAAATCACCCAGCAATTATTATGGAAAAAAAAATCAGTACTTAAAGCAAATGTCATTTTTAATCTAGGGGAGATTTGTATCCCAGAATTTAATGGCTTGTTAGCATTCTTTGCTTTTTTCTCCTTTTTTTTTTTACCAGAAAGAAACCCCTCTATATGAATGTATAGTATAGCTAAAAAACCCAAGTATTAGAAATAAAAGTATAAGCCTTTTGCTGCTATGCTATTGATTTTTTCACTCAGATGTGATGAAATAGCCATACTGTCTGAAAGGTATTCAGTGCACTGTGTAAAACAGTTAAATCAAACTCATAGTGGATGTGCACACATGACACAAATACACTACACTGGAAAAAATATAGGAAGAATGAAAAAAATCAGCATACACTGAATGAGCATTAATTACTCTCTTCCTTAGTCTACACTGGGAATTTTCAGGGAATTTCTAGAATTGCCACGCCCTGATGCATTTTCTGCAGTTTGGTCAGCGCAGGAAAACCACATAGAATCTGTTGAAGTCAGCTGCCCAGAATCAACTGAAATTTGAGTCCTGTTTATTCTCTAAGTTTTGCAGAACTAGAGTTTTAGAGAGAGAGGATCCTCATAAAAAGAAATGGAAAATAAATTATTGTGAAAGGATAAGAGAGCTTGCTCTGTTCTTGCTTATGCTGTAGTTTCACAGGAGATGTCACTTAGTAATGCAAGCATTTTGTTAAGCTTTTAATTCAGATCTATTTGTTTTCTTCAAAATCACAAAAACTATAGGAAAAGAACCCAGCAATCATCTAAACTGATCCCCTCACCAGATCAGGTCCACCTAGAACAATCCAACAAACTTATTTCTAACTTACTTTTGAAACTTCCCATGAAAAAGATCATTCAACCTACTGATTCCTTGTAATGCTCATCAAAAACACCAAACGGTGTCCATAATAATCACCTTCTTCTGAGAGGATACGTAATGACTACTTTGGTACCATTCTTTCCAGTTATGAAAATGCTGGTGGCTTTCAGACTTGAAAAAGTGCCATGCAAAAATAGGTTTTTTATTCTCACATTTTGTGTAGTTTTTAATCCCTTAAAAATCTTGATAATGTCACTCCTGACACACAGATTTCTACAAGGAGAATTCCACACCTGAGGACTTTTTATAAGCCAGCTGGAAGTCTGAGTAGGAAAAGCTGAATAAACCTGCCCTAAGAGTACTTAAGCAAACACATAGCTTTGAACATACATGCTGCCATACTGAAATTTATTGGAATATGCAAGTGCTTAAGCACAAGCATAAGAAATTGTCTAGATGGCTGACAAAGCACTCAAAGTTCTGCAGGGCCAAGCCCAGGTTTTTTTGAAGATTGCTAATAGATTAGAAGGTCTTATTTATGGATAGTGGTTTCTATGTCATGATTTGGTGAGTTGACTTGTGTTTATTTCCCTGACATTAACCTCAGTAGTAATTATCTCTTCATAGATATGACTTGCACATTTGCTCCTGCTGTAGAGGACAATACTTTTTACACATTAGCTGATGTTGATTGATTTGCTTTTTTCAGAAATCCAGGCTGAACATAGTAATTCTTGGTGCCAGGCTGCTCTCTACTCCCAGTTCTATTCAGTGTTCAGAAAGGAGATCTACGTGTGTCAGCCATCAATCAAAAAAAAGGGGAGACGACATCCCAGCCATCACTTCTCTGCAGATTTTTAATGTCGGGAATAGGATAGGCTGTTTTCAGGGTCCACAATGCTGTGCATTTCTGAACAGATCTTCAAGGACAGGTTTCCATTTTGGAGGATGTATGGCTTCTCCCTAGCTCCCATTTGAGGATACTAAGCAATTGCAAGAGAATGGAAGGATATTTCTTCTGAAGGCTACCAGGGAGCAACTTGTCCAGTGGAGCTGTGCATAAGCTCCCAGTCTTAGACTTCTGGAGGAGCACCTTTTACTGCAAACTGTAGAGAAAAAAGAGCTTTATTTCCCTCACCCCCCTCTCCACAAGAGCTGACTTGTGGTGGCTTATGTGATGATGTGATTTGTTGACAAATTTGAATGCATATCCATAGGGAACCAGGATCAGAAAGCCTGTTTCGTAATTAATTTGTATGCTCTGAATTTTTAAAAATTTTCTGACTAATGACCATTCAGTAATCATGAATCTAACTAGCTGTTTCTCATGCCTAGATTTTTCTGAAGGGAGCATTTACCTGCCACTTTACTAACTAACTAGCAAAATAAATAAATAAATAAATGATATAATTGTTAGTTAATTGAAGAGTTTTCTGCCTTTTGGTGTATGCCTGACACAAGCACCAACAAGTGAAGCTGCCCTGGGGCAGGCTGAAGCAAGGGTCACCACTGGTTTGTTAAATTGTACAACAGACTCACAGAAGTTCAGAAGACATTAAAAGCACTAGTGTTGAATGCCTGAGAAATTAAGCAAATATCTTTACCCCTGCATCATCTGTGGATATTGTAAACTGGCTTATCTATTCAGCCCTTCCATATGCTCTCCTCTGCTTAGACAGCATTTTGTATTAAGTAGTGCTTTTCCACAGACAATAGTCAACATTTGCCACAACTAAGTAACTTGCTCTTTGTTGTTTATATTTCTATCGTTCAGATACACAAAAAGGGCTCCAAGATGCTATTCTTTTCCCAGTAATCACGTGAATAGGATAACTTGGTGATTCAGGGCTGGAAGGAATACCAGAGGCAAGGCACCATCACAAGCAGAGTAGAAGAGAAAGAAATGGAGGTGTCCCTCCTTCTTTGGCTTCCTCTCTCCATTCTTTAGGCACAAGAAGCTCCTGTATTCTTTGAAAGTTGCTCAGAATGAGCTTATACCATATACACAGGCTTCTGCTGCTTGTTATGATCAGTGATGTCTCTTGGTTTGGCAAATTCCAGCCTGGTTTAGGGGGTACATATCCCTGAGTTGCACTGAAAAAAACTGCAGCAGTTTTTCTAGTATTTAGAAATATCCAAGGAAGGTGTTTTACCAATTATTGGCATGCAAAAACCAATCATGTGTGTCATGTTCAAAGTTCCTTGCTTTTAACTGCATGTAGGATAGACGAAACATGATGTCAAGTTTACTGAATCTGGCATTTAGGAGCTAATCATTATCATCAGTAACTGGCAACATGGTTAAAATATGCAACAATTTGGATCTGTGTGGTCAGTTGTTACCCATATACTGTAAAGAAAAATAATCTCTTTAAGCCTCACAGAATGGATGACTGCTCTTCAGAGAGTTGCTTAAATCTTTGACATGCTGTAAACATTTTAAATAATGCTAGAAAGAAGATACCATATTGTTATCCTTTGTCTCTGTGTTTTGATCTTAATAAAAAGATAAATGATCTGCTAATAAATATAGAACTAATTAAGCTGCATTTCCAAAACCATAATCACCAGCTGGAGAGTACCCTATAACAGAAGAATATAATCTTTAAAAAGATCACAATTCAGCAATAAGCTGATTTTGAGGGACTCGTTCTTTGATACAGAGCCTAGAACAGCAGTGGAGTCTGGCTGTTTTTTCTGAAATCCAGGACTAAATAATAAGAAGGGTGTATCTAGCTGGACAGTTATATGAGAGTCATGGTGTTCTTACTAATAATATTAAGGGTACTAGTATGTCCTAAGCTATGAAGTGCTAAGGAAAAAATCCTGTATATTTGAGCTGACTCCACATTTGGTTTTTGCCTTCATGGTATCTTTGATGAGACATATTTGTCACATATATGTGGAAAGGTACGGCGGTGTGCAACCCTGCACAGCATTTCTGTGGAAACACAGGTGGAATGTACCCTATAAGACATACTGTGCTACGTATCTCCTGGACAATGCCATACTTAGGAAGGCTGACAGGTGCCCAGCCTGGCTTGCAGCAGCTCCGGCACTGCCCGCTAAGCGGGAGGAATGGGGAGCTGTCCCTTGCTTCCCAGCCCTGCCCCACACTTCCCTGCTAGCAAAGGGCTCACTTCCATCACCGTTCCTCACGCTGAGAGGTGCTTACTCACAGAAGTAATTCCAGTGACTGCTACAAATTAACTGACAAAGAAGAGGCAATGTGTGAGCTATTAACTAGCTCAGAGGGAGCCCAGCTGGCTACCCTGGTTGCCTGCGGTGAGGCAAGCATGTTCAGCTGTTGGGCTGATGTTCCTAGCTGTCAGCTCTGTTTCAAATAGCTCCACAAGCAATGCCTAAAAGTGACTTCTTCGCTCCCTTCCAGTTGCACTCAAGAAAGATGGAGCCTAGCAGAGCTCTGGAGTTTTAGTTTGGTTTTGTTGCCTTTCTAAAAGGGATCTTGGTTGGATCCAGGAAGACTACTGGATACGTAGCACCTTTCAGGGTACACACACCTGTTCATAAAAAAAGCTTGTATAACTTCTTTGGTTTTGTCTCAGTTACATGCCACACAAAGACCTTTTCCAGTAAATTAACAGAGACAATTCAAAGATACAAAGATGACATTTAAGTACCAAATTTTCTCTATTTCTGGAAAGTTTCCTCCAGGGAACAGGAGCTTCAATGTCACAAATAAGCCAACACCTTGTTTCAGCTGAAGGTTTGGATCCTGGGAATGATTAGTGAAAATGTTTATAGTGTATCTGCAGAAGAAGTTGTATAAACAGTTAGAATAACCAGTACGGGGGGGGGGGGCAGAATCATTACCATCAGCAGCATTATCCATTACAAGGAAAACTCACAGGTGTATAGGTTTTTGTGGAGGGAGGGTATATCGGAATGCACAACATATTTTCTCAGAGTCCTGGTAGGTTTCCCATGGAAAATGTAAGCTCAGATGAGATTGACTGGGGGAAAAAAAGAAAGAATCTGCAAAGGCCTGACTGACATTTGCTTCTTCCTGGCAGTTTCTGAGAGTTTTGTTCTCAATCACTCATATTTATAGGAGTATTTAAGTGGCCTGCATTCATGGTAGTTCTGTATGAAATCAGAAAGAAAAACAAATCCTCTAAGATTAAAGTAATTCCTTGAAAATATTGCCATTTTAATTATGTTTGTGCCACAGAGTATGCAAAACTGGCTGCCAGCAGACCATTACTAAACACGCTCAGTGTCCAACCCATGTGCATAGCTATTTATGGCACTGCAGCTCAATGTCTGGAGGTCTGTAGTCTCCTCTAGCTGACCTCCACAGAATGCATTTTTTTACTTATTTCTTCTTTTTTTTAATAGCTGTATTTGTCAAACAAAAATCATACAGATATTTTCAAATGTCATACATCTCTTTGTAATTTCTTTGTCAGACATAGCATAACTATAAACATATTCTAAGAGAATAGCTATAATTAGCATTTTAAGAAGAATAAACAATTTTCTTAATTGTCTGCTTGAAGTGCAGCATTCAGACAGTTTTGCCAATACATCCATGAGAGAGAAACACATACTACTAATTTAAGTAATGGGGTAAATCCTGCCTGGTCCCACAATTATATGCCTGTTCACACAGAGACAACCTGTGCGGTCCTAAGAGCTGCCATATTTTGATTCTGTTTCTTAAAAGAAAAACATAAAACAGGGTATATTCCAGCTAATCATTACTTATCACCAGTGCCAGTGCTAGCCTAGCCAACTCTTCATTCTTCCACCAGACCTCACAGAGTGAGTACCACCTTACTCCTCCTGAGGACTAGCTTCAGCCTGGGCAGGGCACTTGGCCATTCTCACTAGTGACTGTAGGCTGGGTGGAACCAGCCCTGCTGAACTACATTTCGGTTATCTCAGACTCATTTTGCATGTGTCTGTTGTTACATCTGACCTAGAAATGCAAGTTGTTTTGAAATAAAAAAGAAATGCTGAGACAAGCATTTTATTAACCTCTGCTAAACTCTGCTCGAGTTCTTCTCCAGTTTTGGATGCTTAGTTGGAAAGCAGTGTGCACAGAGGAGCCAAGGAGTATGCTCCACACACTACCAAATCCCACAACAGGCAGCTAAAACAGTATTCGGATTTCATGTCTTATTCCAGCTTCATACACACAGATGAGTTATACCGCCTTCAGTCTTGATCTTTGACAACTTAAGGGCTTATTTTATACCTCATTCTATACATAAAATTAGAATAATGTTAGTATTTTGACACTTTTAAATGACATGGAGGTACATGAAATAGTGAAAAATAGAGATAAGTACAATGATGGTGATTTTGTAGATTCCTCAGAAGAAAACAACTGTAATGATGATGTTTTTCTCAAGCTTTAAGACACACTTTTTTCAGATAAAATGCAACAGCCTTCAGTCCCTGTTGTTCATGGACATGAACTCCACAGTGTAAAGATTTTAGCACGTAGCATTGCATCTCAAACCAAACAGCTTGTCTCATTGCTGGTTGGTGACTGTGGACACTATGTGCCACTGCCTTTTCTTTATAAACAAGATTAGTGTTTTACAACACTGCCAAGTTCTGCAGTTCAGAACTGACATATAGACGGAGGCATCTGAGCTGGCACTGGCATTTGGCATTCCTCACCTCATTTCTGGCAGAGTTTTCTCTCTGGCAGTGACATTCCTGGCCCAAATCTCTCTCAATGAAATCACTGGCAAATTTCCCAACACCTTGAATAAGAACAGAATTGGGTCCCATGACCAGAAGATGCATGTGCCTCTCTCATCATACTGTAAGCAGCAAATGTTCATGATTGCTATCTAGCAATGCAAACTGAGGGGCTGGTGACATCTGAACGTAAGTCGATTATATTAACACTCAAAGGCATAGACAGAACTTATTTACAACACCAGAAAAGATAACGCCTTGCCTAAGGGAAATCATACAAAGCAAAATCTATTCCAACTACCTTAAAATATTCCTTCTCTGATTCAAGTAATCTACTTAACAAGGGGAAAAAAAAACAAAACACAAACAAAAAAACCCTCAAAACATCCCTCCTTGCCGATCAAAAGACAAAAACATGACATAAGCTATTGCTACAAGTATCAAAAAAATATTTTGTTTAGACTATTTTTCATCAAAATTCACCTGTGCAATTCATTTCCCTTGAACATTCTTTGGAAAGAAAACAGCCCAAAAAGAAAATTCTTAACATATATTTTCTGCACATTTTTTAGAAAGGGTTTTCTTTACTGGAATGGGTCATTGTAATCCAGCATTTATAAAGCTGCAGCGCAGGAAACTTTTCACAGAATCTTAGAGCAGTAAAAGGCAAAACAGAAACACTGTTTTAGAAGCAGCAGGTACCATTTCTAGTCTAAGACCTGTACTGAAGGTAGCTGCTTTTCAAGCTTAGCAGTGGAACAATTAATAAAGGAACCCATTAAGGTCTGATTGTTGCTGCTAAAAAGGAAGGTTGAATTTCAGTCCTTTGAAGTAACTGAGAATGATTCAGGCCTCATTACAGAGATATAATCTACATTCATACATTTATGTTAGTGATTCAAATCTATTGGGACAGATTGAATTCCGTTAAATAGTGCATCTTTCCTGTGGAACTTTTCTCAGGCTTTCTCAGGCTAACCTAAGAGGTGACCTGACAATACAAAGTAGTGGGGTATTTAGGGATTCAACTGTGCTATAAAAGAAAGGCTATACAGAAAGTAGAAAAAAGAATGAGATATAATCTAAAAAGTTATGTCAGCTTTTCATTTGGACTCTGTTTTGTAAATGCCCTCCTGTCATCACACGGGATAGAAAAGGACTCTCTGCGTTGCAGTAGTTTTAAGTACTGCACTAATATTGCATTTGCCAGAAGCAGATTTAATATGAAATTCTGGATATGTGGGTTTTGTTCTTAACCACGAGATCTTACAACCAACATGCAGCAAATCACAAGCTAGAAATAGGTCTAAGCAGAACTCTTGTTGAGTAAATTCAAGACAGTACCTATTTTTTTAATGAGTAGGGGTTTAATATATCTGTTTGAGCCCCAAACTGCCATTTTCTCGTGCCACCAGAGATCCTGAAAGGCCGATTCATTGTATTTTCCAGCATTTGACAAGAAAAGGAGAAAAAATGAAAGGTTTCTTTAAATGTATAATTTTAAGACATTATAGTAATTATTTATGATTTAAGCTGCTGGAATCAAGAGAACTTCAATTTTAGAAATAACCTGTTGTACCCTTCATGACCTAGACAGCAAGCAAACACTGACATCAGGTTTGTAGACATACATGTAAGCTGTCAGGCATTCACTGAAAAGTAGGCTTTTGCTTTTCATTTTGGTTTTATTTCTTTTTTTTTATTAGTTGCCACGAAAGGAAAGCCTAAATCAGTTTCACAAAAAAAATCTGAAATGCTTTGCAGTCAGTGCAAATACAAGCAGAATAAATACTCTGAAGTACCATAAACAACATCATAAAACATATTGATTCTAACATTAAATGGTTTCATTTTTAAGGCTGTTTAAATGTCACCCCCAGAAGCTGAACACATAAATTTAGGAGCCGACTTTCTCCAGAATAAACACCATAATTGGAGAAAATCATTTCTAATTTCTGTTGTGAAGTTAACAGTATATTTAACATCCTAATCTAATGAATCAGTCTAATTTTAGAACTATTTGTTCTTCTCTGCATTTTCTGTTGTTTAAATAAGATCTACTTCAAATGCCAAACGTAATTGCATAGGCAGTTTTCTATTGCATTCCACTGATCTGCGTTATTAAACTGACTCTATTTCAAAAAAGTTCTGGGTTTACATATTGAGCTACTCACTGGGTTTCTGTACCACTTCACTTCTCTGCTACTCCATTCTCTTAGTGAATGTTCCACCTACTTGCATTCCAAACCGGTTATTTTACAATACTAAATACTGAACCAAAATTTAATGTCTTGCGTGCTGACCATATCCTGTCAGTCTCTGATCCCTTATTCTGCTGTTAAAAGATAGTACATCTTATGGAAGATGCCTGTTAATTACTGCGAAAGTTGACAGTTCAGTGACAGGCTAGAAATATGAATCTGTCATTAACATTCAGCATGTGAAATGACAAATCCATTAGGAGAGATGGAGTCAAAGGAAAAACCAACAACATATGCCCCCCCAGGAAAATAATAGCGTGAAAAATCGCTTTAAAATAGCCTCGAAAATGGAAAATTTGCTTCTTTCTGGGAAAGGAAACTGCATTAGCTAAAAAAAAAAAAAAAACAGCAAAATATTCAGACAGATTTTATGGGGAAACCTTTGCAATCCCAATAAAGTCCCTTTTGCTTTGAAGTCAGACGCGTGATTCAGTAAATGACTCATGTTAGCAATTAGAAAATGGTCATTTAGGGCCTTGATTTCTTTTGAGACAAGGAGGGTGAGGGTGGGGAAAGAGACACAATAAATCTTGAGAGGCTTAAAAGGAAGAGCAGGCTAAAGTGTGAACTTTTTATTTCAGCAACGGAAGCGAGAAATCAGTGATTCATTAAAGGAGGGAGAAAGACCTCCATGGAAGCTGGCAAAGAAGGAGGAAAAGGAGCTAATTATGTCTCTTCCCTTTTTACTCTTTCTGACCAGCATATAATCTGCTTTTCCAGGGTCTGCCTGTAGTATATACTTCTTTCCAACCTCTCCACCCAACCCCTCCTCCAGCGGGGGGGAGGGGGAGATCTAGCAGGCAACAAGCTCCAGGTGGCTTCCTCAAGCACTTCACTGCCAAAAAAATAAAATAAAATCCTCAGCTAGAAAACAAGTTTCTTTTGAGGGGTGGGGGGGGCAAGGGGGGAGGGAAGGCTCCCTAGAGGGGATTGGTTCAGCCTGTAAGACAGGGAAATTAGTAAAGCATGAGTCTCCAAGCCATGCTGGTGGCCGGCACTCCGAGGAGAAGAACGGTTTAGGAGCAATTAGCAGCGAGCCGAAGGCGGCGGCTGCTGCTGCTGCCGCTGCAGCCCGGGAGGAAGCGAGGGCAGCTCCCGGGTCTCCCTCCGCAGCAGGCACCGCTCGCTGCAACTGCAAAAGGGTTTCAGATGTCCCACCGCTGCTTGACCCCCTGCAAATAAGGGTTGACCACCAGAGGCACATCCCACCTCTGACTTGTAATCGCTGACATTTAGGCTACAGCTTCCAACCTGTTTACAACCAAAGGGGGAGGGAAAGGAAGGGAAGGGGGGGAGACAAGTTGGGATTTTTCCCTCTCTCTCTCTCTCTGGATTTTTTTTTTTTTTTTAATACTGTTCTGGAGAATTCAAAGCAAAACAAAGAAACTGCCTCCTCTGGGGTTGTCAGTGAGAAAGGACGAATTGTGCAACTGGTTTGGGATTTGCAAAAAGACAAGGGGGTGGGGATCAGAAGAAGGTGCAAAGCCACAAAGTGTGAGTGCGTGTGTGTGTGTGTAAAGGGGTATGTGTGAAAAATCCCTTCCAGCACCCTTTCCGCTGGTTATTATTTATTTTTGTTGTTGCCGTTGTTCACTTTGCTGTCATCTATTTTTCAGACCTTTCTGCATCTAAGATGGTGAAGAAAGGAGTGAGGAAGAGAACAAAATAACTACTGGGAAGTCTCAAACCAGGTTGGGGAGTGTGTGTGTATGGGGGGGGGGGTGGGGAAGAGAAAAAGGAAAGAGGATTAACCACAGCAACCCCCCCAAAAAAACCAACAGCTCTTTTTTCTGAGGGAGGACTCGAAGGATTAAAAGGCAGCAACTTCTGAGGCGATTTGTCCCCTGAGTTATGGATGTTGGTGCACTTACTTCAGGCCAGATCAGAGCTCAGAGGGATCTAACCAGAAGCAGCAACCACCGGCTCTCCACTTGCCTTTTACCAGGTTTTACCCTTCCAGTATGTTTCATTTGATAAGACATTTTCCAGCGCCCAGAGTTTCAGTACAATGTGCAAATGGATACTGACAAATGGTGCCTCAGCCTTTTCCCACCTGCCTTGTTGCTGCTTGCTGCTGCTCTTCTTGGTGTCTTCTGTGCCTGTCACCTGCCATGACCTCGGCCAGGACATGCTGTCCCCGGAGGCCACCAACTCTTCTTCTTCATCATCCTCCTCCTTCCCCTCGTCCTTCTCCTCTCCTTCCAGTGCGGGGAGACACGTGCGGAGCTACAATCACCTCCAAGGAGACGTGCGCAAGAGGAAGCTCTACTCTTACAACAAGTACTTTCTCAAGATCGAGAAGAACGGCAAGGTCAGCGGCACCAAGAAGGAGAACTGCCCCTTCAGTAAGTACCGCTCGGCTGCCGGGCAGCGGCTGCCGGCCCCCCCGAGCGCCCCGGCCGCCGCAGCCCCAGCCCCGCAGCGCCCGAGCCCCCTCGCCGGGGGAAGGGAAGGGGCAGGAGGGGGCGCCGGGCAGGGGTGGGGTGGGCTCCTGCGGGACGCCGCTCCCCGCCAGCCCCTATCTGCAGGTCTCCCCGGTTACATTTGTTTTGCAAATGGCTTCGCCGAGCACAGTTTGTTTCTTTGCCTGGCAGAAGAGCGAATTAGAAAGACTTGTAAGGATGTGGCGCGGAGTGTGGGGAGGGGGGCATTGTCTCCCGAATCTGAAAATCATTATCGCCTGTCATTAAAGTGCCTTGACGAGAACGCTGCATTGGAACAATGCATCGGTATCCCCCGCGCACAGGCACGCACACGCACTCTTCTCCCCGACCCGCACAAGCGCTGTGTCTGCTCCCCGAGCCCGGAACGGGGGCTTTTTTTTTTTTTCTTTTCCTCTCTCCTTGGGGCTGGTATTTTCCTGGCGTTGCTCCCTGCCGCGGGGGTGCCCGGCGGGCGCTGGGAGCCGGTGAGGCGGTGCCGGTGCTGGTCGCTGGCCGGCGCCCCGCCGCTCCCGGGCGGCAGCGCCGCTGTACCGCTACGCGCTCCGTGGTAAACATCTGGGGCTGGGCTCGCACAGACCTCACACGCGTTTCATTGTCATATTTTTTTTTCCTAAAGAAATTATTTCAAAGTAAAAGTCATGTGGCTGTTTCCATGGCTGAAGTTTCGACCTTTTCTGTAGTACTAACTAGGCTTTTAATAACAGCATGCTTCTGGTAATGTATTTTTGGCTGTCAGTGCTAGAAATGTAACCTTTATTCGGTTTTCCTGCCTGTGCAATCTCAAATTGAAGTAACTGTAGTAAATCACAATATATTGCGTTGTAACTCTTAAGTGACTGCATCCCACTATAGTAGCATGCTGAGAAAGTAAGCTCTGTTATGCAAGTGTTGGAGGAAACTCTCTGACTTGCTTCGCTGGTGGAGAAACATGTTTTGGTTCTTGGGTTGGTTTACATAAATCCAGATAAATCTGGGGATAAATCTTCTGTTAAATTAAAACAACTTAAAGTGACTTAAGTAGATCCCTTCTTAGCTAATGTGTAAAGTATGGAGTACTTCAGCAGGTTGCCATGCTGTATGATAGACATTACTGTTAATTCAGCTGTATTTCTATTAAACACCCATAATACAGGCTTACAAAGAGAGAGGAGAGGGCTGCTGTATCATATGTCACTACTTCACTTGCTCCACCTTGCAACTTCATACTTCATCATGCACTTAATATTTGTAAAAGCTTTAGATGCCAAAGCAGCTGAATCTTACCACCTCCCTTTCTATATTTCATAGAAAGACAGATTCTTGAAAAACATAGCTATGATGAAGGCTTCACTTTGATGAATTTGTGTGGAATGAGTTCCTAGCACTGTATTTCTTAGGTTACTTTTGTTTGTGGAAGAGGACAGCATCATTCCCCTAAAACGGGATTCTGAAAGCTTTGTGTGCTGAGCACACCAGCCATTCTGTGTAGAGCATTGCTGCCAAAAAGGTGATAAGGGGCCCAGTCTGACAACAGTGTACTCAGAGAATTAACTACTCTTCTGAGCAGTTGCACTTAGCCAGCGGAACTGCTCAGTGAGTAAAGTTGCACACATGTATGAGCTTCTGCGAGATCATGCCAAGAAGAGGTAGAGTGCACTGAAATGCACGTATACATCTTTCTGCTCTTTCAGTGTACATGCAAGAACAAGCGCCTGCAACTATAGAGTGTGATTCTTTTTTCTTAGTTTTCCAGTACGTCAGAAAGAGAATTGGCATTCTTGGTGATGTCATGGTTATTGTCACATCTGCAGAGTATCTACTGAAAGAGAGGAGAATGTAATTTGTTTCATATAAAAGCAAAACAATGTCTTTATTATACAGACTTGTATCCTGTCCCTCAAGTTCATGTGCAGTGAAGAAAGGACTCCCATCATCTTAAAACTTGCAACTTGCTAACTGCACTTATAGCACAAAGTCATACCTAGTGTAGAACACCTTTAAATACAAAACAATTAAGATCTTGTTAGCAGAAGATAAGCCAAATAGTTGTATGTTATTCTTTAATAGTCACTATCATTTGCAGTGTGAAATTGTGTTTTCTGTAAAAGTACACAGTCTGAGATCATTTAAGAATGTATTTACTGTGCCTATATTTCAAGGGTGTCTGTGTAGCAAAATGTTGCAAGTGATTCACAAAATCTGTGGTTTTCATAACCTCACATGTAGCTATGCCATCATAATAATGCTGCCATAATCCCTAGCTGGACTGATTCCATGCAAATATATGGTATCTTTAAGATAGTCTAAAGTTTGTAATTATACGTGAATAGATTTCTGCCATGCATAAAGGGTTAGCCAGCCAGCCAGCCCACTAAATTGTAGCCTGTTTAACATTAAAGGCTATTTAATCTCTAATATTAGTTCCTCTTTCAAAACCACGCTTTGCTAAACAAATAATAGTGACTATTCACACACAAGACTTTGAAATATTCTAATTTGGAAGCTAATTTTCTTTTTCTCATATGCTAATGTTTAAAATCCATTTGTGCTGCAGTAAAGCCTTATCTGTGGGGCTGTAAGATCATGATATGTTGTGTAATTAGACATCAGCTTTCATGGCTGACTGCCAATTAAGCACTGTCAAGAAAGAAGAACAGTTGAAGAAAGTCAGAATAAACATTCAGAAAACAGAATTTAGTCTCCAGCCTTTAAATGGCTCAAGCAGCATTGATAGATTTGCTCTATAAATATTGTGTAGAGTGTGCTAAATTAAAGTTTACTCTGGCAGATGCTTTCCAGCTTGATTGCTTGGGACTATTCCATCAGTCTTTCTCTACCTATAGGGTAGGGGGAACAGAGGTGGCTTCTGACCTCTCTGTCAGGAGGCTGGGGAGTTACTTGCAGCATTTGGCATAGCTGGAGGGTGTCTGTCACTAGATAGAAGTAGGACACTTTTTAGGTTTTGTTTTATTGTTCCTTACATCTAGAAGTTTGCCCTCGAACTGCAACTACTAGCTCATCCTACAGCACCACAGCTGTGAAGTCCCTTGCCCCTGTTCTTAAGAAAGCCATTTGCATGCATGCATAAGGAGAGCCGTACTGTTTTCTGGTGACTTAAGTACTTGTTGGGGGGAAAACAAAGCCAAAAAGCCTCCAAAGAGCAATTACAAAAGCTTTCACTATAACTTGAGATCTGGGATGACCAAGAGAAGCTTAAGCTATATATTAAAATGGACAGATAACTGCATGTGTCCAGACTCTGACTTTACTTGCACCCGGAAAGCTTTCCGGAAGATAGCAAAACTCTTTGGGTTTAATGGATGGCATGCATTGGGCTATGTGATATGTGATAAGCTGGTTTGGGAAAACATGAACATATTTTCAAGTGTTATACTATTTTCAATTGACTTTTAAGTCAACTGTTAATAGTGCTATGAAGCACACAGACTTCAAATTTACAGGACAGATCTTAGTAGCTGAAGAACAGTAACACAACATGTGATGCTTAATTAGCAGCAGCTACCCTTCAGTCTATGGAGGGAGTTCTGCCTGAGCCAGGATTGCAGGATCAGGCCATTATTTAGGTACGTGTTTAGGGAGTGGAGTGTGTGTCATTGAGCCTGGATATTAATGGGAAGAATTGCTGGAGCGATTCCTGCAGGCTTTGGACCAAGCAGTGCTATGTAAAACCTACGGTAGATGGCGGCACAGCCACTGTCTGGTGTCACCTCTGCTCGAAGTAGGTGAACAAGAAGGGGCTGGATCCTCAGCTGTATGAGCTAATTTAGCTCAAGCAAAGTTAAAAAGGCTTACACGAGCTACGATTCTATTAATTGGCCTTCTGAGCACCCAAAGTGGATTAATCCAAACAGTGCAAAGGCACTGCAGTTGCAGAGTAAGAGAGTTCACGGGGGGAGCGAGCATGAAATAATTAGCTACTTCTCATGAGCTAACCTATTCCAGGCTTTTCCCTTAAGTATGCAATTATCTTTTATACATAGCTTTAGGATCTGCTGAAGGCCCTGTTTGTCTTTGGTTTTGCTTTAGTTAGTGTGGGATCAGATTAGCAACGTAGTGATTAACAGCAAGAAAGTTTTGAGCCTCATTCTGTAGCCCAAAAGATTGTAAACAACCACTCTACTAAAAATGCTGAACATTACCACCAAGAGTTTTAAGTGTGTGCATATATACATGACATATAAATACAGATTTATACTATATATCAGGTTATATACATAAAAATAGCATTAAAACTGTTTTGATTAAGTATATTCAGTGTGATACTCAGTTTTTTGATTATACCTCAGGTGTAATAAAATCATAAAGTTTGCAAGGTACCTTAACCTCAGCTGTAAAACTCAAACCAGATTAGAATACTTGGTAAAATATGTTCTTTTGTTACTGAATATTTTTTAACTCTTTGGGGTTATCAACTCCTCGTGAGCTGACGTTTGTAAATTAATGTGAGAACTTTTCTCTCTTTTTCTGAAGACTGATTAGTAGGCCTATGTGTTTTGTTGTTTTACTCTCCATAGAGATCTGGTTTATTTTTTTACCAATCAAAAAGACTTAAAATAGGAAATAATACTGTTTTAGTGAAGTAATTTGGATCTTAGGTTCTTTACTATGAAATGTATGAGTTCTCATGGAGATGATTTCTCACTTTACGTCTTCCCCCCCCCCCCCCCGCAGAACTCAGTTACATAATTTATAACCAGCAGTATACAACCTTAGGCACTTAGGATTTATGAATGTGGAAAGAATTGTATTATTTAACGTCTACATGACACTCTTCTTTTACCTTTACTGCATTCCTGCCTTGTGGACCCTCCATGCTGATACTGTAGCCCTGTCATAAATCTGTTCAAAATATACAGTTGTAAGAAGTCTTTTTGTCTTCATAAATCTAACTTACCACTTGCAAAAAAAAAAAAGAAAGAGTTAGGAGCAATTGGAAGTTTGTTCTTGTTAAAAACTCAGAAGGAAGAAACCAGGTTTATAGATGCTGTGCTGCTGTTTTAATGGGAGGGTTCTCAGGTAGTGGCTCGGTCAAAGCTTTTGAAGATGGCGTTAGCTGAGTGAGCACTATAGAATGTGCTTACACTTCTGAAACATCTTGGATGCATTCACTCATAGGATAAGATCCTCTGTTTTGAAATAAGGCATTTTAAGATGACTTTCAGATGTCTTTGAGCTGTGTATGTGAATAGGGGCCTTTTTACTTCAAATGGGAGTCAGATCAGATCCTGCAATAGGGGAGTTTTCATTTATTCCATAAAGCCTTTCATTTTGGAAAAGGAAAAAACCTTCTATGAGCAAATCTTGTTAACCTGTGTGTCTTAAGTTAAAAATAGCAGGTACCTGTATGGACATAGGGCAGCATCTCCTGTCACAGTGGATTCCTGACTTCTCCTCTGAGCAAGTAATATAATCTCACAAGGAGGTTTCTAAATTGGAAAAAAAAAATCTTTGTAAACAATATTGTATTTCTATTCTTAAGCTTAATATTTAGGATGCGAGAAATAGTGTCAGCAAAGCAGAAGAAATTCATTCAACTTGGGATTTGTTATAACGTTCTCTTCATGGCCTGTTTTTGTTTATTTTTCTCAGTTTTCTGAAGAGCTTTCTGAATCAAGCTCTTACAGTCCCTTCTTCCCCCAAATGGCCCCAAGCTGAAATTTCAGTTTGCACATTTTGAACACTTGCTACCATTACTTGCAGTCGCCATAAGACACTGAACTACCATTTATATTCTGGGGTTTATCATATAATGACCTCTTTGCCACTTTGAACAACACAAATAGTTTGAACATTTTTCAGCATTAGCAACCACCGTCAGCTTGATGAGACTGCATGGAAAAATAACCTTTGCTTGCTTTGGGCTATGAAAACCAAATTATCAGATCAGAAATGGAGGATGCATTTAGTTAACATTAGCACACATATGTTTCTTGGTCAGTAGGTATACTAGTGCCGCTAGTCTAATTGTATGTACTTATGAAACAAATTCTTCTTCTTTTGCTTTGACAACACATTTTGATGCAATATTTTAATATCTTGCAGCCTTTCATTGTTTCATTTGTGCTTTGCACAAAGAAAAGTAGTCAATGGTACTGGCAACCATTAGTTCTGTTAACTAGAAAGATCCTTTCCTAGCTGTATTAATTGCTTCTGTTTCTAGTGCCGATTTGTTGTAGAACTTCTCTGTTAGTTACAACATAGTAAAAAGGAGACAGGAAACACTCTTATATGAAGTTTTGAAAAGTCAGCCTGGGAAAATTCTCTGTGTTTATGAAGAAAGTTAAAAGGAGTGAGGAGGAAGTGGCTTAATCTTTAGTCACTGAATGGATATTAAAACTGAATTAATTATCTGAGTGGATTATTAAAACTGATGCTGCTGCTTCATGAGTACAGTGCAACAAATGGAAGTTGCAGGGGAAAGAAATGGTTACAAGTAAGCCAGGTCACACGTTAAATAATGGCTTTAAAGGCACTCTGTGCTTTTAAATTAGGTCACTTGTGTTCTCTCTTTGAACATTCAGTTCTAATTGCAACAATAAATCAAAGAATACACTCAAAGTAGATTCCCATGTAAGGTGGACAACTGGACAGTGCCTTTTTACTGCTACTAACACGTGCATCCAATTACTGGGTTGATATACTCACAGTGTCAACTGTAAAGCATTCCCCTATTTTATAGTTAGTCTAAAGAATTATTAGCCTGTCCCCTTTCACATTTACCTCTAAATAATCTGTCAGTAGTGTATATCTTCTACAGTTAAAGAGGAATTTTCACACGCATCGAAGCTGACTTTCAAGAAAAAGGAAACGTTGAAACTACACCAAAAAGTTTCATTCCTTTTCTCCCCGCCGCCCCACCCTGTAATTTCTGTTGTTGTGCAAGAGAGGAAAAGCCTACAGATACTAGAAACATGAATGCTCATTAATTTTATATAAAAACAAAGATCAGATTTTTCATAAACCTTGATTTAGTAAAGCAATATGATGCCTACTCCTTTCATGGTGGAAAACATATGTGAAGGACAATAAACTTAGTTGGTTTTTGTAGTTCCTGACTCTTCTTTCTGCATGGGGAGCAGAGGTGAAAATGAGGGGACAGAGAAGTCTAGTTGCTCTTCCTTCTTCTGCCACTGATATTAGAGGTTCAAACATAGAAATGTTCAAACATAGAAATTGCATAGAAATAAAGGAAATAGAAGTTTTTTTCAGGTTCCTGATGCACATCTGTGCAGCTGTAGTCAGTGTGTGTGTGAGTTTGGGGGAAAACACTGAAGCATTTTGGAAGCATTCAGGATGTTGTTTAATTGGAATTAAGGCATGGTGTTAAGTGGAGGCTGGGTATAAATCAATGATATCATGCCCGCATTAGAGGAAAGGGATGAGAAGTGTGACGAGTGCCAGAGCAACACTAGAAAGGATGACAAGAAAGACATAGGGGCAGCATGTGTCATAAGTGGGAGAGAAGTGGGGAGAGGGGGAGCGTGGCTTACCCATTTTGGCAGCTGTGAACTGTCAGTGATGTTGAATTGTCCTGTCTCATCTCACTCTGTCATCAGTTTGCTCGCAGACTGAACCTATGAAACCATTAAGATGCGTGTTGAATTTGTCTAAAAGTGTGTAATCACTGTTGGGATATAAACTCTTCCCACTCCCAGTTTCATTGTGTCTTCTCTGACCCTGTAGATACTAGATACTACTTGGTACATGCTCTGGGATTCTCTTCTTCACATTATCCTTTTCAAGAGAATTAATAACCTGCTTTATTCCCAATGTCAAAGTCAGTACGGACTACTTGCAAACAGAAAGGTGGGCAAACTTGCCCTTGGAAGTAATAAGCCATTTAAAGCAGCCACAAGCAAAGCTGTATTAAAGAAGAAAAAAGTTGGAGTTTTGTTTGCTTGGTTTTTCTTCAATTTTTCACTATGCTAGTACTATCCACTATATTTGTTATGAGAAACACACACCTGAAGGACATCAAGATATCCTAAACTTCTAAGTGTTTTAATCTTCTGAGGGTGGAATAGGATATTTTTATGACTGATATTTTTAGTGTTATCAAGTATGTCATATTTTGTAAGCTTATCTTTAAGATTTGAAGTAGTTACATAGTTACAAGTTCATATATTCAGTAACTGTTTGTTATTACAGTGAGTAAGGGAATATGTGCTCACTGGGTTACGGGATGACTATTTAATATGAAGTGGATTTTATAAGACTGCAGGTTTAGTGCTTCTTTTTGTACATTTTTATGACATTTTAGGAGATGCTAAAGCTCCTGATGTTCAGTGAAACAGTCTTTTGATTTCAACAGAACAAAGTTTGTTCTCTGCGTATGTCCCAGATACTTATTTTTTCCCTATGGTTTTCCTGGAGGTAAACATTAAAAGTGTAAACCACATCAATCTGGAAGTACCTCTCTCATCTGCATGAAGTATCTTAGCGTCACCTGTCCTTGGAGGCAAGGAAGCTAATGAAATCCTTCCCCTGAACTGTAACCTTAGCTGTGTCCTTCTCCCCTGTCTCAGGGGAAGCAGTGGTGCACGTGGCCCACATTCTGATGACAGGCCACCTTTCCTTTGTCAAAACACTAGTGCTAATAACTGCAATACAGAAATGGTGTGCTCACTGAGGATCTGTAACTGCAAAACTAATGGTAACATGAAAAGAAGCAGCAGAAAGAGTCTAGAGCTAACCATGTGAGCCGAGCTGTGGCCGCTTTTTCTTAGTCTGCTTCAGGGTCTAGGTCTGGTTGCTCAGCTGGCTCTTCAGGTGCTGAAAAGAGAACCTCCTCCCATAAAAGGTACATGTGTGATTTTGATGCTGCCCTTACTGGGGTCAGCAGTAGGTAGTTTGGCCAAAGGGCTGGGCTAAGGCACCACCCCATGTAAACTGGAGCAGAAAGTTAGTATGAGCTGAGTTTCACTGGGTGTTCTGGGGTACAACCAGACATCAGTGTTTCATTGTTTCAGCTTCTTACAGGTGAAGACACGTGTTGTGCAAGTATGCTGATTATTACGAACAGTAATATTTACTGTTGTGTCTGTTAGCTTTTATTCATAGACCAGCACCACCTCTGCTTCCAAACACCCATGAGCACACACAAGCAATGACTGACTTAGGGCAATGCATAGTTTAAACCACTTAAGCAGCTAAAACAAAATTTACTAAGATTAACACTGGGAGGTGCAAATTATGCCCTTTCTGAGGCCCAGAAGGGGATTCCATTCAAGCAGTTTCGCTGCTTCCTTTGGGTTTTGCTTTGTGGGCAGTCTTAGTCTTAGGCCAAGGAGGATGGAGTGAGGTGCTGAGATAATGCAGACTGGCAATTCTATCCCTCTTGGCAATGATGATGTTTCCTATTGCCAACATATGGTGGGAGATACTGCAGGACAGGGAGAGGGGGGCAATACTAAAAAAAATCTATGCTCAAAGTACTATGTAGAGAAATGGACCATTTCTCTCACAGTTTCACATGCCTGAATAACCTGAGGAGTGGTAATTGGAACCCAGTCTGTACATCCCATGACATTTAGACTATGTAACAGCTATATATGACTTAGTTATTCATTAGTACTTCCTTTTCTCATATGGCATAAACAAGTCAAGAACAGTGACTGCTGCTTGCTTCAAAGCTGATGATAATTATGTATTAAGGAGCTACAAGACTGAACCCACTGACATTGCTAAAAACATTTTGAGATCACTGTATGGAAGACATAGAAAGATTACTATTAGTAAATGCAGTGTGTGAAATACCTTGCTATAGGGGTTTGGATGAGGAAATGCACACCAGCTGGATGGTATACCTCACAGAACAGCTGCTCCATCAAGGTTGCAACTAAATTGGCTGGGAAAGAAATGGTCCAACACAAGCTTTCTTTGTAGAAGAGTTTGTGGGTTTTTTTGAACTTTAGAAAGATTCTTAATGACCATGATGGATTTCTTTACCAAAACAAGACTGAAATGCATAAGGGCTGAAATAATGATGTAGGATTGTGGGAAACTAAAGACTTATGTCCTTCACCATGTGCTGTGAAGATACCCTGGGCATAAAGGGAGCTGAGGGAGTCTTCTGGGTTCCCCATACTCCTCCTGCTGATGGTCAAGCAACATAGAGGAGGAATCCGCTTAAAGGAAGAGGGAAGAAGACTGAACGATTTGGCACAAGGATAGTCTGCGGGAACTAAACTTTGAGTATAGGGAGTGCCATAAAGTGTTAGGTATTATAAAATATCAGGTTCTATATGTGTTATCCATTGTACCCTAAAATTTATAAATGTATTTGACTCTAATCTCTCTTTGGCTCTTTGCTGGCTATAAAATGAGGATAGTAATACTTCCTACATGAGCAAGGCTGTTATGAAAACAAATTGTTTGTGAAACACACCAGTAACACTGTGATGAGTGCCAGGAAAAAAAAGAAAAACAAAACACCCGGATGGTAATAATTCTCTTTTTACAGAAAGGTTTGGATATAAGGAATAGCAAGGGCAGTTTTGTCCTCTTATGGAACAGGAAAGAGCAGGCTACTTCTTAACTCTAGCAGACTTAGGTGTTTGTCTTTTGACTAGAAAAAACTTAAGATTCCCTAGAAAAAAAATTATTCTTTAGCCTCTCTTGCAAGTATTCTGTCAAGATTACTCAACAAATTTGTTGCATAGCATAATACAAAAGTTTATGGCAAAATAGCTCCTAACCAAACAGCACAGGCATAGGCTCAAATTGAATCTCTCCTTCTGTCAACCTGAGCTCTAGATCTGATTGTGCTGCATCAACATTATAGTCATAAGCAATGTCAAAATTCATTTTGCTTTAAAGGTATGAACATTAGGATGTTTCAGCTCAAGGATCTATATAATTTCTATCATTAAACATTTAAAATATTGCAATTTCATTCTCTTCTCTTTACTGTCAGGCTTATTAGTCAAAGAAATTTGAGCATGATCTCCACCTAATATATATTGTATTTGGCCTTATTATGTATTTTTAGGACTGCCTTAATTTCCCTGCAATGCTGTTTATGTGTTGAAGTTAAGCTATGGGAATTATTTGTTCAATTTTCATTTCTTTTCCTACCATTTTTTATTATTGATACTTCCACTTTGGTGTCACAGACATTATTCTTTCAGTTTAATTTATTACAGTTACTTTTACATGTCACAACTTCTCTGTGAAATGACAGCCATCCAAGTTAAAGTCTTTTCAACTTTAGTGAAAACACATATAATGAGGCTGACACTTGGCTCATGTGGTATTAATCTGGTCTCTTGGTCATTTCTTCTGTGTCTCCTGCTGCAGTCTGCTCTCAAAAAGACATATCTGCAGCTGGGGAGTACATAAGATTAACTTCCGCCTCTCTGTGGCTTCTTGCCTCAGACCACACACCAAATAATTCCTCAAAGCATTATCCAGATTTGCTCAAAATTCACCATGCTTGCTTTATGCCTTCAGTTCTGCCGCACATGCATTTGTGGACTCTGCTTACAGCTGATTCTGCTTATGAAACAGGAAACATTCTGCAAAGATGAGGATTTGGAGACAAACACTATTGTAAAATATCTATAATAATTTTTTCTGTGGAACTCTTCCCTTTTTGATTTTGCTGATTTTATAAAGGTACACAGTAGACCATAAAGGTCAGCAAGATGTAACCTTTTTGTTTTCAGCTGTACTCAAGGGCATGACAAAGACTGGTATCGCTTTTCAGTACAGATGGAATTATAGTAACTCCTGTGTCCAAAATGAAATAAAAAAAAAAAAAGAAAACCACAGTGCTTATATTCAGGAAGATCTTTAGTGCTGTCTGAACTAATAAATTCAATAATGCTACAAAAAAAAATTTGCCACTGTTGGATGGAGGAAGTATTAGTCAGCTCTTTTATCCAGGGACCTCAATCAGAGTTTAAAATCCTTAAAAAGGGAGCCACCGATGTGAGGAGTACGAGTACCTATGCTCACACACCAGTGCAGACTCAGGAAGTATCTGTAATGATGAGCAGGAAAACCAGTAGGTAAAAACATCTAACTACTTTCTGTTACCTTGTGCTTAATACAAGAAGTTATAGCTGAGGTTACCAGACACTTCTTATTGTCTGTAATGGGGATGGGAACGTAATTTTGGTGTTTGAGTAAACTTCACTCTGGCATTTTCTAATATTCGTATTGATGGTTTTTCAACTAAATATTTTTTCATGGTAATTTCAGAATCTTTCTGCTTTTCACAGTAGCCAGTCATAAATATATATATAAGCTCTTCATTTATAGATGTGGTTTGTGTGCCAAGATATGGAAGTTCTATGTGCAAAACTCCTGTTATGCACTCACAGACATACTGATAACACAAGATTAGATTGCATGATGATGTACTGCATAAGATGAAGTTTCCAAAGGATATCTAAGGGCCCTAACTGAAGATCATACTTACATTTTCAGGTGTAATCCTTGTGCAGCTATTGCTGCAAGCACCTCTGAGAGCTCACTCTATTGAGTTTATGATGTAAGAGCTCTCATGATGTGAAACATCTTGAGAATAAGTAGAAATCTGTGTCACTATTGCAGTATTTGGACAGATTAGATTAATGTCTTCAGGAGGACCATAGCATATGCTTTACCTAGCAAAGGATGACAAATGCTAGAGACTTCTAGATATCTAATAATAATTTCAGAGTTTAGTCAGTTAAAGAACTTATCTCAGTCTCCTGTTCCAATAAATACCTTGCTAATGAATTCTAGTTAACATGAGCCTGTAGCAGAGTTTTTTGCTGATGCCTTTTTTTTTTTGCATTCCTTATCCAAATGGTAGATTTGTTTTCTGATTTTGAAGGAGAGTTGATACTCACAAGTCATATGTCACAAGCCACTAAAAGTGTCAAAATCTTACAGCAGGCCCTTGGTGGCTTGTTAATCTCTCCTTTTCTTCCCCCTCCTTTTTTTAAAGGAAACAGACTAATTCACTTAAATATAATGAGAGCCATGCTTGCCATAGCCTACTTTTTAAACAGTGTCAGCCCAAGTAAGATCTGTCTTATTTCTTCACCTCCTTTTCTTGGCTCCAACAATTAAACACAAAGCTGAAAAATACAGGTTTTTATGGTAGACCTATTTCATGTGTCAAATGAGAAATGGAGGCTGCCGTTTTCATAACAGAAAAATAGACAAGTGTTAGGGCAGGGAAGTTTTTCTTTTCCTTTGTGGCCCCCCTTCTAAATTATCGTCAGCAACATGCAAAAGATAAACCTCTATGTTAAATAGGGAGACCAGATGTATGTTTAACCTCTTGCCCTCATTTTTCTAATCGGCTTCCATTAGGAACAAAAAGTTAAAATATCTCTAAACAAAAATAACTGATATGGTAAGGTGAACTTTTCAACTGGATAAGAGCTCTTTAGAAAAAGACAGTATTACAGAGTGCTGTGTTAGGCCAACAGACTGTTTTACTGTAGTGACATATCTGTACTCGGAACAATAACTCCATCTTTACTTTTGATAAGTAGTGACAGAAATTTTGTTGAGTTGCAGCAAAAATGAAAGTAACGAGTAGTTAAAATTCTCATGTGTTAAAGAAAATATAGAAATATCATGCTACAGATCTCAGGTTTGCTATTCAGTGTGAGACTTTTTCATTTCTACAGACATTAGCTAACGAAATCTTGAAATACGGCTGTGTTATTTTCCTCTTCTTCAGAGACAGGGACCAAGGCAGAGAGTTTAAAGACCAGGATTTTCTCTCTTTTATCTTTATTCAAGCTTATTCCACCATAAATCCTGGACTGATGATTCTACTCTGTTCCTTATTTTGTGTTCGCAATTCAAAGAATGATATTCATGCTCTTAATAAGAATGGGTATTGAAGGGTGAAGTGTAATACTGTTTGTTTTGTACAGCAGAGTAAGTCTCCAACATAGATGTACATGTATGACAGATTAAATGACAAATTTAACAGTAGTTAAAGATACAGAAAGTAGAAGAAAAGCTTACAGAAGTGATTGAAAGGAGACAATAGGCAATTCTGTCTAAAGGCAGAGGTATTGGAAAGTGTCTTCTCTTGGTAAAAATGCCTATCAGCCAGTGGAGTCAAGAAAATTGGCAACGTTTGAAAATGAGTTGTTCTTAATGAGCAAACTAGGAGCTGCTGGTAACCTATAAGCTATCCTTTGGAAGAGTTTGGGAACTGCGTTTGTTTTATCATGAAAGATAAATGTCTTAAGTGCTGTTAATGTGTTCACTACAGATACCGGCTGGAGAGAGTCTGTCCTTTTGGAAGTGCACAGTCTGAAAACCAGCAGATTTTGCATACAGATTCTAAGTTCATAATTTTAATTGCTTCCTTCTCATACTGTTAAGCTTTTATGGAAGAGTTAGTGTTTAGGAGAGCTTTAACTGAAGGAAAGTATTCACCTGGGAACAAAAGAAAATTGCCTACAGAGAGGCAGGAGAAACAGGCCTGACACTGAAAAAATGAAGAGACTATTGGTATCAGCGAATCACTACAAGAAGTGAGTGAGTAGAGGACAAGCCCTCCAGCAACTTGTTCTAACTCCTCTGCTGCAGGTTACTAAATCTCACCAACTCATGTTAGCATCCATAATTTCCGCCATGCAAAATCATACATCTTAGCTTTACTAGCTTAAATACAAGACTTCAGCCATCCTGGCTGATATTATCTAAAGCGAGTGTACACTGGAGTGTTTGGGGAGCAGCTAAGCTCCATCTGGGGAAATCACATAAAGACTGGCTGGTATGGATTTTTTTTTTCCTTTAGTCATGATTCATAACAGGGATGCAGGATGTTTTAGAAGGACAAAAAGTAAAGGGATTGTTAAAAGGAGTTACATTTGATATAAAATCACGAAAATCATTTAGACTTTGAACAGAGAGGATGGAGTTTTGACCCTGTACCTAAATGTAGCAGTCCAGGACCTCAGCTATGCATTCCTCATATTTCTCTGAAATTGGCAATGTAAAGTAGCCACTTTATTCACACTGTGATTTCAATTTCTATCAAGAGTATCATTTCAGCAGCTTATAAAAGTAATAATACCACCTTAGAACCTAGTCCAGTAGAAAATACCAGTTGATTTTATGGGTTGTGCCAATCCTGGAAAAAGTTGCAGATGTCAGCTTTACAGAAGGCTGAAATAGCCAAAGGAAAAGGTCAGCTGTGGGATAAAGAGGAAAAGGAAATTAAAAAGGAATTCTTTGTCCTGCAAGCTGCAGTGGGGAGACAGGAGCACTCCGAATTCATGCAATAAGCTCCTCATCTTTTGTGCCCTTCAACTACCTTAGAAACTCTGTCTTCTCCTTATCTGCATAAATTTCAAAGGTAAAACACTAATATTGGAACCATTCCTACTGGATAGCTTCAGCAGACAGTTTCTGTGGAACAGCAGGCTATGCCCGGCATCAATAACATCTTTACTGCACTTCCAGAACACTCCCTCATCCACAAGATGGGCACTTCCAGATGGCCTCTCCCACCTACAGACATCCTGTCTTGTGGCAGTTTGAGAGCTGTAGGTAGGTGCGGTGTGGTTTGTGGCTCTTGGCCTAGAATAGGGAAGTTATGCAAAGCCATGTAGTATGTAACCAGTGAACATATGGTACCAAAAAAAGTCTCTACTCATCTTTCTGTGGCTTCTTCTTTTAACATCAACTTTTGGTGGATTCAAAGTGGTCAGGCAGGCCTTGTGTCCTAGGATCAGGAAGCAGCCAGCATTGCTGTGTGGCTTATGATGACTGGGGAGCTCTGCTGAGTGCACAGCCTTGCCATGGGCATTTGTTACACTTGGTCGGTGTGTGTCCGTTAATTAAAAATGTGTCAAGTCACAGGAAAGCAGGACCAAGGAAAACCTCCTGGGAACCCTAATATAGCCCCTGTTATCACCAGTGCTTGTCATATAAATTTGTTCAGAAGCTTATCAAGTTCAATTAACATCACATAGGTTTGCTCACCGTACTCTTTAGCTGAAGACTGTTCCACAATCTCCATCCCCTAAGGGCTACAAATAATTCTTATTTTCAGTGAAAATACCTACATAATCAGTGCTACTCTTCCCGCTTCTTTGCACCAGTAGTGCCCTTCACTGCCCCACAGCTTTTCTTCTTTAGAGTTCACCACCACAACGTACATGTAGGAGGCAGTTATATTCTCTCCTTTTTTTTGTTCATCTGCTAAACTTAATATGCCAAGTTCCTTGCTAAACAGAGAACAGTGTGCTGAGACATAGCCCACCGTCTTCATGCTGGTTCTGGATGCAAAGCAACATAGCTACACCCACATAGGCTAATAAGCTATAAGCCTTGGTGGAGCATTTTAATTCCTGTATGACACCCTGGAAACGTAGCTGTCTTGCTTTCCAAACCCAAGGTTAATAGCTTTTCTGGGGCCGTTTAATTTGAAGTATTTCTTGTGGTTCTCCTGGTTGGTTCTGTGTAGACATGCCCTTTTCTTGTCAGATAATGCTTTCATTCTCCTGCTTTTCTTGAAGTGCTTCTAGGTGTCTGGTCTTAAACCAGAACTGCGCACCATGTCCTAGACCTAAAAGAATAATTCCAAGATTGCCAAAACTAACAAACCCCCCAAATAGACCTCACATCTGCCATTTGGCAAAGGCTGCCCTCTGCCCAATTAGTAAAAGAAATGTGGACTATAGAAATGGGCCTGGTTTACAGTGTGTTTGACAGGGCAGAGTGTTGGAAAGGTTGAAGTACTCTGTTAAGAGTGACGGTCAGAACAAAGCTGATGTAGGCAAAGGTGAATTGGAACAATTTATCACATAATGGTTTACTCTCTTTGATTTGCATATAAGACTTGTCTTGAAATTTGAAAGAATATTGGTTTATGTGTATTTTGAGGAAGGAACTTATTTTCCACACTTTCTTAAAGATGTTGAAATGCCAAAGCATTTTCCAATTAGAGTGAATATGAAATATTGAAACAGACTTTCCTACAAAATCGAAGTCCAAAATGTCAGTTTAGATGAAGCATGACATTTTGTGGGAATTAGAAATATATAATGAAAACATCTCCAAATTGAACTATTTTTTTTACTATAGTAAGCTCAACAAGATGTTCCTTTTTTGCTTTTAAAACTATAAAAAATGACTTGTATCATAATTTTTAGAAAGTTGAATTGAAAATTTGGTTGAAGCCCATTATTTCTCTGGGAAAATTAAATTAATTTTAAATTAATTTTTAAATTCATTAACATTGCCACAAAGGATGAGGAGAAGGCTGAGGTACTTAATGCCTTCTTTGCGTCAGTCTTTAATAGTCAGACTGATCATCCTCAGGGTACTCAGGCCTCTGAGCTGGGAGATGGAGATAGGAAGCAGAATAAAGCCCCAATAATTGAAGAGGTAACAGCTAGCGACCTGCTCCTCCACCTGGATGCCCACAAGTTTATGGGGCCAGATGAGATCCACCCGAGGATACTGAAGGAGCTGGCGGAGGTGCTTGCCAAGCCACTTTCCATCATTTACCAGCAGTCCTGGTCAACCAGGGAGGTCCCAGTTGACTGGAAGTTAGCAAATGTGAGGCCCAGCTACAAGAAGGGTCAGAAGGAGGATCTGGGGAACTACAGGCCTGTCAGCCTGACCTCGGTGCCGGGGAAGGTCATGGAACTGATCATCCTGAGTGCCATCATGCGGCATGTGTGAGACAACCAGGGGATCAGGACCAGCCAGCATGGGTTTAGAAGGGAAGATCCTGTTTGACTAACCTGATCTTCTTCTATGACAAGGTGACCGGCTTGGTGGATGAGGGGAAAGCTGTGGATGTTGTCTACCTGGACTTACCTCTAGTAAAGCCTTTGAGGCTGTCTCTCACAGCATTCTCCTGGAGAAACTGACTGCTCATGGCTTGGATAAGTGCACTCTGCACTGGGTAAAAAACTGGCTGGACAGCCGAGCCCAGAGAGTGGTGGTGAATGGAGTCAAATCCAGTCGGCAGCCCGTCACAAGTTGTGTTCCCCAGGGCTCAGTACTGGGGCCAGTTCTGTTCGATATCTTTATCAATGATCTGGATGAGGGGATTGAGAGCACCCTCAGTAAGTTCGCGGACAACACCAAGTAGGGTGGAAGTGTTGATCTGCTGGAGTGTAGGAAGGCCCTACAGAGAGATCTGCACAGGCTGGATTGATGGGCGAAGGCCAGTTGTTTGAGGTTCAACAAGGCCAAGTGCCAGGTCCTGCACTTGGGTCACAAGAACCCCATGCAATGCTGCAGGCTTGGGGAAGAGTGGCTGAAGAGCTGCCTGGTGGAAAACGACCTGGGGGTGTTGGTTGACAGTCAGCTGAATATGAGCCAGCAGTGTGCCCAGGTGGCCAAGGTGGCCAACGGCATCCTGGTTTGTATCAGAAATAACGTGGCCAGCAGGACCAGGGAGGTGATAGTGCACCTGTACTCGGCACCGGTGAGGCTGCACCTCAAATGCTGTGTTCAGTTTTGGGTCCCTCACTCCAAGAAGGACATTGCGGTGCTGGAGCATGTCCAGAGAAGGGCAACGAAGCTGGTGAAGGGTCTAGAGCACAAGTCTTGTGAGGAGCGGCTGAGGGAGCTGGGGTTGTTTAGTTTGGAGAAGAGGAGGCTGAGGGGAGACCTTATCACTCTCTACAACTACCTGACAGGAGGTTGTGGTGAGGTGGGGGTTGGTCTCTTCTCCCAAGTAACAAGTGATAGGACAAGAGGAAATGGCCCCAAGTTGCTCCAGGGGAGATTTAGATTAGATATTAGAAAAATTTCTTCACGGAGAGAGTGGTTAGGCATTGGAACAGACTGCCCAGGGAAGTGGTGCAATCACAGTCCCTGGAAGTATTCAAAAAACATGTGGATGTGGTGCTTAGGGATATGGTTTAGAGGTGGACCAGGCAGTTAGGTTAACGGTTGGACTCGATGATCACAGAGGTGCTTTCCAACCTTAACGATTCTATGATTCTATAATTTAGTGATATTTTCAAATGACGTAATGTTTGGTCATAAAAGTTCCATATATAGCTTACTAATTTCAAAATAGGAGAAGAACTGGAGACTGAGCAAATAAATGTTCAGAAGAGAGTTGTAGTACTCTTTGCCAAAATAATCAGGCTCTTCACTGACATGCTAAACACAGAGAATGACTGTGTTGTGTTTTGCACAGGCCTATGTCCAAGTTCTTGGTCCAGGCAAGCAGTCTGACCGTCTGTAAAATGTCTAAGTTAATACTTGAGGCTCAAGGCACAGATGTCTGTGCGACTGAAGGAATAGACAGTACCAGCTAGGAATAGACAGTTCCAGCTACTCCTTAGGTAGCTTCAGTCCCCAAGAGTTATTCAATTATTGAATTAGAAATACTAGAGAATTAGGGTACATACTCATAATGGCTTAATACTGTGCGCAGAACTGTTGCTTTCCATGTAGAAACCTGCCCATGGGTCATTATCTCTCTGTCCCACATGCAGAAGGGAACTGGCAGAGTTCTGCCTTTACTTCCTTGGCTTCATTCCTCAGTGTTATCAATGGGTTTGGGGTAAAAATTAGGAAATATGGTTGTTTTCTGCTCCCCAAGGAAAGCATTGCTTCCCCTGACTTTTTTTCAGGAGTAGCAAGACAATTGCCATTTGTTCAGATACAGTGCAAGCTGAGCAACCAGGACTTGTTTTCATGAAGCTGTATCTTTTTTATGCTAAACACACATTTGTATTTAGAAAAGCACTTTAGGAAACTGTGTGTTTTATGTGGTTGTGTATTTGCATTTGATGTAATCCATACAGGTCTCTTGCTTCTGTGTTGAGGAGGGGTGAAAAGAATGTGTTGACAACTTTTTTTTCATATTGTGACAGATCTTTTCAATATAGTATTTCCTGAAGCCTTTAGGTATAATTTCACTTGTTCCTGCCATTCTAAGATAGATATATCAACCAAAGCTATTCTTAGCACTCCCCTGATGCATCAAGATGTCATAGAGGAAGTGTGGACCATTGCAGCTGATATATGGAGATAATGGGCACCACATGACAATTTTTTTTTTCTGTTTTCCTTTTCTTTTACTGTCTGTACATCTGGCTTTAATCAGTGACTTCTCTGTGAAATGTTGCAATTGGGCCTGAACAAATTCTTTGCTCTTCTCTGATATGGACCTGTGGATTATAGGTGAAACTGCACTAAGAGCCTACAGAAAGCCTTTTATGCCTGATAGTTTCCAGTACTATCCACATCAGTTGACACTCTCAGCACACTACGTAAACAACCTGGGAGAAGCTATCGTTAGCAAAGAAGGAGAGCTGCGCTTGCCCAACCCCTGCACTATCTGCTTGCATTTCGAAGCCTTCACACATGCATTTTGGATGAGTCATTTATGCATTCAAATAAGTTTGTTGGTCAGCTGCACATCCTGTGTGTGGTATTTCTCTCATATATACAAGTAAAAAGATTCCTACCTATCCTTCAAAAATTTAACACCTATATAGTCCTTTCTAAAAGCTTTCTTTTTATTAAAAGTACCTAATCTTTCTTATTTTAATAATAGCTTGAGGTAATTTTGGTATAACACCTGCATATATTGTACTTGTCAAGAACTTCTGAGATTCTGTGATCACCTTTTTCTAGTTTAAAAGAAATTTTTTCACTATTGTACCATGAAAATTCCATATTAGGGCAGAAACTAACTTTCACTGGGAAAACAGTAAAACTGATTAAAAAAGTGTTGTCAAGAGTGCAGTGTAAGCATACTGATAAATCATTGATCTCTTTTTAATAAAATCCTTGTAGGTGTTAAGTTAAAAACAGAAACCGTAAGGTTTTCAAACAAAAAGCAGTCCTCAGGACAATCATGTCTCATTTATGATTATTTTATTTCAAACCAAACTCCAGTGAAATTGGTTATCTCCTATGCAAAACAAAGAAATGAAAGTACAAGTACCTGCTTCCAACTCTCTCTTGTTATGATGTTTTCTTACATTCCAACACCATTTTCTTTACTCTTTTTAAAGAAAATAGGCAGCTTTATGCTTTGGAGTGTGCAGGAACAAGTTGAGGAGGGGTTGGAAGGTCAGCCAGTGAGCTTAAAGCGTGGCAATTCACTTCTGTCTCACCTCATTCCTGCTTCTTCAGAGCAGCAGCACAATAATCTTTTAAATCTGTTTGATATGGCTTGTACGCTTGAAGCAACTTGGACACTGCTTGCATAGGAGCTGTCTTGAATTTGCCTATATGAGATCACAGCAAAAAAAAAATCATAGGACACTCAAGGAATTCTCCAGGTTGCTAGATTTAATTACCAGAATTTCTAAGGAATTTTTCTGTACCAAAAATAATTGGATCATCTTTTTTTTTTTAAAAATGGATTAGATACAAAAATATAATGTAAAACAGCCATTACATTGAGGTATGATGTGGGACATTTTTAGCTGTCAAAATGTGCTTAGAAATGTATAACAAATGCCAGCATGATACTGTGAATTGTGAAAAGGAAAAGGCACAAGTTCTGCTCTTTGCTGCTGCCAGTAAATGTCTACTTTTGTTTAGACGTTTTTACTACAAAAGCCAAGATAAGATTGTGATTTGCCAAATGTTGCATTGTGCTGTCCAGCTCAGGTTTTGAATTAAAATACACATGTGCCAAAAATTATGTTTATATCATCTAGTATGTTGTGTAATAAAAGAGTGTTAGGTAGTCCAGTTAATGAAATTATTAAATTTTGGCAGAGTGGTGTTAAATTGAGTTTATATTTAATATTGGTTTTGGGGAGAGTGGGTGGAAGGAGAGTTGAATTCTATTTCATATTAATTGAAACAGACTAAGTTGTTGATATAATCATGTCTGTAAACAGGAATTAACTGCTATGTGATGGTAGGTTTTTCTAAGAAGGCAACTTGGAAAGAGTTTGCTTTAGAACAGAATAGTCTAAAGTGGAGCTTTTATTCCCTGTAAGCAAGAGTCTGTGTAGCCAACTTGCCTTTTGGACAGGTGAGATGTTGCTGGTCCCAAGAGAACCATGTACTGGGGAAAAGGTCTTTCAACTCATAGTGGAAGTCAAAAAATGAGAGTTAAATATTCAGTGGTAGAAGCTGGCCCATAAGAATTAGCACACTTTATTATCTTCTGTCAAATGAGAGCTTGGTTCTCAAAATGAGCACGGCCTTTTCCATTTTTTGTAAATTAGAGTACATGTACAATTTAAAGGATCTCATTCTTTATATCAAACCCCTATTGTAGTCACGTGGATAATTTTCTTGAGGTTAAATATCACTTGGATGGAGGAGTTCACAGGATCAGCTTTCATCTGCTTGCAAGTTGCCCAGACCCTTTCAGTTGGACAAAATCTGCACACCCCAGCTTTTATGAGTTATGTTTGTTGTTTATTTTTCCATTATCAAGATGACCAGTTATATGTTTCATAAGTAGTTTTTTGATTAAGAGTGTGGCAACCAAGCTCCATTCGTCCCTTGTTTAGTTTGACACCCTTCCTGGATGCTAACACTTAATTAGTCATTGTCCAATCTGAGGAATTTGGGTAGTGTGTTGTTTTTGTTTGTTTATTCCATCCCATCAGTACATAGTGTAAGACGTATCTTGAAACAGAACATGATGTGAAATGTCCGTGTTGAAAAATTGCTCATTATGGGTAACAGACATTAAACTGTTGCACCATTCTTAAATTCATGTTGATTGTGCAACAAGAGATGACACTCTTCTAAATTACACATCAGAAAAAGAGAGGGATAGATTGAAATTGTAGCTAGGAATATCTCTGAAGATTGAAGGTGAAAATAAATGCTTTTCTAGAAAAAAAGAAACTAAGTCAAAATTTGAAAATACAATGTATTTAAGCCATTTTGAGATAAAGCTGTCCAAAGATTAACAACGGCAGTTGTAAAGGGTTTGTACTGTCAGTCTAGATGTACACTACTCTAGTGTAGTTTCTTGTTTGGGTTTCATTGAATAAAAATGTTAAAAGAAAATTCAAGTTCTAGAAAGATTTCCACATAGACAAAAATACCAACCCTGTTCCTTTGTACATGAATGATTTGTATAAACACTTGCAACAAGTCAATCCCAAAATGTTCATTAAAGTCAACGTCTGCTAAGCTTCACAATTTCTGGCTTTACTGTGAATATTTCCAGTGGTTGCAAACTAGGTAATTGGGGTTTTTTTTCACTTTTATTTAGCATAATTTCCTGTAGCAATAAGCAAAGAGGCAGGTAAAGATGTTTTAAAGTATTATTTTGTTTGGATCAATTCAAGCCAAACCTTGACAGCTTGTATTTGTATGAAATTTTTCCCTTCATATTTATTATAAATTAAAAGAACTTTCAAATATTTGATGCTGGAAGATAAAACCTTCAGTATCCACTGATAGTGTCCAAATGTGCATACTTTTTTGCATTTATAGCTGTTGTCCAGAAAAATATGCCAAATAATTTCACTCTGCTCACATACATTGCAAAATAGTTAGGAGTAGATAAGAAAGGTGAGACAAGGCCCAGAACAATAAGATAAAAGATGAGAGATCTGGTTATTTAAAATTATAAACAAAAATGTCATCATTGACATATGTCTCATGAGCATTTTCTTAGCAGAAATATTTATATAAGATGACCAGGTCTGCCTGTCCAGCTGTAGGAGAGAATTAGGTGTCTTGTAGTGTTTTGGGTGTAGAGAAACCGTAAGAACTGAAAAGAGTATGTGTGTGTAGTGTGACTGTGTGTGAATGCGCAAAGAACAGATTAAATAACAAGTGTTATCTTACTCAAGGTGGTTTACTGCAAAACAGCTTTTTTGTTGTTTGGGGTTTTTTTAATTAATTAATCATTTGCCTTGTTATCTAGCTGCCTGATTTTGTTCTCATGACTGCAATTGTTTTGCCTAGATACACACATGCATGAACATACATTGCAGGGGATTTGGAGGAAGGTTTTACAGTAATTTACAGAAGTTAGCCACATGAAATGAAAGCAAGAGCATTCCTGTTAGAAACCTGGCTTCAGCTAGTGTCTGCCTAACCACTGTTGAGTCTAATGAATAGCAATGGAGCCTGGTATTACAAAGTGCAGGGAGTCATCAAAGGTAATAAAATTGAGATCTGACCAAAGCAGCATCTGGGAGTGAAGTTTTAAGTAGCAAACAGGAATGTGTACTAATTATTGCATTGTTAATATGTTGCATGTGTTGGTTGAGTAGAGATGGTGTGACCAAGGGCAGGCAGTAGCACAGTCAGTAGCCCTGGATTTTATCCATCACAGATTCTGTATTAAATCTCCAGCTGCTTTATAACTTTCCTAATAACGACATATTCCCATGCAAAACCTGTCTGTCTGACTGAGCACACCACTTCTTTCAGATGTCACCAAATTTATGTAACAGCCTAGGACCATTTGGCTTCTGCTAAACTGGATTGAAAGCTTAGAAGAGACAGCTGGACAATGTTTCACTGCTACTAAAATATTTGCATTGTATACATCAGACACTCAAGTTCATCAATGTGCTTTGATGGCTTCTTTTCCTATATATACAGGAGGAACATTTAGTTGAGATGATGTTGCAGCATTGCCTTCAAACACAGCATTCCAAGGTGTCTTTTATCCTCAGAGAAGACTGCTCTTCAGTCTGTTTTTCCTTTTTATAGATCAGGAAGCTCTGGAGAAAGCATTGTTTTCTTTTCTGTACAAGGTGTGCCAAAGAAATACAGAGCACGAACACTTCACCAGCCAAAAAAAACCTCTTCATCCTGAATTTTAGATATTAATTATTTGAAGTATCAAAGCTGTGAAATTAAATATAATACTAATCAACCTGTTGAACAGAATAATATTTAGCATTTGTACTTCAAATTTTCAAAGCTGTAGCGACATAAACTAATTAATGTTTGGGAAGCACAGGAAGCAATAAAAGTCCTGTAGTGCTTTGACTGTGATGTAGCAGGATAATATAATCAGCTTACATGTCTGCATGAGGAATAGTCTGGAATATTAGCTGGAGTAATAGTGTGGTAAGTGAAGCCATCATTTTTCTCTATGAAGTCTTCCAAATTTCAGGCTTTTGCCATCAATATATGTTTAAAATGCAGAAAATTCACCTGTTATCATCACTGCTGTTTGTATCATTCTCATTTTATGTCCTGTTCTGCTCCCAGACTTCCTTGGGCTATCTGATATCACTGAAAAATCATGGGATTATGACAGATGTCAGGGGAATTTGCTTCTCACACCTAGTAGCCTTGTGAAGATCTTATGGAAATTTTTTATTTCTCTTGTCAGTCTGAATGTTGTCTTCATGTTAGGGAAATATTTTAATTGTTTATAAGTAATACAAACTGGAATTTGTCTATCAAGGGCGTTTGTAGGATGTAGTGTTGAATACTTCATGGACAGTCTGCTAATGTAATTGTCAATCCATGATGCAAACTTTGGGTTAGAGTTAGTGAAAAGTAGAGAAGCACTGAGAGACTTCACATCACCATCCCTTTGACCTGGGAATGGAATTGCATTTATGATTTGATCAAGAGCATATGTCAGGACCAGTCACATTTTGTTGTGGCCCCTGTCACAGGGCCATCAAGAAAGAAGGCAGCAGGGCACAGGCCACCAGCTTGATTGTGGTGCTCTGGATCTGCCCTGTGATAGTCAAGATTTTCTCACCCCAGTCTTAAACTAGCCAATGACCAGATGGTATCACACTAAAGAATTTACATTTGAAAAGAGAAAGGGGAAGTGTGCTGTAGGTCTTCTGGGCTTTGTCCATTGTCCTGTACATTATTTTTGCCAGGCTACCAGGATTCCAATTAGGTTTTTCCTATGCTAATTGTGCTGTCTGATATTTTTTTTCCCAACTCTGTAAATTTTGAAGCCTGTCTTTTCACTGTCTCTTTTGCTTTGTAACATATTTTACTTTGGACACAACTACCCACCTATCTGATTCCAGTGGTAGCAGTGGCTTGGTCAACTGGGTGCAGAATGGGAACACTTTTGAAATCTTGAAATGTTTCCTGGGCTAGAGAGATGGTTTCCCACCCAGCTCTCACTAGCAGTCACATATTTATCCATGGAATCCCCATATGGCTTTGTGGGTGGTAATGTGTAGAGGGCAGCTTTCCCACCACAGCAGTTTTCCTCAATACAAATTTATTTCTCTTTTGCTCTGCGGAGTTTTCAATCTTAATCACTGCTAAACTTAGGCCTGGTGTTTGTAGGCCAATATTAACTGTATGAGGAAATAGCCTATATTGAACCTTACAGCTCCTTGGATACCCATTTGTTACTTTTTGTCTTTAAAACTGGATAATTATTTTGAAAGTTTCCTCATCCTGACTAGAGGCAAAATAGAATGTACAAAATCCTGGCACCAAGACTTTCATTACAAACTCCAGCCTGGAGGCAAATTGGTGACTCGCTGAGGGTTGAAAACCTCAGCCATGCAGAAAGCAGAGAAGAACCAACAAAAGCAGAGTCCTCTGGCTGACTCCTGTAGATGAGAGTGCTGCAGTGCTCTGTGTATGTAGCAGGGGGCAGACAGAAGTCAACTTCTGGCGTCTTTGTCATCTCTGAAGTCAGCACTCCCCAGAAATTCATGGCACAAAAGTATAAGAGCAACAGGGTCACCCTGAAATTGATAAATACCAGTTTGAAAATGTCTTCCATTATATAAAGATTGTCTGGAACCAGATTGAGTGTCACATATCTTGCCCTGTTAACTTGTGAGCTGAATCCAGGAATCTGAGATGTATACATGTCTTTTGTTATTAATATGCTCCAAGGGGCTGAGAAGTCTTTCAGTTCCAGTCCAGTAGATACAGATCTTAGCTCAGTTAGAAGATGCCTTTCTGGCAAATACTGCTTATCCTCTTACTTTGAGGAAATACTGTTATTATATTGGGGGAGAAAAGGGAAAGAATAAGGCATGGTTCATATATCATGTCCTCATTGAAATCTAGGGTGCAAGAGGCATTTAATGCACACTGTGGGCTTCCATTGCAGCCTGGTCCAAAGGCAAACATTGTGGCTGGAGACAGCAGGCAACCACCTCACCTTCTCTTCTAAGGTGCATGGAGTACCACTATCCCACTCCCATCATACTCATGGGGCCTAAGTAGACTGTAGGCATCACTGTGTTAAGAGTTTTTCTTCATTTCATGGAGCTCATTGGAGGTTTCATACCCACAGGCCAAAACTCTTTTTAAAACAGTAGTTTTTAACAATATTATATGATGATCTCATATAAAATGTAAAAGCTGTTAGAGGTGTGGGTGTCCATGCAGAAACCTCGCAATGGAACGCCAATGTGTATCATCTGGCTCAAGTCTGAATTTTTGTTTTTAATTTTAAGATTGCTTTCCAAGTATTCTTCTCCTTCAACTGCTTAAAATTACACAATCATCATCATCTCACCATGTTTTGTTGTTTCATAAGTGCTACTGCCTAGCATAATAAAAGTACAAACAAAACAGGAGGAAAGACTGCTTGAGTTTAAAGTCTGTATGGAAGTGCTAAACACTGCCATTCAGATGTTGCCCATCAGCTGTCTCTAATGGATACTGTTTAAGCAAAATGAGGAAGTAAATAGGAACAATTAATAAAGTACACCAAAGCAAATCAGTCAGTTGCAATTCGTAATTAATTTCATTTTGGTTCATGTCAGTAAGTTATCCCTGTATTTCCAACCATTGTAAAACCAAAGCTGTGAATTAAAACCGATTGCAAGTGGACATGTAAGAACCTAGTGAATGCAAGTTCCTTTTTCCTAATAAAACAGCCAGTAAAAGAATTTTACTTCCTGCTGCTGCAATTGAAAGAAAGATTGCCCTAAACTGTGTATGTTGTTTGCAAGCTAAAGACATCAGATAGATTCTCCTCTATAGTAACATTATCCTGATTTAGTCTTCTCATAAGAAGTACTGAATATTTTTGAAAGTACACTTGAAAGATATCAGGCTGTTCTTTCGTTGTTTCTAGTTGTTTGGTGGTGTGTGGGGAATTTTCTTTCTATGAAGAAGTTGGATTCTAGGACCACAAGGGCCACTTTGTGAGGTGCTGTACGAGCACTTAAGAAAGCATAGTCTCAGCACAAGTGAAGCCTTTCACTTGTGTCTTTGGAAGCAGCAAGGAAAAGAGGAGCAGGAAGAGGACATGTTAGGAACTGTCATCAGACTGCAGATTTCAGGATTCGTTGTAATAATTGTAGGACCTTAACCTTACCAGATGAGGCATTCGCTCCTGATTTAGGAAGAACAAAAGGTTTCCTTCTCTAGTTATAAGATTAGTGTAGGAGAAGATTGAGTAGAACAACTGCAACATGCTCTGGAGTAAGCTGTGCCCCAGGCACATGTGCACAGTTGGGTGAAAAACATAAGAGACTGGTTCTTGGTGCAAACTCGGAGAATTAGACTGAACTAAGGGAACTGAGCACTGAAAGGCACTAGAAATGGCCCTTGCCCTACCATTTGCTTGAGTAACGTAGTGGCAGTATATCACAAACCACAACTTTGACTACAAGAGAAGCAGAAATTTCAGCAGTTAATGCATGTTAGTGCCTCTTCTTTAGAAGGGAAAACTCTCAGAATAAACCTTAAAAGATAATATATTTTTTTTTACTTCAAGCAATTTGCATAGTTCTGATTTACCCTGTTGTTTCTTTGGTGGAAAACACTAAAGAACTTTTGCTTAAATCCAAGGCAAATGTTTTATTTATAATGTAAATCAAAGTTATCTTCCCATGACACTGTGGTGCAATCTCTTATCAGTGATAGATATAGAGTAACAAAATATATTGCTTTCATTTTCCTTCCTAAGTTGGCAAAGGTTAGTTTTCTGACAGAGACAAAGTCAGTATCACATCCTCAGCAGATTTTATGCATCTGTTTGTTGTATTACACCATAGTAAGAAAGTAGCAGCTGGAATTGCAGGACCTGATGTTATTCTCCTTCAAACCAGCAGTAGTTTTACCATTGACTTCATTGGGAGTAGGACCAGTTTACATTTTGCTAGAGTGTAAACCACTGATTTCTGAAGAATAGCACATCTAAAGCAATCCTTGAACTACCTTTCACAGTCTTCAAGTGTTAAGAGAGCCATGCAGATTTTATCTCATAGGAAATAATCCATTGAAAAAATACTGCCCTAGATAGAAGTCACTGACAGAGGCATTCCTAAGGGTGGTCTTGGTGCATAGCAAATCTTAGTAGAGAGACCACTTTATTAGCAGCAAGGAAAACCTTCATTTTTTTGTCTTACAGTGGCATTTTATTTATGCAGTTATAGCAATAGCATAGCAGTGTGCAAACTGACAATTTGAGACAGATTCTTGGGTGCTTTAGCTCCAGGCTTATTTATCTCTGTTGAAATTGCTGAGGTCTTTTTTGTATTTTTAAGTAGCCTCTTAATTTTGTGTCACAGATAGAAATAAAGAAGAAAAACATTTTCTAGGCATTAGTTCTTTGTGGACTACTAGCAATGTTCAGTGGGTGACAAAAGCTCTGGGCATCCCCATTTGAAAGTCACTAAATCACTGAAATTCCAGAAACCAAAAACTTCATTAGGCTGTTATGTACCACCAGTGCCTTTACATATCATCCCACTCACAAAGTCTAACCAACCTCATATCCAAGAAACTAATTGAAACGCTTTTTATGCTACCCAAATAATATTAATAAACAGAATAAGATCTCATTGAGGTGTAGAAGAAGTCTATTGATTCCAGGGGAGTAGCTTTGATATTAAGTAGATGAGGGTTTGATCTTTTTATTTTACTGAGTTACACAAGTTTTTTTTTGTCTTTGTGAGTGGGAAAGGCTTGATAGTATTTTTGCTATTTTGGTTTTGGTATTCAAATATTTCCATTTAAGAGGTCAAATATGAAATGCCCCCTTGCATATGTTTGCTGAGAGTTGTTGATAGAGTGATTATAATTATTGTTTTTTAAAGAAAAATATGTCCTTCACTGTAGATTGATAAAAAACAACTGTTGACTGTATCTGGCACAGACATAGCTGATCATCAGCATACATTAATATGTAATTTTGGTATGTTTTATTTTACAGACATTTTCTGTGTTGTGTGTATATTTTCAGATTGTGATAAAGTAATATTTATTCTGATTGAGAGTTGAGTTTGAGTTGTGAGGAAATGGACTTCACTGAGATATGTGCCATTAAAGGATCCAGACTGAAGTTCATGGAAGTGTTTCCACTGACTTCAGTGAACTTTAAATCTGGTCCCTAGTTTATGTCAGATTAAAGATGCCTTATTTTCTTAGATTACTCAAACATACTGCCTTGCACTTTTGGTTCACAACTGGAGGATAAAAACAATTAGTTTCAACAGCAGAATTTCAGATCCCCTGTGTAAATCATTATTTTATACGAGAGAGGTTGGTCCTTACATTGTTAAAATGTGGTGTTAAAAAGCAGGTACTTCTTTGTGAGGTGAGAAGGAAAATCTTTCAAACATACAGTTAACTTTTATTTTGCTTTATTTTTAAGTCTCTTGTCTTCAAGAGCTACTCTTTACCTTAACTTTTAAGTGGGAGTTTTAAAATCAGGTTTAAATGCAGTTCCAGATAAATCAACTTGTAACATGGCTGTCTTGGCAGAATATTTGTTTTAAGTAGAGCTAAGAATTAAAATGTGTTTTAGCTTAGACAAAAAGGTTGAAAAGCCCAGAGATTGTTATATCACTTTCTCAGAGTACCTCAGAAGATTCCCATTCTATGTTTCCAACCTTTAATGATCCATAAAAATTATTCTATGCTTGGGATGGATGACAAAGTATCAAATTTCTTGCTTTGCCTTAGAGACAAGCATGCATCCTCCTGAAAAATGATCCTGGATAGCAATTTCAACATGACTTTGAACTCATCCTTGACAGCATCTTATTCTGAACACAGTTTTGTCTCAAAGGGCCCTACATGGCTGCCCTCAAAGATTCAGGTCTCTGACATCTGGAGATGATCTCACTGTGATCACTCTCTCTCATCTCCCACCAATCTTCCCTCAAACAATTTCCAACTCATTTTTCTCACACAGGGATTATTATGCCCAGAATTCCTCTTTGGAGTATTTTTATCTGCACAAAGAAATGGTTACAGTATAAAGCTATGACTCATTGAACAAAGTCTGCCAGTATGAATTCTGAAAATTGTTACCTTCAGAAAGCTTTGTTTGGCTTCTGCTAGCCATGTTAGTCTTTATTGACCATTTACTCCAGCTTTTGCAAATGCTGTTGCTATTTCTTGTCTGTTCCTTCTTACCTCACACTTTCAAAAAATCTGTAAAAATCATTACACCATCCTTTCTAGTCTCTGCTTCCAATTCATATACCACAACACACAGAAAACTGTTGCTAATTGACCTCGCTACACTGTCACAATGTTAACTTGTGCTCACTTACCCTATTTGTTGTATCTTGTCAATATTTTTTTAGGGTGGAAACTCTTGAGACCAGGGTCATTTCAAGAATGAGTGTGAATACAGAAGTCTGCAAAATAGGGTGGTAGATCCTGCATGAGATTTCCAAGCACCATTGCAGCTAAACAGAAGTACTCTTTACGCTTGCACATACATACATAGCCCAAACTTTCCATGTTAGGAAAACTCTTCTTGTTATTGTAAAGCAGCTTCAAGTTGGGATCTACAGCTGATTCCGGAGAAGGAAGACTGCTCGTAGGGATTCTGACTGCTCCTAGATTCTTCTGTTCATTCCATTCAAATTTTTCCTTTTTGACTTGTCTGCACAACTAAAAATCATATAATCTAAAAATCATAGGATATAATTATTCTCTTCTTCAATATTCACTTTACATGAATGGAAATAAATAGAATATGAGATAAAATTTAACATGGATTTTCCAAAAGGGCATAATGTCAGGGTAATCCGATATTTTTCTTTGATGATTGTTTTTTCTGGACAAGAAAAGTAAATGAGATCTCATCTCCCTGACTGGACTTCAGGAGAGTTGATACATTTTCAATGTTTTCAGTAGTAACTTGGACAACAAAGCAAATTAAATTTAGTCATGTGACATTGAGAAATCTCAAAAATATAAAGCAGTAGTAGTATATAGGAAGTATTTGATGAGATTGGTGCGTGGAGAGGTGGGAGGAAATTTGATAGTTTAAAGAACAAGACATACCATTACGATCTAGTAAAAAGAATATGTATTATAGGCAACTATTGATTAATCTGAAAGCAGGATTTCAGCATACAGCTTCATCACAGAATGAAAAAGAATGTTATGCAGCCCTGAAAAATATAAACACAAGCCTCTAGTGTTCCGCATTAGAGAGTTCCTGTAGAGGTGGAGTAATTGTGGTTCCATTCTGGCATTCTTAAGAGCTCATCTGAAATAAAATGCCTGATTCTAGTCAAGGAAAAAATGGAAGTGGGAGCTGAAGCAGACATGAATCTGTGGATGGCTCTGCAATGGAGAGGTGCAGTTTTACTAGGGATTCTGAAAAAAACTTATTTGTTTAACCAAGGAAAAGAAAGGCTGAAAGAAGATGTAAGACTGTTAATATATCTAAGCAGGAAGACAAAAAGAAGTAACCCTACAGATATGGAAAGATCAAGATGACTGCTTACACTAAAAGAGACTAATGATACAGAAGAAAAAGGGTAAAAACTGACCCTTTAAAAATTTTGCTGGAATTTACATTTTTTAACTGTATAATACAGATTTTAAAAATGCTCTTTCAACAAAAACCTAAGGAGGAATTAAGGTTTATCAGTTTATGAAAGGAACACGTGATGTTTGCTTCACATAACAAGTAACTTAACTCAGCTTTTACTAGCCTACTTTATACTAGCATGATTTAAAGCATCCAACAGGAATATTCAATTTAAAAATAATCATTTTGCATTTGTTGGTTTTAGTCATTTTGTTGGTTCTCACTGCTTGGTACTGTTTAACACTCCTCTTTGCTAACCACAAAGTATTTGCAGATTTGTATGTGAATAGTTATATGGCTTAATGAACAGTTATTCAGATTCATAATTTTTCCTTTTTGGTTTTGCTAGAAAATGGTGAATGATAAGTTAGTTATTTACAAGATAATCATTTACATATGGCTTTTGTCAAGCCATATTTGGAAAGAAATTAGCATGTAACTACAAAAATTCAAAACCAACAGTTTAACATTGTTTTGTTAGTTAAATTACATTAAAAGACATTATGTTGGAAACATAAAGAGTAATTTGTCAAAACATGCTTTGCATTTAGTATGAACTAATGTATTAAGCAAAAGAAGTGTATGCAGTTAGTGTACTAAACTGGCTGTTTCTGGTTGCTGTTTCCTTTGGGTTTTTAAAAGTAGTAGAACTCATCTTCCGACACCTTATTTTTAATCATTGATTTCTCTCCTGTTACAAATTTCACTCTCTCTCAAAACCCCAATCACTTCTTAACTTTGAATGGGTGACCTACTGGCATGAATAAGTTGGATAAATCATAATGAAGAAGTTATTTTCTCTGCTAAAACTCTGATGCAAAGTGTTTCATCCATGCCCTTTACTACTCAAGCATTTGACACCTAACTTCATTAGCAAGTGTACTACTTCATTTAATATCATGATTCTAGTGTCAGTCTTAATATGTTGTCATACAGCTGAACTTTCTTATTAAATAATATTTATTAAATGAAAAAAAAACAGATAAGTAAATATGTTAAAAGTAAATATGTTAAAAGTAAATAACAATTAACATTGATTGTTTTTTAATTAAAATAAATCTAATGCTACAGATTTCTATTTTTCCAATTATAGAAAAGAGAGCGATGGTGGACAGTTTAATACTGGGAAGTACTGTAACATTGCCTATAATAATTATTTAAGCAACTTCCATGGTTCAAAACTGTCATGGTTTAACCCCAGTAGGCTCCACACAGCTGCTTGCTCACTCCCCTCACCTCTCACTGGGATGGGGGAGAGAATCAGAAGGGTAAAAGTGACAAAACTCGTGGGTTGAGATAAAGACCGTTTAATAATTTAAAAAAAACCAAAAACCAAAACAATAAGAGGAAAAGAAACAAAACCAAGAAAAACAAGTAATGCAAAAAAAACCCAAAACAATTGCTCACCACCAACCAACTGATGGCCAGCCAGTCCCTGAGCAATGGCAGGCCTGGCCAAACACCCTCCCCAGCCCAGCTTTATAAGCTGAGCATGACGCCATATGGTCTGAAATATCGCTTTTGTCAGTCAGGGTCATCTGTCCCAGCTGTGTCCCCTCCCAGCTTCTTGTGCACCCCCACCCTTCTCGCTGGTGGGGTGGGGTGAGAAGCAGAAAAGACCCTGACGCTGTGTAAGCACTGCTCAGCAGTAATGAAAACATCCCTGTGTTATCAACACTGTTTTCAGCACAAATCCAAAACATAGCCTCATACTAGCTACTGTGAAGAAATTTAACTCCATGCCAGCCAAAACCAGTACAAAAACCAATATTGTATTCAGACTTTTGTACACTGCACTATAATCAAAGTAATTATGTATCTAAGAGACAAATGCTCAATCGGTAGATACCAAGGAGGCATAATATTATAAAGTGAAAGAGCAATGAAGGGTTGAAAGAAATTCAACATTAATTTTAGTGGAAGCTGATTTAGCACAAGAATGAACTTTTTAGATTTAGGCCAATCTTAAATGTCACTGTGCATTTACCTTATTTGCCCACTTTACTGGCAAAAATAAAATATTACTGCAATAAAAAAGGCAAAATAATATTGCCTTGGAAGTTGTATGATGAACTGTAAATGTTCTTGTGTACTATGATATCTGCTCATTCTGCAATATTCACTAAACTCTGGGGTTTATTATTCATGATGTTTCCAGGGACATGAGCCTTTTTTCAAGCAGTAGATTTTTTCCAGGGTTGGCAAGACTTCCAGGCTGTAAAGTGAAAGTATTTTATGTGGAGAAGTCAGAGAGCAAACTTGAGATTTAACTATAGCTGACACATCTCTACTAAAACTGCTGTCACCGCTGTATTTACCAGCCCTGCTCATGGCTCACAGGAGGAAAAACTATAAACTCCAGCCATTTTGTGCACCCATTTTCAGACACTGAATTTCATAATTACATTTCATAATTCCTTTTCAGCAAAGCCAGCCAAACGTTTCATTGCGATCTCTTCTTTATTAATGAAGTGTTCCTGTACAGACAAAATTTTTGATGATGCATTTGTGATGTATTTGCAGTTAGTCTGTGAGCACACTGTGTGAATACACTTCAGGCCTGTGCTGAAGTGCACACTGCAATGTAGTTCATCAATTTCAGTTTTCAGTATTTATTCTCTTTTATGTCACTTGACGGTGTTTCTGCTTACTTACAATATACTTATACTGAAAAATCATGCATTGGGACAAATGGCAGACAGTTTCTGTAGTGTGGAGAGAGGTGCAAACACCTGCATTAATGAGCTTAATATTCATCAAGTAGATTATTAGAAGTAGATATAATTATCTTAAAGGATATATCAGTGTGAACATGTGCTATCTGATGTCACCAAAAACAAATCATGTTTTTCATAGATGTTTGCTAAAAGTTGGCTAAACACAGCTGAGCCAAAAAGATACCCATAATTAGTGAAAAGCTTGAAATACTTTCTGAAAGACATCCTTCTCTGGTTCTAGCTGTTCTTTCTTTTGTTTGGCCTGCCTCCAGATGGGAAATAGCTTAGACGAGATCAATCCATTAGACAACATTGACATCTGCCTTGTGGGTAGAAATATGAGAAGGGAAGATAAATGGTGTTTCATGCCTGTGCTGAAATATATAAAATTTTTAAGAGAAGCAAATTCACCCTGGTCCCTTGGATTACATGAAGTATTTACAAGAGGTCACTATCGCTTTGCCTGTATGTAGAATCCTGTAACTTTTCTTTTTCTACATAATTTTCTGTATAAGAAATATTCATTACTAGTTAGTGCACTTTATACATGTTCAATATAATTTCAGAGTATGAACAATTTGATAGCTATGCAGCAATTTGGCTTCTGATGGGAAATACACCAGAGATTTCACATCCAGTTAGATGTACTTCAGAGTTTAGGAGTACATTTCTAAATTATATGTGAAATGCTCAATATATGTATAAGAAGTCTTCATAAACAGTATTTCAGTAGCTAACATTCGTATGGTTGGATCTATATTTTTACATAAGAGACATAGTGAGGTACATATATATACAATGATATATAAGTTTAGTACATAATAAAAATATACATGTGAAAAAAACCTTTTCCTACATGCACTGTAATGTTGCAAACGACGAATGTAGATACTTGCAGGTGCATAGATAAAGATAAGACCTCTATCAGTTCCATTTTGTTTCTGAACTTAAAAGTCATCTGTTTTTCTGGTGTCTTTTAAGTAAAGGGACATGTAAAACTGTTCACAACAACTTAGCCTCTACAACCAGATGCCAGTTTATAAATACTGTCTGAAGACATGATAAGATAGGAACAAAAGTGGAAACATCACTGGTCAACCGGACCAATGGCGCACAGAAAGATAGCATCTAAAGCAGGAGAATGACTAAGCACAGAGAATCAGCATGAGTCAAACAGAAAGGGTGAAGCTTATTCTGGAGACGAGACAATGTATTTCTTCACAATAGTATTACAGAGCTGTTCAGACTAGCTCTAAACTAGCTGACCTGAGTATCAGCAGCAGTCAGGCAACTGTGCTGAATCACTCTGCAGAGCTAACACAGTGCATGCCGAGCACCTAGAAATCCACAGTGCTAATCCCGTTATGCTAAACACAGTACAAGTACAAAATAGGAGACAGTTCCTCTGAACAATGTGATGGCATTAAACATATTATTTGCTTGGGTTTTATTTTTTTATCAGATACAGTGTAAGTCCTCTAAAGGCATTATGTTCAAATTAAATGATTTAAATAAATCAGTGCAGGCTCCTAGCCTGCGTGGGAGTTTGTCACACAGGCAGGCCTGCTCTCTCAGATGCTGAGATGTCTTAACAAGCAGACGAATCACATTTCCTTTTAAAAAATTCTCTGAACTGCCTCAACTGTTGCAAAACCTCTGTAGTTTTTTTTAATTGTTCTGGTAAGTGACGTTACCCAAGTTCCTCTAGTCACAAACACTAATGAATTCCAAGTATTTCAGAAGAGCTGTTTTCAGTTTACACTGTGATATTTTCATTTCTCTCTAGCAGGCAAACTCCTAACTCCAGCACCTACACATGCAATGATACATGTTGTTTCTGCACATCTTACATATGTATTACTTAGAATTGTATTGTTACAGATGTTCAAAACATTGTATTTGAAACCAATGCTTGTTTGAAGGAAATGAATGCCAAAGTTACTTTAGTTTAAGTGTAAGTCAGTATTTACTATTTTAGCCTTGCGCACCTAGAAGTAATTGTAGATGTGCTGCTTTGTTTACAGTACTGATTTATCCTGTGGTTTCAGGCAAAGCAACAGAGGAAGAATGGAGGAGAATCTTAAGGAGTAAAGATGGCAGAATTAGGCACACTTTCTTTTTATATCAAAGGAGCAAACGTATTCATTTTTAATATTAAAATTAAAGCATATACTGACTAGATAAATCTAATAAGTTATTGATTAACTTAGTTAACTTAAAAATATGTACACCTGGGGAAGGAGACTGTGAAAATGCCTTGCCTCTTGGATTCTGCAAATTATGTTCTCTCTATCTCCCTCTGCCTCCTTTTGTGGGGTGATATTCGACAGTGGCTTCAAATTTTTGCATCTATTTTTACCTTTCTGAGAGTGTTACCTACATTTAGTAGTTCCTTCATACATGATCTATGTGTATCACTTTTGTGAGGAGCAATGATACTCAAATCTGGTTGCAGGGAAAAGAATTATTTTTATCTTGAACCAAATTTTTGCATGCTTAGGGTTTTCTGCTTTCTTCTGGCTAAACTTGTTTGTTACATTTGATTTATAGAACTGAATTTTTCACAATAAATCCTGTAGCCAGTATACCACCCGTATATTCTTGATGTCCCCAAGCATCTCTATTTTATTTCCACCACTCTCATTTAATTTTCCTGTAGATAGATGGTCACCAATTAACAAAATATGTTACCTCAGATATTATAGCGTTTCTTATAAATGCTAAAACTGTATGGGGCAGTTCAAAGCTGCTAGGAAGCTTTTGTTACAATTCAGATTTTTTATAATATATTTTCTTTGAACTTGCATTGCAATGGGGAAGATGAGGAAAAGGCTCTGCTGGTATTTGAAACACATCAAAGGCTTAAGAAACTAAACATGTGAGACAGATGCTTTTGTTAATGTGTGCTGTATCTCATTTCACCATCTTTAGCAGCATATACAGCTTCATGATTTGACAGAATTACTATTTTGCTGCTTATTGATGTGAAAATTTGATACAGTAGAAAACACTTGTTTCTGGAGGGAACTCTCATTTTTAAAAACAATTCTAAAATTCTAAAAATACAAGTTCAAAGAAAAAGAAAAAATAAATAAATAGATAATAAATTGCTAGTATACAGCAATTCTTAATTGTATGGGAAGTTCCTTAGCATCTAGACTGACTGCTTATATATCCCAGCCTATTGCATTTCTTACAGTTAACACTGCAAAGAGAATAGTAACTTCCACATTGAGCATAACTAATATTTGACTAATCATATATCCCAGACAGGCATTAGTCTTGGTTTAGACACATCAATATACAGAGAATCTTCATTTTTTTTCTTTGATAGCTAGTACCAAAGCCTGATCACAATTTTTCATTAGAATGTTGAGCTTTCATTCTTAATGAATTTTCCTGGCTTCAGCTTCTACAATTTGATCTCTGCTGAGTCTCTGAGTATTTTACATTATGCAGTCACTGGTTGGTTGGTTGGTTGGTTGGTTTTTTTTAAATGACCAGAAACCTCAACACAGAAATAATCCTAGAAGTGAGCAAGGTTTTCAGTATGATTGTAACAGTAAATCCTTCCTAACATAGGCCCAACTTCAGACTTGAGTTCTGAAGTTTAAGTTGGAAACAGTAGGGGAAAGGGAGTTTGGATGTCCCTGTTCCCGCATGTGGATAGCCCCAGCTGCTCTTCCCCTCAAACTCCTATATTACCAGCTTCTGATTTCCAGCTTCTGATTTCTGATACTTTTTCTTGAAGTAAAACAATAATGATGGTGATGATAATCTAATAAATGGGCTAATGAATATGAAATAAATGGGCTAATGAATGCTGCCCTCTACTGCATTGACTCTAGGGTATATATAGGTCTAGCCTGTTTACAATTAAAGATAATTCTTCCTAAGTTCAAGTGGTAGAGAGGCCTGTTAAGAAAGAGCTAGGTCCTATCCCCACTTCTGCTTTGTAACCACAAATTTGTTACAGTACTTTATGCATACTGCTTTCCATTTGTAGACCTCATTGAAAATACTCATCTCTAAATATTCCCAGCTCTCCCTCTCATTCAGAATATGATATACCACTGGGATTTCCTTATCTTGTTTACACTGAAAATGGGCATGTATTAAGACTGTCAGTTTTGGTTTATTCCATTATAGTTAAAGTAGCAGCCTTTAATCATTACCAGCAATATTAGTGCCACAACAGTGTTTACATCTCAAATATGCTTCTAATTTTCCCAGTCAAAGGCAAATTATTGGTGATATCTTAATGTTTTTTTAGGTAGCTAATGCCAAAATGCAAGGTTATGATCTTGATCAGAATATTTCCCAGATGTGTGGTAAGGTGAAAGGTGGAACAGCTAACAGAACTTGACTTCCTATCCGTGTTAGTCTAAGTTAAGTGAATTCTAAGTCAGGCATAATTAGAGAATGAGACCCACAGAAGCCTTCACCTTCACAACTGTTTGAGATGAAAGCTTAGTGCTTGGGTGGATGTAACATAATCCACATGTTGGAAGAGAAATCAGAATCAGCTGTCACTGTCTTCTTGCATATGTTTTACAGTGGTCCATTAGCCACCTTCTTGTCAAAAGTCAGCGATCATCTCCGAGCTTAATGCTTCTAATTCATTTACAGTGGAATCAGGACCAGATTCTGAATCTGATGCCAGTTCTACCTCAGTGACTTCCACTGAGGTTTCAGTTTGCATATGGCAGATCCAGTTTTGGAAGAGATTGTTGATAGAGATGGATTCTAAAGATCCACAGTCATGGGCGCCACTTAACTCTTTTCCAGGACATTCACATCAGAGATAACATAGATACCAAAAAGAAGAAATAAAACAGCTTAACAAACTTTGAATTTGGCCCCTGGGGTTTGTACCTGATGACCTCCAAAGGCCTTTTCCAACCTAAATTATTGTATGAATTGAAAAGGCATCTAGAAATCTTTTCTGTATACCACAACACTGGAATTGTTAAGATGGGAATCAGAGATTGATATCCAAATCATGTAAGATAATTAGGATAGTTTGCTCTTATTAAATATTATAGCCTCCCTGGATAAAACACCAAAATAGAACTCAGATAGCGGAGTCCTATTTCAAGCTTTGCTATTATTCTGTCAGGTCTGCTGCAAAGCTATCAGTCTCCTGAATCAACAGTTTACTGGCTTCTCAAACTGATCTTCCTGGCTCTGATACCTAACGATCCTGGAATGAGGGTCACAGTCTTTCTGGGTATTGCAATATATGTTGTAATACGTACATAAAGGGGAAATGGCATTCAGGGGCATGTCTGTTAACAGTAAACAGGTAATAGCCTGTTTTTAATGTACATGATAAAAAATATTTTATGAAGGCAGAGTGGGAAGGCATTATAGAGTGGTCCTATAACAAATCCATCAGTGATTTGCCTTAGCCCACTTGTTACTAAGAGGTAAGCCAGGTTTCTTGATTAAGTAAGGTTTAAGTATTCATGCTAGTTGTCTTCTCCTAATAGCCTTTGCATCTGCTGGGATTTTTCATTCAGGTTTGTTAATGTTCAGGTTTGCTCAGAGTTTTCATGTAAGCAAAGATATAGCTCTTATAAGATAATAGGCAAGCAATCAGAGAAGTGACAAATTATTAGTTCTATGCTAAGAAAAATGGTAGATTTAATCAACCACAGGCCACAGATCTGCAAAAATATTTTTTATTAGTTTTCTGAGCTGTGTATATTTTGTCAGAGGTAGCACAGAAATAAGGAATTGTTGAAGTATCAGCTGATGATTACAGTATATTTCAGGACAGTACTGATCACTGGCTCTATGTGTTATACATTAACTAAGAAGAAGAGAGAAGGCTTCATAAATTAGATCATACTGCTTAGTAAAATCTTTCTATTTCTGAGCACTGGACTTAAGATGTTTTTGAGCTGGAAACTGTGCCAGACTGATCACTTATCAATTTGTCTGACATCTCCTCCTTAAAGAGGAAGGATAGATCTGGCATAAACTTAGGCGAGCCTTTGGCAACTTCCAGTCTTCCTGACTGTGGGTAGTCTGCCTTGATTTGGGAATGTGGCCACATCTCGCTTTTATGTGTCCCACAGCACTGAAATTGTTACATTGGAAATCAGAGACTGATATTCAAAGAGTTAAGATTAATTAGAAGCGATTGCTGAGGTCAGTGGGCACTGGGTCTTGTCAGCTGACATTTGCAGTGGTGGCACTGACAGCTTTGGGATCCTTCAGGCAACATGCTAGAACTCCTTGCACTAGAACTGTTCCACTTTGATACTAGAGAACTGAGAAGGTATTTTGCCAACTGGGGTTTTGCCATCTCTGTCTTATTAAAGATTTTACAGAGCACTAGCTGTTGCTCAGTATGCACATGAAACATACGGGATATAGAAATTAAAAATCACCTGCAAATACTGTCAGTAATATATTGATGTTACTCTATTGTCATAACAAAGGAAATATTTGCAATATAATTCTATCCTGATACAAAAATGTCCTCCATCTTTCCTACCAGAGACTGGTTTATTATCTTCTGCTTTCTCTGAGGGCTTTCATTTTTTCATAGGCAGCTGACAATGCAACTGGTGGGACTGAGTGGGGTCAGTCAGTCCAATTGCTTTGTAGTTGCATGGAAGTGAATTATGATTGTGCAGATGCATAACAATAGATTTAGCAGTGTCTTCTAACTGTTGATTATTGTGTTAGTTTATACACAGCAAGGAGCTCCCAGAGCGTGGTCTTGGCACACAGATTTCACAACAGCAAAATAAATAAATTAAATAAATAGACTGACAGTTTAAAGGCAGCCACTGTGATTCTTAGTCATATGTTTCAACTTACTCTTTTTCTATCGAGTTCTTTTGTTAGTGTCTGCCACAAGGGGAGAGGAGATTACAGTGTGGGCTTGAGGGGAAAAAGAGCGATCAGGAAAAAGATGAATAGAAAGGAAATCATTCACTAGAGGTGGGCAGAGGAACATGGACATTAGGAATAAATTTTCAGAAGAAGTTCTGTTATCTTCATGCTTTGCTTTGTAGAATACTTACTGTCTATGAGCCTGATTTGTGAAAGGAGTCCCACAAATTTATAAGTCTTGTAGGAACTACAGTTGGAGTCCAGCTTTCAGATCCTGAATCCCAAGTTCTGTAGGATGTACTAGTATGCAAGCTCTTTTTTTTTTTTTTTTTAAGTAGAAGTCCCTTCCAATTTCAGTATAACAGGCCTAGTACTGTTGTCATAATTATTCTTTTCATTACAGAAATAAATAGGTGTCTCATTTCTAAACACCACTGACTACAGTGTTTGAATGGTTTCTAATAAAACAAAAGGGAATTATGGTTAGTGTTGTATTTGATCAGATATCAATTAGGATCAATAAGCACAAACCTGCAAATGAAGAACATGAGGATGAGGGACATAAAGTTTACAATTTAGAGACAAGATCTCCAAAGTTTATACATAATCTGTAAAGATGATGCACTGTGAAACAATTTATGGTCCTGAAGTTTTTGTGAGCAAAATCTAAGTAATCACACTCCTACTGTCACCGAAAGCTACCACATATCTGAACTGACCTCTTCTGCTGCCTGGGCCTTTTAACGATTCTTCGCATTTCTTCTGGGATTCCAATGCATTGATCAGAAATATCATACAGTAGTTCTGACTGGTTTCTGTGTAACCAAAAATCCTGAATATTTCAGGACATCAGCTGCACATGATGCACGCTGTAAGTCTGTACATTTCCGGAAGTGTTTGCCTTCCTCTGCAAATACTGTACAGAATACTGCTCTGTAGCATGCTAAGTTCAACATTTTCAGAAATATTTGATTGACTTCTTGTGTGTGGAAACACAGCTTTACAGGCTTGGAAGAAATCTCAAGAGATCATGTGGTGCATCCCCTTGTCCCACAATGTTCATATGGATGATACCTATTGTCAACTCTGCTGGGCACTTTTATTACCTACTCTTAAAGACTGCACACACTCTGAAGCATCTTTAATGAATACAGAGAGCTTTTACCACCCTTATTAAAATCTTATTATTCTTAATATCCTCTCTTACTCTTCTGTGCTGTTGAGTCCATTATTTCTGTTGCCTCTTGCATGGAATATTCCCTTCCTCTTTCCAGATATTTTTTAACTATTTGAGAGTTACTGATAGGCTTTCTCTTCCCAAATCTCCTCTTCTTAAGATAAACAGGATGAATTTATTTAATTTGCCATTGCAAATCATATTTTCTAGACCTATGGCCATGCTGGTTGCCTTCCTTAGACATACCTTGAAATAAGCATAGAACTCAGATGAAGCCTTCCAAGTGCTGGATAATGTGGAAAGATTTTCTTTTGTATTTCACACACTATGTTGATGTTTAGACATGTTAAGAAGATGTTTGCTTTTCGTGTTGTTCACTCAAGCCCAGGTTGTGGACCAAAACAAAATTAGATTTAACAGAATTTGCTCTTGACAGATCTTTGTTTGCTGTTTCTCTGTTTTCTTCCATTTCTCTTTATGAGGGGATGTATATGTAAGAATTAAAGGGCGACTAGACTGCTTCAGACTAAAGGTCAGTCTGGTTTCCTGTCTCTGACAGTAGCAGTAGCAGAAGCTGAAGCGGAGAAGAACAAGCATATAGCGGTAACTGCCTATTATACTTCCCTAGTGTCCATCAGTATGCAATTCAGAGACTAAAGGTGGTGTCTATTTACTTGTCCTATGAACACATTTTTGAAATTAATTGTTCTGGTTGCTTTTCAGTTCATGTAAAATGACATCCCACAAATGACTGCTGTAGTCTAGCAAGTGTGAAAAAATACCTTCTTTTGTTTTAAACATCTGGCCAATAATTTCATTTGAGATTCACTGCATAGTTGTTCCTTCTTCACTTTCTCAAGGTTGCCTATGATTTTATAGATTCCCCCTCCTCAAGCCATTTCTGTTGCATGCTGCAAAGCCCTAGGTTTTAGTTACTCCTCAAACAATAGTTAATCCTTATTTCTGATCATGCATGTTGCCCTCCTGTAGCTTTTCTAGTTCTGCTCCATCTTTTATGAGATGAGAGACTAGGGTAGCATGCACGTTCAAAATGCAAGCTCAGATGGATTTAAACTTTGTTGCTCTATTTTCCATTTTCTAAAAATTACCTACTCCTGTTCTGTATATTCTTAATTTTTGTTTTGCTATTATAAGACTAAGAAGTGATAGCTGGGCCATAAGCGATTCTGTAACACATTCCATGTTCATAAACCTACAATTACTTTCCCTGTGCACACCACTTCCTACAACATTCACCTACATTCAGTTTTATCTGGTATTTTATTGCTTTGTCAGCTTGGATCCTGAGATTCTTCTGCAGTTACTCCCAGTCCCTTCATATTTACTACCCTGAATAGTTTAGTATAATCAACAGGGTTTGTCATGGCATTACTGTGGAGCATTAATGAATATGTTGAGCACAGACAGCACCAGGACTTTGCTGATTACATTCCTAAGAAAACTGATTATTTTTCTTCCCTATTTTTAACCCATTACTTATTTATTTATTGTTATCTATACATCAGCTACACAACATGTGTGTAGAAAAGTTGATACTTCCTGGAATGTAATGTGGAGTTGGTTCATGCGCAATCATTAAGGCATTGTACCTAGACAGTTTTATATTTATTGTCTGTGCCCAGGCTGTACAAGCAGCACGTGCACCATTGCTCTAACGTTGCTCAGAAATGTCTGTCTCCACATGCAAAATCCCAGACAGAAATATGGCAGCTCTGTTCTTCAGCTACTCATCTCCATAGTTGTCTAAGGCTAGGTCTACACTGTCAAATAACCTAAGTCCCCGGGTGGCTTTTGGATCCAGCACTCCTGACCCTTCCCATTGCATGTGTTAGTTCACACTTAGCTTTTTTTGGCATGAACTATTTCCTCCTGAGATGAACCTCCACAAAATTCTCAGGATAGTTCACTGCAGGGACCACTCCTAAGAGGGAATATGGACAAGACCAAGACAGGCTTGGTTCCTTTGGTTTTATACACTCTCATACCAGGCCCTGCAAGAGGATGTCTATATAACCTTGGCATCAGGCTATACAAACAAACAGCAAACTGGTGGGCTGCCACACAGTCTTCACAATATGTCAGACACTCAGAACATAAAAACCACAGATGTGACTGACGGCTATGGGTAAAGTTTCTAGAGGTAATAGTCTGAGGAAAATTGAACCAAGTGCTCTCAGGGGTGCACCAGACCACCCTAGAAGGTGCAAATATGATTGTCAGCCAGTTTTCACCAAATGGCCTAGGGGCCAGGTGCTCTTTGCAATGTTAGACAGTAGTGTAAGCAAAGGTATCTCTGAGCCTGACATAAAAGTACGTAGAGAAGATGGGAGGTTCTTTGCCTGCCCTCTACATGTCCCCTGACAAGGATTGTGCTGGGATCACAGCAGAAATCGCACTCACTGTCAGCTGAGTGGTTGATTGGGGCTGGTTGGCTGAGCGGGGTTTTGTGCTGTTAGACTCCAGTGAGCAGAAACCCCAATATAAATACAGAAGGTTGAGTAGAAAAGCTGGAAAGAATGTATCAAACCTTCTGAATTTTATTGTCCGTTAACTGTCCCAAGTATAGTTTTGTGAGTATTTGTGCAAGACACTTACATAGTTCAAGGAAAGGGAAAACCAAAAAGATTTCAGCAACCCAGGCTAGGGAATCAGAGTTTGTATAAAAGGACACGACATGAGGCGCAAGCACGTGCAATTAGATTACATAATCCTGTGTGCAAAACATGCTTGTTAGCTGCTATCTGAGGATGTCAGCAGGGAAGATGGGAAACAATATAGATGGAGACTTGAAGATAATGAAAGCAGAAGGGTGTGAAGTGATTGTGCTCTGCAGATCAGCCTTTTAAGTTTCCGTGCAAGATTGACGATTTTGTCATCCTGCTTTTTGATGAGGTGTTGAATGAATGTTTAAGAAGACAGAACTTATCACTGCTCATCAAAGTTTAAAAAAAACTGTTTGTACTAGAAGACTGAAGATACCAGGTCCAGCCAGGTTAGGAGACAGTCAAGTATTAAAGATGAAAACACTGTGAAAGACATATATCAGGTGCTTGCACTATAGCAGGCAATAGTTTACATCTGTGTGCAAGAGTACAGACCTTGTTACTTGCTTTAGTGTTTCAGCATACCTTTGATGATGAAAGAATTGTACAGAATATGTAAGACAAAGTACAAATCTAGCATTAAAAAATGAGAAGCGGATCACATAGCATTATAGTAAGACTAATACAGTTATTGAATGGTGTCTTTTCGATTGGTTGTAATTTAGGATGAATTAAGTACACAAAATTATTTGTGTCAGAGAAAACAAAAAATGAATGGACAAAGCAATGAACTGGTGATCAGAGGTCATTAAGTGCTTTTCAGCTGCTAAATTGTTGGCCTTAACATCTTCTCATATAGTAACAACTTGCAATTAATTTCTCTTTATTTACTGCAAGACTGTCCAATAACAATTGTTATAATAATTATGTCTTTCAATAAGTATTTTGGCTGAAAAAGTTTAGACAGTAGTTTTTTTGCAAAGTACCCACAGGGTTATGAGCTACTCACAATCTATGACTGGTCATCTTAAATCATATACAAGATTGACCCAAAGTATGTAAATATGAGTATTAAGGTCTATGACCTGCCTTTTATTTGGTCACATCCAAGTCAGTTAAGAAAAGAATTTGTGGAGGAAAAAAAGCGACAAGGGACAAACAACAGTTAGGAATTTTAAGATATACTGAAATACTGTTTGCAGTCATTTTCTTAATACTGATCACCCATACCATACAGCTGCCCTAATCTACACTTCTCAGATGTTCATTCTCTTCCCACAGTCATTATAAAGTTTCCTTAAAAAAAGTTATTATTGTGACAAAGCAATATTAGGAATATTTGTGGCATTGTAGAAGAAAACTGCTGAAAGTGTTGATGAGTAACTGCCACCAAAGATAATTATGTGAAAAAGAGTGGTTGTTATAGCCGTCCAGGAGTAGTCTTGTGTTATAAACATGTGGATCCCATATTTTAAAATACCATGGATTCCTTTTTCCTGTGTGAAGCAAAGACAGACATAAACCATTAGAACCAACAACTAATTGATGTGGTGGATTGTTTGGCAACTTTCCAATTTGCAAGGAAACACTAAAATATCCTTTTTTTTTTCTGAGAAATATAGCAGTACCAGGATACTGCTAGGAACTCTACCTAGTCATGGTCCCTTAAAGAGGAGCCTGTAGAACTTTTGTGATTTTTCTGTTTTACCCCATTACTAGGTCATTATGCCCATCCAGATTTAGGAGAGGATCCTACCTGCCACAGGCAGTGCAATGCACATTGCCAAGCTTTATGGTACAGTGAGTTTCCTTCTGTCTCCTACCTTCCACAAGAAGATAAGTATTTGAGACTAGCAACTGAGAGATCATATTTTTCCAGTCCTGTTGTCTTGCACAATGGGGAGTCAACTTGCACAAATTTGAGATCCATCATAAGAAAAAATTGAGGCCCAAAATTAAACGTAACTGTGAAAAGAAACTGTTGCCTCATTTTGATGTGCAGCTGAGCAGCCTTAGCTAGAACAACAGCTACAGTATGTGTCAGACAGTCTCAGTAGGAGGCAACAAACCTGTCATTTGGATAACTGTTGTTGACGGACAAGTAGCAGAGGCCATCTGCAGCACACTGAGTTTCATAAGTCTCTCAACTTCCATACAGTGTCTCATAGGGATACCTTTTTTCATCTGTGTGTACATACTCTGACCACTTCAGCACCCAGGGTCATTTCCATCTGCTCATACCTGTCGGTGCCTAAGTAGCAATTGGATCCATTTAATTATAATTTGTGCCCCATTTGTGAATATATGTACTGTATCTGATGGAAGCTCTGGACTGAGCAGCAGCTGACTGCCTGAGCAGTGAAGGCCTGCCTTTCCTGTGATTGCAGGTGATGGACAGCTACTTCTGGCAGTCACCATGCATTTTGACTGTTTTTTCTGCAGTGCCACTGCGTATGTATTATCCCTTCCTTGTGTGTTTGGATGGGCCATAAATGTAACAGCCTTAACTCCATTCAGTTTCTTCCAATTTGCAATTATTCACCATGAAACTTATGCAAATGGTAAAATGCAGGAGGTGAATGTAGTGATCATGAATGTGAAAGATAACTCAGGATTCCACCCAGGTTGAAATAGGCAGCTCCACACACCTCTGAGAAAATTTATGGAGCTGTACCAGTCTCTCATAAGCTTTCCGTTCTCCTGTGTATTTCTGTGGAGACCTAGAAATTTAAGACTTGGCAGAAATCCTGAGTGCCTGGTCCTGTCTACTAAGTGGAAACATATATGGACTGCCAAGTTTCAATTAGGTTTTGGATAGGGATCCAAGTTTCCTTATAAACACATGAAGTAATCTTTCTGCTCAATTCAGTACCCATCAGGGCTTAGTTAGAACATCAGTCCAGTCTTGGGCACCTCACTCCAAAAAAATTAGCCAATTGGAAAGAGACCAGAAAGAGAGCAACAGGAGGTCTAGAAAACATATACTACTAAGATTGACTGCAAAAACTTGGATTGTTTAGTCCTTAGGGTTTTAGGTTGATTTCTTTTCTATTGAGAGTTATTTCCAAGCCAGATCATTCCAATGATTTTGTTTATAGTGCTGGTCCACAAACTGTTATATTTGAAGGGCTAATGAACTTCAGCACAGAGGCAGGAAAAAGTATCTGGGGGAAGGGAGGGCTGAAAATCCTTAAGCCATCTTTGTCAAGACATCTAACAAATCAAATAATAACAACCCTGCATCTAACCATATATGCTAGGTGAGTGTGTTTTGTTTTCCTTTTTTTCTCTTGGCATATGAATTGCTACCATTCCTTGGTCAGTATTAATCATCAGTTATAACTCCTCCATCCCAGAAACAGACCAGATAATGAATTCTGACACTGTCTGTATCTAATCTACAAGTTTTCAAATCTTGCAATGTTGGGGTCAAGCACGCTGAGATGTTCAGATCCTTATATTTTCCATCAACATTCATATAGCTGGCTATACGTCTTCCTATCTCGGATCAAAGCATGGAGTTCAAGAAATCTGAGCTGTCATTAACACACCTAGGTACAGTTGGCTCTACCTGTAGCCATCCCATCTCCACAGCATGAATTAAATCCATGTGAAGGAAGCAAACATGTTTATCTTCCCTCCTGCAAGATAGTTCCAATGCTTTGGCTAAATCTGATTACATGCTTGTATGTCCATAATGGACAAGGTTTTCCATGAGGGGAGATCTGAACTCATCTTAACTGACAACATAGATGTGTCTTCAAAATTACTTCGTGCATCTCCTTTGCTTAAGTTTAACCCATCTCACTTTAGACATTTAACAGAAGGAGTGGTGGTGTTTAGAACTGTTCTTTGGAGTTGCCTCCCTTCACAGACAAGAGGGAAAAACGTAGGCTAATTGTTTCTGTTACATGTCTGGATGTATACTAACTAAATTGATTCCTGCCATTCTTGTAGCTAAACTTAAACTCCTCCTTTACTAACCAACAGCTCTCACTGTTGCATCACTAATGAGGTTCCCTCTTTCCATGTACCCTACTGCTGCCACCCTTCTGTTTACTTGGTCTACAGAGGACCGTTGGTTGAGTAGGCCTTGCTCTGCTCAGAAATTAAAGCCATAAAAGCAGTAGACAAGGAAAGGAGAAGCAGTTTATTTTCCTTTAATCCCCTTCGGGGTCTGAGAAAGGTCTCTAATAATTAGTCTTTTACATGGTCTTTAAGCACCATAGAGATTTCACATCATATGCTGATATTGTGCTAATGCAGGAAGGCTCAGAGGTCCTGTTCCCACAGCCTTCCAGAAGTTTGGATACATATCTCCAAATGCATCAGATGTGGGAATTGGACTGGAAAGCTCATGAGACATTCACATTTTGGTTATAGTTGATCGAAATATGACACATTAGGAGCTTGCTTTGTGGTCTTTCAGTACTTTCACTTCTGATTTAGAGCAGGAAGGGTGGAGGTCTCAGAAAATATTAAATAATAATAAAAAGCACCAATCTGATTTTAACTTCAAATAAAGTTTTAGTTTTGAGTCAAAGCTCAGGTTATGGTTCAGGTTGGTTATTATTTGAGATTTCTGCCCATAACTGTGGCATCATGGATTGTGATCTGTAGCTTAAGCTGCCTTCCAAAGACAACCACAAAGTCTGGAAGATTACATTTTAGTGGAACTACTTTGCTTCATTGAAAAAGCTTCCAAAGGCAAGTCTTACTTAGCCCATCTTCAGTTTCCTAGGTTTGTTTTATATTCTACTCCACCATCTTCTTCTCTGTGTTGTCAATAATTCTTATGCCAAACAAATAAAAGAAAGGAATAACAGTATAACTTCTCATTTGGGGATGTTTTCAGCTTGCTTTGCACAGATGTAAATGGTGAAACAGAGTGGAAACAGAGTCAGTGGCCTCATATTTCTTAGTACTTCACTCTTTCATGACTACATCCAACCAGACTTCTCATTTCTTCAAACTACCCTTTTTCAAGCCACCTACTAAGAGCAGCTTTTTGAACTACCAAATCTTTCACATTATGCCTTATCACCAACTTTGTGTGACCCAAGCAAATGCCAGTCAAAAGTACCCTTTCAGAGAAGCTCCCTGGAGGGTGCACAAGCCAAAGTTCTGAAAAGTCATTTTACAGAAATATTACCAAGTTCTGCCCTCTCCAGTTACCCACCAAGAACAGCAGCTGCCTTCACATGCCCAACAGCTTCTTGTCACCATTTGGGAAACTAGAAAGTTTTGGACGTTCTCAGTCATCATCACATTCCATCCAGCTGAACTCATTCTTCATCTGCGATATTTCTGCAGACAGAAGAAAAGTCAAGGGAGGGAGGGACTGCCTGTGGATTGCCATGTATATGGGATAATCTCTGAAAGGGGGAGGAAGATGCAAGGTGGTCCTGTTCCTTTACATTAAGAGGACTGCAACTAGAGTTGCAGAAATGTAAAGTGTTTTAAGAACTTATTACAGAAATGACACAGTTATATAAAAATGGTCACTGCCCCACACTGCAAAGAAGTTGAATTTGGTCCCAGAAGCAAGTGGTTCTCATTGCAGGGTATGTTTGGATCCATTGCAGTATTGCCTTAATAATACATCTGATACTCTGTCAAGTTGTCTTTCCTAACAAATTGCTGACATCATTATTTCACTCAAGTTCTAGGATATTTTGTAAATTTTTTGCTTCATATTACCAGCATTTTTATAAAAACGTAGGACATTTGGAATTAGTGTACAGAATTATGTTAAGTGCAATTTTTCACTTGTATTTTTTACAGTCCCTCTGTGCAGAGTAAGACAGCCAGTCAGCTTTCTTTTGCCTTGTCATTTATATAATTATCATTTTTATAAACTATAAAAATGAAGTTTAAGTTAAATATTATTGGTTTCTATTGGGAATATGTTTCTAGCCTTTGGGACCCATAAAGAGAGTACATGCATAGCTACAGGGCACATCTCAAGTTGATATTTAAAATGTTTCTAATTATAATGAGTTGGAAATGGTTTGGGTCTTGAAAACTATGCTTTTACAGTGGATGTGGTCAAAGGGGATTAGTTGTAATTGTTGAAGTTTACAGAGTTATGGCTGTAAAATAATAGTGTGCTATCGGTTTTAAAACCATAATGGAGGCCACAGCGTTTTTGTTTGTTTTGGTTTTTTTAATTCTTGTATTTTCCTTGCCAAGTTCCTAAAAAGCACAAAACCAGAAATAAATAACTACTAATGAGAATTTCCCCCCCAAGAATATTAATTTTTTGTAGTGCTTATTATCAAGCCTAATTACAAGTCACATTATGTCACGGAAATTATTTACTTTACACATTTTCTTGGAATGAAAAGTTTTAAGGCATGGAAATGCCTGAGCCCAAGCAATGGTATAAAATCAGATACAAGAAACATACTCCAAAGAGAAGGTAATGTTGGTTGGAATAGAAGAAGAACAAAATTAAATGAGTTAGATGATCTGTCTGGTTTTCATTTGATAAAATTTACTCGCTCTATGGAGTAGGTTGGCCTAGCCTCTAGAGATTCATTCTGAAAACTTGAGGAGAAAAACGACTCCACAGATAACTGAGGAAGTAGTAAATATAATACCTGTCTTTAAAAAGGGAAAAATCAAAGACCTAGAGACAAGTCAGCATTTCCTGAGAAAAAATATGGGAAAAGTAATTTTTAAATATATGTTTGTAAACACCTAAGAAGTTATCAACCAAAAAGAATTAATCAAAGAATTAATCAAAGAGAAGTAATACCAAACCAAGCTAATTTTCAGCTGTGATGAGATAAAAATCTTCATGTATAGGAGAGAAGCAGTAGATACCATAAATTTGGGAAAGATTTTTGAAACTAATGTGTCTAATGATATTCTCTTAACCAAGATCAGCAAGCAAAATCTGAGTCTTACAGTATGGAAAGCCATACTCAGGAATCAGCAGTTTTTCACTGCCAATCTGAACAGAAGCATGAAGTTCCACAAGAGTCTCTTCAAGGTATCTCCTAATCAAAAATTCATAAATAACTTGAATAAAGGAATTGAAAAAATGTTTATAAAAGTTGCAGGCAATATGAAACTTGGAATAGTTGCAAGTATTTTGGAGGACTGAATAAGAACTCAAAACAACATTGACAAATTAGAGAAATTATAGAATAAACAAGGGGCCACTTAACTGGGGCATGTGTGAAGTATGACATTTAATTAGGAGTAATCAAATTCACAACTATAGAATGAGGAATGATTGCTTACCTTTCTTCCCTGTATCCGAGGGTGGTGGATCACAAATCAAACATGAATCAGTATTATCATATTTCTGAAAAAAAAACAGGAAGCATGGATAAATGTATGAGTATGCACATATCCTTTGCAGGAAATACGAAATGTTCTTTCATGTATCAACACTGGTAAGATTTTAGTAACAGTATTATGGCCATGCTGTGGGCATGAGCAACAGGAGTGTTCAAAAGACTAGAAAACCTGAAAGCTTTAAGGAAAATATTGAAAAACTAGGCTTGTTTAAAGAGCAAAAGTTGGTAGGTAGATAGGTAGGTGTGATAATAATTCCTGAATATGTAAAAGGTTTCTGTAAAGAAAAAAAAATCTCTTTTTCATGTAAGTTTACAGTTTAAACAAGAATTAATGAGCTCAAATTACAACAAAGCCATTTAAATTGGATACTAGGGAAACTTTCTAATGTATATAGTGGACTAGGTTACCCAGCAGGTCATAGAATCTCATTTTTTGGAGGTGTCTGAGAACAATTATCTGTCAAGAATACCTTTCTTAACTATGGCCAGTGGAGCACCCACAGTGGTCTGGCATCTTTTCAGCCATATTGTCTATAACTACACATAGGCTCCTACCTCCAAGCCTGCAGCACTTGAAGTATATGACATTTTAGAGTTAATCTTGAGAGCCCATGGAAATTATATTTTTTATTGCAGTAGTATAGAAGTCCAATCACGACCTGTGACTCTACTACATAAAACTTGAAGAAAATACAAAATTTTTTGTGCCCTCAAAGAAGTCAGTTTCATTAGAAGGTGAAAACACTACAGTTTTGAGCTTCATACTGTATGTCTCAATATCTTTTTTTATACATTCCTGGTGAATTTAACAATGACTCAAGAATAATCAAATACATATTTTCACCCTTGCATCAAAGGCATTTGATTTAAATCCAGTCTATTTCAAAGTTCTGAAAAGTCCTTGTGACTTCTGCTTGTAGATCCATGTCAAACGAGTTGGTGCTCTCATGCTGACCTTTGAAATTTGTGTCTACATCACTGACACCTATGAAAAGATTCCTATTGCCTTTAGTAGATTTCTGTCAAACTCATGAGAGAATCTCCTCCTGAGAAAATCTGTAAATAATACTGAATAATTTGCAATCTAGACAAAAGCTAGTTCTGTGCTTGTAACAAGCATGTAACTCCAGTGAAGTCTCCAGGGTGTACAGAGAGTAGCAGGGTAGATAAGAACCAAATTAGGTCCCTGTTACCCACAGGGTAATAGATCAAGAGTATTAAATTAATTTGAAAGAAAAACAGCCACTAAAGTGTCCCCTTCTCCTGCCAAAATACTGCAGAGGTTAGAATATGCAAAATTGTCACTGAAAATTATACATTTTTCAACTTCCAAATACACAAAACACACTCAGCAAGAATGAAACCAGGATCATTGGTGATGAGATCAAACTGATGATAGTTCTGAAGAATTCAGCTACATTTGGCTCAAGTTAAATAGCATGACTAGGTATAATCAAGCTAGTCAGTGTGGATATGATGTAAATGTAGTAACGTTTCTCCTCATGACCCCCTTTCAGCTGCCCCACTGGGGATGTAATGGAGTGTGAGACTGCAAACAAACTTTACCAGAAAAAATTACTGTATTTTCATTAATTATATGAATACTTCTGTTGCTCTAACTTATGTAATGTACTGAAGAGCAGTGTATCTCCATCATTCAAGTGCAAAACATTTAAAATGGGTTAATTCAGTGCAAGTTTCTTATTTAAGCACTGTTCTCCTTCAGCTGCAAGTGTAATAACCAATTGAAATGGTCTAATATGGTGTTATTGTTAGAAGGATAATATGACTTAACTCTCATTTTGAGCACAAAGACTTTAGGAGATGTCCCATGGGAGAGAAATATTAAAGACCACTGCTCTGTATTAATGCTCTTGCAGAAAATCAAGAAAGCAACTTCAGCTTTTCTTTGCTGTGAAAATGAGCAACATTTAAGAGTAATACAAGCATGATAGGTCTTGGCTAGTATGGACTCACTGATCTGCTTGTATCAATGGCATGACACTGATATATGAGCTGACTATCAAGACCTAATTAAGGAGCCCTCACAACTTTTCTTGAGATTAGAGAGTATAATTCCCTTCATCTTACATAAGGAAAATGATATATGGCTCATTGCAACAGTAGACAAGTTAGCCTTAAAAGTAGGTCATAGGTCTTAACTGACTCTTCCCTCACATTTTCTCGGTCTTCCTAGATTACAGCGTTCCCCTAAGTTATAGCTCCTCTTATTTCCACCTAAGAACCTTGTGCTAATTCTCAAGCTAACATTACATATAAGTAACTAATGGAAGCTGTGTTTAGAGTTTTCATTTAAATAACTAGCTATATCTTTTCTGCTTGACAGTCGTTAGGCAGCTCCTGATATCAGAGGGGCCTTTGCTGCTACTGAGCTGGATACTGCTGATGATGGAGTCAGTTGATTTTCGGAACTGTTGCTTTTATCCCCTCACAGGTAGCAGACTTGCAGTGCCATATATAACTGTGTATTAACTCCGTTCAAATCTGGGTTTCAAGCTTGAGAGGCGATTAGTGCAGTATTGTTCTCACACGGCTGTAAGAAGCTCAGTGGATATTCAGATCTTTCGCAGCATAGGTGAAGCTTTCTTAGTTTGTATGTGCAACGCCATCCTTAGCACTGCTGATTTTTCATGCTGCAATTAAGAATCTTACCATGAAAATCTTAACAGCAGAAGGCTTTATCAGTTGGGGTTTTTTTTAATAATATATGATCATTTGTGTCTATCAACATTTACATTTGCATTTTGATATCAATATTTAAACAAAATAATCCTGCACTTTCAGCTCTTTATAGGTTTGGCCGAGAAACCTTTTTTTTTAATATTATTATTTCTGGTTTAATATGGTCCATTTTCTGAAGGGCTTTACTAGATCCTAGACCTACTGTTGTTTATCTTGCAGTTCTCACTGAAGTCTTTCTCACATGCAAGGACTATAGACCTTGTAGCTGTGGCCAATGTAATGCTTCTTGCTAAGTAAACACAAAACCTCTGGTAATTGCACTGAAATTTATATCTCTTCATATCAAAATGTATGTAGTTTATAAAAGTATAGAATTTTATATATATTTTAAAATGCATCCAGGAAAGGCCACTTCTCCTTTCTTGATAATAAAAGGAGGTCTTTCATGTTAAATTGCCTAGTTTGATGTTCTCTCTCTTCTTCACATGCATAAACTATGCCATCAGTTTACTTCCCGATAAAAATCAGCTATTATTTTTTCATGCTTGATTCACAACCACTGCCCAACTAACATCAAAGCCTCTACTTCTAGTCACAGAACAAGTAACACCCTCAGTCCTGAGTTGCATAGACCAGTTGAATGGCCATACAGAATGGCTTTTGCATTGTACATAAAGCAGACATTTTCAAAAAAATTTACAGTGAAAAGACTTCCTCCTCACCTCCTTTGCACACTGAAGTCCACATGGTTCCACAGTCTGAACAGACTGCATTCTGTTTTCAGGAATAGAAAATCAGCATTTCCAGAAAATGCACTGAATACCAAGTTACACTGTTGGCTTCAGTTGATGTGTGGTTACCATAAGGAATTTTTAAATAAATGAAAAAAACATAGGGATTTTCCAGTACTACCCTGCCCAGACAAAAAACATAGAACATATTTAGGAGGAAATGATTGCAGATTCTTTTTTTTAAGCAGGTAGCAACTCATCAATGTTTTTCCAGCTGATCTATTCGTCACATTATTTGTTGTCTTGGTCTAGGATGTTCTTTAGAATTTCTCAACATTTTTGCCCCTCTTGTAATTTCCCCATTGGTAGACCCCTAGTGACCACTGAGGTGGATGGGCTATTGTTCTGACTACTATAATATCTACTTTAATATCAGGAGAAATGTTGGAGCCAGGCATACTACCTGCATAAACCATTTAGAAGTTATTTGGTTGGAGCCATATTTATCCTGTATTAAGGCATGATGCCCAAACAACATAGCCGTCCAGTTACTCTAGTAATAGCTGAAAAGGGATCTCTAAAGTCACTGTGTAAGTTGTAGTAACTTCTACTACTCCCAGATCAGTATGTTCTTGGGCAGAAAACATAGAGATCAAAAGCTCTGTCTCCCATTATTGGCCCCTTTAGCCATCCAGTATCGTAGAAAGAGTTCTTTTTAAAGAAAAAAAATTAATCATATTTATTACAAACAGAGGAAAATGTTTCTGATATCTGAAAGACAAAGATAATGTGGCCATTAGGGTTAGTCTTACTATATCCCAAAATGTCAACACACTTGCCAAAAGTGAATTTATCAGCTCAGTGCAGCCAAGAGATTTAGTTTATCTAAATGTCCTACAAGGAATAAATAGTTTACCACTGTTTTTGAAGATGGGGTAAATCTAACATTCTATTGACATGTGCTATAGATTTAACTTAATGGTGTGGTTCAGATGTCTCTTCTGATAAATTTTAGCAAAATCTATGCTAAGAAGAATGGAGCTGTTTCAGTATTTATGGGGTTTAAAATGCAGGGTTAGCAAAGGAAATGTTAATCGAAACAATGTTTGTGTATATTGTTGCAATGGTTTAGAGAAGAATTTTGCTAAAGTTTGCTGGTCTGTTGGTTCTGAATATTATTTTAGTATTTTTCAGGTTTATTGTCTTTTCTATAGTGAGAAAATCCTCTAATGAAGTGATTAAATAGCTCAATTTTTATTTTCCAGGCATATTGGAGATAACATCTGTAGAAATTGGAGTTGTGGCAGTTAAATCCATTAAGAGCAACTATTATTTAGCCATGAACAAGAAAGGAAAAGTCTACGGCTCTGTAAGTATTTTTTTACCTTCCAAATGGATTGCAGTAGTCAGCATAGTTCCCTCTCTTACCTACTGAAAACCCCAGTTGTCTGTATTACTATTAATTAGAGCTGAAATGAGGTGTTCATCAAAATTTCATCCTCTGACAAACCAGCAGCCCCCCTCTCCACAAGCTCTCTGTTGATTGTTAAGCTCGTATCATACCAAAGCAGCTGCTGACATTTATCATGCTTACTGCTTCAGCCAGGTTTCTTATTAAGTAGTGGCCAATGGTGAGGGTCCTACAAAATGTAATCTTTAGGGCTGTTTTTCCATTTTTCTGCAGTACAGTCACAGTTAGCAGTAATTCTGGGGGAGGATAAAGTGTAACTGAAATCTTGGAAACTTCAACTGGTAGAGCAGACACACCAAGTTATCAAACTATGACTTCCAAGAAGATTTCTAGAGTAGCCAGCTTTAAATTGACTGTATTAATTAATACACAAGATTACGGACAGTACAGAGAGATATAGCCTCATATATCAGCACATAGACAAGCTTTGACTGAGCAGAATTTGGGTATCATTTGAAAATTGTCCATATATACTGTATTTGTATTTGTGTAAGTTTGGGGCTGCTGATACTTTCAGGGGGAAAAAAAAAAAACACACATAAAAAAAAAAACCCACCAACCCAACAAAACCCAGTAACTATCCAAATATTTTTAATAGGAAGCAATATGATCTATAAATCTGACTACTAAACTCAGGTGTACCCTCACACAACCACATTATTACACAAACACCAGATCTTTCTGTTTTTACATCTGGTTTGGTTTGTAATTATGCACCTTTTTGCCAGTTCCAGTGAGTTTGAGCCCACATAAATGTAAACTTACTCAAGTCATCTGCAAAGGTTATGAGCCAATCTTCAGATTGCTCAGTATTCAGAACATCCATAGGCTTTAAAGAGAGCACGTCACAGATAGGCACTGGGGCTGCATTTATCCTCGGGCAATGTAGCTAAGCTTCCTACCGCTGCTGAAAATAATGAAGTAATGCCAGTTTCAACTGAGACTCAAGCGGCTTGAAGTCATTCGGCCTTCTTTTCTAAGGAAGCATTTCTACAGAGTGGGTTTAGTTCACACAAACTATATAAACTGTCCACCCTCATCTGCGCTGTGGCTAGTCACTCCTGGTTCAAACGGTTACTCCTGACTTTCGAAACTCCTGGGCAGTGTTGAAGAATCACATTAAGGAAAGACCAGAACAGAGAAATATTTCTTAAATTCCTGTAAATGTGGATTTTAACTTATAGAATTACAGTGGTCTGAAATACCGGATAAGCAGTACTCAGTCCTGCACCATTGAGAGGTATAAGGATATACTGAGTTGCTGACAAAGTTACCGTTTCTCAGTTAAGCTACACTCATGGATCATGGGTATGCTTCTGTACATATGTGAAGGTGTTAGCATAAATCACCATCTTCAATTCACACATCTCAGTTTACAGCATTTAATTTAGTCATTTTTGATGGTCCATCCCAAAGCATGAGATAAGTTTTCCTACCCAAGTTGTTAGCTGCATCTCATGTGGTGAGAGTCCATCCCAACCCTATATACACACAAAAGAAGTCAAAACAGCTTTCATGTACCATAGGTGGAAACTGCTGCCATAAGATTCAGTAATTCATAGTGTATTAGAAATAGTGTTGACAGGAGGATACGAATGTGGAAAGCCTTTTTTTTAATTCCAGCTGAGATAATTTTTCAATATTCACATCATAAAATCACAACTTAATGACTTATCAAAACCTATTCCATAATACTTCAGAGATTTCAAGAATGCTTCTGTTATTATTTTTCCCATCCTCCCAAGACTTGCAGTTAGACTCATATTACTACAGTGTGACAGCTTGCAGATGGATATGAAAAACAGAACCAATAAAAATTGTGAAAACACTCTTAAGCATGTGCACAATAGACATTGGTGCAGGGTTATGCAGAAATTTGTTTGAAATGAGCAAAGCAGTCCTGGGCTAAGACTCAGACCCCTTCCAAGAAAACTTCCTAACCACATCACAACATCATCTGTTCTCTCTGTATTATCTAAGAATAGAGATAAAAGTTTGGATTCAAGTACAGTTCTGCATCTGGGAAAACAAGTCAAGTAAGACTGTTTCTATGTTTATCAAATACATTTCCATTTGACTGACTTTGGTTAGAATGAGGCAGCAAAAGAAGACTCACTATTTGGTTTATTTAATAAAGTAAGCTGCTGGCAGATAGAAGTTACTGCAGTTTAGAACTGTGATTGATGGTCACCTGCCTTCTTAATACTTTGACACCAGAGGTGGTACATTACAGAAAATAAGTATTAAATTATCTATATGCAGCTTTGTGAATACAGGAAGTATCAAGGGTCGTTTTGTAGAGAGTCTTCTCTTGGTAGTGTCTTCCCCAACAGTAATTGCTCAACTAACTACTAATCCCAAAGTCAAAGAGCATTTTGGGAGCCAAATTGAATTTGAATATGTGCAGTTCTGTAAGCATGTGTTCTGTGGTCTTAGCAGCAACTAAGTAAAACATTAATTATAGACACAAAAATTCTTACTGTATCAAAATACTGAACATTAACTAGTTTAAAAATTCTAATTTAAAGTAATAGGAATGGAAAATACATTTTTTTAATATTCTTATGTCCTTTTGTATTAATGTGGATACTTTCTATATCTTTACTAGCTGAATTTACTAGCTAAGGATTTTGATTGTAATAAAAGATAAAACATCCCTGGAATTCTTATCTGTACTATGAAAATTGTTTTATTATTCAGACATATTTCTTGTCTTGTTCACAGACACGTTAAAAATACCACATGTAGTTAGTATATCATACTCTGAGATTCTGACATGCTTCTGCCTGAGCTGTGAAATAACATCTTATTTTGTGAAATGCAGGAACAACAAAATGCTGATTTTTGGATGCAATTTAAGTATGTTGTAAATGTCCCACTTTCAAAAGCCTTCTAAATGGAATCTAAGTATCTTGATAAAACTGGGGGTTTTTCATATGTAGGAGTTACATTATAGAGAAGGAGATCTGTGTAAAAGTGCATTTAACATTATAGAAAAAAATAGTCTCCCCCTACATGCTTCCACATGCTTGTATTTTTTATTCTTTCTAACAAACTGACAACTGGTGCTCCTTTAAAAATAGAAAGCCTTAATCCCTGGTACCATACACAAAATTACTTTCAAGCTTATTTAGTCAATAAGATACTGGATCATACGTGATTTTTTTTTAGGCTAGGCCCCTCTTCAGGTCAGCAAAGTAAACAGGCCTCACATCCATTGCAACAGCAGTATAACAGTGATTTGTACCCATCTGAAAAAGCCCCTTTTCATGGCCAGTGTGGTGTAAAGGATCTTACTTTAAATAAGAAGTAGGCCTCTGACATGCATATTTGTTTAACATATGGTGTCAATAATCTGGTTTCAGATATTTAAGGGTTATATTTGTTAGAACTATAATATGACGAATGATTCCAAGATTGCTACCTCATACTTTAAGTTTATGACTGAGAATTTGATTTAATATTTTTGCTATACTCCAACAAAGAGAAGTTTAATTTTAGCTGTGAGTGAATTATATAATTCCACTGCTATAATTATGCACTGAATAATTGATTACGTCTTTTGTTGATTTCACTTTTTGCAGTCTAACTGATGTTGCTTTTAATGCTGTGGACACAGTGAAACTTTTCCTGAAATACACTAGAATCCTAAAAGGATGTCACATACAGAACACTGAAATCTTCCAAAACATTTTTAAAATCTATTTACCTTCAGTATACTGCAACTCTGAAAGATTATGTTTATTTTGAATTTGTGTATTTGTTTTCTTTTTAACAGAAGGAATTTAACAGTGATTGCAAATTGAAGGAAAGAATAGAAGAAAATGGGTATAATACATATGCATCCTTAAATTGGAAGCACAATGGAAGGCAAATGTTTGTGGCCCTGAATGGAAGAGGAGCCACAAAGAGAGGACAGAAAACAAGAAGGAAAAACACTTCAGCTCACTTTCTTCCAATGGTAGTAATGTCATAGATGAAGGAACTATTTTATTGATGAAGTTGAACCAAAGGCTCTTATGTCAAGAATATTTGGTAATCCTCTTGAAGAGTAAATGCAAAGAAATAGTGCAGACATCTGCTTGTTTGAAAAGAGAGCAGGGGAAGCCTTTGAAGGTTTTGTACTCATTGCTGGCACATGAAATACTTCTATTTAGTTCGGTGTCATATCTTATAATCAAGATACAAGCTGGATCAAATGGGATAGAAGTTATTGCCAGTGTGAACAGTTTTTTTTATCTCTGCAACACGAGACAATCTGTTGAGTGATCTTCATGGGGAAAGCTATTTATGGAATACTAACTCATATCAAAGACCTTAATTGCTCATTCAAGCCTAATGATCCAATGAACAGTTAGACACGCAAGCATTTACTGGAAGCACTTGGGTCATATGCACAAATAATGACATTTCTGGAGAAGCCTTGTGGAAGAATGGATAGGATTAAGGAATATAAGCGAAGTAGTGTAAAACTGTTCTAACAAAACGAATAGTATGGTTTGCTTGTATGTTCTAACTTCATTTCTTTTTATTTCTCTCTAAGTTATTTATTTAATAGGATGTTAAATATCTTTTTGATTTGAAATGTTTTCCTCATTTGCCTCTTTGTTATTTTCCCTTTTTCTCAGTACTTCACACAGAGGTTGATAGGTTAAAATGTCGAAACCTCAGAAGTACTCTGAGAATAGGTATTAGACAAGGCTTTAAAGGCAGAATTTAATGTGTATAATCCATTTTTTTCCTGAACTGTCTTGCACTTAAGCACAAAGACCAAACAAGCAGTGCTTGGATTTATGATACTGGGTGTCTTTATGTTGGAGAAATTTTTTTACTTATCAGCACTCGAGAACAAACTTCAAGAAATACTTTGTTCAAAGGGTCTGCTATTTTGAAATTGAGAGAAGGGGCCACATCTGTACTTGGGTGTCAATGCATCTGTGTGTATATTCATCTGACTTTGATTTCAATTTGGAACTAAAATCTAATGCATTGCAATCAGTGCGATATTCTGCAACAGGCATGGGGCTGGAACCTAGATGTGGACAGCCCTGTTAAAGTCACTAAGATTGCAAATGTTAAAATTAAACAATGTGTTATTCCCAAGTGTAAAATTTGGCCTCTGAAAGGTAAGTAAGAAGGCAACACAGTCCTGCACTCCTTATTCAGTTAATATGCCCATTCAGTACATTTGTGCTTGTTATCAGCTTGTAGAATCACAGACGTATAGTGGGAGTGATACCTAACTAAGGATGGAGGGACAGGGGATCCAAAATCATGCTCATGCATTTATCAGAGATTATTACTCACATGTATATTATATATGAGAGCCAACCAAAAAGCTGTGCTGGTATCCAGCTTTAGCATGCCTTTCATATCCATCATAGTAACTGAAGGCTCAAAATACATAATATCCAGCACATTTTTAATGAAATGTTACTAGTCCCATGGCTTAACTTGAGCAACTGCAGCATAACAAAGTTAAGCATAATATGAAGTCTGTTCAATTAAAGGTACATAAGGTTTGTTTTATGTTTTGCTTTACTTTTGTAATTTTAGAGAGCTCTGGATAGCTCACCAATGTAACCATATTGAGATTCATTTTGTTAGAGCAGATAAATAGAAAACAGTACATCAAACAATTTGTACCACTGTCTTCACGTTGTATTCCACTAAATAAATAAGTAAGCCTTTGCAGTGTCTTTAGTAAGAAACAAAAGTAGTATAATATTATTTTTTTCTAAATACTTTAAGTGATAACTATGAGATTATATTGATGCTGCAGTTTTATCTTCAATATTTCTTGTTGTGAAAAAGTTTGTTTTATTTTTATTGTTTGGAAACTGTATTTTGGTACAAAGGAGAGCCTTGCTTAATGTGTCTTTTTGAGAATGTTTAACCTCTATAAAGGCTGGTGTTGTTGGAATCTTCTATAACTTATTTAAGTCGATGTTTAACCAGCACTTCAATCTTAATCTGTTATTTAAATATTAGCTGTTTTTTAAAAAAAAGGCAAAAAATAATAGGTTTCCCATAAAATACAAAATGATCAGATTGTATTTCCTGTCCTTAAATTAAGTCAACTGTTTTAAAAACAGGAATTCATTGAGAGACAACTTTTTAGCTGATAGCTGACATTGTATTTCATGGTACTTTATCTCCAGCTTGCTTCTTCACAAATGAGATTTTTCTAGAAAGGGAAATAAGAATTTCAGATTTTAAATGTAATCGCAGGTCACAGCAAAACTTAAGTACAATGATAAAAGCGAGTTTCTGTTGTTTAAAATTTGTAACCAGTAATTAAAACTGACAAGATACAATGGACCACCTGTAGTGAACATTCAATGTGAGCTTGGGCAAATGCAGTATTGGATGACCACTTAAAGAAAATTTAGGGTACAAATGAAATTCTCTGTTGACGGAATTACCTAGATGACTTGGTCTGGGGAGAGATTATGCATAAATGTTATCATAGGACTCAAAATACAATGCTGCGCAGAGGCCAAAATTGGCAAATATCACTTTTCCAAAGTGAGTCAGGAGCCATTTGTGACATGAATAGTGGTTTCTGAAAATTAACCAAAATAAAAAAACCTTGAAGGAATCAATGATTCCTATGTGTTTGGTATACTGTAATACCCACTGCAGTGGGAGCTATCTGCAGACACTCTATCTAGAGTATCTCAGATCCTCAACCATAAGCTCTGTTTTCTGTCACCCTCGGCATAACAGACTCCTGAGCAAAAGGAAAATGGGGAGGAATTTAAAAAAGAAAAGGGAAACAAAAATCACTGAGCAACAATGTATATTATGTTATATTTAAATAAAAATAATAAAATATGGGGATAGACAATAAGAGTATTGTCCTTGTCTGTTTTATTACCTGAAATAATACTGCACAATAAAAACAAAAAGGGAAAACATCCATTGTACTACAGGATGTGGTTTGGTGCTGTATAGCCCCAAAACAAAACAAAAATCACTTGAACATTTGTAAGTTTCTTTAATTTTTTGCATGTGCGAGTCAGCTATCTCCATACTAATAACAACCAAATGCTTTAGATTCTTCCTGTAAGTATTGAAATCCACCTAGTTTATACAGTGGGAAAAGCAATGAATTTAAAGCAAGCACATTTGGTGAATGAATGAAGGGGTTTAGGAAGAAGAACATGTATTCACATTTTTAAAGGAAACTTTAGATATGGAAAAATATACATCTTATGTAAGACTTCATTCAAGACATTTCAGGTTATGAAGTTCACTAAAGGTAAGTAAGCTTTAGTAATATAAGAATACCAGTGTATGAGCACAACTTTGTAATTCATGCCCCTGCTGAAACTGATTGTCTCTATTCACACAATCAGTCATAACTGCTTCGAGGACTGATCTTGAAACTAATACATGAAGACAGCCCCTTTTTTGAAGTATCAGGTATCATTATTTACTCTATCAAGTTAGATTGTGGGGCAGAATTCATCCTCCTAATTTCCTGTTAAATTGGAGAAAGAAAAGTACAACACACAACACAAACACATTTTCTGCTGCAGCAGAATCAGTGATTACTGATGGTATTCAGAAAAAGCTCATTGACTGAAACAATTTCAGTGCAACTGCAAATAACACACACATGCAAAAAAAAAGGTTGTTTCCCATCACATTGTAAGCAAAAAATAGAATATGAAAAAGAAATTGTGTTTGGACCTATCAGATTATGATTTATAGTTATGCTTACCTGCTCAAAATGTTTGAACCTCATGTTTAACTATATGGGAGCTTTCTCGGAATAAGTTTTGGGATTTTCTAATGAAGCATGGTGAATCTCAGATACTTGATTGACGTCTTTTCACTCACTAATCCCAGAAAAAAAACTGTAGTGTGTCCTTTGCCCACCCCAACAATGTAAAGAAAATATGCCCCTGTGAAAGGCACAATAAAGGAACCACAACTAAGTCTCAAGTAACTGATATGGGACCACTGATCTCTAAGTTACAGCAGTATAAATGAGAAGAATTTGCACTCCGGAAATTCCTCACTAGGACCTTTAGTGGTGCCACTGTATACTATTTCATTAATGCAAAATACTAATTCATGCAATTGAATAAATGGATATGCTGGTGGTGACATCAGAAATACATGTCCTATTAGACCATTGTCCAAATATAAGGCTATGAGAATCACAATATGTGAAAAAATACACAGAAAGTACCCCACTGTATAGTTCTGTGCAAAATATTTAGGTCACTGATAGTACATGGATAAGGTACAACAGCAGAAAAAACAGAGTCTATATTTACATCAAAGCTCAGATACTATATTTATCTTGTGATAATGTAGTAAATGAAGAATCAAGATATTACAGGTTCTTTATTACTACTGAAATGTAAAGCGTGCGTAACTTTGGTGTAGCCATTCATTGACGCTCCAGATGTACTAATTCACCATCCAAACTATTCTGTGGCTTGGTTTAAATTATGTTATATGATTTTTTGATTATGAAATTGTTTTACTAATTGCTCAATGAACTTTTAACCCTTTCATTTGCTAACAGTCTTCACTGAAGCCTGGGAAAAGGCCAAACAGTGGTCTACACCTGAATCTGCAATTTTTTTCTAGCTAGAAATAGCTGAAAAAGCAGATTACATTCAATGTTTTATATTCTTTCCAAATTGTACTGAAATAATCCATTCAGGACAATCAAAATGTTTTGAGCTTGGTCTTCTAGTATCCATATGAGTAGGCTTCAGATACAATTAACTACTTGAAAAAACTATGTTATTTATACTCATTTGTAGAAAGACTAGTCCAGGAACATCACAATCTTGGGAAAAAATCAATAAACACCTTTGAGACGTTAGGGTCAACAGACTGGGACCTTTCAGGCAACATTTCTAACAAATCACAGTAAAAAAATGAGGGTATTGGGTGTAAATAAAAAAATCACAGCGTAAGTATTCACGTGAGGCATTTTAAATTTTAAAATTTGCACCAAAAATGTAAGCTCAAAACCACATTCTTCATTTAATCTTTTTGAAAAATATAGTTTTTGGTTTACTCTTATACTGCTAACTATGTGCAGTATATTTCTTGTCCAGTCATGGTAATTTCCTATGATTTCTTTCTTCTACATGCAGTGATGCCCCCAAACAACAAGATTCATAAATGGTTCACTGAGGGAGCTTGCATGACTGATGTCTGCAGTACGCTGTCACTTATGCCACAAACATAAGACTCTCATTTCTGGTTCCATGTAGAACATGACACAGAGATCCAGTGATACTGTAGTGTTTTGATAACCCTTGGCTCCCCTGAAACTACTTATATACTTACTAGTAAACATGCAAATTTGTGCAAAAGTTAAATATGCATTGTGAGAATAGCTTGGCTATTGTAACAACCACCATGCACAAGATACATCGCAAATGAAAATGTGGTTTTCTCCTTCTTTCCCTTTCCATGGTTCACTCAAGGAAAGGGAAACCAAAGGAAAGGATATGATATTATTATTGTTACTTACAGTCTTCATTGCTTTTCTTAATTGGTAGCCAATACATGACATATGCTGGTCTTTGACTGGATCTTATTTAAGTGATGAAATAGAATAGAGATATCGGCAATCCTGTAAAAGAAGGGTGGCCTCTTTCTCTTCCTTATGGTCAACCAATTTGACTTACTGAGTGCTACTGATATAGCATACAGTTTATGCTCACTTAAATATAGATTAAGCTGAAAGATTCCAGCTTTGGAAAAAGAGAGATGTCTCTGCTTATCCTATTAAATGAGTACTGTATCCTTTGCCTGACAGAGACGGATAAGATTTAATTCATTCATTTATTTAACCACTTGCTTCTTAAATGCTCTGAGGTGAACAATTTAGTGTGAGAGAAAAGCCTTGCTGATAGCCGTAATTATTACATTTCTATGGTAATTGGAAGGTGCAGTGTCAGGACAGTTAGAATACTTCACTACAAAATCCTGCAGCAAGGTTCAGCCTGTATTCATACTAAAAGCCACCATCAGGTTGTAAATGAATGCCTGGGCCTCCAGATTGAGGAATTCAGTTATCCAGAAGCAACAGTAGACCCTTTGCTCCCCTGACTGCTCTAGTGTCTTAACCATTCTGCACATTAAAGTCACAACAAACTTGACCCCGATTATGTGTACAGATGTAGAATGTGAGGCATATTCTATTCAGTCAGAAAGTGACAGTAACAAAGTTTAAGTGAACTGCAGCAATCGTGTTTCTTTCCCTTCACTCTTGTAACATTTTCCCTGGACTTCTTGTCCAGGGAAACAAATACAGTTTTTCCTCATTTCACTTGAAATGCAATACAGTATGAGGTTTCTAACACCATGTCTTATGTATACCAAGTACTAACAATGAAAATTCACTAGTGAAAAAAATCAAGCGAAAACTGTCAGGTGGCACCTTGCAAACACAACCATTGCTGAAGACTCCCTGTGACACACAGGACTGGATGTAAAAGCAGACTACTCAGCACTTATGTGACAGGAATTCTGCTTGGGGTTAAGCCTTAAATATATTAGATTTCCCCCAAACTTGTAATTTATTTTGCCATAAAGGACTTCAGTGAGCTTCAGACAGTTGTCTCAGCTTGTCCACTGAGGACTATTAATACAAGACACCAGGTCTTGGCCCAGGAAGTACTTGAGCTTCTTAGTGCAGAACTGTGGAAATGTGCTTTAAGGAAATACTATAAAACTGCTCCATTCTTCTGCTCATCCTTCTTGCCACACTTTTATGAGGCAGAACATTCTAGAGGATAGTTCTTAGTCTGGCACAATATGGCTGTTCTCATACTTTATTTGGCATGTCAATAATTCCATTTTAGCTTCTAGACTTCCAAAAAGTTGGCCCACCTATCCACTGCTCTTATGCAGATCAACACATAAACACTACTGCAGTAGCTGGACATGCCCAGCTCCATTCACATCGACTGCATGTACCTCGGTCGTTTGTGAAACATAGACACGATACATGCAAAATATCCCAGAAAGCCAGACCCTCAGTTTCTACTCTACATGTCCATGAAAATCAAGATACTATGGCACTATGTAAAAAATACTTAAACATTTCTGCCCAAAATGCTTGTATTAGTTTACTAAAACAAACTGCAATGAAAGAGATATCCAGTAACAAATCCTGCAAAATAATCCTGGATTGATAATCCTAGAGACTGAGCTCTTCTCAAAAGTCACAATGCTTGTGACCATCATATGACAGCATTTCCATATCACCCTGTACGTCTAGCCTCATCTGACTTTGAGGTAGAAATACTACTACTGAGGAAGCTGTTCTATTTCCAGAACCATTAGCTTAGATTACTTCTTCAAATATGTTGAGACCAGTCAAAACTGGTTGTGTTGATTTTTGATACATGTCTAATTGGGCTTTTCTGTTATGCTGATAAATAAAATATCCATATTTTCATCACAGATAGTTTAAAAACAAAATTATCAAACTGAAGTAAGGGAAATTTAAGTTTAAATATTTGGAAAAACCTTCTTAATACTAAGGCCTCTGAAGTAAATTGATTAGGATAATTGTACAACTTACTTTCTGAGTTTTAAGCATGTAAGAGCTACTAGGAATGGTTTACTTTGTTGATTCTGCCACAGACAGGAGGATGGACCTAGCTCTCTTCCAAGGTCCCTTATAGCAATATTTTCTATGACTCTATGAACCATCAGCTGAATCTATATAAAACATGAGGCAGTCAGATGCAGTCATAACTTTCAATTATTACCAACAGGCTCAAACTCAAGCCAGTAACATGTACAAATCCCATAAAAAAATGCCCAGAGCCATCCAGTTCCACCCCTCTGCCCCAATTACTTTACACAAGTGTGTTGGAGTGCTGAACAGGAAAGAAACTTAAGTAGCTGAAATCTTTCTAACTAAAAGAAATCACAGTGACTAAAAGCAGCCCAATGTAAGTTTTTTCAGCAGACCACAAACTCTTCCAGGAAATGTCAGCAAGATGGTATCTGGTCCCTTTTCACTAACCATTTTAGAGAGATGCAATCTGGGTCTGACTCAAGCTTCCATTGCACACTGATTGCAGGAACCGAGACTGACCCAGGCAGTTACGATATGCAAAGGTCAGTATCCACCTCCTTTTGACATTTAGTAACTTGCACAAAAAGCAACAGATAATTTTCATAGATAATTGCTATATTTTCCAGTGGTCCTTGTAAGAGTAACGCCACAGTGAATAAACCTCTCCATTAACCCACTCCTCCTCAAAATGTGCTATGTCCTAATACCAGTTGACTTATGGATACTGTCCAAGAACCTTTACTTATTTCAGCTAGCACTATAAATTAACCAGTAAATCAGTTTGTTCTATTTAATGCAAGTTTTTGATCTGATGGCAGTTTAATAATTTGTAGTGCTCATTTTATGTTTATTTTCTTTTGTTCATTTTTAAAGTAAGTGTGGTAGTTGATCAAATGACAGACTGACTCTGCATTATATAGAGCCCTCTATTCTGGGGACAGCTCAGCCACTCACAGTTTCTTCTTCTCACACTCTGTATCACCATTTTATATAAGCCCTGAAAAGAAGGACCACTCTAGGGAAGAGGGAAAATAAGCAATGTTCATGACTATTCTGTTACTGCTTAGACTCTGCAAGCGCGACAAGTATTCAGCATAGCTAAAATACAGGGAGAAGAGGGGAAAATTATTCTTCCAGTTAATTGTAGCACTAACGAGATATGGATATATGTTAAAATATATAGTATGCTACATATCCTAAACTCCATTTTCTTAAATTAATTCTATGTTAATGCATATAACATGTAATAATATTTATACCCAGTAGTCATAAATACCACACACATGCACACAGACTTCTACCACTGGCAGTTTCCTGCCAAACTCATTATGTTGTTTTCATATTTTTCACCCCATAGGACCACGAATGTTATTCCCTGCTGTGGCTTCCATAACTTAGGTAGGAAGTTAGCTTAATCAGTACCCTTCAAAGATAATGCCCATCTCTAAAGTTCACAGCTCTTACAAATCCGTACCTCAAAGTCTTTAAGGCAAGTGTTCTCATTTCTCTGTGTATTTAGCACCTATCAGTTTACTATTCAGAGCGAAAGTACAATTGTTAGCTACAGCTACTGCTGTTATCAAAAATCCATTGTTTTTTTACCTGTCAAACAATAAAAGGTAAGAGAAGACATGATACTGCTTCAGTATGATTAGAACTCTCTTATCTGATATGGTGGAATATGACAGAGAACAACAAATAGATGAGAGTGTTATCATTAAAGTATCATATACCTTTAATCCATATCAGGGAGGATGGGGTACAGTCCTCACTGAAGAGGTGGAATTCAAGGAATGATTTATGAGAAAATAAAATAAAGATTATACAGATTTTCATTTTGGAGGATTTTTTCCTCAGTCCAATGGAAGGAACATGAACAAAACCCCTGCAGACATACTGAAGGCAGAGGCAAAAATCACAGCTAGTACCATGAGACCAGTAAATCATATAAGGTATATCAGGGAAAGTCTCAGTGGAGCCCTCTTCTTTAAGTGTGGTCAAAGACAGAAACACAATGAAAAGGTCCCAAGCTCTGTGATAGAAGAATGATTTTAACAGCTGTGTCCTTAATACTTATAATGAGGGGACTCAGCACAGCTGGCATCTGAGCCAAACAGCAACAGGACATAATGGTCTTCTCAGAACAAGGCACATCTTTCTCACTTAATAGATTCAGGAAGGAATTAGAAGTAAATTGATATTTACCTGTTTGAAATATAGTCTCTAAACAGGACTTCATTATTTTAATTTAGAAAACAAAGTTACTGAGAAAAACATAGTAATCATGCAAATACAGTTGTGCTTTGGAAGAAAATACTACATGTATTTCAGAGGAGCATAAGATGAACCTTGCCAATGCACTGTAACAACCAACATAAAAGCTCAGTGTTGTTCAGAAGTGGCAGGATCAACTCTGTTGACCAAGAGCTGCAGGAAGGGGAGAGTGGATAGATCTAGAGCCACACACGAAACTTTTATTGAAAATGTTTTACCTCTATTTAAACAAATAGTTAGCTCAGAGCTATATTACATGAGAATAAAAGGGATCATATCAGCATTGTAGAGCAAAATTAGAGCCTTAATCTTTACTTAGAAGGTATGCTCTAAGTGCAGCAAGGTGATATAAGGAGTTTTATGCATAGGGGATAACTGCAAGAAACTGCTGGGCAAGGAAAGGCATCATATCACAAAAGCAACCGAAGAATTTAAATGTCACTAGACCAGGAAGCACAGCAGTGGAAATAAGGAGTATTGGGAAGAACAAGTTAAATTAACTTTACAGAACCTCAGAGAAAAGGTTCAATTTAAGTTTTGGGCAGTGCCTGAGCCTTAGGGAGAAGTTCAAATTTTCTTCAAATCCAGTCCTAGAAGCAAGTTGCTATTTGGTTCTAATTATTAAATTAAATGTGATTTTTGTTTGTTTCAGTCCCTCCCAGATTGTCCATGTTGTAAACATTTTACTGGTAACATTATTGTGTTTTATGTAAATATGGAGAATTTTCTTAACTTGAGCCAGATCACATTTAAAACAAGCACCATGTAACAAGGACAGCCTTAATTAAACAGAGGACAGCTGGCAGTACTATTGCAATACATAGAAATCTTGTGCTGTTTCCTGTCTTTTTTTATTGAGCATGAAATCCACAACAGATTTCTTGCCACCTAGGTAGAACTGAACAAACGGACTCTTGCTCTTATTCTTCCCTGCAAATGCATATAGCCGGTACTGTACAGAGACACAGCATTGACTGTGGGACTACGCAGCAGTCTGTGTTTACCCAGGGCACATGATACGGAGCCCTTGCCAACTCAGGTGTTTCTTCTACAGGGGACATTGAGACAGTTTAGCATGCATGGTAAACCAGAACTCTATCATTGAACGTGCTTTAGAAAATCCATTAGGGAAGAAGTTGTTCACTTTGGCAGCTGTTCACAGTTGCCACACAACATCAGACTTCACTCTTTGGAAGAATGGCAACGTAAAGCAAGAATGGATGTAGTTTGCACAGTGCAAAAAGGGCAGATAGAGCTGATGTAGTCAATGTTTTATATCACATGTGGAGGTAAGGACTCCACTCTGCTCTAAATACTGCTTCCGACAAAGACCAATATTTGCAAGAGGAGAGAAAAGATCACAAAAAATGAAGTCAAGACAAAAGAGGAAAAAGGCTGAAGTAGAAAATGCAGAAAGCTGGCTGCACAGTGGGCTAGCAAACCCAGGTTGGTGCAGTTATCTGTAATTTAACATACTGTCTACCGTAACCAAGAGAACTCCATCAGTACAAGAAATGATCTAATCATTCACTGCAAATACTTGACACTGTTTAATGAACCACTGCTTCCACACTCCCATGACTGTTGTGCCTTTGATCATGAGTAATTATTTGACCAATAGTTCTATACACATATTTGGATATAGAATTTTTTTTGCAAACATGATAATTACCTTCTTCATCTTTCTCTCACATACCGAAAAAACATGAAACTAGAAGGGAATATCACTTCATCTTCACAAATTTCTCTATAGTAGCTACATTTAGCTCAATCAACTACAGCCTAATTTGTGTTTGACTAAAGCACATCTTCTTGATAATGATCTTATCTTGACAAGAGTATCTGAAAAGAGAGTAAGTCCAGTTTTGTCCTAGTTATTTACTTTATTTAATATTTGTGTTTTTCTGGCTTTAATGCGAATCTTAGTTTCAATTCTACCTTTTTCCACTGGAGCTAAAAGGCAGTGATAGCCAGTGTTTTACTCTCTGTGAAGGACCAGAATCAAGTCACTCTCAACATTTCTGAATAGACACAATTCTTTCAGTTGCTCAGCACAGGGCACATCACTCCTCCTTTGATAATGTTTAAGACTCTTTTTTGTGTGGCAGCATCTATAGTGTCTACAGTATGCTACTATGCAGAAACAAACCAAAACTTTCTAGTTTTATCACCCCTGCTTATAAGTCTGAGGATGAAACTAGGTCACCTTTTGCCACAGAATGCTTTTTTATGAACTTAGTTTGTACACGCATGTAAGAAGTTTATGTTTATGTCCAGGTCATTGACTAAAATCCTGAATAACATCAGGCCTAATATGCTCACTTCTGGAACTCCTGTCTAAACCCTCTATTCAGTTGTTTTTCTCTGACTGCTGCTTTTTGCCAATTGGTATATCATTTAACATGTGTTGTATTGCTATTTCATAATGTTGATTTTTGTAACTGTAATATGATATGATGCTAAATGGAAAGTTATGAAATGTAGTATATCTACACAGTTACTTTTATCTATCAGACTTGTTATCTTATTAAAGAAAATCTAATTTACTTCATAAGGCCCAGATTTCCTTTGAGGCCTATTAGCTATTACTATGCTTTCATTCTCTGGTTCACAAATCCTGTAGCAGAAATTATATAATGCTGGCTGGCTTTTATATACCCCTGAGTTATTCCACATGCCTTTCTGATGATAATTACAATTTCGTATGCTACGTATGAGGAATCTGATTTAATTCAATAATTTTGAATGCACTCTGTGTTGATAGTTCCCAAAGAATCCAAAGCATTAAGAAAAACAAACGTATCATCAATATGCCTAATTTGCTGAACACAGGTTCACATCTCCATTTTTCATTGAATCTGCAAATTATTCATCTAACCATTAAGACAATGGCTTGCTGTAGGAACATAATAAATAAGAAAATCCATGCTAGTTTTGTTGTTTATGAGTCATTAATAATGTGTCACATAAAAAATTTGGCAGCTTATCCAGTAAAACAACCCAGCAATGAATTACTGAATCTCTCTGAAAGTTTACAGTTAATTTTCTATTTGCCTAATATTTATTACTTTTATTAGTGAGCTAGAGATATAAAACTGATAATTTTCTATTCCAGACCTTTTGTCTAAGGTACAATCCATTACCTAGACTATCCCTGACAGAAGTTCATCCAACAATTTCAACATATCTATTTATGGAAATACTGCTGCTTCATGAAGTAGCCTGCTTGGGTGTTGAACTGGCCTTTTGATGTGAAAGTTTTTCTTAATATCTAACACAAATGGTCCTTGCTACAGATTAACCTAATTAATTCATGTTGTGTCTTTTGCAGGGTTGAAAACACTTGATCACCATCTTCTTTGCAATAACCTTTTATGCATTTGAAGCCTGTTATCATAGCCCTTCTTCATTCTTCTCTTTTTCAGACTAAACAAATGAAATTCTTTCATACTTGCTTTGGAGGTCATGTTTTCTAAACTTCTTATCATTCGTATTATTTATGATAAGTTATCTCCAATTTCTGTGTCTTTCAGAAAAATTGTCCTCTCCCCCAAAAGTGCTCACCAATACCAGGTAGCATGAAATAAGAACATCCTAAATCTAACAAGTGACATGCTTTTAATAACTGTCTGGAATGACATTTGCCTGTTTTATAAATGAACATTCACTTGCATCTGTGTCCCCAGCTTGTTCCTGAGCTTGCCAAGCCAGTCCTTGCCCATTTCCTATTCATGTAGTCAGTGAACGATAGGTAAGATGGTTTTCGACCATCTGTGACCTCACCTTATATTAGTTACACTGAGACCATATGGCCCTAACTTGCTTGATCATGGAACACAGGACTGCATGGAAAGCATCCAACCAGTGCAGATAAATATTAACTCAGACTCTGATAATTCCCATCCAGAGCCAAAATTCATATAAACTAAGAATCTCCTCTCTCTGCCTTCCAACCTTACTCTCTACAGACTCCTATCTACCTCCTGTCTGCTCCTGATCTAACAATTTAGTTAACAGGTTTGTTTCTTGAGATCCAGAAAGTGAGAGTTAAGCTAAATCGGCTGGGTTTTCACATAAACCTCATATAGGCAAGTGTTTACTTTAGTTAGTTTACTCTAATGTGTAACACGTGTAACATGTTTACTTTACGCTAACACTCACCAAGCCTGCGTGTCTAACAGACAGCTAACTGTATCTTTAATACTCTAAAGCAATCCTACACATCCTAGATATCATGTTTGAAATATCTGGAAATAGCTAGTTAGCCTGTCTCTAGTAACAGGCCATTTTCTGAACATTACCCCTAATATTATATAATACAGAAAAAACAGCAACATTTGTCATGGTTATGAGCAGCTAAATAATTGGGGTCAGCACTAGAAAGCCTTTTAGGTTTTTGCTTCTCTGTCTTAGGACAGGAGTGATCAGGATGCAGTACATCCATGAAATGCATCCTATACAGCTCATGAGCATGCCCATGGTTGTTCTTATGTTTAATAAGAAAACACAAATCACAGGGCTCAAAACTCCAGCAATAATTCCATATTGATCTCATGAAAGAAACAGAAATTTCATGATGAAATAAAATAACACAAGAGCAAAGAAATAGCTGAACATGGTCAGACCAAAAAAGTCCTTCTTTTTGGAAACAGGTACATCATACCACACAGGTACAGAGCATTAATTAAATCACATTATTCATAGGTTTTTCATAAAGGCACAACTTTCCCTCTACAGTATCCATGTTGTTCTCCTCCAATCTTACTGTGTTTTCTTTGTATCCACTAGTCCTACTTGCAAGTATAGTTGTATCAATGTCTTGCATGGTTCTTCTTTCACATGTCACATACAGGACAACCAGGGGATCAGGCCCAGTCAGCATGGGTTTATGAAAGGCAGGTCCTGCTTGACTAACCTGATCTCCTTCTATGACAAGGTGAGCCGCTTAGTGGATGAGGGAAAGGCTGTGGATGTTGTCTACCTGGACTTTAGTAAAGCCTTTGACACCATTGAGAAACTGGCTGCTCATGGCTTGGACAGGCGTATGCTTTGCTGGGTAACAAACTGGCTGGATGGCCAGGCACAAAGAGTTGTGCTGAATGGAGTCAAATCCAGTTGGCGACTGATCACAAGTGGTGTTCGCCAGGGGTCCGTATTGGGGCCCGTTCTGTTCAATATCTTTATCAATGAACTGGATGAGGGGATCGAGTGCACCCTCAGTAAGGTTGCAGACAACACCAAGTTGGGCGGGAGTGTTGATCTGCTGGAGGGTAGGAAGGCCCTGCAGAGGGACCTGGACAGGCTGGATCGATGGGCTGAGGCCAACTGTATGAGGTTCAACAACGCCAAGTGCCAGGTCCTGCACTTGGGTCACAACAACCCCATGCAAGGCTACAGGCTTGGGGAAGAGTGGCTGGAGAGCTGCCTGGTGGAAAACGACCTGGGGGTGTTGGTTGACAGCCAGCTGAATATGAGCCAGCAGTGTGCCCAGGTGGCCAAGAAGGCCAATAGCATCCTGGTTTGTACCAGAAATAGTGTGGCCAGCAGGACCAGGGAAGTGATTGTCCCCTTGTACTCGGCACCGGTGAGGCCGCACCTCAAATGCTGTGTTCAGTTTTGGGCCCCTCACTCCAAGAAGGACATTGAGGTGCTGGAACCTGTCCAGAGAAGGGCAACGAAGCTGATGAAGGGTCTAGAGCACAAGTCTTATGAGGAGCGGCTGAGGGAGCTGGGGTTGTTTAGCCTGGAGAAGAGGAGGCTGAGGGGAGACCTTATCGCTCTCTTCAACTACCTGAAAGGAGGTTGTGGTGAGGTGGGGGTTGGTCTCTTCTCCCAAGTAACAAGTGATAGGACAAGAGGAAATGGCCCCAAGTTGCCCCAGGGGAGGTTTAGGTTGGATATTAGGAAAAACTTCTTCACTGAAAGAGTAGTCGGGCATTGGAACAGACTGCCCAGGGAAGTGGTTGAGTCCCCATCCCTGGAGCTATTTAAAAGATGTGTAGACATGGTGCTTCAGGAGATGGTTTAGTGTTGGACTTGGCAGTGATAGGCTAACAGTTGAACTTGATGATCTTAAGGGTCTTTTCCAACCTAAATGATTCTGTGATTCTATGATTCTGACACCTGTTTATAGAAAATTAGTGTCACATTGCAGGATACTTATCTTGAACTCAACAGAGGAGACAAATGCGAAGAGTTTTCATCATTGCGTGCCACCCAAAAGTTTTATTTGAGAACACCTTTTTCTGCAATTTCATTTTATCAAAATGCAAATTACCTTTCATTAGACTTAGTAAACAAGAAGCCAAATGTCAGAAGTGAAAAAGAATATTGTTCAAACAACACACCTCATTTTCACAGACATGCTGTCTGTAAAAGGCATTACAGCAGCTTACTCTGAGTAACTGAAGCACTGCTATGCTTCAAAGAAGGGATTTGATGGTTGGCAAGAAGTTTGAATTTCATTCAGTCATTCTCTCTGTGATGATATGTCCAACTTGAGCCAATTTATATGGGCTACTATGCCTATATCAAGCTGCTTTTTAATGTAGAGAATGTCCTGGAACCAAGGAGCAGAACCTAGGATTCTTTCTGTCCCTGAACACATCCTCATCCTTGAAATGGATACAAGTTACCCCTTGCTTCCTTCCTCTCTAGCCACACTAATTTGGTCCCTTGGCTCTGCAGTAGCAATCTTCATGGTGAGAGGTGGGACAAGGGCCACCTCTTGCACACCTTCTAAACTGATGGTTATATCACTTTCTTAGGAGCCAGAGGATGGTAAATGCCCTCAGATTATTATATGAAAGGTGACTGGTGGGGCTATTTTCTTCCCTAGGTGTGTTTTAAAAGAAGAAGTAGGCACAAAGTCAATGGCATTTGAGGTATAAAGCCTTTAGCCAAACTCTATCTATAAGGGACGGGTTCTGCACTGTGAACCCTACTCTCGCACACACATTGAAAGCAGAGGAGATCTATGTGTGGCCACGAGACCAATGGGATCCAGGACACCTCTTCATTGGATCAGCTTGGGCTCAACCACGCTGAAGTGCAGACCATCAAGAATCCCAGTGCACCCCAAATTCTTCCCCTTAATTTTTAGAGAACTCATATCCTTCATTCAGATTTTGGACTCTACTTGCAATGCTAAGTACCAAGAAACTGCCTTGTTTAGCCATTCTCCAGAACTGGTCACTATGTAGTTACTAGGTAAGTTTTGTAAGTAATGTGTTACTCAGCTTTCTTTTCTTTAAGCTCAGATCCCATACACTGCTACACCTGCACCCCACAGTGTCAGGCCCCCATATGCAGAGTCAGAGCATCATTATCTGTTCACATTGTTCACAGACACAAAAAAAAGAAATAATATTTCTGACAAAATTTTTTTTTCTTCATTTTCTGTTGTTTAGTGATAGATTATTCTTTTTTTACTGTAAAAAAAAGATACTTGGGAGATTCAGTTAACCTATTGAATAAAAGCAGCAAGTCATCAGCTGCAAGCTCTTTAAATTTTTGTAAAATTTACAGATAAAAAGAAAGCAGCCTCCAATTTTGTAAGATATATTTTACAAATTGTTGTAAATATATGTGCTAACATTTCCACTACACACCATCTGGGATGTTTTCTATGCCACTGTTCCAGTAAAACAAAAGGTTAAGATACTCATGATACAGGGGGTCAGGAGGGACTGGGAGTGAGACAGATCTTTAAAACACATTGGATTGTGTTTGGGTGATAAACGAGCAGTATGAAGATTAGCTTATCTTTGAGACCAGAAATCTACAGAGGCTCTGATACTATGCTGCATGCTAAGAACAGGTTGCTGAATGTAAACAGTGCCTTACTGAAAAAACCTGCTTGATGCTGAAACTAAGATGTCGAGACTGGTGCCTTGATGTGATTTAAATGTGTGTCTTTAATTACAAAAGGACTAGTTAGTTTTTAAATTATTTAATCTGAACTTAGGGCCTCAAACAAGCATGTTTTTCAATTGGTTTTCAGTGTGTTCTTAGAGTCATATGAGTGAGCACTGAAGCATTAAGGAACCTCAGATGAGGAAAGCAGGTTAAATAATATGAAACTTCTATTTTATTTGGCTTTGACAGAATGAAATTCTCTTTCCAGCCTAAGCTGGGGAGAACAGGAGAAAACCCATATTATATGTATTATTACAGCCTTATGCTCCACTTCTGAAGGGCAACTGTTGAGTGCTAGATCCTCGTGTCACCTCAAACCAAAAGCTATCTCTCTTTGAAATGTTTACTGTAGAAGACAGGAAATCTGTTTGCAATCTTAACCACAGACCAAACTTTTCAAAAGATGTCTCTAGTCTCTAAGCATAAAGATAATCTTGTGGGTAAGGCACTGGACTGGAATTCTGACCTCAAATCTCAGCTGCCAGAGTGGCTATATATGACCCTGGCAAGCCATGCAGAGCCAGATATAAATCAAAATGCCTAAAATAAAGATTCAAAAGTACATCTGTGGCAGATGATAGTTGCCTGCATCAAAATTTGTAATCTGACAACCTTTATTTTGTTACTGCTTAAATTCCATAGGCACTTTTCTCTTTTTGGTCAAGATTCCCTACACTGTATGTGTTGTACCGCTTATTCTCATCCACCACCTCAGTTACAAGCCCCCTCCTAATCATGTTTTTCTTCTGTGTGAGGTACTCATGGGGGGAGGATTTGGGTAGCTGATCTTACATCAGCAAAAGCAAATTAACAAAAAAAATATGGCTGCTGTCTTCCACACCACAGTGACTGGCAGAGGTGTTTTCCTTATCTATCCCCCAGAACAGTGTTCTCAGAACTTTGGTAAGTATGACCTTTTCAGGGATTCATCCACCCTTGTGGGACAAACACCCTATCTAGGTCCATCACATTGCAGTTGTAATTACTAAGGAAACAACTAAATACTTTTAATTTAACTGGTTAAATTAAAAGAGTAACAACTGTTTGTAAATGTTTGCTTTTGACACGTCATAGCAGTTGGCTGCCCCTGGCTGGTATAAAAATTCTATAATGCCCTTCACCCACCTATGGCCCCTTTGATGATTAACTTACTGCTTAGACCAAACTACAATTTAGATCATCTGTCAAGGAAGTAGAAAATCTGTGTTGAGTCTGTTCTGTTTTATTGCTCTGCACATCAAAAAAATTGACATTTCTTATAGAATAAAATGATGAATTGTTAAGATTTCTCTTGGAACTGCAGACTTGGACACAGCTCTGTCTAAGAAGTTTGAGTCTTTCCTATTAACTTGTTCTTCTTACATTGCAGCCTTTTCTTCCTGCCACAGACAGAATCATGTGCAGCAGAGATGTTTTCAGGGCTCCCAAGAATAAACTCCCAGGAGGTTACCTCTATAGAGGTTAACACTAAGGTCTGCAGAAAATTCTCTCAGTTTGTGTGTCCTGAGAAGTCAGCTGTCTCCCCATTATCTAGAAGAGAAGCCTAGATATCCAGCTTGGACTAGATACTAACTTTCATAAGGTTAAAGGCAGACCAGATAGTCTTAAGACTTTAATCTCTTCAGGAAAATTACTGTCTTTACTATGTGCCACTTTCGCAAAACATCCATAGTCTTGATAGCAGCTTCTGTGACAACAAATAGCAATTAAGATGATGTTCTTAAAAATTATGACTTCTTTAAGTTTATCCATTGTTTTAAGCAATGCATTTTAATAGCAAAAAGCACTAATAGATATTTTCTACTCTTTGCCCACTACAGGAAGAAAGTAGCTGCTCATTTTTTATTTCTTTGGTCCAACTGGAACCACTAGTATGAATTAAGTCCTTAGATCAAGATGAAATTAGTTTAACTAAACACAGTTAAGCGTAATTCATGAATCTCATACCAAAGCTCCAAAGTGCAGCTCCTCCATTCTGACCCCAAGGAGGTCTGTATGGGGTTTATAAGCTCTTGTGTTTTACAAGCCCTTCTTCAAATGCTGTACTTGATACAGTTGTTCAATGCTTAGGAACAGTACATTGTTACTGGATGTTCGTCCCAATTCAAAATACCACGACATTAAACATTTTCAGCCAAACATAACGTCTAGAGAATGTTCCACATGTTTGGCCCACAGAGAAGAGGTTATAACACTATTGCAATTACATCCTCTACAGATGGCACATGCTGTATGGATTACAGTGTTGCTTGTTCTGTTGCTGTGGACTTGGTTTGAATTGTCTGCAAAACATTGGAACCATAAATCAATTCTTCTTCTCAAAGAAAAGAAAAAATATTTCAAAGGGAATTTTGTGCAAAATGGCAAGGGTCAGGGAGGTTAGGGTAACCTTCCACTTTGTATCAAGGACAAGAGGCCTTCTGAATAAAATAAAGAAGAGGAAGCCACCTGAATAAAACAACTTTTTTCTGCTGACCTCATACATCAGAAAGAAAATCTCCATCAGAACAAACTATAATGGAAGGCAGACTATATTTAACCGTGTCTTGTATAGATCTCCAGGACTGGCAATTGTCCTCAAGAACAGCTTTACCAGCATCAGTGGAAGACTGAGCCAAACTCCATATCTAAGACATACTATTTAAAGCCAAATTGTTCGTGGCTAGAAGGATTGTAAAATATTATAACAAAATGGTTTTCAAGCTGAGTGTTGAACCAGATGACAAGGTAATGTCATGGCTTGATCAAGCCTTATGCAACTGTTTTGGTGTGTGGCAACATTAAATGTCAGCTACTCTTACTAACATTTATCTTTATACATGAACTGATCATTAGAATTACTGTATTTAGAGAAATCCTTTTGATAAAAGTGCCAAACGATTTTTGCAAAATTCAATCTTGATCTTGTGTTGCAATTATTCCCAGACCTTATTGTGGTTTCCTGCACAAAATTATATCCTTAAGCATACCAGTCCAGCATTTAATACAGGCAGAGGACAATAAAAAGTCAGCAGCAGGAGACAATATGTTTTATATGTGCAGTTAACTTTACACAGTGCTGGAAAATATTGGCAAGCGGCAGTTAATTATGGTACCCTTGGTTTCTTACAATGTATCACAAAGAACACAAAGGCACAAAGCACTTATTTACTGTAGTTACTTTTAGGAACGACTTTTCAGAGGTACAGACTTCGCATCTTAGAATGCAATTTCAAGATGTTCTTTCTTGTTTGCAGTCTTTGCTTACTTTTAAATCATTTCCAATTAATAATTGTATCAAAAGTGGTTTCATTTGAGACATCTGAGAAATAACTCCAGAAATATCTAATACCAATTTTTTTACCATGTTGGCTCTGAGTCTGTAAGTTTCAAACAACACCAAAGGTAGAGGATTTTCTGCTCCAATGCACAATACCTAGACCTGGAAATAGTATCAGTGATGGAAAGAATACTATAAAACGAAAGGCAGGGTACAGAGAAACCAACAGTAGGACATTAAGTTTGTGGCCCATTTGAGACTACATCCTAACATGAAACTGCTGGAAATGCTGGGCTGAAAGTTGTTCAGAAAAAGAGATGAAGATATGATCTGATGGTCAAACCTTCCTGTTTTCTTTCAGAGGTGCACTCAGATTCCAATAATTTATCCCCATCTAGCTAATATTGACCAAACTTGTGTGCAGAAACCATATCCCATTTATTTCACCTCCTGATAAAATGTTCTAACAAGAAATGAAACTAGCTTAGCACAGTCATATCTCTAACTAAATGCAATGAGAGCAAAAGCTTACCAGCTGACAGTAATCTGCTGCTTTAGTAGCTTGTGCAAGAATAATTTTATATATCAACATAAAGAAAAATATTTGGGACAGTAAACACCTTCTAAAAATTATAACTACTACCTACACTGTAGCATATCAGTGTACAGTGTACTCCCTCACTGTCTGAAAAAGACTAGTTCAGGGTCTGGTTCAAGGGTCCCTGGAGGTACTAAAGGAAATTCTGGAAAATATTTGATCAGAAATTTTCAGCTAAAGATGAAAATGGTAAAAAGGAATAGCCATAAAATACTTTATTCTCATTTATTAAAAACATTTGCCACCTACAAAAAATCATCTAGAGGAACTGGCTTACTTTTTTGTAGATTGTAGGCTGACAATTTTCATAGTTTTATGATTGCATTTTATTAGGAAAGTAAATCCGTAATATGATAATCCCACATGGATTCCACAACACTTGATAATGCTGTACTTTCAATAGTATGAATATATCTTAGCAAATACTGCCTTTACTTTCACTCAGAGCTACAGATAGTGTTACAGCTCAAACACTGTGTTTAATAAACAATCATTTTTGTTGCTATTCTGGGAGAAGAGTGCTATTGAGTTATTATTAGATTCAGTACTGCTAACTTTTGAGTCACACATGAAAGAAGAGGCCAACAATTTTTCTTACCAGCCCCATAGTTTGACTTTATAGACAACATTTAGTTTTGCCAGCTTGATTTAAAAATACTGACATTTGTCTCATTGCAAAAACTTCAGAAAAACAGCCATTCCTGCAGTTCTCTTTTCAATTTTCTTATTACTACCAGGACTGCACGTAGCCACAAAATTGCTGTTGGCAATTCAGAAGCACATCTTCTCCTGCCCTCTGGAGATGTGGAGTGTGCATGACACAAGGCCATGTTCATAGGTCTACAGTTCTGTTAGCCCCTCCTGCTGAATCCATCCTGACTAGCAGAATAAAGCGTTGGGATTTGTTTTGTGTTTGGATGGTTTTTAGCAAATTTACAATTGGGTGCAGTTCTAACAGAAACAACAGAGGAAACCTTTGACCAGACCCTTCTCTGACATAAAATACTGTTCCACTCGCTTTAGTGGCATCTATGCTGATTTATACCTGCTTAGGATCTGTTTTAACATGTCTGTGTTAACTCCAAGGCAGAATCTGAATCTGTGTTGAGCTCTCCTGCACAATGAAAGCTGCAAAATGAGCACAACAAAAAAGACAGTGCCATGTGAGAAACTGGTATATGTTTTGTCTTCTAGCCTCACTCAAAGAAAAATGGCTGTTGTCTTTGCACTCAAGAGGTGCTTTCAAAGGTCAAAATGCAATTCACAAAAAACTAAGACAGCACAGATTTAAAGTTATATAAACCAAACACCTTTTAAAAGATTTAGATTCTTCATTCAGAAAAGGTGATGAAAAGTTCTTTGTGATAAGCTTGCACTAAAAACTTGGAGGAAAAGAGAGGAATTCTGCCCTGTATCAGCCTGCTAGGAACCTCTTGGTGTATACCTGCACTCACAGAAGAATACAGCTCAAGGAAAACTCACCCTCTTACACTCTCAGTCTCCTTCATATTAAAAAAAAAAAAAAATGCCACTGGGCATTCCTTCCCTCATAAAGTAAATAGTACATACTGAGCTAGGTATTTTACAAAGAATTTGCGGTTAGGCTGGCAGCCCAGAAGATGAATCCTTGCTTTCCAGACATTAGTTTAGTAGATTGTGGCACATTAAAATCAATTCTTTCTTTTATTTATACTCTGCTAAAAATTAATTACTCTTTGAGAATACTTATATACTTTCCTTCAGCCATTTAGGAGAACCACTGCAATATAACCAGTTAGCGTAATTTCACACTACTGGAAAAGCAGGATGCAAATACTGATCCTTACCATGTGAACTGATATTAGCCAGTCTAGCATTTGCTTATGACATCTGGAAGAACGGTATCCTCTTTTGTAGGAATGATACTGTAATGCTGTGGTTTTATCTTACTTTAATTACAATGGACAGTCTGTCAAACCACAAAGATGTAGATAGTTAAACTTTACTTTGATCCTTTAACATGGTTCTATCTCATTAAGCAGATACATTTGCAATTTCCACTTCCTTTTCAGAGATGATATATCTTTGTTTTTCCTACATTTTAATTAAACGAAAAGTGTGCTAGATAGGAAACTCTTTCCTGAAGTACATTTTTAAACCTGATAGTTCAGATGATATGAATAGATTTATAGATATAGGTTCATCTGATTTATCTTTAGCCATCTAAATGGCACCTGGGACCCCTCTTTATTCAGTGTACAAAGTTCCATTTTAGGATGGTATGAGTCACTCTCCAGAGTTGACAACCTACTTCCATTGACCATCAGAGGGAATAACTCAGATTAAGAGACTAGGTGAGAAAAATCTCGCGCTTAGTTTTCCAACAAAATGAAATGTGTACTTTCAGGTATACTGACAGACATTCTTTGGACACAGGCCACTTCTGTGGCCATGAAAAAAAAAAATTCACCACTCTACAGTTTCTGTGAGAAGCATTTTGCAGAAACAATATACGCAGCTTCTCCACAAAATTTACTATTATTTAACTGAGCATAAACAGAATGAGTAAAGGAGATTACAAAATGCCTCTGATATGTCTACACTTTGGATACCCCTGTGGAAGTAACTCCTAAGCACATATCTATTCTGAAAACTAAAATCTTGCTCCTACTACTTCTTACGTAGTCTCAAGAACCAGAGAGCCAAGAGAAGTTCTGTTCTGCCCATGAAAAGCCACACAGCATTTGAATAGACTGTGCATTTTCAGCAAGTTAAATCTACCTGAAGCATTTGCAGAGCCTTAAGTGTAAGGCAGTTTTAAATCTCTATCACGTGGAAATTACACTGAAATATAGCAGTGAGCAGTTAAATTTACACAAGCAACAGACAATGCAGATCTCTTCAATATTCCAAATTGACTGCTGATTTTTTTTTTTTATAACAGCTGTTGCATCTTAAACTACTGCTGACAGGACAGGCCAGCTTCATGGGGCAAAAGAATTCATCAAAAAGGGACTGAATAAGCCAAGAAGATTGAGAAGAAAAATTGTTAAAAATGAGAGTATATTGAAAATCACAGCTATTTTTTCTTTTATTCTTCTACTGGTCTTTATTGTTCATAGTGAAAAGATATAGTATATGAAACTCTAAAGAGCTGAATGAAATATGTTAGCAACAAGCTGCATTTAAGACCAATTAATCATGTCAAGATGTACAGCAGTGTGTTATTAACCCACTTCTGAAGATACTGAAGTCTCTCAGCCTTTGGTCTCCAGGCTCACATCACATCCAAGAAGTATACCAGCAATCTGCTAATGTGCACCCTTGTTGTGGCTTATTATTTTATGTCTCAGTGCCGATTCCACATGTTCCAGTTTTAAAATTGTCTGACATTTTTTGGTTGATTGCATTGTGGCTAAACATGTGCAGGAGCAGTTTTTCCAAAATGAGGCATTTAGTTATTTTAAAATGTTTATTTCCCTGAGTAGCCAAAAGCACCAGTCCACAACCACTACAGGGTGGATTGGGAGGGCTTGCAAAATTACATTTCAAAAAACAATGCAATGTTTGAGTTAGAGAAGGGTGGAAGAACATCTGAAAGCAGTAACTTCCTTTTTTTTTTCAGTTTTATTTGTGTTTTTTCATTCGCACTACTGTAATTTGAAAAAGAACCAAACGGGTTTCTCAAATATTATGAAAACAAATGTGCTGCTGGATTGAATACCTAAGTGTCAGACTGGGAAAACATTTTTACAACCACATTATAATTCCCTGAAAGATATCAAATGTCTTATTACTGAATGGGGAATAACTCAGGTTTTAAAGCGATTCAGTTCTGCTTTGCATCGTTGCATCCATGCCTAGAGCTTCAGCACTGTTTCAGTTCACAAAAGGGGGAATATATTAGGATACCATCATAGCTTGTGGAACTCTTGTGATCTGAATGGAAAAGAGCTTTGACTTTTGGGCGATTTTCTTTTGTACTCCTATGGTGTATTAAGGCAGTTTTGTTCAGCACTTTGAGAATGGAACATTTGATTTGTTTGTTTGTCTTCATATTTTTTTTCTTCTTTTCTTACCTTTTCCAGGTTTTTTTTTCACCCATTTAGGCCATTCCTGTTCAAAGGCTCTCTTTCTATTAGAAATCAAGCAGAACTGATTGACAGTCAATAATAATCCCTATTAAATATCTCTGCATATATTTCTCATTTCTGTCGTTATCCTTCTTCTCCCTTACTGCCACTTCACTTCAGGCTGTTTAATTACATCCAATTCTTTTTCTCATTTTCCAACATTTCTTTACTTACACGCAAAGACCCCATTTCCTCCCTGTTCATCTTATTTTTAGTCCTTACTGCAGCCAAATTAAATTTGGACTTCTTACTTCCTCACCCATTCCGCTTTATGGAATTGCTTGCAAAGAAGTAGTTATACTGTCAGATGCAAATGCCTCACAGCCATCCCAGTGCAGCTGTAGAGAGGAGAGCATTGAGGAGAGCATCTCCTCAGTTGAGGAGTACATTGCTGAACTGTTGTGGATCAGGACCACACCAGATCATAGCAATCATAGCAAAAATGCACGCACCAAAAGACAACAAATAATGAGGCTATTCTTTGCTTTAAAAATGGAATATCCTTTTTCATTCTACTTACCTAGATATGGTCTTCATACCACCTCCCTGTAGAAGTGACAGCTGACTCACAAGAGACATAAATGAAAGAAGATTGGAATTCATATATTTATGGCCATTCCTCAGTCCATAAAAACTAAAAAGAACACCACTCAGTTCAGTGTATATGTTGGATGATTCACACTTCTGCAGAATTTGGCCAGTCCACAAAGGAATGCAAAAAGAAATTTCCACAATGTAGTTGATTTTTGTGCAATAAACAAGCAGTGCAACATTAAATTTCTAAAGAAATTATTTAAAGTTGCACTTAATTTGCATGAAAATGTAAACAAAGAAGTACAGGAATAGAAAAGGCTCTTGTAGAATTAATAGCTCTTGGTCATGGCTAAATGTTTTAAATAAAGCACTATAATACTTTTATTTTATTCTGATCTATTAGAACTACGAAATCTGCCTGTTGTCTTAAAAAATGTGTCAATACTAAAAGGCAGCCATCATTCTGTGAATATTGTTCAAGCACGCAACAATGTAACCCAAAATCAGATTTCCACATACACTGTAGAACATCCCAATTAATTTCCTGAAACTGAGCAGCTTCAAAAAGAAAAATATTCAGAGACTGGAAAGGCGTGAACAGTGTTTACATCTGTACATGCAAATATATTTGCATATAGCATTTATGATTTGAGATACACACTTTGAGGCAAAATTGTCACTATTGTTATAGAAAACTACAGGTACAGTCCAAAAGGCCTGGTGAGGAATTCTAGTCTATGCCCCTGCGTAAATCAGAATCAGCTCTTCCCTTTGTCATTCCTGAATGATGCCTTTTGGACCCAATTTTTAAAATGTTCAGTAACGGAGATCCCAGAATTATCACCAAAAAATCTGCTTTAGGATTCATCTGTCTTTAGAAACTGCAGGATTTCTTTTTCCTGGTCACCTTAAATTTCCCACACTGTTGCACAAACATATCAACTTAAGAAAAGAGTTTATTTCCTTACTTTTAATAACCTTTCACATTTTTAAAGAACATAATCATGTATTTCTGCCTTCTCTTCTAGGTAAGTCTAATTAATCACAACTACTCAGTCTTTCCTTATAGAGCATCCCCAGGCTTGGGTGAGCAGAAATACTTTGATCCATTACCTAATGCTAACCAGCCATACCACGGGAACAACTCAGTGATGTTAAATAGAATTTCATTTCATACTGAGCTGTGCAGTTCTTAGCACAGCTTCCATGGAGTTCACAGTTTACAACACTCCTGAGGTACTCTATACAGGATAATTAAAAATTGAAGTATATTATTTTGAATAAAAGTATAAAATCAGTATACCTTTTTCAAAATACAGGAGACTGTGAAAACAAGTTTAACAGAATGGTATATAGATATGAACTGTAACTCATTACATTAAAATCTATTACTTACTTCCATCTTGACCTATTCCCTTGTCTCTTGAAATTGCTTTGGCAAATTCAGTTGCCTGTATCATTGTTAAACCGTAAAATATGTTGGCCAAACTTATACTTTCCAGCTAAAATACAATAGAGACACTCCATACAGGTCCCTGAAAATGGTTTTATGAAAATGTCAAAATATATTGATAAAAATTATTTCATTTATTGCAAAACTATTAAAAAAAGATGGGGGGGACACTATATACTAAATTGCAAGGAGAAAAACCTTGCAGGCTGGTAGGATGCAGGTCCACCAAAACTGCACAGCAGATGGTCTGCAAAATGTCTACATGAGACTGAAGCTATTGAAGCAAAGCGTTACATTACGGCTCTTGAAATGACAAGGCAGATTTTTGCCTAAGTTAAATTGCTGGATGACTCACTGCTGGGCTTACATCATATGTAATAACTTAATCACTCAGGTTTGGCTAAATTAAAAGCTACATATCATGAAGTGGCTTTAATTGGTCCTCCACTTGCATATAAATTTAACATTAAAGCAAGAAATTTATTTCAGTTTCCTAAGAATCAACATACCTTATTAACTAAGGTTTTAGCTAATAAAAACTACTAGCTTATATATGAAAGGACAAGCCCATTATTTCAACGTCTTTTTCTTGCACTGAAAAGATCATTAGCTTTAATGTCTAATTAAGTACTTGCTTCTGTCAGTCTATATCCTACCACACACTGCAGAAGGAGAAAAACACAGACCGAGAGTAGGAAAAAAAAAAAAAACAACCCAAACTTGTGGAAGACTTAAACCCCAAAAATAACAGAGCCTGGATGAGAATGTAGAAGGTTAAGACACAAACAAATTAAGCTGGTAACCATTATTGCATCTGCAGATGGGCAGTGTTCAGTACTCACTGTCAAGTTTTGATGTTACAGACAGCATAACCAAGATCAGTGAGTCCAGTACTTTGTGTTTTGTGAAAGGACAGAAAGAGTCTTTATTTAATTGTGAGCCCACTCAAACACTGGTTATCATGTTTATTTTCTTTCTAGGGGAATGAGAGAGGGAGACAATCCTGCTATAAAAGCGAATTAAAAATGACTCACAGAAAATAAGCAGAATACATATTGGTCAGCGCTAGAAAAGTCAAGGTCAAAGAACAATGTCTTAAATTTAAATTAGAAGTCAGTGAGTTTTTGATGGTTTTTAGATCACACCACAGTTTTGGTCTGTTATAGACACATTTCCTGTACAAAGGAACTGGCACAAAGGATAATTATATAATTACGTTCAAATATGGCGATCAGGATCTTCATCCTGGAGCTTTTGGAGATCATCAACTACCCTAGCCCAGACAAGCATAATCTGACAGCTAGAGAAGCACAGAGACCACTCCCCAAAGGCACCTTGCAGGTCACTGCCCTGTTTTTAGGGTTGAGACAGTTTACTGGTATAAATAGGGGTCACATCATGCTGGTTGGGAACAGTCTCAGTGCCTGGAAACATTCCACTAAATGGCCAGGGATGGAGGGGAGAGGAGAGGTACAGGGACCTGGCAATCATAAAGTGATATCACAGACATTTGGCTGTCATACCAGTCTGCAAAATGCCCTTGCTATAAGTTCACCAGTCACTGGAAAAAAGATATTGAGAGAACTTAGCATATCAAGCTCAAGAAATACAGCACTCATTGGTACACTCAGCATCTGAGAAGAAAATACCATTCTTTTCTCTTAAAAAGCATTTTTTTCAACTGCAACTGAAGCAGAGGAAGTTCTATGACTGAAAAATAGAGATGTGATTAACTTGTTATGTGCAGCAGCTGACTTTGGCAATACAGAAGGGTTGAATACTACATTTTGAGCTCCATCTTTTTGCCATACCTCTGCCAAAACCAGACCACTTTCAACAGTCATTTTTTACCATGCCCAATTCCACACATTAGAAAATCCTCACTCATTTTTAGACTTTCTCACATCTTATACATCAAGTTGGGTATAAGCACATCATCAGGATTAGATATGAATTGATGATGACTGTTCACTTTTATTTGATGGCCACAAGGCAAACTAAACCAAAAGTCATCAAATATGAAAAGTAGAGAGCAGAGATAAAATAGAAAGAAAAGGAATACAAATTCATTGCTGTGGGTGATATGTGACTTTGGACTTCCACCCAAAAACCAAAGAGAGGGTACTTTTTTGCTCTTTTTACACATCTAAAAAACTTTGTTCCTTTCCAATTCTTGTTGCATAGCTCTGCAAAATATTACAGAAACAGAAAAAGTATAGAGATGTATATAGATACATGCACTCGCTCCTCTGGAAATAGCAGCCCAGATCAGATAAAGCAGCAGGAAATCCAAACTGCCACCTAAAATATGAACTTTTTCAAACCTTAAGAGGCTTGGATGACAGGCCTGCTAATCTGTTTTTTATTGTTGTATATTTCTAAAATTCATTTCCTTCTTAGGTTTCACTCTAAAAATCACATGAAGACAGACATTCTTCAAAGGTCTTGCATGTCTTTGATTCCGGACAGACAGACAAGAATAACTTCTTTCCTTGTAATCTATTAGCACATCTGACTTTAATGTTTTTCCAGTTGGTTTTAGCTTAAATCAGAGAATACAAAGATTTCAGAACAGGCAAGCCCTTTTGTTATTTTAGGTATTCATTCTCTGCTAATCACTATGGTATCCCAGGTGCTTTTAACACTAAATATATCCCTCAGGTATTCTTTTCGCACTAAATATATCCCTCGGGTATTCTAAACACGAGATTCTCTGTCTTTTGGCCTTTACCAGGAAAAAAGGAGACAGAAGTGGATACACTTCATAAGAGGTAAGCTAAAATGCAAGTGAACATAGTGCTTTCATTCTCTGTCAAGAGTGTCCTGCAATAACTACTTGCAGTATTCTAGCTTTTGGTCTCATTCTGTCATAAGCGTGGCCAATACTCTGAGATGTCCTGACTCCCAGACAAGTGTTATAATCATGCTTGTAACAACTCTACTCTTGGGAAGTATGTACATATATGTATATATGTCATGTCTCTCTGTATATGATGTACATATCCATCTCAAAAGCCATTGATATGCCACTTGTAGCTCACTTATCAGGTACTAAAAAGTAATGGTTCAGAAAAAAGTTATAGGATTTACATTTTAACAATCATAGTCCTCAACCAGGATAAATCAGCATATCTCTAAGTCAGAATTTTACTGATTTACACCGGCCAAAGTCTACTCTAAACACTTGTAAAAGGCACTCTATTCTCCTATGCACAATTACAGTCATTAATAAAACTACCATGACTTATGTGGATTCTTAATACATACAGCAGAGTCCTATAGTTAGATGCTTTGCTCTATTTGCAAACCACTCCTTATATTGTCTAAGAGATTCATGCCTCATGTAACTTATGTAGGAGGTTATATTCTAGCTTTAATTTCTTCTTTCCTGTGTTCTCTATATTGATGGATAGTTTTCTTACTTAGCTGGGAAGTTGAAAAGGGAGTTTTCCTGTGAGGCCCAAGTACGAACCAATATTAATCCACTTAAGAAAAGCCAACATAACAGAAAGAAAAGATGAAAGGAGTTGTAACAGACAGCGACAATTTATAGGACAGGCCCAAGCCTTTGTCTTTTTCCCCTTCGGAAGTGAGGAAATTAATAGCCACCACAGAGTATTGCTTACAACTTTCTCCCTGTGGTTCAGCATAAAGACAGTGGAAGAGGAAGCTGATTCCTTTTGGACTGCCCCAGAACAGATCAGGTGTACATACATTATCTGGGCTTCCAATAGGAGAAAACCACTGAAGTGATTATGGACTATAACTATGTCAATTTTTGATATTTTGTTAAGGAAATTATACTCTGTTCCAGTTTGTATGGAAAGGTCTTTTTTGCTGAGACAGTTAAAAACACTTCAGCCTGGGTATCCACTGCCGGACATGCAGCGAGCTAAGAGAAACACATATAACTTTATATGTAAAAGCTTTAAAAAAATGACAATTTTAACTACGCAATGAAGCAGCAAAAAGAAATAATTGTCGAACACATTTCCAGGGTTTGTCCATTCTGCTTTAGTTCAGAAGCAATATATGACACTAAAGAGAAAAAGCATTAAAAAGGGAGGGATTAAACTTACGTGTACATGGTCTAGATTCTAGTTCTAAAAAATATGGACTGTCATTAGCTCATCAATCCACTAACAAAAACGAACTTTGCAGACAGGGGCAGCTCAAATACACAGTTTTTAGGGAAAAGACACACAAATTTTAAGCAATGTGTAGTTCACACGAAACCTACCAAAAGAAAAAACCTGTAACTTTCATCAATGGATAACAGGACCAGCAAATGCTGCTGTGATGATTTGTGCTGGAAAACACTAAGATAACATTAGTTTTTAAAAGTACCAATATCTTGGCATTAAATTCTCTGGCACTTTTTGGTCCATATTATTAACTATGGAATAAAGAACAAACAAGGATTTGATCACCGCTACCTGTTCTGTGTAGTTTTTATCTACATATGCAAATACAGCTTCAAAGTTGTATTAAAAATTAAGCTTTTACTAGGGAATTGCCAGATTACCTCCACATCACAAGTTTATTGTTGATTTTGCAGTATTGGTTGTCACTAACTCAGGCATGGACCCAGGTAGGAGAGTCAAAGGAATAAGTGAAAACCTTGCTTTTTCTTTAAGAATCATGTTTATTTTAGCATTTGTACCTTCACAGAAAAACGTTGAACACCTAAAGTCAGAAGACTCAAGCAGCAGAAGACATAAAATCCCAGAAGGCATTTTATTACATCTTATGATTTTCAAGACAGTCATATATTTTAGTGAGGCAGAATTATGGACTTTTGAGTGTCTGAAAGAATATTGTATATCTGATTGCTGCATAAACTGTGTCTGGGGTAATGAAACAGAAATCCAAGCGGAACAGCAGCTATATTTCTGCTCCTCTGAAGTGATTCAAACTCTTGCTAACACAGCTGAAGCTGCCATATTGAAATGAATCTTCAGAGTCAGGGATCTGCTAGGATTCCAGGCATCCATATAAATGCTCTGTATTCCAAATGTTTTTTTAAAGGAAAAGCAATAACTAAAATAAGCAAGAAAATGGAGATCTATGTCCCAGCCAAAAGCAATTTCCTTCTAATTTTAAAAGTGAAGTGCTAGGTTTCGAAGTTATGTGATTGAAGACAGAAATAAATTAACCTGCTTCAGAAGGAATTTAAAAGCATTTGTCCTTAATTTTCATGATCACATACAATCTGTGCATTCAGTAAATGACAAAACGGACAAAGGATAACACAAAGGAAGGATGATTTCCTTGCATTCTGGCACTTGGGTGACCTGAACACAATTTCTAATTTAGATTTTCTACGTAACCACAGGCAATTATCTCACAACACTCTTTGCCTCAGTTTTCACTAAAAAAATACCTCCACATTTCATAGAAGCTCTCTGAGGATAAATTTCATTCACATGAAATGTTCTGACACTACAAAACTGAGGGCTATGTACCTTGTTTGCCATTACAGTGAATCATAGAATCATACCATAGAATCATAGAATGCTTTGGGATGGAAGAGACCTTTAAAGGCCATCTAGTTCAACCCCCCTGCAATGGGCAGGGACATCTACAACTAGATCAGGTTGCTCAGAGCCCCATCCAGCCTGACCCTGAATGTTTCCAAGGATGGGGCATCTACCACCTCTGTGGGCAACCAGTTCCAGTGCTTCATCACCCTCATCGTGAAAATTTTTTTCCTTGTGTTCAGTCTAAATCTACCCTCCTTTAGTTTAAAACCATTATCTCTTGTCCTATCACAGCAGACCTTGCTAAAAAGACTATCCCCATCTTTCTTGTAGGCCCCCTTTAATTATTGAAAGGCTGCAATAAGGTCTCCCCGCAGCCTTCTCTTCTCCAGGCTGAACAACCCCAGCTCTTTCAGCCTTTCCTCATAGGAGAGGTGTTCCATCCCTCCGACCATTTTTGTATCCCACCTCTGCACCTGCTCCAACAGGTCCATGTCCTTCCTGTGCTGAGGACTCCAGAGCTGGATGCAGTACTCCAGGTCAGGTCTTAAGGATGCAAAGGTCATTTTTTTGCAAGGGGCTGAAAAGGTGACTATGTATCAGTAGCACACTGGCATGTCTTGATGACAGGGCATTTTTTTAATTAGTCTTCTAAAACAAGAAATAATTGACTAAAATAGGAATCTCTAAAGTGATTCCTATGCCTTCTTGCCATAAAAAAAATCCATAACCAGTATGATCTTGTTAGAGCACAGCACAAGTCTCTTAGAGCCAGAATCCTCTCTGAACCTGCAAATTAGGTCCCATTACAGTACACCAGTAAGAAAAAACTTGTCTTGTTGGAAAGCTCAGAGGATTATAATAATTCCTTTTAATGCCTTGCACCAACTTGTCTGGAATATCTTGACTTAATGACTTCGTACGAATAAAGCCTTGTCTTTCTAGCCTGCTAGGCAAGTGTCAAAATGTACAACCTATTCTAAATCAATGTGAAATAGGTAAAAGCAGCATGGTTTTAGAGCTATTTACTATTCACTTGTTTAGGTCATTTCCTCTCCCTTGATCTCATTCTGTATCTTCTTACAATCCAAAGATAAAACGAGCTATGCAAACTTCGAGGCTGCTCCATGTGTCAGAGTGTCTTCAGAAACAGCAGAAATCTGCCCTGTGTCTGTGTCGGCAGGCATGGGATTGGAAAGACAAATGTTGTCATAACCCCCACCCACTGGAATCTGGTTGTTGGTTTAGTTAACACATCCTCTGGCTATTTGAACTGGTCACTGGAGAAGTCAACAGTAAGCCAAGTTGTCATGCATTCCTTATTAGTCATTTCTTCCTACAGCTGGATCTTCTGCATTCATGTTTACAAATCGGCTGAAATCTTGTTTGTACTTTGAGGATGAACTGAAGACATTAGAGGAGTATCTACTGTTCAGCTCTGCAAACTAAGTAGATTTAGGTTCCCCCATGGAAGCAAACTCCACCACTTTGCTGTTTGCCAGCTGTCTTGCTACTGCTGAGTTGCATGGGTTTTTCAGTATCTGATTATTTATTTGTTTTGTTTTGTTTTGGGGGTGGGGGGTGAGTGGGGGCACATGGATGACACATCCTCTCATCTCTTCTACGTAAAGTACCCAGGCAGGAATCTCAGCTATTTTCAATGAAGGAAATGCTTGAGTTATTTCATGTCGTTTTTGCTTGACATGGTAGCACTGAGCGGTTGTGCTTCTTCATAGAAAGAAAGATGTGCATATAATGACTTTTTCTGTCTTAATGCAACAGCTATTTCTGGCAATATTTCCAGCTATCTGGGCAACTGTTGAGACTGTGAGTAACTACTTACTTTTGCTTACATTCACAGAAGAGAATAAAAATTCTACCTTTAGGAATTTTTTCAGTTTACTGAATGCAGAACAGGCAGCATATGAAAGCAGGCAAAATTAACATGATACAAAGGAAGAATCTGGAAAAGTTCTAGCCAAATCCAGCTCATTGTCAGTGTTATTTCTCTTGATGTACTGCATTTCTTGACAAAATTACTCTTTCTCTTCCCTCTAAAGAGTTACCTAAGGCATGTCCCCATCCTGCCATATCTGCTAGTATGTCAGTCTTTTCCACAAATATCTTTGCTTATTAAACACAGAAGACTTCATCTACCAATTTTTTTTTTACCTCAAGTATTCTCACTGGACCAATTTTTTTTTTTGACATCCACAAAAATTTAATTCTGTTAAAAATTGCCTTGAGAGAATGCAGAATTGCCTGGAGAAAAGCAGAATACACTTGCATTAAAATAAAAGCAGAATCAAATAAAAATGTCCCACAGGTAAATTTTGTTAATCTATTCTGAAAGGCACACTGCTTATGCATTAGTCAGAACATTTTTATGAATATGTTCTTTTAAATATTTAAAGTCATTCTTTAGAAATAACTACTATCTAATCATCATCGTTTTGGAGAAGTGTTTGTATCCTACTTTTATTTTTTGTGGCATCCTATTCCCAAGAGATTAATAAATAGAATACACCAGCTCTGAAGGTCAAACATGTCTACTGAGCTGGAACAATGGAATTTAAGACTCACACCTATTTTTTAGAATAGTTAGCCATATATTGCTCTTTGCCTTTATCTGCAGATAGAAATGCCAAGATTAACTTGTGCTAAGTTGGATACCCAGAGACTGAGGAATCCAAGCATTATCATCCATAAGTGGGAAGTCTGACTAATGCTCAGATTTTACAGCACTTGCTTATACAAAAACAAACTCTGTGGTAGAAGCAGGGACAGTTCTCCAGGGCAACATCCCAGTGCTTAGGCTGTACAACAATCCTTTTTCCCTACAGTCCCTCCAGTCCCCTTATTCACCAATAATAGACTTACTATTAAGAGGTTCTATAAGCAAGCTAAGAGAGGCACACTAACTCACATCACTGCCCAACCATTATGTTTCTCCAAGGTCAGAACCAACCCACCAAAAAATTGAAGATAAGGCTTCTCTAACTATCATGGGGAAATTTCATTGCCTCTGCTTTAACATGAAAAGTGATATTTCATATTATTACTTTATGCTAAAGCTCCTCAAAAGGCTTCTTCCACAAGAGTCTAAAGCACTGTCAATTTTACAGAAGAGCCAACCAACAGTTATGGGCTGCAGAGATGAAAAATCTTTCATGGATGTTTTCTAAAATGGTGAAGAGTCTTATATAATTTTTAATGTATTTACTACCAGGCTTCTTTAGTCTTTTCTAATGAATAAGAGGTTTGATGCAAAATAATTCCATTGCTTGTAATGACAGAGTTGCAGCAAAACAGATGCCAGTTTCATTTGTGTATATTATGAAGAGGTAAGTATATTTTGCAAACACATCTGTTTGCACTGTCAGGACTACAGCTTTTTTCTCAGAGTTCATCCCACAGCAACCATTTTCTTAGTTCCAGATGAGACTTGTCTTGAACCAATCAAATATACTTTTTACAGCTATTCTTCCACCTATATGAAGACAGATTAACTGCTTGACACTGAATGTTTTCTTGTGTGCCTGTTGCCAGTAACTAAATGTCACAGCAGAAAAATATGTCTATTGGCACTAAGAAGTTTTTTACCTTGACAGTAGAGGGTTACACTCACACACAGAAGACCCATTTTGTTCAAATTCACATTTGTGCTAATGATTTCACAACCACTGCTGCTGCTGCTGCTGCTGTGCTTAAGCAGTTACCTTTCTTGCGGACCACCGTACTCTTGGGCTTATTTCCAGTAACTATTACAAACTGACTCATAGGATGTACTTGGCCAGCAGATGGAAACAAGCAGAAGGAGGAGGGAGGCATGGCTTCCAATGCTTTGTTTATGAGAACATCCTTCCTGTCATCAATATCCGCATTCCATTAACGTATGGTTTCAATTCTGCCTTTGGGATGTGGTTCAAGCACTATAGTCAAAGCATATATGCTCCAGTCAAGCACATTTCACTTTATATTTAATCAAGTAAGGAGGGATACCATAGCAGTTTCTCTGAAAGCTCTAGCTGCTTACTAACCTGCTGCTCCTAATCATTCTCAATGGTACTGCAAAGCTTTTCCATTACATAAGAGCAAATTCAATCTCTGATAAAATATTATGGATAATATACAAGAAAAATAGGATGTACTCAAAAATCATGGTTTTAGTTACTTATCTAGTTGTTTAAAATTTACATCATTTAAACTAGCATTCTGTCAAAAAATTGTTTGAAAGAGCAAGAAATGAGAAACCAAGCCTGAAAGAGAACTACTAATCATTAATAAATCAAGACCTCTATATATGTTCCTTCATTTCCATAGCATATATGCTGTATCCAGGTTCGTGGCCTGAGAAGAGCCTTAGGGAAATAGGAAAATCTTTGGAACATGAACTGACATTGCAAAGGAATTGAGGAATCTATTAAGAAGATATTTGCAGAGTATGAGCTATACTTTGTCTTGAATTGCTGAGGGTCAGCTAGGGTATGCTCTACATTAGCTAGAGCCCTGTTGGCTGTGATACAAGTGTAAGTATGCAATTTACATGCAGACACCTATATGTAACCACCTAAAAGTAGGTGTCTCAATCTGAGAGACAAATTCCACATTAAAGGTCTGAAGACCCAACTTTAATTCACCTGGAGATGCATCAAGTACATGTCTTCTATTTAAGTCAGCAAACTGATGCCTGTATAGTCCTAGTTACATTTACATAGCCTGTCAGGAATACTGGCAAAGTTTACTGCTTATTTTAATGCCCAACATTAAGAAGGTGCTCTCTGATCAAGCAGTCTTAGATATTTCTGCAGAGCACTGCATCATCACATACATATATAACTCTGCAAATACAAGCTGAATCAGAACCAGGGACTGGATCTGCTAGATCTTTTTCTGTGGCTTGATTTTATGACATTGGCGCAGCCTGTGGCCAAGGAAATAAAATAACCTTGATCTGCAACTCTAGCCTCTTTTCTAACAACTAGACATTCTTGACTAATGTGCAAAATTTCCAGTAGACAATTAATCATAATAGGTATTATAATGAAATGACTGATTCCTGAAGATTGCACTAAATCTGTAACTATGTGTGAATCTATTAGGCTTCCAAAAACCAGCCTCTGGCAACAGATAACATAGATTCCTCTGTGGAAAAAGGCTTGGTATGGTCCAAATAACAGTTTCTCTTATGATGATGGGAGTTACTGAAGACACAGGACAACTTTTGTGTTGGTGTCCTGGTTTCAGCTGGGATAGAGTTAACTTTCTTCTTGGTAGCCGGTATGGGGCTGTGTTTTGGGTTTAGGATGAGAACAATGTCGATGCTAAGTATCGCTAAATAGTCGCTAAGTAGTGCTTACACTGGTCAAGGACTTTTCAGCTTCCCATGCTCTGCTTGGTGCATGGAGGGCTGGGAGGGAGCACAGCCAGGGGCGCTGACCCAGACTGGCCAAAGAGTTATTCCATACCATATGACGTCATGCTCAGTATATAAGCCGGGGGAAGAAGAAGGAGGGGGGGGGACATTCGGCGCAATGATGTTTGTCTTCCCAAGTAACCGTTACGCGTGATGGAGCCCTGCTTTCCTGGGGATGGCCGAACACCTGCCTGCCCATGAGAAGTAGCAAATTAATTCCTTGTTTTGCTTTGTTTGCGCGCGCAGCTTTTGCTTTACCTATTTAACTGTTCTATTTTATTTTACTTCAACTATTAAACTGTTCTTATCAACTCACGAGTTCTCTCCCTTTTACCCTTCCGATTCTCTTCCCCATCCCACTGGGGGGGAGTGAGCGAGTGGCTGCATGGTGCTTAGTTGCTAGCTGGGGTTAAACCACAACAGTTGGGAAGGATGCCACCTGTACTAGGGGTCCATCTCTAATTCCTTTTATCTTTTCTGAGGCTTCCTGTGACTTCTGGATAATTTGTTTCTTGCTAGAAAACAGGATCAGACTATTGATATCACAGAACCAGTAGTTGTAATACAGAAACTGCACCTGGATTCTGCATTGCCATTTTTCTTGTTTACAGCAGGTGCTGTGTCTAACTTAAACCTACTTGTGAGAATGTCTTACATGTTTGTTAAAATGCCTTCTCTAGTCAATATTTAAGACTGATCTATTTCTCCTTCTCTAGAAATGAATAGAACCAAAGTAAAATCATTGGCTCCAGTGGAATTACTCCTGGTTCACAAAGCTGAACTGCTCTTCAGCACAACTTCCTCATGAAAACCAGCCTAATGACTGATGGAAAAGGGTCTGAAATACTGCAACTTCCATATTCTTATGAGCAAAATCTCAAAGTAATTTAGAGGAGGAGGGGAGGGGAGGGGAGGGGAGGGGAGGGGAGGGGAGGGGAGGGGAGGGGAGGGGAGAGGAGAGGAGAGGAGAGGAGAGGAGAGGAGAGGAGAGGAGAGGAGAGGAGAGGAGAGGAGAGGAGAGGAGAGGAGAGGAGAGGAGAGGAGAGGAGAGGAGAGGAGAGGAGAGGAGAGAGAGAGAAGAGAAGAGAAGAGAAGAGAAGAGAAGAGAAGAGAAGAGAAGAGAAGAGAAGAGAAGAGAAGAGAAGAGAAGAGAAGAGAAGAGAAGAGAAGAGAAGAGAAGAGAAGAGAAGAGAAGAGAAGAGAAGAGAAGAGAAGAGGATGAGACTATTTCAGCTGGATGGGACCTACAATGATCATCTAGTCCAACTGCCCGACCAATTCAGGGATGAGCAAAGGTTAAAGCATGTTGTTAAGGGCATTTTCCAAGTGCCCCTTAAACACTGACAAGTTTGGGGCATCGACCACCACTCTAGGTAGCCTGTTCCAGTGTTTGACCACCCTCTTGGTAAAGAAATGCTTCCTAATGTCCAATCTAAATCTCCCCTGGTGCAGCTTTGAACCATTCCCACACATCCTACCACTGAATACCAGGGAGAAGAGACCAGCACCTCCCTCTCTACATCCCCTCCTCAGGAAGCTGTAGAGAGCAATGAGGTCACCCCTCAGCCTCCTTTTCTCCAAACTAGACAAGTCCAATGTCCTTAACTGCTTCTCTTAGGACATTCCTTCCAGCCCTTTCACCAGCTTTGTTAACCTCCTTTGGATGCATTCTTCACAGTGCACCATGAACCCGCTCATCCCACAGTTGGACACCTTGTCCAGAAGGATGCTGTGAGCGACAGTATCAAAAGCCTTACTAAAATCCAGGAAAATCTCATCCACCCCATTCACTTCATCCACTAGGCAGGTGACCTTACCATAGAAGGGTATCAAATTAGTTAAACAGGACTTTCCCTTTGTGAACCCATGCTGACTGTGCCTGATGATGCATTATTCTTTAAATGACTTTCAGTAGTACCCAGTATAATCTTCTCCATAATTTTTCCAGAAGCCAAGGTTAGACTAACAGGTCTGTAGTTCCCTGGGTCTTTTCTCACACCTTTTTTGTAAATTGGAATAACATCAGTTAGCTTCCAGTCAGCAGGGACCTGCCCAAACTCCCAAGACCTTTGGCAGATGATAGAGTGGGGTCCTGCCATAATATCCGCTAGCTCCTTCAGAACTCTGGGATGAATGGCATCAGGCCCTGTGGACTTGTGAACATTCAGCTGATACAGCTGGTCCCTTACAATTTCAGTGTCCACAAATGGAAAGTCACTGTTCCCACACTTGTGGTCCTCTGACGCAGGGGGTCGGCCAGCCCAAGGTCTATCAGTATTATTAAAGACTGAGGCAAAAAACGCATTGAATGCCTCCACTTTTTCTTCATCCCTATTAGTCAGATGATCATCTTTAACAAGTATCTGTCCCATGTTTTATTTAGACCTCCTCGCTATTAACATACTTAAAAGAGCCTTTCTTGTTATCTGACACAACACTGGCCACTTTCAACTCTAATTGAGCTTTGGCCTTTCATGTCTTCTCCCTGCATATATGAACGACAGCTCTATAATCTTCCTGTGAAGCCTGACCTTGCTTCCAGACATCATACAATTTCTTTTTCCTCTTGAGCTCCACGAGGAGTTCCCTGTTCAGCCAAGCTGGTCTTCTGCCCTGCTTGCTTGACTTACAACACAATGGAATGGCCTGCTCCTGTGCTTCTAAATGGTGGTTCTTAAAGACTGACCAGCACCTGTGGACTCCTAAGCCTTCAAAAGCAGATTTCCAGGGTACTCTGCTAAACAGCTTCCTGAATAGCTTAAAGTTTGCTCTCCTGAAGTCCAGGGTAGCAACTCTGCTGTCCTTTTTTCTCATTACACTGAAAATTTTAAACTCAACCATTTCATGATCACTGTGGCCAAGACAACCACCTACCATCACATCCCCCATGAGTCCTTCTCTATTCACAAATAGCAAGTCTAGGAGGACATCTTTCCTAGTTGGCTCACTGAGTACCTGTGACAAGAAGTTATCTATCATCTCCTACAAACTTCAAGAACTTGAATAAACAGACATGAAAAGAGGGCAAAAAAATATGTTCTCATTCACAAAGTTCAGTTGTTGAAGAGAATCAAGCATTCTGGAATATAGACAAAACTGTTTTAAATAAGCATGTCATCTGAAAGTTTCTTGTGGGCAAAATAGCTATCATTTCCTGGAGTGGAGCCTAACTTCACTCTAATAAAAGTGACTCCAATGCTATGTGAAAGAACTGGAGGGTGGAAATTAAAAAAACAAACATTTGACCGCATTTCAATCTTGCAGTGCAGGAAGTGATGGGAAGACAAAAAATTACCTGAAATCCTGCCAAAGCTTGCAGAGGATCTGTCAGTTCCTAAAGAACAGGGTGTGCCTCAAAACAATTGCATGGTTCTTGTAGCCACCAAACAATGGACTTCATTAATATGAACAAGGTATTCAGGGGTGGGGGGTGTTATTTCCACAGTTCAGCTTCTTGGGATTATAGCAACTGACTCCTAAACAAAATGTTCCAGCAACATGGGTCACAACTAAGAATTTATAATTGATACAATTTATGAGGATGTATCATTTTCTATTAATTCTTAAGCTTCTCTCTCCAGCAGCTGGAAAAATGTATCTATTCTCCTGCAGGAATTCAGACGTTGTGACTCAAATACCAAAGACAACACAAAGGAGCTGCTCTCCCAGGTTGTTTCTGTTACTTCGAATAATGATTATGTTCCTAGTGGTAGCAGCAGTAACAATGCCTCAAAATAGGTCTTAGTTTATATTCATAGGTTAAAAAAAGTTTCAACAAACTCATAATACTTTTACTGGAACAAATCTTGCTTCTGACACTGTGAAATCTCCCTGACAGCACTGGAAGTGATACAAGTTCATTTCATGGGAGCAGGGGGTTATGGGCACAAGGATACAGATGTCAGGACACAGAAATTAGGACTGCATGGACCGGAGTTTGTGGAGAGCCGGACAGTGAGTCACAGTGTTATGTATAATACTCATCACTAAAACCAGAGCAGGAAAATAGCTGTTGGAACTACTACAGCTTCAGGGTTTCTTTTCACACAGCCTATTAGTTGGAAAGAACTAATTTGAGATACTAGAGTACAACTGGCCTCTGAGGGATTTTGTAGGTTTGTAAATGATTGCTGTTTCATACCCGTAACTAAATTCCTTATTGCTTGTAGTCCAGCAGGCTAGCTGAGAAAATCATACAGTAAGCAAGGCAAATTAAAGTGGACATGACCTTTACTCCAGTTTTTGCACTACAAGAGAACTGTGGAACGACAGGCTGAACCTGAGCAAATGTTAATTCCCACAGAAGTTTTTTCTATTGTTCTGGAATTGTAAGTCACAAAAAAAAACAGAAGATATGAACACTGGGAGGCACAGGTAGAAGGAAGAAGGCAAAAATACTACTAGGAGAAAAATGCAACCATTCACAAGAAGCTCGGGGACAACAGCATGATACCCAAGTAGTCAAATGGGGTATGTCACTAGTACCCATAAGAGCTGGCCCAAAGAATCCACAGTCAGATGTTGTGTGGATGGGGATTCGCCTAAAGAAGACCATATTAATGGATCTACAACTGGTAATGAAAACACAGTTTGTGATTACGAATCACCAAAAGGGGACACTAATTAATTATCCCTCAAATAAGTTGTTCAGTCCTCCTACTGAAAAAAGAATCCTAATACAGTTCAAACAATACAGTCAGTACCATTCACCAGATGACACAACAGCTCTAGCCAGAAATTGAAAAAAAATAGAGTGAAAGAACATCATGTCTTCAAGGGGAGATTCAAACCAAAAGCTACAAGAACTATGAAATATCACTTTGCTAATATTAAGTGATGAACATCGCATTACTAATATTGAGCAATGAACTGAACAGGAACACTGGCAGTTTTCACTCAAAACTTCATTAGTTTGCAGAGAACATGGATATTACCCACAGACAGCCTGGTCAACGATCACTGACTTTCATAGATGGCTTTATTAGTGGTAACATATTCTTCTCTGCCATGTGCTAGCTTGGTGGTGATTCTTACTCTTCTCACCCTCTTCTGCCCTTCCTCAGACAGTATACTAATGGACAGAGTATCAGACAGAGCCAGAGAAGTGGTCTGGAGGCTGGTCACAGACTAAGCCATCCTCCATCACTTATGAAAAAACCATCAACATTAACAACCAGGACAAATGGGTTGGTCAGGAAGGTACTGAACTAAGAATCCAAAATTCTGAACAGAATTCACAAATCAATATGGGAATTCTGAGGAGATTAATTAATTGTATACTGTGGTTTCTATCCTAAATAGGTGTTTATTTTTCCAGGAGGCAACCATTTGGAGCTTTTGTTATGCCAGTGTAAGAGAGATTCATTGTGGAATCTTCATCAGGTACTCTCTTTCAATTTTGCTTAATTTTTCCAAAGAGATTACTTAACTGGTCTATATTTACAAGAAAAGCAACCTTCAGATCACATAATTGTGTTTGGACAGTCAATATTGTCTATATCCTCAAAGGCTTCGAGGAACTTTCATTCAATCGGTTTCCATGAGAAATTTACCTACGTGCAGATAAATCTCTTAACAAAGCAGAAAAAAACACTATTCTAAGGTGCAGCTGAACTACTCAGATGAAGTAGCATGCTCATAATTTTTGTCTTCTCCGATGCAGCCAAGACGGTAATGTGCAGTGATATTATGATTATGGTTACTCATTATACATATCACAAATAAAAATAGTCTCTGTAAAGCATACATTGATTCTAATTTCTGGGGAAAGGAACCAAAGGGGGTCACTTTATCTGAAACCAGCAGATGCAAGTGAAAGCCAGGTGAAATCAATAAAGATTTAGACCAGGAAAATTCAGCTCTGTAAAAAAAAATTTATAGCTTTACGAAGAATACTCATTGAAAATGACTCATCTTCTTTCTAGGGTCTCTAGACACATAATATGTGGAGAAGTACATCTCCAAGCTTTTACCAGGGTATTCAGATTCATCTCATCTCTATTTAGATGTCTAATTATTAACTTCTAAAGTCATAAAGAATCAACATTTAGGCTCTTTCTCCAGTCAATGAAGAGTAATGAAGTATCCATAATGATGTGCGTTAACAGAGTTGTGAGCTTGAGTTGCATTCAATTACTGGAGTGCAATTCATATCCCCCTGAGAAAGAGTGACAAAAAATCACCTTCCCTGGAAAAAGACATGGTACTTCACTGACTCTGAAGGAAGCCTTGGAATGTCTATCTGTAAGATACCCAAATTGGACAAATTAATCCATCCCTCAATTGCCTAAATCCCATTAATACTTAAAAGCCTGTTAGATATTTATATGGTTTATGCTCAATTTTATTTAAACTAGGGCTCTTTTAAAACCTGGGTTTCATGCTACTTGCTTACTTCATGCAAGTGTAAGATCCTCCCTACTGTGCAGTCTTCTGCAATCTTAAATCTAATCACTAATGCTCTGAGGGAAAACTGGGCTCCTCTGAGAAAAGGTGATTAATCTCATTTATTTAATTTTGGACTTTTTTTTTCCCTTTAACAGATGGTGACCTTCTCTAACTGCCAGGAATCCTCAAGCACGTGTTGACCTGTAACTAGTCATTTATTCCAGGGAAAGTGTGCAATAGTTTGACTCTCCACTTTCTACTGGCTGACCTACAAGGTTTTTCCTAATGTTTCTACTCACAGCAAACTGGACTTTTCACCATATGACAGTGACCTCAGAAGCCAACAGCATAATCTGCTACATAAACAATATGTTTTCAAGATAAACATAGTGGTGGATCAAAGCATGATGACTGTTTCCAAAAAGGGGCATGTTAGCTTCGTATTTGTTGCACAATCATCCTGAGCTTGTTGCCTGGCTGATTTTCTTTCCCTTGCATATTAGTTTTCATCTGTATTTTATATATCCATTAAAAAACACCATATATTTACTCCAGCAGAGGTTAAATGTGCTAAAGATGGATTTAAGTGGACAATCTCTCCTACTTCTATTTAATTACATTGCCTTCCATATTGCAGTACTGGTCTCAGAATGACTCCTCAGTTCCCCGCAATCAAAACTCCTCAACTAGTTCCAGCTCCAGGAATTCAGCCTACAGAGAGCTCAAACTAAACAGACTCTGGCCCGATGGAAATCAGGCATTTTCCCAAAAGGTGATAATGGATAGGTAGCAGATGGCCGACCGAGGACAAAACAAACGCTTCTGGTGTGTGCCAAAAAAAAAAGAAAAAGGGTGAGGGGGGGACACGGGGACGGATGGGAGAAAAAGAAGAGAAAAAGATTGGCATCAAGGGAAAATAGTAAACTGGCAGTATTTAAGTGTGTCTGCAATCTGAATTATCACAACACAGTAGGCAGCAGTTTCACACACTGAATTCAGTTAAAACTTTTGTACTATGCTTATTAATACAAATCAGTGAAGCAAATGAAGCACAAGTCATGCTTTAGCTCAGCCACAAATTGTTCAGCACCATACAGGCATAAGTAGGTGAATTTGAAAGGCTTGTGAAGTGCAAGAGGTCAGGCAGAAGGGCCGTTCCTTCCCAGCCTGAAACCCCAGAGCCTGTGAGCCCCAACCCGCCCCTCAGATTCGGCTCTAATAAGCACTTTCCTGCAGACCCTCATCTAGATCATCAATCCATGTTGTCTGCTTGAGAAAGATATTTCAGCCCCATAATACAGAGTTAATGATCAAAGTTTCATGCAATGTCATCATGACTCAAGAAAATAAACTTTCATTACCTTTGCAGACTCCAAGGATCTTCCGCTCTTTTGTTGGCAAGGTACCTTGAACATCAAAATGAGCAGCTCCAAGAACAATGGAGGCAGTGAGGCTCTGTTCCCAGGCTGCACAGGCTCCTATAAAGGCAGAAAGTCTCTTTTCCCTCCAGGGGCATGCAGCATTAACCTTGCTTCACCAGCCACTCTGGGAATGGGAGTCCTACACCAGATTACAACAGGGTGGGCAATCCTCACAGCAGCAGGACACAGCTCCTGCTTCTCCTTCATGCTGTGCCGGAAAGCTGGCTTCCCTTCCAGAACAGGCCACAGACCCCAGGGGAATCAGAGCATATGGGAGGTCAGAGGAGCAGTGAGGGTGAAGGGAGAGCCCAAAATCCCATTAATGGCCCTTTCTCAGAGCTCCCTGAAACCAGCCTTCCCGGGGAGCTGTGGTGCTGCCGCTGCAAACCTGAATTCAGCATCCTCAGGGCAGCAGAACGCAGCACTGTCTGTACAGGCAGCCTCAGCCACCGCATCTGTGAGGGTCTCCCTAGTCTGAGTCTCCAAATGGTACAAGGATGGGTAGAGGCTTAGCCAAAGACAGAGGGGCTGGACAGTCATGGTTTCCACAGGAATGCAGCAAAATGGAAGGTGAGGGTGCTGCCTGGCAGATGGAACAAGCCAGGAACGGAGGTGAAGGACAGCAGGATACAGGGCCTCTGGAGCCAGGCTGCGGGGACAGGGCCAGGTTTCAGCAGCAGTGTGTAGCCCAGTGCACAGCTGAGAAGAGAAGCAGAAGACACCCTGGTGGCCATGCCTTGCTGGCCTTGCTCTGGCGGGAGCGGCTGCAGGCCCTCTGGAACCTTCCCGAAGGAGCAGCCATGTCAGAGCTGCTGGGCAGCCTGGCCAGGCAACACCTGCGAGTGCCCTGGGAGAAGAGGGAGAACAGGGAGGGCCGTGCTGTGGGGAGGCCGAGGAGGAGCCGGGAGCCGGAGCAAAGCCAACCCTTAGCAGAGAAGAGCCTTTCCCAGGGGCACGGGGGAGGCTGGGTGGCAGTTGCTGTCGTCTGAGAAGGCACTGCAGATGTCTGAACAGGGAACAAAATGGCGGCAAGCCATCCTTCCTTTCCTCCCCGCCATGCAGCTGCAGCGCCTGTGGGGAAGCTTTATCCCTTCTCCCCCAGCACAGCTGTGCTTTTAAAAAGTTTGCTGTTCTGCATTTTTTAAATTGTGTGGTTTTCGTTTAAAATGCAGCTTTGGCGTTTAAAAGGCTCCATTGATGTTTGCTTACTTTCAGGGAAACGTGACATGATCTACCTCAGAGCTCTGCACAACTGGGATTTCATTGGGGAAGAGAGGAGGAATTATGTGGGGACAAGGCAATACCACTATTGCAATAAAACAGGTTGCTGGAAATATTACCCTTAGATTTACTCTAAAATATTCTGCCTATATCATTCAGAAAAGGCATAAAAAACATGGGCTAGGCTCACTCCCCGTGCAACTACAGGTAAATTTACTAGATTCTGTGGCATCCCTGCAAAGGCATATTATCTCCATTCCCACTTTAAATGTTCAACTAAGTAAGCAGAGCATCTGCAGAGTTGGGGGAATTTATTATCCCACAGAATAACAGACTTGACCATACTCAAATACTCTGAATTAGATATAGAACTGCAGACCCTTGTGCTGATTTGAAAATCAAATTCTGCAAGTGAACAGAAGATCACGACAAGGTAACAGACAGCAGAAGCCACTGAATATTTCACAGAGGATCTTCCTACCTCCATTCAGATTAAAGAATTTTAGTAGAGTTGGTGGATTTTTAAAAGGAAAAGCTAATTAGCACAGTACTCCTTCTGCCACTATAGGCTTCTTTAAATTTTCAGCTTAGAAGCTCCATGTACATTGGCTACCACCTTAAACAAAGGAGACTGTTAGTTTTCAAGACAAAACTACCCTAAAAATTCATATGTATAACAGGCCTGTTCATTTAAATCACTCAGTTTAAAATCTAAACACTGTTAGACCTGAGAACTGAAAGGTGCCAAAATATGGAATTTCCACAGCTGTAAACAGTAAATACCTGAAATGGGGAGAGTAAGAATGTACGAAACTTCCAGTAGAGTGTGTTTTGCATTAATGTACACAAATCAAATGTTTTGTGAACAATTTAAGTAAGTGAATGAAATGTCAGGAATGAAGCAATATAATCCAGTAAAGTAAAGCATGCATACCCCGAGGCAGAAGTGTTTTTAGTTTTCTTGTCATAGCACAATATTTTGTTGTGTGTTTGTGCAATGAGGTAGGGGACACTCAAAACAAGGAGCTGAGCAAAAGTCTAGAAGGTTTTTGCAGATATTTCTGGTGCTAAAGAGCAGGTCTCTGTTTAGGGTCACAAACCATACACCAAAGTGCCTTGAAAAAGTTCTGCTTTCCCTCACACAGGTTTTCACTTTCCTCTCTGTTCTAACCACCAAAATATTCCCCTGCCTTTTCCTGCATGCAAATATAATGCAGATTGCAGACAATGTATAATTCTAGCATTGCTTGTTTATTTTTTACTGCCACACTCAAAAATCCATTTTCTTTTGGAAACATATTTTCTTTATTCTCTTTTTCCCTAGCTCTGAGCTAAAGAATTTAGCAACTGGGGGCTGTAGTGTTCCAGGGCTGGGAGTTATCCGTAGGTCCAGTCTTGTCCTTCCCAAACAGATAGTCCAGTGAGAATCCAAGCACCCTGAAGATTTTTTTAAGCCATTGCAAGATCAGACTTCCTTAAACAGAGAAAAAAATGCCTCTGTAAACACCCTGCCACCCACTGACTTTGCAGAGTTCAGGCATTTGGTACAAAGTGCTATCTTCAGAAGAACTGCTTTTAATTAAATCTTTACTTCCTATCTTTGTCTTTTGGATTACATATCCATGTATTCATTCTTTTCACAAATCATCTCTGTGTTTCATTTCAGGTTCATACGTTGTCTATTACTCTAATTACCAGTAGTAAAATAAGCAGCTTGAGTTATGTCTTTTTGAGAGAGTTTAAAGTCACTATGCATTATAGCATCCTTAGAAGTAGGAGAAGGCTGGCCCTTTCCAAAACCTTGCTTGGGATGATCACCTCTGCACTTCAGATGCTGTGCCTTAGCCCAAAATAATCTCCCATTTAATTAGAGAAGCAAAAACCAGTGTGTTCTATTTGTTTTCCTTGTAATTTTTTTCAGTTGTTCTGAAAGTATTTATCAGGAAACAGCAGTTATATATAGAACAAGCCCTCAAATACATTTCTGCATACTTTAATTTCATGAAATTAAATGTGAAGTGTGCTTATTAGCCCGTCATGAGGAGGAATAAATCATAAGAATCTCTGTTGGTTTATACAGTGATTTTTTTTAAAAGGAACAGGAATGTTTTTCTTATGCTTTACCTTTCCCAGGTCACGCAATTTATCCATTACATTGTCACCCCTGCCACAGTACTATGTCCTCCTGTCTTATGGGCTGATAAGTGACTGCAAGCCTGGAAACAAATTTTTCACGCGAAATTTTCCCCTGTGAATCTTCTTGCAGGATTGCTTTGAGTTGTGCTACCCAGTGTTGGGCTCGCCAGAAGGTAACCCCTGGTGTTATGGTGCATGTTTTGCTGGTGAGTATACAGCACTTTCCATGCCATCATGGTGCTTTTCACACTTCAGTGTGATTCTGCTGAAAGACTATTATCTTTGATCTCTCAATGGTATGTATTTTTAGATGCAGTGGAAGTAAGCCATTGACATTTTTCTTCTTTTTTTGAAGAGGACTTCTCACATGTTGTTTACTCTTCTCCATCTCTGTGAGCTTTAGTGGAGTGTTTCTTCTCCACTGAGAGGAACATGCTGTTCACGTGCACTCTCTCCTGCTCATGTTTGTGTTGCCTGGAAAAGACAAGTTTTCCCTAACTGCATCATGCCACGCACTATAAATCACATTTGTGTCCCATTTAAAATATAAACCACAACAGACACAGAAGAACAAAAGGAACCACACGCCCAGCTTTTTTGACAAAACTCCCACACATTGATAATTAGAAGCACATAAAACCATACACAGGCTAGGAGAGCTCAAGCAGCTGTCATGCCTCATGCTGTCTGTCTCAGCCTCCTCCACTTTCAATTCTGCCACAAAATTGCCTGGAACAGTAAAAAGGGCAGGAGAAGATTAACATAAACAATCTGTGAAACAATGGAGATTAAAATAATAGTAAAGATTGCCTGACAAGTGTGCTTTCATGAGACTCTGGGAAATCTTTGCTTTAATTAATTATCTGCACTTGTCTGAGGGATATCTGAAGCACTTAAACGCTGAAAGGAGAACAATGCATTTTAAAAGCCATCTCTAACATGAATACTTTTTGAAAACCTTTTTAATAATTTACTGCATAGGCAAAGTGGATAAGGGATTCTGGCCGCATGTTTGTTTTATATTTTGCAATCAGATTTACTGGTTCTACAGACTTGAACTGCAATCCTGCGAACTCACACGTGTAAGTATTCCCGCTAGACTGAACAGAACTATTTGAAGGACTGGATTGTCCAGTTTGTTATATATACTACCAAATGTAATGAATAGTGTTTATTACATTTGCTAATATTGGTGCTGCTGTTGCAAGGCTCCATACATTTGTGTTTAAACTGTGTAAAGCATGGTGAATCTCCATGCCTCACACACCTCATTGCCCTATTAGCAGTTTAAACAAATGGGAAGGAACTGAACATATTAGCAAAGTGTGGAAAGAGGAATAATGGTTTGAAGGGCTGAAGGACTTTACCCATGGATGTTTAACAGATCAAAGGCAAAGCTCAGTAGGAAAACTAGCGCTCTTCACTCCCCACAAAATGTCACATACTAGATGGCAATCCCTACTTCACTAGGATTTTCTCCAGCTTGCAGAACCAGGCCCTTATTTTAGGCATATTACAGCAAGTGTAACACAGGGAAATGAGTGAAGCAGAACCCCACTGATCTCAGCAATGTAATGATGAATATTTATTTTAGTCTAAAAAATTATCAGCTTTGAGCAGTCTCATTTCTCAACTTAGATAATTTTGGCACCATTTTTTTTCTCATTAAAATATATTTATCTTTCATTAATCTCACCCTCTAATTCAGGTGAATAAGGATTGGTAGGGCATAACCATCCTTAAAATGAAAGATGCCCTTTTGTAAAAACAGTTCTTTATATTCTTTCTCTTATTTTTAGATCTTCTGTTAGGTCCTCTGTGCCAGTATGTTATAGGTGTTTCACCCCAAGCAAGGGAGATGCACTTGGGGAACTTACATAAAGCCACATGAGCTCCACACTTCCAGATCATCCTGCCACATATTCTATCATATGTGATCACTTTGAGCAGTGCTAGCCTTTAGTATACCCTAATTTTCCCAGGTCTACACCAGGACTAAGTACCTACTGAATGCAAGTGAATGACTCTGAATCTAGTGATCGTAAGAGTAATTACTCCCAGGACAAATTTACTCCTCTTGTGTGTCTAGTTACCAGCAATCAACAAGAACAATTACTTAGTTTAAGGTCTAAATTAGTGCCTAGGTTCAAGTGTACTGACAGCAAGCTGAAAGATAAGTAGCTCTATTCGCTAATTTTTTAAATGCTAGTGAAAAAGACCTTCTCATCTTGAGGTAACTAATTGCCTTTTGGCCATGCAAGCTGTTCATGATGGCAAGACTGAAAGGACTTGTTACCTCCCAAGTAAACAAACCAGCCTTATGAAACCCTGGAACATCCTACCACCAAGCCATCAGGAAATTCAAACTGCTCTTTGTCCAGAAATCAAAGAAACAACAAGAGGTAAAAAAACCAAACAAACAAATCAAAAAAAAAACAAACCGCAAAAAAACCCAACAAACTTTTGAACATGGAGTTCTAGGAAAGAAGAGTCTTGAAATACCTGTTATTAAATAAAAAGCAAGAAGAAGTCAAACTTCCATGAACTGCATGCTGATTTTCTTGGGTACTTTGTTTAATCTCCATCCTCCATCAAAAAAAGTAATCTAAAACAGGTGATATACTTCAATTTATGCATTTATTGTATTATCTGAATTAATGATGCATTGACATCTGATTTTTTTGAAAAAATTTGAAAATACACCTATATATCTTTGGCTTGCTGAAAACAGTTACTTATTTTGTATGATCTGAAATTATTTTTTTCTCTTCAGCTGTTTGAAAACCAAACAATGAGTTATGCGTTATCTCCAGTACAACGGAAGTAATCATGAATTCTGCCACTTACTTCAATAAAACATTTTCTTCTCCAGCTATTACCTTCTATTTCTCCTGTCTTTACTTCCAGATCTTAACAAAGTTGAAGATCATAAAGAGGTTATCTAGAGTGTTGCTCAACATTCTAAACATTTTAAAAGTGTAAATAAAATATTTGTTTTACCTGAATTTTTATGTTATTTCCAAAAAGAGACTCTGTATTTTAAAGTTTCAAATTATGTGTTATCTGATACAATCAGTCCAGAAATTAATCAGAAAACAATGATACTATGTTAAAATCATTCTCTAACTTTCTAATTAAACTTATACAAAACTGAGACAGGATATTTCCTCATATTTTTTTATGAATTATTTTGGGAATAGAAAGAACTTTTTAAAAAGAAAAGAAAAACTGGAAAAATGATTGGTTTGATTTTCAGCTGGAAAAGGACTGTACAGCTGGATAAGAGCTGTAACTCAGCATTTTAAGCTTTTCATAGTAGTCTTTGGAATTGCAACAACTGAGCACAGTACCAAAAACTATTTTCAACCAATTTTTTATGAATTTTTAAAAAAATGTAAATCAGACATATCTATGTCTGATTCTGTCATGCCACTCCTGTACATACACTAATTTTGCTTAGCTTTTAATACTGAGTTTTCACTCTGTTGTTACTTGTTTTTATTTCACCCTTCCTATGAGCAGTATTTTTAATGTATTTAACTGTAAGCTCATTAACAAAGATATCTTATTCTTTCTCCAGTTTATTGTTGCAATATAAAAAAATCATGACTATACTGAATTAGTCTAGTAACTAAATATTATATGTGGTATCTACCTTGACTTCTCACAATGCTTCACTATTTCTTGCACATTGCAAGGCAGCACCCAGGAGAGAATTTTGAGTAACAAATCTAAGCTGCCTCATATAAGCCATTTCCAAAGAAGTACAGCAGTGTTTGCATATTTTGTTCTATCTCCCCCCCCCCCCCCAAATTCCCCATAGTTAAGCAATGCTGGTGAAACTAGCTGACTTCAAAATCATTGCAAATGACACAAGTTTTCTCAGTGTCTCAAAGAAATAGTTTCACTTGCAACTGGAAAAAAAATCCTTCCCAAATCATTAAAATTCTTGCATAGTCTCAACTAAGAAAATCATAAATTATTTTTCTGTGGGGGCTTAATTAGACCTGATACTTGGGGTCTTCCCATATGAAAAAAAGGAAACTTAAAATAGTCTTTTAGTAATTCCTCAGTCTCTCAGTAATTCCTATTTATAAAACTTTATGTGAATGAATTTTTTCATGGAATTTCTTCCTAAACTCCAAACTGAACTGGCTCTTTCCATGTTTTGCTTAACATAGGATGAGACTCAAAGTCCTGGCTGAAGAAATGGTGACTTAGAGGTTCCCCATTATGTGGTCAGTCAATGGTTTATAGAAAGAGAATTGAAAGAGCATATTAATGTCCTATACAGCAGACACTTCTACCCACTAAAATTGTTCACTGAAGACACACACATGCACATGAAATTCTACAGATTTGCTACATTCAACCTAGAATCTTGTCTGAAAATAATGATGTTATATTGATTTTTTTTTAATAACTTTCCATTTGAATTTAATAGGAAGCTAAGCTTGGATATTTGGAACTGTGTTTTTTATAATTATTTTTGGGACAGAAGGGAAAGGAAGATTTTGGTCTTTTTATTTAAAAATTATAGGAAAAGGGGGAATTAAAAAGCCTAAGGAAGTGGAGGTTATATACACTTAAAAAACAGAACCAGTCATGTTGTTTGGCTTACGTCCAGGAAGGCAAATCTAGTGAGACATCTTGAAGCTTTTAAAATAGTAATTCTCAGCTCTGAAGAATTCTTATATTATCCATGTTAAAAAAAAAAAATAAAAAAAAGGAGCATCAGTCCTTTTTCTCCATACATTTCCAGATCACAGTTAAAATGTATTATATGTACTGTAGATGTTATTTTTAAGGCAGATTGCCCAGTACTGTGTTCTAGGTACTCCACGTATGGGTCACAGAGAGTTCAGTAATAGACATACACTGTTGCTCTGCTGCATGGGTAGAATGTGTCTTTCCCAAGGCCTTTTACTCATAGAAACAACACTTGAACTTTATAAGACATTTTAAAGGGTTGTTGGTTTGTTGGTTGTTGGTTGTTTGTTTTTGTTTTTTTTTTAATTTGCAACACTCCCCCACTCCCCTTAGGAAGGTTTTTGTTGTCTCTGTTTTGTTTGCTTGCTTTTGTACGCTGAGAAGCCATGTTGGCTAGGAATTAGTTAGCAAAACTTCCCAACTCAAAAGTAATTGACCTTTGGAAACTAAGTTAAAAATGCTGGTCCAACAGAGAACCCATACATCAGGACTGTTTCAGTTTAAATGTTTCTCACCCTTCACAAGCACAAAGACCACATGAGGAGATGGAAAGCCTCTGCACATGTTTCATAACCCTGCCAAATTATTCAGCTGAAAACTTGGTAATTACATGTAACTATTTTTGGCCACTTAGCAGAGGCCTCACGCGAACAGTCAGAATTTAATTGTTCCTCAGCCTAGATGATTACCAATGACACATCCTTTTCACCAGAATTTTCCTTCTTCTCTGTACTTTTTACTATACACTTTGGCAAGATAAAGCATCTTTCTCAAATTCTCTCCTAATCAAAGCTGCTGTAAGCACAACAGAGAAACCAGCATGACTACCTGCTCCCTGAGCCCAAATACTCACCTTGCAGCTGCCTCCTCCTGCCCGCCTATACTATCTGTGAGTTTTGTTCATCAGTGTTAGAACCAGATTGATTAGAGCTCTTCAGCTGATGGACGGATTAGGAAAAGCATTAACAACTGCTCCATTTCAAGTGCCATGTCTTTTGAAAGCAGCCCAATCGTTCCATCTAGGCAGGATTAAGAGCCAATCATAAGTAAGCAAGCCAAGCAAATGGTAGCCAAAGCATAAATCATCATTACATGCTGGCAGCTGGCTGCAACTACATGACAACTATTCACAAACAGGATGCTTGGTGCCCTTTTATGTGGATCTTGTGTTATTTGCACATGTTTGTTCCACATGAATTGTTCCCTTGGAAATACAGGGAGAGAACTAAGGTGCCGAGAGAATAATAAAATACTTCATTGTCTCCTGCTGCCTTTTATTCTTGGACAAAAGACCCTTTAATTCATGGACAAAATAAGATTTGTAGAACTGATACAAAGAGAGATAAGCAAAATCTGCAATGCGTCCTTTAGACATGATATGCAAAGCATATATGTTCTTGAGTTTTTGCCAGCAACATAAACCAACTTAAAAAATTATATGAACTGCAATCCATTCCCCAAGGTTTCCATCCAGCCACAGCGTTCATACCTTTTCACTATTACCTGGAGCTCTCTAGCTACATGGTATTTCTGCCCCACGCTATGGTCTCTTTAGTCAGAGAAACATTAAAAATATCAGCAAGAGCGTAGGGTTCCTTTCCTCTTGGAGTGATCCCTGCAGTGTTATCACATGCATGAAGACCATCTCCCCTTCAGGAAGAAGATTGTATGTTTAAATTACTCCATTTTTAAAAGTCACAGTTTGGAATTCAATATGATTTTAGTGGCTTGGGTGGCTGGGTGTTTTTTCTATACTTGTTTTACTACCTTTTCACTACTTCTAATTGTTTTTCATAAAGAAGTCAAGGATACATATATTTCAGTCACATAGATACATAAAATTGTACAGTTACACCAAGAAGAAAAAGCAAAAGGAAACCCCACTAACCTGCAGAATACATATTTTTCCCTTATAATCAAAACCAAACTTTGTGGCATGATTCCATGCCTAATGTTATTCTTCATGGCATTATCTCAGTTAGTTGAATATGAAGACCCAATATCCATAATAAATACCTGTAATAAAGGGTGCTGGAACAATCTCAAAAATCAACAGAATAGGCAGGTAACACACTCTTTTCTGTACCTGTACATTCACGTATATTCACACCTCCTAGCACGGGAAATACATTTGAAAAGCATAATCATTATGAACTGTCTCAAAGCAATCCCAACATCTGCCATTCAGTTGTTCTGCCATTCAATACCTTATCTGTAATAGATGTAAATACCAGATGTAAATACCAAAGAAAGGTGTAAGAATTTTAGCATAGGCAGGTGTTGGGTAATCATCTGTCATGTTAGCTTTCATCTTGAATCCTGATCTTTGACAATGGTTTATGCATCAAAACATGACACTGAGTCCTTTCAAAATGTGTTAGGTTTAGCAGGTGTAAGTCTGAAGTTCTTAAATCTCATGTAAATGTCCAGGACTTTTCCAGACCTTGCTGAGTGCTTCTTCTCATTGACTTTCTCTGGAAAAGTGCTGCATGGGTGTTTCGGTAGACTTCCTGGTTATTGCTGAAGTCTGGGAGGGCTTACTAGAGCACATTACTGTGTTGCTGTTTTTTATATAACTCTCATTTAGCTAGACCAAGAAATATCTACAGAAATTCCAGATTTTTAATTTCACAAATCTTACAGCCAGCACGGACATAGTCATCTCATAGAAGAAATTTATATCCACAAGGAAAATCAGAACCCCACTAAAGTCTGTTTATACATAGTGCTACGAAAAGAGCTTAACATACTATAAAACCTCTTCCAAAAGTTAACGCAACCTTTCTGACTAAGACAGATCCTATATGATTTTGTGACGCAGTGGTTGCTGTTCTGCACAGGAATGTGCATCACTCTTATCATCTTTGGATTACATCATGTAAACAATAAATTCCCTCCAAATAGCCTTATTTATTAAATGTGGCACCGGCACAATAATCAAGTGATTTCTTCCTGCCCAATATTTTTTTTATCCATATATTACATCTAACAGACCAATTTAAATACCTGAATGCTAGATTCACTAATATTCATTGTCAGAATTGTCAGTAGCTTCATATCCTGATAACATATTAAGTAATATGAGAGTTGCTAATTATTCTAGAGCTGGAACCTATTAAAAATACCAGAAAGCTAAACCAGGGAAGGGTGCTTTCTATTAAATTCCCAGCAGGAGTGAAAAGTCTATGAATCCAATTAAGTGACCTCATAATTTCTGCTTGAAACCAAGGCCTTGTTGGTCTACACACACATTTTGTCCTAAGATAGCTTTTCAGATGAATGGGATTATTTTAAGCAAAAGCTGTATTGATATCCTGCTAATAGGGATCCTTTTATTTCAGTAAACTTATTTGCCTTCCTACAGGGTATAAATCAATTGTAACACTTTTATATCTCCATAATTGAACACACAGTAGTAACTTTTATGTCACTGCAGAAGTGTCAGTAAGACAAAGTAACTTAAAATAAGCAGCTGGGAAAGGCTGGCAGAGGGTCACGTAAGCTTCATAAAATAAGTTTTAAGGAAAGATGGTGGCTCCTGGCTTAGATGTTAGCCCACAGGACTTGTGGGCCCTTGTGAGTGTGTCTAAAAGCCACTGTAGTCAAAAGGCTTTAAAACACATGCTAACTATTAGAATATACTTAAGCACCATTTCTGAATAAAAATGTTTTCCTGAATCAGGGCCGCAGACAGGCTCAGAGCTTCTCTCTGTGACCTGGCATCCCATGTGGGTTGCTATAAGTGTTGCCCTGAGGAACTGGAACTGGATATTCCACATGATGATTCAACAGTCAACATTTTTCCAATTTGTGCTGGTCCTTTATATTTCCAAGAATGGGTGGTCCCAGTTGGCATTGCCCCAGTGTTAAATAAGGTAAAGGTGTGTTGAAAGCAAACCTCAGGAAGATATTACTATTATACTTACTTGTATGGCTTGTAAAAGTAGTTTTCTTGCCAGCAGCAACAACAGTAGTAAGTAACTGGAATTGTTTTATTTCAGACTAATGGCAAACGCAAATAAAGACTTCTTTGCTCAGAAAACAACAGCCCTGTGAGTTAACAGAAAACAGAGTAACTGGTAGCTTACCCTCTAAGTAACAAATCTGGTTTAACAACAACCCACATATATGTCTCAGAGGAATCTTTCTGCTACATATTTCTCCCTAGCTCAGTTACTATCTACAGGGATACTACATTAGGTCTGCTATTCAGAACTGCTCCAGCAGCTTAGAGAAAAAAATGTACATTACAGAGAAGAACTAAGTTAGCAGCTCTACTGAATATGAGCAAAATTGTTTCCTTCAATTGCAAGTGCACCGTTTCATAACAAGAACAGCTTTAATCACAGCCCTTCCTGCACCATAGAATAAGCAATAAAGCTCAGCAGCTGATGCACTTTTTCTGTGGCTGATGATCAGTCCAAGAAACCATTGCAAAATAGGTGTTAAAGTAAGTTTTGAAGCCTCCTTCAATACAAGATCCTCATTTTGGTGCACAGGAATGGGAAAATCAACAATAAGAGATAGAAAAAATGATGTTATGACTGGAAACTATGGAAAAAGGTATATTTTTTCCAAGGTGGAAAAACCCCAATATTACAAGCAGTCCACTCCCCTGTGTTTTAATACGACACCATTATTTGGAAGTAACGTGAAGGTTTTTAATTTAATGATGTCTACTCTTCTTCCTACTGGCACAAGCTTTTGTCATCCTTTCACTCTAAAGTGAAATTAATTTATTTTCTGTAAGATTCTTGTCATAAGACTGTAGTAAACAAATATTTCCATCTGTTTTGGGAGAGAAATGATTAAAGATTTGCCAACAATGGAAATTAGTATGGATACAACCCAACCCAAACCCAACCCAGCCCAGTCCCCAGACTTAATAGCAATAATCAGAGGGGCAATGGACAGAAGAAAGGTGACAGAACACGAACTAAAACCCTGGATATAAATGATCCAGAGCTGAGGAACAGATGAGCTAAAATATCATTCCAAACTTAGTGACTTGATCTCATCCCAATGTGGACTGAAACTAGGTCCATGACTGCACTGCCTTGCTAAGTGGGAACAAAGCTGTGCCACAGCCTTGTGTCTGGTTTGAGAATAAGAGGATTCATTGTTGCAGTCTCGATAACTTAAATATTAAATGCAGATTGAGCTAGTAAATTCAGGGTCTGAGTTTTGAGCAATATGGGAGGTATATGAATCCAACACTGAGTCAGGCCTCAGGCTCTCTTGCTATTAAGCCAAAGCTGTACGTCTGCCTAGTATGCATTTCCAAATTCTGTACGTAATGGTTCTCTCTCCTCCACATATTGCTTGTTCTGAAAACCTCCCTCTGCCCCCCCAGCTTCTGATTCTTTCCTTCTTCTTCTTCCTTGGATTGCTTTTTCTTTTTCTCCTGTTGTTTTGTTGGGGTTTTTTCACCTGTTCTGCACTTTGATTTGGACTTCTCTTTATGGTCCCTTTATTGCTCATTCTTTTTTTCTCTTTACTATTTTACTCTTCTTTTACATTGATTGACTGACCATAACTGTGTGGGAAATGACGGGAAATATTCAGCAATTAGCAAATGGCATAAAATGCCATTTGTCCTTATTACCTGAAACACGAAGAATCCCTGCATTTCCTTTTATATTCATGGCAAAACAGGTGGTGAGCATCTTTAGGAATCAGCCAGAGATTTCTCCTCTCTATATCCTGGACTCCACTGACCTCACCAAGTGTGCTAATATAATAGCAAGAATGGAAAAGACAAACAAACAGACAATTCTGTGTGAAACTTAAAGCAAAGAAAGCAGGAACCACATCTTGGACACTGAAGGTCAACTTACAGATACAGGCATTAATGGAGTCACGAGACATATGTCAAAGGCATTAGAAATAAGGAATGTGATGCTTTGCTTATCTCTTCCACAAATAGAGATCTAACAGTGGAAACAGCAAAACCTTTTAATTAGATTTTTAGGAGTATATTCCAGGAAAAAGCATTGGCAATGATCTTATTCTCATTATCTGGATGTTGTTTTCCAGAAATTTCTATGCTGTGTTACAGAAAAAAAGAATTTTCCAAACCTCTCATTTGAAGTCTTCAGTCCTTAATGCAAGGCTCAGGTGTGGTTCTACTTTGAAAAGGAAACTCATACGACATTTCATTTTCTCACACTGATTTTTGCATAAGTTACCAAATTTCTAGTACAATGAATCTGGAATTTTAAACATCCTGAGCCATCCACGAGCTTTTTCTTCCCAAATTGTCTCTTGGAGTCAAGCAGACTAACAACATCTCATTATTTTTTCTTCTCATTATCTCTGAAAATGCTCTATGATATTTTGTTTTCTATAGCATCCACTCACACATTTTCCTTGCTTATTTAGACTTCTGGTAGACTTAGGGTTGTGAGCTTATTTTCTAAGTCAGGTAAGCTGAGATGTATTCTCAATGGATGTCGATGGATGTGTGTCATATGCATATGCATTGCACAGGTAGACCTATAGCAAAGCTTGTGAGGATGGAAGTGAGATGAGCAAGCTCCTCCAGCCCTACTCTGATGACTCAAGACCTCTGAGACATTACCTTTTACTCGCACCTCCAGACCAGCCTATCAGGCACCTGGATTTCCCTATTGACATCAGGGTCTCACAGACTCTCCAGTGCTGCAAAGTGCAGTCATACCACAGCAGGCTCCTGGGTCTCAGCTCCATCCTAGCATGCCTTTCACAACAGGACTTGCAAAAGGATCCTCAAAGACATCTTTCCAGCAGACTACCACAGTGCCTGTGCAATGGGAAATAAGTCTCTCAAGGGCACCTTTAAAACAGCCAGATCACCAGTCAGATTCTGAGCTGCTGCTTTCTGCAAAATATCTAAAGCATTAAATCATATAAGCTATTTTTCCACTGACAGCTTATAATTAGCCTGTTTCCACTGCTCATCTGAAAAAGTCCAAGGTCTCATCTTCCCACTGACTTGCTACTGTGTACAAATAACCTTTTTTTTCCCTTTCCTTTTTCTGAAGAAAACATAAGCAGGTTTTCATACAATGATTGCTGAAGTCACTTAAAGTGATATGATGCAATATGTCATCTGCATCTATCAGCTCAAGCCCTAGTGAGCTTAAAATATCGAAGTGGGAGAAGGTTTGGCTGCTAATCTAGACAGAATGTAAGGGCTCTGAGAATGCCCATACTGGACGTTTCACTGGAAAACTGTAAAAAGTGCATTCCATATGGCTTCCAAAAAATCCCACAGCCGCTACCAACAGGGAAATTGGGAGGTTTTTAGAAATCAACCTCAAAATTCTTCCGTTGTCTGTCTCCCTGGACATTGTGTTCCAAGATTAGCACTAGAAAACAAAAAAACCAAACCTTAAATAGCTTGACACAAATAGAATTAGTACATAAATTGCTACCATTCAAGAAGATATTTTTTCAAATTATATTTTTTCACAGATTTATTAAAAACACAGTGTGCTAGAGCAATGGATTTGTAATTAGGAATAGTGAAATTGTGCACTTGTAAATTTGACCTTCAGAAAGGCTGGGACATCATAGCTGTAGGAAGGACTCAAGGACAGAGTGTTTTCGTGGAGACACGTGATTCCCAAACTAGTCCTTTTTTTCTACAAGGTAGCCTATAGCTTGACCTAAGACCAGGCTACAGCGGCACAGCTGTTTCAGCTGAAGAAGAGTCAGGCTATGTCTAGACTTCAGGAACATGCTGTGGTTCCCCCTGACCTGTGTGTCTGGGTTTTCATCCTGTGCAATCCAGGACAGGAGAGAAATACACCTGCTCAGGCCTCAGGCTGAGTGCAAGCTACCTAGAAGAAACAGTATGGAGGCAAGATGCCAGCTTCTGGGTCATCCTGAAATGTGAAGTGCTACTGAGCATACTCTAGCAACTATCTCTTTCTGAAGATTTTATTCTTCTTAGTTATCATTGTCTAACCTTCCACTGCTAACTTTGACTTTTGCCTTTCATGTACGTATGTATATATTATCTATATTATCGAGAATACAAGGAGCAAGAAAGACATTCAGAGGTTGTTATTTACCCTACTTCATGATGAGCAATGTGCATAATTCTAGTTATTGTTCATAGTAATTTTGTGTACACAATACCACACCACAAAGGAACTATAATTCTTCTTCAGTGGTGAAAAAATAGTGCTGGTATGCCACAGCCTATGATTTGCTAAATTCTGGAAATCATACGGCTATTGTAACTCCAATAGGCACAAAGAAAACTTTTTTCACTGAACAGCCAGCCGCATTTAACTTTAGTGCAAATTCATAGAAACTGCATTCTTAAAAAATTCCTGCAGTGCTGTTCACAATATAGAGCAGTAGAAAATTTGACCAAATAGCTAAAACATGACAACCTGACATGTGCTCCGGTATATCTATGTACCTATGCTTAGGAAACCATAAAAAGATCAAAATCAAACCACATTCGTCCTGAAAAGCACATATTCCAGACACAAACACTAACAGAGCCACCAAGTCTTCTAATTCAAATAAACTAGCACCTTTTGTAATGTATAAATCACTGGTATGAACACGTGTTAAAACTAAATACAGACAAACACACTACAATTATTTTTTCCAAGTGCAAGTCTTGTAATCATATAAGTCACTGTGCTTTCCAAAAAGACAAATGGCCTGGAAAATGAAAAATAAATTAGTTCTTTGACTAATTGGAGTCAGAGATTGGAGGTCAGACTTGGTTCTGCAGTTGACCCTGGTGACCAGTAAAAGTCCAGCTTGGCTCGCAGTACAACTTTCTGTATTTAAGAGTTGTTTACAGTAGAGAAACACTGAAAGTGTACATTAGAAAACTTCCTCTAACAAATCTAAAACACGTGCCAGTTCATAGGCAAGTAATAAACTTATAAGGGGCCACGCTGACAGTTTCAAAGCCTTTTGGTAGGACCCTGCAACTTAAGATTGGAAACATTATAATAAACATCTCTGCTTTTAAATTTTGCTGCTTGTCCTAAGATGCTTGAAAAATATATCAGCTTCATAAAGGGTTTCATCTCCCCCAGTCTTTCTCATCACACAAGTAAAAATATCATTCAACTTTGAGCATATTTTACTCACATATGAATCTCATGCAATTCTCTTAAGGTCAAGAGAGTTACACTAGTGAAACACTTAAATAACTCACTTCAGAATCAGGCCTTTTATTATTCACATAGAGAACAATATAATATTAATTTAGTGCATTGGCTTGGACTTGTAATAGCTGATATTTTCATTGTGTTGTTCAAAGTATTTTGCTCCCTTCAAAGTGTTAACACTGTTTATAAAACACATCTGTTTCCTTGCATCATGTAATGAATGAACATAAACTCTGTTTATGAAGCACCACACATACTATAGGTTTTCAAATTTCTCAAAAGTCTGATGAGCATGAGACTCTCTAATCAGAGAAAAGCCAAGCTCTTCATGCACAAGCATTATTAGTATTAATACTTGAATACACTTGTAGCCATAAAAGAGGAAACCATTTCACAGTGGAAAAATTCATTAAGACCAGATCTTCCACTGCTTCCCAAAGTCCCAAGTAAACAGGTGATATGATAGATGGAGGAGCTGACTCAGAGGAAGCAACCTGGCTTACGAGCTCAGTTAGGAGCAGATGCAACTCTGACTATATAGCAGGGAGAGAGGAAGCTGCACAGTCACCAAGCTCACATCACCTCATAGGTATTAGGATAGATCTGTGCTTGCCTTGATCAGCTGTACTTGCAATTTTAGATTTCTTGCTACTGTTCTAGTCTCATCTGGCCTATTTCATTTTCTTCCTCTACACCTCACCCAACCTCTCTGCACATCCCCGCTACTCCTATGCCAGATAGACACAAAAGAAAGCAGCGCACTGCCTTTTTTCTCAGCCTGCAGAAGGGAAGGCAACCACAGTAGCTCCCAAGTAGTGGGGCATTTCAGAAAATGTTGGAAGTGCTATTTACAATTTGTCCCTATTCCCAACACTGATCAATGATAGTTTGAATGTATTTGCTGGTCTTGCCTCCAGATAATTCTCAAAGCATTGTGAATTCCATTTTAAAGTCAATCATATCACAAAAATAGCCTTCCAGAAACTGTCTCCTCAAGAGCTGGAAGCTGGGATTTTTCCATGACTAATAGATTCCATGTCTGTTTAATCTATTTTAATTACATTGATGCATCCATTTTTCCCCTTCCATTGTTAAGCATGCTGCTACCAGTGCTTAAATGAGTACTTCTGTCTTTGTTTGCCTCTAACTTGGGAATGTCAAGGGCAGGGACCCTTTACTTTCACTGTTTGCCCACAGGGTAAAATAGCTTCTGACCTCCACTGTCTTACCCAGCAAATAACCCAGAAGTCATTAAAAAAAGAAAGATTTTCAGCGTAAAATACACTTATTTCTTGGACACTACCATGGGCAGACGACTCCTCTTTAAATTTGTGGCAGTAGTATCAACTGATAAAGCGCTTATAAAAATTCCTCATACTGCATAAATTAGGAAACTAATTTATCTAAGCAAACATTCAGGGAAATATATGCATGCAGAGATTTTCTTTGTTTGTTTCGTAGGCAGTGATGTGGAAGATGCAGAAGGGCTTGCAGAATAGATACAAACCTGGTATCTATGGATCAGATATAATCCAGTCCTTACGAGTCAGAAAAGTTTCTTGCAAGTCATCCAAGTTTCCAACCAAAAACCAGGCTCTGTTTATTTAGGGAAGCCTGTGAGGGACCTACCAAAGCCCAATATATTTGTAGCACAATACATATATGAAATTCAAAGGGATATTTGCCCAGCAGCACCACTGGAAGAAAAGATATGAATTTACACACAACCAGATCTTAAGGTTATTGGTAAGTTGACAGGGAAATGGTATGGGTTGGCCACGTCCAAAGAATTTTCCACTTTCACAGCAGCGAGACAAAAGACCCTACCAAATGCAAGATTGTATGACAGAGAGGAGACAGGCAGGAATTGAGAAGGTGTTGAAGTGGTGTCTGCCAATATTTTGAACCATCTTTACAGTTGTTATCTATGCCAGCAAATAGAGAGGACATAGAATGAAAATTATCTCCATCTCCAGTGCAGTGAATGAGACTCATGTGCCACAGTGGGTGTGTGAATGTCCAGCTTGGCTGATCACAGCAGAGGGCTGACGTCTTCAACATACTACCAAAACCTGAAAGCCCCTGACAGTCCCCAGGCCATTGTACAGTCCTGCTCTCATCTCCAGGTCTCCCTCCATCATGCAGAGTAGAGCAGATGGCCATCCCAGCCAAGAACTGAAAGAGCAATTCCACCACTGACCAAGTCTGCTGTTCACTCACCCCAAGAAGCGCACAGCAGCTAGCCAGCTGTTCTCTTGCACTTGAGATGCAGAAACCAAAATGCTTACAGGATATTCAATAAATAGTTCAGCCTTTAGTAGGTCCCAGAAGAAAAAGACCTAATAAGAAAGAAAAACTTTTTTTTTTTCATTTTCCTAGGTCCTTCTTGAGTTTTTGTTACAAGACTTAATTCTCCCCAGAGAAGTTACCACTTCACTGTTGAAAAATGCTGATTTAGAGTAGGTGTCTCAGCTAACTCAGATAAACTCTACTACTGTGGATTAATAGCTCTCTCAGGTAATTTAAAAAACACACTGCTTTGGATTAAATTAAATAAGAATCTTATTTTAATAATAAGAGGGAATAGAAAAAATAAAGTTTGGCACACAAATGAAAAAGGCATAAGCTTAATGTATCCACCATAGGTGATGATATTAAAACACTGTTTAGCTTATAGTTTAAGAAAATAACATTCCTGTCATCAGATATTCTCCACTTACATTTTATTAATGTTATAAAATACTTGTTGACTAGCAGCTGATGAGACGTGAAAGGAAAGCCCCCTACAAAATATGCCACATAAAAAGAGTTCAACTTACACACTGTTATTTTTTCCTAGTTATTAAAACTAAAATTTCCATTTATAAGTGTCCCCAGAGCATGGGTTTCCAACATCAATTAATTGTTAATAAAAACAAGTAATTAAACTGCATTGCCAATAAATTGTGCAATGTTAATACAAGCATGGAAAATTACAGAAACAGTGAGAAATAATATAACAGAAGGCAAATGGGTAAAACTACACGTATGAAATTTGTGTCTTTTCTAATTTGTAGTGTGAGTTCATCAGACATCATAAACTAAGTCCTGGACTCAGGCCAAAATAAAATTCAGATAAGAGACCCTGGGATTTACAGGAAGATGTATTTTCCTGTCTCGGTTAATGTCAACGCATTGCCAGAAGTAGAAATACCGGACTGCTGGAAGCACCATATTTCAACTGTCATATAATGCATATGTAATGCTTATTTGTGTCATGAAAAATATCACACCACCATTCTAACTTATAACATACATTAGTCCTGCTATGTTTGTCAGAGTCTCTGCAGAGATAAACACATTTTGCCTAGCTAAAAGATCTCCCCATACTTCCACGGGCTAGAATCTTCTTATTTGTTAGAATTTAATTTGGATTTTTTTTAATTAAAATTATCTGTATACCAATTAAAAAAGCATATGTGCCCCTGAGAGATTAAAAGCAAGTGACCCTTAAAACATCCCATTATTTGTGATTCTTTAACCCAAACTAGAAACAAATATTCTTAACAGTGCTACATAATCAAAAATGTGTTTGATGTGTTTGGTGATCAGTAAATCCATGTTCTCATTCCCGCGGTGGTGGATATTACCGTGACAAAAGCAGAGTCAAGAGTCAATATCATTAAAAGTCAGGAGCTACGTTCTAGTTATGGCTTCCTGTGTTATCTGAGCCACTCTCATAAATTCTCCAGACCTCACCTTTCTGCTCTGTAATGTGGTGGTCATGTGGGAAGCTGAGATTTTTAATATGTGTTTGTGAGTCACTTGGTACCACAGAAGACTGTTTAGACCCCAACATATACATGCTAAAGGCTTGCAGTCAACAAAGAATTTAAGCTTGCAGTTAACTTTAAGCCTTCCAACATGAATTATCCTATGATCCTATGATCCTGTGCTGAAACCCCACTGAAGCTGGAGGGTAAGGCTTGTCAGCTGTCAATGAAAACCATTGGTATTTCACTGTATTCATTGCCTGTGAAAGTTTTAAATCACAAGTGACATAAATGAAAAAGCTGGATGAATGGGCAGATGCTGCTGACAGCTCTGCTGTGCTTATCACTGGAGATTGTCAAAAATTTAATTTCTGTGAAATGAAAGACATTTCAAAAGCTGTCAGTGAGATTCAGTTGTCAAGTTGGCTTTAGGATTTGCATCACAGCATCAGCCAGTTAAAGCAGGAATGGTGAGAGTTGAACACACCAGTGAAATTCCTGCACTGAACAAGGAGTTGAGAAATGCAAAGAAATGCATTTCTAGGCTTCATCTTCCTCAAGAGGCTACACATTTAACCTCACAACCTGCCTACGTGTTCTCAGAAATGTTTCCTGGTGTTAGGCAGCTTAAATCAGATCAGGCTTTACCTTAAAAAGGAGCTAATTCTCCACTTAGACAAAAGGGCATCTGAGATGCAGGAGAGTCCACTCCAAACCCTCCCACTGCTCCACTTGCGCAGATATTTCAGTGTTGAGTCTCTGCGTTACCACCGTAAACGAAGTCACCACCACGCTCCTTCTGGCCCAATTAATTCTTATGTAACATCAGAGAAGTAGAACGTCTTCACCATGGGAGTCTAAACGTTGTTTATCAATTCAGAGATACAGACTGTGTCTTAAAATATGGGATGTCCAGGACCAAAATCTGTCTTCCAAGCCAGAGAAAGGATTTGAATGCATATCAACAATATCACGGATGAGTGTGGTAGATGAGTTAGTGTAGCTCTATCTCGTGGACTACTGCTGCAGTGACAGCAGTAACAGAATCTTCAACTTGTATAGTGACATATATTCCAACATATAGTACATACTATTCATTATCTGAAATTTTCTTTTTGCTGAAATGAAAACACTTCTGGGATTTACAGTAACTGTCAAAGTGAAAAACAGCTTAAAAATATTGAAAAGGAATAATTTTTGTTCTTGCTTTATTTACTCTCCTGTAATGTTTTGTTGTTTTTTTTTTTTATTAGAACTGATCAACTACATCCAATTAAAGCCTAGGAAATTACTGAATTATACAATACTTTTTAGAACTCTTTTTTCTACATTACATTTTTTCCTGTGCATAATATGAATTAATATCACTGAAACCCTGAGTGCATAATTCTCTATGAGCACATTAGAGCCTATTGCCTCCAACACAGTCTTCCCAAATGTATTTGCAGGAGGCAGGTATCTCAAATTATAGCCTCTTACTATAGCCTCATATAGTATTTAAAATACGGTGAAGTTTTTGAAATAGAATAGAAAAGACACTCTATTCACCCACATATCACTCACAGGACTCAGACAACTGAACAGTTTTAGGCTAATATTTACTGGCACCTTGAGTCTTGTTGTTGAGCACCAACCAGTTTGGTACGTACTGTCCCGTGTGGAACAGGCACGTGGTTGCATGACCTCCATGTTCGGAGAGGGACTGCTTCTTCCCATTTCCATTGTGCCTGATGGATGATGTTCAAATTTTTGTGTTCTTTTCATAGGAAAATGCCTACTTTGTTTATACTGTGAAACTACCTTCAATATGGAAACTAGTAGTCCAGTCAAATTTGGAATTTAGAAATCGAAAAAAATACTTCATAAATTGAATACAGTATTGACAATGAGATTAATACTTGAAATCCTGAAACAATTTGATTTGGTTCCCTGTACTGTGAGTATATAATTTACAAAAACGGTTCTTAGAAGCTCTCATGGCTGTTTATGTGTTTAGTCTAATTCTCCTCATATTGACAATTAGTTTTTTCAAATAACAGCTAGTAACAAAAGAGTTAAAAACTTAATTTCTATTAAAAGATTGATACTATCCAGGTGTTCCGCTATCTTGGAAAAAGGCATTTGAGATATACCCTGTCTGCTGTAAATATCATTAGGAGACAGATTAGGCAGTGTTATACAAAACTTCAGTAAAACACAGGGATAATGAAAAAAACATTGTTCAAGTTCAGTGGAGTAAATTGCCAAAGACGTGACGTCCTGAGTGCCGGAGTGTCCATATCGTCAGCAGCAGGCTTGTAACGTTTCATGCAGAGACAAAGGCAATATTAGGTTCTTCTGTCACAGGCACACTAGAAACAGATTAACAGCTACTCTGATGCTATAAAAGATTTTCTGTTAGTCACATAAAAAGTATGTTTCACTTACTCCTTGAGGGTCCTTATAATATCTTGGTAATTTTATTCAAGTTACAGGACCAATGTGTTAACCTTGACTCGTTGCATGACATAATTCTGACGCAGAAAATAATAGCAATCAGAAGTCTCCAACAGAAGAGAACTGGTGTATACCCTCTAAAGATCTGGCCCTTTGGATCAAGCACCCTTGCATCCAGTTTCATTTATATACTATAACCACTGAGCTGTTTAAAAACAAAACAAAACAGAAAAAACTGCCCCTTTTGGTGAACTACTAAGAGAAAATATAACCTCAGGGTTAAAGGATGCAATCATTCACAGGTGGGATTGTGTGTGGAGGTGTCCATTTGCACAGGGGAATTTACTTAGAGCCACAAGAAGCCACTGCACAACAATTTGGGCGGGAGAGGGGGAGTTTTTAACAAAGCAGTAAAATAGCTGCGTCTGTTTGTAGTTATTGGACTGTTGTGCTTTTTGCTTAGTAGGTCAACACACTGTCGTCTTATTAATTTGTGTCTGGGCCTATCACGCAAAGGCTGTTGCTTCACAGACGGTTTCAATCAGAGCAGTCAAACCAGCGAAATAGGACATCCTGGGCAGAATTACTCTCTCAACCTCATTTTGAACTGTTGCTTTTTCAATCAATCTTGGCAGATTTCATTATAAGATATTTATTATAGCACGCACATTTCATGTGACATAACAGTTTTATGTAAGAAAAGTGTGTGTTCTAGAGTAAACCAGGATACAAAATAGTATTAGTCGAAGAAACAGCCTTAATCAAGTCACGCGTCATGAGACAAAAACAGCTGGTGTACTTCTACTACAGTCTTTTTCTTTTCTTATTGTATTCCTTGTAATGATATTGTATAACAAGTACAATACCTGCTCCTGACCTGTCAGAGGCTGAGCTGTGTGACAAGCTGACTTTTCACTTCCTTGGTCAAACTGGACAAAATAATTCAAAGTAAATCTGAAGCAGCTCAAAATAGAAAAGAAGTTTTCCTTTAGGTAAACTCCCTCTCTCAGAAAGAAACGAAAGAACTTTTATTCCGTGTTTTTAGCTTTAATATTTTACAAGCAAATTTCAAAACAAAGTGTCTTTCCAAAGAGAAACAGTAAAACAACTCATTTGGAAACCTTTGAAATGAAACATGTAGCTTTTACAGAAAAAAAAAAGTAAGATACTTTCAACCAAAATAATTCCCTAACTGTTGCATGAATTCTCAAGTAGTTCTGACTGAAACTGTATCTGTGTTTTTCAGTGAATGAAATATCCATCAAAACTTTTTCCCCAGGTCCATCTTTTAGTCGTCTGCTCTTTTCCTCTAGCTATTCCAGGCAGAGGATTCTTCTCATCTCAGCAACCCTTAATAGAGATTAATCCTCCCTAGATTTCAGCATTTTATATAACTGTTTGTTCAGCCAAAGTCAAACTTATTCCTTCAAAAACTTAAGACTTCCTTTCAACTAAATAAGAATTATTACTTGCAATATTTCAATATCATAAACCATCAGCTTTTAAATCCTTCATAAGGCAAATGTGTCCATGTATATGTCAGCCTGAAAAGGAAACAGGAACATCAAGATGGCTGAAGATAAACTAACTTGTTTCTAATTCTGTTTGTGCTTAAGTGTAATTTTCAGTTGCTAAGTAGGTTACTCAATATTGCATCTTAAAAACTCATAATGAGGACATATTGATGAGACACATTTTGACCTTGCTGTATGATTTTACAGCTCTCAAAATATGATCTTGATACAGTTCTGTTTGAAATCATAACATGCAGTTTCTATTGTAGTATCCATGCTGAGAACAAGTCACTAAGTGAGTGAATTATTCTTTGTAGCTATGGATCATGGAATATATTGAATGCATTTTGTTTATTTGTAAAGGAAGTAGTTATGCTATTGAAATATGAAGGGCAAAAAAGTTTAACTAACTATTTTCTCTTAAATACACGGATTTCGACTTTAATCACTAAAACTCACATTGTATTCCTATACATATGCAGTCCTGTGTTGTACCCTAGGCTATATATGTTGTAGGCATTGTTCCTCAGTGGCTGAGGAAGGACATGGGTGTGCACAGCTGTACTGTCAATAGAGGTAACAGGCTATTTAAGAAATTCCAAATCTGTCTGGTTTTCTTGTAGTTCATGTCAACAGGGAATCAAAAGATATCAGCACAACTGGAACAGAGGCTGGGTTACTGGTGCTGCCTTGCTCGCTAGCTACTGTGGATACTGTGGTTAAGTAATTGGCATCATCTCAGCTTTTAGCTACTGTGGTTACATTTAATGATGCCTTGGTTGCTAGCTACTGGGCAGCTTTGGTACTTTTTCAATTTACTGCAAAGAGTTACTGCTTCTGATGCACTTTTTCTTTGCTGACCTATTGGCAGGATCCTGCAGGATCCTCCAAATCTTGGAATTTCTTCTCGGCCAGATGCTTGTTACTGCAAAGTTTTCCTTCATTTGAAGTTTCAGGATTCAACCTGACATCAGTGCATCAGTGCATTGTTGATGGATGTAACTGGAATATATGTTTTATGAGGGCTGGATGGTATTTAGGAGTTTCAAAGGTACATACAGGAGTTAGATACCCTTTTTTAGTATTTCCTCAGGGAATGACCACTCTCTAATTCCTTGTGGCTTCTCTAAAGTCGGAGGACTTCTGGTTACAGCAGGAACAGAGCTTTCTGCTGTAACCTGTTTAACCCAAAACTTTCTGGATATTTAGCACTCTAGACTGGAGCTTTCACACAAATCCAAGAAGCTGTTTCTTCTTTTTTGAATGCTTTGCAGCAATGCTGCCAAATAGTCCACGGCCACATGAAGCACGGCCACGTGAAGCAAGGAACCAAGAGATGGCTTGAGAAAGCCACCTCTCCAGGACCTCAGTTATGACAGGGCATAATTCACTAGTTGCTAACTCAGAGTTATACTCAGACTATTTTTCCTTTGTAGGCACTTAGAGAAAAGACAACAAGGGTGGCCAGATCAGAGGCAATCACACATGAATGCTTTTCAAAAGCAGAATTGTCTGACAGAGTGATGGTCACACAATTACATAGTTTCCCCACTTACTAGATATTTTCCCTATTTAGTCTTTGATTTTATGTTAGAAACTTATACCTTATAAAAGAGACTGCATCTGTGCTTCATTAGACTGTAAATTCAGGGGAAGGGGGAGGGGAAGAGAAAAATCTGAAGTGTTTCTCCAAACTTCTCTGGATTCTTTCAGTGGGACTGGCAAATGCAGAAGGAGAAAGACAGAAATGAAAGATTAACAAAGAACATCTCAAAGAAGGGATAAATGAACACATGAAGTATAAGGTCTACTACAAAACACTGCTACAGTCCAACATTACTCCTAAATTTTTGCTTTAGAAAGCATGTGTTTCATTTAAAAACAAAGAAGTGTTTTATTAAATGTATAAATGAGGTTTAAAAACACATAAAAAAGAATAAAGACAAAAGATGAGATGACTGTTAATTAATAATCTAATTGTTCCTCTTACATCAGGACCATCTCATTCCCTAAGTATGCTCTTCTTCCTAGTTCAGTCCTCAATCATGAAACTCCCTTTCAGAGACACACCATTTACCCCCTCAATTTCTGTCACATATCTTCCTACTCATCTGACTTTACATTCTGAATACTGCTTCATGCCACATGCCCTTGCTTTTCCTCCACCAGGATCCATATTTGCCAAATGGCCTCTTTTTCCCTCCCAGTTATTTCTTGGCCCACTTTTCTCAGTGGCTACAGTGCCAGCTAGCACAGCTTCTGTGTCCTCTTGCTCATTATACACTTACTTTTTTCCATGTTCCTCTTGTGCTACTCATTTTTTAAATTTAATATGGGGTTTATGGAGTCACTAACACCACATGTCTTAGCACTTTCTTCATATTTTCTGCTTAGAACAAGAATCATAGTTTGTTTTTACAAAATGTAACCATGATTAGTATTTTTAAAATTGACCAGTGGCCTCCTTTTAATAATCTTTTCCAAATGCCCATGTCACTTACAGTCCAGTTCTAAAATAAGGAACATAACACTTTGGGAAAAAAAAAAAAAGCTGATGTCAGCTCTAAAATAAAAAGTCAGGTTTTATTTACAATTTTAGATAAATTCACAGGACAAGTATATTTGTAACTTCATCCAGTTATTTGAGAAATTTACTGTAATAAGCAAGTACTGTCTGTCCTCTGTATATATTAGCATAAATGCTTCTTATGAAGCTCACCACTTCAGCCATGAAGTCCACCAGACATTATTTTTAATAAAGAGCCTTAGCTCTCTCCATGAATTAACAATTTTCTTTTGTCAAAGGACATAATCCAGCCAGAGGTCTACCATCCATCCTGGATATCTGCTCACCCAAATGCAGCACTCTGGGAATACAGGCCACAGAGAAAGGGTCTAATTCAAAACATGCTCACCAGCTACAGTCTTTAAGATGCTTTGTGTCACTCCCTGGAATTTCGGTTCTAGTAAGGTAAATGTCTGAAGCTGATTTCTCCTCCTCAACCCAAAGAAAAATGAAGAGAAGCAGAAGAGAGAGATGTACAAACACGCAAAGCTGGAGTAATGTTAATGCACTGTCAGACACCAGCCTGGACTTCTCTGATGCAAGAAGAGTTTTCTAGGTTATTGCAAAAGCATGGGCAGATCTCAATGCTCCGGGATATAAAGGCCTAAAAAAGAATAAGCAAGTACCTAAATATGAAGACAGCCACATGTGCCAGTGTCTTCTTTTAAAAATACCCTTTTGGCTCTTTAATCACTTAATGGCATTGCACCCGTGTGCTCTTGCACACAACTAACTGTGAAGGCCACTCTGAGCTCTAGTGAGGGAACTGGCTAGTGAAAAGCTGGTTCAGCTATCCCAGCAGTGAACTGTAGTAATGTGCAGCCAAGACATCCCTCTCCAGAAGCAGGAGTAAATCCGGTGAAGTCCATGGAGTTACTGAGACACTAAAGGCAGCTCTGCAGGTGGCTATTAAATTCTACTGCCTGACACCACCTTGACAAAGCCTAAACTTGGGCCCAGGCTTCAACTAAGAGAAGTACAAAAATGCAGAAGGAAAGAGCTTTCTTAGCACACTCTGTTTCTTATGCTCCTTTTAAACATGAACTACTGGTCATTATTGGAGATGAGGCTTCACTAGTTTGCTTTTTGTTCTGAGCCACTGCAACAGTTCTTATGCTATGGAGCGTAACCAAGAAGAAAAATCTGGTCCAGTGAGTCCACAGCTTTTAGCCTTCTGACTTTAAACAGGAGTACAGAACAACGATATTGTTTTCATTAACTCCAGCAATAAGCTGGCCTTCTGGGTCCAATCTAAAGTTGCTATGAAAAGAATTAATTATTTTACCAAGCTCTCAGTTTTGAGGAATGAAGATTACGTAGTTCTAGCCTGGCCTCCTTAATTAATTTAATACAGGAATGTTACTTGCCCACAGTCTGTCTCCTATTGTCCAGTAATGCTACACAAACTAAAAAGTAATCAGCATAAATAAAAGCTTATGTTTATTATCTAATTACCAAGAAAAAATGAAGTTTGGACTTTTTCCCATGTTAAGCTACATTGGCACCCAAAAGTTAATCTAGATATTTATTTAGGCTAGTGAATCGTTTGGTACTTCCCTTCGCTGGTGCCAGAAGGTAGAGGATGGGAGGGCACTGTGCCTCCAATCTGCAGGCCCTGCCGGGTAGATTCCTCCAGGTGGACAGGACTCCCAGGGAGCTCCTGCTGCTGCTCCAGGGAAAACCTCCTAGCGTGACACCAGGGCACTGGCACGACTTGGTCAGCAGGGACACGGCCACTCTTCCACACTGCCAGACAGCAGCCCCCGCAGGCAAATGGATAGGCATGCCCAGCATGATTGTGCCCAAACCACCAAGCTGCTTAAATGCACGCCGGCCTCTCTGCCTGCACTGAGGCATACATCTAATTCCTGCTGAGCCGGTGGATCTTTCCCACCCTCAGCAGGATTAAGACAAGGACCCTTAGTCCAGTAGCAGCCCCTGAGACTTCAGCCTTTCCTTTTGCTAAGGAGAGGCAGGTTTAAACTCAGTCATAAAGCTGATCACTGTGAATTTGGTCTGATCCTGCACCTAGGAAACACCTCTTGCCTGCTGCATGGGTGTTTGCATGGGGGTCTCAGCCACGATCTGCTCAAGAGCTGCTTGGAGGGACGCTCCCAGCACAGCTGACCCACCCACTGGGCAGAAACCACAGCATGGCCTGAGAAAACATTCTTTCCCCCAAACAAGGTTATCGGGAAAACACGGACATTTCTGGGCAGTTTATTTTCTTGATTTGCAGATTGCTCAATAAGAAAACATTTCTGATCCTACACAATCCACATTCAAAAAAAAATTGAGGGGGGAAAAGAAGTATGGAAATAATGGCATAAAAACTTCTATGCTACTAAGCCTTCAAAACAAATTTAAAACACATGTATTTTTTTCTACAAATTGGACCATATTCAAGTCATTGCTTAATTTGTGCCAAACCAGAAAAAAATATGCCAAATACAGAGCTTTGATGAATGTGCAGGTGATGTCATTTCAAAAAGTCCAGGGACATTTAAGGGGGGAAAACAATTTATGATTTCACCTCTGAATGAGAACAGTCTGCTGTTTATTCAGACTCAATGCTTGAAAACAATACTAATCTGGCCTACAGAAAATGAGATAATTTTATTTATTTCAACAAAAGAACTGTTTATACCTAAACAAAGCTGTACCAATTTTTCCTTTCATGTTGACTGTGAAATATGAAAATATCCCGGTAGTAACCCTCCAAAATGATCCTTCTTGAGCCATTGCAAGATTCTGCTTTTTGCTGGCTTTGTAGATTGCACTTCCATACATGATCTCCATATTTACAGTAATGTTCCCATGTATATGTAGAGAGCAGAACGTTAAAATGGAGATAGGATCAGCAGATCTTAGAGCAGAGTTTTGTCCTCAGGAAAATGAAAAAGATGTGAACAAGACAAGAAGTTGCCTGTCTTTCTGTTGCCTCAGTGATCATCAGTTTCAATTTTCCTCTTTTTTGGTCAGCATATGGTGGAGCATGTGAAAACTAACCCTGTCCTCCTCTGTATTCCTAAATGGCCATAGCTTATATGAACAGTGACTTGATGGACGTGGACTCTGCCACTCTTTTCCCTGCAGAGTAGGCAGAACATAGTGTGGGTATTAGGAAGTATTGCCCAGCCACACTGTGCCTAACTTCTAGGCTTGCCACCTTTCAGATGAACAGGAGGAGGGTAGTTTGCTCTGCCATGTTCTTCTGAGGTGTTCCCCTTCATTAGCCACCATCTAGTTTTGCATCACTGAAAGGGAAGCCTAAAGCTATGAGGTAGTTGGTGTCATTTAATGAAAATAGCATAGCCAGAAATTAACTCCTGATCATTTCTTCAAACTTGAGCAGTGTTACCTGCCCACATATCCAAGCACAATGACCACAGTCATCTATCTTTCCTCTCACTGAACTCATGTAGCTCTAGATATAATGATCTATATCTTTTCATATTTAGTACCTAAACAGGCTCCCTCTGTTTCACCATGTGATGTTGGAGCTTGTCCTTCTTCCACCGTTCCTAGTATGCCTCCACTCCTGTCCCCACAGCAGCTCCACCTTTGCGGACTATTTGATGATTTCCCACACACATACTTTCAAGGCAACCCTGACTGCTGCTTCCAAGTCTCTTCTTGGTAGCGTATGGTACCTTGGGGAGCATGCAATATACGTTGCACTTATTTTATCTTCTTAGCTACTTCTGTTTATACAAAATTACATTCAAGTATATCCCCCGTGGGTTTCTCTGTACCAGGAATGCATATGTTTACTTCTTTCTGCCCATGTTGTCACATTTGGCTCTACGCCAGTTATCTGAGAACCATAACACCAGGAAGACATCCCAGGTCAGCAAATCTTGGCCTCTGAGACTACTGTCAACATATTTATATCTTTACATTCTTTAATGTGATTATGTAAGAGGATAAGGAAGAAAAACCTAAGAATACCCATGCTCCAGACCTAGCTGAGACAATATTGGTAACCTCAAAGTGCTGGAATTTAACAGTTTTGAGTGGGCTCAGGAACATACAAGATACTTGAGAAAGCAGATACCAAGAGAGCACTTTAAGAATACTCTCCCACCAGCTTTCCTAGGATAATTTCTTTAAACAGCAAAGAGGAATCCTAGATAACAGGACTGAAAGAGAGGTCATTTAGCCTATTGCTATAGGAGCATCAGCTATACCTAAACTGTACTTAAACCAGGAAGGATGTGGAGGATTCTGTAAGCTCATAGTAAACATTAAATCTGATATATTTCTGTCTGAGGCTTTCACCCAAGAGCTCACCTGTTAATAGGCCCAAAGTGTGTATATCTGAGTTTTAAGAGCCAAGAGTTTTTTTGGTCTAACACTGATTGAATACAGTGATCTCCTGCATCTGTTAGTTTACATGGCAGTTCACCCAGGCATTCTCTGACAAAAGGTCTAAAGAAAGTTAATTTTTGCTCCTCATTTTGAGGGGAAGGAGGAGAATGAAGAGGTTGGTGATGGGGAGCTGGAAGGAGATTTAGTTTTGTACCACAAGGGAGCTGATGACCAGCTGATTACCTCTGTTTGCGATTGTACATCTAGCAGTTTAGAAGAAATCTAATTTTCATAGCACCCAGCACCAGAGCAGCTGGAATCCTGTTTACAAAGTTAACCACCCTAAAAGGTGACATCAGGGAGCTGTTCCTGCCTGAAGAAACACTTGCTACCATCTTGTCATTTTGTCAGACAAAATGACTAAGCAAAACAAATCAAGAAAATAACCAGCCTTAAACAAGCCTAGCATTGCACCCCAGACACTACCTCCAGTGGACTGTCAAGAAGAAAAACATATACAAGCAGAGCCACTTGGCTGAGAGATTTGTGCAGCCAGGCTTGAATCTTCAGCCCTGCAAAATCTGCTCTGCCTGTGTGGTGGGGTGGAGTAGCAGAGAGGGACCTTCAGAAAACCAGGTTGAAGAGACTAGTTCAGAGTGTAAAAATAGACCAAATGCCGCTGTAAGTTTTAGCTAAAATGTAAGACTAGTGTTACAGCAACTCAACTCACTTGTGAACGAGACAGACTTTGCATCACATATACCTCCCGAGAGACTGGAGCTGCTAGCAGAACAGAGCACAGTAGTTAAAAGGCTAAGATGGCTACTGTGAAGTTGCCATTAAAAAGCCATAGTTTAGTACGCAAGGAGACACAGAAAATAAAAGGCTGCAGTGCTGTCCAGGAGGCGTTGTTTCTCCTGTAGGATACAAAAAAAAATCTAAAGACTTTAGCCAATTTTCCATTATTAATTACTGTCAATTATTCAATTTTAAAACGTGTGAATTGTTGATGCCATGTCTTTTGCTTATTAAGTAATGGCCATGCTTGGAGTCTTGAAGTTATACTGTGCAGAATTCAGTTGGCTTGGTTGTGTGATTTACATGATTTTACCATCATCATTCCTTTGATTGCATGATCCTCAAACACATGAAGAGTTTGAAAAATGGGTTTGTGTATGCTTCCTATATGACTGCATGGGTAAATCCACGACATGATGATGGATTCCTTCTCCAAGGATACTTCTGCAAATAAAGTTTTACTTATAAAATGCTTGCAATAAAGAGAGAAAAGGGAATGAGTCAGAATGAAGTTTGCACCTTTGAGTCAAATAAATAATTATAAGCAACTTTCACCCAGCTCTGTCCAGCCACATCCCCATTTCAGAGAAGGGCTTCCATGCTCTCTCAGTGCCAACGAGTCCTTTCTGCAGCTCTCCAGGTGCTTCTCCTGTTTATTTCACATATCTCCTTCAGATCAAATAAAGCCTGCTCAGTTTTATCCTTTTGGCCACTCCCACTCCCTAGCACTTCTTTATATCCTAGATGGTGCGTTTTCATGATGGAAGTTTCTCCTGTTCTCCTCAGAAGAATCTCTAGATTTTCAACATAGTAATTAACTTCTGCATGAAAACCAGTCTTGTTAAAACTGTCACAATGCAACTTTAGTGAAAAGTGATAGAAATCAAACGTAAACATATGAATAAATAAAACTTTTCCAGATAACTTGATCAAAAATCACTACATAAGGCTTCTCTCAAAACAGGAGGACAAACTGTCCTTTAAAAGGTCAGGGTATTTGAATTTAAATGATGCAGAAGTTTGGGGTAACATCTGAGCTCTGCTGTCCTAGTGTAGCTACAAAGAGCTGCTGTAGAATGTGGTTAAATGTAAAGATGAGCTGACAAAGACACAAAAGCCTGGTACCTACAGTGGTAGCTGTTGTGGAGGAAAGATAAAGGGAACCCCTACCTCTGTGCAACTGCTATGTTGCAACACTCATCAGCCTGTGAAGCCAATCAGTCTGTAGCCAAGAAAAAATACTTTCCTGATTTGTTACTTTTGTTGTGTTTGTCTTTCCTACCTCATTTAAAATTCTTGCTTTTAGAAACAGACTTGTAAATATTTACAAAACAAATCGTACTAAACAGCAAAGGAGATTAGAGAAATGCTTTTGTACTAAAACAATGTGTTTCATGTAGCCTGATTGTATAATTCAATTTTATATTAGAGGGGAGACATGTAAATACAAACGGTGAAATGTAACCCAGTTCTGCAAGGTCATATTTCAAACAATACCGATGAAATCCAAATGACGTTCTAGTTGCCATGTTTACTGTGGTGAAACTAAATTTCATAAATATATTAGCACCTGGAGATATTTGGTGATTTCTGAACAACAATGTTAAAACCTTCATAAATCAAAATGTTTGAGTGTGGACAAAAAGTATACATTTGGCTTTTGAGGGCTTTTGCTACTGAGATTTATTTTGTTTCATCATTCATAACACCTACTTCTTTTCATGTAAACACATGTAAAACTTGTGTTAACTATTAAGAAAAAACAGTGCTCCTTTTTGTTTCTTAATGGTTTATCAATACTGCAGTAATAACGAAAACCATGAGAAACAAGGCTGCACCACATTTGTAGGTAATTAGGCTGTGGTTTATTTCTGTATAAACCGCATTTGCAATTTATTGAAATGCAATGTGATTTATAAACAAAAATTACTCACATTGTATGCCATCATAAAAAGACTGTCTGTTGTAACACCAAAACAAAGGCATGCAGACCACTTTGCTCATTAAAAAAGCATTGACATTGAAAGTATATCATTTCTAGAGAGAGCTGAAAGATAAGTAGAAAACAGGAAGAGTTTCTCCTGTGCAAAGCACTCAGTACAGCTAAAGAGATTAAATATTTTATGTAAAAAAGATGCAATGTTCCTTGTGGTAAATCACATCAGATGTTATCACAGATAAATCATTTTCAGGAGGACAATAAAAGGACAGAGGAGTCTAATGAAATTGTAGTTTGTAGAACAACCAGCTTAGTGTAACAGGAAGTCTAAACGGTTCCCTGCCCATGGAAACAGCAAAAAAAGGAGGATGGGCACAGGTCACCTGCCATGCAGAGGACGTCCAGCAGCCGCCTGACAAAGATATGAACAAAGACAAGCTGCACAGGAGATGAGGGATGAAATCTCTTGAGTCTGGTAGAGCAACCACTCCAGACTGCAGATCCTAACCTTTTCCAGAAATCCAGTCTACTTACTTCTTTGTTGGTACTTCTCAGAGAAAAACGATCCCTGTCTCACCTCACTCATCCTAAAAATTATTTATTTCCTAGAGTTATGCAGCTATTGGTTGAGCTATTTCAAATCAAGTAAGATCATGAAGGTTAATAGAATAGATTCAGATTGACTTGGAAGATTCCAAGTCTGTGATACTGATGTACAGCTGAGGTACAATACTACCCTGACACTGTTGTTGCTGTTGTTGCTGTTGTTGTTGTTATTGTTATAGACCCAGATGAAATGATACTTCATCACCATTCACAAGGCCATGCTCGGATCCGATGCCATTAGCAGCTGGCTAACAAGACTGTTGTGATCATGTAAGCAAAACTCAAACTGAAATAAAAATTAAATTGCAACTAAATCTAATGCCAAGGAAGGCAGTCCCAACAGAAAGTGTGAATGAACTGGACACAGGAGAAGTAGTGACAACTCAAGAACAGACTGAGACTTCCTTTCCTGCCCTGAGGCCTTCTTGGCTGAATGGGAGCAATACATTTGGGTCCTGCCAGTACCTTCTGACAGGCTTTTACTAAAAAAGACTTGCTTGTCTGATGCCAACTTCTACGTACAAGTTTAGGCACCTAAACAAGTGCTAAAATCCCCCTTCTCAGGTGTTTTTAGCACAAATCCAAGATACTTGGTTCAGACCACAGTTTTCTCAGAATTCAACAGGGGTGAAGGGTGCTCCTTGTTGGAGAAGTGTGTGGTTCAGCCCCTAAAGAAGTGACAAACTTTCTGGAAGAATCTAGCTGTCATGCAGACTGAGAGGGAAATTGTGGTAACAAGGCTCCAGACTTAGTCATGTCCTCATGATATGAGTCTACATCTTTTTCCTCAGCTGCAACATGGGAGTAGTCACATATTTATTGTATTTCATCGGACTCTTGTGAGGCAATTAGTTTAGGTCACTTTTCAGAACACTCAGTATTTATTAATACTGCTCCCACCAGCAGGTATTAATTACAATTTTATTTTGTAAATAATTTGTAGAGTTGTCTTTCAGCTGCACTTGACGTTTTCCAAAGAAAGGAGCTCGTTAGTAGCTTCAGAAATGTCTCACTAAGCCTCCAGTTATTTGTGCCTGTCAGCTTCTCCAAGTTGGAAATGGAAGAGTTGCATTAAACATCTCTATTAACCTTCCAACATGTGACTCAAAGCAATTCCTCTGTCTTTGATTAGTTAGAAGTACATCTGCAAAGTTAAGTTTACAATACACCACATAATCTGAAATGCAGATCTTATTCTGTCATCTGGACCATACGTGTTAGTGTCAACAACAGCAATAAACAATACAAGACCAGGCTCACATAAACATTTCAGAAATCATAAGCTTAATCATTGTTCAGAAGTTGGACCAAGCTGTGACTAACCTCTTCAGCGCTATAAACCCTTGGCTTACTGACTTTGAAATATATCCGGAAGAAAGTGTATCCAAAACCTGAACCTAGAGATGAAGGGGAATTCATGTGGCATAACGATGATGCGAACAGCAATAAACAACTTTAAAAGTTGGTCAACTATGAAACTGAAGTTGTGTTGAATTGCAAGCCTTGCTGAATGCCAGTCTCCACTAGCACTGTGAACACTATTGCTCTTACAGGATAAGATCATTTCTTAATTCATTTTATTAGCTACTTCTTTTCCAGTTCATTGAAGTCTGCTGGACTTTCTATGCTGCTGTCCCTCTAATCTTTGGCTTTCCAAAAGGATTCTGGCAACAGCATCAGTGGGTAAAATTGACTAAGAGGGGAAACAAAAACTTGGGGAACTTGGGGAACTTGGGGAAACAAAAAACTGTAGCAATGATCCATGGAAAACATTTGCAGAAAGCAGAGCCTAGAAAATGCCTGTAAAGCTGGTCTGTACACACAAATGTGAGGTTTTCACACACAGGTGCCAGTGTGACTCATGACAGTATAAGTCAGAGCCCATGCACTTCCAGCTCCTGCGGCCAGGTGGATTCTCAGTGCCTTCCTACTTGTGCCACCTCCCTCCATTCTATGATTTCCAAGCATGAAAACCTGAATGCATTGAAAAGGAAAGAACCACAGCATGTTCTCTCATCTGATGGCAGTCTAGACATGTCCTTTGATCATTCTTAGGCTTTTGGTAAAATACAGGAAGTAAGAGGATGTGTCAGTGTTTCAGATAATAAACTGAACTAATGAAAATTGTTTTCTCCTTATTTCAGTACACAGACATTAGGTCAGAGATGACTAAATTCTAATATTTCAGGTCCAGCCTGTATGAGAGTGAAAAGGTTCTTACATGGTATCTTAGACAAAGCCCATGCCAAGCGGGTATTTCTGTAGGCTCATTTCTGTCAGAAGTGTGACAGTCAGCAAAGATCTATACCCTATTAGCACCATATATAACACTGCATGTACTTGAAACAATCATCTACCAGAGTTAGCTGTCAGTATTCAGAAAGGCAGGGAGGAAAAAACTCTTATGAAAGAGAGAATGAAAAATTATCTTTTTAGACTGCTGGATATTAGTAAGCATCCCCATTTCCTCCTCTGGGAGTGAAATAAAGGTCATTGACTTAGTGAAACTGGGAATTATTGCTGGTAGAGAAAATTCTGCCTGGTTTTCCTTAAGACAGTAGCAAATATGAGATATTTAAAATAACTCCCAGAAGAATGTCTGTTTGTAATCTATGGTCTGAGTCCTAAAAAGGCTGTGTTAGTGTAAGGAGAGAAAGGTAGCCCACAATTATTTTGTTATCTGATCCCTGAACCAGTGAGGGTCAAAATGCCCTCCAAAATCCCTTAGGCTGATATTTTGCACCAGTATCCAGGCATTGGTAGATGAGCACAGTTTCCCCAGGTAATTTGTTAATGCATGTCTCTCACTGCTTTAAGAGACATTAAATAGACAAGCCAAAAAACAAGAGCTAAATTAGCTGTCATGTATTGACTTAGATTTCAGTAGTCATGGTTTGATAGCCTAACAGAAAGTCATTGTGCATGGGTGCTATATTTAAGACATTCCTTCCACAGTCTGTTCTGTCTGGTACTCTTGTTATGTCCCTGTCTAAAACTTCAGTTAGACTCACGTTATCAAAAATTTGTTATTTTAAGGAGCTAAGTAGCAATCTATATAAACTGGAAGAAGCTACAAAGTGCTTTGAGCAGCTGGAGCAAGAAAAGAACGTTTCAGGGCCTCATTCAGCCCAACATAATGATACAACATAACTGAAGCTGAACTCCTAGGTACTTCTAGTTATAAGGCTACTGCTTAAAACAGGAAAGACACTGAGAATACTGGAAGTTTATTAAAATAATTGATACTGCATGGCCAGGTATCAAACTGATGATTGTGTGTGTTTGCTGCAAAAGGAAAAAAGTGACTATTGTCTGTTCTGCCACCTTCTCATGCAGAGTCCAGAGCAACTCCTGTTTTGTGGATTTCTGAAACATCTGCTACTTAACATTGTTAGTACAGAAGTTTCCAAGAGCAAAAGAGTTCTCGAGACATTTTAACACCTTCTAAGACAAGAAGCCCAAGGAAGCAGGAAGGCTCAAATGCAGTAGAGTGCCTTTGACCACATCTGCTGCAAAGCACAGCCATGACAGGGAAAGATACCAAGAAAAAAAAACAAACAAAAAAACATTGCATTTGACTTTGTTGACTGCCTTTCCTATAAGATGTGAGAGAGAGTACTTAAAAATACACATATCACTTTTTTTTTCCTGATTAAAAAGCAGAGGTTTCAATTGATCTTCAATAGTTGCATCAAATTAACTCAACCAAGACATTTTCTTGGGTATCTACATCCAGGATTAAGTGTCCTTTTCTTTCCTCACCAAAAATCACAAGGCTCCAGAGTCTGGATGACTGGGAGCATCAGATGGTTATGATAAAGGTAAGAAATTAAAATAATTTCTCCAAAACTGCTGTCTATTTTGAGATTAAAGCCAAAAATCACCAACCTGTAAGTCAACCGTAAAAAGCAATCATCACTAATCAACACAGAATCGTTGTCCACATGTTTTCTGAAGCAAGATGGCTCATCACAACTATTTTATCATGAGACTGTAATAAAAAATGATAGCTGGCATATATCTATGACAGACAACAGAGATTACAGAGACTGATTGCTCCAAACAATACATGTTAGTGGAACAGTTTGCTAATTCTTCCAAGGTAGGCTGATTTATGAACTTTTGATCCAATTTAAAATCTGGGGGGATTATTTTCTGGCCTTTTTTATGGAAAAGATGTGATATCATAACAAAGCAGAATTTTAAGGTGTATGTATACACTATCTAACTAGAGAAAAGATGTAAGTTAAGGCAACAGTTAGTTCGCATTACTGAGTTATCCACATTTGTATAGTATCACTTCAAAAATGTCGTGTCAAAAAAGTACCAGTGATAAATAATACCATTTCCAGGACAGCAATATGTATGGTTGATGATGGAGTGTGGTTTGAACACAGTGATTCAGGATCATGAACAAAGAAAATCTGAACTAAATTTCCATATCATTAGCACATGAAGGTTTAAATAAGCAGAAGGTTGTGTTTTTATGGAATACACCTGAAATCATAAGACTAACATGAGAAAATAAAAAGATAATATAGAAATAATACTGTCTCAAATTTTAAAGGGAATTTCAGAAAAGTTTAAGACCTTAAAAATTTCTAGAAATAAATGGTTCATTTAAAATAATTTCTATTAGATTTGCATAGGTTATAAAGTATTTTAGTTTTCCTATGAACACTATGAGTTCTGTAAAAATGATGTGACTCATGCTGATAGCACAGAAGGTTTTAATATTAATTTCAATGTGCTTTATTTTCTAATCACCAGGGTTCAGCACTGAACGGAATTAAAACTGCAATACAGAATTATTGTTCATTGACCTATTTAAATCTTAAGCAGTTCTGATGTCTCCACATCTGATTACAGACTTGTCTTAATAATCTATTCTCACTTACAACTACCCATCCCCAGATTGTCTATGTGCTGCAGGCTCTATGTAACTTCTTTGGCCAAATATTTTCTTGAAGAAAGTTTACAATTTTGACAAGCCCTTGAAAATATTTATGCATGAAAGCTACTGCTCATTCTCTGAAAATCATCCATTGTTGTCAGGTCCCCAAATAAATAACCAAATCCTTACTAACCTTTAGAGGCAAAAAAAAATTTATTTCAAATCAAAGCAACTGACTAAGGCCACACAGGTCTGGTATGAAAGTCTATCACGCATGTTTGTTGTTGCCTATTCTGTCATCAAAGATCTATCCCTTATAACCCAGTAGCTGATGTGGGGAAGGGGATTTCAAACCATGCGAGATGTATCTGCAACAGCTCATAAGGCTAGGTCATTTCCAAACACTCTGATTATGTAAAAAAATTTCATTTGCAATGTTATGTCATCTACTGTAGTTTGACTCGCTTGTTACATATTTTTCTTGCCCAGTCCTGGACACAGAAGAAAAGCAGATGGCTGCAAATGTAGTCTATCACCACAACTACTTTTTTCACGAAAAACATTTAGAACTTGCTCATGACTGCTTCTGCATAAAATACTAAAAATATCTTGTTGGGCTTAACATGCCTTTCACTGAGAATATTCACAAAAGTGATGGTGTGAATTAATTTTATTAATATTCAGAAAAGGTAATAGGTGCTAAATACCAAAGTACTAAAAAACACACTAAATTTCTGTCAAATTTACTCAAAGTAACACAAGTTATTTTTTCTCAGTCCCCAGTGTTCAACAGCTAGGATAGCATTTTCAATTGGCTCATCTGTTTAAATGCATAGACAATTTAAATCATGATCTGATATTAAAAAATCAGAGTAGAACCAAGGGTCTGCCCATAAACAGAACTCCCATTAGTTTCCAATCGCTTTCATCGTCTGCTATATGGCGAAGTGGAGTCGAAAACTCAGCGTGACTGGCAGGCTAACAAGTATGGGCTTTAGCAAAGCAAGGTCAGGATACGGAAGTCTGTCAACAGAGGACCTGCCACAGAGATCTTTTTGCTAATGAAGCTTTTCTTTCATACTGACCCAATATCATCCTGAACCTTTCCTTTAATTTTACATGAGGTAGAGGGTGAAATGCAATTGCCAAAGTAGAGGTGGTTAACTATATTTCAACAAAATATTTTGTCTTTCAGAAAACTGAGCCTTCAAAACCAGGTTATCACACTCATCTGGAAAAAAATGTAGGGAAAAAATAAGAAATGTTGAAAAATCTTCTGATATTTTCTTAAAAAAAATATGGTTTCTCTGTTCAAAATACAGAATAGTTTCTCTGTTCTGATAACTGTAAGCAGAAAAGTCATAGAATCATATGCAGGTTGGAAAGAACGTCAGGAGATCCCCAGTGCAACAACCTGCTCAAAGCAGCATCACTGAGGAGGCATGGTCTTGAAAAGCTCCAAGGATGCAAGACCACACAGCCTCTCCGGACAGCTTGCTCCACTCTGGACTGTCCCCATGCAGAAAATGTTTTCCCTTTATATCCAGTCTGAACTTCTCTTGTTTCAACTTGTGCCTGTTGTCTCCTGTCCTGCCGCTACACACTGCTGCAGAGATCCTGAGAGATCCTGGCCTTGCCTTCTCAATAACCTGCCTATAAGTAGGGGAAGGCTGGTCGGAGCCTTCTGCAAGCTGAAGCAGCCCTATCTCTCAGGCTTCATTCACAGGGCAGGTGCTCCAGCCTCTGAGAATCCTCGTGGCCCTCCACTGGGCTCACTCCAATTTGACAATGTCTACCTTGGATTGGGGAGACCAAACCAGAGGATGCAGTGTCTAGGTGTGGTCCAAGACATGCCAAGTTGAGAGGAATAATCACTTCCCTCCATCTCCTGGCTGTGCCCTTGCTCATACAGCACTGGATGGTGCTGGGCTTCACTGCTGCCAGCCCCAGAGGTGGCCCACTCCTGTGCAGCTTACTGTCTCTCCCAAAGCCCAAGGAACTTATTCACAGAGCTGCTGCCCAGGCAGCCAGTACTCAGCCTGGACTGTTGCAACGGGTAGGGGCTCTGCCTTCCCAGGTATGACTGGCAATGCATGACTTTGTATTTTGCTCCTGATACGCCTATGTTTTTTTCCTGAGTATAAGAAAAAAAGCTTGGATGATACTGTCCTTAAAGACCCACAAGATTTCTTTATCTCCTTTGCCCTTCAGAGCTGTCTCATGAGATCCCACCTACCAGTCTTCTGAATGAGATGAAGTCTGCTAATCATTTTCCTCACTTCCGTCAGGTTCTTGACCTCTGCTAGTTCATGGCTGCTATATCCAAAGCTGACACTGATTATCATGCTCCCAACCACATCTTCTCTGTTATTGAATAGGAGATCCAACTGTGCCTCACCCTTGGTTGGCCAATCCATTATCAAGAAGTCACCCTTGGCACCCTCCAGAAGTCTTCTCATCTGGTTGCGTCTTTCCATGTTGCCCTTTCAGCAGATGTTAGGGAAGTTAAAGTTCTCCCCAGTAAACAAGATTTGTGATATAGAGACTTCCTCCAGTTGTTCAGAGAATATTTGTCAACCCTGGTTGGGTGGAAAGATAAAATGCAACAAAATGCTCTAAAGTTACAGAAATGTTTTAATTGACAACAGTAAATTTTTCTGACTGGCTTTGTATGCTTTTTAGATTCCACCCTTTCGTCTGAATTCAGATCAACAAATTTATTTTAAAATCTTGAGTTATGTCCTAGGACAAAAAATACAACTAAGCAAACAAAAGCCCAACAGCCAATCTCCTTTGTTTTCTCAACACATCTTGAAGAGCAGACTCCAGAGCAGTTCCCTGATGAGAACTGCAATAAGCCATGGAAAGAGCCAGAGAAGAAAGTCTGTAAAAATGGAGTTGTGTCCTGACAGTGGCCTCATTTTTTTCTCATATGGAAACTCTGCCTCAGGGTTAATTACCTTTTCTGCATCACACTGCTCTTTACTACATAAATAACAGATTTACACTCTTTGTAATCTCAACTGTTTTTTCCTTTCTCAAGGCCAATGAAACATTAGCAAATGTCTCCTACATATTTTCCTTGCCTGGATTTCTGTTTGTCAGTCAGTAAGTAGGGAAGAATAAATAGCCTAAAAGAGGACTGGAAGAGGACTAGCAAGAGAAATCTGGCCACAAGAGAGGAAACAACCAAACAGGCCAGGTTTGTTCTACTTATTGGACTCTGTTCGGCAGCTGGCAAAACATTAGAAAATAAACATTGTTTCCTGATATTTTAATTTCCCGTTGGAGTTTACTATGGGAAACTTTGCTTTTGGGTAAGATATGTTTTGAAGATTTATTTGCTTTGTGTAGCCAGAATAAAAAATTGTTAGGAAACAACCCTTACACATGCTGATTGGGAAAGTTTCCCTTTCTTCGTGTTCAGATGACCTGGGAAGTCCTGTCATCACTGTTGAGAAGAAACTGCATCCCTGCATAGAAAGACACATTTACTGGATACATTACCACCAGCCCTCGTACTGAACTTTGAAGAACCAAATCAACCGTCACATACTGATAGGAACATTGATATGAATTGAAATAAAGTCAGTATGAATAATACAGGACAGATGTTTGCTCACTGTTACCCAACTAATCCTAGCCATCACAACAGCATGTGGCAAACACCTGCTAAGGCCTGGCTGTGTCTTGGATGTGCTCCTAGTCACTGAAGTAAATTTCTTGTAGCATCCTCTGGTAAACTGAAAAGCATGAAAAGCTTCAAATGACAAGCTATTTGTCTCAAATTACATAGAGAACTAGTCTCTTCAAGTTGCAAGCTCCCTGGGTTTTTTTTAAATACCCACTGAAGACTCAAGCAGTGTTCAATCCTTTTCAAAAACAAACCCCTGTATTCTGCACTGGTGAGGCCGCACCTCAAGTACTGTGTTCAGTTTTGGGCCCCTCACTCCAAGAAGGACATCAAGGTGCTGGAGCGTGTTCAGAGAAGGGCAACGAAGCTGGTGAAGGGTCTAGAGAATAAGTCTTATGAGGAGCAGCTGAGGGAACTGGGGTTGTTTAGCCTGGAGAAGAGGAGGCTGAGGGGAGACCTTATCACTCTCTACAACTACCTGAAAGGAGGTTGTGGCAAGATGGGGGTCAGTCTCTTCTCCTAAGTAACAAGTGATAGGACGAGAGGAAACGGCCTCAAGCTGCGCCAGGGAAAGTTTAGGATGGATATTAGGAAAAACTTCTTTACTGAAAGAGTAGTCAGGCACTGGACCAGGCTGCCCAGGGAAGTGGTTGAGTCTCCATCCCTGGAGGTATTTAAAAGACGTGTAGATGTGGTGCTTGAGGACATGGTTTAGTGGTGGACTTGGCAGTGCTAGGTTAACGGTTGGACTCGATGATCTTAAAGGTCTTTTCCAACCTTAACGATTCTATGATTCTATGATTCTTTCATACACAGCAGCACTGAAGGAGCCTTTGTCTCCAAGGTAACCAACACGCATGAGTCCGAAGGAACAAGGTCTTACCTGTTCATAGGGTAAGACCACAATCGCACTACAGCCCAGCAGTAGGATAGTAAAGAAGGACAGAGCTTTGAATCCAGCAGAAGTGGTAACAACCTCCCTCCCTCTCACTCCACACTTCAACAGTAGCACTGCAGTCTTTTCTTCCCATTGTCCTTTCAGACATTTCTGTAAACACAGACAAAAGTCATCATTCTGAATTTATGCGTCACAGACTTATTTTGCCCACTGAGGACATCTGAGCAGCCATTACTTCATCAAAATATGGGTGGGGTGAGAAGATCTTTGGATTAACTGCAAATAAATGACAAGTTAGCAATGTGCAGTGCCCAAAAGGGAAACAATCCTGTCCTGAAATAGCACATTTCGTACAGTAGATTAACTGCAATTACAGTTGTCTTGGAAGTATAGAAAAAATAATAGAGCAAGATAGAGTGGGTGAGAGAAAACACCAGACTGTTCCACACTGAGACATGTTGGGAGTTACCTCTGCTAAGAGGCCTGTGATGTCTCTGCAGGACTTTCCAAGACCTGACTGATAATGTCTCCTAAATGTTCATCCATTTCACTGGCAAGTCCTTAAGTTTTTATATTCAAACCTTTCTAATGGCACTGCACTTCATGTACTACAGTTGATGTCGTAATCAGATAATTTCCTGCATTTTCCATTCTAGTCCCACAAAAAGAAACAAAATAGCACATGGGAGGAAATTACAAGCATAAAGAGAAAGCAGAAGTGCTCGTTTTACAAATAGTAATGCAAACACCGGAGAGCTTCATTTTCCTAAGAAACATGATTTTTACATGAGTTAAAAAGCATGTGCTTCAGTCAAGTTTTTTCCAATTTAAATGCGCAGGAGAGGAGAGTCAGGCTACCACTCACTGCTCATCCCACTGATCTCCAAATATCTCTTTATGTACTTGTTTTATTAAAGTATAAGCTCAAGCACAAAATAAATTAATAATATATCCAAACAAAACACACTTTCACATATGTAACAAGCCATGTAAGAAAAAGACTTCATTCAACTATACAGCTATTTGTTCAGGATAACACAAACAAGAGAAAATGCTCTTCACATTCAAATATTTTTCTAATTCTATGCAGAGATTATCACTTTTCTGTATATCTTGACCTAAGTGAACAGCTTACCCATTCTTTAGCATATATTCACTAAAGGCTTGTAATGAAGAGAAATGACATTATCCCCCTTTTACAGACAGGAATCTAGGCAGAGAGACTAGGAAAAACATGGGCCATGGCCTTTCTATGGCCTTGGATGAGATCTTGAGTTCAGACAGTAAACCAGGCACAGGAGCAGGCCATCCACATGGGCCAAAAGACAAGCTGGTGGGGAAGAAGACCAGCCTGGCCGAACAGAGAGCTTGGCTGGAACTCAGGAAAAAAAGGAGAGTTTATGACCTTTGGAAGAAGGGGCAGGCAACTCAGGAGGACTACAAGGGTGTCATGAGGTTATGCAGGGAGAAAAGTAGAAGGGCCAAAGCCCAACTAGAACTTAAACTGGCTACTGGTGTAAAAAACAATAAAAATGTTTCTATAAATACATTAGCAACAAAAGGGGGGCTAAGAAGAATCTCCATCCTTCATTGGATGCGGGGGGAAACATAGTGACAGAGGACAAGGAAAAGGCAGAGGTATTTAATGCCTTCTTTGCCTCAGTCTTTAATAGTAACAGCAGTTGTTCTCGGGATACCCAGCCCCCTGAGCTGGAAGACAGGGACAGGGAGCAGAGTGAAGCACCCATAATCCAAGGGGAAATGGTTAGCTACCTGCTACAGCACATAGACACACACAAGTCTATGGGGCTGGATGCGATCAACCCAAGGGTACTGAGGGAGCTGGCAGAAGTGCTCACCAGGCCACTTTCCATCATCTATCAGCAGTCCTGGCTAACCGGGGAGGTCCCAGTTGACGGGACATTAGCAAATGTGAGGCCCATCTACAAGAAGGGCCAGAAGGAGGATCTGGGGAACTACAGGCCTGTCAGCCTCAGTACCGGGGAAGGTTATGGAGCAGATTGAGTGCCATCACACGGCACATATAGGACAAGCAGGGGATCAGGTCCAATCAGTATGGGTTTATGAAAGGCAGGTCCTGCTTCACTAACCTGATCTCCTTCTATGACAAGATGACCCACTTAGTGGATGAGGGGAAGGCTGTGAATGTTGTCTGCCTGGACTTTAGTAAAGCCTTTGACACCGTTTCCCACAGCATTCTCCTGGAGAAACTGTCTGCTCATGGCTTGGATAGGCGTACGCTTTGCTGGGTAAAAAACTGGTTGGATGGCTGGGCACAAAGAGTTGTGCTGAATGCAGGCAAATCCAGCTGGCAGCCAGAAGTTATGGAGCAGATCATCCTGACTGCCATCACATGGCACATATGGCCACCACATACCTTGTGGTGAATGGAGGCAAATCCAGCTGGCAGCCAGAAGTTGTGTTCCCCAGGGCTCAGTACTGGGGCCAGTTCTGTTTAATATCTTTATCAATGATCTGGATGAGAGGATTGAGAGCACCCTCAGTAAGGTTGCAGACAACACCAAGTTGGGCGGGAGTGTTGATCTGCTGGAGGGTAGGAAGGCCCTACAGAGGGATCTGGACAGGCTGGATCAATGGGCTGAGGCCAGCTGTATGAGGTTCAACAAGGCCAAGTGCCGGGTCCTGCACTTGGGTCACAACAACCCCATGCAATGCTGCAGGCTTGGGGAGGAGTGGCTGGAGAGCTGCCCAGAGGAAAAGGACCTGGGGGTGATGGTTGACAGCTGGCTGACTATGAGCCAGCAGTGTGCCCAGGTGGCCAAGAAGGCCAATAGCATCCTGGCTTGCATCAGGAATAGTGTGGCCAGCAGGACTAGGGAAGTGATAGTGCCCCTGTACACTGCACTGGTGAGGCTGCACCTCGAATGCTGTGTTCAGTGTTGGGCCCCTCACTCCAAGAAGGACATTGAGGTGCTGGAACCTGTCCAGAGAAGGGCAACGAAGCTGGTGAAGAGTCTAGAGCACAAGTCCTATGAGGGGCAGCTGAGGGAACTGGGATAGTTTAGCCTGGAGAAAAGGAGGCTGAGGGGAGACCTTATCGCTCTCTTCAACTACCTGAAAGGAGGTTGTAGCGAGGTGGGGGTCAGTCTCTTCTCCCAGGTAACAAGTGATAGGATGAGAGGAAATAGCCTCAAGTTGTGTCATGGAAGGTTTAGATTGGAGATTAGGAAAAGTTTCTTCACCGAAAGGGTTGTCAAGCACTGGACCAGGCTGCCCAGGGAAGTGGTTGAATCTCCATTCCTGGAGGTATTTAAAAGACGTGTAGATGTGGTGCTTGAGGACATGGTTTAGTGGTGGACTTGGCAGTGCTAAGTTAACAGTTGGACTCGAGGGTCTTAAAGGTCTTTTCCAATCTAAATGTTTCTATGATTCTAAGTTACATGTAAGTCAATTTTTTAAAAAATCTTGACAGATATTACACAGTGAGTACTGTTGTAGGAAAATGGACCTTGAAAAACCCAGTACCGTTCTTACAGGAGACAAAAAAATCTAAAAATGGTCAGATTAAATGTTAAAAATTTTGGCTATTTTTCTCTGAACGTAAAGCTTCTGTAGCTTAATGCAGTATGACATCCTTGTTAAATAATGGCACCAAACATTTTACATAAATAGGCTAACTGCAATACATCCGATGTAAATATTAAATTGCACTAACATGAGTGGAAAAAATATTTCTCACAATCCTTGTCAGTGAATGGAGAAACATGAGTTCAGAGAGGGCTACCCACAGACGAAGAAAACAGACAAGACCCCTGATCACCTACAGTATTCCAGGGTCTAATACCAAAGGAAAACATCAAGATGATGATCTATAAGTAGTCCTTTGGGTCTCACATCCTACATATACTTTAAAGTAAAAAATAGCAGAAAAACTGAGAAGGACCCTTGCCATTAATTGTGACTTAGAATTGCATTTTACTGTCTACATTACAGAACAGTGTCTTTTTTTAGAACCTTGCTATAGTTTTATTAAACAACAGGTTTTTTACCTTTTGCTTTGTCAGAATGAAACTTGTATTACTTTTAGCCCCAAGTTTGTCTGGTGTCAGAGGGTTGTCTAAGTAAAGGGGATAAATCACCTCTCCTTATGCAACGTGTCCAAAGCAAATAGTGTATGCTCATACTCCTGGTGCAATTGCACCCGATGACGTCTGAGGAACCTAGAGACTGGGGTATGCTCCCCATATTCCCACAAGGCTTTCTGGCAGATTGACCATGTCCAGGTGCTGGATTATGGTGACAATCTCCCCTGGCAAACACAGAGAAAGGCTGCATTTTTGAGGAGCAGAAAGCAGAGGAAGAGTTCACAGCACTAAAGACACCTCTCATAAAGTCTAAACAAAGAAGTAACAAGCGTAAGCTGGTATATAATTTGGTAGAGAATGGAATGAAATCTGGCAGTGATATTTTCAGGATGAGTGAAAGGTTATAGATCTAAGAGACAGAAATATTTATCAGGAGAGGAGAGGAGCAGTTAGTTACCCTGCAGCAAGACACTTACTAAAAAGGAGCAGGGACTGAACTATGGTGTCTAAGTGTCATCATGAGGAGATAATACTGGATATTAAAGCCATAATGCTGATGGAAAGGTATTAGACAGCACAGAAGGGAAATACCAAGGAAGGAGTTGTGGCTCCCTACCTTCACACTGAATTTTAGATTAGAAATAGTGCTAACACTGCTAGGGTTACTAATCATATAAAGACAGTGGTTGGCTTTCCAAGTCCAGACACCTTCTAAATCTGTAAAGAACATTTTGCTTGCACACAAACTATTAGCTGCAAGAATGGAGTGAAATTCAATGCCTACCAGCATACTGAAGGCTGAGATAACGTCGTGATCCCTGTGTCCCTGTCGCCCAGCAGAGGGAATAAGTTCCTCTGCCAGCGAACAAGGTGAGACAGCCACCAAGGTGAGAGAGCCACCAAGGCTTCTATTGTCCACTTTGGTCAATAATGTGAAGGTGAAAATCTCAGCCCTTCCCCATCTCTCCAAGCTGGTGCCTCCTGAGGTTTCTTGCAGGTGTGGCACTGCAAGCCCACCCAAGACCACCATCTCTACTCCCTCCCCATGTGCTCCTGTGGAAGCTGAATTATAAATGTGAAGAAATAGTTCTGTAAACCATTTTGGAAGAAATTCTTCGTGTTTTCCTATAAAAGGCAGCCTACACTTCAGGGAGAGGCAATACTCTCCAACAGACATCTCTCAAGTGAAAGAATTCGGTTTGTGTTCTTTTTTTTTTAAAAAAATGAAATGGTAAAGGGGCTAAGTCCTGGTGTAACGTGTCCTTTAGGGCAGAGTTGTTCCGAACTTTTCCCTCGGTGTCTTTTAATGTGGGAGTTATGCTCCAAAAAAATAACTCTGCAGAAATGTAATATTCCTCAAAAATCTGTCTGCTCTTTGTGTGTCTTTGAGAAGTAGCTCCTGCTTTTTCTGACAAAAGGAATGTTTCACTTCTGTTAGTACTGCAAAGCCAATTACAGAATGGAACAGGGAGCTGGACTTGGGCCATTCTTGTGCATCAGCAACAGCACTGTCACCTAATTTGCAAACACAGAGCAATTATGACTGGTAGGGATATAAGAGGGAGCCTGGCTTTTAGATTCCAGCTTGGATGTGAAGTATTGGCTGTAGGAAAAAAATATCTTTTGATTCTGAGCAAATGTGATCTGAAAGCAGTTTAGAAAGAAGCCACACCTATACCTATTTTTATAGTAATATATAGTAATAATATATATCAAGCTAATAATCAGCAATAAATAAGATAGAACCCCAAGAAATATTCTCATAACACTAAACTTCCTTTTATCCAAAAATTGATTTCTTTAAAAAAATTTCCAGCTATGAATAATCAATCAGTTCTATAACTTTGACTAACTGACCCCCTGACTGTAGTTGACAATAGACACTTACACAGCTGTGTTCATAAACAGAAAGGCTATTAGAGCTCAGAAAAAAAAAACAGAGACAAAGATATTGGGAAATGGTACTTACAACAAGGGAGTAGAAGAAACAGGAGAGCGGAAAGTGAAACATACATTTCAGAAGGGTTATAATGTTCACTGAAAAGGAATGTATAAATGAATATTTATGAAAATGCTATTATACTTTAAACCAGAAATTAGTGTTATGCTTCTTTTTCCCTTTTATTCAGTGCCTACATTTAACATTTTTAGATAGAGGACATATGTAAGGACTCAGAATCTGTGTCTGCACAGACTGCTGCTATTTTTTTCTTATTCTGCTGGTATTATCTTTGTGGACTACTATGTTTGTAAGGGGAAAATCTTTTTGCTATTAACAGAGAAAACTAACAGAGGGAAATAATGTAAATCAGGCTGTATGACCTGCATTTTGCTCTGCTGATTACTACAGATGAGTGCGGCAATATTTTATTATCTTAAGGAAAATATTTTCCTTTGAGAACAGACATAACCCATAGCCAGATATGATCACAAAGGGAAGGACAATAGGATGGGCACAAGACCATCACATCAAAGACAGTATTGTAGCTTCCTAAATTCTAAAGTGGCTCAGTCCAAACGTAAGGTAGAAGTGCTGTTATGCAGGAGGCCAGACTGGCCTTCATACAAGTCATCACCTGGTCCTCAGAGGTGGCCTCCACACTGGAAAACGTAATTGTCTAGTTTGAGCCAACAACTTATTGACATCCTCTGTGACTGGACAGAGATAAGGACATAACCCACAGTGATTAGCAAAGTGCCACTCAAGTGAGCTCATGTAAAAAGTGGATGAGTAGAGACATTTTTGAGTTCTACAGCCTGTGACTTAAAGGCCTGTAATTTTGACTCCTGTCCATTTTCAAACAAAAGGTGGCTGCGTTTGCTACTAAATACATAACCACAATGCTGAGTTTGTCTATTTTCCCTTTATATTTTCTTTAGGGATTCTTTGGCTCTAAGACAGAAATAAGATTCTAGTCAAGCCCAGACAACCCTACAGCCCAGGATAAAGTTCTTGTTTCAAATATAAATTATAGCAGTTTCATTTCAACTTTATTTTGTAGTCAAGGAAGGAACAAATGAACAAACAAGGGACTGAAGGAACAAAGGAAATTTAACTCTACATAGGACACAGGACTTTACTGTAATGGTTTTTATAAAAAAACCTATTCAACACTGAGAAACCCTCTGTTGGCTTATAAGTATTTTTCACTTCCACGTCTTACAGGCATTTTTCTAGAGGCCTCCCTAAAATCTGCAAGCATCTATGCAGAAAGAGTCAGAACCTACAAAATCTTTTAAGGACAAAAAGAAGGCTCTTCGCTTCAGAAGACCTGCAAAGCTTCTGGTCCATATTTGCAGGTCCTGAATCCCTCATTTCTGGTGGCTATGGGAACAGGAGAAAAAGAATGAAAAACATTTGTAAAGGTATACGCATACCGGGATTTTTATTTATTGGGAAATGGACAATTTTCTGAATGTTTGCTGTTTTTTCAAATACTTTTTCAATATTTCTTCTTTGCCCATTTTTTTTCTAAAATCATCATTTTCCCATCTTGGTATCTGTTTTCCCTCAAACCTTACTTGTGGATATTTCTGGCTCTGTCTGTACGTCCCAGGTGTTAGATTCCCTTCACTGTTTCCCGGGTGGTATTTTGGCTCTTTCTAATTAGCTTCATACTTTGATAAGACCCATACCTGCCTCATGGGCTGGACTTGCCAAGCCCTGAAGCATTTAGCTCACCCCCATCTGACATCCATCACAGCCTGCTCAGCTTCAAAACACCACTGCTGCTAAAATCTCTGGGCCACGTCACAGCCCTGTAGAGCTCTCCAGCTCTGCAGGCACAGAGCAGGCAGGACCTGGGTCAGTGTGCTGCGTGGAGACCTGCTCCTCCCCGCCTTCTGCTGCTGCCCTCAGTTGCCCCTACACACACAAGACACATATTACCAGACTTCCCACAAGCAATTCTCTGGTTTTCTCCCCAAAACACTTCCTGATGGTCATAAATCTCCTGAAGACTCAGTATTCCTCCCTCTGTAGGACCCTCACCTGTGCACAGCTTAATTATGCGAGGGTCCTTTTTGAAGTTATTGGGGCTTGCAGTGCTTTTATAGTACTTCGTGCATTTGTTTTCATTCACAAAGCACACAGAGTACAGCAAATTAAATAAATTACAGCTACGATGTCTACACTCCCAAGGGTCACATCTCAGGCAACTGGCTGGTCAAAGCAGCTTCTTTTGTTCTGAAATGCTTACAAGCCTTTAATTCAGGACACTGATTCATCAATTCCTGGAAGTAGCCTGTGCAGCCACATATCTTCCTATTCCTTATTGTTGGTGTGTCACATGCAATAATGTCCCAGGCACTGAAGAAGGGAAGGGAGAGGTCTGACAGGGACTCCTCCATGCCCTACAACCTGGAACTGCACCTCTGCACCCAGAACTGGAAGGAGACTCCATCTCACCAAACTCAGGCCAAAAAGGAGGAAAAGGAACAACCTGTTTGGCAGCCTGCAACACTGAGCATCTTCCTCACTTTTACTTCTTGCTCTAGGTATTTCCCTGCTTGCCAAAATGTTCCTCCTTCCATCCCTAGCAACTCTCACATCTCTGAAAACAAAAGGGTGAAAGCACACAGTGCTGACAGGCACATTCTGAGTTTGGATTTTGGGACTTTCAGCCTGCAGCGCTCTTGCTAATTTTATTCTCTTGGCAACACACTGATTGTGTTTGGCTCTAGGTCTCTAAAAATTTTTTTTCCCCAGTGCTTATTTTCACGAGGCAATAGAAGGATGAAAATTTGAGTCACAGAGATCTCTCATATCAGCTATGAAAAGTAGGTTAAACTGGCTTTTGTGCATCCAAAGATTGTAACCTAGCCCTTGTAGTTTTGCCTTTGTTTCCAGTCTTGGCTTAAAATTCTATTCATCTACAGAAAAAGCAGGGAACTCCCAATTACCCTGGGATGAAAGGATGGTTTCATCTTCCTTCTTTTATTTTAATGCATTTTTTTAAGGTAATGGGCAACAATTTCTGTTCTCCCAAATGACAGAGAAAGTACTTCCCCTCATCCTGTTTCTTCAGTTATTCCTGGACTGGAAAGAGCATACTCTGCCTACTAGCGTAATTTTACAATAATTGGGGGCGGGAGGATGGGCAGAAAGTTCTCATTGTGTGCAACAGAGAAATTAGTGATGATTTGAGCCACTCCAAATTAATTCATTTTAAGATGTATATAACAATAAGGTGAGGTTCTGGAGATGCCCATTTGTTGCAGCATGCAAGTGCATTTTAAACACTTGTTGTATGCTCAGAAAATAGTATGCATGCATGAATGTCTCATTTCCCATGGAAACAAGCCTAAAGGAGCTCTCTCAATCAAGAATCATACTAAAAGTGAATCTCTGAAGAGAACTTACTCTTGCCGCAGGTGGATTACTGGCTGGGTGTGAGGTTTCAGATAGAAACTTTCTGCCCTGAAAAGGGCAGATTTACCAGGATGCAAGTGTTGCTTTATTCCCACCCTATATATAGGGGTAGTTACTGATCGCTTATATTATCTAACATTTTGTTAATTTAAAAAAACCATACAACTAGTGGTTTATACATTTATCAATCAAGTATGAGGAAGCCTCAGTTCCATTTTCATAGACTTACACCTCTGTAAGGAATAAAGGATATGCTGAATGTCCATGCATTGAGAATTATAAAATGTAGAAAAGACATGACTATATAGACTTTCTCCTCCAGATGAGCAAATTTTAACATTGCCAATATATTTTCTAGCAAGTTTTACAAAATTGAAGAATGTTAATTGTCTGTGTTTCAAATCAAATGAGATGCTCCTTTTATTGTAACATCTTTTTTCCCTCTGCTGAGTCTCAAAGCATTCTGGCAAGGTCTGCCCTGGTTTATAACCACTCAGTTCTCAGAACGGCATGGTTAGCTCCAGAGTTCATTGAATTATTTGAGGGAGCTGCCTGAAAGCCAACATTTCTCTGAAAATATGACAGATCTAGTCAAAAGCTGCAAGAGCCTGAATAGCAGCACCAGGCTATAAATGTCTGAAATGTACAACCCAGCTAGTTAAGCTGGGGTAGACAGGGTAGGGGAAGCAGAAGTCTGCCTTTGGGCTTAAAAACAAAAAAAACCACCACCAATGAAAATATGGTTGGGCATTAATCCAGGCGGAGTCACTGCGTACACATATCTGAGCCTCCCCCCTGGGCAGAAAGGGTCAGTTTTATCCCACTGTCCAAAAGGAGCAGCAGGGTGTCATTTTGTGGGGGCAGCGGAGAGCCATCAATCCTTTCAGTAATCATAGGATCTGCAAATAATAACCTACAGGCTCCTCCGTTCTTAACTGCCTTTCAGTGCAGGAGCATAACCCCTTTTGTATTTCTACCAGCATTTTATCCGGTCTGGCTTTTCATGTTCCATGGGACAGAGTCTCTGCTCCTCCCAGGGGGGATTATTCCACAGCTAATAGCTCTCATGGCCAGGAGGTTTCCTCCTCTAAAATCTCTCCTACTGTTCTTAGCTAATTCTCCTATTGCTAAACCATTGTAAATAATTCCTCTGGATTGTTGATGTGTCCATCTCTACATATGTTCATGCATAAGGTCACCACAGTTTCTCCTCCTTCAAGAGCGTAGTTATATTTTAAATACTTAATTCTTCAAGAAAAATGTCTGTGTTCCATTTCCACAGCAGCCCTCCTTAAAGCTGAATTCCCCCTCTTGTCAGTACCACTTGGTGCAGAGCATTGCCCAGATGATAATTCAGGTGCAACCATAGCACTTTACTGGCAAAGAGGTTATTATTGCCCCATTTTTGACATGAGTCTGTACACAGCCCTATTCCACCAGTGTGTTTTGGTGCATACATTTATGTATGATAACCACAAACTGTGTAATAAGACAATCTGTGAATGCTGAAAAGGAGTTCACTGTTGTTTGTTTGTTAGATGCTGTTGTAAGCCTCAGCAAAGCAGCAGTAGGTAACAGGCTCTTCCATGCCTGTAGACAATTCCTTGAGACTCAGCACAGTGGCTCCTTCATATGCGTTATGTCATTTAGGCAGCAAAAGACATGATAAAACTTCAGTGGAGAAGTCTACACAACTAGCTAACTCTGGACCAACACCCACTCTAGCTCCGTCCCTCTGACTGGATAACTGTTTCAGGTTATCTTTCCACATTTTTAAGTGGTTTACAATTTTTCCTAACTAAAGAGGTTTTTTTCAATCTCTTGACCTTCTGCTGCAGTTGTTCTATAGTCTCACTATGCACTCAGTTCCTCCCAGGCACTTAAATATTCCTCATAAATGTTGATACCAAGCTCATTACTTCCTCTCTTCAGTCACCAATTAAAGTACCAATTTAGACCCACAGTAATCCTTGATCCTAGTAAAGATCATTAAAGATACCTCCTACTAACACAGTATTTTCCCAGAAGCCATAAACTTTGCTTTTGCCTCTCCACAGAAAGGACATTGTCAGAGATGCAAGCTTCCCTAGCCAGCCCTTTGCCAAGAGGAGAACCATGGTATGTGGGAAAGGATGACATACCTAAAACGTGTCTCATTTTGTATAATCTTAAGACTTCATGATGCAAATATCTCTGAAAGTCTTTCACTAGCTATGAAAAGATCCCTAGGACTCCTGGCTAGAATAAGATCCCTGCACCTTCGAGCAGTGATTTCAGAAAGAAGTAGAAATGGATCTTGTGAGGTCAATTCATGCTAAGTAGGAGGCTACCACTACTGTAAGGGAAGACCTCTAAAGAGAGAGCTATGCAAAGGCTCAACTAGAAATAGAATGCACTCATTATACTCTAATCTATAACCAAACACAAAGAAAGAATTTACTACAAAAATAAAGAATCCATGTCTATATTACACCTGTCCTTATATAAAGCTGTCCAAACATGGGTTTTCGTGACCTAATCTGAGTTTTCCCCATAAGCAGGTGAATTAGCCAATGAGACATTCTGCCTGATGCCACTTTGGATCACATCAGACAACTTGCTGAGTGCTCCTATATAAGCCTTTTATTAGCATCACAAGGGCAAAGGCTATAGCAGAAGAGCATCTTATACAGAAAATACAGACTGGTTTATGCACAACTGCTGATAATTTTATCATGATTTGTCTGCAAACTGAGTCATGTGTGAGTGGTTAGAAGCTTATTCCATGCAGGTGAGGAAAAAAAGGAAAGGTAAATTGTTGTTTTTAACATGTCTTAGGGTTTACTTCTCTCTGGGTTTAGGATTATGACTAGGAGCTGGAGAAGACCCGTGTCCTTGTTAAGCCAGATAGACAGGCAGCTTAGCAAGTCAAATCCTTACTTTGTGCATGGGTCTCCCACCTATAAAGCTAGGAAAAGGGTTTTAACCCCACTCTGTAAAACATCTTTTAGCTGTTAGGAGTACTGTTATTGGCATAATAATTGGAGGCATCGTAAGTGTGGAAAATATTGTCTGTCAGTTGAAGAAAGGAAATCATGTGAAGAGGACTGTTTTAGTTGACTCATAGTAAAACACATTTTGGAAATCTCTCATCGACATAATGAAGCAATGTGGGGAATTTGATAGTGAGGCAAGTAAGAATGATGCCATGTAACCAAATTGCAACATGGCATCCTGATCCACACAGTTCTGTTAGTGTTTCCGCAGTCCAGAACTAAGAAAACAAGGCTTGGTATTAACTCATGCTTGAATTCTAGCTACACATAAGAAATAATGCACCTCAGAATGTTGCCAGCCAATTCGTCAAGTAGAGAAATTTTAACATGCACCATCCTTGACTATTGCAAAGCTGAAAATGGCTTGGGCTTCAAATTTTTTGTAAATCAAGGTTACATATGAATGCCTTATAACCCTCTTCAAATCAAAATATGTTGGTGATGTCCAGGATGCAAATTATGTGAGGGTAAATACAACATGCAAGGACAAAACCAAAAATTTCTTGCAATTTTGGGAGAGTCTTGGCTGCAAGTGCCAAAAGGAAATTGCAAACTACAGCATGTAAATACCACGCTGCTGGAGTAAGTGTTTTCAAAACTTCTTCTGCCTGGATTCTTTACTTCTGCCCTGTATGTGCTTCGTCAGAAGAGAGAAGATGCCACAGAAGCTTTGTCCTTGGAAGACAAAGCAACACATCGAAGAGCCTCTCTGTGTTTTTACCTGTGCACACCCAAGTGTTATTGCAAATGCAGGCAGATATGAGTAACCATCTACACTGTAGGCTGATGTTCAAAACACAGAAGATACTAACTTGGAGCAAGAGCAATGGCACCATGCACATGTGCACACAGACACCCGCGCACATGAGAGCACTAACATCTTGCACCCATTACATGTCCTGTGATACAGACATAATCTAGTTAAAATGGAAATGTATTAGGAAAGTCAAACAATTAATTGATCCAAGAAAGGTTGTTTCATGTTTTCTGTAAATCAAAGCTAAAACTTCATTTGAGGGACACTGACGTATTGTAGACTAAACAGAGTTTGGCATGAGCGCAGCGTTTGGTGTGGGTGTTAAAGTTGTTCTGCACTACACATGGTCAGTAATCCTCAGCAGAAATGTTAACTCAATTTGTCAGTATTATCTTTATGTCAACAGTAATGCTTAAATATTTACAATAGACATAGTACTCTGAGGGTTCGTAACGCAAGATAAATTGGAAAAATGCTAACAAAATGGATGGTACTAATACAAGCCCTTGGCACTTTGTACTCTTCAATTTTATACACAAGAGGTTTTGCCTGAAAGTTGGATTTTATTAGGCTCTACGATTTATTTGCTACCCCCAAGCTTTTGCTAAAATGAAGCAGAAATTTGTATAATCATTGTGAAAACAGAAATGTATTAGGTTAATGATCCATGAGGACTGGGTCCATGAGAAAGAGGCACAGATTTTTACAGATATGTTCTGGACCAATTTCAGTCTTGATATAAATGAGTATGAATACTGTCGACCTCAAACTGAGTTGCACCTCTTTATGTACTGGCAGAATTTGGCCCTGTGTCATCAAAGAAATTATAAATATGCAGTATATCTTTTTTTAGATAACATGCTCCATATATAATATCACTCCAAATGCATTACAAAATAAATAAAACAACTTTGAATTTTGCAAATAGCTCAGAAAAGAGAGAAATAAAAAAAAAATGACTAAGGAAAATATTTTCAGAGCAGTTCTGAAAATAGAGGAACAATATAATTAAATGAGGCAGCCTTCCTCAACTCTTTCCCTTTGTTACTCTCCCTTTTTCAGATTCATTGCCATATATTCTTCCAATGAACCCTCCTAATAAATGCTGGCTGTGAAAGCCAAGCATTTGTTTAAACGATGTTTGATTTTTGCATCACCCTTAACCTTGAATCTTTTCCCTGTTTGCCTTTCTGATTCTAAACTGTCCCTCAGCATTTGCTCACCACTATACCTATGTCCTCCCACTGTCTCAACCACAAAAGTCCTCCCAGTAGTTCCTCCAGTCATAGTTCACCAAATAGCAGCACAAAAGGAATGTCACTGCCTATTTTGACATGCTGGTTTTAACAAAAAGAATTGTAACCATGTCTTCCCCTGGATCAGATAATTTCACTTTAATTTAGCAGTATTACAGTAGTTTTAAGCCACTTTCATAGATTTGTTGTGTCCTACATTTTGTTATTCCTCCATACCATTTTGCTCCACCACTTTCTACAACTAGATTATCTGTTGTCTTGCTACTATTCATACCAGAACCTGCTATCTTGAAAAGTTTATTTGTTTCTCCCTGCTTCATTGTCTGCTCTTGCTTTTAAGTCTGAAAATGTTCTGGGATATAATTTTTTAGGCATTCTGAGTCTCACAGGAGGACATAGATTACATAGTGCAACAAAATACTGTGACACAAAAAAGGATTTCATCTATTCCACTACTTTTTTCCATTATAATTACATACCACTTCATTGGGTGGTATCCTGTATGTTTTGCTTATGTAGTTCTTGTTCATCTCCCTGTTTCCTCAACTTTCATAACCTGCCAGTCATCATTTGACTGTGATATTGTGTAAATCTGAATAAATAGTCCAAATTAATAATAATTAAAGGAGCAACTGAGAGATTAAAAAAAAAAAAAGTTCTGTGCAAAACATATTGCTCTTTCAGAGATGACTGACCTAGGAGGTTATGTCAAATGAATAACAACTCAATGTCAAACTTCCCCAAAACATTTCTGGCCCTGCTCCAAGAGAGTATCATTTCAAGGGACTAAACCCTGAGAGGAAGCAACAGAAGACAGCATGCTTCAAAGCATCTACACTGGACTATAGTATCAGACAAGACGTGTTATGTCATCAGTTTGCAAGACCTCGACCTATTTCCACACATATTTGCTTTTTTTCCTTCCTCTTGGTCCTTTCTGCCCCCCAAAAAATCTGCAATGCTTAACTTTAAACTATTCAGTTTCAAGCTAATATACATTTACATCCCCAAAGATTCACATACTTTTAAATAGAACTGATCATAATGAGAAATGGGTAAACACGATCCAGCCTCTTCCTACTTACACACACACGCACATTTCCTACCTACAGAACACTCACTGTTCTTTAATTAGGAAAGCCAGCTGGGATTTGAAAATTTCTTTGAAGGAAGCACAGAAGCAATGTTTAGAAAATGTATGAAATCCCATCTTGTCTTTGAGCTGTCACTCAGGCTTTGAGTCTTTTGCCCCATATTCTATTCACCATTCTTATTCTGGACCTGTGATATCCGATTCCTGTTTCTGTAATTTCCATCTTTTGTTCACAAGTCTATTCTCTTCACAATAACACTATTCAGATAAGGTATGTCTTTGAGTTGTCAGCTACTACCTTTTTTTTTCCCTCCTTGTAAAGATCCCATTAGTGCTTTGGGATTCTGTGATACAAATGTACAAAGCAAGAGCCTTCTGCTGAAATATTGCAGCTCACTTTTCAGTACTGCGTCAGATAGCATTAGCAGGGAGTTTTTATAGTTTACCTTGCAAATGATGGAAACCACTCTTTGTTAAACAAAAGAATGAAAGGAGCCCAGCAAAAGATATATTTATAGTGCACTGCTTATGCATTATGGTGTCCTGGCACTGGAGGAAAAATTTAAGAGGATTATTCCGAGATAAGGCACCTTGCAAATATAACATATGCATGTTGTGACACTTTGCCCATATAATCATTATTCAGTTCAAAATGGTATGCTTTCAAGGTTTAAAAAGTAAAAAGATCAGAGTAATGACCTTGAACTGAACAGCAAAAGACACAGCATATCTTTATATGTCTCCTCTCAGCACAGGGTCTGTAGATTTTTTAGAATGGATCAGCAGTGCTGCAATGTAAGTAATAAATCTATAAGAACTCCCACTGTATTTCAGATAATTTTAATAACAATAAAAATAAGAGGCTGATGTTTTGTACTGTAGATTTTGGATAGAAATATATAGTGCATATTTATATAGCAAAGCCCCAAGGCCTACACTCCTGGTTCCTTGCCAGTCATTTGCTTTGTGACTTTCAGCAGACCACTTATATCTACAGATATGTCATCCTATCTACCTGTAACATGGGAATAATACCATTTGCATCAAAAAGACTTGATTCAGAGGTGTAATTTCATTTAACAGGACTTGAGATTCTTGGATGAAAAAGGTTTCATCCATGTCCAAGGTCTGCACTCCAACTACTTACCAATAAAAAAAAACATTCAATGAGGTTCCACAGGCATATATTGTTGGATAAAAACAAAGCAAGCTGTATAACTAACACTAATTGTGTAGTTTCAAGCTTTTTTCAAAATTATTTAATATTTTCATAGCACCTATTAAGAAATCTAACAATTCCTATAAAAAGCTGGATCTGTATATTCTAACTGGGCATCAGGAGTTTCTTTACCATATAACCAATTTCTTTTTTAGTTTTTAGAGTAACAAAGCCCCAGGCACAACTAATTGCAAGAGTAAGCAAGGGCATTTAGGTCACTTACTGTAAACAGCTGAATATTTAAACAGCACCAGTGACTGATATTTTGTGGATATTCTAAAGTCTAAATATCTAAATTCCAAACATCTAGATTTATACTTCTAAAGTCCATGAAAAAAACATATTTTGGGATACACTGTGTACATCATACAAAGACATGCTTCAACAAAGTACTTATTGAATTTAGTGAGGTGGTATTAAACTCAACTGCATTAAAAACTGAGGTTAAGCTGTGCCTGAGTGCTCTGCTGAACCGGGGGCAATCATCACTTGCACTTGCTAATGTGGAAGTCTGGTGCAGTCAGAGCTGAAAACGTGATTCTAACAGGGTTTTTTTAAGGAAAATAAGCACCAATAAGCACTCTTCTGAGCAATGAAATATGATTTCTTTGGCCTCACTGACCCATTTCTCTTTGTCCTCTCAAGCACTTCTGGTCTCAACAGTCAGCACTACTGAGGCACCAAGCAGAGGAAGCATATCTGCTAGTCATGGCACCTACTCCCTGGCAGACTCCCGTAGCAGTTGTTGGCTGTAGTTTCAGCTTTATCTAAGGATATGTCACTTATTTAGGCTGTTATGTGATCTATCTTTGCTGCTTTCCCTTCCTAAAAGCTTTCTCCATTCCCTGAACTTCTACGTTTTTTTCACATCTGTGAATTAGGTGCCATATGACTTGCTCGTGAAATAGCTACATAGGCTATTTTACAGCACCGGGGTGGGAGCCAGGGCTCTCCCCATGTTTGTATGCCTTCTGCCTCCATCGGGGAAGACAGGAAAACTAATTACCATATGGACATATCTATATGCTGGGACCATGATTTCAGTGGAGGAAGGTCAGATGTGCAAGCAGTCTCTTGCTTGCGTTTTCAAATCATATTGCTGCTTGTCACACATAAGAATTGTAAAGTAAGGATACTGGGAAACCTATTTGCAAATGCTAATCTTTGACCTGTTGCCCCAGAGCCTGTCAGAGCCACAGCAGCTGTGTTTGTGGCCTGGGCACCCACACACAGAGCATGTTCCACATCAGGGAGGATTCAGGAGCACGTTTGATTTGTCATGTTCACAGCCAAGGGGCATTTGCAGGTGCAAGTCAAAGCCTCAAAGGCAAGGAAAGCCTCACCAGCACACACTGAAAAAGATCCCTTTGATCCCTGAAGGTGCACTAATGCACTACTGCAGAGAAAACCGTCCTCCTGTGTATTTGGGAACATGCTATAATCAATATCAGACACAGCTGGATAAGCAGAAAACAGCAGCTAGCTTCTTTGAACCCCAGCTTCCACCTTGAAACTATACTAGTTGGACAAAACAGTAGACTTACCAAACCACACAGAAATCAGAAAAAAAGCTGTTTCAATGGATACTGAAGCAGGCCTGAAATGATCAGCTGAATACCTGCACATAATTTTGTGTATGTGCTAACTATAGTATTCGTTTTTTGATGGGGTTTGGCCTTCTCGTTCACCTGATAAGACTTTTCTATAGACTTTCTGAATTCATTGAGAGACAAATCCTACTTCCTAGACTTGCTCCTACTGGCAGATACTATGACAGGCAGTGAATTTTGTCTCCAGTTCAACCTTCAGGCTGCTCCAGGCCATCAGTGTAAACAGAGCCGTTATGATTAATCTTAAGGATTGCCATAAAGGTAGAGAGGCCATTTAGGGAATGTGAGTCTGGTCCAAACTTACTTTGTCTTTTTATTTAACTTCAGTTCACCTTGAAAGAGGCCCTAAATTGGCTGTGGCTTTCCCATAAATTAAATATGGGACTTTTTCTAAGCTTTAATATGTTCAGAGAGGATTTTATTTTGTTCTAACAGAAGGATCAATGAATCAACTCGATTCCACCCTTTACACTTATATAGAAATACTTTATAAATATTTACAAATAAAAGGAGAAAAGGAACTTGAGAAATACACATTTCGGGGGGGGGGGTGCTCTAAAATTTTACAGCAAGTTTCAGGAAGTATCTTAGAAAGCATGAGACAAATGTAATAATGGAATATGTGCAATTCAGCATCTTGTCTTTACCAAAGACTGTGCTCTTTCTGGTTGGAAGTGGACCACATCTCATACTGACTGATTAATTTGCTATGAATGAGTAATTCCATGAGTTTTAAGCTCCTTCTCTACTTATCATACATCTGTGAATAGATCAAATTTACTGAACTTACTTGATATTCACTGAATTGAGATACTTGCTTAGTTCATCAAGTATGTTTGCATATCTGAGACTTGAGCTATGCTACTGAGTTGTGATCAGTTGGATGAGTGACCAAGCATGTGATGTGCCTGAAAGCACAGATCATGCTCACTCAAAACACATGTTGGTGTAATCTATTGTCTGCTTGGAAAGGAACTCAAGAATTTCTGCCACGCATTTTCTGCATACACCTCTAAATGGTTTTCCCAGTAAAATCCCATGATTCAAATGCATACAGGTTCAGATAAACTGCCTAGAAAAATCTGCACGTTATTACCTGATTCTTAATCACAATCAGTTGAAAGCCTGTTTTAAATGTTAAGATATATGATTCCTAAAAGTGTCTCAGGTAGTTCAGTGCAGGAAGAGAAGGAATGTACCAGGATGGGAAGGCAGCACTCTAAATTACACAGCAGACTATGGATTTATACATTTGTCAAACAGAAAGATGTTGCCAAGGCACAGTAGTCCAGTGTCTCTTGGACATCCTAAATACCCTCTGGACAGGTGATTCATTTGCCTTATTTTGCACTGAATCCAGAAGATAAGGAAAGAAAACTGGAATTTCACTCCTAGAATCTGATATGACTTGTGTAAAAAATGAAGTAGACATTTTTAATTATTTATAATATCACCTAGACACAGAAAAAGTGTAGGGCTTTTTTGTTTTCTCATCTAGCTCATGATAAAAGCAATAATCAGGTAAGTGCTGAAGGTATGGTGTTATAGTAATGCACTTGACCCACTGTATGCACTTCAGTGAAAGTAAAAAAATCTGCTTTTGCAAGAAAAGACAGAAAACCATGGAAAGTGTCTGAAAACACTGGCATCCTTGATGGGACAAATGTTTTTATGCAAGTCAGAAGTATTTTGGAAAAGGAGACTGGAGTTCTGCAACGACCATCACTCCCCAAAGAGACGTAAGTAGAGGCCAAAGTCTAAATTCAGTGTTCAGTGAGAAAAGACAATAAGTGTAATGCAAGGGCTCTCAGTAGGGAGAAGATATATGTATTTTTCAGATGGCAGTCTGACAATGTTCTCTCCTTTCTTGCATTAGATGTCCCAGGGGGCCTGACGATCAGGATTATATATAGAATTGACTGAACTGTCTCAAGTATTTGTTTCACAGTAATGATCAGCTGGGGTTTTTTGAGCTGTTAACCATGAGCCAAGTCTTTCAAGATGACTTCAAGTTTTCAAGTTAAATTTGCTTTGTGGAGGATTTCGTACCACATCACAGTTATATTTGGTGCAGTTTCCAGCACCAAAATAAGTGTTGTGCGAATATACATGCCATGGTGTTGAGGCATCTGCCACACATTTTCTTTGGACACATGAATTTCACATAGCCTCCAGTTTCCAAGTCACTCCTAGTAACCTATTTGTTAAAAAAACATAACAGCATGTTATCTTTTACATCTGTATCTTTACATTCATGTTTTCCCTGGTCTCTTCTGGAAGAACTGGCTTAAAACAGGGATAAGACAAAGGTAAGAAGGAGCAAGTAGGTGTCAAGAATTTTTACTGGGAAGAAGTTGAAGATGTTGAATTATGATCAGTGACCTTTCTTTCTGTGTTCTCAGAGGTACCATCCCACAGCAGATTACTTCAAGCACTAGAATGAAAGATCTTCTGCCATGCTGTCTTGCTTCTCTGCATACTGTGGAAACATACAGAGCTGGTCACAAGCCCTCAGGACTTGACACTGAGGAGCAGTACATGCAAATGCAATGTCCTTAGAAATAAATTATTAAGTATCTTGTATTTGTAAGAAGAAAAGAAAAAAAGCACTATGAGGCTATGCTCTCTTTTGTTCTTACTCCATAAAAAGATTGTATGTAGATGATTCTTGAAAAAAGGGTACATGGGTAATAGTCTCCATGTGGTTAGACAGGAAAGCCCAGAAGAATTAATCACATCTGATGAAACTCTAAATAATTCCACTTGCAATGCTGTATGTCTGGGAGAGACACACAAGTACGTGTTGCATCAGAGGCAGATAAAACCACAACGTTCCACATTCTCCCAAAGTTTTAAGAGCACCAGTCTGCCAAAATTAAGTCTTGTTGGCTTGTGGGACTCCTTGGAGACCGCTTGGTTACTGACTGTATTGCCATTTCTAAGATAGAAATTTCCTCTTTCCAGGAGCTATCCTTCAGAGTTTGTCTGACAGAATAGGCAATTTTCTTCAGTAACCTGGAATAAAAATCTTTTTACCCTGCTTTATTGTCTGTCCTGTTCTGCTCCCACTTTATTTTTTCATATACTTCTCCTCATTCAGCTTATCACTCCTACATATCTAACGTTCTTCACATGATGTCTATGCTACACTGAAAATGGAAGGGCTGTGACCTACTTGATGGTAAAGTGAGAGTGGCTATTTTATCCTTGTGGCTTTCATAACCATTGCCTTCAGTGGGGAGCAACATGAATTATTTACCAACATAACAATAGAAAAAGCGTTCTCTGGCCAAAGTGAAAATGCAGCAATTTCTGTTGCGAGAATCAGGACAGTTGGGATCACTCTCAGCTAGGAAGCACAGTGTGGAAAGACAGTGAGAACACTCTTCTAGGTAAAATCTTGGCCCTGCTGGAGTAAAGACGAAAAGTATTTTTTATCTGAATAGAAACATGATCTGGTGTTTTCAGAGTCAAAAGAGGTTAAGACTTTGATTAGCCAGCACTCAAAATACAATATAAGATTGGGTAATAAATTTTCTGTTCTAGTTTCACTTGTAACCTCAATTTTGTATGCTTTACTTAAAAAGACATTAGTGAGTTCTATTTTCTTAATATAAAAAAAAAAAGTATAAAGAATTTCTGAAAACCAGAAATTCAGTGACGAAGTTTGTTATATGAAGACTGACTGTATAACACTTCTCACGTGGGGAAAAACAAAGCCAACGCCCACCACCACTCCCCACCCCTGTGCTAGAAGGTGGGGGGGAGTGTATGGGGCAAAGTATAAACAGTGTAGGCACTACACTTAGCTGAAGGTCTGTGGCAATACTGTCATGAGGTCTAACTGTTCTTTGAGGCTGTGTGTTACTTTTAATATTTTCTTGATAATGAGTTTTGCTTTTAGTCTGGGAGCCCCAGGCCTTCGACCTGTATCAGATTATTTTCATGGCTCTGTTTCATTAAAAATAGCAAAATCTAGCAATAGATTTCAAGGAATTGTCAAAAAAATATTGTTAGTAAAGCAGAAGGTGTTTATTGACTTCAAACAAAAAAAAGTTGCACACAAAAAGGAGCCTATAGAAAGTGAAAACTGAGAGTATTTGGGAGGAACACAAAAGAACCTAAATACATATGGACAAACCATTATGAACATGCGAAATGAAGTACAATTACAGATCAAATGTGGGCTGAAAAGAAATTATGACATTGGTTCTACAAATCCATTAGCAGTCAGAGGATAACCAGGAGAAATATTGGCTTGCTACCTAATGAGAAAGTCAGAAGATACTGAATATGCCATAGATCATAGCATGTAACGCTTATTTTGTTCCAGGTTCTTCTAAAAGGCTCAGTCACACTTACACTATCACAATTAATACCAGAGAGTCATTAGACAAATTAGATGATTTCAAATAATCTGGATTTTAAATCTAGTCCTAGGAAACTTGAAGTCCTGTCTGGAGCAGTCATCACAGTTTCCAGTAATCTTTTAAAGCCTGCAGGGATCAATGAGGTTCCAGAAATGGGAAACATTATGTCTATCCTTAAAATACAGGGAAAAAAGGGAATCAGAGAATGTTAGACTAGTCATCTTAACTTCACTTTCCAGGAAAAAAAAAAGAAAAAAAAAAGAAAAAAAACTGGCAAATATCATGAAGTAACAGTTTGCAAACACCTGGAAGAAATAAAGAGATAAGCAACAGCCAAGAAAGACCAGTCAAGTTCCCATCTAATTTTCTTCTGTGATGGGTAAGAGATTGTTTAGATGGGGAAAAAGCAGAGGTGCTGTCTGTCTTACCTTCAGTAAAGCTGTTTGTTGACACTGCTTTCAATGGTGTTCTGGGACAGTGCGAAGTCGTTTGCCACCTTCATTTCCAGCCATAGAGTCCACTGGACCAACACAGACTGGTTTTCAAAATGCTATGCCTGATCTAATAAATCCTAACAGATTTGACCTGGTCACAGATCACCAGTTGATCAGGCCTAGACTGAACAAAGTGACTAAAATATGAGAGCACAACTAGTAACAAAAATGTGCTCAGGCAGCTGATATCAAAAAGCTAACAATTAATAAGAAAGGCTGGATTGAGCTTTATGAAGGAGTCTGTCCTGGGGCTGATACTATAATTATTGAGCTGGAGGAGGAAAGAAACTGTTTTTCAAATTTCTAGTTAAGATTAAGCTTGAGGGATGCGACAGAATTCAATATGATCTTGCCAGTTTGGGGAAATTGTATAAAAACCAACACAACACACAAGGGAGTGACAATGGTCTCAGGGAGGGATTATCCACTTTAAAAATACAGGACAGTGAGCAACAGGTAGCAGATCACAAGCTGCACATCAGTCAAAAATGTCATGCTAAGAAAAGATCGATTCCAGTTTGAGGCATTTAAAGAGCAGTTTAGCCTGCAGAAGACACAAAGCAGTCTTTCCATTGTGGTAAGGCCTCAGCTGGAATACTAGCTCAGTCACTTGCAAAGACACATGGGCCAGATGAAGGAAAAATCCAGAGGAGATCTGCAATGGTAAAGAGACATCTAAAATACGTGACTTGGAAGAAGTGACTGAAAGACCCTGGGACTGTTTAGCTTAGATAAGAGAAAACTTGTGGAAAACAGAATAATAATCATCTGGCATCTAGGCTGTTGCTAGGAAGGTCAGTAGGAGAAGGAGTGCCACAAGGCATATTTGAGAAGGCATTAGGATAAACCTTCTAGTACTAACCACTGTCAATCAGTTGCCTGGGGAAGTTGTGGTATTAACATCACAGAACCATTAAAGAGCCATTTAGACAAATATCTTTGATGAATGACATAAACCAGCAATGGACCGAATAACTTCTTTCCCTTTCCCTGCTCTGAGTGTGCTATCACTGTTAATACATATCCACTCCTTAGAATTTCAGCAATAGGTCTCTGAATGGGACAGAATAAAAAATGGCTGTAGCTCTATGTCACAGGAGAAATCAAACTAAAAAAGACCCAGAGCAAGACCCAGACCCAGGGCACCAAGAAGCCAAAATCCTAGGATGTCATGAGCAATAGCAAACAGAGATGGCACGTGGTAGTCACTGTTGGGCAGCCCTTGACAAATACTACCAGCAATGAACAGACATAAATGATTACAAACTGAGGAGCTGTCATAACACTAGATAGATAATCTATCACAGAAGCTACCAAGTGGCTTGGTAAAATGTCACTCCTTCAGAGAAAAAGATTGGAAAGTTTACATAGCTTAAGTTTTCAACTAGCTTTTCTACAAAGACACTTGGAATTTGTTTGCATGGGAAGTTCATCAATGAAAGGTTCCCCCAGTTGCAGCAAATACAAGAAGCTGTACCAGCCTTTTGTGGTTTTGGAATAGTCTGGCTAGTTACATACATCTAGAAATTATTATAATGGCCTAATAACCCACGATTACCAGAGGGAGAGGATTTGTAAGAAGGGAAGAAAGTGGTTAAGGATAGGATAAACAGATGTCAAATAAATATTTTATTCTTCCTTTTCTGCTTGTTTTATTTTGACTACTCTGGTTTGCTGCACCTTCTGAGTGTGTAAGAAGCTATATCAAAATAAATACCCCTCCATAGAAAGATGAAAATGCCCAGAGGCTGCAAGAAGTATCTAGGCTCTTTTTATACAGGCTCTATGTTAAAAAGTCCCTTACACATTCTAGGATTACAATAAAGTGGAGAAAAAGACTAAGAATGTAAGACTGGACACGTGAACCACTGGTCTCAATAGGCAGCCAAGGTCTGATGCTGGGGATATTAAGTGATCCAGGCAGGGAAAAAAAATGTAGTTTTCTTTTTTTAAAGGATAATGTAGTGGCAAGACTGTTCCTTTTTTCCAGAGAAAGAAAGAGAAAAGCAAGAAAACTGCTGTTGGGGGAAAGGAGCAATCAGAGGTAGCGAGTATGGCAGTTTGAAGGAGGTAACAGTACATAAGAAAAATTAAGAAATGAGGTCTGAAGGATCCCCCAGAGTGAAGTTGCTGATGACATTTAAATTCTTGCATCAATTCAAAGAGCAATTTGGAACTGGGCTTCACTAAATCCTGTATATCACAGTTACACACTTAGACGTTGCTGAGACCCAGATTTTCTATTTATAAACAGAACTCTTTGTGACTTTACACATTTTAGCAGTGGAGTGAAAAGCATTACAATGCTTTACATTTGTATTCTGCATCAGCAGGAACAGAAAATTTACAGCTAGTACATGTCTTCCTGTTTTTTGTTTTCTGCCTTTGTTTTCAGGTTGGAAAGAAGTCAAGGGCCTAGCTTTGCAGGGCCCAGCTAGAAGTCAATAAGAGCAGGAGCAAACCCTGCAAGTCCTAGAACATCAGCCACAATTACATCACAAACTAAATGCACCACTTGCATTATCTGTTGTTTAAAATAGACTTCTTTAGTATGCTATCTATGTGAATAAAAGCATAAACATTTCAGCTATCAACTCATCAGAACCGCCTGAGCAAGCATAAAATATCTTCTTGGCACCAGGTAGTCACTCCGTCCTCTTAACGCAATTTCTCTCTCTCGAACTTAGTCTTCAGCCACATGCTAATGGGTTCATCTTAAGATAGCAAAGCGATGCATGTTTTTAATATCAGACTTCCTTGCATTGGTGAGAGCTACAGATTTTTTGCTGACAAGACAGTTTTAGAACTACATGAATGGTACATCTTTGTTTAGGGAAAAAAATGAGGTGAGTAAGAATTCTGAACCACAAATGATGCCATGTGGAAGACTAAACTGAGCACAAGAAGTGTTACAGACCACTTTGCAAAGCAAATGAAGTAAGGTGAAGAATAAAATGAAAACCCCCCAGCTCTCCCCTAAATGTTTTTTTCTTAATAGCCTTCATTCTTTGCAATTTGGTCTATATTTCCATGTTTATTTTCTGATTTTATTTTTTGGTTTCCATGCTTGTTACTGAGCAGGAGTACCTGAAGCAGATCACCTAAGTTCTTTTGATTCAGCTTATTTTTTAATTTTCCCCTAAGCCTTTGCGTATTGTTATTTAATGGAGAGGCCAGCCATGGCCTCTAAAGCCATGGGATATGCCCTGTCTGACTGGTCACGGAGTTCACCAGGCACAGATTGAAGTACTCACACAGCAATTACTGCTAATGATTGAGTGCTGCATGAACTGGAGCACAAGTCTCTTTCTGCTAGAAGAGGTCTGTGATGACAGGCTCACCCTAAGGAAACAAGATGTCTTCCCTTTTTGTCCCCAAGACAAATCAGCATGGGTTTCCACCACTCTGGCCATCCACCAGAAAGTCTTCATCCATTACTCTTCCCAGTTCCCTTTGCAGACAATCGTGTATGATTTTTAGTCCACTCTCTCTAACACCAATGTCACCCCCTCAACTGCGCTCATATATACACACACCCTCTTTCCCTTAAACAGAAAACAGAAAAATTAGAGGCAAGTAGGGAGAGCAGATTGCTTACTAAATCTTTGTTGCTGAAGACAGCAAAAGAGCTTAATGAGCGCCTTGGCCGAGAGCCCCATACTGGCTTGAGCCGGTTGCTCCTGCGACGACAGCATCAGTGTGGTTTTATTCTCAGCTCAGTCAGCACCTCCCCAGCGAAGCACTTCAATCACACCAGACCCTATGTTCACACTGCAAGGGACTGCTGGCTTCCTCTCTATTCCTGTTGGTGACATAGCAGAGAAGATCAGGGACAAATACAAGAGAAATCTACGGCTGTCCTAGGCTACTGTGGTCAGCTAGTTCCTTTTGGCTTTGTATCGAATTCTATTTAATGCCATCCATTTCTGTGGTCTCTTTTTTTTCCCCCTGCCACCGAGGTCCTCTCAACTGTCCCACTGATAAACTGGTCTTTATCTGATGTCCCCAAGTGCCTGCATGGACACAGTATCAGATAAGCACTGGGATGAGTGACTGGGTTAACTGATAAAGCTGCTAATTAAAGCCCTGTTTTCAGCACTCCTGAAAGATTAACTGGGCCAAAATTTAGAGCACAGGGAAAGTTTTACTTTTAACAATGTACACTGTATGGTAAATAAAAGGCTCTAACAATTTCAAATAAAGTTGTGCCAAGAACCTTGCAAAAACATTTTCCTCCTCCGAGAATTATACAAACGGTGCAATTCACTTTAAAGCTCTGTAGATTTAACTTTGCAAGTCTCTTGTAAACACTGAGGCTAATTCACTAAAAATGCTGCAGCACTGAAAGAACAATCATTTTATAACCTTAACCATTCATTTCCAATTACATATTCCTAACATTTCAAACTGGCCAAAAATTAAAATTACTGGAAAATTGGAAGTGCGTTTAAAGAAATAATTTGTCTTCTCCAGTATAAGGTTAGATACACAGTTACTGGCAGGACCGTACAAATGAGATAATGAACTCATATTAGGATGGCAGAGACTAAGCTAATACCTATACTAAAGCACTAAATGCACCCAGTGTAAACTGCGTGGATCTCAGACTGAGCTGACTAAGCCTGAACTGAGTCCCTGTGCAATCCATAGAAAGGCTGCTGCTTTTCTTTCTGGCACTGGCATAATTACCAAACAGTTCATCATTACTGGTTGTATAAAATAGTACGGAAAGTCTAACTAGCGTAAGCAGAAATACTCTTGAGGCTTAAAAATGTTCTTGGATGCCCCAAGTGTGTGTACACCTGTTTTGTTACTTGCTGATAATATTCCCAGATGGAAAATGATGAAGACCTATTTTGAAAGAGTGTGATGCGCTGAACTGAACTCTGTCTGATAATGAGCACAGAGATTTCTAAGCATGTTTTTGATTTAAATGCTGCAACACTGATTATTTACTGTGAGGGTAACAGAACAGATGGTGAACACTAAGCTGACCGGTATTTACGGGTTGCACATGCAGTACATCGGGACTTTTATTAGCATTGAGGTAATGATTCTAAATTGCAGCTTGTTTGCTTGCTTCTTTTAGGAGAGGACTTCTGTTAATAAATGGAATGGAAAATAGAAGATGATTACCACTGAAGGGCTACACTTATGCCTTAACTACCTTGTGTTTGATTTGTTCAGATTTCATAAGGTAAACGAGAGCAGGCAGGTCATGATGAGACCACTCATTTATAATCTATATTAGGTTTAATTAAACATGGGTGATGCAAAAAATCTGATTGCAGGTCCTAACCTGATCCCAAAATTAAGTTTAACCTGGAATTTTTTTTGACATGTTATAAGGACCTGGTAGAGGAGTCCAAACTGGCCCCACCATTATTTATTAATTCCAAAGGTGCTTGGTTCTGGATTACTTATTTAAGAGAAAGATATAGTTTACTGAGACTGTGCTCTGTTGGCATTACTAAAGAGAAATGGTAAAACCAAGGTCATCATCTACATCAATATATGTTTTTTATAATGGCAGGGTCACCATTGCTGGTGTTATCTCTGCTTTCTAATTAAGTTTTAGAACAGGTAAACTGATTCCTTCCAGTTAACCTGCAATAGTTTATTGACCTCTTTGTTGCACACTTTCAAACCCCATTGAGAGATGCTTCTATTGCAGCTATGGTGTATCTTTGTGATGACACTATTTCAAAGAAAAATCTTCTTCTCAGTCTGTGAATGGTAAAGTTGTCAAGATTCTCTCCATGATCTAAAGCTCCTTTGCAACATAGATATCTAGAACTCATTAAAAGGCCTGGCTTGACAGCCACCAGGGATGGAATATCTTCTTTATCCATGGAGTAAATACAGAACAACATCACAAATACACTAAACAGGCAACACAATGTCTATTCCCTAATTTGGCCTCTAAAGGAGAGTGCCAGGTGGGACTCCCGTGTGAGCCCACTAAATTCTCATTCACATTCATAGCAACAATTTTAGACTTCAACAACCCAGGCTGAATTTTTACTGAGAGCCTAGTAGTTGTTGCAGGAACCATTTATTTTTCCTTTCCTTCAACTCCCTCTCTATGAATGTTGTTCAACTTCCTTCCTTGCTGATCACTCTAGGAGCTCTGCGTATGTCCAGGAATAGCCTGCCTTTGGCTAAGAATCATTAAAAATTGTCATCACCCCATTGCTTCCACAGAAGTCAGGAGGTGCAGCAGCTCTAAGAATTTGGACCTAAAAGCAATATGCAGCAGAAAGGATGTTAGAGAACGCTACATAAGAACAGGAACCTAAAACCTAGCAAAGCTACTGCAAAAATTATCTAAAAGATAACTAGAGCTTTAGTCCTACCCCACCACTATAGCCTGATCCTGTTCCTAAGTCTACACTGAAGACTGAAAAGCAGCCTCAGGCCTCATTTAATTCCAGAACAGGTTGTAAAACTCCTTGATAGAAGTTTAAAGAGGAAATATTTCTTCCAGTTCCATTAACATAGGTCTGATCTTGCAAGCCCGTTATTCAGTCATACAGCCCAGCTGAAGCCAATGGGAGAGTTTACTTCGGTAAGAATAACTCTTGTAACAGTTTGAAAGGAAAGCTATGAAGAGCTAGATATATACTCTGCAGATCATGACTCTGTGAAAGTTTTGGTTTTAGTCCCTAAATCTAATTCAGAATAATGTTGTAAGGTTTTGCCAGTCTTTCTCTGCATAAACCCTTATCTCCTCACAAAGCTCTGTCCTCAGCTTCCAGTCTACTTTTAGAAAGTATTTTAATTTACTTCTTTTTCCAAAATAATTTATGACCTCTTTATTTTCCAGTTGTTTTCCTCCTCCTGTTCCACACTGATGCCCACATCTTTTCCTCTTTCAATCCTTACATATTGTTTCCTTCTTAAGAATGCAGTCATCATCTAAAGCACACTAAAATTGTTTGAGAAGTAGCTTAGAGACATGGAAGAGAAAGGTCCATGGAGACTGTTGTTAATCATTTTATACATGGAATGTACAATATAGAGATCATTTTATGCCAGAAAAAGGAAAGCAATAAAATCAATAAAGGAAAAGAAATTATGGAAACTTACAGGTGTGGGGAGATCAAGTATTAAGGTTAGTTAGATTCTCAAATTCTAAAAGAAAAAGGAAACTATACAATATCTACCTCTGCATATTGCGGAGAATAGTGCACCCAGCAAATGAAGAAGAATGAAACACATACAGTGAAGAAGAACACACATCCCCTAAGAGGAGTGCCTTCAATCACAGAACTAGAAAGAAGGGGAAAACTCACTGGCTCCCATCCACCTACAGATAAATTGGTAACAACAATGATGGGGACTTTCAAATGGCAGAAAATAAACATACAAGGTTCAGAGGCAATTTCTTTTGAGAGAGATTCCAAAATGGAAGAATTCAGCAAAACTATAGATTCCCTTTCACGTCTTGACACCTTGTTGATTCTGTAATGTTGCAGAGCATTTTCAGGACTAGCAATAGCAGAGATGTAGAGGAAGGATTATTCTAGCAAACCTTTGCCCTGTCAGAAGCATATTGGCACAGATGTCTGCATCTGAGTTCTAGCTTGTACCTAGGCTGTGGTATGACTGCCCTTTAGGTAAAAAGTATATATGTGATTTTCCTCTTCCTTTACACCTTGCTTTTAATCTAGCTGGAACTTCTATGGATAAGGGCAGGAATAGTAGCAAACAGTGTATGCGCTGATATTGGTAGAAGCCCTGAGGAAGAAATGCCCTGCCGAAATTGAAACAGAAGGCTTGCCAAGCAGAGTGCTTTGGAACAGGAAAGCAAATCCTGGCAACATATGAAAAAGAAGATGAGGCTAAGCACCGTAACTTTGAAGTCTCACACGCAGGCTTGTGGATTACTTTGCAAGAGCAACTGCTTTCCTCTCAACAGTGATTCTTGTCTATGCAGGACCTGGACTATCACCTTTTGCAACACTATGTCATACTCCACCTCTTTCCCTCTAGCAGTATGTGGCTGCATCTAGCTCTACATATAGCTTGGACCAAGCTATAAATATGTCTCCTACCAATACTATGCGCTACACAAGATATTACAAATACACAAACTATTGTCAACACTGGGAGCTACCACTGATGGTAGCTTATCACTTAAGCATCACTTATGGTGATTATTTGACAACTATGTGCATCAAATGGATAACTAAAATAATTTGCTATTTAAATAAATCAGCTTTTTTCTTTCCCTTGTTTCATCTCTCCTCTGAATATGCAGTCAATTTCTAGCATAGTTTTTTTGCCAGTGAGGAGCTTGCTTTAAAAAAAAATAATAATACCTTTAATTCTCTGTTTTCCTTCAGAGCACTGCTCCTGCCAAAGGAGCTGTGAATAAAAGCCAGCTTTTACTGCCTTGTCAAGCATCTTTCATGCTTTCTGACTCCACCAGGTCTGTTTCACAGATGCCTTACTGGGTAAGACATCAGTGTCATCTCTTCTCCTCTACACAGCATTGCTATGGTTTGATCCTGTCACTGATGCAATGATCCCATCTCCTGTCTGGTTAATTAGAAGTATACAATTTGTCTCAGACTGAAACAACAATCTTCCAAGAGATTCTATGAGATCAAATGCCAAGCCAGCTGGCTATATTTTCTAGTGAAGTAATCCAGTTGTTCTTTCTAGTCGGAAAGTGGGTCCAATACTGTATATCACAGAATTACATCTTTTACAGTGTACCACACAAGCAGCCTGTGATCCTCTGGTTTCCAACTCTCTACTATCTACATACCCCACACAACAAAGACTGTATATATGGCAAAAAGAGCCCAGCTTCCCAGGACAGCTCTGCTGCCTTCTGCAGGGTTACTCCAGGCATGATTTTATACTCTATAAAAACAGCAAAATGCACTCCTGAATCAAACATCCCTCCAAATGCTCTGACAGAGAGATGCCTTGTTGTGACAGACCGGCTTTGGATCAGTGCCTGCAGGGAACATATTAGCCACTTTCCTTCCAACAGTAAGTAAACAGCCATAATTCATCTGTGGCCTCCAAAGGAAGGTCCTTTGCAGTCTTGTTTGTACTGACAGCTGCTATTTACATGGCTTTGAGAATGGCAATGCATCTGACACTGTCTCACTCTCCATATAAGTCAATAAGGCTGCAGGAGTTATAAATCAGGAAATAATATTTCTTGCAAATAAGCCCAGAGCATTTAAAATAATCCTAAATAAGAAAGCATGATTATTTCTCAAAATAGCCGTAGAGAGAATGGATTGCCTGGAAAGCTGGATTTCAGTTCATCCAGATGTGTGCAATGGAATGATTTTTGTTTTCTTAGAGCTATTAAAAAGTTATCCGTCTTAGCTTTCACCATGGAAAATTACCAAACTCAGGGGCTAGTCATGAATGGCACTAGAATCAATTTAATAGAGACAAAAATATGTCTGAGACAAAACTGATTTAGAGACAGGAATGATTTATAATGCTCTTTCCCCAGTATCAGCTGTTCTTTCCACCGCAGTCACTTTAATCTCAAATATCCATAATGTGGCATGCAGCTAAAAGCAGCCTCCATGGTTTGTTTGAAAAGATGGGGAGAAAAAAATTCTCAAGTATTAGGATACAAAAATATGGATAGCTCTCCAAATATGAAATAAGTACTTTTTTTTTTTTTCTACCAGACATGACCAACATTACTGGAGCCTTTTCACCAACTGAGCCGAAAAAAGGCAGTGTTTTCTATGTATTGAGACGGCACAGTGTTCAAACAGTTCCTATGTCCCTTCTAGCAGACAGCACTCCTCATAAAGCCAAAAAATAAAATATGGCAAAATGCTGTTTGGATTTTTTTTTTCCCACTGGAATCACACATTTCACCAAACATTTCTCTGTGAAAGCACAGCAGTAGGTAACAAGTAAATTAACACTATGGAGGAAAGATGTTTACCTGTCACCCTCTCCATCACATTCATCTGCACTGACCCATTCTAGATTCCTAGCCTTGATCCATTCATCTCAATTTAGGAAAGTTTAATCCTCTATTTACCAATTCTGCAGTAGAGTTCTAAAATACTACTGCAAAATAGCATGTTTGGATCATCACACTAAATTACTCCCATGGGGGTGTTTACAAGTGAAAACTGAAAGAACATTTTAAGTGCTTTTTTCCCCCTTTCTTCTTTGATGCAAGTGTTATGCAGCTTGAAAACAATGTCAGACTTAGCATTGGATGGAGTCCTCCATTGAGCAGAGACCAAATCATGGGAGAGGTGGCAAAAAAATTCAGTCCCTTGATAAATTAAATGCTTGGCCTCTCTGCTCAAACAGCCAGCAAGGATCTCAGCTAAAGCCAAACATAGTAGCAGTGTTTCTGTGTGATGCAAGTTCATCTTCACGATGATCTGCATCAAGACAATCTAAGAGATTTTCAGTTAGCTATAAAGTGAGCATTTTGAAAGAAAAGAAGTCAAACTGAGATGAAAAAGGTCAATAGAGGAAAGAATTACAATACAGTCCCTGCAAGAAAAAGCATGGTCTCTGGAGAACATGAGAGCTCACCAGCCTCTCCAGTGACTTGGAAAGCCCCTGCATGGTGTGAAGTTGGTTAGCAGTTGACTAGCACCATTTGTATATACAGAAGGAAGCTGCCAATATGTGAGTACTAATTTTACTGTCCGGAAAGGGTAAAGCAGGTGGGTTGGGGGGGGGGAAGCTACGCTGTACCAGCGTGCGATACTTGCACTGAAATGACCGGGTTCCTCCTCTTTTAATATACAGACAAGAAGTGGACTTCTGCACTGGGATCTGTCCACATTATCCCAGGAATGACTCTTCCTTTGGGAAATGCCATTTTGACATACCTTTTACACAGGTCCTTGCTTTGCAATGTCTCCACTGACCAACTGAGCCTCAAGCTCACTCTTCTGAATATTGATTACACTCATACCAGCATATGGAGACCTCAGAGGGGATTAACAATGAGAGAGCAGTCAAGATCGATTGATGTCTGATAATCTTTTTTTACTGGAAAAAGGGGTTTTCTACCAGTAAGGTCATTGCTTCAACAGATTGTGTAAAGAAGCCAGTGGAGGGCGGGGACTATGCAAACTAGGCTGCTCCCAGTTGAAGTATGCGAACAAAAGAACGACAGAGACCATGATAAAAGTTGATTGTGTGAGTAAAAAGGCCAAACCACTACCACATGCCTTATGAAAAGGCAGGAAAGATGTTGTCCAAACCAGGACTCCCAGGAGAGATGAGATCACGCTAAGCGGGGGAGGAGGGTACGTACAGGATGTTGTTTTGTAACTGTCTAGTATTTTCCAGAGTAAAAGTGATTGTGGCTTGGCTAAGCCCAAGCACCTTGCCTGCCCACTACTTTATCCCTAAAGACCATAAACAAGAGCTCCACCACCAGGTAGGCTCTCTGGAAATGCATCCAAGCAGCACAGCGCTATGAACCAGAGACTTCGCCTATTGTCAGAGAAGTCTCTGGAAGACCCAGCCTCTGTACATCTGTGACATCCTATGCAGATGGAGCTGGCTGCCCAAGAGTTGTAAGTACTGCCTCAGAGTCCTGAGACACAGAACTAGACTGCCCAGTACCCAAAACCCAGAAGTTCAGTCAAACTGATTTGGTCATCAAAGGTCCACTCTCACAAGGAGGAAAGGGTTTTGCCGTAGCATTTTGCTTCCAAACTAGGTCTTCATTCAAAGGAAGTCAACTCCGCTTTCTCACTGAATCTACAGGCTAATAATTATGTCACTCTAAGAGTCAGGAGCATTTTTACATAATATTTCAAGTGGTCCCTGGTTAGCTAGTTTCTTTATTTGTGCTGAATTCCTTTTGCAAGGGCACTGCTTTAGAAGAGATTTTAGCAATTTCTAACTTTTCTGGCAGTAAATTAATCCAGGCTGCTCCTTCCTCCTTCCTTTACTGAATTCACATCTCTCATGCGCTATCTGTTCTCCTAGAAATTCTATTGCCTTAATCTCAGAGTATTTATTTCATTTGCCAGTATTGCTTTTCTTATCTTTTACACTCTCGACTTCACTATATAATCGTTCCATTTCTCCTCCGCATTTAATGTTTGATTTCATGGTTATCTCCTCCTTGCTCTGCATTACTTTTTCTGGTTCTCTGTTTCACAGGGCCTTTTGTTAGTTTTCACAGGCCGTTTGTTAGTTTTTGCAAAGTCAGCTCCCTTGAAGGACTCAGCCTCTGTTTCTGCTATCAATGACAAGCTCTGGTGTTCTGTTCAGAGTACAAGCGACAGCATGCACTGATGGTTATGCCAATCCTCTTGATACTAATTATTCCTTTATTCTGTATCTTCTGTTTTTCTCTTCAAACATTTTATTCCATCTTGTCAACTTTTCTTTCACGCTACTAAACTTTCCTCTGGCACAATGTAATACTCTTGTTTCTCTTATTTTTTTGTCTCACTGATGGCTTAATTATAAGTCTAATTAAGTTCTAAAAACGAAGCACTCTCATGCTCTCTCTTATTAACAGTTCTACTGGACGGTATCAGACATGCTTCTCTCTTCAGTTAGTTAGAAAACCATATCACAAAAGTGCAAATGAATTGAAACCAATTACACATCACCTGTTTTGTAAGCAAACCATTACCTTGCCTTGAATGAAAGAAATAGCCCTCTGAAATCTCTGTTCCCTTATTTTCTAAGTTGTTACTACACATTCTCTGATAACATAATGTATTAAGACCACTGTAGGCCTTGTAATTAGAGCTTTGAAGTCTCTAAACTTAGAGACAGCTACACTGCAGGATTTAGGATTTCTGTCTTTCTGTTTCCTAGCCCAGTCTCCTATAAAGCAAGTATATACTACTAAAAGATATTTTCCTTTTGAATGCTATTTCTTGCTCTCTTTCTTTCAGGGTTCCATCCATCTGTTACTTCTCATCTGTAAAGGTGTTCGTCTGTCTGCACCTGAACATCATTTTTTTTTCTTTCGTTGCTATTGATGCAATTTTTGTAATTACAACATGGGAGGAAGGTGTTGCATTATTTTATTTTATGAACTGAGCTGCACCAGTAAAGTAGCTGCCTGAACAAAGTAGTTTGGGGCAAAGAGTGTCTTACTCTTTTTATAACTTACTATGTTCATTTATGACCATTGTGCAAATTAGGCCAAATTACTAAACATTTTCAGTTATAGCAGCTGAATTATTAACTGCTTGGGATAATCAGAGTTCTGAGAAAGCTATTCTGTTTTCTCATACCCCATCCACAAAAGAGCTTTTATCAGTCATCACGCACTGCCTACCAATGATAAAAAAGGATCCTCCAAGTCCAGTAGGATGATCCATTCCTTAGGTTGCCAGGAAGGCCTCTGAGGCCCTGCACATAGCATATACCAGTCTCCCTGCAATCCCAGTATCTATTGACCCAGGGACCAGAGAGAGCCTATGGACGAGAACAAAGCTATGCGGTATCCTGCGTCCAGCTCTCATCGTTCCCCACTGACTGGAAATTGAATGTCACTTGGCTGAGGCGTCAAGTTCACTGAAGGGGCAGGAGCATCAAGCGACACAAGCTGTTTTTTATGCAGCTGACTTCCTAAGAGCATGAAGAAATGGACCAAATGTTTTGTTAGCAAGAGAGATACGAAGGCAGATCATCAAGACAGAGAGAGTGCATAGAAGGACTGTCTGCATTGAAGAACAGAGTACCTTACACATCATTAGTTCCACATCATGCATGTAATCACGTAAACAGGTGGATGAAACAGCACAAAAAGGATCACATAAATGTTAACTAATCCATATGCACTTTTTTCTGGCTGTGTCTGGATTCTTTGCAACAAGAATCCAAAACATACAGTTGTCCAACAGAAAATACATGTAAAAATCATCACAACTTATGTACTGCTCTGACCTAGTCAGCTGACGGTAATTTTATAGTGCTGTAATAATCCTTTAGATTTATAACTGAATATATTTGCCAGACAGTACTTTTGGGACAGTTACAACAGACAGCAAAGAGCAAATATTTGATGAGCATTTATGGGCATAACAGCATGTAAAAAAGAATAGGCTGCAAATTTCAGAGCCATGCAGTATTACACTAAGGTGAAGGTTTTCCAGACATCCAAATCAAAGAAGAATGCAGCTCCCTTGGGCAGTTAACAGATACGTCCAAACTGGAGGAAGGGCTGAGGAGGAGCAGTGTGTTTTCAGTAACAGGAGCCAGCTTCCAAATCCATTATCAGCTATGAGCTGTATTTTCAGATTTTCGGTTCCTACCAAGGTCATAGGGGAGAGCAGAGCTGCTGTTCAGAGCATTTTTGGTCCCTTTTACACTGCGGGGGGAGGAGGGAGAGGGGACGGAGCATAGAAGGAGAGAGGGGAGCTTAAAGCATAAAGTGGATTCCTAACCATTGTCTTACATTTCACTACCAACATGCACAAATAAACTTTATCGTTCATTCTTTGAATGCCTCTTAATGCCTAATCAAGATAGAAACCCATTTTTTCCAGTGTGGAGGACAGAGTGCATAGGCTCTGAGTGGGCAAAGGGCAGGGAGCATTCAGACATACTGTGCTGGAAGGTCACTCACCACAGGCCACCAAACAGGAGAGTGGCACTGCTGGGGTTAAACCCCAGCATCCCAGCTCAGTGCCCTTTTCCACACCATGACATATCCCTGAATTAATTTAGTTAAGCTTTTGACACAAGAGAGGACATTTGAAAATGAGAAAATACAGCTACAAGAGCCTGCAACCCAGGCTCTAATGAACTTTTTTTTAAATCATTAATTGAATGATTGATGCATTTATGTCTATAAAACTGGCAAGAACATCTTGCCTATGAATTCAAGACTAACATTTTTACTTTATCTTTTGAAGAGAAAAACGTATACCAAGAATTAAACTCAGAGATCTTAAAGTAAAGAGATGATTTTCCAGCAGGGCATGAAATGAAACTGTTGTTATGAAATGACTTGATTTTGAAGCAGAATAAACAAAGATTCCAAACATTATTTTATGATGGACTTGATAATGTTCTGTACCAGCTGTTGTTCATGGCTACAGTTTTCTACCCTGTTGGAGGCACAGGAAATTAGTGGCCTTCACTCAAAGAGGGAGAGTCAAAAGCATTGCTTTACATTCACATAGCTCATAGGCTACCTGATTTTTGTCCCAGCTGCCCAGAACTTTAGTGCAGCTGTGACAGTTACCAGTAAGAGACACAGCATCATAACAACCCTTGTTTTCACCATCAGTCTGCACTTGCTGAAGACTTGCTTCATCCTACTGTGGAAGAAGTGAAGCCAGTTGTTCTTCTGCTTATGAGTCACATCATGACATAAAGCAGGAAAGGGACTCAGAATTGATAGCAAATTATTTCCATAGGTGTGACCAGCAAAGTGAGCAAAGACAGAAGCCTGCAGTTCTCAGTGACATTGTATCTTTACTAATTTACATTTACCTCCCATGGATACTGACAGGTTTTCATCTAAGAGTAGTATTCTTTCATACTACATGGCCTCTGTAAGTTATGTGAGCTGCTGTACATGTCTAAAGCTTTGCCTGATAACAAGAGAGTTTGCAAACAAAAGCTCTTTTTGGTCTTTACAACATACTGTGTATTTTTCTCTTTCATCTCTGGATGTCTCTAAAGAAACCGAATGAGCAGGGCAAAGAAAATCAGCAGAGCATAATATGGCTATTAGCATATCAACTGCAGTGCGTGCGTTTATGAACCTGTCACTCAGAGATTAGACCAGACATGCTTCTCTCATCAAAGGCTTCAAAGTCAAGCCTGAATACTCAACTGACTTTCCCAAGATGAGATTCTCCTACTCTCAAAACAAACACATCATTTATGTCTATGCTGGAGAACCCTCTCATATAATGCCACATCAAGTATAATTAGTTGCATTATTAAATCCAACTGCTCCAGCATCAAATTCTCTGGTAAGTTCCAGTGTGGCTGACTTGCTGCCTTGTAATTTGCTGACAGAAGACATTAAGGATCATTTCCGTATGCGTTAGGACTGCTCTGAGTTCATTTACAGTTCCAGTGAACTGTAATCTAGTGCAGCCTAATGGCTTAGAGCATTAACTGGAGAGCTGTACTCCCAGGTCAGGCACTGGGTAACTATATGACTTTTGGCAAATTGCTTAACATTTCAGATAATCTTCCTTCTAAACTTAACATTGCTACATTTACTCTACTTACAAGAATTTTGTAAAGCTCAATTAATATTTATAAGCCTTCTGGCTTAGATAGCAGGCCCTGTTGAAATACAAAGTATTATCACACCTATTAGAGCTGCTTCACAAATCACCATTTATGGCTATATCTAACCAGTAGTGCTAGAATCATGTTTAGGCACTTTTGTTATCTTGTTAATAGAAGCTAGACCGCTTGCACAACAAATAAAACTACCAGCGTGATGAATCTTCCTGCTCACAGGTCACAAAGGTTGATTCCATATTTTAAACTGTGGCAATTTTTCTTTCTTTCAGTTCACAGCTTATTCAGGACAAGGCAATGCCTTTCATCAGTTAGAATATAAATGCGGTTTTTACTAGTAAAGTTCAAAATATGTTCTTCTCCAGCTTAGTGAAGTGTCACCCTGTTTGGAGTCTACTTGTTACTTCTGTGTTTGAAGTCCTGCACAAAGTCAAAGGATGAAGTCACTGGAGATGTGACATGTAGGAAAAAATGTTATAGGCTTTAGCTGTTTGTGGGACAGTATACAATGTTAGCAGTGATATAGTAGCTAACATTACAATGACAGCTTTTACAAAATAAATTGTATCCCTTTACTGAAATTATTTCCTATTTGAAAGACAGAGACTAACAGCTGAAGGTTCTTGACTCCAGAATTGCCCAGATAGCCAGGGACTGAAAGCAGGAACACAATGTGAATGATTAATGTTCATCCTATGAATATTTCTACCAAAGAAACAAAAAATTAGCGAAGTATTGATCTACACTCACAGACCTCAAGGTTAATCCGTTTCTGTTATAACTGATGGGAAAATTTCCTTTCTTACCTTTAGTCTCTGTTGTTAGCTAAACTAAGTCTGTGTCACACACATTCACCTCATAATCACAAATGACTATTAAAAAGATCATTTTAGCCTCCAGGCAGGGGGTAGAAGTACCTAGGGATGTTAGCCAGCAGGAGTCAGAAGACTCTTAAGTTCCTGTTTTATTTGCATAAGGGCGTGATAAGCTTGCGAAGACTGGAAATAACTGCACTGTGAATACCTAGCAAGCTCTCCATAACACTCACAATAGTAAGATTACCCAGACCCACATGAACAGGCATAATCCAGTGTGTCCATCCAGCATGATGGGTGAAGTCAGTAACCATCTTGCTTCTCTACAGAAACAGTGCAATGTTCCAAACCAGTTCATCATTTGCACTTTGAGAATTTATTGGAAAATCAACTTATAAACACAGGGTAGCCATGTATTCAACTACTTCTGGAGTACAGTTTGTAGCTTGACAATTAGTATTATTTCATCATAATATAACAAACCTTTTAATCATCATTTCTGACTAAGGAAGCTCTATTTGCACTTATAGGCTTTTCAAGGCCCTAAGTAATCAAAAAAACCCTGTATTGTTGTTCTCATCTGCTCTCTCATAGCATTGTCAGCTCATGGGATTTTATCAAGAATACTCCAGTACATTATATTTTTCTTAAAATCCCAGTTTATGAAGAACCTCATTTTGCTGCTTTCAAGCAGGAGCATTCATTGCTTATCTTAAGCACTCAACTGGAATGGAAACCCTAAAGCACCCAAAGAATCCATCCTTCCTGCAGAACTTAAGCAGACAGGATATCCCTCTACAGGCCTCCAAAGACAGTTCCTTCTCTCCCTTGGAGAGAAAGGGATCCTAGAGTAGTGCCCTGATGTGGTTAAAATGAAGCCACATGTTGTTAGGTGGCCTGGGTACCAAATGAAGTTTCTTGTGCTGAGGTTTAAAGATGCACATCCCTCATGTCTAAAAGTTCAAAGTCCAAAGGCAAAGCATGGTACATTTTATGACACGCCAAGTCATGATTTTGAAGCTACTTTCATGATTTTTAAAGTCTGTTTATTGAATATCCAGAAGCACTTCATAAGCTCTTGGATAAATATTCCAGCTCTCAAGTATGGCCCATCACATCTCTTCTTCTCTAAATGAAGCCCAAGCAGCTTCTTTCACTTGACAGCAGTAACGGCAAGAGTGCAAGAGGCTGTCTGAGGGTAGTGAGGGCTGTATGCATGCATCCATGCACCCTTCAGGCTGAAAGGGAATTCAGTGTGTTTGGATGAGCTGCAATGGCTGATGTTTGTGGCCTGTGCTGTGCGAAGAAACAAACTGTGGGTTAAACAGAGGAATTTTCTTTTGTAACCTCAGTGTTGATGATAGGGATTGCAATGCTGCCATGTGGCTAAGCAAAGGTTCTGCTTATTATGAGTGTGCATAAACACAAACACATGCATGTGATGCTTTGCAAAAACCCTGAGCAGGGATTTTATTTCCTTTTAAAAAAAGTCAGTGAACTCACAGGTGCATCTCGAACTCTTCTGAGAGTGTTTCTGCCACTCAGTGCCTTTCAGTACCAACAGCAGCTTTGTGTGTACTGCCTGCCTTGGTCATAAACTCCCATGGTATAAGGGTCCAGAATCTCTGCATTTTATGATTATAAAAATGAACTTTAGCAAGGTCATCTGGTATTATCAATCAGTGAAACTGTGTGGAGGCACACAGCTTTGAAATAGCCTGGAATCTTTTTTTGCTGAAGTGCCATGGTGATGGCCACAGTGAAAAAAGAGGGCTGTGGCTAGGAGGAAGGCACACTGTTTGTTGCAGCTTCAATATGAAATATTTTGCATGCAATTCTTTTCTTTTTATAGTTATGAAGGCTTCTCACCAATAGTCTTGAACATCACAGAGAATGGCAGTGTTTAGAAAAAAGCCCAGCGTGCTAGGAGCCTTGAAAGGAATTTGGAACATACTGTTTATTGGATGTTAGCAGCTACTTGAAATTGAACTTCTTCTGTGTGTATACATTACCATCCTCCAGTCCCACAGGAATTATACACAAATATCCAGCTCTACTGATGGAAAACATGACAGGGTGCATTTGGCAAGGATTTTTCATTCAGAACTGACTTCCCTGCCAGGAGGTTTCGAGGCTCATGCAGCACTGTTCGTATGGCACCTACCCTTCTGCAAACCATCACTGTGGCTGAAAAAGCTTCCTGATTACATCACGTCTTTTCATTTTCTTACCATTTAGTAAAAGTTTCCTCTGGTGGGAAAAAGGTAGGATTGTTTGTGTCAGTCATATTAAATATTCTCATACAGCCTCCTGTCCCAGTTCAAATAGATTTACTGGCAAAACTCCTAATAGATTTAATGTGAGCAGGAATGGCCCAGAACAGTGATTTTTGGCTTTTTCTATTTCTGGATCTTCACCATTTCTGCAGGGGAGGTGGGAGGCTTGTATAGCAGATGTAAGCTGAGCAAAGCCTTGATTTCATTAGCTGTCTTTCACAGACTACTCATAGAAAAACACTGTCCTCAATCATTAAATCACAGAGCTTAGCTTGTGCAACGTTTGTCTCTATGAAGCCAGGAAGAGAGTCTTGTGCCCGTGATTTGGCCCATAATGCCTTTGCAGGTAGTTATTCACAAAATGTATCACAAAATAAAGGAAAAGACATCTATTCAAAATGAGATATTTGTCCACATGGCCACAGAGTACCTCACAGTCTGTAGGGTGTGTATGTACACTATATGTATACGTGGTATACTCATTTTTAAGAGTGGAGAATTAAAGAGCAGAGGAATACATTTTTCAGGTATATTCAGGAACCTGGTTCCAGAGGAATTAGAAGTACATCAGGAATTTTCACTTCACAGTGGAGAGAAACAAGCTTCACAAGGTGTGATGCAGAGCAAGATGCTCACATAGGTATTGTAAGTACCCTGCAGTCCCCCAAAGGACAGTGGCCCACGAGTGACCCACGCTGCAGCACGGCCACTCCCAGGGGACTGCAGCCCACAGGGGACACATGCCAAGACAGGGACACCTCTGAGTGACTACAGCCCACAGGCAACCCAGATCAGAGGAAAGGCACCAAGAAACAGCATAGCAAGAAAACCTGAAGAAGCAAAGAGTAGCAGAGAAAATCAATGAGAAGAAAATATCAGCAGAGGAAAAGCAGTAAGAAGCAAAGTGCAGCAGAACAAAATAAATAAGCAAAGAGAGCAGCACAAAAAACATTTATGCACACAACCCCAGACCTCCTGTGTCACCCATCACCTGACCAGAGTAACTGGGACAGACTGAGTTTAGCCCCCAGCAAACACAGGGGAAGTCGAGTCTGGGAAAGAGGGAGAGAAAAGTGTTTGGCTCAAGTAATTTTTTGATTGCTGATGTTCTCTTTTTCCTCTATACCCAAATCAGTGATGAGAAGTTGACGTTAACTGGACATAAATTAAGCAAAAATACCCTGAGCGGAGATGTTTTGCCCATGACAGATGCTTGGACACTCTTGACAGTAAGGTGTATGTTTCCACAGGGCAGTTCAGCCCAGCAAAGCTCCCATTCCTCCTGGTTGGGAGCGTGTATCTCTCTCCAGTAAAAATTGACCACACCCACAGTGCCTGGCTCCCATCAGGGGACCCAGCCAACAGTTCCCTTTAATTACTGCAACATAAAATGTCATCAAGAGCTTATTAATCAGCCAAGCCTAAAGCTATGGGAGTGTTTCAAAATATTCGTTATTAAATTTGGAGGGAAGGGGGAATAAGGAGTTATATTTGGTAGTAAAGAACTGCAGCCCAATATTAAAAAAATAAATAAATGAGTACGGATATTATTAAACACAGAGTTAGGTGATTGTCATGTTACAGGTGAGGTTTTAACATTCAATTTTTCTTTCACTATGGTCAGTAGTAAAACATGCTTTTACTTCAATAGGGGGTGAATGGAGCCATTAAGTGGAGTTGTATTGTTAGGCCATATGGTCTCTCTCCTTGCAGTTTTCTTCATGTTGCAGGTATTTGTTTCTGTTTTGTGTTTGTATTTACATTTTCTTGGCCTTTTTAGTGCCCTAAGGAGCCATTTATAAATGGTCATAACACAGTAACCCACAAAATTACAGCCCTATAAATTATTCCCTCAGGCATTAAGAGAGCCTGGGAAAACACAAACACAGACAGACTCAAAACTTTTATTTAACAAAATTTAGGCCATACTGGCAGTGGGGGAAAGAAATCATCATTTAAAAAAATGGAACACTATTGTCTTATAGACAGACATCATTTGGTGGGTAACATACAACAAATATAAAAACTAACTAGGCCTTCCATAGTATATTACTAGGTACAAACTGATGTTATTATTAATGGGGAAAATGAGTTTTAAGTAAAAACAGTGACTATTGCTAAAGGACAGTGTACGTACCACATAATTCACAAAGTGAAACACTTAAAAGCCAGGAAATTAATAAAGGACATCTGAAATCTTACACTTGCCACATAAAAAAAGAAAATACACTGATGGCCTCTATTAGAATGATACCCTAGAATATCACACTCATTCATACATTTGTTCTCACAGCTTCTCTCTGAGACAAGGACATGACATTTTTAATCAGTGGGAAACTGACGTACAATGCAACAGATGTGGAAAGATGCCAAATTTTGTAGACCCAATGGAGATACATGATCGCTCTTAGCTTCTATGCCAAAAGGAGTCCCTGAAGTCCCATAAAGCTATATTTGCAGCCCATAGAAGTGCAAGCAAGAGGCTGATGAACCCACTTGTGCTCCCTGACTGAGGTGCCGATGCAGGTTCCTGGAAGCAGAGCGTATGTAGCTCAGAGACACAGAACACATCATTAGGTAATGGCTCAGGATAGCTCCAGACCCCATAATTTGGGGATCCACTCAATAAAAGCCTCACAACCAGCTTACACAATGTCTACCATATGATGCTGTGGTAAGGACAAGGGTAGCGTGAACACAAAGCATTCTGCCACACCACTGAGTGCCCCAAAAACCTGGCAGCTGAACTTGGCCATGTGGCCAGACACTCCCTCAACGCATACCAAGAAACAAAAAGTTGCAGAAAAAACTGAGCACAGGGCCAGGAAAGCTGTGACAAAAATTGGCTTGTGGATTGCCAGCAGGTTCAACTACAACCTCTCCTCAGAAGTTTCCCAACATGCCCTACCCTACTTAGCCTGTCAGATTTGGCAAGATCCCAAAAGAAGGTGGTACGGCCATAGATAGTCTCCATTTTAAGGTCTAGTCAAGTGATACTAGTTTCTTCACAAGAAGATTTGGACTACAGATGTAATCGCAGAACACTTTGAATTAATGTTTGCAAGAAGACAAATGTCTCCATGTTAATCCTAGAAAAAAATAACAATTAGAAAATGCCTTTGTCAGTTGTTTCCAAATGTTTTTTTGACCTCTTAGTCCTGGAGATTATGAATTTCAGATGGGTGTACTTTATGCCAAATATATTAACTCAAATAATCGGTGCCCTGGGGACCCACCTCCCTGGGAGACTGAACTCATCAGTAGACTGTGCTGCAGGACCTGATTTTGGCACACACTAATATGAAATCGAGCCCAGGGGAAAGAATCTTAGAATTCACCTTAAATATTTTATGGACTAAATTCATGGTTATATATTATTTTTCTGGCTACAGTACTGCTGTCATAGGATTTGAGGAATGTTTTGTTCCCTCTTTCTTCTGAAAGGTATGAAAAGTTGGTGAGAAACCATGATTTTCACTAAGACAAGCTACTGAAGAGACAGTACGTCTGCTGGAGAGATAAATGGGGCTGTCTGTCCACCTGCGTTTATGGGGAAACTCTACAGGGTAATATGACGGGGTAGGTTAAGTCTCCACAGTCTGCAAAGAAACACCTCCAGCTCACATCAGTGGTGAAATAAGGCCCAGAAGAGCAAGGAAAAGATATATCACAGTTTCTCAGAACAGAGACTTTGGGCAGAGCAGGGAGAAGACAGGCTGCTAAGGAGCAAATCTCTGCTGAACATGCTTGCTAAAGCACTGTGCACATTTTTTTCTGGGGCATAACAAAACTCCCAATTTGGTGTTTTTCCAGAAGGTATTGATAAATAGTTCTTGCCCATAGAAGATTTTCCTGATAAGGGAGAGTCATCATTTCCACCTTGCTAGATGCTTTGTTTATATTCACAAGAGGCCCAGGACTGTTTGCTGGCCTTGAGGCCAACTGACTGAGCACAGAGCACACTGCTTGTGTCCCCTTCCCCATCCGCCCATGAAACCAGGGTAGCAGCATCCAAACCAGCTCCTGGGAATGGCTCCTGGGCGATCTCAGGGCCAGGTCTCCTCTGTGAATGTACCAGCTGGCTTAGGCCGCAGCCAGGAGCCACACGAGCAGTTTTACTAATATAGCTATATATCTTACTAATATAGCTATATATCTTACTAATATAGCTATAGCCACTTAGACCAAACTTGGACAAAATGAAGGCAAACCAGATCTACTTAAGATCTTGATGCAGACACGGTACTGTCCCCCTTACAGTGAGATAAAAAAATCCCCCTAACCATCCTATAAAACCTTTTTCTAAGTCTGAAGCAACATTCCTTCCAGATAATTTTGTTTTTAACAGCAAACAATTTTAAAACTCAAGTTTTTACATTCACAGAAATGAAAGGTTATGGGCATCATAAATTTTATGACATTAAAACTTATAAACCTGTTTTCATATTGAGTGAGGATTGTGCCCAAGTGCCAAGTATACATTCTAATGAATATTTTTATAAAATCAGTTATTTCAGCAGACATGAACTATCAGCATTTGAGAGCTGTGAGTTAATTTTTATTTGTAAGGGTATGTTCAGTAAAATTCACAGAAATAAGATGTGATTTACTGGAGACTGCAGATTGACAGCTTTGAACAACTGCTTTCATTGCAGAGGTTCCATAAAGAAACTAATCAACAATTGTCTAGAACTTGAAAACCACATATTATTAATTTTAAATTGTGTACAGAAAAGTTAAATGATACATAATGTAATATATTTAAATTAAAACCCTGACTTCAGAACTTCTCAGAACAGACCTCCACTAATCATTTTTTAAATGAAGTTATCAGAATATTTAAATTAGTATTTGTTAGTATTCATCAAGTGTCAACAACCCATTTTGCATTATGCAAAATAAAACTTGAAGACAATCCACTCCTCAAGGAGACTTCAGTCAAAATGTTGGACATTCTCATGCTACATAGATTCTTATAAGGAACCAGATCATGCAAGCAAATGCAGCAAGTATCAGTGCTTTACTGGAAGAATATGCACACAAAAAGTTGATTTATCTCCAGAGAAGTGACTTAATTCAGAGGTTACCACAGAGAAGCAATTTTATGAATTTAAAGTTTTCTAACTTGAGTTTTCTGATTTTTAGCAGGGTTTTCACTGGCAGCACAAACATGCATTTCAGTTCTACACCCATCCTAAACCTGAATGGTTCATCAGCATAGGACAGCTAAGGCAATCTATAGGTAAGAGCACAAATGGGAGCATTGTACTTACTTACCTTTGCTTCTAGCAGATTGTTGGCCACTTGCATGCTGATGCCTTTCACACCTGCCTCTTGTAGAAAAACTGTCTTTGGCCCTCAAACGCTTGACACTCTACCTAGAGAACAAATTAAATGGTGTTCAAAAGAGATTCAATTAAATACTCTTAACATTAGTGTGGGCTCTCTACTAGTCTGCTGGAGGAATATGCCAGTTGGCTACTGGAAAGCGATGAGTATCCAGACTGCACGTGCTAACTGTCTCAACCAGTGCCGTGAGAAAACTGTTCTTGAAGACTGTCCCTAGAAAATAGTTTTCTTTTCATTAAAAAGTTATTACTTCTCAAACCATATGACCAAACTTCTATAAACAATTGGTTCCTATGTCTTGGTATAATTTTAAGATGATACTGTCTTTCATCCATGACAATAGTTCTACGGAGGAAGCCAGCAATTTTGTACAGAAATCTAACACCAATTCTTGCTTCAGTTTAGAAAATAGACAATTTAGTTGTTATTGTGAACTGCTCAGTCACCAAATACTACGGACAATACAAGAAAAATCCTGATCTTTTCAGAACCCATGGTTATTTGCATTCTTACATATTGCATATGTTTACATATTTATATTTTTGTCTTTTTTCCTTTCACTATCCTTACCATCCTCTTCCCATTCTCTGGTCCCATACCTCCTCTGTTCTCCTGAGCTGAGCAAATGCTAAGCTTTTTTTTGTGCTGTGCTCCTATTAACAGTATAAACAGTCCCCCAGTTTTACTTTAACTGAATGAGGTTAACCCCATTTGAAAGAGCCAATATCCAAAACATGAATGAGTTCACTGTCAGCAATCTTAATGTAATACCTGTGAGCTAAAGACTTTAGTTTCAACCTCTTGATGTGGTACCACATTCAACCCCAAGACAGGTTTAATCTTTTGCTTTAGTTGCAAGAAGACTCTTGCCAACTGTTGCATTTCAGTACAAAATAAACCCATTTTATTGCGTTCTTTTGAACTGCCCTTGAACAGAGAAATCCTGAGAAGACCATTCTGTCCTGTGATGCAGTCTGGTAGTACTTTCTTTGCAGAAGTTACATTGAAACCTTCTTTGTCAATACTTCAGATTTCAACAACGGTCATCATCCATGATAATAATAAAATACACAGGGTTCTTAGCAGGCTACAAAATGTTCCATAAGAGAAGATACAGCTCCACAGCCCCCTTACTCCAGCCAGTTCTGGTTTATATCTACATGACATTCTTTATTTGCATGCACTCTCTTTTATATGTTGTTTAAATATGCAGTAAGGTTGCTGCTTTTCTAGCAGTATAAATATACAACCTAGAGCAGGTAATCTCAGTCTCAGTTCATTATTCAGTTGCATACACTGGATTAGCATAGGATTTCAGTTCAGCAGCTCAGGAGTCAAGCAGCATTTTACAAAAAGCTTTTTATCCTGCTTTTATGATGATTCATAAATGAAAGAAGAAAAGTAATGTCTTTCTTAAGGCTTCATTTTAAGTAGTGTTTTGAGACTTTGATTGAATACATAGTTCATTCAAAATGGTAAAATTTTACTCAAAGGGTACTTTTATTTCTAATGCTCCAGTTAGGTTTTAAGGGTTTTTTGGCTTTCTTCCATTGTCAGGAAGTATTGTTTCCAAAAGTCATCATTTATTAGAGCAGTAAGTCTTTAAAAAGTACAAAGACAGGCAAAGAGGTGAACATCATGTTCTTTTTAAAAGTCTTCTAAGGAATAAAGGAAAGGTAATTCAGCCTCTATCATCATACCTGGATCTGCATTCCTTCCTTACAAACAGCCTTATTGATCTGTGTGTCATTCCTCCCAAAAGAACTACCTAGGTGCCTTGGAAGCCCTCTCATTATGTAACATGCCATAACATTGAAAACATGTAGGGGAATAATTGCACCATTATGCAATGTACAGTACAGTCTATGAATCAGGGCTCCTTACAATGGCCACTACTTCACAGCAGTTTGTTTTAGCGTCTCCTGTAGTATCTCTCTGCTGGTAACTAAATATTTTAGAACAGTTTATATTGACTCCAGGGACAGCTGTTGAGGAGAAAATTCCTTATTTCAAGCCAAATATGGAGTTCATGGCTTAGCTCAGGAATTGGACAGTACCCAAGAATTTGTTAGGTTTTCTTCTCCTTTGCTCTGAATTGTCCAACATCCCCCTTGCCTCCCCCTCCCCCCAAAACCTCCTCTACAATAATAAAATTTAAAGCATATCCAGAGTGCTTACTGTATGCTGACATTTTCTTAAAGGGATCGTGTCAGGATAACTTAGGCCTAAATTCTGGATTTAATAAAAAAATTTTAAACAAAAATGTAAAGTTAATGCAAAATTTAAGATGAGTTTAAACTGTCTCAGCAAAAAGAGCAGTTCATATATTAGGAGGCCCCTAATGTTGAATTTCTAAGAAATGTCTCGCTCTGTAGAAGGTAGTGAGTGAAACCGAATAGATTTTTAAAAAGTCTGACACACTAGCCTGCTCTCACTGCCTAAGCAGAGAAAAATGAAAGGAAAAAAAAACCTAAATATTTTTGGATTTTTCATTTTTAATATTTTATCTTATATTAATCACACACCACACAGATACTAGTTTTTATTACAGCACTTACAACCTGGTAAACAATAGCCCTTTAAAAGAAAATATATGCCTTTGTCCTAACACTTAAGTTACAATTGGTAATGAAAACAAAAATATATCTTCCATTTCCACTAGCCAAAGGTCTATCTACTTTTCCTATGACCAATCATAACAAAAACATCAAGAGTATTAAAATACAGGAAATACTGACCAAATTCTTTTCCAGAAGAGAAGGAAATACGTTTATAAAATGACACATACTTGTTACAGGAAACAACTGCATTTGAACTTACTGTATAAAACCTGTGTTGCACATCTGATTTCTGTCTATTTTTCTTAGAATCATAGAATCGCTTAGGTTGGAAAAGACCTTTAAGATTTAAGATTTAAGAGTCTAATCATTAACCTATCACTGCCAAGTCCAACACTAAACCATGTCCTTAAGCACCACACCTACACATCTTTTAAATACCTCCATGGATGGGGACTCAACCACTTCCCTAGGCAGCCTGGTTCAGTGCCTGACTACTCTTTCAGTGAAGAAGTTTTTCCTAATATCCAATCTAAACCTCCCCTGGCGCGGCTTGAGGCTGTTTCCTCGTGTCCTATCACTTGTTACTTAGAAGAGACCGATCCGCACCTCACTACAACCTCCTTTCAGGTAGTTGTAGAGAGCGATAAGGTCTCCCCTCAGTCTCCTCCAAACTAAACAACCCCAGCTCCCTCAGCCGCTCCTCATGAGACTTGTGCTCTAGATCCTTCACCAGCTTCGTTGCCCTTCTCTGAACACGCTCCAGCACCTCAATGTCCTTCTTGGAGTGAGGGGCCCAACACTGAACACAGCATTCGAGGTGCAGCCTCACCAGTGCCAAGTACAAGGGGACAATCACTTCCCTAGTCCTGCTGACCACGCTATTTCTGATACAAGCCAGGATGCTATTGGCCTTCTTGGCCACCTGGGCACACTGCTGGCTCATAGTCAGCCAGCTGTCAACCATCACCCCCAGGTCCTTTTCCTCTGGGCAGCTCTCCAGCCACTCCTCCCCAAGCCTGCAGCATTGCATGGGGTTGTTGTGACCCAAGTGCAGGACCCAGCACTTGGTGTTGTTGAACCTCATACAGTTGGCCTCGGCCCATTGATCCAGCCTGTCCAGATCCCTCTGCAGGGCCTTCCTACCCTCCAGCAGATCAACACTCCCGCCCAACTTGGTGTTGTCTGCAACCTTACTGAGGGTGCACTCGATCCCCTCATCCAGATCATTGATAAAGATATTAAACAGAACTGGCCCCAGTACTGAGCCCTGGGGAATACAACTTCTGGCTGCCAGCTGGATTTGCCTCCATTCACCACAAGGTATGTGGTGGCCATATGTGCCATGTGATGGCAGTCAGGATGATCTGCTCCATAACCTTCCCCAGCACTGAGGTCAGGCTGACAGGCCTGTAGTTCCCTGGATCCTCCTTCTGGCCCTTCCTGTGGATGGGTCTCACATTTGCTAACAACTGGGACCTCCCTGGTTAGCCAGGACTGCTAATAGATGATGGAAAGTGGCTTGGTGAGCACTTCCACCAGCTCCCTCAGTACCCTTGGGTGGATTCCATCCAGCCCCATAGATTTGTGTGTGTCTAAGTGGTGTAGGAGGTCGTTAACCATTTCCTCTTGGATTACAGGGCTTTGTTCTGCTCCCCATCCCTGTCTTCCCACTCAGGGGGCTGGGTACCCTGAGAACAACTGCTGTTACTATTAAAGACTGAGGCAAAGAAGGCATTAAGTACCTCTGCCTTTTCCTTGTCCTCTGTCACTGTGTTTCCCCCCACATCCAATAAAGGCTGGACATTCTCCTTAGCTCTCCTTTTGTTGCTAATGTATTTATAGAAACATTTTTATTGTCTTTTACACCAGTAGCCAGTTTAAGTTCCAGCTGGGCTTTGGCCCTTCTAATCCTCTCCCTGAATAACCGCACTACACCCTTGTAGTCCTCCTGAGTTTCCTGCCCCTTCTTCCAAAGGTCACAAATTCTCCTTTTTTCCTGAGTTCCAGCCAAAGCTCTGTGTTCCGCCAGGCCGGTCTTCTCCCCCACCAGCTTGTCTTTCGGCCCACGGGGACAGCCTGCTCCTGTGCCTGTAAAATTTCCTTCTTGAAGAATGTCCAGCCTTCCTGGACATCTTTGCCCTTCAGGACTGCCTCCCAAGGGACTCTGTCAACCAGGCTCCTAAACAGGCCAAAATCCGCCCTCCAAAAGTCCAAGGTAGCAGTTCTGCTGACCCCCCTCCTTACTTCTCCAAGAATCGAAAACTCTACCATTTCATGATTGCTATGCCCAAGATGGCCTCCAACCATCACATCACCCACAAGTCCTTCTCTGTTTGCAAACAACAGGTCCAGTGGGGCACCCTCCCCAGTTGGCTCCCTCACCAGCTGCATCAGGAAGTTATCTTCCACACACTCCAGGAACCTCCTGGACAGTTTCCTTCCTTTAGCTTGCTTTTAAAACATAGGACAACATAAGAAAGTTAATTCTACAAGGTGTTCAGAAAATGCAGTTTATCAAGATAAAATTACTCTCCACAGCTAACACCTATGAAGGTTTTCTGTGAATGGCATCTTATATGTCACATAAATAATGTCACAAGTCTTTTGTGAATGACATAATGCATCAGTTCCAACAGAAGAGGAACTTGCTAGCAAGAAAAAAATAGTTTTTCAATAAAAGTACTCTCTACCCAGAGTAAAAACAAATCAGTAACCGCTAACCTCCAAGGCATCAGTGACTCCAAGCAAATAATGCTTAATCCTAGTGATATGCAAAGTATTTTAAAGATTCGCAATTGGGAATATCTGAGCAGTTATGAGTTTAAAAAAAATGCTTCTTGGGTTTTATTGAGAATTCTTGGTGGAGGTGATGCACCTGTAGGATGTTAGTGCAGCAATAACAGCTTTATTCTGACCACTGGTCATGACCGGAGAGCTCTGCCCCTGAAAGGATGGGTAGCAGGGAAGGCCTGAGATGCTTTCCTTGGTCATGTACTGCAGCCTCAGAAACTGCTTTCAGCACCCACTGCAACCATCCAACTTGGCAGGAGGGCTCTGTTCCTCTGGGAGGAAATGAACATAGGCCCTTTAGGCAACCAGCAGTGACAAACAAACCTCCTGCCTGGAGCTCTGCACAGTGAGGTATTAAAGAAGAATCATTGCAGAGTTACAGGATCCTAGTGCAAGGCACCCGAGGAGGACGTAGCATAAGGAAGCCCTCTTGGCTGCTGTGCCACACACTGAGTTACCTTGGGCAAAGGGCTACAGCTTAGATCTTCAAGGAAGATTTTATGGCACTAAATCCATCCTACCTCTGGATGGATTTATACTTATAGGCACCTGTATGGCTAGAAAGTACTTAAAAAGTTAAAGTCCGATTTTGAGACTGGTGTTTCTCTAGCGTGGTCCCTTCAGAGGCTTTAATCTTTCCCAGGGTTTGCATTATAGATACTTATCTGTGCAGAATCAGTTTGCGATATCTACAGCCATGGCCAGCAGAAGCAATAAATGGGATTACAGCACTGTGCTTACCAAAGAAGAGGATCCAATTCCCTCCTCCCAACTCAAGCTTGTCCACCCCTTTTCTAAAAGTCTGTGCCTGTTGCTGTTAAAGACTCAAGATTAATTAAAAATAGAAAAAATTATAAGACTTTTTTTAGTCCACAGTTTAGGGAATTCCTTGGAGACATGTCTTAGTCCTCTGAGGAGGCAGATGTCTCCTCATAGCTTATAGTCTCTGCTTCCAGAGCCTGTGCTCTAAGGAGTAGGCTATTTTATACAGGCTATTTTGAGGCATTGTATGTGCCAATCCTGTTTTAAAAAAAAAGAAAAAGCATCTGTATAACTGTATTTCTGGAGGAATGCAGTGCTTTCATTGGGCACCAGGAGTTAAACATCCTGGAAGAATTCCCAGTGGACTTGCATCCCAGCAGAACTAGGCATCACTCAGCCCAGGCTCAACACATTCATAAGGAGATAGGTGTCGATATTCACATTGATTTAAAAAAAATAGATTTTTATATCAAAAATGCAGTCTCTTATGCAATTAGGCATTTCTACTATTAGGTAGTAGCTAAATGGGTTACTTAGGATTTGGCTTGGACTGCTTTTGAATTTGGTTCCCTGATGCTAGTTCTTCATCTCTAAATGAGGGACAACAGAAGAAAAAGTACAAACCAGGTGTTGAGAGAATGAGCAACACCTTCAGCTGTTAGGGCAGAGGATGCTCCATAAATCTGCATCCATCCCTACCTCCACATCTTCCTGGTAACCCTTAGATATGCCACCAAGCTAAGAAAGAGGCATATAACCTCTGTTCAGAAGGAGCTGGTATTTTCTGGATTTTTTTCAGCTAGGGCAGGGGGGCGTTAAAAAAGATTTTATTTAAAGAATTCATTGGTAGGCAGTAAGAGAATTCTTGGTACAACAAATATTAGGAGACTAGCTTTAAGCATAATAGGCCTCTCAACATTGTTAGATGGGGACTCAAAAGAAGGAAAACATAGTCAAGGCTGGACATGCTTCACAGATCAGATAGTCCCACATTTGCATCAAGCCTGAGCTCCTAATTCCTGTTCTGGTCTGCCCTTATAATACAGATGTGGTAAAACTTTATTTTTTCTGACAAAACTTGCAGTGTTCCCGTTTAGCAGAGTACTTTTCATAACACCTACAGGTTATCACCTACTAGTGCTTTGGCATGTATAAGCATGGGGCCATGACAAAAAGGTCACATCTTATACGAGGGAAAAGAAAAACATGTAAGTGTTACTGCAGTTTTTCTAAAGTGCAGTCCTGGAAAAATTCATGTAAACTGTGCATAACTGTAATGTGAAAGGGGACATTTGTTTCTTCAGAGGGAATTATTACAGTGCAAGAATTGTCTTGGCAGATAAACAGAACATATATGCCCAGTGTGTAAATAACTTTTTCTTCTGCAAAACTTCAAGTGAATAAGTAACTTTTTGAAAGGCAAAAAGACTCCATCTCTTTATCTTCTGTACAGAGACACATACCTGTTCCTTTAAAAAAAAAATTCTTAATTCTACCTTTTGACCTCAGTAATTTCGGCACAAGTTTCAAATGTCAAACCAAAGAGCATTGCTCATGAAAAGAAATCTGCTGGCAAAGGTAACTCTCCTATTGAGGTCACATTCTAGAGTTCAAAGTGTGGGAAAATTGATAGTTTTTTCCCCATTTTCCTAAGAGCTTAGTCATATAAATATTTTCTAATTACAGAAAACACTACACATAACTTTGCCTATTGAAATATATTCGGGTGAGTGTCTGTTACGCAGTTTCACTAGAAGGAATGCCTGCCTTTTGCAAATTGTGTGTAAACGGGTCCTTCCTTATTGGCTGACCTAGGGAGGAACGAAACCTCTCCAAACCATAGCCACTACCCGGACAGAAATTCCTCTTGAGCTCAAACCACAGGAGGTCTGTGCTTCTGGAGATGCAGCATGCAAATCTAGCATTACATGCTGTTCAGCCATGGGCTATCGGTATGCAGTAGCATGTTGGCCATGTTAACATTGTATGTTAGCACCAGGCTGAAGCTCTCAGCTGGACCTGCTGTGCTGAGCCCAGAGTCATAAAGGTTTTCTGCTGGAAAGGAGTCATTCATACAAACGCCACAGATTTGATGCCAAAGCCTGCCTCACTGGAGGGAGAAGGGTGGGGAGAAGAGAACTCTGCTCGGCTCAGGCAAGAAGTTACCCTTTTACACTAAGCTATGGTCATCTCACCAACCTGCATCATTTTAAGACCCAGACAGCAGATGCTCAGACTCCAGCTAAAGACTTGTTTTCCAATTTAATGGTGAGTCTATCAGGACATGGAACCCAGAGCTCTCACAGGTGTTAGCATGGAGCATAAAGGTACCCACTGTTACACCATGAGTCATTTTACCGCTTGCTAGAACTCAGTGAAAAAGTCACATCTTGTCTATTTCCTTTGGACAAAATGACTTCTATCTACACTATTTTACCTGGATTTTTTCCTCTCTACTTATTTTGTGAGTTGTCAGTGGCAGGACTGTTTCATTATTTGCTGTACAAGAAAGGAAAAAAAGGTTTCCATTTATAGCCTACCAGGAGCTTAAAGTATACAGGCACACAAGTTTTCAAAAGAATGAACAAAACAAAGCCTGAATTACTTTTTCTACCATTTTTAGATAGATTTTGATACTTAGCACGTTGGAACTACTTGGTCTTTTCTCATGATTCACAAGTAGGTCCACCATACACTTGAAAAAAATTAATGACTATATCACCCTGAAGAACACTAATGCATGCATTATTCATTCTGCCTCAGCTTGTTTGAAATGTTTGCATGAAGAGGAACTCTAGTAGGTACTGTTTCATTTCATCACTTACAGTGCCTGCAAGCTGACTACAGTAAAATTTACAGCACTGGGCTCTTGTATGATTAATATACTACTGCCCCAAGAATCTGCTATACTTTTGGTACCATTATGCACATGGGTTTCTGTTGGATACCACTCTTCATGACTTCACATATCATGAATTTAAAGCTAGCAAATATTTCCTTAAAGTAAGTTTTTAATCTTGTATATCAGACTTAGAAGACATTCTAAGGGGAATGCATAGGAGACATTCTAATGGGAATACTGCTCCAGGGGAGGTTTAGGTTAGATATTAGGAAAAACTTCTTCACTGAAAGAGTAGTCAGGCACTGGCACAGGCTGCCCGGGGAAGTGGTTGAGTCCCCATCCCTGAAGGTATTTAAAAGACGGGTAGATGTGGTGCTTGAGGACATGGTTTAGTGGTGGACTTGGCAGTGATAGGTTAACGGTTGGACTTGATGATCTTAGGGGTCTTTTCCAACCTTAACAATTCTATGATTCTATGATTCTACAGAATTTGTAGAAGACCTCCTTCAGAAGAAGCTGATACAATTTAAGCTAAGCAAGGAACCTAAGATTAATCTGCTTGTGTCTACTCATCTGTAATTTAGAACTAGATAAGGCCCCAAAGCAAAAAGACCCATAGGACTACTAGACAAATAAATGAATAAAAACACCCAGCGAGGACTCCTTTACTTAGTTACCAGGCAAAGCAAGGAAGAGGTGGAAACTCCACAACACACTAACCCTCACACCTTCTCTTTGCTCCTCTTCTTGGAATTCCTCATCATGGAAATAGAAAGTGGCACAAAAAAAAAAAAAAACAAAATAGAACTACTTGGAATAGCTTGCTTGTGGTAGAAACTGCACTGCTCAGAGGACAGAAGACAAATGGGGAAACAGGACAGAAAGCCATAATACATGCCACTGTCTACCTGCAGCAGCTCTCTGCCCTCCTCCTCAAATGTGAAACAAAAGACCAGTCAAATACTAGTGGAGTCACAATAGGAAGTGATGAACTGTGAGTACGGCTTCTTCTGAAAACTGGGATGGAGACCTAGCACATGAAAGCTTACCTCCATGAACAGCCATGGTGGAAGCAGCTGTCTCCTTCCTTATCTGAATTCTATTGGGAACATTTGAAATTTCATGGTATAGCTGTTACAAGAAAAAAAAATTGTTGAAGTGCAGAACAATAAGTTAAAAGTGGATTTTTTACTTGTTTGCATTTTTCCATTCCTCACATGTGTGTGATTACAAAAGCTCCACTCATTTTTAATTAAAATATTCAGTGCCAGAAAGCAGCTATATTTCACAAGACAAACTGCTTCTGCTCTTGTAATCTGTAGCATGGTCCTTTAGGGCATCATTTACCAAATTTGACCAATCTGTTTAACTGTTAAAACAAAATTAGCAAAGGTTCGTATTATACACTGCTTGAATTGTATGTAATTAAGAGTAAACAAGCTCAGTTGTCTCCACTGGTATCTAATATGGTTTTATAATAACCAGACAGAGGCAGCCTTTGCTGTTAGGAAATTAATACTATATAGAGTAATGAAAAACTGGGACTGAAAACTTCACTGCAGAGTTTTACAATACAACAGAACTGAACAGACAAAACCTTTTCTAAAAGGCATGATTAAAAAACAGACATGAAAACACTCTCATTGACTAAAAGACCCTTGGAAAGATACCATTCTTTAATGAAAAAGCCTGTAGAGTTGGTAACCAGCAACCACCTGAGACCCTACCATGCAGTGACCCTTACTTGAGTTTTAATAGCAGATGACATCAGATGATGAAAACACAACTAGATGGGAAAAAAAGGCTATTTCAGTTTTAAGCACACTAATGAGATATTACTGTAAAAATGAAAAAGTTTTCCAGAGCACTGAATAAACCTTTAAGATAGCAATTTACCATAAATAGGTGAAAAAATAAAAATTTACAAAGATATCAAAAATGTATTAATGTACCCTGCAAAGACACTATCACTTAAGTGTTTATGTCATAAGTTTCAGGGGAATGACAAGTAGGAGCAAAATTGTTAACAATAATTGCTGTTTTTTAGATTGCATCCACACTTTAACTTCTATTCTTCAAAATCAAATGCACAGAATTTTGTAAGATACAACAACATATATTTTCACTTTAAACAAAAAGTTTTGGTTAGAAATAAAAATCAGAACTAATTTTTCACTGGATGATTTTTTAAAACTTTTATTTCCCACATGACAGTCTTGTTTGGTTTGGGGTTTTTTTGCAAGAATGACATAGCAGTTCAGAACAACTCAGTACACGTGGGAAAACCGTGCTCAACCTGAAGTCATTGGAAGAAGTAGACCTCACTTCACAAGAACGATGTCATTCTACATTCTAAATACCAGTAAAATTTTAAGAGCTGCCAACTAGACAGGAAGCGTTTCAGTAGAAAAGAATATTCTGACACTACAGGAAGTCTGTATTATTAATATTGTAAAGATGGCAATGATATTAAGCTCATTAATTAGGGCATTTTTGATATATATATTGCTTATATTATCCATTTTATATATTTTATATTTATCTTATGCATTCTCCTATATTTTGTTAATATATTTAGAACATTGTTTATATTTTATTGTTTTACATACTTACTAGAAACATGAAAATTTACCCAGGAACAGAAAAGAAGTGATGGGACATTGTGCTGAGGGTTACTTGCATATGCATCAACTCATAAGTGAAAAAGACTTTCTCTGGGGCTTAGTCAAGAGAAGACCCTTCTTCCTTTTATTCCAGTCTTTTGATAATGCTGGCAGGTGCTGCTGTTAGGACTGACATAACAGACAGGCTGTATATGTATGTACAATTCTGTTTGCAGAACACATGACCAGATCAAGTGTAACTACATATGTCAATACACAGAAGAACAGTTAGAATTTGACTGGTGTTGACATTGTGCACATATTTTTTTCAAGATGTGAATTTCCTTAGCTAGATATTCTGCGGTAAATGGTCACTACATCAAGAAGAGAATACTTCCTTTTGGGTTTTGTTCCTTGCTGTCTTTACTCTTTTTTTTTTTTGTCTGCATCTTTCATTTTTCTGCCTTTGATGTATCTTTCTGTACGCCCACATTTTCATCTTTAAGACAAGCCTACAAATGTACAGAAGATCAAAGGCACGGTTGTGAAAACCACATTTCTGTTGACTCAAACTCATGGTGCAAGTCAATGCTAATGCTACAGAGGGAATGGAGATCAGCATAGTAGTGACAGAAATAGGACCTTCCTGATGGCTGCCTCATGGTTACACATTATAGGAAAAGCCAACATCTAAACTCCACTTTAGAAGCATTATAGGATAACATAGGTAGAAGTTAACTACAGGCATTTTGCACTCCAAGGTAACAAGATGTCACTTCAAATTAATCTCTCTTGATTTTCAGATGAAAAAGCACAAGTCAGAGAAAGAAAAATTCTGCTGCCCGTGCTCACCTAAGCACCATTTCCATGTTCACAACAAACACGCAAACTATTTTCTCCGATGCCAGACTATTAACTACTTACATATATTTATGTGGAACAAGTGACATCCAGTGGCTGGTACAGTCAATTACTATTCATCTCTCAAGCCAGGTGCTCCTGCATGCGTATCTTCCTCCCTCCCTTCTGCTCCCTGTTTACTCCAAGTGTCCATAGCAAGTCAACCAGTTTTTCTGTCTGAGGATAACTTCTTCAGGACCCTCACTAAAAAGATCACAAGGGAGAATGACACAAGGACTAGGGAGGTAGACGGGAAGCCCAGATGACATTTAAATGAGGATTTTGAAGTTCAGGTTTGCAGTGGCATTTGATTGCAAAGCCATTTTATGTTGCTGCTTTTTTTAATCCTCATAAAAGCAAAATGAAAATTGATTTCCTAAAGGTACTCCAATGAAATTTGCTACCTGTCTGTGATGTACATCAAATCTTAAAGTACTGCATAGAATACTCTCAAAAAGAACATATTGACAGCTGAATTGAGTAGGTGTATTTACAAATTGTTTCTGAAAAATCCCAGCAAGACTCTGCTAGGACTGGGAAAGGGAACACAGATGCAACATTAGACATTTTGCCTGGGTAATATTGTCACAAATATCTGATATCCAAAGGTACTTTCAATGATTATAAACTCCATTCAACCTCATTTTTATGAGCTCAAAAATCAAGCATTTCCATACTAACTAGATTGGCATAGATAATGTTACATAAAGACCTAGGAAATCATCTCCTTAATCTGTTTTCACTGAACACTCCTCACAATAACATCACATGGGCAGAATTTATACACTGGGGAAGATGGGGATGGACAGATCTCCAACCTGGACATTCTGGAATGATCCCAAGAAAATGGGAGATCTCCTACTCCCGTCTCAAGCACAGTGCCCAGCCAGAGCATCAGGGACTTACCAGACCTTGCTGTTCTTACAGGTGATACCAGAACTCACTGAAGAAGGACACAGCACACAGAAGACGCTCAGGTCCCATTAAAAGGCAGCCACTGACCATTTGTGTCATGAAAACTGCTAGAATGAATACATTGCATGATTACCAAACAGCTTTGGGATAGCAGGCATTTAGTTTACTTCATATTATTTTATTACCAAGATACAGACTGAAATCCACTTAAGTAATAAGAGAATGCTATAAACTATGTAATTCTGTAACAGGCTGAATTATTTTAGTTAATTTTTAAGAAGTATTTGATAAAATATTCAAATCAAGTACCCTAGTCTGAAAGACATCAATGCTAGAAAACACAATATAATATTTTAAAAACTTTGCCCGTTTTTCCTACCTTGAAATATCCTCTATACCTGTTCACCGTGCATGCACAACTTTCTGTATTTGCTGTAGCTTGCTTACAGAAAGGCATTTCATTTTTTTGCTGTGTTAATAGTAACGTGTATTCTATTTTAAATTCTTATCTAAGAATTTTCAAGGTTTTAGGATTTCAAATGAGAAGGTTAACAAACATTGCTGCTAAAGAAAAATGGGCATAGTCATTTAAGAATAAATGCCAGAAAAACACACCAGATAGATTGAATACGATATTAATATTTAATAATTTTACACCCCATGGAAGAAATATTATTATTCTAATAAGAAATGTTAGAAGGTACAGGTATGCCTGACATACCACAGAAAACAACTTTTGTGAGAAGAAACAATATAACAGCAAACAATATAGCAGGGAAAAGAACCAGACAAGTTTTCAGGCTAACACACCCTTTGAAGCTGAGTACAAGGCTATTTCTGACAAAAGAAGAAAATGAGGTCTGAAAAATGTGTCTATTCTTTTCCCAACTACATCAGTTGCCTAATAAAAGATGTCAAATCTCCCTTTCATTTTTAGTCTGTTATGACAACAACAAGCCACGAAACAATAGCAACAACCAACTACCCGAGAAGGAAAGGTCTTTTTTGGAAGACAATATCATAGATGCTCCATTACACATTCTGCATGAGGACTATTTCTCAGTGGTAATGGGAACACAAGCTAAGCCAAAGGGAGCTAACTTTGACATTTCTGGAAGAAGCTTTCAAAAAAATCTCTAAATGTGCAGCCAGGCAGGAATGTACGTAAACGTCTTAGATGTTCAATCAAAATGTGTTTGTAGAGATAAATATCAGGTGAAACACAGATTTTGACAATTCACATTTACATACACCAACACATGCACAAACAGAGCTTTACCCCCACTGTTTGGGCCTCAAGAGTATTTATTCCTACAAGATTTTAATAAATGGTGGCAAAACACTAGCTTTAAAAGATGTGCTTACTTTGTAGCAATTCATATTCCACATCACTGGGTAACAAACTGGCTGGATGGCTGGGCACAAAGATTTGTGCTGAATGGAGTTAAATCCAGCTGGTGGCCAGTCACAAGTGGTGTTCCCCAGGGCTCAGTACTGGGGCCAGTTCTGTTTAATATCTTTATCAATGATCTGGATGAGGGGATCGAGTGCACCCTCAGTAAGGTTGCAGACAACACCAAGTTGGGCGGGAGTGTTGATCTGCTGGAGGGTAGGAAGGCCCTGCAGAGGGATCTGGACAGGCTGGATCGATGGGCCGAGGCCAACTGTATGAGGTTCAACAACACCAAGTGCTGGGTCCTGCACTTGGGTCACAACAACCCCATGCAAGGCTACAGGCTTGGGGAGGAGTGGCTGGAGAGCTGCCCAGAGGAAAAGGACCTGGGGGTGATGGTTGACAGCTGGCTGACTATGAGCCAGCAGTGTGCCCAGGTGGCCAAGAAGGCCAATAGCATCCTGGCTTGTATCAGAAATAGCGTGGTCAGCAGGACTAGGGAAGTGATTGTCCCCTTGTACTTGGCACTGGTGAGGCTGCACCTCGAATGCTGTGTTCAGTGTTGGGCCCCTCACTCCAAGAAGGACATTGAGGTGCTGGAGCGTGTTCAGAGAAGGGCAACGAAGCTGGTGAAGTGTCTAGAGCACAAGTCTCATGAGGAGCGGCTGAGGGAGCTGGGGTTGTTTAGTTTGGAGGAGACCGAGGGGAGACCTTATCGCTCTCTACAACTACCTGAAAGGAGGTTGTAGTGAGGTGCGGATCGGTCTGTCCTCCCAAGTAACAAGCAATAGGACAAGAGGAAATGGCCTCAAGTTACACCAGGGGAGGTTTAGATTGGATATTAGGAAAAATTTTTTTACTGACATGGTAGTCAGGCACTGAACCAGGCTGTCCAGGGAAGTGGTTGAGTCCCCATCCATGGAGGTATTTAAAAGACGTGTAGATGTGGTGCTTAAGAAGATGGTTTAGTGTTGGACTTGGCAGTGCTAAGTTAACAGTTGGACTCGATGATCTTAAAGGTCTTTTCCAATCTAAACCATTCCATGATTCTATCCTGAACACCTACGTAGTGCTTGGGGTGACAAAGATCCTAACTCCTCTGGTAAAGTAGAGGTATTACCATCACAGAGCAGTTCTGAGGCAAACTGGGACTCCCCTTCTCAGAGTATCAAACATTCCCTGGGACACAAAGGTCTGAATCATACTGTTCTTTAAGGGGCTTTCTTTTCAACCATCCCTTATTTTGGGCCCCAAAAAAATTTTCTACACAAGAAATACAATCCAGTAAGGGGATAATGGTTTGGTTTACCTATACTTTAATGAGAAAACACGAATTTCACATTTCAATGATAAAAATGTCAACATTTACATTTCTTAAATGCCTCTATTTTGACAGCGTGTGAATACTGGCATAAATCACAAATAATTCCTATTATGAGCACTGAAATTTGTGGATATAGCATCAGATGCAGGTTGGATAAAGTATCTTCCTGTGTCTTTATTTTGACAAAACTTTAATATACAAAACCTAAAATTTTCACACACAAAAAAAAGCTGGTTTAGATGCCCAACTCCTATTTGTCTCTGTTCCCTTCCTATTACCTTTGTATTCAACACAATTTAATGCTTGCAAACTATGGTAATTCTTTTCCATTCCTATTAAGCATGGCCACCTCCTCCAACACAAAATGCAGACAATTAAGAAAACCAAAACTAATTTTCACCCACAAAATGAACCCAATAAAAGTTATACTGCAAGTTCATCAGAGTAATTCCCAAACCAATTACAACTATTCTTTAAAGTAAAAGCCATGAGGGAAGCAATTTTTGGAGTTAAATAGACAAAAGGGAGTTGATATTACTTCTGCTTGGAAATGGAAAAATATTAATGAATTTAAACTCTGGCAGAATGCTTCAGCATTTCCTGCAAAGAATATAAGTCTTCAGGTATGGTAAACTTAATGTCAAATTGATCAAAACCTGAGCTACTTCCCTGTCCTAACCTAATACATTATTAAGTAAGTCTGGCTAAGTCTCAAATCAGTATATTTTGAAGATAAAATTAAAAAGATACTGGTTGAAAACTAAGTCTCAAATACTGACTTTTGCACCTCAATTTTTTTTTTTTTTGAGGAAAAAAAAAAGCATTGTCTGCAGGAACAATTCTAAGAAAACATCTTCTCAAAGACATCTCTTCCAAATACTAGAACTTATTTCTGAATTAAAGAGACAACTAGGCTAAAATGCTTTTACAGCTACTTGTAGTGAAAAGTTATCTTATTCATGGAAGGCTTTGCTACAGGTTTATTGAAAACTAATGGTAGAATACCACCTAACAAACACAAAACCAACACGAGAGAAGTCTGGAGACTATGTGTGTTCCAGGTTCTCATTGGTAAAAGATCCAGCTTTCTTCTTTTTATTTTTAAGAGCTGACAATTTGAAAGGCAATTATTTTGAGAAGAATGCATGCACAGAAACAATGTGTTGCTAAGACTACTACTTATTTTATTTAAAAAATCATTGCTGTTTGTAACTCATTGTACATTTTCTGAGATGGAAGGATATCACATCTGTCCAAACATCGAGATTTAATTGTTCAGCCCAAAGCCAGAGCTGGTCCCTGAATAGAATGAAAGAGAATTGATTGTTACAAAAGTCAAACTCACCCTCTCTTGAAAATTTTCTCATTTGTCATGTCATCAACAAAGGACATAAAACTTCAGATGCCTCCTTCTTATCCAGAGGGGTACACTGCAATTCATCAGGGAGACCAACCCAGTACATCTGCAGGACCACCAACGCAAGTATTTTACCTCCAATGTTATACCATTTGTTACACTGAGCTCTTTGCACTGTATTTTGGTCTTCACTGTCACCTCAGCTTCATCCCAACATTGTTTTGCTCAACCTTTTAATAAAATCCATTTTAATAAATCTGAGGAATTGCAAGATGTGTCTAACATGAGGACAATAGTAATCTGAAGGTAATACACTAGTGTATGTTTCCAAACTAAAACTGAAGTTTCTCATTCATATCATCTCCCATTCAGGCCATATTCACTCTATTCAGATCTTTAATGAACACAAGGGATTTACAGCTACCTTAAAGAGCAAATGAATCATAGAATCATAGAATTGTTTGGGTTGGAAGGGACCTTAAGAATCACCTAGTTCCAGACCCCCTGCCACAGCCAGGGTCACTTTCCACTAGACCAGATTGCTCAAAGCCCCATCCAGCCTGGCCTTGAACACTTCCAGGGATGGGGCATCCACAACTTCTCTGGGCAACCTGTTCCAGTGTCTCAGCACCCTCACAGTAAAGAAAAATAAGCAGGTTTATATTTGAAAACATGTTAGAGTAGCAGAGTAACATTTTAGGACCAACTGCAATGGTCAGTCTACAGCAGAGATGGGAAGGTGCCTCTCTTCTTTAGCTTGCTAACAGATTTATAGATACAGGACAGTAAGGTGGGGCTACTGTATGGTTTCCTGTAAGTTCAACTCCACAAAAAATGCAAAGGTGACTACCTCCTCTGGAGGACAACAGAAATTAGATCCCTCAGTAAGAGTTAGCATTTAAACACCAAATGCCATAATGATTTCACACAAACTAAAAAAGGAACAAGTAGGTAAAAAGGCAACAGATAGCTACTCTTGCTCCATCGCCCTGCAGAACAAAAAGGGTTCTGAGGTCTACAGACAAAAATCAGCAGCTCCACGGGTAACTTTAACACTGTTCACAGATCTAATTGACCAGGTAGAAAGAGTGGTTTATGATATCTCTGAGAGTTTAGAAAAAAAAGTCAATGTTACATCACGACTGTAACATGAAAATTATAGCAATAGTTAGCACATTGCACGACACTGATTACACTTTTCTGGTTTTAAAGTTCAAATATAATTAGATCACCTCATATTATATGGTTCATTAAACTAACATTCAAAGGATACGTTTGGGGACAGAATGCTGATGAAAAATAAGGAATGTTGACGTGCCTATAAATTAGAGAAGAACCAACTTCCTGTGTTGTGTCCACACATTAACAAATCCACCATAAAACACTTGAAAACTTAAGTTCATTGTACCATGGCCTATGACAACAATGAGCTTCTGAGAATGTAAAATCAGAAAACCAAATGGTTTTCCCTATCCACATCTGTAATATTTTAATATGGAGAACGGGCAACTGCTAGTTATTACTGCATGTGACAGCTTTAACATCTGCTTGAGCTTTTTATGTTCACTAGCTCTGAGTTTCCATTCAGCTAGGGATTTTTTTAAATTATGGGTTAGACTGACCATGTAATAGAATAACTTAATTTCATGCTGTGCTAGAGTTCAACCGCAATCATCTTTCAGAAGACACTTCTTACTGAGTGTGAAGCCCCCTCAGCCCTTTTGTCTTCCAGTTCCTTTGTTGCTTCCTTCCTTTAATAAGGAAAGGTTTGGATAATAAGCAGTTTTATGGGCTTTGTCAACAAGGGACAGGAAAAGAAGGTCAAGAGACACACAGGGCCTTTTCCTGGTCTCATGCTTAATTGCAAAACATCACACTGTTAGTAAATGTCATATTCAGCACATCTAACAGAACTGCATCATGTATAATCTTATTTTCAAAGCTATACTTACATGTGAAGTAAAGGTCTGATCTTTGCAGCACAACTACTTTACTTCTCTGACATACAATTTCTTCCCCATCTTGCTTGACCCACTTTGACCCTATTTTCAAAATGTGTAACAGATGTATTTTGTACCTCTTGTTCACATAATATTCCAAAGACAGTTGTAGTTGGTAAATAAGTTTTAATAGTTATTTTCCATATCCTTGTCTGACTGAAACTGCTTTGTGTAAGTACAACCTACAGAGTTCAAAAAAGTGTCAAGAGGTGTGAATTTAAAAATTAGCAATGTAGAATTCAGAGAGCCATTTCCCTAACAGGTAACTAAAACTGGGTATTAATTATAATTTGTATATGCTGTGCAGAAAATTGGACTGTGGAGTGCCAGGTTTCAGAGTGATGTACAGGGCTACATGCAGTCTTGGAGTATATGGGGAAAAACTGATCAACTGTCATCAAGGGAAGAACACAAACTATCCATGCATATGTTCAGTTGAAGAGTATGATCCCCCTCATTCTGAGGGAAAATCTGCCTCCAGGCAAAAGTGAAATAGAGAGAGCAGAATAGTTGTTATGTTTCCTCCAACACTTTTTGCTGTTCACTCTCTCTCATTAGCTAACATTTCTCATTATCTTTGCAACTGGAGAAAAAGTTCTTTCCTTAGAAGTCATTATGATGATCACCCTGGAATAAGGGCTATAAATTAGTCTCTTAATTTCTCAAGTAATACCTTAAATTAATGTTTTAGGACTGTTTTTGCTACTTCAAATCATCACCTTTTGGGAACTTGGAGCTTCAAACATTACTAAGACCACTTATGAAAATGCCTAAGTACGTATTTTCTCTCAGAAAGAACTATGTACCACATCAGTCTAACACAGTTAATGCAATATATCCTCTGGGTAGCTACAGAGCAGTTGGATTATGTGGGTCATTACCATTAGTAATTTTTTTTTTTAAACCACCCCACACTAGTCATATTGTTGGAACAATACTCATTGCAAGTCTTATGAAACGAGTGTTTGAACTGCACTGCTTAGGTACAGAACAGAGCACCTAGATCTCCCAGCATTCAAATTCCTTCCTGTAAAGTTTTCCTGCAGAATTTGAAAGCTTACACAAAAGCATGCATGGGCTAGTGGAGCAAAAAGCTTTTTTGTTTTGGGGTGTTCTTTTGAATTTAAATTTTAAGTTAACTTACTACAAATAATTAAGCCCTAGAATGGAAGAAAGTCAATTACACACACCCTCTAATCTCTCTCTCATGCTCTGGACATCTGGCAGTCTACCTTAGCAATTATTTTTGCAAAATAGAATCAAACCTGGCAAACAAGGCACTCTGTGCTGAGGATATGAAATCCACTCCTATATGTTTGAGGGCGTTTACTGTGGACTACCTCTAATCTGGTCCCGCAGGCTGAACGTTCATTCATGGCTCTAATGCATCTTCTAGCTTAGCTTCAAAAGAATCCAAGTTTGTGTGCTCCAAGACTGCTCTGCAACAGAAATCAAAACTTAGCAAATGGAAAAAACTGTGATTCACTCCAAAAGCCAGCATTTTATTCAAACTAAAATGCAAAAGTAGGTTCAGTCCCCCAATTTCCCTATTTGAATGGACCAGAATTACATGGTTGCTATGAGGAACTGACATAGCAGGATACGTATGACTCATTAGATTATGATATAGTTTCTAAAATTCCAGACTAAAGAAAGATTGAGAAACAGACTGATAGATTAATAGATCACATAACTGCAAAACTCGTCATTTTGTAATCAGTGAAGTTCCCCTACTTATAAAAAGTTACAAAGCCAATCTACCTGCACAAAACAAAACTTTGTACTTTGCAGGACAGAAAGTAAACAGTGTATTTGCTAGAAACAACAGCTTTTACAAAGGTAGAATTTAATTTCTGATCTAATTCACTGGCTCAAGAAGGACAAGGGGGAGGACAGGGAAACAATAGGCTAGGCAGCCTAACCTTAACTCTGGGAAGGCTGCACAGCCAACTCCCCTGGGAACTTCATGAAAGACAAGGGTACTAGGAGCAGGCAGCATGATTCTACCACGAGCAAATCATGCCTGACCAGCCTGACTGCCTTCTACAGCAAGATGGCTGACCCTGCGGACACAGGAAGAGCAATGGATGTTGCATATCTTGATTTTTAGCAAGGTCTTTGACAACTTTTCCCATAGTATCCAGGCACATTAGTGACATATAGTTTGCACAAGTGGAATATCAACTAGGTGAAAAACTAGCTGGTCCACCAGACTCAAATGGCTGTGATCGCAGTATAAAGTCCAACTAGTGGTGAAGTACCAGTAGCGTTCATGAGGGGGTCAGTACTGAAGTCAACACTCTTTAATGTCTTTATTACTGACCTGGACAACAGGAAGGAAAGCCACTCACAACAAGCTCACAGACTTTAGAAAACTGCAGGAATAAATTACATACTGGAGGGAATGACTGCCAGAGGGACCTCAGCAAGCTAAGAAAAAGGTTGACAGGAATCTCATTAAGTTCCAAGGCAAATGCAAAGTCCATTACTCAGGATGGAATAATCCCGTACAACAGTACAGAGTGGGGGCTGACTACCTAGAAAACAACGCTACGGAAAACGAAAAGATGGTCCCACTAGACCATCATGAAACAGCAGCACAACCTTGCAGCAAAGGCAAACTGCATATTAGGCTGCATCAGTAAGCATACAGACAGCAGGTAAGGGAAGTGACGATTCCCCTGTATTTTATACTTGTGAGACTGTGTCTGCATTAGTGTATCCAGTACAAGAAAGTACTGACATACTGAAGTGAGCCAAACTGGGAACCATCATTCACACATGACATACAAGGAGAAACAGAAAGAACTAGGTCTGGCAGCCTTAGAAGGATAAGGGCAGAATCTTCCTGTTGTTTTCTATGAGACAGTGGTGAAAACAGACTCTTCTCAGAGAGGCAGAGTAATAGGATTAGGCTATGTAATGCACACAAGTTGCAGCAAAGGAAATTCCAATTAGATATTAAAAAAAATTGCTCACAATGGGAAGAATCAAACACTGGAATAGGGGAACAGAGAGGCTGTGGAATCTCCACCCAGGACATGTTCAAATCAAAGCCTGGAGCAATCTGATCAAACTGGATCTGTTTGCAGCAGGGGCCTGGATAAAGTTACCTCTAGAGGATCCTTCCAAACTAAAGTTCTCTGTAACTTTAGTAGTCCAACAACTTCTATTAAAAACAAAGATCCAAGGTGTCTCACGGCCATGGACACACACTACAAACTGGAAAAGTTCCTCCAGCTGAACAGGAATTAGTGTTCTCCATCTTCTCCTTTTGTTCTCGCTGCACTGCTTTGCCATGATCTGATCAGAACAGATTTTCATAGCCTGTTTGAGGCAGGCTAGAGTAACTATCTCTTGGGTGATAACAAGCAGATGGAGATAGGGTAGAGAGTAAAATCTTCAGACTAGCAGTCAGATCCACAAAAGGACATAGGTTATGGCTTTACCATTTGTCAGACTACAAATCCATATACTGTGGGTATGTGCCTCCCAGGTGGGCTGCTCAATCAAAAGGGAAGAGAGGTTACCTCATGAATCAATGCCAGGCTGCAGCCTCTGAAAGAGACCTCAAGTCTCAGCATGATCAAAGCTTGAAGAAAACATGAAAGTTGCATGTCAGGCTTGTGCAATAATACAACTGAACAGACTCAGATGGCTAAAATTATTCATTTATCATTCACTTTGAAGGTAGAAACTGAAATCATCACAACAATCGACCATTTTGTAGAACTAAATGACTAAGAACTGAAGCATACTTATATGGCATCAGGCTCAAAGGGATGGGATTAATCTTGCAGTTCAGCCAATGGAAAATGAAGTACTCTGCCAACTTAGTTCTTACAGCTGTTTTTTCCCCCCCCCCCCCCCCCCCCCGTCAAAAAGGCAACACATTGGGATCAACTGTTTCTCTTCACTTACTAGAAGAGCTCATAGTGAAGTTGCTAAGGTCAGGTGACATCAGTCATACCTAGAATGAGTATTTTAAAGAATAACTCAAATTTAAAAAAGAAAAGAAATATGCATCTTTCACTATGATTCCTTTTCACTACATTCATCAATCTCAGCTTCCTTTGGTGGCATTTTGATGTTCTAACTCCCAGAAAGAATCTCAGACCACTTACCTACTCAGGAAAAACACAACAGCAGAGAAAAGAGACAGTGATCAATAAAGAAAAATAATCGACTTTTTATTAGCACTTCAACTATTACCTGGTGTTCCATGGTAAAGCACAGTTTTAAAGATAAACACTGGTACCTCTGATCCAACATAATAGTATGGGGGTTCTTCCAAATACAAAGGAAAAGCTAAGTCTTATATTAGCTACTTATAAGCAGACACATGTTGCATACCGCAGTTAGATACTTCAAGTTTGACAAGACAAAAATTAATACTTTCAGATGTTAAATCCCTTCAAATCCCTTTTTTGCTGAGCTGGAAGGCAGAGAGATAAAGGATTATTTCCTTGTCTTTCCCCTTCTCCCATTTACCTCCTATTTTATGCAGACAATGAAATCAAGAGGCCATACATGCTACATTCAAATATAGCTGCCGCGATGTTTTAAATTAAAACTTAATTACAAGTCTTTTCCTGCAGTGTACAACATATTAATGCTTACATGATGATTTTTATTTAAAATTATATAAAAGAGATTTGCAAAAAGGGTAGCTTCTTTCATCGATTGTTACATTTCTTAATGCATTACCTGTTCAAAGTCTGTGTTTTAAGTGATCTTCACATAAAAACAGAGGTAGCCAAGTAGAAATACTATATTTTATATGAGGTGTCTATACATGGTGTAATAAAAAAATGTTTGTTCTATCAATCAAGATGGATTAATGTCAAGGCTTACTTCATAATAGTTTGTCTTCCCCAGATATGAATGCTTTTTAACACAAGTGCAGCCATTTCTATTTAGCCTTCGTCACCATGGACAGTTGCTACATCATTATGGAAACATGATAAATTCATTTTATTAAGCAAATATTTGAGTTCCACTCAAGTACACTTAACATAATAAAAACAAAACAGCAATCTATGTCATAATTTAATTTAATTCTTTGCTGAACTTAGGGGAATTTAACAGTGCTTTTAATTATATTAGGGAGAAGTCAAATAATCAAAACATTGGATTTTAAGTTTGGTATATTTCTGTGCTGTCCAAACAATAGCTTATTTATTTAGAAAAATTCTAATAAACTCCAGCATCTTAAATATGTTCAAAAGTGCCCTTTCCAGCATCATAAAAATGTTAATTAAGAAAGCATCATTAGATTTTAAAGTAGCAAATACAGTTAAAAGTCTAAGTGAACATAAACTGAAACACTGTGGTCCAAATTCTGTGAACAGATCGTATATCCAGGATGTTCTGCCTGTGCAGAACTGGACCATATTTTTCCTCAGACACTTAAAAAGGCAACAACTGGAAAAGATGGAGAATTTAGCAGCTGCTTAAAAAAGTACAGCAGTGCAAGTAAGTGTACATTTCCTTGTCAGGCTTGAAGATCACTTGGCAGGTCCCTGAAATTCTGTGTTTCGTTTTACATAATGTAAGTGCGCACTACAGAGAAGTGGAACTGTATTTTAAAGAAAAGTAACTTTCCTAAATGTTCCTGATTCACAGCATCCATACAATCCACAAAAGAAACGGTTCAATTTTTCCAGAGAGATGTAACAGAACATTGTGTTTAGAATCTCAAATCATGTAGGCATCTATTTGCATCTGCTTGCATCTGTTTGTAATTTTGCTTTAAGTTTTGATGAAATAAATAGTTGTTTTGTTCATATTGGCCAAAGAACAGCTTTGATGATAAGACAGAATACAATTTTGGCACAGTATTTTTTAGTGAATTTCCATGACAGAAGTACAGTTAGGAGGAGGAAGCCAATAACTACTTAAAGATGACCATGAGTTATTAGTTCCTGCTTCTAACAGCTCAATGTTAACCTTAAAAGCACATTTTCATTCTTTAATGCATTGCCTCATGGGAGATTTAGTTTGAAGGGCCAATGCGCCCATCCTTTCATAAAAGCCTACATTCCCTTACTGAACTACATCTCCTAGGAGTCAATGCAGTCTTCTCCAAATGCCAGCTGCATTATGACAGCAAGAGATTCTTCTAATTCTTGTTTTCCATGACCTCTGTGACAAAACTGCAGTCACAGTCATGAGTGGAATATAAATCAGTATTTTAGCTTTGATACGATTCCCTGACTTTGGCCTGCAGGGCATCACAAGTCTTCTTAGCATCTCCCAACAACATGGCAGTATTGGGTTTGTAGAAGATTGGATTGTCCACTGCTGCATAACCGACTCCCAAAGATCTCTTCATTACAATGACCTGCACATAAAGAGTTCATGTTTGAAACAGCAAAAAACAACCACCATCCCCCCTCAAACAAAGACAACATAAAACCAACATCCACAAATGATGGGAGAGGAAGAGAGAGATCCCTGGCCAAAATAGGGATGCTCACTGCTACAAAACTGTATTTCAAATTTTAATATAGCAGGCAAACCGATATCCAGACCAGTTTCAGAAACATTTTATTGTTAAACACAATATTACATGTCAGATGAAGAGACTGGACACTACGTATGCATATGCTTTTACTTTATTCCATGTAATAAAGCCAAAGCAAGATAGGGACTTATGACTAACATAGAAGGTTTTTGAGGCTTTTTTATTTTTTAACTATTTTAAGAACCCAATTCCCTGACAGCAACACAATTCAGATAAGCATTCACATCAGTACTTGGTGCAATGCTCTCTGGTACTTCTCCAGACTATTACTATGTATTACTTCATACATGGGATTTAATTTAAAAAAAAAAAAAAATCCTAAAAGAAATATCAGCCAGTTTTAGCTATTAAATGTCAAATTAGTTAACCACTGCACCTTTGGCAGAGAAACTGTGAAGCTTTACCAACTTTAACCATGTACATGTTTATTTCTCAAATTGCAACACATAGCTACGCACAAAACTGATAAATGTATGTGCCTATGACTCTCAGTACTTGAATGGCTAACCCACAGAAGAACTGAGGCTACAATTGGGTTCAGAACAAGAGATCAAAGATTTCCCATCAAGGAAACTCAAGTATATGTACTTCAGATCAGACAATGTTGCTTTCAAAGAGCAAAACTGGTGAGGTAACTAAACTGTCAGTTCAATCTGGACAGATTAACCACTCTGCTCAACCCAGCCACTTATTGTTTGGTTTTTTTTAATCTAAGCATATTATTCATTTTTGTATTTCCACCTCAATATTAAAAGTTGTCAATCAAATTTCCTATAAACTTAAAAAAGCAGATATTCGTAATGTTTCAGGGCTGCAGATCTGAGCAGAACATCATTTATTCTAACCACATTTTTTAGCAGAAGCATTTTCATTGGTCTTTTCTACTGCAGTCATCATTAGTCTCACTAAAGCACTTGATGATGATTATAAAATCATGAACAGTGCATCACACTTGCAAAGTACTGACTGTTTTGTTGGACACCTTGGAGAAAAGCTTCTCATGGAAACCAGAAGAGTAGGAGAAGCTTATTAGCTTTTCCTATAAAACATGTTTCTAAAAGCATGCTACCTAAGGTGCTAAAGCAACTCTGTTAATCTCACCTGTTTGGACTTCCAGACCTCAAGAACTGGCATCCCAGCTATGATAGAGTTTGGATCTTCCTGAGCTGCTGAATTAACTGTATCATTTGCACCAATTACAAGGACCAAGTCAGTTTCTGCAGCAAGACAAAGAAAATAAAACTGATGAAAAATTATCTGAAATCCGAACACTGAGGCTGATGTACATTTTTGTGTTAAATCTGTTCTTCAGAGGCAGAAGAACCTCTTATGGTAAGCATTCTACAAACATTTATGGGGACTTCATACACAAATATTTTACAAACTTATCAGGCAAGTTATATTTGAGAGTCTATGTGTGCTACTAACTACCTCCAGCAAACTGCAAGCATCTACAACCCCATACCAAGGGACTCGTTAGACCACTCCACCAACAAAAGTTAAATCCTTTGATATTTAAATGTGGTTTCACACACACATAGTATCACCACCTTCAAATTTCTTTTTGCCTGGCTTTTCCTTTGAATATTCTTTCAAAAAACCTTTTACCAGCAACTTTCTGATTTAATAAAGATGTAAGAAAGCAAGAAGTTGTCTGTACAATGCTACACTGGTTTGCAAGACATGACAGAGTCAAGTCATCTACAACACCTGACCTCAAGAAGTAACAGTAGTTTTCCTGTATGGAGCAGTAACAATGACAAAAAAGACACAGCATTTGTCATCTATTTCACAGCTATAAGCAATTAAAAAACAAACGTTCTCTTGGTTCTTGAGGAAACACGTTTCACAGGCCTATTTAACCTCCCTCCAATATCTACTCTTTTCTTGACTCCTGCATTCAGTATTTCCCTTTGCTTTACCTGTCTGTACTCTCTGCTTCTCAGTTTCCTGCATTCAATATTTCCCTTTGCTTTATCTGTCTGTACTCTCTGCTCTCAGTTTTCTGCTGCTGAGTCAGGCTATTTCTTGTATTCCTCTGTGCTCACTTGCCATCAGCTGGAAGAGCACTCGGATTGCAAGAGAAAGACCTCTGCTCCTCTACAGTGGTATCACAACAGGCACAAAGAGAAACTGAATGGCCTGACTGAAATTTTATATTTTTAAAATCCTTGTGTGATGTAAAAACAGAATGAAATAAAAATTGTCAAGATCAAATCCAATCTACTGGAAACTTATAGCTTGCATGCTAACCTGGGAAGTCTTCATTGATCTCATCCATTTCCAGTACAATATCATAGGGAACACCAGCTTCTGCTAGGAGTACATTCAGCTGACCAGGCATACGGCCAGCCACAGGGTGAATACCAAACCTAACAGGAAAGAAAGTCCAACCCCATTAATACATACTGACCATTCTGTTTTATACAGTAAAATTGCCACCTGTGATCTACAAGAGGCTGAGAAGTTCTTAAGTATAAGCACACATGTGAATTAATAAAAAGAAATGCTTAAACCTTAACAATATCGTGATTACTTTTCCAGTGTTGCAGGGAACTGAGTGGGTGGGAAAGGGAACAAGGCCCATAAATTTGACTCTTCACCTGGAAAGCAGCTGTTCCTTTTCTGCAAAGTTAAAAGTATGACTGTCACGACAGGTATGCAAAAGAATATGCTCATTTCCCAGTAAAACTAAAGAAGCTAGGAGTACATTTTCAATCCACCCATCATAAAAAGACTCTTTCAGAAGGTTGTTGCACCTGCAAAGTGACTTTGGAGAGCCGGATGGACACTTCTAGCGACAACACAGAAGGAACTAGTGGCCAGAAATGTCTGGGAACACATCACTGCAAGATGGACCAACAGAGTAAATCTTCCACCCAGCAGCAGTTTATACCAGCTTTTCTTCAATTACTTTTGAAAGTAATAGGACTATTTTACCATTTTGTCTGGCTACAATCATCAGCCTGAGCCACATCATACACAGCAAGCATTTGCGTCCACCTTCCAAGCAGCACCATGTTTAAAACCTTGTGACAGATACCTTTTTTTTTTTTTAATGAATAAGCCTTTTTGCTGCAAAACCACCACCCACGTTAATATGCTTTGCAGGTCCCTTACATCATTGAAAAGTGAAAGCACCACAGAGTAAATGAACTGGCAACAATCTAATACTCTTCATGAAAAGGCCAAAAGACTGGGCAGCCTTCCTGAAGCAAAACCACTCCTAGACCTAGAAATGCCCTTGGCTAATGACCTTATTGACTTAAGTATCTCTAGAGTATGGATGGCTATCAGAGTCTAACACTCCAACAGAAAAATTAGCAGGAACTCTACTTCAAGTCCAAGACAATGCTTTGCTGAATTAGGTTAACATGCCACTTTCTTCTCATGATTTATCTTGGGGCAGGGCGGGGGGAGAAGGGTGAGTGAGAAGGTGGAGAGCTAAGCAGCTATACCAGTTTAAGCATAACAATTTAAGAAATGTTTTCAGAACAGCTCAAAGCCAACTTAGAGAAAATACACTGCTTATGAGTTACTAAAAATTCAGACACGCACAGCGTGGTGGTGAGGGATGTTAAGGCATGCTTGCAGTTCTATAAGAGTAAAAACCTGACAAAATTCAGAATGGAGATGTTAAACTGGTTTAGGTACAACTCCCAAAGACATGTTTTGGTTAGAAGCAAATCTATTTCTTGTCGGCCGGTTGTACTTTTATGCTCATGTACTGGCCTGAATAAACTAGGCAGATCAATGTCTACTGTCCTGTGCATTGTCTGTCTTTCCAGCTCTGGAGCTATCACCAGACGTAATGCTGACTCAAGCACTCCAGAAATGCCTCAGATGAATGCTGTATATAGCTGTAGTTAAATGTTTAATAAGGAAGCCTACATGTACTTTGGAACAGACAGAAAATACCCAAGACAAAACTGTACATTCTTGAATTTCTGCACAGAAGTTTCTGAGCAGAAATCCAAGTGAATCAGGAATGCAATAAAAGGACTTCAGACTTCTTCAGAAAGGAGGAAAAGACTGATAAATCAACTTGCCATAACAAATGGATTGTCATATATTTTTATTTTCAACTCCACTGCAATGAAGTGGATAACACATCACTGATGGTCTACAAGTCACAGTCCAATCAACAGAGATCACTTGAGAATTTAACACTGTACAAATACATCCTTAAAAGGGCAACTGAGCAATCCATCAGCAAAACAACGTTAAGGCAATGCAAAGATGAGACAATTGGAACTCCAGAAACAAAATTAAGGACATATGATTAATCCACATAATACTAGATATACCACAATTTTAAGCTCTAGGTCAAGCAGCAGGATAAAAGCTAGCTTTAAAAGGAATGCTTTTAAAGAAACAAAGAGAACAGATTGTATGCAGTGAGTAAACATTTGGGATCCTGTTGCAAAGGACAACACCTAGAATCAGAAAAAGGAGAGCAAATATACAAGACAAAACATTAACAGCTTATGTGTCACACCACTCACTCAGTAATACAAGCCACGTGTAGTACCGCAGCTAGTCCTAAAGTGTACCAAATTCAATCACTTACAGTACAGTAGGAGAACTCTTATTCTGAAGTACACTTGAGAAAACCCATCACTCCTCTGGCAGTGAAAATAGATTTTCCAACAAAATTCTCTTTTGTTTCTAATAAAATTATTTGAGCGTCTTTCTGACCAAAGCTGTTTTGGCAATACACAAAACAAAATACTCGTGAGGTTTCTATTAAATACTATATACACACACAATCTTATTTCAAGAGCTGGAAAGCCAAACTTTAAGCTGCCAAGAGAACGAATTTCACCTTTGACTTCACTATTCCTGGCAAGAGGCAAAGAAAGAAGAAAAGTAAGGGACACATCATCTTCATTCAGGAAGAGTTAGGGCATCAACCATCAGTATTTAAGAGACTTCTGACAGACTCTGCTTGAAACCACATACTGTGTACTCACAAAGTTTGAGAAAGCTGCTCATACAAAAGCTTTTTGGAAAAATATTGAAGTGACTCCCAGAAGTCTGTTTCTAAGAGCCTGTTAACCAAATATGACAGTAGTGTGCCAGTACCTCTTAGAACTGGATGTGCAAGTGTGTCAAAAAGAATAATTCAAAATATGTGCTTCTCTAAGGCTTTCATTATTTCACAAAAGAAGATCTACATACATCTGGAGTGAAATTAGCATGTCCAATTGAAAGCAGAATTCAGGTAAGCATGGAAAAGAGATAGCTAAAATCCTTGATGGCTCACAACATGTCTAATAAAAGCTGCGTATCTTGCTCCTGACTCAACAGCAGCAGTTCTCCAAAGCTATATGCGTTATGGCAGAAATATCTTCTCACATATGCTCTCCTAGACGTTCAAAATGTGAACCTCACTCATATTCAAAAATTCAAACATGAATGACTTTAAAAGAGAGACACATTTTATGGTAAAAATGTTTTAAAGTGAAAAATTGCTAAGTTTCTTTGATATGCTTTTAATATCAGTTATGCAAGAGCTCCCTTAGGTTGGCTGGTTTGGTTTTTATATCAAGTAAAACTCTCACTCTCTTTTTGACTTTCTCTTTACACAACATTAAGTTTTCAGTCTACATATACCTTACCCATAACAAAGATTCACAATCATGCTGTGTCTGACTTGAACATTATTCTGATAGTCCATTGAAACACAGAATTCACCAGGAATTCTTTCTCTTGACCCTGACGGTGTAACATGGAGCTTGCTTATCACCTCCAATTGTCAGATACACTGACATGAGGATACACCTCCTTGCTACTAAGACTTCACACTTGAACAGTGTGAGTACCAGGCAAGCCTATTCAGCCTTTTTAATCAGCCTCTTTTCGATACTTTTTAGCTTTAGAAATACTACACAGCACACTGAAAAAAGAGTTCCTATTTTGAATCTTTTCTTGTAATACGAGTGCAACATTTTCTTTTAAATTTAGACTAAAAATCTAAAACTCCTGACATATACGTCATATCTAGGACAGCACTTTCAGCACAGAAAGCATTTAAATTTTGGGGGAAAAAAAAAGTTACTTAAAAGCAGTATGAGGTTAATTATAGTACTATGAACAAGACAGCCATTGCATGAAAAATTACTTTGAAAAAAATCACACAATGGAAATTAGTTGTCCTACAGTTCATAAAGTCAGCATCTATCCTTATTACAACTGGCCAGATAACATTCTTGTAATCAATACTGAAAGAACTAGCACCTACCTAACCCACTGCAGAACTGTTTCAAGATCACTTCATCCATGTAAAGATAGGATTCCTGTCATCATGCCAAAGCTGGACAGAGTGATGTAAGTAAGTAACATCTGGCTGGTGCCTAATTTAGCTTACTCAACACTTCAGAAGCCGTATATACAGAGAATAATTTGCCCAACACTTTTGCCTCACTTCGTCTTCCACCCACCTATTCACTTTATTTGTGTTTTGACACCTCTCCATCTCTGTTTTCAGTACAGACAATAGCCTGTTATTCAACAGGTAACAGGAAGGGGAAAAAAAAAAAAAACACCTAGATGAACTGAGAAGTGCATCATTCAGATATTCCACAGCTTGAATCCTGCAATATAACAACAGTTGCAGCATAGCATGACTTGTAAGTATCACAGTATAATGCTCTCGTCACACGTTACAGATGACTGTAGATTACTAGCATCAAAGCCAGCTTAGTGAGCTTAGGCCTGGTGTCATGCCTGAGGCAACAACATGTCCCCAGAAACAATACTTCAGCATGGACTAAGCTCAGCGGCTCTGCTGGGGTCAGGTCAGTTAAATTTAAACTGAATTAAATTAGTTAAGTTAAGCATACTTAGTGAGGGTTGGTACTGGCTCCCTATTTCCAAACACTATGGTTTATCACAGCAGGGGCAAGATCCAAATACATGGCAGGGACCTTAGCTCAATGAAACAACCCTCCCAAGAACCCGACTGCAGGGAAGAAAGAAGAACCTGCCTCCACAGAGCATCACAAACTGACCTAGTAAGGTCACCCGGATCTGAGCTGACCCTGTATGGAACCAATGATATACCTATAATACACACCCCAGGAGCATACAGCTAATAGCTGCATCCTTGCAGAAGCAGATCAGGCACAGCAAGGTTTGCTAGTTCTCTCTAGCTACATCGATACAGCACTTGAGCTAACAGATCTGTTGGACTCCATTTGTCCCTTCATCTGCAGCATTAATAATTCAGAACCCACCCAGTTAATTTGACTACAAGAAACAAACTGAGAACTGACACACATGTACACACTCAGTGTCTTCCTAGTAAGCATACTGCAGCTTCCTAGAAACTTGCATCAATGTATGTTGCTCTTATGCTGCCATTCAGCAGTGACAGTAATTTCCATCTTATGCACACCTGAGCTATGCAGTATGTTACGATTGGTTGGGACAGCATCTTAACAGCTCATCCTTTAAAATTCTTCTAGATTTTCTTGTAGAGTAACGAAGAATGATGACTGTAAATTGATATAATTGAATGATGGAAGTTAATAATTTTTTTATTAAGCTGTAGATAAATGTGTAAGTGGTACCCATCCTCATGTTCTATTACTCACAAGTAATTAGAACAACAGTGGGGGGAAAAAAAAAAAAAAAAAACAGAACCCTAAACACATTTGATAAGAGCTAAGCCATAAAGGTAACAATAAAAATCCAAAAACGCAGGTCCAACACTAAATCTATGCTATCACATTGTCAAAAATGTAAGAAACCCGTGTTTCCATGTGCTCAAAAGTAATTAGATTCTCCAGCATTAGAAGACAAAAATCCAAGTCCTTCAATATGTCCACCTATAAAAATTAGGTTAAAAAAAAAAAAAAAACACCAAACCAAACGAAACACTAACATATTAGCAACTAATTTGAAAGGCTGTTAAAGAGGTAACCTGCATTTCTTTCAACTATGAGAGTTACCAGAAAACCACCGTATTTAATTACGAGTTATATCTGGAAACTCTATACAAAGAACAATTCTTTCTCATCAAGAATTTCTTACTATGCACAAAAACAAAACACACTGATAGAAAACGTCTTAGGGAAGTCATACTGTAGCAAAAGCTAAGATAGTTAACTTGATGTGGACATGGACAGCATCAACTACCCATGCACCTATGAGAATGTATACAGTTTTAAACTGTACTATAATACTATGGAATAATTATATATCTATATATAGAATTACTATAGAATATAATTTAATTACATAGAAGAAATCAGAATTTCACAACTAGGGGTCTACAAACAACACAGCATGTGGCTGAAGAACTTTGGCAAGGCGAGACCTTTCAACAATTTACTCAGTTGTAACTCTGCAGAAATACAACACCAGTTGTAGAACAAACATTTCTCCTCCAAGGCCAATGGATTCCAGGGACTACAGGATTTAGCCTATGAAAAGTTTTGTTGTTTTACCCATCCATAACAAGGGAAAGCTATAATGAAGGCTCAGCGATATCCAGCTTTTTATGTGATCATACTAACGCATTAAAGATGTGATCTGCTGCAAGACCATCTCAAGTAAGCAATGATGTTAGCTATGCAATTTAATAACTAAAACAATCTGAAGTTTCCAGACCCTCCCATATTTCTAAATTTAAACCCTAGTCAAAGGTTATGCATCATGTTATATAATCTGCACTCTTCACTGAGAATGTTATGGCTATAGGCAAAGTAAATGAAAACAACAGCTTCTCCGGATCAATTGTGAGCCATGAAGCAAAAAAAGACCATATGACAGGCGCAATTTTTCTTGGCACAGTATGGGCATTGCAAATTGATGACAATCATATGTCCATGCTGGCACCCCTCCACAGCGGATGTCTGAGAGTGTCACTACATCTGGACAGCGAGCGCACTAGGGTCCCGAGGCACTCCAGGCCTACTGAAACCAGAGGGACAGCAGCTGCACTCAATGAACACCGTGGGAGCTCCACAAAGTGATGAAAGGCCTGAATTACCACAAACTGTAAATACAGATTTATTTCATTAAAATACTAGGTAACCACTGCAGTGATCCCTTCCTGAAACTGACTAATTTCAAGTATAAGCCAGTTATTTCAAGGATTCATTCACATTTCTCCCCTGCAAAGCCAACATAAAAGGCAAAATGAGTAATCTTTTATATCACCAACGTTGATAAAAGCTAAAGCTCATCCCCACAGAAGCACTGGAAGGAAAGCAAAAATCACACCTCACTGTCATCAGGTTAGTCAAGAAAGGTTATTTTGTTGCACAACTAATGGGTCTTCAAAATTTTTAGAGGCAAGGTAGACTGTGGATTTTTAACCTAAGAAGGGCATCTAATATTATAGTGTGGTTAATTGTTTCCAGCATTGTTTTCAAACATGCCAATCAGAATTGGATGTTACTATCTGCATTTATTTTTTTTTTTTATGTACAAACGTTCCTGTGTAGTAGTAACAATTACTTCTATTAATGCAAGTCAGTTATCCCAGGAAAGAAGTAAGTCCCGTGTTCTTTGTGCAGAGGCTGCTACCTGATCTAGTCTTCCACTTCATACCAGACTGACACCAGCAAACACTTCTCCATACTGCAGGAGGCTCTCATTTCCTGCCTAGGAGCCTCAACTATTTCCATTGCACCCCTTTAACTGTTCCCCAACAGTTCTACAAGCAAAGAGGTCCATTTCCTTAGCAAATTCAGACTTAAAAAATATAAAATATTAAAGCTATTTAGATTAGTAAATAATCAGCCTTAATGGAGGTTTCTCTATGAGGCAATTCAAAGCACTTCTTTTAGGCCCGTGCTCTGTCCCCATTGACTACAAGCATAAAGAAAAACTACTCTCCTTGCTTTCCCTGCACCGAAGTCAGCTGTTGCGAGTACTCCTCACAGTAACATGTTTCCACAAAGCAGTTGCTTTCACAGAGCTCTCCAACCTCCACTTTTAGAAAAGGCTGCTAACTGTTCTCTTGAAGACAATACAAAAAACTACATTAAAGTTTTATTTTTCAAAAAATTTCACTGCTTCTTTTGTTGAAAAGTACTACTATATCTAAAGGCAGAGCATATATACCTAAAGAAGCTAACTTACCTTTCAAAAAAGTAAGATTTTGTTGCTACAATAAAGAAGTATTAAATTTTAAAGCCATTCTTTTTAACTGAACTTCAGCATGACACCAAACAAAACAAAACCGAACAAAACAACAACAACAACATTATTCTCCAACTGCTGGGGCTACTTCCAAAAATCAAATTTAATGAGAGTGTAAGGGAGTAAGGAACTTAATTCCCCAAAATCAGTAAAAGGTAGAAATATCTTTTACACTAAAGCATGAAATCTCTTGATAGTCAGCTATAGGTTAGTAAAACCAGAGCATTCCTCCAGCTCCTATTTCAGAGAGAGAGAGATATCAGCATAATAATGACTGCTGAAAGAAAAATTAAACAAAAACACAGACTTGTAGGGGATTTTCAAGGAATGAAAAAAAAACTCAAAACAAACCTGTAATACCTTTGATCAAGGAGAGTACTTACCTGACATTTTTCCCTTGTTCTCTCAACATCTTCACCAGATCAGCTATGGGGTACTGAGCTTTTGCTGCACACAAACCATAACCTGAAAGAATTTCCGAATTTTAAGCTATTTTTCTGTTTCAGTGCAGACAGAATAGTTACAGACAGTAAGTGTACTTTCCACACAAACAGAAGTTTAATAATTAAAAATAAATAAATAATATATATCGCTATATAAAAATATATATAGAAAAATATATATTTTATATATATATATTTTTTTAATATATATTTATATTTATCTGTATCTCAGATACTCATATATTCCCAGGGGAGTTTCAGCCTGACCACTGTAATTCACCTCATCTTTTTGGTCTCCTGACCCCTCACAGTGGAGTGGTTTGACCAGTCAAACTACACAAGTAACTTATTTCAGCTTCACAAAAACACGTGATCCTTTCTCCATGAGAAAAGGATGTTTCAGACAAGTACACTGAAAAGTTGGTAAAGAGGCTACTATCAGGTTACTTCACCACCTTATCCTCCAGAAAATTTTGGATTTGCATAATGAAAATCTAGTAGTTGAATATGACTTTTAGGAGCAAATGATCTTTTCAGTCTTTCTCTGCCAATTAATTCATCAGAACAATAATGCCCAGGAAGAAAATGCAGAGTATAAATTGTTAATGGTGTCCTGAAGGTTTGACCACAGGCGCAAGAGGCAAACTCCTTCAAGATGTTTGCAATGTTTGTTGGAAACAAAGGTAACTTCCCAAATTAGAACCCTACCTCACTGATGTTTTCATTTAAACTGAAGCAAAATGAAAGATGACTTTGTTTTTTAGCATTCTTCTCATTCCAGTGCTAAACTAAATTCAACACAATATTTGTGCCATTCAGTTGAAGGAAAACAAGTTTTGAGCTATTCCCTACCTGGCCTCTCCTAACAGGAAATATGCTATTGAACCACATGAGCCTACAGCCAACATAATAGTTTCAGACAACTCAGGATTTTGGTTTTCAGGGTTTTTTCTACTTTAATTCCCGTATTTATTGTATACTAACTAAGTTTTAGATGTTTTTCTGCCTTTTTTTTAATAAAACAATACAGAATTGAGCAAGTAGATGAGAAGCATAAACAAAATCCTCTCCTTCAGTAACTTAACAGATACTTTGTTATTGGTACCACTGGTACTGTGGTAGTGCTTGGAAACTCACACCACAACAGCTGTACACAAAATTAACTGTAAACATAATTTACAAGAGACAGTCTTTGTCCTGAAGAATTTAAAACCTAAATAAATAGGACAACATTTGAAGGGACACACACAAGGAAAAATAAAGTGGCATACACATGTCTACACAGAGGAATGATGACTGACCTGGGAACAAAAACAGATCCCACAGACCCCGTCAACATTTGACATGCTGCTGCTATGTTGCAACTGCAAGACAGGCTACAGTTTTTTTGCTTTGTTTGGGGTTTTTGGTTGCTTGGTTGTTTTGGTTTTTTTTAAATAATACATCCTCTGAACATCTTGCTGTATGAGTCAAGAGAGTGTCTTACCTGGAGTAATAATGATATTATTGGCTTCCTTTATCATTTCAATTGCATTGTCCACATTGATTTCTGTGTGGGTTCCAGTAATTTCCATGGGCTTCCCACCAGCTGTTGATGTGGTGCCATAGCCCCCTAGAATCACATTTGCAAGGGAACGGTTCATAGCCTGAAAGATAAGAGGTTTTTGAACAGCTAAAGATGAAATCCAAAAATAAAGGAGAGGAGATGTCCACAAAGAAAACTTCTAAAAATACTAAAGCCTTCCTGACAATAGTCTTTATCTGCTGGTTTTGCCTGCATACAACTCAAAACTTCTTAAAACAGGCTCCTTAGAACAGAGATGCAGATTAACACAACAATAGCCAAACATCAGCTTCTAACACATTACATTACATATATAATGAGAGAGCATCAGCATTTCCCCAAGACAAAGAACAAAACAACACAAGTAGCAAATATTGGTCTCTTTTTGTTCTTAAAAGGGAGGGATATAAAAGAATGCATATTTGGTGACAGTTCGGTTGGGTTTTCTTTTACATACTTATATATACACACACACATAATTTTTGCAAGATATTTTCTTCAGTTCTTGAGCAATTCAACATGTAAGCACAGAACTGCTATATGACAGCATGGAAACCACATAGCTCTTACAGGTAGTACAGAAGCAAAGCTCCTACAGCATCAAGACAGGAAAGAACACAAAACTAAGTAGCCACACAAAACTAAACAAATGCTAACTCAAAACAAATTGTAATGAACTGAAGGGGACCGTTAACTTACTGGCTGAGCACCAAAGGGGAACAAGAGATCTTACACTAGAAGCTTTAAGAGGAGAATATATCCTGAAAATTTGGCTCCATTAGATATATAGCCAGGAAAAGCCACTGGCTAAATGCTTTCACTGGCATGTCTTGTTGTGAGTGTGGTCCGAAAGCAGTATCTGGCAATATCTGGAAGTAGGCAAAACTTGTAATTGCAGTAAACAAAACTTTAGAAGCAGGAAAGGAACAGGATAAATGGCTTCTTTAATTAAACACGTGTGTCATACATCTGCTGTGCTCGCTCGGAAACCATAGCAAAATTTAAGAATGGATCTGGAGAGGCACACATACAAGCGAGAGGAAACACCCACACAAAAGTATGCTTCCAAGAGTCCATTTTCTACTGACATTTCAAATCATGCAACTCCACAGGTTTTCTGCTATAGCCTGAGAAGATATGCCATTCTGTGAAATTCATCATCTAGCAAATAAGCACAACAAAGATGTTATAAGAACTTTTTTTTTATCCTGATAAATCATCACTGTTTCAGATACTCTAAGGACGGTGCACAAATGCAATGAAATCAGCATCTTTCTACTGTCTGCAGTAGGCAGTAGTTCATAACCTCTAAGGACACATTGTCTTTGATGTGTATCACAATATTAAACCAAACACAAAACTTAGTATACTTAGCATATTACAGAAGTTAGGTGTCAGGTAAGACAGCCTAGACAGAACAATACCCTCTTAGATGTTTGCACACACTAAGCTTAGAAGAAGCAAAGCGCTTTCTACGCATATCTAAACCAAAAGACAACAGTAAGACCAGGACAAAAGAAAAAAAAGTTCAAATATTATTAGAAATCTGAGAATCCACAGAAAGCAAGCATGAGATTGAAGCACCGTTGCCTGGCTCTGCACCAAAGAGCCGAGGAAAGAGGATGGAAGTCTGGCAAAAAAAAAAGGGGGGGTGGTACAGAATGCTTAAAAATGAGCCGCGACCTCATCAAACAACAATTAACCAATGCAGCTAAGACCTACTCAGCACAGGGGCGCTGTGGAAACTCTTCTATAGCCTCTTTCACCTTCTTTACCACCACAGACCACTAACATATATGAATAGAGCGCAGGCTTCACCATTCACAGATAATCCAACCACCAGCAAAAAGCCCTCTATGCTGTGCATACACAGGTGATACTGTCCAGGAGCTTACAGCCCAAGGAAAAGCAAACCCTTGATCCCTGAGAACTCCAAGTCCTTCCACTGTGCCCACAGAAACTACACAGCTAGATGGGCCAGCATACAATTCGTAAGACTAACACAATTTGTTCTTTCTCTTGCTCTGTTTCATCACCAATTAATGGTTCCTCTTCGACCTGAAGGATTTTCCCCATCCCTAAGCATATTGATTCTACTATTACAGTTGCAATCAAAATATTCACTCTGCAAAAGAAAGGAAGAAGGACATGCTAATACAATCAAGTGTTCTGACAAAGACACATTGTGTTAGTGTTTTAAAAGAAGTCACAATTCACAGGATGAGTGAACAGTACAGGCCTTTGCTTTTTTGTTTTTGAAGTTAAATCCTTTGTCCTTACCTCACCCTACTAATAAGCACAAAAGATGAATGGGTGGAAAAATCAGGCAGATAAAAGTGCAAAAACTAAGTGGTTATCTGAATACATGTTGGCCAATTTTATCAACTCAAAGCTTTAAGAGATGATCTGGATAGGCTTTGGATGATTAAGCTACAGTTTTATCACAAAAAGTAATTGGAAACGTTGTAAAAAGAGTTTTCAACCATTAAGATGTTTCCACAACCACCTTTCTCATCTGTACTAGATAAGCTTCAATAAATACACTGCTTTGGATGGAAGTCATACTGGGAGGTGGGGGGAAAGAGGGAAAAAAAAGGAGGGGAAAACTGTTGCTTCATTAGCACAGGTTGCAACAGCCTAAAGCAGAGTTTATTGAAAACCTCTTGAGCATTTTTTCTCCTGAAATGAAGCTTCAAGACAATGATACTGAATCCCCTGATTATAACAACGCTTTTAAAAGTAAGGATTTCCATTAAAGGAACTGAAGCAGAAAAGAAAAATGCTGGGCTAGAAACAAGTTATTCTGCTTCTTGTGCAGAAATTATGCAAAATAATTTTAATTTTACTGGCTGATCAACTTTAATTGTCTAAGCTTATGTAAAGCATCACTAGATTTCTAGAATACCACCTCAAAAAATAAACCTCCTGAAACTGGATGAATACATAGAGGAAAGCCACTCTGTCCCTGCATAACTATTTTGCTAATTACCTTCCCAGGCTTCCTATTTACCTAGATTCCTCCAACCAACAGATGCAACTATCTCAAAACTCTCTGTGAGTGCTGAGAGGAGCTAGCAATAAAATAAATAAAAAAGGAAGGGGACAGTAAAAGAAAAATGAAGGTACAGAGTGACTATGCCTACTGGTAAATATGTACCCAATAGATCATATTTTCACTAAAGATCAAATTCTTCGAAGTCTTGAAGAACATACTTTTCATACCCGTGGTGCCCATAAGCATCATCTTGCTACTGCTATAGACTAAATTGCTGACTGTATACAAATATATATGTATATATATTTATATATAAAAAGATGTCCCATGAGCCACATAATCTGATTTCTTTTTGATAAGGAGATACAAAATGTTCAAGAAAGAACAAGATTCTTTAAATTTCATACCTGGGATTGTTCATTTCAACTCACCTCCATGAAGCTGCACAAAAATACTTTTTTAAGTTTTTCTGAAATTGTTCCTCAAGAGAGATGAAAATGAATGATACTGAACATTCCTAACATGGTAACAACACTATTTATCTGCAGAGATGAAGTAAAAGACGACAGCCAGGGCTGACCATAGGAAAACATCAGGACAGGAGAACAGCGACACTGATCATACAAAGAACACAAGAACAGAAGTGGAACAGAATTATACAACAGACAATCAGGAGGTTGGCAGATGTTGCACTGTGTTCTTTAAGTCATTATCTCTCCATCTTTGAAAACAAAAAGGAGAGAGACACTGGAAAACAAGAAACTTCTGTATGAATGTTCCAGAGGAAAGGAGACCATTACTAATAATACACAGAGTTGAAGCTGAAGTTTGCTCTGACACAGACGTTAGTATCAGCAATACATTAACGCAAACCTGCTGCCACCCCGTGGTACTTCAAAGTAGCTGCTCTGAAGAAAGTAGCACATTTTCCTACACTCCAAAACACAAACTTTAAATTACTCTCTAATTGAACCAAACATTTTTGTTAAAAGGAACTCACTACTTAAAGTATGTCCTGCTGATAGATTTTAAATTTAGCTTGAATTTACCAACACTGCAGAGTGATATGACTAAAAAAAAAAAAAAAAAAAAAAGAGCTGAGCATAAGTAATCATACCTATTTGTGCCCAGATTCAAACCCCCAATGCCCAAGTCAATGCAAAAGCTTTCCTCGGTTTTGAAGTACCTATCTCTCCAAACCAAAGAGAGATGATTGACATCTAGTCCAACAGTTTCAATCAAAAGTTTTCTAGTCTGTAAACACACAGCAGTTCAGTCTTCTGATTGCTTATCTTCCTAGCAAACATGCTGAAAGAGGTTTTTCGTTACTTGGAAAACAAGCACAATTTCTGCTGACTTCTTACCACACACATGATGTAGGAGAGGATAGCTCCAGAGGAGCCAATGAGTGCACCAACAATGGTCAGCAAGTTGTTGTTCAGCAGAAAGCCCTCAGCACACAAAGCCCATCCAGAATAACTGTTCAGGACAGTAATAACTACAGGCATGTCAGCACCTCCGATAGCTGCTGTTAAAGTCACACCCTGGAAAAGGAAAGAAAATACTTCAGTATAAGCTACGACTAAGGAGAACATGCAGAGAAGATAGTCTGCCTGCAGCACTGAAAAATAAGCATCAAGTTACTTAATAATCTATTGAAGTATTTTCAATGTAAGGAGACATCAAGCTGGGGCCTGAGGATTGGACTTACCGATTCTGCCCTTTGAGAGTGGACAGGAAGGCACTCTACGGTCCTCATCCTGTGCTTATTCACATATTTTTACTCAAAAAATTATCCTACCAGCTCCATGGAACCATTCATAGCATTAAAGGATTCATACTGAGCAGTCTTTGCAAGACTCAGTTTACAGAATGGTAATATTCAGGGTAAATTTTGCAACAGCTGGTGTAAGTGAATGGGGCAAGTTACACACGGGGATAATCTTCCTAAGTTATTATGATAACCTGTAGGTCCAGTGTTCTTTTAAGTATTCTAAGAATAAACTTCCCAAAAAGTCTTTGAAAATATCAGTTTGTCATATAAAAGGCTTCATTAAGTCATAGCTGCAAAAAGTAATTATATACATATACGCCTGTTCTCTGGAACAGTTCTGGTTTGCAGCTAGATTTAGGAAAGTCAGTTGCTACTTGCTACTGCAAGGTAGCATACAGGCACTATGACGATTGTGACGCAGGATGGTAAAATACAATCATTAAGAGGAAACTTGCAAAGCTAAAGAACAAACGGTTTGTTTAATTTGTTTCACCTCCTACAATTCCCCAACTTACCATTATGGCTGAGAGAGCTGACACAGAACCTAAACAAGTAATTCCCGTAGTGTAACTAGGATCAATCATGTATGGAACCATTCCACCAATGCTGGCAGCTAGCAATCCTGCATTCAATGCATGTCGACCAGGCAAGAGCAGTGGTGCAGAATTCAGGATACCTGCAATCAAATGCATATTCAAAGACTGACACATATGTAGGAGAGCCTGTCTCTTGCCTTCAGAGAAGACTGAATACCTCAGCAAAAGAAAAATTTAAAAAAAAAAAAGAAAAAGGGAGGGGTAGAGGATAAAACAAGTTAGTTGAAGCTGAGACCTTGTGCTGACTCAGTAATACTCCTGCTTAAACTCTTGTTTTACTTCCTAATCTTGATGAAGTACTTCAGAATAATCACAAAAATCTCTTCTCCTCTTGGAAAGCCTTTTTTCTTTTTTTAAAAAAAGTACTTTCATTCTGGCCCCACATCTTTGCATGTTGTGTAGGACGCTTTGCAATAGGAAGCTTTTAGCTGGAACTTCTTACTACAGGTATTATCTCAGTCTCTCAAAAGCTGTGTGCTTAGAAAAATATGAATATGCAGATAACTCCAAATATAAAAAACTCCTGCTTTCAAATGCTTTAATTTCACCAGTACCCTCAGTGCCACAACTTCCCACAGCTTCCCACGTTGGCAGAGACTTGAGGGGAAAAGAGGGTCCGGTATTTGTGTGATTCAGTTTTTAAAAAGACAATTACATATTTATTTTCACCCTAGTCTGTTTTTTTTTTTTTCCAAACAACTCAGCAAAGAGTAGAAATAATGCAAGTTTATCTGTTACTTTTGGTGTATTTACTTACCAAGTGTCTCGTTTAAATTTAGCTGAATTCAAGGGAAAGAATGAACTGATGGTCTCAGGACTAGGAGTCAAAGTGTGTGACCTACTACCTCTAGTTCAATAGTATATACAAGCTTATTATTATGGTGCTGACATGAAAATGCAAGGGAAAAAAAAAAAACAACAAAAACAGGAGAGTGGGCTGAAACAGGCAGTGAAGTTCACCAGGGACATGTGCACACATCACTGAGGGGGTGGAAGGGGTAAGATGGAAAAGAGGAAAAAAAATAACCAAGAAGAAATAAATGAGTAACTACTTAGCAGAAATACATCAGAAATACATACTACTGACAAATCCTTCAAAAGATTATAGAGAAGACAGCTTTTCATCCATGTCATGCTTCCTCCTTCAATGGGTAGTCTCATAAACACTGAAGAAAGCAAACAGATGTTTCCCAAAGGAACTATTGCAAAGCTAGTAACAGGATTACTCATAGGAAGCTCTTAGCCAGAACTTCTTAGTACAGGTATTATCTCATTCTCTCAAAAGCTGCGTGCTTACAAAACCAAAAATTAATGCAATAAAGAAACCTTCAGGTGCATAAGAATCAGGAATTAGTGAGTATTTAATTTAGAAGGCATATTTACTAAAACAATAAGAGGTATGGAGCATGGAGTTTGCACAGTAGGTAAATAGACAGTGAACTGAATGGTTTAATGTGAGGCAGTCTCCACTGATACTGCAAGCTACCTACTAAATGAAGCCTGTGATGGTAAGAACAAGATCCCATAACTATTAGTAGGGCTCACTGAGTCCAGCAACACCAGGGTTTCAATTAAAATGTCTGCTCAGGAATTCAAAGTTGTGATCATATAAGTTCAATAAAATCAATTAGAGAGAGTATCAGGTAGTGTCTTAACAACACTAAAGCAACACTTATTTCTAGACAAGATCAATTGAGGGAAACTTGCATGAGTTGGTAATTAATAGCAGTAGTATGTCCAAGCACTATAAACAAACCTTTCATGACTAAAGCTGTCCACAAACTAAACAGAATTAAAAAGAAAAAAGTACACTCATAAGTGTACTTATGATGCAAAATACAAGGTTTCTTTCCAATTACACAGCAGTCTAAAAGCAGAGCTAAACCCGGGGGGGGGGGGGAGACACCTTTAACAAATACTTAATTCTGAATGGAAGGTCTCACCTTGCAGTTTTCCATAAGCAACAAGAGAGCCACTGAAAGTCACTCCACCAATGTACGTGCCAAGATATGCCACCACCTTGGTGAGGTTTGCAGCTGGATCAGTAGCGAAGTGAGGATATTCAATTATGTATTCTGCTACACAGGTGAGCACAGCAGCCAAACCAACCAAACTATGGAAAGCAGCCACTAGCTGAGGCAGATCTGAAATCTGGATGCGTTTAGCAATCGTCAAACCTATTAAGAGTTGAAGACAGAAGGGAAGTCTTACAAAACACAACGAATCTGTGCAGCTAGAAATTAAGGTATCATGGTTCCATGTGCAATGAATACATGCATACACATGCCTGTTCCAATGGAAGAACTTTTCCTACACTAGAAATTGCTATGGTATTTAACTGAAAGCTGCATGTGTCTATTTTGTGCAATGAGGATATCATATAAATTAGAAGATTAAAGCATATCATATTCTTAGAAGCTTCACTAAATATTGAGAAATTCAACATTTTCTGTGACAAAAGTAGTGTGAAAAAGGGACTTGGCAGCATTCAGTCAGGAACTGAACGGATGTACAAAGTTGGGCAAGTTCATTCACCTCTGCATACCCAGTTTCCCTAACAGAGATGATGGGCTCCTGCTTCTCCACCAGTCTCCTCATTCTTTACCACATCCTGACAAATTAATAAAAGCCCTGGGACTTATGATTCTTTGTTCACATATTTGCAAAATAACATACACAAACCATAAATGTAAGTTAGTCAATTCACCTGTGAGATATACAATATTTTGACTATATACAGCTTGTATAAATGCATGTATAAAGCATATATTGTTAGTTTATAGTATCATACACATACCTATGGTACCACCAAGTGCCATTGCACCTGACATCTGTGCCAACAATTCAGGGGAGGGTTTAAGGCCTCCAAGAGTTGCTGCTAAGCCTCCTGCAACACCAATCATACCCAAAGCATTTCCAAGACGAGCTGTTCCTTGGGTGGACAGTCCAGCCAGGGCACCAACACAGCATAAGCCTGAGCCCAGATACATCATCTTTAAAACAAGAAAAACATCAATATGCATACATAAAGTAGAGACAAATTGCATAATCATTATAAAAATCTGATTATTACACAAAAGGGCTGATTTCTCCAGAACGTGTACAAGTCTCAGTTCTTAACTGAAGTAAAAACTCTTGACTGTGAGAAACTGTTGTACAGGATGTGATTTTAGCCAATTAAAATGTGGTATCTATTAAAACTTCTTCCCCACTTTATGACGTTGGTTTATCTGCGCTGTGAATACTAAACTTGAGTCAAGCCAAATTTCCTCATCAGTTCAGAAGAAAGTTTTTCTTCAGTACAAACCCAAAGCTAAACTGCCTTGTTCATTATAGGAATAGCTTCAGAATTTGCTTATGCTACATCTGAACTCCTGTTTTCAAAAAGTATAAACAAACTGAAATGAACTGAGCTGTACGTGTCTAGATAACTGAAAAAACTCAAATATATTACAAGCACCTGGCATAAAGGTATGTTTGGTTTCACTTTTTCCAAACACAGAAGGCAATACACATTGATTTTTCTTACTATTAGAACAAATGCAAGCAAAAGTTTACTGTAAAAGGTACTACAGGGACAATCCTTGTACATCTCTCTGTGCTGAAATCTCATCCTATCCAGATGTCATACCTACTTTAACTGTCACACCAAGCTGAATTTTTAGAAACATTTAAACCAAAGACTGATTTCTGTAGTCGCTGTAACATTTAAGCTGTATTTTAGGAAAACTGTCCAATAAATAACAAAGTACCTGATGCTTTACAGGAAGAAAAAAACCCAAAGCTTTTAAGATTTGCAGATTCAGCATTTGGTGTATGATTGCAAGCTTAATCAACTTCAGATTGGTCTTGTGGGAATATGTAGCTGATGAAAAGACCATGGCTAATTTGCTATTTACTCCTCAACAGAGTGACCAGTGAAGAAGCATACCATGCCATGAACAGTGGGCTAAGAGCCACACAGTTATCTTCTTACCTGTTCAATATTATAGCCACCATTGAGAGCAGCTGCATAGCCTCCTACAAATAAACCACCAGGAAGCAGGTACAAGTAGTTGTATTCAGGAGGATCTGTGGGACGTTTGAACATATCCAGCATTCTCTGTGTAACTAGAAACCCACCTGGCCAAAGTAAAGGAACAATTTTACAAATATAAAATCTGAAGCTAAGCATATGCCAAGCTGTAAGAGAAATGTTTGGTTAAACCGTATTACCACACAAAGTTAGCAACTGACACCAATATAGCCTCTGAAAAGCTAGAAATCTGGAAACCCACCAGGAAATGAAGGTGTAATCAGGGTGAGATCCTGTTGTCTTTTTTAACCTTTGGAGAAAATTCATGAAAGGAGTTGGAAAGCCTGGAGGACTTGCTCTGGCTCCATACTCTACACTGACTATACGATACAGCTTAGTTTATGACCGTGTCCTGCTCCCTATCTACTCTAGCAAAAAGTAGTATTTATAAGTCCCTTTGCACACTTTGTTATCTTTTTTTATTGGTGAAGCTGGGACTTCCAAAGCTCAAGTAAGCAGAATTTTGTTCTATGCCACTAGTATATTTTTCAAGTAGGAAAAGGAATACAAGAACAAATGCAATACCATCTTGGGATATACAGGAAAAGATATTTCATATAATCATCACCCAAAGGATACTGTAAAAGAAAAAATGCACATTTAAATGCTTCCCTGAAAAAAGGTTACATCACAGGGTGTGCAAACCAGATGTAACTACTATGAAAATATACAATTAAAGAGCTAGAAGAAATAAAAGAATTACACAAGTGCTTTAAAGTTACCCTCAGGAGAAAATCTAACATTCATACCTGCAATATTGACTGAGGAGATAAAGGTCGAAAGCACTGCTAGAGTTTGAGGAGTGTTTTCAGGGAGATAGTTTCCTCCCATCAATACCAGCCCACCAACTGCAGTCAGTCCTATTCAAAAGAGAAAGAAGTGTTACTGAATCTTAAAAGGCTCTACATCTATAGCAAGTTTCCTTTCAGCTGCCAAACAGATACCAGTCAACTCAAATTTTGACCCCTATTCTATGCATTACTATTTAAACAAAGACTACCATGGTCTTTTTCAGCGATACAAACATGTTTCAAAAGAAAAAAATTAGTACATGAATACAGTTTTGAAGTACAGTGCCTCAAGCACAGAGTCAGCCTCCTCATACTTGTTTGATAAAAGAAACTTTGCTTTTAGCAAAGTAGATCAGACTCATGACCTGTCACATATATACACACAGATACATAAAATCTTACATATTTACAGAGTTATGAATTTTACAGGTCACTTAGGAATTTTTTCTTTTTCCAACCCTCTCAAAACACATAGTTTGAGGAGAAGAAAAAAAGAATGCAGAAATTATGAAAGACAAGTAATTTTCGGGGCAACATTTTGAAGAGATGGAAGGAAAGATGTGTTCTATGACAGGACAGACTGCAGCACTCCAGGTAAAACAAACTTTAAAGCAAACAGGTTAGGAGTGAAAAATTACTTATAAAAATTAAAAATATACAGCACCATATTTGCCCTTCCTTTGAAAAAACATACTCTCAGAAAGAGTATGTTTCAGGTGTCCTTCCTATTTATGAAAGTAAACTCAGACGTGCAAAGTAGTACTAGGATCTCTGGCATTTTAAAAGGCCTATCAGCAGACTTCTGTATAAACTTTGAGTAAAAAGAGCTGTGCCTACTTCAAATAGAAAACAAGCAGTTGTGTGACAGCTACTTACCTGAGATAGCATTAGTCACTGACATGAGCGGAGAATGAAGAGCAGGAGTCACACCCCATACCGTATGGTACCCCACTATTCCAGCTAGGCCAAATGTCGTCACCATTTGCGTGAAAGCATTATTAGGAGCTACAATGCCCAGTCCTAACATGCTGGCTAAGCCTAGAAGAAAAGCACAGCAACACTTTTCTGTAACTTTCCAATGGTTTCTTACATTTAAACTCTGTACAACAGGAATCCAGTATTGAGCTAAAAGCAAAACGGAGTTTTGTGCATGGACTTGTTTCAAGATCAGCTGGATCATCTTTGTCAACTACAAGGCTCTTTCGGTGCTAGTATTTCTTTTACAATATAAAACAAAAGCATAAATACAATACACACATCTTCGTTATGCATGCACACAAAGCAGCAAAGATAGGTTTCTACACCAACACTGAATCCTGTCACTCTCTGTTCTGTAGCAAAAATGTGGAAGAGGCACAATCATGTTGAAATACAACTTGGAAAACTCAAAGCGTGCATATGAAGAACAGAGGTTAAAATTAAGAATACTCAATTCATTAGTTACCTCATGCAAAAGTTCTGATGAACAAAGAATATCAAATGACAAGAAGAGCCAATATTTATTTGCCAAGACAAATATCCTATTCTCAGTACTTCAGTAGACTGTGGGCATTTAAGTCTCATACAATACATTAAAGTTTGAAGAAAGCAAAGGCATTTAATAGATTCTGCTGCAAAGTATGGGCACAGTCCCTAGCAGGAGTCCTTCAGAATTTTAAGTATTTTACTGATATTTAAATAAAGCCAAACACACATACATGCACACAGCATGAGTCAGTACTGTTTGAAATGTTAATACTTTCGCTTAAATTTCTAAAATTTTATTTTCCCCTCTCAAAAGCAATTATTACACTACACCGAGTTTGTACTAGGATACATCAGCCAATCAACTGCTCTTCCAACTAGTTATTAAATTGAATGAGCAAGGTGATGAGTCACTTAAAAGTATTAGCCAAATGAGGAGCACTCTACACTGATTCTCCAACTCTGGAAGTTGCCTACCTGCTGTGTATACAGATGCACTAGTCATAGTTTTTCTAAAAGGTGTAATAGTAGCTGCTTTTTCCGCTTCCAGCTCTGCTACAGTCTTCTGCTTCACAGGGGCTCCTTGAGGAATGTTATTTGGTGGAGGTGCTGGGAAAATCACCTTGCCATCCTGACAAGAGATATTTACAGTTATCCCTAACATGGCAGATGCTTTATAATTAGAGGAGCCTACTCTTCTTAATCCTGCAACTCAGAGAAGTCTTAACATCCTACAGCCATGCCACAGGAACATCCTCCTTTTCTGCATCAGCAGAAGTCTGCAAGGCTGGATGATCAGTACAGCCTGACCAAGTTAACCATACTGCTTTACACATTTTTCAGACAAGATTTAGTATCAGTGTCGAAGAACACCTGGTGGAAACACAGCACAAAGCTTGAAAGCAGGAACCAAAACAAAAAGGTAAAGTTCCTTAAATGGAAAACATTTATGCAAAACCAAAACAGGGTCTCGGAAACAGCAAAATCTGCTACAGATCTGAACTGTAATCAGAGCCTGCCCAGACCTCAGCTAGGTACCAAGCACAATGTCTCACATTTCTTGCTGTTCTCCAGGCCTCTGGAGGAACAACTGGTGAAGCTGTCAGACCCGAGTTGTACACACTTCAGTGTTCTGGTTGAGCTGAAGTCAATGCAAGCCTCCTCCAGAGAAGATATCATAAGCGTTACAAAATGTTGGCTATATTACACAGCAAAACTCAACAGAAATGAATCCCTTACCTAAACTGCAAATTATTATTTCCTGATAGTTGCAGGAGGAGAGTCCATACTGGTCCATGCCCTAAGTTTGTACTTTATTATTTCCTAATAGAGCTCAAAGTATCTTGCATATTCTAGTTCCACCAGTTTTTTCTTAAGTTACTCTTATAAGAACAGAAACATGTATTTATTTAAAGAAAAAAAAAAAAAAAAGAAGAATGTTTTTCTGGTCCTGTACTAATGTTTCAAACATGTTTTAAATAACTATGCTTTTATCACATGCATATAACATGCAAATTTAATCTTTTTCCTATTATTTAATAGTAAACGTTAGGTATTTGTTTAACCATAACAAGAAGACAAAAGCAAAGAGGTTTCTCTTCACAAAAATGGACAGAGGAATATTCAGCTGAATACAAACACGATTGTCCACCCTGTCTATCAAGCCACATCTGAAGTCTATCGGCATGCAGTATCTTTGAATGCATTTGAAAGAGTCAACACTGATAAATGTAGAAGTATGTACTCACAAATTAAGAAGGGAATATTTACTGACTTACCTTCATGACTACAGTTCCTCTAATAACATGATCCAGAGTCCCATAATCAAATTCATCCTTTGGATCAAAGTAGAAGTTTTCTTTGTCAGGACTAATAGCCTTTAGGAGTTTGATAATATTATTGGAATACAGAGTACTGGCCTGAGTAGCCATTCTGCTAGGCAGGTCTGTGTAGCCAATGTGTGTAACACCCTGAAAAAAATTCAAGTAAAACATTAGAGATTAGTTCAATCTCTGAAGAAGCAGCACCTCTTCCAATATATCCTTCTGGAAATCCATATCCAAACTGTTTCACTTATTTCTGTTTTTAACCCCAGCTAAAACTGTTACCTGCAGCTCTATCATCATTAAGTCAGGGGAAGATTACTCAAAACAGTTACAGAATTCAACACAATCAAATCCAACAGCTTAAACGCTATTAGCAACAAGCCTACACAGAGGGGAAGACGTATTGGTGCACAAGCTTGTCCTTTCCAAATCCTACCATTCTCTCAGAGCTTAGCTTCTTAAAGCAACCAGGTAGCAGATTATCCTGCCCAATGCTTAGCATCTTCTCAGTCCTTCTGCAGGGCATGCACTGGAGGCAACTTTCTATATGACAGAGGAGTGAAAGGAGCTTCCTCAGAGCTAGCTAGCTAGCTGTGCAAGTAATATGCCCAGGTTCACATTTATGTAAAGTTATAACATAATATATCCACACCGTTTAAAGAATAAACGTGAGCATACCTAGCTATCAGGCCCTTGAGCTTTTGGAAGGTACGGGAAGCTGAGGCTGGCATACACTTTTCATGTTCAAGCAGGCTTGTGTTAAAACACTGCTCCCGCAACTGACAGCCACAATCCATACGTGCTTCCAGGAACTCTGGCTTCTTAATGCAATGCTCCGGCACACTGCTAATAGTTCTGCACTGCTGCTCTTTTCTACAGCTCAGTGCCAGTACACTATATCCAGGGGTAATATTCCTCTGACTAAAAGCACTCCATCTAAATTCTTCATGCAAGTGTCTGCTTATTTCTGTTTTACATACTCTAATTTCAGTTTTTAAGCAATGACATCAAAAGCCCTAGAAAACCACAAAGCCAAATACAATGCATGACATGATAGATAGACACACAGCCCTGCTTATATTAATGACAACCACGGCAGCAATATGTCCTACAGGCTTCGCTAGTAACAGCATTATGTCCTTACATTACCAAGTAACAACCTTGGAAATCTGCTACTTTAAATCTCATCACCCAAATTTCTGCAACTGCTAGCAGATTTCTCACAAGTACCAAAATTAAAACCCAAAAAGCAGAAAAACAAGCTCTCAACTGAGCCAATGAGCACTGGAGCAAAACCAAAGTAGTTAGTTCAGTTCAGAGCAAAATTGCTTACTTTAATGAACGAATTCATGCTACTCCTAGTTTGGGTTACAAGTGGTTTGGATACTCTAGGGCAGACACACTCACACTGGCAAAGCTAAAGACATACAAAGACAGCACTCTCCTGAAGCTGAAATTATACTGAGCTAAGCCGGAGACTTTGCACTGAAGTAAACAAACACATAGTCCGAACCTGTTTAGCTTACCCATGACAGGGACTGTTAACCTCCACTTGTGGAAGGTGATAGGCAAGTCAAAGAAGCTACTGCTACTGCTGTCTCATTAGGTAGACCAAGAAATAGACATCAAACCACACCCTCAACTCAGCAGAGACAAATCACTGGACTTGGAAGTCCAAGTAACACTTGCATACTCAACAACCAAATTAACACTCTACAAAGGTGTTTGTTTCTTTACAACTTGTTATCCATAGAGATGACTAGTGACCAAACGCAAATCTAAAGGATTACTTAAGCCCAAATAGCAAAATTAGCTACTAATTTTCAGCATACAGTTTACCAAACACAATATGAATTCATGCAACTGTGAATGATCAGCGGATTAAAATGCTCACCTTATGAACATACATTTCTCCAGGCTTTGTAGTCTCAATGTTTCCCCCTGCTTCTGCAGCTAAATCCACAACAACTGAACCTTCCTTCATTGATTCAATCATATCTTTCTTAAACAAGATGGGAGCTTTTTTGCCTGACAAGACAATGCATAGTAAGTTAAACACAAAATATGGTTTTTTACCTGTAGAGCTCAGGAGATGAGCTCTCCCCTTCTCTCTCTCTCTAAACCGTATTTTCCTAAGCAAAATTTTCAAGTAATTGGTACCTAGGATGAAATGCCACAGAAGGTTTGTTTATACAGGCAGAGAAAAGAGAGATGCTAGAACATCGTGCTCCCAAGCATATAAAAAAGGGTTGCATGGGCAGTCTACCAAAGATGCTTGCAAATCCAGTTTTGTCCTCAGTGAACTGACAACATCCAATCTTACAATTCAAGTCATAACAAAACAAAACAAAAAAAAAAACCACACCACATCATAAGTTTTTAAAAGACAGATGCTGTGCAACACAAGGCACTAAAACCTAAGCTCTACCTTACTATGTTTCAATTACAAGACTGTTTCAACTGGATTTGTTTCAGTGCACAAGCTGGATGGCAGAAGTAGCAGTGATGCAATAAATATGCAAGAGAATTATATATTCTTACTTTCTTACTATCTACTCCTCGTTTAATAAGAAAACATGATGATATTGAGTCAAAGACTGCTAGTTTGTGAAAACAGAAGTTGTCAAAAAAGGCACGCACTTTAAAAACAGGCATTTATCAGGGAAGGGAAAAGGTACATGCTCACACAGGCACAATTCATTAACACCTCTGTTTTCACTGCAGGCACAGCTCCAAAACATGCCAACTTACACAAGATAAATTAAAATTAGCATCTTACACATAAAACATACCTGGAATAAGCGCTGTAGTAATGATAATATCAACATCTTGACACTGCTTGGCAAAGAGTTTCATTTCAGCTTCAATAAATTCTTTGGACATTTCTTTAGCATAACCACCTTGTCCCTCTCCAGATTCCTTTAAGTCTACTTCCAAAGGCTCAGCACCAAGAGACTTGAACTGTTCCAGAGCTGCAGCTCTAGGAAAATAAAATTGCAGGGGAGGAAACAATCACTACTTTAAAAATCCACCATGCTTTTCCGGTCTTTTTAGTAGCAGTCTTCAGACAAGAGATCTAAAACTTATTCTTGGATTAAGGAGATCATAATTGAAGTCCTCAGTTTTCTGTATTTAGTGAAAAAAGTAATTGCGTCACTAATTTTAGGTCCCTAATGAAAATACTTGGATAAGGAATGAAGGCAGGCTAAGGTTTCCTGTACAGTCAGCAGAGTTGCTCCAAGACAAGTCTCAATGCTGGGAGCTTAACTGTTGACTAACTTTGCTCCCCCATTTCTCTTGTCATGACTAGATTAATCTACTGACTAAACTTAAGAGGCCTAAGACAAGTGATAAATACACAACCTGTGGCTCTGTCTAATCTGTGAAATGGAAAATACTACTAAGTCTTATTTTCACAGAGAAAATTGGTTTTGGGGGTGGTGGTGTTGTTTTGGGGTTTTTTTACAGTTATCCTGTAAATCTGTAATTTATTTTGCACCACATGATATCACAGTAAATAATGACACTAAATTTCAGTGTTAGGTGAACGTTCACAACATGCAGAGGATTTAATGCAAACATTCTTGCACACCAAGATAAATGTATACAGGATGTTTAAGAAGGGAATTAAAAGAATCTGAGAAGTTCTAGACAGATTTTGATCATGCTTTTAAGAAAAATAAACTCTTTCCAGTTTGTTTTAAAGCATATGTCTATTTTCTAATGAACCAAAGTGAAGGTTTTTTCATATTGCACATTATAAATCTGGAGATATATTCATTTTTATTCTTTCATACTAGATATAGCTAAGTAGCACTAGATGTCACTTCTGCATGAAAACAAACGTGTAAGTAATTTTCATGCAAAACCAGTATTAAGCACATACAAATTCAATACAAGAAGGCCATTTAATAGGAAAAACTTTAATGAAGTTTGCGGTCCCTGTAGCTATAAGAAGAAAAATGTTTGTGCTCTGTAATTTTCCGAGTCTATTGCTCCAAAAAATGGCTATGGGACAAAATAATTCTTCCAAGCATAAAGAAGAGATTTGAGGAAAGCAGCATTTAAAGTAGCTTCAGCTGCAGTTTCTGTTCTTTCATCTGAGTCTCTCTCTTTCAGCAGACTGAAAGAAGTGTCCCTCCAAAGAGTTCCTAGCTGGCCTCTCTGTGATCAGGAGAGTAGAGGTGAATGAGAGTATGCAGCCATGAACCTGGATCAAAGCAAGCTATAAATGAGGGCATAAAGATTACTTCTTTACTGTTTTCCCTGTGTCCCCAAGAAGAACAGAGACATGAGATTCTGGATAAAAGCCCTAACTTTCTTATTTTCATAAAGCAATTCATATAGTTCTGAATGATTTAATGAGGACTCTTTGGAAGGTTTGGTTGTTTTGAGGTATAAAAAACAGAGGAATAATGATGGTATAAAAATGGTAGGAAAGGAATTGTGATTCAGTGCAGTACAAGTGCTTTCACTGTAATACAGCTACAAACTACTTAATCTTAAAATAATTTCAGATTGCTATTACCATTTTCACACACCTACCTAGTATCAAATCCACGAACCACTGCACCCATCGATTTAGCTGCTCCTGCAGAAGCCAGGCCAGCAACTCCTCCTCCAATGATCAAGACCTAGAACAATACCATCATCATGCTTGGAACATTAACTAAAAGTAGAGCTGGTTAGAAAAGCAGCAGCATTGTACATCTTTCACACCTGCAGATACGTCCCATTAACCAGCCATTTAAACAAGCTACCTTAGGACACAGATCCCAAAATTACTTTGGTAAAGCTGTCCTGTGAATCTAACAGTTTAAAAGCTGTAACTCCTAACTTCACTTATCTGACAGCCAAGTCATCTGTAGCTAACAGTTTATGCAGGTAAGTACAGGTTTTCTCCTTAATTTCCCGTATTTTTTTTCCTTGCCTAATTCTACTTTCATTTCTCTTCAACCCAATCCACCTGCAATTCCAATCAAGCAATCCTCTCCATCACAGCCTTCAACAGACCAGAAATCCCAACATCTCCGATCCATCCATGTATAGCTAGTCTTATTTAAGTTTGCTTAGTTTTAAACATCAAAGTAGAATTGTTCTATTATTCACAAAAATACAACGCTACAGGTAGTGAACAAAAATTGGTACGGGAATAACTATAGGGATTTCTAAAGTCTCTAGAACTAGCCCCAAGGCAGGAAAAAAGCCTTTTAACACAGTTTCAGCAGTGGTTAGCTGTGCTCAGGAACTCACATACCCTTCTGCCACAGTATCTGTTTAATTGCACATACCTTTGCTGGAGGAACTTTACCAGCAGCTGTGATCTGACCCGTGAAAAATCGACCGAAGTGATTTGCTGCCAGTACCACAGCCTTGTAACTGTCAATTAAGGACAAACACATATCAGTACTTTCCCAGGCTCAGTACAATTCCATTCATGACAGCAATCAAAAGGATGAACATTTGAGCACAGCATGCGTAGGATAAAGCAAGTTTAATATTTTACTATTGAGCACAAGTTTAATAGTCTGTCTTTGTTCATATTTCTTGCCTTTTTTTTTTTAAATCATGGAATGCATTTTCAGACAGAATTTTTGGACTGCAGTATACTGGATGACCACAACTATTCGCTCTCTCAAATAAAATTTTACCTGAATAATAAACGCATAACTTGCCAAAAGTTAGTTTTGTGGTCTTGGAAGCTACCTTCAAAGGCTGTAACCTGAGGCTTGTTAGGGAAGGAAACATGAACAAGCAATTGCAAAACCCAGACTAGTTTTGCAGTAAGCTCACTTAGACAAGTAAGCACACATTCAAAAAAGACACTCTGACCCTAACTCTGCAGAGCTACATGGCTTAGGGCAAATGGCTTAACCTTGCTCCTTCTTTTGTACCATCTGCTTTGTAGCCACCTGAGAATGACTGGCTGAACACGGAGTTAACATCAGTAGAGCTATCTGAAAATGCGGATTAATATGGGATTATATCTTTTCTTAACAACAGTGCACATTTACTTGCAATTTTTATTAACAGTGTTGTGGTTCAACAGTCCCGTTCCACTCTCTTTCCTGTCTTTAGCAGGGACATATGGAGGTCTATATGCCATAAAATTAGTTCAAATTTGGAATACAGCTTGTAGAGTTTATACCTTTAAATACATTATGAATTTCTGTATTTTAGTAAAATTACACAGAATGAAAACACAAAGAAGTAACCAAACATGTGCGTGGATGTATACTGCTGGTGTCCAGCAGCCTTCTCCAAGGCTTATTATGCCTCACAGACATCATCTACATAAAAAGTAAAAAAAAGAAAAGTAAAAAAAGGAAAAAAAAAAGGGGGCAGCAAAGAAACTAATAATAGAAGTCAGCTTGACGACAACAACATTTTAATTCACTACAGTACCTACAATACCAGTTGCAAAGCATGAAGATGCCTGAGAGTATTTGGTCTTTGTTTATATCTGCCATGGCGATTGCATTCATACTGAGCGCTGTTTGGGTTAGTTAGCTCCCAACAACATCAGATGCCAATGACAGACAATCTGTGTTCAGGTTCTCTTGAGGATATCCTTGAGCCTGCTCTGATCTAGTTCAAACCAAAAAGGCACTAGACAAAGCAGTCCAAGAATTCAGAGAACTGCCTTCCATTTTGTTTATTTATTTATTTTTTAAAAAGCCTTGCTCTGATCAACTGCAAAGCTGACCATAAGAAACTTAAGAAGTTGTTTGGCACCTCCAATAACTTCATCCTGCTTGAAACAGCTGTATGAAAACAGAGATGCAAAATTGTTTTAGAAAGACCTAATATCAAAGTACATAGCTTTTAATCCAGCTATACTTACTCAAGCTGGGGTGGGGGGGAGGGGGAAAAAAAAAAAAAAAAAAAGAAGTAAGATTCATACCCAGCAATGTTGGCCATGGAGCTAAGTGCATCATATCCCTGAGCAATGGTGACCCGTGGAACCTGATCCATAGCCAAGACAGTAGTTTTTTTTTCTGCAAGTTTTTTCAGGAGGTCTGGATTTTGTGCTGGGTAGATAAAACTAATCAGGGTAGCCGCCGTCTTGAAAAGATCTGCCTCATGTACACCTAGAGCCGAGTTATATATAGGAGCCCTCACCTGAAGAGAGAGAGAAGGTTCCAAATTAATCAGAAGAAATAAATCAGAACACACTCCACTTCCTTTCTCCCAGCTTGCAGTCTGTCCATTCCCCTCCACAAAGTACACATGGAAGGAAGTATATCAAAGGCTGTTTACGCTACTGAACTGACTAACCGCACTTCTTAACTGCAGTCCACATATTAGAATTAGCTCTAGGCAGATTGGTGACAGGGCAGTAATAGTCAGCACATACCTTCACAAAGATCTGGTGGCTTCTAACCAGCAGTTACTGGCTTTTACGAGACAGCTGCCCCCAAACCAGCCAGTTTTAAGCAAAATGATTACTGAACAGATGTGCCAATTAAGCTCTACAGGCTAAGAATCACTAATGAGGTTGCAGTGCACCATTACATACAGGGAATTTCAACCATGAAGTCCAGCAGATACTCATCTTGATCTGTAGTCACTTCTTTTGAGTTTCTTACTTTTCTTCAAAAAGAAACTTACTTAAAAGGGTTGTTCACAAGCTAGCTCACAGAAATTCTATGTTCAGTCCTGACAGGATAACTTCAAATACAGCAGTTAAAGGAAGCCTCAACATCAAGTTTAAGGTCTTTTTCTTTTTTCCTTCAGGACGCTGCACAACCTAATACCTCTCAAGCAACTTCACTTTTAGCAGTCTTCCCAGATCAGCTACATCTCATCTAGTTACAAATACTTTTGAAACACACTGTTGCTGAGGAATTGTGGGTGTCTGATTGAGAAAACTTGCATCTTCAAAATTCTAAGCAACGCTCTCTAAAGAGTAACTTGAGTTCTATGTTTCTAATTTTGGAGCGAAAGTTTCTTAGAGCAGGGATCTTATCTGATTAGAGTCCAGAACTAGTCTGCCTCACTCTAGAAAACACAACTCCTCCAAGGTAGTTAAAAACCTGATAAGAAATTTTCATCAGTTTTTTTAATGCTGCCACTTACTAGTTTATTACTGTAGGTGTACACCTGAGCTATTAGAAAAAAAAAAAAAGACGACAGACTAAAATTGAATCAGAACTTAGAATGGAAAATATTAAAGGAGCTTACTTACTGAACTTTCAGCAGACTATTACAAAAAATTGACCTACATGTTTCTCCAAAAAGAAGGTAATAGGAAATATATTAATAAAGCAATTACTTTGACAATCAAATCAGAAGCCAGGACTTCCTTGGTCCCCTGGATCTTTGCTCCAACTTCTCTGTAATGGTCATCAGAAAATTTGGACGCTTCTCCAGCACCAGATTCCACCACAACATTGAAGCCTTGTTTAACCAAGGCCTGAACTCCAGCCGGTGATAGAGCCACTCTCTTCTCATTCTCAAATATCTCCTTGGGGACACCTACAGTCAGCTGTTTGTAAGGAATTCCTGTAAGAGTGGCAAATAAGACAGCATTAGTTGCACTAAAGATTAATGAACTGATATTAATGGCACTCCTCAGTGCTGTACAGATGCATGCAGACTTGTCACACTTCGCAATTCTCCCTCCTAAGGGATGAGGAAGCAGAACATTATTTTCTAGCAGTTTACACTTCCTTAAATTACACCATCTTGCTAGAGATCCCTGTTCTCTCACAAATCAGCAGGTCAGCAAAATCAGCCACACAAGCAGTAACAAGTGTTTGGTGTAATTTATACCCATCTGAATTTATGCAGTTCTGATTGTATAAATCAGAATGCCAATGACACAATACAGTGTCCTGGTGATAACACATTCTACCTGGGGTAAGAAGAATTTAAATCCCTCTCTAGTCACTTCAACTTTATTGTGAAGAAATAAACACATAAGCTTGAACAGCTGAACTGCATTATAACTGAACATGTTTTCAAATTACAGTTGTCTCAGATCACTATTAATGAATGTAACTCACATACCACAAAGTACATTGAAAGGCACAACTACATCAATAAGGTACTCCAAGAGTTGCTACAGAAATTAAAAATGTGAATTCAGGAGTAGTTGAAGAATAATGGAATATCCATCTACTCGTTTGTTCAATTATACTTCTCTTCAATATTACCTCCTTGTCTTAACTTGTTCAAAGCTCTACTAAATAACACCAGGAAGCTGCAGAAGCTGTAATGTATCAGCTTTAGCCTAAGGTTTCAAATTACAAACGTCTAACTTTGTTCACATACAGTTTGTGGGCTTCCAGTCTAATATCTGAACGTTAAAGTTCTCTGATCCAATAAAGTATTTAAATACATTATTTATAAATACACAACTCAAGCAGAATAATTGTATATCAAGCTACCACATTGCTTCAATTATACTAGACAGCACGCAGTCCAGCACACAGGCCCAGTCCTGCACCAGCTTTCACTGATGTCTGTCCCCAATTTAAACCTGGATTGTGACATTTATAGATGAGACACCTATACCACGTATATATTAATGAAATATAACTTGAGCAGCCTAAGCAGCCATTCATATTAAAGATCAAGCAAAAAAAAACCCCAACCAAAAAAAGAAACCCCAACACCAAAAACCAAACAGAAAAACCCCAAAAAGCAACAACAAAAAGAACAACACCGCCCCCAAATCACCCAAAAAAAAAAACCAAAACACACGAGGAAGGAGGGGGGGTGAAAGGCTTGTTTTAAATTACAAATCTGATTTTACTTTGGCCACCAATACTGTGTATTGTGTTACAAAAATTGTACCAGTTGTAAAAAAAAAAAATTGTAACCATGTGTTGCACATTTCAGGAAGGCCTCCTTTTCACTTTTTTCCCGTTTGTTTTTTAAGATAGAAACAAGCAAAACAAAGCCAAAAACATACCATACTATAAGAGCTTTGAGGAACTGGATTATTTTGGTATTTTAAAATCTAAATCTACCTATGAAATAAAACTGGGAGTGTAAGGTGCTTAAAGCTGAACATCTGAAAATGTTTTAGATTAACAACTTTCAAGATACTATCAACTTATAATGTTCTGAAAATACAATACAGAGATGCTAAAAACTGGTACTTAAATATCTACTTGTACTTGTCAGTCTCTAACCCATTAAAAAGATTGAATGAACACATCCAACATGAAGACAGAGTGAAAGATTACCAAAGTCCATTACTTCTAATTATTTTTACCTTTTTTTTAATTTTAGCTTTCTTTTTGAAATTAAACTAATAAAATGTAACAAACAGTCTGAAGACGCAAGTGTTTTGACATCTTATATGATGGAGAACATTTGAAATTCTTTAGATTACAAGACAAAAAGCAAATTCAGAAAAACATGTTTAAAGGAATGTAAAGTCACAACAGGAGCGACAATGCAGATCTAACACAACAGACTCACAAAGGTAACAATGCTTTGCAAAGATCTGCTTCACCAGCATACACCACATCTCAACATCACCATGCAACTCAGGGCATCCCTATCATCCCTATCCCTAACCACTCGAAAGCTATGGTAACTTGCTGTCACTCATACAAACTACCCTTGTCATTTGAAAAGAACTTTCTCCTCACCTCTTCTCCTAATTACTACACAATAAAGTCCTGCTTCTGATCTTCACTAAATCAACTCATTGGAAATTAGCTCTCTTGTCTGTTAGAAGCAGAAAGGAAACCTAGAAGATTGAAATTTGTTAGAATAAGAGACCAATCATAATTTCAGAAAGGAAGCAGCTCTAGGATTGAAGGCAAAAAGCTCTTCAAGAAGCACTGACAAAATAAAAACTAGACTGCTACCTTCCCTTTCTCCTTTCAGAAGTTTTTGCAGCACACAAATGCAGAGGAAGGAAGGAATAAATTACAGCATACAGGGAATGAAAGGATGACCGCAAATTTAAAGGCGCACTGACACTTGACTAAAGCTTATACACTTCTTAAGCAAAACTTTTTTTTTTTTTTTGGCTCCTAAGGCCCAAGTTCAAATGACAACTGATGCTTGTGATTTTTTTTTTGTTCACTTGCTTTTGTGTGGGGTATCAAAGGAGAAGAGTAAATGTCTAGGAGGGATGGGACAGAACATGCACTTGCTATATGCCAAATGCATTCCCTCATTTCTTTCTTTCACATTGTTACATCTTGCATGCAATAAAAGCAGGTAAAACTTTTTCAGATAGAAAGTACTTGCGTCTTATTTAGTAAGCAGAATGATCAGAGACCAATATTGAAGACTATGCCCTCCCCCAATGCTTTGGGAGATCAAATCCAAGATAAATATTCAACAAGTCTCATTTGCCTCTCACCTTCTTTTCTCCTCTGTCCCCCTATCAAATTTCTAGCAACCAGTGAATATAAAAGCAAATGAATACGGAAGCAAACAGATGTCAGTTTGCCAGCCTTTAGCTACAGCAGGTATAGGACATTTTTCAAGCAGTCTACCCTGAGCTATCACATCATTCCTCACAAAAAGGAGCAGATGTCTACAACTGCAAAGCAAAGATCTATGTTAAAACTTCAGGACAGGCTATGAGAAAATACTGTGTTTGAAGGAAGCTGTACCATGAACACAGATTTGGCTTGTTGAACTCAGTAATTTCATCAAGGACATTAGTTTTGAAAGGTTGAAATCTAGAATTAGAAACTTAGGATCTTGATTTAGGTTTTATTTTGAGAATGCACATCTGCTATCCTTGCCACGGGTTTAAAACTGCATGAGAGTAAAGCTTCCAAGTTACCTTTCTAAGCCTCCACATTAGATAATCTCTTTAAGAACTGCCTTGAGTATGTTTTAGTAACTCACTGTTTATGACACCAAGAACGTTTTCCAAAAACAGACCAATATACACATACCTTGAGCACTTTTTTGAGTTGAATGAAGATTTTGAATGTATTGTTCATTGAGTAGGAGATACACAGTGCTTTTTTGATACAAAGAATCAACACCAAAAGGATTCTGCCACTATCAAAAGTAGAATCATAAAATTTCACAGACCTTAGAATCTTAGTACGGAATATAAATAAATTAGAATTTAGAAAAACTAGTAAGAAGCCACTCTTTCTCATCCCTTTAACATAATCTCGACTGTGTAACAAGGACACATTCAAAGCACAATCTCAGACTTCAAGTAAACAAAATAAGTAGGTAGTCTACATCGCCAAGCTACAGAAATCAAACAATTAAAAATAACTATAAAAGTGATTTTCTCCATTTAACTTCCATCTACAAACTGAGTGTTTGAAGAAGACCCTAAGCGAAAACTATCAAGAAAACTCAGAACATTATATGTAGAGAAATAGAGAAAAATACAAGTTTTTATCTCCTTAACCTGATTTCAGGAAGTAGTCTGTAGCAAAATAGTATCAACAAATATCAGAGACTTATAGAAAAGAGAAAGGAGAAGTTTTTATTATATGCCACATGTTCTGGGATGGGAAAACAGGATATGTAACCTGCCTAATTTCTAAGTTACTCTAACATCAGCTTTGAACAAACCATCTCACCTGTTCTGAAGATGAGGACATATTCCGAAGAACAGCAATATGATGTTGGCAAAAAGAAAAGGAAAAAAAATGGTACAGAAGATTAAACAAACACCTGATCCCTCTTCCTACACATGCAAGGAGATACAAAAAACCCAAGAAAATTAAAGGAGAATATCTATGGTTTATAAATAATGTACAGCTTATCTAGAGAATTAATTGACAATAAACTGTTACAGGTTTAAAAGTTCTGCAAGATTTAGGAAAAAAACACGAAATTTTAAGAAAGAAGCATCAAAATAAAAAGGATATTAAAAATCCCAAGATAGGGAGGGGTAGAAGTCACAGAGCTATAGGACAAACCAATCTGGAAGTATACTGGAAACCTCAGAGTCAGTCACTCCGCAAGCACCTTTCCCAGGGCTTGGGAAAGTTTTGCATCTGTTTCTGAAGCATCTGGTGCTAGCAACTATTTGAGACAGGTTACAGGAATACTTGTTTACTCCTGTATGAAAATTCCTGTGTTTCTAAGAAACAAAGAAAATAGCAGCAAAATAAATAGCAATAAGAAAATTATCCATCCTCCAAGTTTAGTTTTCAACTGACTTCAAATGTCTTCACTCTCAAGCAGCTGTTATTCTTGTACATGACATATCCTGGACTAAATGAAAGCTAATCTGAGAGAATGGAAGTAGTAACTACAGGCTTAAGAAGAATTACTGTGATGCTAGCCTTTTCAGAAAAACTTACTCTTCTCAGTATTACAGTGATTTTACCAAGTGTCACTATAATCAAAGATAATTTCTAAAAGTAAGAATAAAATGTAGTTATTTTATATGCTGTTAAATTTTGATTCAAGAGCGCTTAAAAAGTATACATAGGCAACAGTACTGCTACTAATTTGTCATTAAATGGCTGTTTTGTCCTTGATTTGTCCTCTACTGAATGACAAATCTCATGTTACCAAAATGAACTATAAGGACAGCTTAATTATCAAGCAAAAGACTTATCGAACTTATAATTCTCAGCATTAAATAACTGCATTGCATGAATACTACTTGCCCTTAAATAAGGGCTTCCACACGACTGATCTGAAGGGACAGCACTGAATGCTTAACACATGACACTAATAAGAATTCTCTGTCCTTGTGGAAAAATTTCTGAAAAGTGATTCATAAAAACAGGAAAATGTACACATACACACACAGACAAGTATACTAATATCAGTAAAACTGAAGAGATCTTTCAGTTTCGTGATCAAATTTGTGGTCAAAGTCAAATACAAAGATTGATTCCGAACTCAAACAACAACAAGGGCACTTACCTGGGACATTTGAGAGAGAACTTTGAACCTAGTTTCCTACGTCCCAGGTTAACACTCCCAACCAAGGGACAATGTGCCATATCAACACAAGTAGATGTCTCTTTCATTCAGATACTGAATACAGAAAAATAAATTCGGAGCATCACAAATTCATGGGATGGCAAAATGATTACCTGATCAGTTCTGATCAGACCCCAGATCCCTGGGCTGTCAAAGAAATTCAGGTTTCACCATGCAACTGTGGTAAAAAGCCATGCGATACAGATTATCAGGAGCCCTCAGAGTAAAGAAACTTTTCCTCTCATCGTATTTCTTCAGAAGCTCCAAAACATCGGGTCACCAATTTGAAAGGACCCCAAAATGCATTAGCCACTGTTAGTATTGCCAGAAACTCCATGCAACAAAGGCTTCTCTGAGTTATACAGTCTAATCGTATGTCCTGGGTTTTCACAACCAGACACTTCTTTTCGCAAACAGCACTACTTTTCTAATACTCCAAAATATCTAATGCAGTTACCTACTGCGTATGTTTGGAAGAACGGAACGTCACATGTACGTCTAACTCTAGACATCAATCTGTTGCAGACTGAGAAGACCCTAGATCTGCACTGAAGCAGGGTCTCTAAATTCCTCCAGGGAGACATAACCCATGCAGGATCATGGGCAAAAATACCATTAAACCAACTTTACATATTTTCCAGTCTTCTAGCTGTCAGACTATGCGCAGCATAGGATACAGCAAAAAAATGACAGTTCTGATTTTCATATGCCAGGCTCACATCAAACTGGAACCCAGGATGACCCCATTCCCTCCTCCTTTTTTTTTTTTCCTGAAAATACCTGAACCTGTCCATTCTCTGCACTAAGACATAATTAGTCCAAATATACCAACAAACCCTACATGTGAAGATGTAGATCAAAAGTTCTTCAAGGTGGTACAACAAGAGTTTCCCGAGCAAAGTTAAGAGATTTTTTTAGATGGGATAATTATATCTACATACAGTCATGCTTCCAGATGCTTTCTTTGCAAGAGCTGTATTTTCCCCTGCATACACACAAAGAGTTGCACTACCAAAACTCATGGGGAACTCAGGCTTTTAACTAGAAAAGCATTTGTTTAAATACTTCCCTCAAGCAAGGTAAGCGTCAGCAGGAGCTCTGACCACCTACACTTAAAAACTATTTGGATCCAAAGTATTCATAATAAACACGAACACCTCCTGCATAAGCCCTTTAAAGCCAGTGCAGAATTGTACTGCAACTGACGCAAGTAAGCTGCTGACGTGATTTAAGAGTGTTCTGATGCATACCTGAAAGATAGCTTGAATTTATCTTCATTGTTTCAAAATAAAAGATTACTTACAAGAGTTTAATCAATTTACCTGGCTTCGGAGCTGCCTGAGACCTGAGCATCTGGTGGGTTCTAAACATCCGCACACATGGCATCTTTGCAGAATGCACCTTAGGTGGTAACACATTGCCAAAAACAGGAGTTGAGCACCCACTAACAGCAATACGCAGAAGGCTCGCCATTTCGCCCAGACCTCACAGCAGACTCCTTGCCACGTATGGAATCCCCGCTGCACATGTAAAAACAAAGGAAGAATAATTAACGATACTAGACAGAAGGTATGTAAACTCAGCAGCTTAAAGTCCGGTAGACTGCCAGTAGCCAAGAGACAATCATTTCTCCCCACCTTTTCTTTCCAGCTAGAAACCAAAATCAACTTTTTTTCAAACTGAGTAAGACAACTATCAAAGTAAAGGAACAAGGCCGTGGGGGGACTGACATTACAAGTTGACCTAGAGATCAAGGTTGACCTAGAGTGACCTGCGACTCAAGGCGGTATTCTCTTTACGCCCTTGCTCTAAACAAGCAACTCTAAACAAGCAACTCTGACACGTGAAAACCTCCCGCCCCCCAGGGAACCAGACAAACAATTCAAACCCCGGCCGGAGGTCCCAAGGGAGTTGCCCTCAGCGGGACAGCAGCTCTCAGGTGCTCAGGAGACATACCGCGGCAGGCACCCGGAGCGGGACAAGCCGGGCAGCGGGCAGGGGAGCCGGGCCACCCTCGCTAGCAGGCGGCTGCCAGCGGAGGGGAAGGCCCCTCGCCCCAAACCCCGCCGCCGCGTAGTAAGGCGCCCTTGCCCTCCCGTCCTGTCCCGTCCCCCCCCGGCCTCCCCTCGTCGCTGCTCATGGCGGCGGCCCGCCGCTCCCCGCCGGCGCGGCCCACAAGGCAACGGCCCCGTTTCGCTCCCGCCGCTATTTATAGCCCGCGGCCACTGACTGACCTTGGGCAGACGGCTCGCCCTCCGCCGCCCGGGCCCGCCGCCCCCCGCCGCCACAAGGGCCGGCGGCAACCCCGCCCGCCCGGGGGGGAAGCCCGCAGCCGCCACCCCTCCGCCCCCCGCCTGGGAGCGCTCCCGGAGGCCCCTTCCCGCGCCACCTGCCTTCCCCACACGCCCTTCCTCCCACACGTCCTTCCTCCTTCCCGCCGCTCCCGGGCGCGGCAGGAGCGGGACGCCGCAGCAGCAGCCGCCGCCGCCGCCTCCTCCTCGGCAACGGCCGCCGCCGCCGCCGCCTCCTCCTCCTCGGCAACGGCCGCCCCCCGCCCGCCCCGGCAGAAAGCGGAGGTGCCGCCGCCGCCGAGCCCCCAGCCCCGCACCCCGGCCCGCCGCACCGTGCAGCCCCGCACCCACCAGCCGTGCCGCCGGCGCCGGCCCCGCCGCGGCACTGACCGACCTTGGGGCGAGGCGGGGCGGGGCGGGGGGCGTAGCGGGCGGAGGGAGGGGCCCCGCCCGCCGACCCGGAAGGAGTGAGGGGAAGGCGGAGGTCGGAGCCGTCGCGTCACGCGGCGACCCCGTCCCCGGTCTGGAAGGGGGAGCGGCGGGGGGTGCCCGTCACGTGGCGCCTGCGTGCCGCCGGGGGCTCGCGCCCGCGCCTCAGGCGCCCGCGCGCGGCTGAGAGGCGGCCGGGCGGCTCCGTGAGGGGCGGCGGTACCCGGCGGCACCCGCCCGTCCTGCGCTCCGCCCCGCACCGCCGCGGCGGCGAGGGCTTCCCCGGGAAACTGAGGTACTGCTGCCAGGGCTGGAGTCGCTGGAGCCGTTGGGGGAGCCGTCAGGCGCGGGGGCCTTCGTGCCTCAGCCGCGGCGGGCCGGCGGGCACCGGGGCGAGGAGGCGAAGGTCGAGGCAGCCGACCGGCGAAGAGACTTCCTGGAACGTGGTTGCTTCACGTGGACGAGCGCCGCGGCAAATATCTGGTATCTTCTTTATTATCGTCGTTATTTCTTGAAATGTGTAATAAAGCAGCGATGTGGTGTATGCGTTGGACGGGGAGCGGTAGGTGCAGTACGGGAGGGCGGCAGAAAAAGAGGAACTCTGGCAACTGTATAAATAATACATAACTCCGTAAAGAGAACGTGCTATTAAAGAGACAGCTCACAGAGGACAACTTGCCAGGTTGCCTGTTGCCTGTATGTGTTGTCTTATTTCATGCGATCTGTAGTTTCTAGGTATGAGTTAGCCTTTTTTTTTTAATTTATTTACATCTGTGTAACTGTTCATGCAAAATATGGATTGCCAGAGGCGTCACACAGCTTCCAGTCTCACAACTGATAAATCATGGCTAGAAGTGAAGTTAAGCACTGAAAACATGAGTCTCTGAGAGTAATTAATAGGATACTCTACTGCTAGATGTTCAGGAGACTACCATACTTTTAAATAAATTTGTGGGAAGATTCCATTTAGAGTTACAGCTTATGTGCTAATATATGTGCTTTATGTTTGGGGCTCAGTAACCATTGACTAGCGCAACAACATGCTTCATCAGTATGACAGGGATCAGCATAATTCCAATTATTAATAATCTATTCAGTCTTAAAAGCTAGAACCAGTCCTCTCCATTTTTCTAACTAGAAATACATTGTGAGCATAAAAAGAAAGAAAAAAAACCCATGTACAAGTGCTTGTGTGCTGAATAGTGACAAAGTTGCAGTTTGTGGTTTCTCAGCACCAGGCGCTGCAGGTGTGTGCAGTATTGCTTCTGCATTACGTTTTAGACTATTAGGCAACACACATAGGACAAAGCAGGTAATTCCTCTAGTGCATATTTATCGTTGGTCATAACAGCATTTGGTGAAAGTTTTAATCCAGTCATTGAATGCTTAGGTTATGTCTTGCTAGGTTGGCTATCTCAGGTTTTCTGCTGTTTGGTCTCAGAGGATTGAAATACTTGACAGGACTTAGATACTTGGGACAGAACATTCTAAGCAGAATTTTAGGCATTGTCTAAAGGGGCTGACTATTGTAGGTAGTATTTGGAGATTGTAATTTTGCATTTGACTGCCTGAAAGAGTCTTTTTTTTTTATTTTTGTTTTAGGTGTCTACATTGGAGAGGAGAAATTGGGTTCCCAACCAAACACGACTGCTCTTGTAGTGCATCTGTAACAAAAAGATGGATCTGGAATCACATTCCACTCTAAACGGTAAGTAGGTGCCAAACAGTCATTAAATTAATATAGAATGTCTGCTAAGGGAAAAGAATTCACGTTTATGACCAAAGGTGAAAAGTTGTCTGCTTCAATAATGATAACCTGGGGCATTTAATTCCTCATAGGTTTATACCTTAAAGAATGAGATTTGCTTTCTTGAAAGATTGGCATATTAAAAAGTGATGCCAGTATATAATGATGATTTTCTTAAAGTGTCCAGATCCTGAGGCCAGTGATTGAGAATCTCGACTTCCTTTTTCACATTAATGTAAGCTTTTCCTTCTCCTCCTGGTAAGGTAAAGTCTACAGATGTGACCAGAGGACACAATATAGGCTTTAAAACTGGAGCTGAAATAACACAAGAACACTGAATATTTTTAATATGGTTACTTTAGTAGCTAATTTGTGATCTTTAAAGGATTGGTAATACTGATTAAATCTAGTTTTGACAATTGTTTGCACAAAGGAAGTCTTCCGATTTTTTTGAAGACTCATCAAAATCTCCTACATTTGCTCTCATTTCAGTTGCAGAATATAGATTTGTTAGTTTACCAGCCCTCACTTTCAGTAAGGGCTGCCTAGGAACAGTTTTCCCATGAGCCTAATTAATTTTAAGTGTGTCACCTTTACGGTCTGGCCAACTTTGTCTCGCACCAAAAATCAGTCCAACTCATGCCTTGGGGAATTAACAAATATTTTATACCCTACCTCCCCTCCACTAATAATTAAAAATGGTAAAATGTAATAATAATCCAAATAGGAACATAACTTCTAAAGACACCATTTTACAATACAATTGGATTTTTTTTTAAATACAAGACAGTGCTATTCTGATTTTTTTTTAATATTTTGTAAATACTTCTGTATTTTTCATCCCCCCATGAGCAATGAACAGAGTTTGACCCAGCACCCCACAAGCCTGTGACTTCGGCTGTGGAAGGCAGAGGTGGTGAGGGCAGCCCAAGCCAGACTCCTCAGGCAGCCAAAATACGCACGTCTCCAGCAGGATCCGCCCGGGTGCACGCTGGGCGCCCCGGGTCTCACTTACCTTCCTCGTCTCAAAAGCAGGGTGTGGTCCAGAGTTTGCAAAGCAAGTAGAGCAAGGCTCTGGACTGAAATTGAAGAATTCAAGTGTGAATGGACTTGCGAATTGAATCGTTCACAGTTAATGCGAGAATATTAGCAAAACACATTACATGGACAGTCTCCTTCAGTGAGGTCCTGTTGGCGTGGAAGGTTTTAAAATTAAATCAGAAGAGCATTTGTTACCACATCATGCGTAAATTATGCATGAAAATACATTATTCTGAACAAACACATTTATATTAAATAGCCCTAACAGCATGATAATATTGCCACGTTGGCAGCTTAACTTTGTTGGCTTAAATTTAGCGTTTCGCCTGCAGCTTTTCCACACAAACGCCTTTCTTGTGGAAACACTGTCTGCGCGCGGTGTGGCGTCACGCACCTGTAGCTACAGGTCTCCTACCAAGGGTAGCGGCATTCTGGGTCCTGTTACGGTCACGTCACGCTGTCTGTTGCTGTAGGGACGCGGTGACAGAACACGGTCTGTTTGGAAATGCCGCTCCCGGGCCGCCGCGGTTGTTGCGGACGGCGCGAGGTGGCTCCAGCCCCCCGCCCCAGCACCGGCCGCTGACACAAACCGGCCCCGCGCGGCTCGGTTGCTGAAGCCGATCCCGCGCCGGGGGGTGCCGACTCAACCGCCCCGGGTAGCCGAGGCTGGCGGGGCGGCCCGACACCCGGGCGAGGGCCTCCGGGCCGGGGCCGCGCTCTTCCCTTCCCGCCGGCGGCGGTCCGGCGCCGCGGTTGGCATGGCGACGGGCGTGGCCACGCCGGGAGGGGGCGCTGCCAGCCGCGCCGGGCCGCGACCATCGCGGCGGCGCCGGGGGGGGGGGGAGGGGGGCGAAACTGAAAGTGAAGGGCTGGCGCTCGGGCCGCGGCGAGGCGGGACCGGGCCGCTGCGCTGCGCCCGCCCCCCCCGGCCCCAGCCTACCCCCGCGCCGGCCGTCGGCTCCCTCCCATGAGCGCTTGAGCCTCCCCGGCCTGAGCATGTCGGAGAGTTTCGACCGAGCTCCGGGTGCCGGCCGAGGCCGGGGCCGGGGCCGGGGCCGAGGAGGTGCGGGCGCGTCGGAGAGCGGCGGCGGGGCCCGCCTCGGGGGCAGCGGTTCGCACAGCTCGGGCTCGGCCGAGGAGCAGCAGCACCAAACGGGCGGCCTCTTCCCGCAGCAGGAACCATTGCGGCCTCCGAAGACGGCGCCGCTGGGCACCGGAATCGCAGGTACGGGCCGCCGCGCAGCGGCCCCCCGAAGCCTGCCGCGCTCCGCTCCTTTGCCCGCACCGCACCGCTCTGCTCCTGCTTAGCTTGTCGCTCCGACTCCCCCCGCCCCCTTCCACGTCCCGCTGAGACGGGAGCCGTGGGGCTTCACCCCCACCTCCCTCCAGCCTGTCCACGGGGACGCGTCCTTGTCCCCAGCCCCGCGCGTAGGGGCAGAGAGGTCACTGCGGCCTGAGGGCCTACGCACCCCGGGTGCCTACCTGGCTCCTCTCGGCACCGCACGGAGATGCGGTGCGTAGGGGTGCCTGCACCTCTTCTCAGAAGAGTGGTCGTGTTTCTGGGTCATGGGCCTGTGCCCAGGTAAAGGTGTGATGTTGTGTTGCAGCTGCATGCAACACCTCTCTGTCCGTACCCCCCTTTCTTTGCCCTCACATCTCTGTGTGCATTTTATCCACCTGTTAATCTGACCACAGATGGTCTCAGCCTTCCCCTTGTTGAAGAACTCCAGCCTAAAGGTTTGCCAAAAAAATAAACCCAGCCCAACAGTAACACAAAGCATGGTTTGTTGGTTAGCTTTCTCAGGTAGGTATCAGTTTCTGTTTTCAGTAAACTGAGGAGCTAATCTAGAAAGATATATTTGGAAAATGTGGAAAATATGGTTTTAAAAACACTGTTTTGTTGGATTTTTCGGCAAATGGTGTACGAGAGCAATGATAGCTAAATGGCTTTGAGGATTATGTTAAAAATTAGTGTTGTTAAAAATTTAGGGATGTCTTCCATTTATTGACATTCACAATCTTGCATTTGTATCTGAAATCTATGAAAAGCTCACAAGATGAGCAAGCATACCACAAGCAGATTTAATAGTTTCTTAGGTTAGCTCTTTTAGAATTTTCATGGGAGAGGGGAGACCTCTCTTCTTTTTTTCCTTCTTCTCCCCCTTTTTTTATCACCTTCACATGAACATTGTGTTTACTTTTTGTCATGTAGAAAGACATCTAGAGTTTTCTAAAGTGAAAACTTTATCCATATTTAAGAAAAACAATAAAAACAATATATTTGAAGTAAGCTTGAAAGTATATATATAGTAAAAGTATATTTAAAGTCCAAAAAACAATGTGTTCTGGGTGTACTCTGTGTGAATACATACCAGTTTCGCGATTTCTAAGAAAAGCTGTTAACAAAAACTTTTCAGAACACCTGCAACAGACAGGAATTCCATGTGGATCACAAGATAAAGTTTCAGCTCCTGATTCTGGACCAGAAATGTCTGAACCTGAGGTGGCTGTGGCTCCTGTGGTAACGTCAAAGTTGTCTGTTAAAGCACCTGAGTTTTATCCATCAGGATACAACCAGAACTTCAATCAGAACTTCACAGTGAGTGTTTATCTTCTCTTCTTAGTATATGCCAATTTACTTGTATTCAAATTAACAATGTTTTCTTGAGATCTTGTATATCAGGTAACTTCAATGCTGCATTTGCTGAAGAGATTCCAAAAATTCTGATGATAACCTCCAGAGTCACAGTCAGAATACTAAGTGATAATGGGTGCATATTATGGTGTACATGAGAGCCTTTAGTGTGGAATATTTTGCTAAAGCTTGCTGCAGATAACCACATTCCTTGTTGATTACACCAAGCATTGATTACACCCAACATAAGAGTAAGCTGTCTTTTTGGCGACTGCCTCTCTTGTAGTTACATCTACACTGCATTTTAATTAAAGACTTTGCTGCACTTTTATGCAGATTTCACAGTTTTTTTGAAGCAAGTGTGGGAGAAAGCTTGAACTTCAGCTTTTCTGAGCACAGGCTTTACGTTTCCTAAATTTTACTGTACCATGGGTATGATTGTCCATGACTACCTAACTCAATGTACCATCATATGTCTTTTAATTCTTTCAGTGGTATCGTATCACCAAAGGGCAAAAAAGTACGGTTAGGCTCATTCCTAGGAGTTACCTACCCGAATACCTAATAAGAAATAGATTTGCAGCCAGACTAAGGGTGATCCCACATCACCTCTTGTAGATGCATTATGTAATAAAAGTTGGTGGTACTTCTTTTCTACTCCATTGTCTTCCATGTTACTGCTCAGTAATTCTACTCCAGGGAAGATCTATGTGAATTCTTGGAATATCCTTCTGTTATGCAAGCAGCCAGACTCTGGTACTATATATAAACAGGTGGGAACTATTACTTTACAAATATAATCAAGTGATTAAAAACAATTATACTGAAACAAATAGATTTTTAATAACTTTACAGAAAAATACTTGATTTGAATGCTAAATATGGTGGTTTGGTGTTTTGCAGTCTTTTCCTCACCAGTAAAATTGACGTTACCAGCTTTGCCAGCTTACTGAATAGAATTACTGTCCTGGATAATACAAGCCCATAGTCGATATACAACTGTTACCAAAATGCCAACAGGAACATGCTTCAGTGAATGGATAATCTAGGGGAAAAATAACTACTTTGCCCCAGTACATGTTACATGTTTTCTATAAAGAAAAGATTTCAGTTTCCAGACCAAAAAAAAACCCGCCATTTGGAATGGCATACATAGTGCATACTTACAATTACAAAGTTTCGAGGCCAGCAATGTTGCTTTTCAGCTGTTTTGCAAAAACACACAAGCATGTGGGAGTTCCTGGTTGCTATGTTGTAGGAATATGCTATGTATGTGACTCATCTATTAATAAAAACACCTCTTAAAATGCTAGCAAAACCTAGAACATTTATTTGGAAGTATGTTGCAGGGACCTTAATCTAATCAGAATATACTAGGCATAGAATAGTGGTGTTTCAGACTTCCATCCTTCACTGTTACAAAGTTTGGTCTTTTTTTACGTTAATGACTGAATTAATTTCATAAACTGGGCTCACTTGCAATACAATAAGAAATTTAGCACCATTTACTATTACACAGATTTTGACCATGAGTTTTAAAATTTGAATCAAAACAAAGTTTTGAGACACTTCTGTTTTCTGACTTAAAATTAATACTTTCTAGCTTTCATGTATAATGTTCCCTGGAATTTTTAGACCTGAAAACTCGCATTTCTCTTACAAAACACACAGTGGTTTTGCTATTAAGCATTTATTGTTTTAGAAATAAAGTGTTGATTTCTTGTTTGATTGTACATTACTGTAATTACTATGTGTGTCCATATAACATTTGATTATTAGATTAGTTAATTTCCAATTAGTTCTGATACTCAAAACTATCAGTTACCTGTGACGATAGTTTAAGGAGTACAGCATACAAGGCATACTAGAATTTTCAGAAAAACTTTACCAGGACTTTGAGGAAGAAGGACCTCTGTGGAGTTCTGTGTTTGCGTACTGCTGTCCATCCCTTCGGAAGCTGCTGGTGTCTGCAGTAGAATTGGTGACTAGATTTAGGTTTGGATTGCCCGTAGGAAATGTCAGACTTGTTCTCTGGCATGGGTGTATGATGATAATATGGCTATCACCACATCAGAAGGGCATAATGATGTTCTTTCTCACTTCATAGTTTTAGGAATGAGATTTGTATTATCTTAGGTGGAATCCTCCCCCCATTTTGTTTTGTTCTGTTTTTAAACTTCAGTTAATGTCCAAAAGGAGACTAAGCAGCCTCAGTGTTAGTTTTTATACATTTAGCTGAGCATGAGGGCCACTTAACCTTATACAGCATGGATAGGTGATTTTGTGTATGCAACAGTCTTTGTACTTAAGTTTGCAATAACTTTACTGTAAACTGGCTGAGTTCATATAATCTGAAGGGAGAAAAAAAGCTTGTTCCTAAGAGGTCTGAAGAGAAATCAAATCAATGATAAACTATTAGTGACTAAGTTCCTAAGTGGAAATGTTGTGAATACTTTTCAGGCATAGGAAACTGATAGTTAGCACATGCACAGAAACAGAGCCCAAGAGCAGATTTGGCTCATGGATCTTTTCTATAGACTTTCTGGTTTTTATACTTATGTAAATCAGAGGAATTTTAGTACCTACTTAGCCTTTTCATTGTTATGTCTTTAAACTCACAAACTGACTCTTAGTAGAAGAGAGGCAAATCTATAATCTTTAAATTGGTGACTCTTTTGTTGTGAATAATCCAGGATCCCATCCTATAGCTATCAAACATAAAGGAGAAGGATTAGACAATGTTGGCTTGACTGAGAAATCATTGAAATTAATGGAAAATTTCTAGTTGACGTTCATGGCTTTGAATCTTAAATTTGTAATGAATGTGTAAACTTATAGCCTCCTCTTAGCCAACTGCTGTTTAAAAATAATGAAGAGGGATTTGCTCTGTTTTCCTTTAGTTGGTACAGTATGTGGTGTTGTCTTCTCTGTTAAATCTTAAAATCTGCCACTGAGTAATGCAAGTGGTTTATGTCTAAAAGTTACAGGGCTAAATTTAATCAGTTTAGAGTATCAAGTGCTACTAATTTAGCAAGATAAAAACTTTATTATAATGTTTGAATTATGCATGTTTCTCGCCCATTTGTTCTGTTCCCTGGCATAGCTACTAAAACCTAGACTGCCTTTGGAGTTGCATATTTGGTACAGGTATATGAGTGTGGTGCAGAGTTTAGCCTCTGTGTTTAGCCTCCTAATTACAAAATTGGAAGCGGAGTATGAATACAGGGACACCAGTATACCAAATGGTATTGGGGCCCCTTGCAAAACAAGGACATTCTTCTCCAAGACTGAATTCTTATCAGGTGAGTATGAGAGGAAGATACCTTCATCTCTGCTGAATGAGGATCTCGTAACAACCTGATGGCTGTCAGAAAGAGCAGCTTCTTTTGCTAGCAACAGCAATTGCATTCGCTGCAACCTGGCTGGAGAGTTTTCAAATAGGTTGTTTGGAGAGATGCTAGTTCAGCTGTATGTCATTAAGCTGCAGTTGCACAATAATGTCATAGTTCTGTGGAACAAAATAGTTTAAGTTTATTGTACAGAACTCTTACTGGGCTATTTGAAATCGCCTAGTAAAAGTTGATTTCCTTTAGCAAAATAGAATATTTAGCAAGTTACACATAGGCCTGTTAGCCTTTAATCTTTGGCTTTATAAGCTGCAAACCATTAGAGTCATGGATACTTCAGGTTGGAAAGGACCTCTGAAGTTCCTCTGCTCCTATCCCCAACACAAAGCAAAACCAACTTGGATCAGGTTGTTGGAGGCTTTATCCTTATGAGTAGTAACAATTTGCCACCATTTCCATAAACTCATAATTTTTTTCCTGTTTCTGATGGGCAATATTATGTAACTTTGTCTTTAGTATTATTCACTAGGCAAATATTGTACTTAATTAAACATCATAGGAAATCTTCCTAGTTTTTCTTGTTATTTTGATGTGTCCCCCATTAGCTTAAGTGATATACCCTTACGATATGGGTCTTGGAAGAATTTTGGAAAATCTGAAGAATGTGTGGGGAAACAAGCAGAAGTCATGAAATTAATGTCAATACTTGATTTTCAGCAGTGTGTATCTGTCTTTCTCCACAGTTCATGTCCAGATAAAAATCTTTCACAGATCCATGTTGCTCCTCAGTAGAGGAGAGACTGAGGCATTTGGAAGACAGAAAGTAAACGACATCCTGTCATTAAGGGAGGGGTGGTGGGGAGAGGGAGAATATAATTCTAAACCTCATCAATGTATTTATGTCCACTAAGTAAAACGTCTTTTATAATTTTTAGCTCAATTTTTCATTACAGTAAACATATTTTGAACCTTATTCTTGTCAAATAGTAGATCAGCTGAGAATTCTGATACTCTGTATTTTACCCTGATTTCTTGGATTGCTAATTGTAAGTCATTTCTTTAGCAGTTCCTCTTCAAGCACTTCTGAAATCTATATGAGATGCTTTTCACAGTCTTTTGTGTAGTGTGTTATTACTAGTGACATCACAAAGTATGCTGCTTCCTTTGCTATTCCCCTCATATACCAACATTATAATCATCCAGAACAGTATTGACTTTAGATACTGTAACATACCTTCATTTATAAATGGACAAAATTAGCAGCCATCTGTTCCATCAGTGGGGGCATAAACATCAACAAGGTGGTGTTGTGCTAGCTCATCCTTTCTTTAGGGAGCAGGTGTGTTTACTCTCTGGTTTTTAACCTCAGTAGCTGCAAATTAATGCAATACCATTTGAATAGTTTAATTTCATACCTCGTAATCTTTCATCCATTGCCAAGAGTTGCAAATTTGCTGACTTTAAAGGATTAGTTTTCCTGGCTATACTTTCTACCTGGGAACACTACAGTGTATTTATTGTATTTCTGTAATTTCTCCCCCTTCTGTATATTTTTGAGAACTATACACTCTGTTTATGACCAAAATGCTTTGTTTCAAATTTTCAATTATTTTTCCTTCTACAGTTTATATATCTGCAGCACAGTTTGTGTGTGCATCAGGAATGGATGTTGAGCCCCAGTTTGGTAGTTTTATTCTTAACAGATACACTTTCTTATTAGTTTCGTAGTTAATCTTGTACCCAACTTGGCAAACTGTTTGACTTCTTTTTAATCTGTCTTTTGACATATTTTGCTGGGAGATCCTGATATCTATAAAAACATGTTGCCTAGTTCTGAAGATGGTAGGACTACTGGAGCTTTCTGATGCATTGAGGTCTATGGTCTCTAAAAATGTTGAAGTGACCTGTGTAATAAAGATCACTATCAAGTATGCAGAGACTCAAGACTAAAGGCTATATGGTTACTTCTGGAGATAGTAAGTGTAACAACATTAATTTAGGTTCCTTTTAAATAGTTCGTATATTCTTTCATTGCTATAGGATCCTTCCTTTGAAGATCGATACGATGGCTATCTGACTTTGGCAGAATATGTACAAGACTTCCTAAATCACCTCACCGAGCAACCAGGTTGTTTTGAAACTGAAATAGAGCAGTTTGCCGAAACACTGAATGGCTGGGTCACTGCAGATGAAGCTTTACAAGAACTTGTTGAACTCATCTATCAGCAGGTAGGCTGTGTATTCTATCTTATAACATGGATATTATGCCTCTGTTACCTAGTGTCCAAAATATGCATACCAGTATTATTTGTCATGTAATTGTATCTACTTAGTATTTTAATGGTTTGAGTTTTTTCTTTTTAGACTGAAACATATAGGGGAAGATTTTTCCCAGTAAATTGAAATGGTAGCTCAAGTGTGGGATACCTGGATGGTTGATAAATTTCCCCAATTTACGCTGTTTCCTTTGTTGTGTATTTGGATCTCCTGGGTCGCATACTAGAGTTGAAATTACAGCACTTTAATTAAAGGGAGTTATATTTGAATTGCTGTGTTTATGTAGTAGAGATTGAAGAATCTCTTAAGCAATGCCAGAGTTTTACATTTTTATTCCGTCCAACAAAACAATTTCTTCATGATACTTAGATACTTTTAATTTCTTGATATTAAAAATTAAATTTATATCTACTGTACACATCACTCTTTGGGAAATGTTCCTTTATTGACAGACTTTCTTCTTCATTTGAAATATACCTACTTCATAACAGCATAATTGGAGGAAGGGAGAGCTTGTCTAATGGTAACTAGGTCCAGTCCCATTGATGGCCATGGAAATGAGGACAGAGACCTTGAGCTGAACTCTGTACTAATTGGGGAAGCCATTGGAAAGAACAGCTTAATCTGTGTTGCTTAGCAAATGAGCTGCTGTTACTGTCTTTTGGGCTTGCTGCGGAGAATGAAGTCACACTTGTGCTTGCTATTTATTACATTTGGTGTCTCTCACTTTCCTGGGTTGGTTGCTTTCAAATTCTACCTTGAAGAATGCAAACTCTTATTCACCTTCAAAGTGCAGATACTTGCAGGATATTTTAATCTGGGGCATGTAGAAGCTGCATGACTGGTTGGTCATTGTACAGAACTGTAGAGTCTCAAGTTTCTTATTATCATACAGAATTGATGCACATTTAATTCTGAACAGTTTACTTAGATGTTAAGATTACCTGTGATGTGTTTGGCAGCATCATGTTCCCATCCTTTATTTGAACACATGGAGGATAGTTAAAAAAAGATTAACACATTCCATGTAACTTTATTGAAAAGAAAAAAGAGGAATTTATCCCATTTTTAACTTTATATATGTTAAATACATTGACTCTCATTTAATGTAAATCTTCAGTGTTACCTCTTGCTCTCTCTCCCTGTTTAAAAACAAGTCCAGTGTTAGGGTTGGCTGTGCCTTTCTCAGCTGAGAAGCATTGAGTGTTATCAGTTTGAAATTATGTGAAAAATAAAACAGTGCAAAAAAGCTGTGCTAGTATCCAAAAGCATCTGATTTTAGTTTTGTTGTATGTCAGGATAGGATAGTGTTTGAGTATAAGTCAACTCTGCTTATTATTCTTCTGCCTTGAGCAGAGTCTCAAGTATTTGTGTTTCCTGGTTTATCACAAAACAATTAAAATTGCCGAAGTGTATTTATAAGCATCTGCTTCACTGATGTTCATTTAACCCAACTGAGCAGATTTACAGATGCTAGGTTTGTAAAGCAAAAAGACTAAAATGAAGGAAACCCAAGTCTTGTACAGTCTTCCCTTTATCTGTGTGTCAGGTATCTTAGCCTGTCTATAAGGATTAATTAAATACTTCCACCTGTTCTTCCTAATACATTTATGTTTCTGGACAGAGTGAAGTACCAGTTCTCTTATTTTCCAAAAGTTGAACACTGACTTCATGTCTTAAGAATCTTGACTGTTTTATAGTTAATACAGTGGATTGTTCCTGTTACAGCAACTAAAATTTCTTAAGATATGTATTGGTAGATTAACCTTCATGCTTAGGTCGTGACTTTTTTGAGTCAGAGATAAACTGGGATTACCCGCAACAATAATCAGGAAAGATGATATTGCACTGTAATGATTGGTTATTAAGATGATGTAAGGTGATTTTTTTGGTCTTTGTGTGCTATGCCAGGTCATAATACCTAAAATTTAATTGTTTCAGTATTTGATGCAACCACAAATACAGACCAACTAATTAGGAAGATAATGTTTAAAAAATACAGATAAGGTTTGAAGAATTTGTGTGTGTTTGGAGGGTTTTTTTTTCTTTTTTGGTTAGCAAAGAGAAGTGTAATTGAAGTGATACATTTTGCCTTATAAAAAAGGGGGCACCTCTTCTAGTCCAAGCAACTGATTGAACCAAAGCATCAAAAAGCTTGTTAGCTATTTCACATGCCTCTTACTGAAAACTAAATTCTGTTTGACTGTCTTAATTACTTAAACTTGTTGTATCTTCCAAAGACACTTCAGTTTTTTCCAGTGACTTTATGCACATAGTACAGTTAGATCTAGTGCATATTTTTCTCTGCCTCTAGAAGATAACTAGCTATAATGCATTGACGTGCTAATGGCAAGATGCTTTTTTCAAACATGTTAGAAGCAGAAGCATGCAAGCACATCTATACTACTGATAGGTGATGAAGATGTAAAAGGAATGTTCAAAGATGATAAAGCCATGGAAGAACTTCATTGAATTCTTAGTATCCTTGGTTTTTTTGGCAGAGCTGACGGCGTTATTTACACCAGAACCTCTTTTCACTGAAGCTGTATCTGAGAAATAATCTCAGATTCAAGTGTTGTTAGAAAAGAGCTCAAAACAAGTGAACAGTAATAAATTACCAAAGTAAGGGGACGTTCTGCATTAAGTTCTATGAGAGGTTGAATGTAGACACTATTGAATTCCCAATTACTTTTTTCCACCTCTTGAAATTTTGAAGTATCAGATTTAAAGCAAAATATTTTTCAGACAGTATATAATTTATATTGTGGCATTTCATTGCTACCACCTGTTTTTAGATGACAAAAGTGTAAATGCTCAACAGTAACAGGACTTGTTTTAGAAAAAAGGACCTATCAAGAGCTATTAACTGTAATGATACAGTTTTAACCTCTGAATCAGGAGTTTGCTATTCTGCAGATTGCTGGAGCATGTACAGGAGAAAGTATTTATCTTTACTTGCCATGTTCTTGTACTCTTTCCCTGGGCATTCACTATTGCCAAAAATAGATTCTGGGATAAATAGCTCTTAGACTGAATGAAGTTGACTTTTTTTTTTATTTTGTTTTAGTGTACTGGTTTCTCCTTGAGAGAATGCCTGTCCTTGAAAAAGTGTCTTAATGTCCACTGTTGTTTTTTTTTTTGTATAAACGGTTTGTAAGTGACTTTCAGACATTCTTTTGTTGTAGGTCACAATGGAGAAGTAGAGTTGAGGACACATGGCATAATGGTGGTTGTTTTCTTAAAGCCACAAAATCACAGTATAATCAACTTTTAAGTGATGAAATGCATGTAACAAAGTGATGAGATACAAAAATTAACATGACAAATAGTAATTATTAATCTTCTTTTCAGTTGTCTAATCACCTCTTGTTAAACACAGTTTTCAAAAAAGCTTTTAAAGAAATTTCCTGATAGCTTAATCATGAGTTATATGAATAACTTATTTTTCCATTTTTATTTTGGAAGGCCACATCTGTCCCAAATTTTTCCTATATGGGAGCACGGTTGTGCAACTATCTATCTCACCATCTAACCATTAGTCCACAAAGTGGGAACTTCCGACAGTTGTTACTTCAAAGGTCAGTATCAGCATGTCATTTTAAGCCTGTTACTTTCTCAGGTTACATGTCTTCCTATTTTGTATGTAACTCTTAGTGTCATGTGCAGAGAGGTATATATTTAATATAGAAGTTTAGATTGAGGATTATGAAAGCACAGGTACATACTGGATCTCAAATACATATATTTTTAAATATTTTAATATTTTTAAATATGATGATAGGACTCCATTTGGAGTTCTGTAGGCGCTTTTGAACTGGGTATCTCAGACTGATCCCAAATTACAGGGTAAATTGGAAAGCTAGTCAACTTTAAAACTATAATAAATGCACACATATATACTGTCCTTGTCCTTTGACTCTTGCTAGGACTTACTTAATTGTGTTTTTTTCTTTAATTACTTTTCTGGCTGGAGTTGCTGTGTAAGGTTTATTCATTGATCGGCTAACTGACTTTATATCTATGAAGTAGATGCATAAAATCCAGAAGGATAAATTTCTTCAGTTTTCAGTTACTACAGAGTTCTGGGGGCCTTTGGTTTAATAATGATTAGACTTTGTAGTTGACAAAAATGCAACATATTTTAAATGGATATATTTCCTTTTAAATCTTACTGCATGACATTTGAAGGAGTAATACATTTTAATGCTTCAGAATTCTTCAGAAATTAGCCTTTTCTTCTTTAAGGACTTCTGGTTTTCTAAGCTTCAGGTTTGCTTCTTATTTTAAAAGTTTCACTTAGTCCACCTATGTTTAGGAGCAAAAGCATGATAAACTAACAGCAGTGCATTCTGATCATCTTTTATCAGGAGTGGTACCTTATGGAGCAGCTGATAATATTTTTGTTTTTTCCTTGTCCCAAAGCAGATGAGCCTTTTTGCCTTCAAAATTATCATTTTTATCTTCTGCTTTTTTAAACTATATTTCTTACTTGAACATGAAGGAAATCCTTGTTAATATTGGATTATATGGATTATTCCTGGTTTTTAAAGCCAACATGGTAGATAACATTCATTTTAGCACCCCGAAGCCATGAATTTAAAGGTGCTTATGTTTTTATTGCTAATATGGATGGAATTGGGGGTAGGAGGTGGGAATAAACCACCTAACAATATGACCACAGAGAGCTCCTCTTCTGTTTCTCAGCCCAAGTTTCTCTACCTTAAATTTTGTATTTCAGCTCTTTAGATTTCCCAGTTTCTGCGTTGTTTCTTGATCCATTACATAACCATTGAGAATACATTAGAAGTTGTCTGGCTTTCCTTTTATCTCAAGTATTTATTTAATTGTTTTTGAGCTGCTATGTAAACTTGTATATTTTTGGCACAGTTGTTGAAAACTAGAAAAATTACCTCACTGCCATGTTATCTTAATCCTCTGTATTTGTATTCATATCTAAATTATAGAGTCATAGAATGGTTTGGGTTAAAGGGACCCTAAAGATCACCTAGTTCCAACCCCCCTGCCATGGGCAGGGACACCTTCCACTAGACCAGGTTGCTCAAAGCCCCATCCAGCCTGGGCTTGAACACTTCCAGGGACAGGGCATCCACAACTTCTCTGGGCAACCTGTTCCATTGCCTCACCACCCTCACAGTTAAGAATTTCTTCCTAATAGCTGATCTAAATTTACCCTCTTTCAGTTTAAAAACATTACTCCTCATCCTATCACTACACTCTCTGATAAAAGGTCCCTCCCCATCTTTCCTGTAGGTCCCCTTTAAGTACTGGAAGGCTGCTATAAGGTCTCCCTGGAGCCTTCTTTTCTCCAAGCTGAACATCCCCAACTCTCTCAGCCTGGCCTCATAGGAGAGGTGGTCCATCTTCGTGGCCCTCCTCTGGACTCTCTCCGACAGGTCCATGTCCTTTTTATGGTGGGAGCCCCAGAGCTGGATGCAGTACTCCAGGTGGGGGTCTCACGAGAGAGGAGTAGAGGGGCAGAATCACCCCCCTCAACCTGCTGGCCACGCTTCCTTTGATGCAGCCCAGGGTACGGTTGGCTTTCTGGGCTGCGAGCGCTCATTGTCGGCTCATGTTCAGCTTTTCATCCACCAGTGCCCCCAGGTGCTTATCCACAGGGCTGCTCCCAATCCACTCATCGCCCAGCCTGTATCCATGTTCGGGATTGCCCCAACCCATGTGCAGGACCTTGTGCTTGGCCTTTCTGAACTTCGTGGGGTTCGCACGGGCCCACCTCTCCAGTCTGTCAGGGTCCCTCTGGATGGCATCCCTCCGCTCTAGCGTGTCGGCCGCACCATGCAGCTTGGTGCCATGAATTATGCACCACTGTCACTTAAAATGGTGAGAGAAAGAATTTATTGAATAAGTGTAAAGGCATCTAAGACGATGTGGGCAGCACTCTGAAAGGGGGAAAATGTCTTCCAGAGTATAGCTCCTTTATTTCTGTGGACCTTTGGCTGCCTGTGTTAAACTTCCTGGGCCTATATTCTAAATAGAGCTAAACAGTGTAACCGGCTTTTAATTTTCACATGTTGTAATTTGCTCTGTTTCATTTTGCTGTCTCAGATATCTCAGTGCTTGAAAACACAATCATGTAATCATATGTATTCATCTAAACGGACACAAATCCATGGTGGCTTTGTGAAGTCCTCTCATTTCCTTCACAAATTACACTTCCCACATTCAGCATTTAACAGTTTTAATGCAGTTCATAAAGTCTTAGCATTCTGTTAAATAAGTAGCATGTGTTGGGACGTCTACAGATGATATGATTTTGTTTTAATGTTTACAGGTGTCGAACAGAGTATGAAAACAGAGATGAAGCTACCAAAGGAGATGAGACTACTCGAAAACAATTTCATGCCTTTGTGCTGTTCTTAGCTGAACTTTACCTTAACCTAGAGGTAAGAAAAAACTTGCTTGTCAGGTGGTTCTTCATTAATTTTTTGTTGTATTTAGGTAAACAATGAAATGGAATATAATTTGAGGTGTTTTTCTAAAGGGAGAGGGGAATAAAGTAAAAGGACTTTAGGACAGTTTCATTATAATGTATGTCCAAGAAACAGATGAACAAAAAAGGACAAGATCATTAGTAGTGTATAAAGATTTAAAAAAAAAAAGTGTCAGAATTCATAAAAAGAACCAACTGTAAACCACCTTTGGAATGAAGCTTTTGGTATTTGCTTCGGACTGGCAAACCCCCAGGTCACTACACTTAACCAACACAGGAAATGGTACAACCTAGCAGAAGCACATCAGGATCAATAACCCATGTAATTCAGTATTCAGCCACTAATAGGAGCTATTATCAAACCATTGAGAAAGATGTGGAAATCCTCAAAATGAGCAATTAAAAATGCAGACTTTTAAAGATATTTCTTCTGAAGATTGAGCCCTTGGCTTATGTATGAAGCATGAAATCTTGCATTTAGATTAGTTTTTTGTATATGTGATATGTACAGAAAAGTGTGTGTACACCTAAAATTTCTTTGACTCTTATACCTGTGAGTTCAGGAAGTTCACTAACAGCTATAGTGTACTTAAGAGTGTATTTTTGACTGGATTATTGTTTGACTTAAGCAGACACTATAAAAATTGTTCCTGCTGGCATGAGGAAAGAAAATAATTATCTCACTCTACTATTTCAGTTTTCATAAATGGGCCTTGAAATCTGCTTTTCACTTGCTAGAAGTAAAACGAAAGATTTGCAAAGGGTTTGAGGGAGGGGAGTTGTCCAGTTCTGTGGAGTATACAATTTATTTTTAAGCCATTTTCTATTATTTTTTTTAATACATAAAGCGTGCCTTCTAGAAGTAAGCCACTACAGATGTAGAGAATACATAATGTAGCATGGGAAAGAGCATGGGGTTCTGGGAATTTGGGATTTTGCAGACCATTTACCAGGCATTTGGTAGCTTTTCTTAGCAATTTATTAGCAAAGAAACAAAATGCTATGCATGCATTGTTATGTATATATCAGAATAGTAAGGATATTACTCAAAGTCTGTGTCCTAAAATAGTTACAGTATTTGGTATGTTCTTCCAACTAAAGAGCTCAACTGTGTTGATCACAAACCAAATCATACAGCATTCAAGAGAGAAAATGTGATTAAATTAATTTCTAAAACTTAAGTCTTTTAAATGTTTTTTGAATACCTGTTTTGCAGATTAAAGGAACAAAGGGACAGGTAACGCGAGCAGAAATTCTTCAAGAAGGCCTTCGGGAATTACTAAATGCACTCTTCTCTAATCCTGTGGACAGTAATTTGATATGTGCAGTGAAACTGCTGAAGGTGAGACAGTAGTTTTAAAAGAAAAAAAAAAATCAAGTTTTTTAACCTTCTTACCTTTGGGAGCAGTGGGGGAAACTGCAAATGAGGAGGTGTTTATAGCATTGTATCCATTACCTCAGTAGCAGAGCAAGCTGTACTTTGTTTTTTTTTTTCTTTGCACCATTATGAAATTGAGTCAACCAAAAAGTAACGTACTACTCTAAAAGTAAAACACAAGACCATTTGTGTACATACAGGAGCAACAGAACTGAAGCCAAGGCGCAAAGGAGTAAGCAGTTCCTTCAGGTCTCCTTTTGCTGCTTCTGGTGTGGGAGAAAACTGTAATCAGCTTCAATGAATTGCAGGGTTTTGGGTATGTTCTGTCTTCTGCAGGACACTCAGCAGTTAGGGTCTACCACTTTTTGCGGCAAAAGGTTATTGATATCAGTTATTTCATACTGTATTGTCTGCATCATTACTACTGTAGAAATATATGTATTTTTCTTCCATGATGAAAACAAACTGCTTTGCTCTTAAGTTTTATGTTTTCTTAAAAAAAAATTGTTAGTCTCTATGCAGGGAGAAACTTTTATCTTCACTAGCCATGGTTATGCTCATAGTTGAGAAAGCACAGTTTATTTTAGGAATGAAGGTTAAAAGCTGAACCGTATTTTTCTGGAGTTTTGTTTCTGTTTTTTTGTGGTTGGTTGGTTTGTTTTTCCTCATTCTGCCTCCTTCCTCCCACTCCACTATTTTTCAGACTTTTCTATCTTGAATTCCAATTCTGGCAGCTTCTTTTGATATGGTAAATAGGGAGTAGGGAAGAGAGATTTTACATCTTCCAATTTAAACCCTTCATTTGAAGTTCGGATGTTGTAAGCAGGTTGCTTCATAGCAAGTGTAAGGTTGCATGCAATGAGCACGTTCACTCTTGTGGTCAATCCTTATGTTGGCAGTGCTTCCCTGAGGCAGGGCACACTGAAGGACCTTTCAAAAAGGCAGTACACAAATCAGGAAGCTTTCCAGTGCTGCTGTTTTTTATAATCGTTCTCCAAAGAAGATGGAGGTCTCGCTATTTCTGTGGATATTCTTGGAATATTTATTTGGCTTCACAGCATCCATTCTAAAATAAAAGACAGTGGTCTAAATTATTTTATGACATATTGCTAAATCTAAAAGGTGTTACAGAACAGAGGGGTTTTTTTTAATGCAACTGTTTTCTGATGTCTTACAGTATCTACAAATGCTGGAGTATATCTGTAGCTAGATTGGGCTACCTCATGAAACCTTGGTTTCACTACTGAAGCAATAAATGTCTCCTGTTGTCTTTTCCGTTTAATACAGTGATAGATAACAGATTTTTCACCTGTTTGCTTTGCAATATGTTTATTTTTAATTAAACCTTCCTGGTGCTATTCTCTGATTATCTAGGATCAAGGTAGGACCGCAGTAGAAAACTGGGAATACCAAACAAGTGCTGACTAAGATGCTTGCTTTTATCTTTGCATTTTATTCCTTTGCATCATCAGGTGCCATTCCAAGCATTTTGGGTCATGTAATATTTATGCTGAGCAGATCAGGAATTGCTATTAACTTTGATCATAATGGCAAATTAATTTTTTCTGATTTAACTCCTACTGTGCAGTTACTGGGCAATGAAGAACCTATTCTTAACATAAAAGGCTTTCATCCACAGCAGTTCTAAACTGCTGCTAAAGCTCTCTCAGCAGCAGCTTCAGCCTCACAGATTTTATGTATTAAAATTCAGGCTGACTTGGTCAGATAATTCTTGGCTCCTCTTATATATACCCAGGTGAAATTCTCTGGCATGTCTGATGCTAGTTAAGTTGACTGAAATGTTTCTAAAGTTTATTAAACTATTGGTTATTCTCAGGTAAGCTAGTGGCATCACCTGCAAAAATAAAGTCTCCTTTTTTATAGCAGGTAGTTAAATCAAGTAAGATCTGACAAATGTCACTGAAGAGTTGTTTCAAAATCATATCTCAAGACTGAAAGGAGAGAAGCGGCTGTGAACTTCCACGTAACATAAACATTGGACATAGAGCTACCATACCGTCTGTAGTCTAAAATAAACTATTTACAAGGTCTACTAATCTAGTTAGCAAAAAGATGTAGGCAGTTGGGGGTTTCAGCCCTTAGGTAGTCACACAATGCATCTAAACGTTACGAGTTGTTACAGAATCTCTTCTGCTGACAGTTTATTAAAGTTTTGTAATTTTCTTAAAAAAAAAAAAAAAATACTAATCCCTTGTCCTTAGTTGACAGGCTCAGTTTTAGAAGATGCCTGGAAAGAAAAAGGAAAGAATGATATGGAGGAAATGATTCAGAGAATTGAAAATGTTGTCTTGGATGCAAACTGTAGCAGGTGAGAAGAGAAATTTATGTGCAGTGGTTTGTTTTTATATTAAACACAACACCTTAAAAATCTTCAAGAATAGTGAACATGTCCAAAACATTATCTTAAAAACTTTTATTTGTGAAAAGCAAGGTGATATTTGGGTCACTTCCCATGTTTAAAAAAAAAAAAGTATTTTTCAATTGAGGGGGGTTGGTTTTTTTTTATTTTTGTGTATTATCTTTTAATAGAGATGTATGTTCCACTGTAATGATTCTTTTTTTAAAACCTTTTAGGTCCTGAAATCTTCCATAAGTGCTTTAGGCTCCAAGAGCAAGTATATATACAAAGAGACAATAACGGCAATACCTCATAGTTCATACTTTTAAATCTGAATTTAACAGTATAAAATATATACAAACAGTATTAAATATATACAAATCACTATAAACGTAAAGACAAAATGGAATATGCTTTGTGGGTTTGGGGTTTTTTTTGTTGTTTTGGTTTTTTTTTTCCTGAAGAGCAATACCTTTTTGGCAGGGTCTTACTGCAGTCTGGAAAAAAATGAGTGGTTGGCTGATGTATTCTGCTTCTCAGTTTGCAATCAACTGCGTGCATGAGGCTATCTGAGTCTTCTGTACTTCATCCTCAGCTTCTTGCAGACTTACTAAAAACCTATAGAGGGTTCAGACACTGTCACCTGATCTCTTGCCATATGGAGGGAGGCCAGCAGGTAGCTCATAGCATCCGTGGGTTGTAATTGAGCTGCCCCCAGGGAGGATGAGGAAAATTTTACTTTAGGAACCAGAGAGAATTGATAGCGCAAGCCAAGGCTTCAAAGACAACAGGAGCACAAACTTACTTTAACAGAGAAAACAACTGAAGAATTTGTTTATTTATTTATTTATTCCTTAATGAGACTCTTCTCCATGGACTTGCTTAAAAGAAGAATGCAATTTCTCTTATTTTAGGGATGAAATGGGTGGTGGTATCTAACGTATTGTAGATATTACTTCTCACTGTTGACTGCAGAATTTCAGTGTGATTAAGAGGGCTAAAATTAGGAGCATAAATTAGATTATTAATACAATTTGAAGATCATCCCCCTGTTTTTCCCAGTACTGTCCTTTTATCAGAAAAGGATTTGTTCTTCAACTTGTGCTGCAGGTTTGGTATCTTGATAAAAACTATAGAAATTTCTGTTTCATATGGTCTCCTTACTTTACCACGGAGGAAGTAAGAGAGGGTGAGTATCTCGTAATTGACACATAAAGCATCTAGACTTGCAGGGGAGAAAAATAACTCGAAATTATCTGCAAACTGGACCAAATTTTATCCTTTTCAGAGCTTGGGGGGGGGGGGGATTTAACTGTCTAGTATTTGCAAGATTAGAGAGGCCCGATTTCTTGCTTAGCACAAAACTTTTCAACTTTTGTAGTACTTCTGTTTATTTCAGAGATGTGAAACATATGCTGCTGAAACTAGTAGAACTGCGATCAAGTAACTGGGGTAGAGTTCATGCAACTTCTCCACATACAGAAGCTACCCCTGAAAATGACCCAAACTATTTCATGGTAAGAATGTACGGACACTTCAGTTCCTTAATTTTATGTTAATTTAATTTTATTCATAGACAGTCACATTGCTAAAAACTACAAACAGCTGTCTCTCTGAATGCATATAACTTTCTGTATAAATTTATTCTTAGAATGAGCCCACATTTTATACTTCTGATGGTGTTCCTTTCACTGCAGCAGATCCAGGTACGTCACAAGCTTAGTATACCTGTTTTCTCATTCTTCTTTAAAAAGTTGTAATTAAGTTTATGTCCTGTTGAAGTACATGAAAAGTTGTTCTTCAAACGTCTGAAACTCATATAACTTAAAAGATAAAATTATGTCTGAATTCTGGCTTCGTGTAACACATGCCTTATTCTGCATTAAAAGAAGGTAAAGGTTTGAAATGGAGAATATGTATTTGAGTTCATATAGTTCAGAAGAGTTTATGCCATAGTCCTCAGCACTTGGTCTCTCCAGGAAGCCAGAAATCTTCAAGTCGTCTTTTGTTTGTCCATTGTTAGTAGCAAAAGGGTTTGCTTCTTCCTTGGTTTCTTTGTTTTCTGTAATCTGAGCACAATGTGGCATGACATCGTTTGAGGTGAAGACATCTGTGACTACCTTTACAGTTCTCTGGGAAGATAGGTATCATTCTTAGAGGTCGATTGACGTCCTGAGAAAACACTGTAGCAGGAGTTTTTTCTATAATGTTTCATGACATTTATGGTTTCATTAAATAGGCTATTTTCAAACTATAGATGTATGTTAATTTAGAGGACTAGTCTTATATATTACTCAATCTCATTTTTACTTTGCCAGATTACCAAGAAAAATACCAAGAGCTGCTTGAAAGAGAGGATTTGTTTCCAGATTATGAAGAAAATGGAACAGATCTATCAGGAGCTGGAGATCCGTATGTTTTCTTTTTGAGTGATAGGGTTTTTTTTAAGACTAGTTATTTTTACTGCAGACTTAGGAATCCAGTCTTGACAAAAATGAAACTAAATAATATTATTTAGCTCTACAATGGAAGCTATGTATTTGTTTGGGTGTAAATTGGATTGTAGTCACACAAGTTTGAAACAAATTTTATATTTGTCCAACTGAGTACGGTAATTAAATTCCAGGTATTTATGCACATGTACAAACATATTCTCTTCTGCATTTAAAAAAAAAAAATTGCAAGCAAAATGAACCACCAGAACTTCAAGTGTTGGTAGTGAGGCAACCTGAATCCATTTGACTGATGTGCATACACATCCTAGCTAGAGATGATTACAAAATTTTCAGAGTCTTTCAAAGGGAGGAGGTTGTTAAGTTTCTCTCCTCAGGATAAGTAGCATTCCCTCAATTAAATGGCTATTCAGTATTCCTGTAGAACAAGAAAAGCAACCTAATGGCAAAGGGGGAGGCAATAGATAGGAATGTAGTCTGACTTTCTGATGCCAGTTTATAAGAATTTAATAGGAAACCAGTAAAAGAAATATGATCTAAAATAAATTGCTCTGAGCTTTGTACTCCCCTGGATGAAGGAGGCCTTTCAGATCACGATGTGATGCCTAAGAACATTTTTAGTGTTGTGTTTGTGTGATAAGAGTGCTGGCCTGGATCGATATTTTTGTTAGTAAATTAGAAAACTTTTAGATCGCGCCTAGCTGAGGGGAGTGGCAAGAACTTTGGAAGACAAATAAGAGATTTCATCAGAAATCAGCAAGCTCATACTGGGGGGGGGGGGGGGGGCGGGGGGAAACCCATGTGAACGTCTGTGCGTAGAACAAATTAAATGCAAAACGGAGACAGACAGCAGTTAAAAACCACAGCAAATCCAAAGAGCCGCGTGGCAGACGGTGAGTCAACCTTCATGCAAGGTGACTGTGGAACCTTCTTTGAAGGCTTAAGAAAAGCTTAGACAAATGTATGCTGATCCTCTGTCAGCTATCTCATGGCTGACATCAGGGAGAAGGGTTCTGTGTTGAGTCCCTTCTCAAGTCTACACTTCTACAAGAAAGAAGGAACAAATAAATACGTAGACTGCTTCTTCAATGCACAATGCTGAAGAAAAAATACTTCCATGTTTCTGTGGCACTTACTGTGGTTTTGTGTGAAAACAGACCATTTATGGCCTCTGTGCAGATGAGACATGCTTGTTTGGCACTAAGGCACAGAAGATAATAAATTGAGCACCTGAAATTAATGCACGCTTTTTGAGAGTCAATAGCTTCTGACTGTTTTTTTAAGGCTGTTTAGAATTATATGCACCATCATGTTCAAGCTACAACTCCATTGTCCTAGTTCATGGTGATGAACACTCCGGTTGGACCTAGAGAAGACAAGGAACACTCTAGTTACTTCCCAATAACTGTGGGGAGAAAGCAAGCTGAAGTGAGGCCCATAACTTCCCAGCTTAATTTTGAAACTCTATGGTAGTCTCCAGTCTGTGCAATACTTACTGTCATTAATGGGATTCAGTCTTTTCTTTGACCTAAATAAGACAGATCTTTTCTGAAGGACTGGTTACCATATAATAGAAGGTAATATAATTCAGATGCAATAGGGAGGTGAATTAAGGTTGCCTTCTTTCATGTATCAACAAATAGGAATGCAGGTTTTCTATATAAATATTCTTTGACTAGTGTGCAACCAAGACAGTTGATGCAGTATTTGAACTAGGATGTTGACCAACCAAAAATCATGCTAATATGATGCTAATTATGTTTTTTGCAAATAGATCAGTACAGATGCATTATTAAATATTGTGAAGTTTGGATTGCATTATTGCATTCTCTATCGTATCGGGAACTATTTCTGTCTTTTAAAATGTGGACAGCATAAGATGATCTAAAATGGTGACAAACGCTGCAGCTATTTGTACATATTTATGCTGCTTTGAGGTTTGTGTTTGTTTTCCTAGTACCCATGATTTTTCTCCTCTTCATCCCCTTTAAAAAAACATCAGAGTTAACTGCTACTCATAAAGCTCTGGTTTTTTCTTGACATCTACATAAATGTTTTGGAAAATCCATATGTAAACTTAATATCTTTGGTGATTCGTTTGTTTGTTTGTTTTAGGTATTTTGATGACATTGATGATGAGATGGATCCAGAAATTGAAGAAGCATATGAAAAATTCTGTCTAGAATCAGAACATAAGAGAAAACAGTGAGATGTTACACATTAATGTTAGTTTATTAAGCCAGTTTAGGTATGGTTAGAATACAGGGGGACACAAAACATTTGTACCAAAATAAGGAACTTGAGTTTCTCCGAGTACTAAAGTTATAATTTCCATTTTGTTTAACAGAATCTGCCAAAAATTGTAAACTTATGCCCTGTAACTTAAAATGTTGTGTATATATCATAGTTTATTTTATGTACAGGTATATGAACAATGTTTTGGCTGCAATAAAAACGATTTAAAAATTACCATAATTGAAATTAAAATTTAATGGGGAACTGTCCCATAAAAATTACCTTGAGGGAGAAAGGGGAAGAATAACTTGATCTAAATTTAATTGCTTGCTTGTTTGTTTTAGTATATATTGGGATTTACTCATCCTTTTTACCATATACACGGTATCTGGTATTTAATTTTTTTTTTTTTTTGCTAAGGCAAGTATGATCCAAATGCAGATTTTTTTTTTTTTGGTAGTTAGATCACAGTCATGAGAAGTGGTTTGTGAAGGTTTTGTTTTGTGGGGGGTTTTTTGTTTTGCTTATTTCCTTTTTCTTCCTCTTCCAAAACCCATATGGGTGAGATCCAGACTTTTTTTTATGGAATAAACATGTTATATATTGATATGTGAAAAAGCAAGCAGTATTTTGGAAGTTGGGTGCTTTCAAGATCTTTGGTTCAGATAAGCTTATTTTCAACTTCTACAAGCAAAAGCTATCCCTTAATTTGTTTTCTTCAAGACTATATGATGATAGTTATGTTTTAACCCATGCTTCTCAAGAGTATGTGCAGTGCGCAATATTTTTTTTTATTAATGTATCTAACATGTCTAACCTTCCAGCAACCCTTCTAACTTTCTCCATTCTTCTAATTTTATGTAGTTTGATTTAATTTTGTAGTTGGAGTAAATTCATATACTTCATAAATGTTAACACCCTGAGGCCAACTGCTCTTTTTTGACACCATATAATCATGTTAGTTTTCCTAGGATACTCCATTGTCGTTGTTGCCAAACTCAGTTGTACTGTTTCCTGTTATCTGTTACTGGTTAGACTGAGTAGAACCCCTTACCAAAAACAAATGGAAATATTCCCCAAAAGTTAGCTACTGTAAAGAACACCTGTTGTAAATATGCATGTAAATAATTCTGTTAATATTTCACTGTTTGGTTAAATAACTTGTGCATCTGCTAACAGAGTGAGCACTGACTGTTTTCTGGATGTTTATTTAACAAACTTATTTAGGCTGGAGTTTTGGAAAATAAAATTTAACTAGCTTTGTTTCCTTTGGTATAATTTCACTACCTTGTCGTCTTGCTTTAAAAAAAAAATTTTTTTTGGTCCTTCTATCTCCCCTTCACCTAACACTTCTTTTTTTCTTTAAAAAAATTATCTTTTAATTATTATATTTTAATAGGCATCCAAAAAATAAAATTTATCAAAGGGCAATATGGTCGTAAGAACTGTATTAGCATTTAAAAGTCCCTAGACCGAAATCCAGAAACTAGAAAAGTGAAAATTAAATTAGAGTATTTTCACACACACATGCTCTAACGTTGAGCATATTTTTTCATACAAAACTTTTAATCCAAATACAGGTCAGACTTCCTCATGACTTTACAAGCAGATGTCTTATGGAAAACTTTTACTCCAAACTTAAAGTCCAGAGGAACAAGCATTCATACATGCATTATAGTAAAGTAGTAGTGTCTTCAAGGGACTCTGCTTTACATGTTTTAGTTTTGCCTCTTTTGTAGTGTATCTTTTTTTTTTTTGTCAAGTAGGTGTCAGACTCTAGATGTGTACTCTGCCAGCTTGTGGAGACAGTACGTCTTACACATAGATAAGAAATATGCCAAGTCATCATGTGCAAAAATGTTGGGAACTAGGGATTGTATATATGAAGCAATTCAGATCAAGGTTTGCAAAACAAGCTTTGTCCTCAACCAGAAATACTGAAAAATCAGAGTGAGACTTTTGTTCAAAGGAGTGGTGAAGTTTGTGGTCTCTGTACATATGAAGCTTTGTAAGAGCTTTAAGTCTGTACTGCAGTAAGGAGAAATTGGTTTTAACTGTCCTACTGAGTGAGGAAGACAGGATAATCTTTGCCTTAAACACTTAACAGTCTTTCCTACCTACAAATTGGTGATGGTGGAATGAGATGAGAGAGCAAAAGCAAGCGGCAGGTTTCATACTGTCATGATCGCCATTTGCTGCTTGTCTGCCTGCTTCTGACTGCTCGTAGTTCTGTGTATAATAGAGATCAGTCTTGAGAGGTTTAAAGATGCTTTCACCTGAATTTTAGCGTTTACAAATTTCAAGTGCACTGTGTAAAAGTGTTTCTCATCTACAAGTTTCTGAACAATACTTTACAGATAAATGGCCTTTTAAAAAGACTTTTTTTCTTTGTGGTGTAATAGTAAGCCAGGGAAGGCAGAGAAGTATGGAAAGCAAACTTTGGGGGAGACGTGAAGCAAACTTCTTTAGCGCTGGTTTTGAGAAGAAACATACTTTGCTTTCAAATTCGAGCACATGACCAAGCTTCACACATCAGAAAAAGTATGAAAAATATTTGCCCCCTTGACAAGTCAATTGTGATTTAACAAAAATATTTAGTATTTGAAAATCACACTTTGCTTAAAGTAATTTAAAACTGGGCTGCAAGAGGTGCTGCTTTGCATATGCTTTGCTTTTGAATGAGAGTTACATATTCAGAAATGAAGTCAACTTTTTCTCAGTGGTTTCCTTTCAAATCTGCTAAGAATTTCTTGCTACTGGCCTACTTTTTTTGGAAAACAGGTGGTCACTGGGTGTGGTGGTGCATCCCTCCCCCCTCCCTGTTCTCGCACACCTGGCAGAGCATGGGAAGCGAAGCTGCTTTACAATCTCAGTAACTCCCGTCAAAACTTGGCCTTTGTGTAACGAGTTTGGCGGTTAAACATACCTTGACCATATCAGAAACTCGTACGTGGTGGAGGCGGGAGGAGCCCCGTCTGTCCCAGGCAGGCCGCCCTGACAACCTTGGATTGGTTTTTGTCTGTACCAGTCGCCACCTGGCAGCCTTGGGGCCTGTCTTATCTGGGCTGTAACTGGGGAGGATCTGTACCAGCATCACTGGAATTTTGAGAACTTTAGTAATCAACACGGGCTGTGCAAGTAGGATGGAAATTTACTGGTGCCTAAAGTCAATCATCTCGTGACTCTATAAACAGCGGTACCAAGTAGGACCCTTTGAGCTCCCCTGGCCCGCAGCAGGCTGCGCCAGCATCTCCCTCGGAGTGGGAGGATGCCTCTGGGAGCTGCCAACTCTTATGTTTGCATGAGCTGATCTCTGATGCTCCTTGTTCCTCAAGGTTCGACCCTCGCCCGTTGAGACAATCATTTAAAATGAGTATTTCACTAAACCCGGTGGGGAATTTTTATTGGTGCCTTTAACTACACATATTTCAATAGGTACCTTTAACTGCGCATATAATGAGTATTTAGGCCTAGAGTATGTGTCTGTGAATCGATTCAAATACTATAGTAAACCTCATTTAATCACTTTGTAGATGCTAGGTTAATTAATGATTTGTTATTGCTAAATTTTTGTGATTCTCTCCTTGCTGCACACAAACCTTAAACTGCCACTAGACATATGTAATCCTTAGCCATAAACCGTTGACCAAGTCTGGGACTAGGATTAGATCCAGCCGCACCTAGGCTCCTCTCTGAGGAGTTCAGAAAGCAAGAGCGTCCTTTCTGAACCTCATGACTCAACAGGAGGGCTCCCCTTTTCCTCCGTGTATTTTCTTCGGCCTTGATTTCCTCTTTCTTTCTCTCTGTATATATACATATTCCATTCATTTAATAAGTAATAGAGTGAACTTTGCCATTGAACTTTGTTAAATCACACTTTTATAAATTTCTATTAAAATCACTATTTGCAAATATCTTTGATGGTGATTTTTAAGTGGCCTAACCACTCATCCGTGACACCGGGTTTTTGAATGTTGGTTTTAAGTGTAATTGTAGCACTACAGAAAGAAGCAAGACTGGCTCAGCTACAGCAGGTATCACAAATTATGCATAGCTGGGATTTTTTTTTTTTAATAGAATAATCCGTTATGGCACTCAGTATTAGTGACACTCAGTCTGGTTTGTAATAGTCATTTTTACTTCTCTCTGGGACAGTACTTCCTTACCACATTCTGCCTTTCCTTCCCACTGCACACAACTCATTCAGTTAGTGTCAGCTCAAGTTTGCAGCTTCTCTCTGACTGAATTACAGTTCTAATCATCCAGTTTATGCCTGTGGATCCTAGTAGTTGATACAGGAACAGAAAATGACGTGCTGGCCAAAAGTCAGGGCAGGTACTGCACTGTTTGTGAACTGCTGGTTTGCCACCTCTGCTGCAGCCTACATGACCTGCTTCCACAGTTCTTATGCTGAGGGTTCCGACCACAGCAGTGAAGCGGCCAGCAAAATGCAATGCATTGTCCATAAAAAATAAAAAGTAATAAAGGATTCATAACCCAAATTTATACTTTGAAACTTGCTTCAGGTAAGTACTATGCCAAATAATATTCATTAAAAAGGGTATTGCAAATAGAACCAGATTTATTTTGGTGCATGGCTGTGTCTGCAGCCACTTGACTGGACATTGATCTCCTCTCCGCGTCCCTGAGAAAGCAGCTGCAGGGAATGGAAAGTTGTACTGAATGCACTTCTTCCATGATTGCATACTGAGCTGAGAAACCTCTACCTCCACAGGTAAGGAATGGTTGTTACAGCCAGATGAGCCCGTATATCCAGTGTATATCCCAGATGAGACCATATATCCCCTGTATAGCAAAGGATCTTTAATTACATTTGCTTAGGGCTTTATGCAGGAATTGGTAATAAATTGTCACTTAACTGTAAACTGTCAATCCACTTAAACCAGCTTTGATTAAACTGTAAACATGGGGGGAGGGGGGGGAGAGGAGTGTATGTATCTTCCAAAAAGGCAGCTAGGCATGATCGTTAAATTGGCCTTTGGGAAATGAATATTTTAGTCTATTCAGCTGGGGCTTCTGCGACGGTAGTACGTCGGTTAGGTGTCCCTGCCCGATGAGCGCATGAACATAAAGCAGCAGTCACAAGAGAATTACTGTGATCTGTCTTTGGGATATGTCGCAGGTCGGCCATCTGCCTTCTCGAAGCCGCCTCCTTCCCCAGAGGCGCTGTTGTGCGGAGGCAAGGAGCGGAGGCCTGCCCGTAGGCAGGGAGGGCAGGGCAGGGCAGGGAGGGCAGGGCGGGCAGGCAGCGCAGGGCAGGGCAGGGCAGGGCGGGCAGGCAGCGCAGGGCAGGGCAGGGCAGGGCAGGGCGGGCAGGCAGGGCAGCGCAGGGCAGGGCCGCAGGGCAGGGCCGCAGGGGCAGGCGGGAGGGGTGCGGCGGCGCTGGTGCCGAGCCCCCAGTACCTTGCCGAAGCACAGGGACAGGTGCAGAGGGGTTCTTCTGTCGTCTAGGCCTTTGTGCTGCTGATTTTCATTTCTAGAGCAGCAAGAGAGACACCCCTGCTTCCAGCTGATAGAAACTAAAAGAAAAAGTTAGGGTAAAGAGAGACGGTGTGCGCGTCCACCGAGCCTGTTTTACAGATGCGTGCACACCTCAGGCCGCATTCCCCACCTTTTCCCCGCCCGCAGGGAGAGCAGCATCACGCACCGCACAGGCGCACGCGCGGCCGGGGGGAGGGGGAGGGGCGGCGGGGGGGAGGAGGGCGGGGGCGCGGGCGCAGCCCCGCCCCGGGTGCCCGCCTTCCGCAGGCGGCGGCGGCGCGGGCCCGGGTGGCCGCTGCCGGTTCCCCGCTGCGCCCCGCCCCCCCCGGGCGATGGAGGCGGAAGGGCTGATGGTGCTGTACGGGGACGACTCGGTGGAGGTGCACTACGCGGGGGGGTCCCGCCTGCTGCTCTCTCCTTGCGGCTGCGAGTACCTATACGAAGCGGCGCTGCCCGCCGCCGCCCACCCGCTCCGACCGGCGGGGACCGCCCGCCAGCGGGTCGCCTTCGCCCTCAGCGCCTGCAGGGTGCGTGGCGGGCGGGGGGCGAGCGGCGTGTGAAACCAGCTTAAAGTGTTACCACTGCATAGGAAAAACTCACGATGTAACACTGTTGTGTTTTTCTTCACGCTTCCATAGGAACGACTTCTGCGAGCTCTGGATTTCCGAAACAAGTTTTCTTCTCGCCCGTACTTACCTTCACGTATTATACCTCCAGAAAGAAAAAAGGTGAGAGTTACACATGCAACGCTTTTGTAAAATAAACTTCCCTAGTAGTCTGACAGAGTGGACGGCGATAACTTTGCACGTGTATGAGCACAGGCCTTGAAGACCTGCAGAGTACAGTTTGGGTAATACATTTGTCAACTTAATTAGAGTATGCCCATTTTAAATTACAGTTTTAACTGATACTTAGTCCTCTATTTAAGCATATCCTTTGTAGCCAAACACTGAAGAGTTCACTTACTCTTAGTAAGACTAAAACCTAGGATTCTGTTCATATGACAGAATGAGCTGGTTTATGTGTCATTGCTGTTCTGCACTGGAGACCTTTCAGGGAAGACTCTGTGAAGTAGGACAGTGCTTTCCCAGAGGCCGTCAGGTTCAGAATCCCGTTGTTTCCTTGCTGAAGTGCAGGTGCGCGTCCCTCACGCGGGCCTGCGAGGGGCCTGGGGCAGAGCATTGCCCTGAGGGAACAGCTGCCCCAGGTCGGGCGGAAGGGCCGCCCAGAGGCCCCGTGTACCACTTCCAGCGGCTTTGCTCCTCATCAGCATCCCCCCGGCGTTCCCACTGAGTGCGTGCCAGTGCGTGCGCCCTGGGGTGGGGGTCTTAAGATGACTGATAAATCAGGCGACTTTTTCCGTTTTAAAATTTTTAGACTGACGCTTCATTAGTAACACACTTCATGCTCACGTTGAGTTGCTGAAAGCACCGTCAGCCAGTGTCGCTACGTACTTCACAGCAGTCAGCCCTTAACAGTCACGCTGTGCCTTCCCTGCAAGGTGCAGGGCACAGAGCTGATGCTCCATCCTGGGCCCTGGTGTGTAACCCTCCGCCCTGCCCCAGGCCGGACCTTGTTCTTCTGGAGGGTGGCTGGGTTGCTCCACAGTTTCTAACTTAAAGCTTCCGCTGTCACTGCCTGCTTTGGGATGTTGAGGGATAACTTTCCCAGGCCACAGCAAGTGCGTTATCCTGTTGCTTGGCCTTTTATTTTTGCCTTTTTTTTTCCCCCCCTTGGTTTATCAGCTGCTGCTTTTCTGAGAGCAAAAGCAGTCCTTTTGTAGCTCTTGAGGTTGTACTTCTGCAGTAATTTGCTATCAGTTTATTTTTCTGTGGCATCTATTTTCAACCAGGGCCCATGTTTTCAAGGCCTTTGCTATTTCCCACACTTCAGCAGTCCATTATAACGAGATAAGTTATCAAGCTCCAGTTCACTCAGCCTGTTCTCATCACAAGTTTATAACGAGCCTAACGGGCCAGCCTGGGGCCTTGCACAGCTGCATAAGACACAGTTAGCCTAAGGCCTGTGGCCTGTTACTAGCAGTGACAATACTTTTACTGGGCCACTGCGTACAAAAAGGCTTCTCCAGTTATACTGTATTACTTTGCTTATGCTTGAATTCAAAACAACCTGGTACTGTAGTTTGCTTAGGCTCTGCTTTGGCCACATGAACCATCCACATCTCTAGAGAGCTTGACGAGGGGGTTCTTGTCAATGGTGTGGCCAGTTCAGAACTGCAAATAGTATTCAAAATGCTGGTTAACCATGAATATACTCGGTGGTATGGTTATATCTTGTGTTTGTTCTTGTTCCTTTCCTAGAACTTTCAAACATTTGATACGCTGCTTAAACTGCTGCTGAACATAGAGTATATTTTCATGGAACTGTCAATCATAACATGAGTATCTTATTCCTGGGTGGTAGTAGTCAGCTCAGAGCCCATCCTTTTATATGGAAAGTTAGGAGTGCTTTTCCCCATTTATATCACACTACGTTTATCTCCACTGAATTTTTATCTGCAGCCTTATTGTCTGATTACTTGATTTTCTTTTTTAGGGTCCTTTTGCAATTCTTTATGGTAAATTTTCATCTTTAGTGCCCCAAATACCTTCATCAGACTTTCCCACCTTACTAATACACTAGTGCTGCCATGTTTCATTTCTGTTGGACTCCAGGCTTTTCCAGTGCTAGGCCAAAGTACGATTGGGGCTGAAATGTATCTGATTAAAGGTCAGCCAAATGAGACAAAGCTGATTAAATTGAGATAAAACAAACGATGAGGAGTGTGAATACCCATTTGCTAAGTTTTTTTCACACCTTATTTGAGAAGGTTTGCATTTCTGTGTTTATTTGGGATCCAGTGCTTTACCTGGAGTCTTCAGCTGAAAGCAGACTTAACGATATTTTCTGTGTGGTTATCAGGTATAAGGACAATACAAAGGAAAATACATCATTTTAGGGCAGAACTTCTGCAGATGGCTAGAAAGGCATTCTCTATCTTGACAGAACGATTCCAGTTTCAGAAGGTGATCAGTGCATTTTCTAAACTGTATCTTCTCTTTGGGCAAAGCTTTAATCTGGGGTTTGAGGTAGATGCAGTGCTTGTTTGGAGTAATTTCTTGAGAATCATCTGCTTCATTTTTGTAGAAGGGGTAGCACAAGGACATATGCTATGAAAATGTTTTTCGTTTGTTTTGAACAAAAGTGCTAATTGAAGCAGCCAATCTGTACTTGAATATCACAGCAGTAAGATGAGGCTATTCTTTTGAGGCTTTCCAAATGTTGTATTGTAAAAGTCTAAAATCTTTATTATATTTTAAATTCTTCTTCAGAAATACGTTTTATCTACATCCTAGCAGTAGCTGCGTAACTTAATGTGCGGTGCTGTAGGATTAAGTAAAATTGTCCACCTACCTGTAAAACATTTTCAGTAACTTTCTGTTTTGGTAAGAACAGATAAATACATGTTACATGTTTTTTTACAGGCTTACTTAAATTTTATAAATAAAGAGAAGATTTCAAAGCACGTGGGGTTTTAATGTACACAGTTTTAATGTGGGCTTTGCATGAAGTCTACTGATAACTGTTACGATCAAGATAATTTAGGCTTTCTCTTCAATGTTTCTTATGACGCAGTTGGCAACAGAAATACCTACTGTCTGTGGGCAGTTGTGCCTGGTCAGTTGGCCACGTACCTTACTAGTTTATGAATGTGTATTAAATAAAAACATTATTGCTAGATAGAACTCTGTCAGAACAGGAGGAAGCAGATAGGAAGGTTAGGTATTTTGCTTTCTCTTGAGTTCATGTATGCAAATAAATATGAAGTGAAGTTTCTTGCTGTACATCACCTTGCAGAAGGACTGAATTCATTTAAATATAAATCCTCCATTGTAATTTCTGGGAAGCAAGTCATTTTTGCCTTGCTGTACGTTCCAATCCTTTTTCTTGTGTTAGATTCTTTTCAGTGATATCTTAGAAATTAGATGGCCTGACCCTGCTACAGCTGATCTGACAAGATGTGTAGACAATGGCAATGTGAAGATCTCGTCAGTAGATGGTTATGCTCACCTTTACCTGTCAGAATTGCAGCAAGAATTTACAGTGGAGTTCTTATGCAAAGTCAGCCAGTCACCTGCAGCATCCTTACGCTCCTCTCAGAAGAACAGCAACTATCAAACCGGAGATCAGTATGGAAAATCAAGTAAAAATTCTGTTGCAGAAATGTCATCGAAACAAATGAGAATAGAGAATAAGAAGAATGAACATGCTTGTGCTGAAGGTGAATACAGAGAACCAACCAAACCAAAGGACCAAAAGGACAGAGATGGAGACCCTCTGTTCTACACAAATTGTTCTTCTGAATACACCTGGGTTACACAGCGTTGGTCTGTTTCCTCCTACCCAGAAGAATGGAAATACCCTTTGTTGTTGGCACTAATGTGCTATAACTTACATACTGTTAAGAATGTAATGGAGACATGTGAGAAAAACAACCATACATCTATAGAACCTGATGTTTTAATAGATCCCCAAACACATGAAACAGTTTCTCGTTTACCTACAGCTTTACCACTCAGCTGCAGAGCCCCACATTTACACAGGTAATTTAAGCTGTTTGCTTTGTAGTTGTTAACATATGTTTTACAATTCTGCAATTTGGAACTTAACCTCTAGCAAAATAACTGAATTCTAGCTATTAAAAAAAATTACTATTGTATTCCTTTTTTTTAGGAACTCCTTGAAACGTGAAATTTGTGAAACCAGCACTCTGTATCCTGCTGTAATGAACATATAGTAATTAGTCCAGAGAAAAATAAATTTTATTTTCTGACATGCTGAAAAAATATGTAAATGAAAAAGAAAATATGGAAAAAATAACACAGGTTTTGGGTTGGTTTGGGTTTTTTTCGTTTTTGAGATGATAATACTACTGAGGTGGGCCAGTAGCATGTGTTCCCTGTCAGTACCACTAAAGATAATCAAAAAAAACTTTGCAGGTTTGAGATAACTAACTTGGTAGCTGATGTGGATAACTAAGGAATCAGAGGACTCTGAAAATATGTGGCCTCTTTTCCTTTGCATAGGTGTGCATGCATCTGTTCTTGGTACAGAAATGATTACCAGCACACTAAAAGAAAAAAATCCTTGACCTTTGGACTTACTGAAGCTATTATTATATTTTCTACAGGTGGTCTTTCTGTGACTTCTTTCAGAATCAAGATACTGAAAAGTATTCATGTCCTCAGCTAATTCAAGTTGTATGGTGTCAGGGTATTTTTTATAGGTATGTAGGTCATGCGTTTCATCTTTGGAAGATTTCATTTGTATGGAAATTAAGCTTTAAGATGAAATGTCTTACTTTGTCCCTTTCTCACTCTGAGAAATTGTACCCGATATTCATGTAAGAGTTTGTTCATTTCTGCTGTTTGTTCACTGGACTTCAGATTTTCTAGTACAGTATATTTCCAGGCCTGAAAAGTGGGTACGTCTGAAACAAACAATCTGAAATCATGTTTAAGGCTTTTAAAGAAGTGATCTGATTATCTGATTTCTTAAAGGTTACTGGACAGCTGGAGCTCCCACAGACTTCACTGACAATTATCATGCTTGGTTTCTTTGCGAATTACATTGCTGCTTTTGATGCTGAAGATTTCATCCTTTAGAAGTGTTTGTCTTGGTGACCTACATAATTCGCATGTTGCAGGCAGCTAAACTCTGGATTTTCCTGGCAAATCACCTTGTCCATGTGGTTTAAAAAAAAAAAAAAACAAAAACCAACTACCTTTTTTTTTTTACAACTGCCCTTTCAAATCTGTTAGACAAACTTTGAAAATGCTACAGTTGCTATCAGCATCTAAAAGTCTTTGATAAAAGCATAGTAGGTCTTTAAAGCTTTAATCTTTCTGCCCAGCGTTCTTCATTTTTCTCAGTGTAATTCCTAAATTTTCATCTCATCTGAACAAAATGTTTAGCAGCTCTTCGGTACTATACCTCATTTCTTTGGAGGTATGGTGAGTAGCCATGCTTAGTCTTCTAAGTCCCATTACCAAAGTCCAGGCATCTAACCACAGAGTTGCAGAATGGGGTCATTAAGTGGGTTTTAGGCTCCAAGATACTGTACGATCACAAGTAAAAGACCATTGATCTTGGTGAAAAACACACAGCTGCAGTGGAAATGAAGACCTTCAGGTTGTTCAGGAATCATTCAGTCTGACAGTTCCCCGTGTACACTAGGTAGGGCTGGTCCACTAAGAAAATTGGATTTTTCTCTTTAGAATCACTATATTTTGTGGTCAGTGGAATGAGCAGCTTTTGCGAGATACTTACCTCAACACAAAAATGCTTTCCTCAGCTTGTTTAACTCCCACTCCCCATGCACACAGGCAAACAAAGAGCCTGGTAATGCTAATCTTCTGTGTTAAAAGAAGTAATTGGTACACTGCTGTTTGTGAAACAGAAGGTTTTTCATCTGAGAGTTGTGTTGAAAATGTGTTTCAAGCTTAGTGCTTTCTTCAAGTGTACTAACCTGTTTTGCTTGTCTAGTGACACAGCATTTTAAGTACTTTTTTAAAATCTTGTTATTTCTCTTAGATTTATCCATGGTAGGACAAACATCACAGAAATTTATCCTGGTGATGACTCATTTTTCAAGTCAGAGGGAGCATTTTTGGGAAACTATTTCGTACATTATGCAATCCAAAAAGAAACAAAAAAGGTATCAAACTATAAAACGATTTTAAAGTATGTTCCAAATTCCTTCCAGTTAGCAGTCTTCTTAGTTTTAAGACATTTGGCTATGCAGTCTGTAGTGAAGTGCCTACATTAGTAATTACTATAATGACTGAATCAAGCAATCAGTCATACAAAAAATGAGATTACTGCTTCTGTCTCAGAATGTATTTTTGTAAATTATAGACACAAGAAAAATCTTACTCATTGTAACATTTCTTTCACAAGCTCAAGTATGTACTGCAGTAAAATTCTACAATAACCATTTCTCACTAATTTAGAAGAGAAGTTTAGTCTTTAATATATTGATTAGAGTTTAATCTTTATGTACTTGGAAGTGTTTTCTTTTTTACTATATGGAGACAGAACCTAGAAGATGCAGGTTCTGTTCTGGCTGTGCCACAGACCTGCTGTTCAGTGCTGGAGAAATGGTTTTGCCTCTCTGTGTCTGGCTATTCTTACATTTCCCCAGAGTAGAGATCCTCTCAAGTGCTTATGCAGTGCTTTGTATTTTTAAAGCAGAATTAAGGGTCAACTTTGTACCCTTCAAACCTAGCCTTTAACTTGTAATCAAATGTAGTTACTCAGTAATGAACTACAGTCTACTCTCTGATAAGAGAACTTCTTGGTCCATACTGAGTGCATGGAAACTCTTGAATGTTTCCTCCCACAGAAGTAGGCTTAATGGATAAAACTGCCTTTTTTTTTTTTTTTCCTTTTCAAGGAGCTATTTATCTGTGTTCAGGGACAAATTTAGATGTGATTATAGTTGCTTTCTGGGAGGTCAGAAATTTCATATCTTGCAAGCTCTTAATACTGTTTTAATGCTACGGTACCTGTAACTAACTCTTCTCCTTTCTGCTCTTTACTGCAGAGAGAAGAAAAGATGTATTCAGTGAACAGCCTGCCTCCTGATGTACCAGGAAATCCATACTCTGTATCCTCCATTATTACTCAGGCAACCAAGTAACTTTACTCTACTTCATCTTTTTTACATTAATTCCTCTGATGTTGAAAGGACAGTAGTTAAAATGACACATAATAGTTATTATGACATTAAGTATAAAAACTGAAGGAATTTATAGCACTGAGGATGTCTATAAACTTAAAGAACAAAGGTCGCAACTATTTAGAAGACATTGTAAGTATGAAATGCTTAATATTTGTTTGTTTTTTTCTCCTCAGAATACTTCAGTACTGCTACAAGACTAAACTATCATTAACTCATAACTGTTATCTCTGCTGCTGGAAAATGGTATGTAGCTGAAGATTTATAAATCTTCCAGTGTTATAAGGATGATTACACAGGCTATAGGGAATAGGACCTAATCTAGAGGGAAGAATGGTGAGCATATCCTCAAAGATCAGAAGTTACATATTTGTGAACCAAAAGTATGCAGTGTAAAGCTGTATTTCTGAAGCAGAAAGCAATTGCATGATAAAGAGAGCTGTTTGTGGTCTGGAAAAACAAGTGAGTTGAAAATCTGGGAGAGATACAAACAGCTGTAATGATGCAGGTAGCCTTTCCTCGAGTTTTTAATGTATTTGTTTGGTTCTAGGTACCTGAGACAGATGGGCGAGAAATGTTGCCAGTTTTGCTGTATGAAAAAGTTACTCCCAGCATAGGAAGACTCCTCGTGTACTCAGATCATAAAGTCCATGCGGCTTTTTGGGATGGGGTGACCTTGAATATGGTCTGGGATTTCAGCTCTTCCTGTAGTAAGATCCAGGTAACTCAGGAGTTAGAGGGATGACTATTCATAAAACTCCTCATGAAAAAGTGTTACTAGGAGACTAATGAGGAAATGAAACAAAAGTTTTGATGCCTATAAAATACGAACGGAAGTCTTTTGAGAGATTCATAACTCTCAGCAGTTTGCTGCTGTGGCTTACTCTTGAGCTTGCGTAGTAGTGTAAATGAAAATAGGAACTATCTGCAAACGCCACCATTAATGTATTGCCAGTATTTTAACCAGAAACAAGGAGGAAAAATATTTTAGTGCATAACTGATGCCTAAAGAGGCAAATGAAACTTTGTCCTAAAGTCACTCACATTGATCAAAGAAGGGAATATTTGGGTTTTATTTCAAATTATCTGTAATCGAGGAAATGAATAATGAAAAATTACTTAGAAAAGTAACCTTGCGCATATGGTATTCCATATACATTTTTAAATCTACTTAATATAGAAGTAAAAAGATTTTGTCGATTTTTTGCGAAATGGCACTACAGAGAAAATTACGTGAGTATGGGGTTCAAGGTTGACTGCTGACACTTTTGGCTTCTGTGTCTTTGCTTATTACCCTAGGGTGACAAGACACAAAGAAGATGTTAAAATGTCTGGGATTGTCTCTATTATAAACAACATAAATATGATAGCGTGTCAAAAGATAGACTATTAACTTCTTGATGTGAGCTAGCTCAAATCTGTATACTCACTCATGATAAAAGGAGGAAGAACTGAAAATTCTACAGGTTTGGAAGCATTTCTACACACTTTTAGAAATAATTTATTCTTGCATGGCACAAAACAAGTGTTGGGGCCATGCCAGGTGTTCTCTTCCCCCTCCCCCGCATTTCTCATAGTAGACTATACCAAATCCTATCCTTAGCAAAACACAAACTTTTAAGTGTTTAAAGCGGAAAGTTCATAGATACTTAATTCTTAAATTGGCATATTACACTTGCTTCTTTTCCTTCAGACTGCAGCAGAAAATTAATACTTGTAATTTTTTTTTCTTCTAAGGTAAATGAAAATGTAGGCTGGTGTAAGTTAACTACTCCTGATGGGGTTCAGCAGCTAATGCAAATAAGTCATCCTGGAATCTATGAAAGGTATAAGTAATTTAAACAATTTGAAGTTAAATATAAAAGAATTCTGTACAAATCCTTTTATATGAAGAAATGGTATTTACTGAAAATATATTGGGAGGGGAACCAAACACGTAATGATAAAAGCTCCTTCTCACTTCTGGCAAAGATTCAGGACCTGTATGACTCAGAACCACTGCATGCTGTCATTCCATTATAATTGTTACAGTAATGTCTTTTTAAAAAATAACCAGAGCTGCAACTTGGCACTTAACATCAGTGGATAAGAAAAAGAAAAAAAATCTTTGTCCGATACAGGGCTGGTGCATAGAACTGGATAGCACTTTATCCAATTTTTGCTTTATTACAGATATTGACCTCTGCCTGCCGATTGCTTTCTCTAATCTGCTTGCTCTAATTACAGACTCATTATGGGAATCATCAGAAGCTTACTGTGCTGCATTTTAGCAAGCAGATATTCACAAACAAAAATTAACATTTGTACACTATTCATTACAAATCATACAGCTTTGTTATAATTTTTTGTAACTGCATAGATTTAAATATGAAGGAGATTCTACACAAAAAGTGGGAATCAAAATATGGCAAGGAAACCTAGAGAAAAAGCTAGATTTTGAATCATGGCTTTTTCTTTCAGATCCAGGTGTATTGCTTAATGCCTTCAGTTTTTTGCTAGAATTAATAGAGTGTATTTCTCATATAAATAACTACTTTTTTGTGAATTTTCATGTTAACATAGGTACATCAGAACGGCAATAGAATGGTGCAGAAGTTTGAATGAAAGGAAGGAGACTGCTGAATATACTGCACACTCTCTAACTGAAGAAAATTGGTATTCATCTTTATCCTAAATAATTGGCTACAAATAATGTTGAAAATAAAACTCAAAAAGACTATAAACTCAAGTTTTATAGACTGCATTTCCTAAGGGTCAAAAATGAAAATTGTAAATCCATTTATTTGGTGTGGTTTCATATTTTTCTTTCAGTGTTTAAAACGTTAGGTAAGTTGAGTTCTAGGTGAAGCTTGTTTCATTGCACTCCTGCCTGCCTTACTTAAAAATCTGAATTACGGTGACTTTGCCAAAGGAGGATTAATGTTACGGAGATAGTATCTTGCAAGGTGAAAAAGAGAAACTAGACTAAGAAAGGTGTCTTTTAACAGAACACCAAGCAGTTCAAAATAGTACTTTGAACTGCTAAATGACACTTGCATCTCTTGCTAATATATTTGTCCTTTTTAATACATGCTACTGACCAAAGGGCTACTGACATCATATACAAACATATTTGGTTATTAAATATGTGTTAATTGAAATCAATTGCACTTGCACTTGTTATTCAAATTATAGGAGATTCAGTAGCTGATGAAATGAAAATTCTATCTGTATTTATACATAGGTACACCAAAGCGGCTATTCTTAGAGCAGAGCCCTGATTTTTGGAAACACAAATGGTTGACAAGTGGCAGCTATTGACTAGTGGTATGAAAGACAAAAATAAAGCATTTTTTTCACTTGGATTTTGCTCATTTAGTTTTCAGTATTGCTGGAAACTATTAAAAATTAAAATCTGAAGTAGAAAATACATTTGAGAACCTTTTATGATACTAAGTTGTTTAATAATCTTTATTTTCTTGGACAGGTCTGCTGATGCTGAGCTCAAAAAAATAAAGAGATTTAACTGTATCCTTTTGAAAGCTGTAAACATTTTTCGCTTTTATATTCTGTTGTTCAGCTGCGTAATCAAATCTGCATTTTACATCATCAAAGGCTCTCTGTGCTGTTCTCACCTTCTTTTATTGTCTTGCCCACTTCTTAAAATTACCTTTTTAAGCCATTTTTTGTTTTCTTGTTTATCATTTTTGGTTTATCATTTATCTTGTCCAACTTCTGCATCACAGCACCGGAAACAAAACCAGTGGCAGAGTACAAAACTAAAACAAAAAATCTCCAAAAAAAAAGGAAGTCTTTTAATGGGTATTGCGTTAGGTTTGCTAACACTCATCTGCTGATCTGTTCTTGAAAGAGGGATGATGCAGTTGCCTTTGGGCTTGTTGCAGTACAGTACCTTTCTGTAAAATCAACTGCCTCAGTATTGTTCCATTGTGTTCAGCCAGCTCAAAAAAGTGTGCTGTGCTGCATGTGCTTAAAGCCACTCTGTAATTGTCTTTAAGCCAGTGCTGAATTTTATTCATATGAAAAGTGCATACTGTTAAACTGTGCAGTGTGACATCAGATAGTTTCCTTTTTAAAGTAACTTTTGGATAAATTGAAATGTTAGTTAAAGACATTTTCTATAAATCTTGTAGACATGCTAAGTAATATACTCTTTTATTTTTTAGCTTTATGTAATTACCATGCTATGAAATGCGAGACTTTGCAATGCAGAATGATGAATACAAATATGGAGAAGTATTTTTCTCATTAGGAGGAAGAGTTTGGTATTTTTTCTTAACAAAGTAATGCTAGTTTTATTGGATAATAGCAATGTTCTGGAAAGGACATCTGCTGCAAAAACCAATCCATCTGGCATTACTGTCAGGAAAACAGAAAACGGGAGTGAGCCGGAAGAGATCAGTGAAGGGTATGTCTTGGAGGCTTTGGAAAAAACTTCTAAAGTAATTCAGGATATTGAATCTCTGCTTGCAGCTTCTGGGAGGTGACGCTTCATAGCACGTGAAGCCCTGTGTTCCCTGCCTTCAAAGGAGCTGTCCCAGCTGTGCCTCAGGAGGCTTTGAGGTGCCAGAGGAGCGAGGGTACATTGTGGGTAGGCAAAAAAAACAGGTGAAATAATAGAGCACAGCTGTATAAATATATTAGGGCTGACCTGACAGTGCTGCCTTTAAGCATACAAATGTCTGTTTGTTTAATTTTATAGAGGATTGTGCAAACAACTTAGTTAACTGCTCAAGTGACTAAGTAGGGTGTAAGTACTTTTAACTGTAAAAACATGCTTTTATTCAGAAGTGAAGCAGTCCAGTATTGAATAAAAAGTTTCCAAAACGCTTTCTACTCTGCTGTTTTGTAGTAAATAAATATTTATTTAAAGCATCTTCAGGCCTTTCTGGTGCATGGTCTGTCACTCGGTGGTGCACTGTACCTTCCGTGATCAAAAACTAGCCTTTTACGGTTGGTTTCTCTTCCAGCGCTTTATTTCATCTTGTGGTGAATACCCAGACCCTATTTTTAATATTTCTAGAAAAACTTCCCCATCAGAACCAAGCCCCGCTCCCCTAACCCCAGCGCGGCACCAGGGGAGGAGAGAGGCGGCTCCCTCAGCCGCGGCGGGCGGGCCGCGGTCCCAGCGTCCTCCGCGGCCACGCATGCCTCCTACCCCGGCGGGGCTTCGGGGGCGGACGGCTCCGCTTTACCTCATGGGGCCGAGGGGGCGGCTGGCGGCGGCCGGGCTTCAGGTGGGCGCGGAGGGCGGCGGGCCGGGCTGGGCACAGGGAGCGGCGGCGGGTGGCTTCGCGCCTCCGCGGGGTTCGGCAGCCCCCTCACCCCGCGGAGGCGGGAAGCCGCCCGCCGCCGCCCGGGCCGGGTGGAGGGGGGCTTCTCCTCATGGAATCTGTTGGTGAGGGGACCCCGGGGGGTTTACAAGGCAATGGGTTTGAGTGAGGAGGAGCTCAAGCAGGGGAAGGCTGTGGTAGCAAATTCCTGTCAAATTCCTCTTCTTTTAATAACGACCCACGCGTCGTGTCAGGTCTTAACATAAGAAACGGTAATGCGGTGCTTTACCTAAAGCCAAGCGTGTCGCTTAGATGTCAGCTCCCTAACACTCTTGGCTCCGTTTTTGCGGTGAAGATGACGGTACATTTTTATTTCTTAATGACTGAGGAGGTGGCTGATGAGGGGCTTTGGTGCTGGGTGTTGAGGCAAAGCATGCTCTTTCCTCAAGGCATAAAAATTGTTGCTGATCTCTGTAATTTTACGTGTCTGTCTGCCGCATGCCCGTCTTTCCTTCGTCCCTTGCTTTAGTTACGCACACTGATTGTATTTTAATCTTAAATTGGATTAGCTGTTTATGATCCGAATATTGTTGTAGTTTATGAGGGTAGTACATAAACTGTTCATGCTTTTTTCTTCCTTTTTTTTTTGTCTAGGATGACAAATGATTTTTTCTTCCACTGGATGGTACTGTGGTTTGTTTCTAGTTACTAAATGCTTTTAGGATATTTCTTTCAACTCTTTTTTTTAGGTACATCTCGGTTCCAAAGTACTCACTAAGGAGAAGGTCTACATTTTGGTGTCTTGGTATCTCTTTTCAAACACTTTAATTTATAGTCCCTGAAATAAACAATTTAATTAAATCCTGATTTTATGGGGGTTTTGTTTGTTTGTTTTTCTTAATTTCCTTGTGGGTTTAATTGAGTTTGTATCTTGGTAAAATCCTACCGATTTCTTCCGTGCTTTTGTCCTCTTTCCTCTTCAGCCTCCTTCTACCCTCCAAGCCCAATAATGCATTGTAATTACCTGACCCAAAAATATTTGCGTTATCAGTTCTTGACAGATTGTTTCAGGCTCAGATTTGCTCTTCCATGAGATGAAACATTAAAAGTTTGAGCTTGTGTCTTAAATGATAATTGTACTTTATGGAGTTTTTCATATAAATTAACATCCAATATCAAATAAATGTTTTTTTAGGAGATTCTAGAATTATAAGGGGCTGCTGTGATCTTTTGACTTCTTGCAGTTGCATAATTCAACTAATTTTATGCATTAAATTCCTATATGTATTCGTGTACCTGATAACTTCTTGCAAAATTGGGGCAAGAATTTTGGAGAGCAATATTTCTAAATGATAATTTTAGCCATTGGATTTTTGTTTTGCTCTTACATCATGAGTTGAAAGGCCTCTTAGTGTCAGTTATTCCCCCAAATGCATATTTACAGCTTTGATCTAAATATCTTCTTGTGTCAGTAATTTACAATGTTAACTGTGCGTTCGTTAAAATGATTTTTATAATTTCCTTAAATGAAATTACATATGTCAGCAAAATTGCATTTTGTGGGTCTAGGCGGAGATTATGTATAATGCTTTATCTTATATAAAAATGTCATGAGAAATCACAACTCTAAGCACTGTTACTCTATCAGCTGTTGTGTGCCTGTGTTTTATGTAAACCCAACCTAAGTCTTTCCCTCAGTATGTTAACTGGGCTGACCACCCATAGGTTTCTAAGCATTTTTGTGTAATACATGTATTTCCCACTGTTCTGTTTTAACAAGAATGTAAGCTCCATAACTATGCTTTCTGAGATTTGTAGGATAGAAAAACCTATGACAATTTATTGTGATATTTTTTAAACAGTCTGAAAATCATTATTTTTCAGACAAAAAAACAGTTTCCAGTTTTATATTAAAAAACGTAACTTCGGAGATTATTTTGGTTCAACAGAGTTTTGCTTTTTCTAGTCTGATTTCACTGTTGATCTGCAGAATATTTATACTTACACCGTTGTACCTGGGAATGTGACTTGATTTTTACACAGGCAGCAGTCATTTTTGTCTGTAAAAGACGGCAGAGACAGAGTGTTTGAAAAGAACTGTTATGCCATGGTCATGGCTCTTGACTAAGGGTAATCTGAAGCCACATTTCTGCTTCGTATTCTTCATTCTGGCTCAAAGATACCCATTCACATGTTGTCCTTGTTTTCCAGTTGGGATTGTTACCTTTATTTCACTCATGATACGTAATTCTCAAGTCATACTCATTTTGGATTTTTTTTAAGTCTGTAGCGATACTTTTCCTGTGTACTTCATGCCCATGTTAATAATATCCATAGCAAAGCAGTGTAAGGCTACCACAGAACTGACACAAACCTGTTGCTATTTGAATTTATAGGTCTCTTTATCTATTTCGAGGTCCCTAATTGATGGGATTAAATTAAACAGAGATCCCTGAATGTGACTCATAAATGTTTCATTAGGTGGGAATCTTTCAGGCACACAGTTCTTTCAGGCACGCATCTGTTAAAATAGATCTCTGTATATTTTGAAATGCAATTACTTAAAACAGAAGGCTGGAAGTGCCCTTTTCTGACTTTATGACATTGGGTTTTATTATCTTTTAATTATTATCTTGTTCCATCTGTATTTGTGCCCTTATCTTGTTTTATAATCTTTTTTTCCTTCTTTCTTTAACGGAGCTTCTAAGCCCTATCTGAAGTTGCTTTTAGCTCAATTGTATTTGTTCAGGAATTAATGAAAGAGATGTCGCTTCTTTCTGTATTTTTTACTATTGTTCAGTTTTCAGGTATGTTTTTTAGACAGTTTGTAGAGCTTTGTGTAGTATCGGTGCTTACTGCTGCCTGGCTCGATTTATTTAGGATGGAACACATGGTGTGTGGTCTTTTCTGTATTGGACTGGGCAGACTGGATTCAGAAAGCACAGAGGCTCAACGCTGAGGCATAGGCCACGTTTGCTACTGGAATAAGGCAACTGCAATGGCAAAAATATGTTCTCCTAGTCCCAGGGTAAGTTTGATTCTGAATACTGGTGTGTTTTTTAATGGTATGTTGCTACATCAGCTCTTCCCAGGTTGGATTCTTATACAGATTTTGTGGTAATTTTGAGTAAAATCCAATCTGACATGATGGTTATATAGAAGCAACATTTGTGAGGAGATCACCATTTGTTACTTAAAATGGAATTTATTCAGAAATTTACTGTATATTGTAAAGTCACCCATCAGAAAACGGCAGTTCCAGTGTTTCAGGAAATACTTTGTGCCTACATGTTCATTCAGAAGAGGCACAGTCATGGTTAACAAGACTCTAAACTTGACCCACTTTTTTTCATCTGTGTGCGAAGTCCATGTATTATTCATGCTTTCTTCTCTTTTTTTTTTTTTTTACCCTTTCCAAATAAATGCTTCAGTGGGCTTTTTTTCCGTAAAGATCAATGCCAGTAGTCGTGTCTTGCGGATAATTCTACAATAAACAGGCATGTAAATAAGCTAGAAGAAACATTTTGTATTTTCTGGGGCTTATAATCAACACTGTTTAAAATAATAAACTATTATGTGTTAGAAGTATTCATTTTTAAAGGAAGTCTAATACACTCATAAAAAGCCCATTTAGAATAAAAATTTACCTGATAACACTGTAAGAAGAAGGATTATCAAGATTTAATGTATTGCACAGAAATAGCAACCTCTTGGGAAGAATCTGTTTTTAGATGGGATATAGGCTTTGGAACTATGGCCTATCTCCATGGCTCCCCAAAAAGAGCAGAATAGTTGGGACAGTTAGAATTGATACTGTCCTTCAAAGGCTTCTTTTCAGGGCGTTTAACATAATGAAGCTAGGGAATACATCATTTATATGAGGATTTTTATTAAGAAGTGTTCTTTTTAATGTTATCACAGAAATGAGTACTCTTGTCTTTATAATCTGGGAATCCTAGAATTGCTTCTTGCGAGTGGAGTGGGGGTGTCTTTAAGACCTTGAATTATTTTTGGAATTTCTTTTGAGGTGTCAAGTTATTTAAGGACAATAATTATTCCCAAGAAATCACCTTGTACAAGAGGGTTTCATAATAATTACAGAACACAAATAGTTACTAAGGACTTTCAAGTGATTATTAATGCTAATAACAATGCCTTTATTTTCAAGTTACAATGGTCGACTTTTGAAAAGTAAAATGACTGGTATTAGTTAATTTTCTTTTTTTCTGCGAAAAGAGCTGTTAGGAAGGTAATGTGGTAGGCAATAGACCTAAGTCCTATAAGTGACAGTAGTGTTTGCTGCTGGAGCACATACTGAGGAAAAGCATATGTAGTTTTGCTCTGTAAGGAGTTAGTTTTGGTTACTTCCGCTTGACTGAATGGTGGTTGTCTTCGTGTTTATGATAAATAGTAAAGATATTTTAGTGGTTCTGGTTTTCTTAATGCTTATTCTCCATGCCAGTCTCCAGGCTAAACAAGGAGTTGCTCAAAAATGGGTACCAGGCTGATACTACATATGTTTACAAAGTATATAAATGAAAATAGTGTTTTGGATTATAGATTAGAAACTCAATTTCAACAGTTATTGCATAGAAAGATTTGGGATTATTGAGCATCAGTCCTAAGAATCCTCCAAATTGAATCTTTTTTTGTTATTACAGTGTAAAGGATTTAATTTAATGAAGATCATGTATTTAAGACAAGGAGGAGTCTTGAAACTTAGTCAATGTATTATCATAGACATGTTTCAAATTATTTTGTAAAATTTAAGATTTCAGAAAGTGCAGTTACAAAGGTGCTTGTTCTATTTAAAACAGGACAAGTGTTTTAATTCAGAGCTGTCGTGTTCAAGTCAACAAATTAACTGAAATCAAAGATTCCCTAGGAATATTGAATGCAAACATTGAAAGTGGGGTTTTATGCTCAATTGTAGCTGTGGTAACAAATGCTTTGTGCTAATGGATTTTTTTTCTTTAATAGTTTTCTTTCTGTTCTCTGACATTTACAGAACAACTGACAATACAAAGGACAATGCACAGTGTATATCCTGATGACAGTTTGTGTGCTGTGACATGGTTTTTGCCATGGCATCTGAGACTGAAAAGGCCCACGCTCTTCTCCAAACTTTCAGCACAGCTTCAGTTATTTCTAGTCTAGGTTTGGGAATATTCTGCTTCGTAGCAGACAGACTTCTGCAGTTTTCCTTCATTCAGCAAAATGACTGGCTCCGAGCCTTCTCTGATAATGCAGTGCATGGTATACTAGGAATGTGGTCCTGGGCAATAGTGATTGGACTCAGGAAGAAAAGTGACTTCACTGAGGTCACTCTGGCTGGCTTCCTCGCGTCTGTCATTGATGTGGACCACTTCTTTCTTGCTGGCTCCCTGTCATTAAAGGTAAGTCAAGAGATCGGTGGTTGTTTATTTTCTTTCTTCATCACTGTTTACTTTATTGTTCTTCTACCATATCCAAACCAAAAAAAGTTCCAATGATACTTTAATTAGATACAGTTTAAATAGATACATGGGAATTATATTTGTATGCAGTTGTTACGAATTTAAAAGCCCTAAAAATATTTACATCTGCTGTTGAGTTCTGCTCCTTACAAGGCTCTGAAAAAAGAGTTCTGAAAGCCCATGTACATGATATCCCATGTGTATCACATAGTTGCTTTGTTATCCAAGTTAAACAGTTAAGTACTGCCATGCACGCTTTGTGTATAAAGTGGATTATTCCATTTCTGTTTACAACAAGGGGTAGAAATATCTGGAAAGTAGATAATCCGGCTGCTGTTTGATTTCAATCAGTCTTACTGAGAAGTAGTACCTTTGGTTTTAGCCAGCCCTAAATATTTCTCCCACAAACAAGCTATATATGAGTTATCACCTTTAAAAAGTTAGTCTGAGTTTGCCCTTAAATATAGTTGGTTGTAAAAAAAAAAATAAAGCAAGTGTCAAACTTGTTAGTAAAAGTAAAAAGGTGAATTGGTGCCTGTTAAGGAATATATGTGATCATCATCCATTTGCAGAACTGCTTGTTAGGATAGAGTTTCTCAATAGGATTGGTACTACCAGATTATGGCATTCTCTTTCCGTTGTTCTCCAGTGGTTTAGGTGTGTCCTGTTCCTGCTTCCCCATTCACACGTGTACATATATCCCTGTCTTCTTGCCTGCTCTGGACATTCCACCCAGCCTTCCCTGACCACAACAGTCTCTTCTGTACACTCTTCAAAACGTTTGCACCTTCTGTATGCTCCAGCTTTGCCATCCCCAGCCAGAGTTCTCTTAACCCTGCCCTCCAGGTGGCATACCTCAGGCAGACACTCCTCGCCCCCAGCTAGCTCCTGGTCCCCATAGCTGGAGCCTTGCCACTCTGCTCGTTATCAGGAATTTGCTCTGCCCAGCAACACAAGTCTTCACAGTTTGATTATGCTGGTGTTGGTAGCATATGTATGCACACATGCTACTTACTCTCCCTTCCCCAAAAATATACACCCCCACCTACAGATGGACCTGCACAGGAGAAGGGGAAGATACCAACCTTTACCCATTCAACCAGGGCATAACTTCACTTGTTTCACTGTCTTGCCTTCTTTCTTCTCCTCCAGTTTGCTCATAATAGTGTTACACTCTTCATGTGGATGACAGAGGAAGTAGCTCAGAGGAAGGAAGGAGACGGAGGGAAAATTGCTGTTCTTTGTAATCCTTTCATTAAAGAAGAACAATGCAAAATGGTTTACCATTTTTTAAAAATATGTAGGACACAGCTAAATGCAAGAAGCATTATTGCTTATAGTTGAGATGTAAAAATCAGACTTCCAATGGGAAAATAGTTTTTGTTTATGTACAGTATCACTGTTGTAGAGAAAGGACGTTTTCCTGTTTGTGGATTGGGTCAGTTTTCCCCTTATATTTGTCTTCAGCAAAGAGGATATTTTCACAGAACCAGAGAGTGGTTGTAGTTGGAAGGGTCTGCTAGAGGTCATCCTCTTGCCCTGTCAGTGGGCACCACTGGAAAGAGCCTGGCTCTGTTCTCTTTGCACCCTCCCTTCAGATATTTGTACACCTTGATGTCATTCCCTCTGAGCCTTCTCTTCTCCAGGCTGCACAGTCCCATCCTTTCCTCATGTGCAAGATGCTCCAGTCCCTTCGTGATCTTAGTGGCCCTTCTCTGGTGTCGATCTCCAGTAGCTCTATTCTCTCTCGTACTGGGGAGCCCAGAATGGGACTCAGCCTTCCGGAGGTGGCCTTACCAGTGCTGAGGAGAAAGGGAAGGATCACCTCCCTTGACCTGCTGGCAGCACTCCTCCTAATGCAGCCCACGGTACCACTGGCCTTCTTTGCCACAAGGTCACGTTACTTGTTCACAGTCAACTTGTTGTCCACCAGGACCCCCACGTCATTTCCTCAAAATGCTTTCCAGCCAGGAGGCCTCCAGCATGTACTGTTGCCTGGGGTTGTTACTCCCTAGGGAGTTCCTAATTCTCCCCTTTCTGTACTTTCTACATATGGACATACTGTAAAATTATAAAACTATATAAAGAAAAGGAAAGTAAGTTTGGTTGATTAATGGGTACTATAATATTAACATTTTGGTATAGCATTTAAATCTATAATTATTCTAACATGTTGTCCTGGTTTAACAGCCCCCCTGGCTGGGGTTAAACCACGACACATGTATTTTCTTATTTTAAAAACAGTAAATGCAAGTAATGAATGGCTAGTTATTAGAAAGCATTGTTAAAATTTTATTGCTACTTTTTCTTGCATTTATCATCAGTATTTTTCTTAATTATGACCACTAGGTGACACTCTTCACCAACATCTGTTTAGAAAGTTGTGTATTGTATCATAGACTTGGGAGGTGACCTATCCCGTTACTGCCTTGAGTGGGGCAAGATTAAATATGCTTGCACTTTCCATGATGGAGAATGTTTGTGTAGCCTATCCCTAGTATCCCAAAGTAAATTATTGCAGTTTTGTGACTTAATTTGATCCTGTGTTGTTTCAGTTCCCAAGCAGCTAGAAATTGTTTTTCTATATCCAGCCTAAAGTATTGTTGCTGACAGTTAGATCTTGTTTTCTTACTCTAGGGCCTCTCTGCAAAGACAGCTGATTGCTGTGCTCTCCCAAAAAATGTTTTTCAAATCACAAGTACAAGATGTTGCAGGTAGAATAGCAGCCCTTTAGTAGCCAAACTTACTTCACTGAGGTAAGGAGAAGGCCCAAAGGCTTTTTCATGGTCAGTTGCCTACAAACTCTTCCCCCTTCTGTATGTTAACTGGGTGTTAACTGGGCTAATAAGGGATGTTTACTTGTAAACCACATCCTGTGTAGGTCTCTTGACCTAACTTACAGCAGTAACAGCATTACTTTTAGAACTTGCAAAACCATTATGATTTACAAAAAGTCTCTTCTTGAATAAATAACTTCAAAAAAAATCTGAAGGGCCTGCATTTATGTTTTCTAAATCTCTTACTATTTTTCTTGTCTCCTCTGGATTACTGTTTGCCTAAATTCATAGAATCATAGAATGTCCTGAGTTGGAAGGGACCCACAAGGATCATCAAGTCCAACTCCTGTCCCTGCATAGGACAACCCCAAAATTCACACCATATGTCTGAGGGCATTGTCCGAATGCTTCTTGAAGCACGGCTTGGCTCTGTGACTACCTCCCGGGAGAGCCTGTTCCAGTGCTCCACCACCCTCTGGGTGAAGAACCTTTTCCTAATGTCCAACCTACACCTCCCCTGGCATATCTTCCTCCTGTTCCCTCGGGTGCTATTATTGGTCGTCAGGGAGAAGAGATCAACATCTGCCCCTCCTCCTTCCCTTGTGAGGAAGCTGTAGACCGCGATGAGGTCTCCCCTCAGTCCCCTCTTCTCCAGGCTGAACAGCCCAAGTGACTTCAGCCGCTCCTCGTGTGGCTTCCCCTCTAAACCCTTCACCATCTTTGTGGCTCTCCTCTGGACGCTCTCTAGTAGCTTCGTATCCTTTTTGTACTGCGGTGCCCAAAACGGCACACAGTGCTCAAGATGAGGCCGCACCAGTGCAGAGTAGAGCGGGACGATCCCCTCCCTCAACTGGCTAGCAGTACAGTGCTTGATGCACCCCAGGACACAGTTGGCCCTCTTGGCTGCCAGGCCACGCTGTTGGCTCATGTTCAACTTGCCATCGACCAGAACCCTCAGATCCCTCTCCGTGGGGCTGCTCTCCAGCCTCTCATTCCCCAGTCTGTACGTACAACTGCTGTGGTGTTGCCTGCCTAGCTAGACCTGATTTTAGTATGTGATTTTTCTCAACCTAATATTGTGCGCCTTTCAGTTTCATGTCATCATTTCAGCCTGTTGCATATGTAATTTATTACTTCATGGGATACTTTTTTTACTATGTATTTGTGAGTTCCAGTCCCATTCTTCCTCTTTAGATTGCAGGATTGAGAGTAACTGATTTAAGAGATTACAATGTTTACTGCTTATGCAACGCAATACTAAGTAATAATTAAGAAATCTAATTAACTAACCACACCAGTATTACTAATTTTTAACAATAGTATTTTTTACATTACACAATTATCTATAAAGCTCTTCATCATCACTCTTAAATCTGATGACAGGTTACTTTTTTAAAGTAACCCTTCGGTGCAGCCCAAGGTTTTGCCTTCTACCTCCAGCTGCTACTTTCACAGTACTCCAGTCATCTCCTCCTGTCCCTGCTGACACAGCTCGCCGCTTGGATTATTTGGCTATTGAGCTGTTTTTCACAGTGTCATCATTATTCTTCTGGAGTATTCAGGGTAAATAGTCACCTGTGGTATTTATATGTTTACTCTGACAAATACTTGTGTACCGAGTAGCATGTGGTCTGTCCTTTTGCCCACGTTATTTTTGCATCAAGTATAAAGTCTACAAAGACTTTGCTACTTAGAATTTGCAGTTCTTTGTATTCCATGTAGTTTTTACTGTGTATTATATGCACACAAGTGTAGAAGAATCTAAAAATCGGTGTTCAAAGAATCTGTCTCATTAACTAGCTCTGAAGGTGAAAGTTACTGCAGCCTGCCATCATACTCAGCATTACTGATAACCAAGAGCAGCATGATGGGCTAAATGTGATACAGGTATGACTTCAGTGAGAAGTGTCCCCCAGGATTGTAGCCTAAACACTCATGTTGCAGAACAGACATGCAGAAATTGCTAGCTTGCTACTCAGGACTCACCAGCTTCTAAAAGTGTAGAGAATGCAGTTAGTGGCAAACAAGATTGTACCAGCAAACGTACATAACAGAGCTGGTTAATGTGCCACTGCTGACCAACCTGGGCCGCACAGGAGCATGTCTGGAGTTGGAGAATAAGCTTTGCACACACACAATTAATTTAACATTGAATGTATAGATCAGCCTCGAAACTAAGGACTTCAGGCTTGCAAAGCATCACGGAATATGAGTGAGTGAGCCCATGTTGTTACATAAATTCCATGGTGTCTCTTTGAGCATTAAAGCAAAGAGTTTGCTTGGGTTCTCCTGCATGCGATTGTTGTCTCCTGTCTCCAGCTGCTCATCGTAATATGTGAGAGGAGCTTGAAGGAGCAGGAACTTCAAGAAGATCTTGCACCTGATTGAACACGTAGGCAAATGGAAAAGGTAATTTGTGTTGTGAATAAATTCTGTTTGCAACTGCAGCCTGATCTCTCTCATGGTAGACGTCCCCCTAAATCTACCCAAACCACGATCATCTTTTTCCAGGAGGTTTAAGGCAGAAAAGGCTTGTACTGTTTTTTTTTCAAGATCTGGTGATTTCTAAAGGTAAACAAATTTGCCTGTTAGGAGAAAGAGTGTAACAGCTTATATTGCCCAATAGAACTACATGTCTGTCTCTTGGGCTTGGCAGCTCAAGGATGTAAATATTCCTCTAGTTACAGAATGTAGAAGAGAAAACAGACTGTTCTTCTCTCTGAACTTGGGCAACAGCATATCAGAAGCCTAATGACTGTACTGCAATTACAAAATAGGGTTTTCTCTTGCTAAAATTGAGCACTCAGGTTTGCTGTATGAACCCTGTAATCTAAAATTCTGTATGAAAAAAATTTAAGCATCACCTCCCCAAAACTGAATAAAGATTGGCACTAATAGTGATAAATTGCATACGTAATTAACATTCAAATTCTCCTTATTCACTGTGTTGCTTTTGGCATCTAACCTCCATAGGGCAGAGGGAAGAGACTTTGCTGCTGATTTTTTTCAAAGTGCAGAAATAGTGACCGGTCAATAGGATATCTGCCAAAATGTATCACCTTCCAGGGTGGTTTTTCAAAATTAGGCTCGTATGGACTTCTTAGGCTCTTGCTGACAGTAACAAAAATCTGACTATCTTTGTAGCGTAGGTGATAAACAATTTCACTGTCAGAAGATTTTTCTACTTTAAGCCGTGAACAATCTGCTCGTGTGAAACAGAAACGAAGTTAAAGAAAATAGAGGCTTTGCAGGAGTTGGGTCCATACCATTATAGTTAAAAGCTGCTGAGACAGTTTGTGAGGTTTTTAATCCTGTGACCCGATGGAGAGAGTAATGGACAAGTGTGTGGTGGGAAGCTAATAGAGCAAGGCTTTCTGCAAGCCTTTTAAGGTTGGCTTTGGTTTAAAGCATAGGCTATTATGTTCCAAGGTAGTCCATAAGTTTCCATCTCTGTATTTCTTGGCTAAGGCTACATCAAAGTTTCCTTACAGAGAAGAGAGGGTTCCAAGCAGTCATCTAAATTATCCATCAAAACTCGATGAAGCTATTCCACAGTCCCACTCTCAGGTATCATTGCTGTTGAATCCTGCAACAGTTAACACAACTGAAGCATTAATGGGTTACTGGCTGGTGTCTTGTAGCGATGTTTTTTTGCTTTCTGCAGTAGATGCAGTGAGGGATATGTTCCACATAACAATCAGGTGCACTGTCATGTGCAAAGAGTGCATCTCTGGTGCCTGTTACACCTGTAAACATCCATGAAACATTTCTTTTCTTGTCACGATTGTAGCCATTGCCAATTATGTTTTTCTTTTCTGCAGGCTGCTCTGACTCTTCCACAGAGACCACTTCTTCATTGTTCTACTGTGATTCCTGTTGTGGCTCTGACATTAAAGTTTATTATGCACCTTTTCAGGCTTAAGGATTCATGGTGCTTTCTTCCTTGGATGTTGTTCATATCCTGGACTTCTCATCACGTCCGTGACGGAATTCGTCATGGCCTCTGGATCTGCCCGTTTGGAAAAACACCTCCTTTGCCATACTGGCTGTATGTGGCAATTACAGCATCTTTACCTCATCTGTGTTCATTTATTATGTATTTAACAGGCACTAGAGAATTAATGTCTATAAAACATGGAATCCACATTGATGTATAAGAATGATGGCTCTTAAAGGTTGTTTGTATTAGCACTTGAAATAAGCTGTCTGTTTTATCACGGAAGTGGTTTCCTTATGTTTCCTATGACTTCCAAGTTAGGCATTTTAAGCCTGCGGAGCCAGTTACAGCTCCTGTGTCAGTTCCTTGTGGTCACAGAAACCGATTTAATGAATGATAATAATTTTATATCTATACATTCCCCTTGTAATTTCCATTGATCTCCCATTATAGTTCATGCATAGCTAGCTGATTTATAAAGTACTTAGTCTCTCTCTGTAGTAATTACATTACATTTTACTGTGATGGTGCTGTTCATCTGATCACCATTCACTTTGGATTTGTATTCTGCCTTTAGATAATACATTTCATCTAGATAGCATTTGTATAGCACTTTAAAAATGTGAAGTACTATATAAATGCTAAGTATTAGTGAGAATTTAGTAGTGTATGGCACTACTAAAAAACATCAGTTAGCCTTTTGAATTTATTTATTTGTTTTCCTGCTGGACTCTTGTATACAACTGTTTGAAAAGAAATGCTGTTTGCATTTCACAATGTGCAACTGTGTATCTGCACCTCTTTGAACACTGCTATCATATAGTGTTTCTGCTAAATTCTATTCCTCTGTAGTTGCTTGGTACTCAATTTGCAGATAATTACTAGCTATTATTTGTGGTTACACAGGAGAAAACAGTTTGGTTACAGTATTATGTGTATTGGCCAAATTGTTTAGTTTTAAAAATATACTAATTATGGATATTATTTAATTTTGAACTAAGGAATTTTAGTAAATATTTAAGTATTGTGTAAAGGCAAACTTATTTATTACAGTAAAACAAGCTTTAAGAAAGATTCAGGAAGATAAGAAAACAAAATTGCTCAAAGTGTGAGTTTGCTTAAAGACCTTACTACTGTACACATAAACAGCATTTTCCCTTAAGTGCAGTATCATCCTTATTATTGTAAAATAAAATGCATTATTATTATACAGAAATAGAAATTTCCTCATAAATAAGTTCCTTAAGGAAAAATGTTATTATGTTGCTGGTTCATAACAGTAATTTGTACTGTGGACTATTCAAAGTAACAGTTTTCACTTACAGAAATTTCTCAGAAAAACTCCCAAAGTAAAAATTAAGCTCTTGTCTAGTTTACAGTGTACAAGCTGAGAAATGTCTATTAGTAATTGTTTTGTTAATTTTTTATTCATTGAACTCCATTGCCCATTAAGGAGATGGGACCTTAAATTATTCCAGTTTGTGATGAATAGCTGTCAAAAGGGATTATTTTTATGGAAGAGCATATATAGGGTAGCATGTGCTGAACTTAAGTTATCAAAGGGTGCAAAGATTAGGTGATGTGTTCATACTACGTTTATGTTAGTAAATGTATATTAGTACAAAGTACAAAAAAATTACAGAAAATATTAACTGGGATGGCTAGCTCCATGGGTGCCAGAGATCTTCTATGGCTGCAAAGTACTAAAGGCTCTCTGCAGCACACTAAGCTAATTACAGAAAATGTTTCACCCTTTTAAAATGTGCCTTCGCACAAAATGAATAGTCTCTGCCCTATTTGTTCTTCACATTAGAAATCTGTGCTTTCTATGGAAACTTGTCTGACAGTACAGTGGGCCTGTTTAGCCTTTATTATAAAATGAATAAAAGGTTTTTTCTTGGAAAGAAGATTGGAAAAGCAGGACATTCCTTAAAGGATTATCCTTATACTGTGGATTTCTGTCTTTTATAGTATGTAAAAGTTTCCCAGAAACAACATCAGAAATCTCTTGCTTTAGAGCCCTCAGAGCAGGAACTGTCTTTTATCCAAAGGCATGATGGTTTAGTAGAGGAGCAGTGTTGCTCGTTCATTTACTTCTAACATGTATTTTAAACTATAGGCTATGAAATGCCAGTAATGAATATATTTTGTGCAAGAAGTGAACACTTAAATCCGTGTAGAAAATTCTCCGTATTCTAATTTCATGGTATAATATTTGTATAATTTTGTGCTTCATCCAGATTTGTTGCAAAAGGAAATGTATATAGGAATAAAATGGAGAATTACACTTTCTCATTTTTAGATTGCAGCTGTAGCATTTTTGGTAACTATAGGTCCACCAACAGTCTGTAAGATTGGTACTGTACTGTTCTAGCTATGTTTAAGGATCAGTAAATGGGTACATCTTCAGTAGTTTAAAAACATGGGGTTTTTTCCTCTGTATTTATAGCAGTTTTTGTGGTTTTTTTAACAATAATTTTCAGCTGTATTTCATAATACTATTTTTCTGGTCATGTCCTTATACCAGTTCTACCACAGCAATAGATGAACACCACTTGGAAACATATTAAGGAAGTAACAAGCACTTGTGGCACATGACTTCTTTCTCTTTCCCTCCAAACAGACATGGCATTCTCACACTTCATCCTGACATTTAGGCAACTTTAGCTCAGGCCATTGGCAGCGTTTTAAGGTAAACTGACACGTTGTATGTAATGCTGTCATTTGTGGGTAGCCAGATTAGAGAGAAGGAGAAGTTAAATATTTGTTTCAGCCCATGTCACCTAGAAGATACGCCTGCCTATTATGAATGAATTTCCTAACAATTTCTTGCCAGTATTTCATGTACATTTCAAATTCATTGATATTTCCAACTATGCATTGATACCTGCCACATGTAGCAAAACCATGGCAAAAATAAACCAAAATAGTAAAAACATAATGAATTTGTGCTTTACTGCATGCATTACAATAAAGAGTAAATGTGAAGTACATGTGAATTACACAAAAAATTGTTAACAAACTCAAGCTAATAATTTTGTGCACAATGTATAATACATATCACTAAAATACTAGTTATTTCAGTGGTTCATTTACTATGCTAATCTAAACTTTTTCCACGTATTTGCAAGTTGTACTTTCAAAGTTGAAGGAAGTGTGGGGTCTTTCTGACTTACTTTTTTGTTAGAACTGTGCTGCTTTTTTTCCTGCTTTAATGGATTGCTGTCATAAAAAGTAGGTATGAATAATTGCCAAGTTAAAAGAAAAATGTTAGAATGTTTCTTCTCCCCAGTCCTCTAGAAATGGGATAAAATTTCTCCTAATTCCCTAGTGGCCTTAACAGAAAGAGTGAACACATTTCATATCAATTTATATTCTAGTTTAAAATGTAATCGGTATTTTCTCATGACTACTGGTACCACTTTTTTCTACAGTGAAGTATATTGTATCATGTGCCTTTAATTGGTTATTGATAAGTGAATTATTCATAATTGATGCCATGCTCCAAGGAAAATGCTGGTGAGTTTGAATTAAACTGAAATAATTTTAACAGCCAGGCCATTGGTATTAGCTTATTATCAGAACATTTCCTTTGCTAATGGAAATAAAGTTCCAGAAAGAGAGAGAGGGGGAAGGGGTTAATATTCAGTCTAAAGGAAATGTTAGTACATAGTTAATTTTGAACACATACATTTTTATGCCATCAGCTACTGTCAGTATGAAGCTAAATGATGAAATGCATCAGAAAAGTACATTTGTGTTTCAGTAATCGAACCAATCTAAGTTCTGTCAATTATGCAAATTTATTCAGGGCAGAAGAAATTTTGTATTGTAAGGGTTACATAGGATGGGCTTTGATCAGTTGGTAATTTTGAGTCCACAAGCTAGGTTTTGTTTCCCTGCTACAGGCAGGCCTTGCATTGAAACAAAGGAAGATCTGTCAGATTAAAGTACCCTTTGCATTCATTACAAAAAAATAGTAACACTTTTCCTCCAAATGATAAATTGGTGCCTTCAGTTCTTTCTTAAAATTCCCCAAATTTTATGTCCTCTACATTGAATTATAAATTTGAATGCTGTATTGTAGAACTGTTTTCTGTTACTTATAACATAAACCCACTATTAAAGATAAATACTACATGTATTCATATATATATATCACACATTGATCTTTCCTTCTGTGTTCATATAATCATTTTCCATTTGCTTAACCTAATTTTGTATTGAATTTTCCTGGGGTAAGGAGGGGTGTTTGTCTCAATGACTAGGAAAGCCAGGCATGCTACTACTTAGCAAAAATGTTTTAATGCAATGTTAAGGAAATCTTCAGAATATTGAAAACTAGAAAAGAAATGATACTGTATTCCTTTTGATGGAAATGGTAAGTAGATTTCTAGGCAGTTTGTAAAAACAGATTTGTTTAATCAAAAGTAATTGAAAACATTTTTATTAGTAAATATGGATGAACAATCTGTGTGAAAATGGATTTGTGTACTGAAACTGTTGCAGCGGTAATTGACCAAGTCAGACTATGCTGTTGCCATATCCACCACAGAAACAATTCCTTTGTCCAAGGAATGTTACTAATGTCCCTGGAGCCTTCCTCGTGTTGTCAAAGGAATTCAGTCTTACCCTGATCTTGGTCGTTTTTCCCCTTAAACATTGCATAACATTGAGTAAGGGTTCCTGGACTGGTGTGGGGTAGTTTCCTTGATCTGCTGTCCACACCTTCACAACTATTTTTACAAATGAGCCAAAGAAGCTGGTAGCTGTGAGTTCTGGTACAGGAACTGTGGTAAAGAAATGAAACCAAAGAGAGCAGACATAACAACGGCAGAAGGAATTTACAAGTTTATAATGCTGCTGGTTTCACTTTTACATTTCAATTTAAATTGCTGATAGTCAGACAAACCCAACTTTTTTTCTATATTACTGCCAGCAATTTAGAAGCAAATTTTGTGATGACTGGTCTAAAAATATGAACTGTTTCTGGGCCAAATGCATACAGCAAGATTCAAGTAATAAGGCTTTATCAATGTATTTGCAACAAAATAATCTATGTCTTTTTTGTTCATTTAACTGTATATAATGTATAGACACAAGCACTCAGTTACTTCCTAGTCTTAGTGTGGAAGCATGGTTGGGGCTTGGGGAGTTTTGATACAGAATACCCTAGCAAGCAAAACTTTTTTAGCACAAATATTTTTTGTTTCATTAGTCCCTGGAGAGATAGATCTTCCCTTCTTCTAGACATGTTTTGTTAACGTGAAAGTTTGAGTGAGTTGCCATCATCTTTTGAGTGAATGTTCTGTATGCCTTGTACATCAAACATAAATAAGCAAAGCAAATGCTCTTACAACTTCACACCGTAAAAATGTAGGCACATGATTTATTTATAATTTTTTCCCCAAAGTAAAAACAGTTTAACGTGCTCTTGCATTTTGCATCATGTGTCTTGCATTTACATGTCTATGTAAATATTGACCAAGTGGTATTTCTAGTAATTTTATATGCCTACAGAGACATCGGCAGCATTTCATGCGCTGTCCTGGTGCTTGACTTACCTCAGGTTGGATGGAAAGTATGCTTTTGCTTAAGTGTACCTGACCCAGATACCTCAGCTGCGTTCAGCAGACAAAATGGTAAGACATCTATCTCATAGCAGCCGTCACAGAGTCCCTTTGTATTCAGTGTGTAGCTAGTCAGTCTGTTCAGTGGTGCTTATAACGTGATTTGTCTCTTTCTAAAAAAGATGTCTACTGCTGGTGTACTGAATTGTGTTCTAGTCATGACAGATTGTACTACTCGATGGTAGCTGACTAAAATTGGAATTGTAGATGGGGCTTCTCTTCCTGTCATTCACCATGATTTCCTATTGCTGGAGAAGGAAACTCTTTTCAAGAAGTATTTTATCCGGGAGATTCTTTGACGTGTAGCGAAACATGAAGAAGTGAAACAACTAAAGGCAGTTCTCATGAGGCAGTGAACATGGCTTCTAGACTGACATATTTCAGTAGAGGGATGATCAGCTTTTTTAAATGAATTGTAACTTTTAAAATGCAGAATAAACATTTATTGTAAAATTAGATTATTTTCTTTCTCAAAATCAAAATCTGTCCAAAGCCAGGAGTTTATCTTTAAAAGATTTAACAATTGCAGTTTATCATGTCTGAAATTTTCAGTGCTAAGTCTTTGCTTCAGTTTACATTTCTTTGAAAAAAATAATTTGCTCTAGCTCCGGTGTATGGGGACTTGGACTAGGAACATGCAATTTGTTAAAAGATTGTACCTCTTTCTCCCTTGAAAGTTGACTTAGAAGAGGCTCTATTTGTGTATCCCACAGCGGAGCTTGTACTAGGTACTAGGTCAGTCTCTCTTAATGGCGATATATAAAAGCTGATCACCTGTTATTGTCATGATAAATACTTATTGCAATTAGAAGCCTTTGATACTACTCTCCAGCATTACCACGGAGATGTGGGTTGTACTTGCTGCTGCCATCTGCACACTCAGTGCAAAGAAGGAGTGCTGCAGTGTTAGTTAAGGAAAGCCACGGCTTGCGTATGTGGTGTATGGGGCTCCATGCTTCAGCAGTTTCCATGGGTGGTAAAACCTGCTTCTGTTAAAAAGAAAATCCTGAGTTTCAAAAAAAGAGGGTTTTTTTCCCAATTAATTTCTGTCACTTGGAAGTCTTGTTGAATGATCAAATTTCTTGAAAACTTGTTTCAGATAAGAAAACCAGTTTGGTTGTGACTTGTTTTACAAGAAAGTATATTCTTGCTTTCTGTTTCAAAGGGATGAATATTGGCATGTTTCTTTGGTTCTCTGTTACCTGGATTAGCTCTGCAAAAAAGGCAGCGTCTTCTTAGTCAAGAGTGTGAGCATTTTCCCTCTTTATAGTGAACAGATACAAAGGTTTGGAAATGTTGAGTACAACTTTTTTGCCTTTGGCACATGTTCACAAACATTCACCTATCATGGTTACGAAAGGTATTCAATACAAGATGGAAAATGCTTCTAACTAGGCATACACTGAGCATTTCATCAGAACCTGCCCACACTGCTTGCACAACAGGCTGCAAACGCATTTCCTCTGGAAGAAAGTAACTGATACCATAAAATAGGCTATTGAAAAACAAAGCATCGAAGACAGAGTTGTTTTGCTCTAGCTTTTTTCTTCATCCAGTTATTCTACCTCCCCAGCTTGCAGGACTGGCCTTTTAGTGAGTTTGCTCACATTGCCACATAGTGTACACATACTCTAAGCTTGCATGAAAGATGAAAGGTTTCAAGTGCACAGGTGAAGGTGAGTTGCGTGATTATAGCAGAAGCTCTGTTCCCGAGTTGCTGATGGTATGCAATACCAGCCAGGGTGGGGGGGAGCATCTCTCAAAAGGAGTAGTATTGATTGAAGGTACAGAACATGTGATTTCCCAGGTGCTGGTGATATCTCCTTATGCCAGCATATCACGCCAGTTTCCCTGGCAGGAGTTACTTTATTGCTGGAGATAAAAGCTTTAGTTTTCAGTTGAGATTCCAGCTAATTTGGCACACTGACATAATTACATCTACAGAGGTAACAAACATTGATTTTCTCTGTGTAACGAGAACAGCTTCTAATAAAATTTTCCAAGTTTGTACTATATGCAGACTTGAAAACAAAATGCAGCAGAATCTTTTGTGTTGAAGGCATTGTTTGAAAGCACTCTCCTGTCATATTTACAAAGGGTATTTGCTATTTCTGCTTACTTTCTTTCCCAAAGCAACCCATACTTGCAGGCCTTTAGGAATAATTGAATAGTCTACTTCATGGAGAAGGAAAGGACTTGCAGAGGTACGTACAGGAGAAAATGGTTTTCCAACCTTCTGGAGGAGGTAACTGCTAGACTTCCAAAATGAAAACAGTCCAACAAAGGTGTTCTGTGACATGCATAAAATACATTTGAATGCTATCGAATGCTATATCCCTTCATAATTTATCAAAGTAAATTTATCATGGTTAAATGATATATATCAGTCTCTTCCTGCTAGCTGACCTAAAGTAATGAAATAGTTTGGGGTTTAAAACTACAAAAAGAGAGCAGGTTATTGCAAAAAACTTTCCAAAGCCAGGAAATAGGCTTTGGAATAGTAATGAGGAACTAAGATACCAAATCACTTGCCAAAGTAAATCACCTCCCTGCTCCAAGTTAGTCAATAAATAGAAATGTGCAGGACTCTTCTTCCATCCAAGTTTTTGATGGACTGGAAACCACCAGTTAATTTGAAAAAAAGGCAGTGAAAGAGATTACAGGGAGAGAGTGTGCGTAATATCCTCTGGAGGGCACGGAACCACCCCTGAGGACAGTCAGCACTTACTGCAAAGATGTGGTTCTTGTTCCTGTGTGTCTTTTATTGCAACCCAAAGACTGGATCCCTGAAGGAGTGGACAAGTCAGGTGGCCCATCTTTAACTGGCAACATACAGTCAGTGGTACCTGAATGTAGAGGAGATGAAACAGAAGGGAATATTTACTTACCCAACTTCAAGTGGTTAACATAACCGAAAAGATTGAGTGTAAATTTGTTCTGGTGTGTTTTTGTGGATGAAATTTTACTCTGTTAGATCTGTGCAGCCTCGATCTGTTAGCCAAGAGATGAGCTTGGTTCCCTGTGCAAGTTTCATAGTGTAACCTTTATTGCAAATGAGGAGGTGATCACATTACTTTAAGTGGAATTCAAAAGAAAAGCAGGCCAAATCCAGTAACCAAAGCCCTTCCTGGTATTAGTGAGAGCTGCAGAAGCAGGCATATTATTAACAACATTCTTATTAATAATCTATTTGTTCTGGGTAATGCAGGAAGGTTTCAGTCACTCATTATGTTAGCTGTTGTGTAACAGTAAGAGAGTCCCTGCCCAAGTAGTCTTACAATATAAATTATCTGGTTTATATCATGTAGATAACATTTAACTATAAAAATATGAAAATAGAGGAAGTGATTCTGATCTTGTTTAGCTTCAAGTAACAGACTTTATAAATGCAAATTAGAACTAATAAAGGCAAATTAGTACTTGTTTTTTTCCCCAGTGTTGGCATTTCCCATACCCCTTGGACTTGTGAAACTCAGAAGTCTGGTATTCCAAAAAGAGAGCTGCCAAGAAAAGCACCACACTTTTTTTTTTTAATTCTCTTTAAAAAAATATTCTTAAGTACATTTTCCAGAGACAGTGACATCATGGAGGAGGATGAGGAGGATCTATATCCAACTCATGCATCATTTTACTGTTCAGAAATTTACTATGTATGTCTCCCTTTGTTGGTAAAGTAGGGCCTTTTTCAAAAGCACGGCATATCAAATTTTCTACAAATGAGGCAGCAGAAATTAACGGAGCTGCAGTCCTGCTTACTGTGTTTCATCATAGCACATGATGGAGTTGTATACTGAAGTTCTTCTGTGCCCTTCTGGGAAAAAGGAACTAAAAAAACCAGAAAGGTGTGGGGAAGAAGCTGTTTTGGATGTACACTCCTTACATGAGTTTCCCCACTTCTGCCAAGCTACCTGGCAGCCCCTGACACAGGATGGACATTGATAAGAAATTTATGCAAGGAGCTGGGGTGAAAACACACAGTTTTTTCGCCATCAGCAGGCCACGGGGCCCATTCAGAAAGGAAAGATCCTTCGTTAGAGCAGCCCTCTTATTTCTTAGCCCAGGCTATAAGAAGCATAAAAGAAGTCTTGACGCTCTTTTTCCTCTTCCCCAGCTTCCGTATCTACGCTGGGCATAAAGAAAGTGTGAATTCAACTCTGAATGAAAACCCAAGTATACTATGTGAGACTAAAGAGTACGTCATAGCCTTGGAGCTGTGAGGGGACTATCTGTTACCTGGCAGATGTGAGATCATGTGAAGTTGCATAAAAACCTCAGTGCTAGCCAAATAATGAAAATGTAACATGGACATGATGGCTTGTAAGGCAAAATTTAATTTCCTGGTATAAACAAGGGCTGCAAGAGATCATAGTTCAGGGTTAATAATGACTTCACAAGCCACTGTAACCGTCAATGAATTTGGGTCAGGAGAGAAGGAGAATCACATTTATTCCCTGTAAAATTGGTGCAAGGCTGTTGATCCTCATGCATTGATGTAATGTGCTGCATGTACTCCACACAGCTTTGTGTTAGTATAACCTTGTGCGGCAGTTATATTTGCGCTTGTCCCTGCGTAAGTCTCTTGTGACCGTAAACATGTTTTCAGCCAAAGTGTAAGACCAGAACATTTGTGTATTTATTTATGTTGGTACAAAAGAACACCAACCTTTTTTCTCAAATGTGATTTAACGAGTTTTCATTGAACATTTGTCACTTTTGTTATCCTCCTATACATACAGTGTTAGTTTTTAAAAGATAGGGAGATCGAAATAGATGCTCAGAATGCACGTTATCCTGAAAGCCACCTTCAAGCTTTTTAGGACTCAGGAGAAGCAGGTTAGAAACAAAGCATCATGCTGAACCAGACCACTGATCTGTGTAGTCAGATATTGTCTCTGTAGGGCATGAGCTTTCACTGATTATATGTTTGTGAGTAGACCTTCTGTCCATCCCCCGATTTGCTTTTTGCCTTTTGGAATCAAAATAACAGACTTACTTCCTTATTCCAGTCAGTTAAGGTCTAGGACAAAAAAAAGAACATACAAAACTTAGGGGAACCTGGTCTTTGGCACTCAGCTTTGTCATGAGAAGTCTTTTGGGAGGCAGAGTTGGGAAGATGCTGTGTGGGCAACTGATGTAAACATCACATTTTTTACTTGGTTTGCGAAAATGACTAAGCTATGTAGTCAAGAATTTTTTTTTTAATAATAAGGAAGCATGGAGAATTAGTGGTCTTTGTTCTATTAAGAAACACAAATCACAATGTACTTATTTCCTGCTTGTGTACGTCAACATCACGCTTTCTCCTGAGCCAGCCAACCATGAAAAACATCTGCCATTCTTTCTCTTGAGCACCTGCAGATCCTCTCAGCACACTGTTGTACTCCTCCTCTAAATTATGATTGATTTTTTTAAAAATAGAGATTGAGAAAGGAAGGGACCTCAGTTTCTCCTTTTGCTCACTTCCTCGATGAATTAGGTCCTTTTTCTAAAGCTGCAGAATAGTATGTCAGCTTTTATATGTCATATTGGAGATACAGAAAGGGTTATAATTTGGCTGTCTCAAATGACGAGAACACACCATTGGAAGCCAAGCTTTCCAGTTCACCAGCAATGATGTACTCCTTGGCAGTCTTGAAGGAGGTTCTTGAGGTGAATCCTGGGGCTCTGCTCGGGGGTGACTTCCCAGAAGGGTTCAACATCTGCAACATGATGCTAACACAGCCTTCTATCAAATGGTACTCCTTACTTCTTCAGTAATGGTTTCTGGGTGCCTGCCTCTTGTTCTCCAGCCTGCAGCATTTTCATGCCCATCTTCCCCACAGTCTCTGTTTCTTGCCTTCACAGAGGAATGGAGTCACAGAACTTTTCAGCATCAATTTTCCTCCTAGTTCTCACTTCAGAGAGATTTTCACTTCTCTTTTGAATGCCAGTCAGCTTCGTGTCTCTGTTAGCACCTGTGCTGCAGCGTCCTCTCCTCCTGTTGTGGTTTGGCCCCCAAAGCACTGCCCTGTGAGAAGCGATCCCTTTTGCTGTGTACCAGTGGTAGGGGCTTTCTCTGTGCTGTTTCCATTGGTGATGATAGCTACTACCACAGTAAGAGCTAAAATCCAGTCAAGGCACCTCCAGGTAAAATGCCTGGCTCTGCCCAGGGTGAGGGGGGGTGGTGGGTATGGGGGTGTGTGTGTATGTGTGTGGAGTCAGCTGCTTCAGATGGAATTCAAAATACCTGTAATGAAAATTTTATTGAAATGGCCAGTAGAAAATACTAGGTATTTCTCTGCAGTTTTGGCACTGCAGCCAGAGCTGGCACCTTTGTCTTCCTGGTGTGTAAAGCCCAAAGCCTCTTCCAGACAAAAACCTGCATTCTTCCAAAGAACTCAACTTTCATCCTGTTCTATCGTAATTTAATGGTCAGGGAGTGAGAAGTTGATGCCATAAGTGCCCGAAGTGGCAGGCAACAGCACAGGCTGGGACAAGCCTTTCAGCTCCTCCTGCACAGGCTGCAACTCCATGCAGGAGAGTGCAGAGTCCTGGGGAGGCTGAGCACAGCAAGAGCGTGAGAGCATTCTCTCTTTGTGGGGACATTGACCTGATGGGAAGGAAATGGGCACTCTAGTCCCTCCTCAAGTTTCCGCTGTTTTATGTATCAATAAGAAGTAGTGCTGAATGTAAAATATACCCCGAGGCCCTAGCTGGCTGTCGGGGGAGCTTGACTGAGAAGTCGGTGTATCTATACCCTCCCTCTCGGGCAGAGGACTGAATCTGGCTGGCTTGCTTCTTAGCAAGTGCATTAACCTTTTAAAATGTTCACAGCTCAAATTTTTCTTCTGGATTCTTTTTTTTTTTTTCCCCTCCAAAGGAAACTATCCACAGATAAATTTCTGGTATGCAGAAGGCTGAATGAGAGCCATGCAGAGAATTTTAAAGTCTGGGGGTTTATGGTAGGAACAGGGCCAGCTTGCGCAGTCTAGAATAGGGGACATCTGAAGAGGTCACAGTTTGGGATTTTGATACCCACACAAACAATTGGAGACATTTCTAGGAAGTCAGAAGTATAACGGTAAATTATGTCCTCTGTCCATTCATGATTTAAGCCAGTCTAGGGAAAAAAAAAATATTATTGTGAGTTGATCATTATGATCATTTACAGAGTAATAGGAAGTACTGAAGTAACAGGTAAGTCTGTTGCATCTATCAGTATGTCAGAAGCTTTCATCAAATTAAGTCTTGCTGGAGACAGCAATGATCCAAAATTGTTTTAACACGAATTATTCTGCTTTAACAAACTGAGTTGGTGGTTTTAGTCTTCTTTAGTAATCAGCACTCCTGTTGCAAAAGAAGATTGTCTGAGGGCAAGGACTGGGTTAAAGAAGGACAATTTACTCTTGAGTAACTGGAGAAAGGTATATATAACTGAAGGCATTATATTGCAATGCATATTAATGTAGAAGAAGTTACAGTCGTTAACCTCTGCCCAAAAATTAAAGGCTCAGATTAAGAGAGCTGTCAGTTTTAGCCTTTCCAGCAGTCCTACATTCACAAATAAAAGGTAGAACTTCAAAAAGGATTAAAACAAGGATTTGCTTTGTTTCTCAGGATAGAAGAATGACTACCTTCTCATTTGCAACACTTTCTGCCTGCAGGTTTGCACTTTCATTTGAGCTTTGAATGCAATCCAAGTCAATATGTCAATAAAACTCTTCACTTTCCTTTAGCTGTACTTGTAACTAATGCCGCTGTCAACTAGGTTAGTGCGATTCTTGGAAAAGAATTTCTGGCTAACTTGTTCTTCCTTTGGATGGCTGCCTGCACGTTTGTGTGGAGCGATAGCACAATATTTGCTGTTGTTCCTTGGCTTTATTTTTATTTTTAATTCTCGGTCTCATAAAACAGAGTTGTTTCCTCAGTTTACATTTTGTCCTGTTCTAATAGGTTTAGCATTTTAAATTGTTGACAAATTATATAGCCTCCATAAAGTGGAAAGCATGTTCCGGGTCTGACATAATCATAGTTTCCTTGCTGCACTTTCCCATTGAAGTAAATAGACATTTACTTTATTTTTGACCTATAAATGACACCATGAACTCTGAAGGAACATAAGATATAAAACCTGAGCTCAAACTGAGTAATGTGACTGAAGAAGTAAGTTTTATTCAGTATGCTGTAGTTTGTTGCCAGCAACAGAGAAATGAACACCTGCAGATACCTGTATTTACTCTGCATTTTGGAGAACATGGCGTGTGTGTGTGTCTAAGGAACCACCTGGGAACAATTTGGACTTGTCACTGCAGGAACCAGTCTTAAAAGGCGTGAGTGCTTCGCTTCTTCCCCCATCCCTGTCACTGCTGCAGCTCCCCATACTCCATGCTCCTCCTGTGGTGAGACTTTTGTGATCTGTATCAGGCCTTTAAAACTGTATCTGGAGATCCCATGCGACGCATTTGTCAGGACAAACTAGTTCATTATCTGCAAGGACACAAAGCACCCCCTGTTGCAGTGTCACACAGACACATGAATACAAAATCTAATACTGACAGAAGCTGTTTCTTTAATGTGTTACTCCAGTAACACCTGTCTCACTGTATTTATTTTAATCTAGCTTGTTCCTCTTCATGCTACTTTGAAGGACATTAAAGCTGCTAATAGTCTTGTCCTTATCTAAGTTCATGTTAATAAAGGTGTTGTGACCTCTCAGCTTTGGCCGTGGTGCTTTAGCTTTTATAACAGATTTTTCACTGTAATTAAATGGTGATAATGAATCAGCTTGTTGATTTCAACATAAATGGCTTCCCTGAAATCATACCTTAAACAGCACACATCATTATCTATTACTCTTTCTCCTCTTAACAGTAGACTTTCATTCGAAAGTGTAGTACTCTGCATTTGCCCCATTCTCTTATCCTGTTAGATAATAGTGTCAAGCAGAGACCAAGAGCTATGAAGTAAAACTGTGATAGCCAGAAAGTTTGACTGCACAATATTAATTTATCATTAGATGGAATTGCAAAACTGGTGTTAGGACAGTGTAAATTAGATTAAAGTCCCTGAGGTTAGTGATTTCTGCTACCTTGTGTTCTGGAAATTTAGGAATGGAGAATGGCTGTAATGACTCAGACCAAAGGTGAGCTTGGTTGAACAGTCTAGGGACTTCCCAGACTGATTTTTCTAGTTCAGCCCTGGAAAAGTTCAAAGCAGATACAGTGGTGGAGTATGGCAAAATATGGCAACTGCTTGCTACCCGTACAGCCGTAGTGTTCAATTCAGAGCGAGACCGCACAGTAATCTTTTGGGGTTTTAGAAGATTTGAACCAGTGATGTATGTCAAGTGTAGCAGGAAATTTGAGGGCTTATTTTGCCCAGATACAGTTTTCCCAGTTGCTTGCATGAGTCAGAAAAAGACTTTTCCAATGCCACTCACAGAAGTGTTACAGAAATTATCAGCTTCCAAATACGCATCTTTTTTTTTCGCCACTGAAAGCTACATGTTTGTTCAGATTGAGTCTTCCTCTGATATCACAGGAAATTACTGAAATGGGCTGCAGAAACAAGAATCAGGAGAAAAAATGGAAGGAGATACATCAACTGCAGTTTCTCTCCATCTGTCTTTCACCAAAACCATTGCAGAGTCTCTTGCATGAACAACACAGCTGCTGCATCACCAGCAGGCAAAAAGGAAGCAAGGGAGTAAGGTATGCTAAATAACACGGTCCTTGCTCAGGGTCTTTACAGGCTGAAAACGCATAGGTCAAATGCAAAGCTCATGCAAGGCTAGGGTCTTCTTGAGGTTGTGCCTGTTTATACTACAGCAGGTTTGGCCCATGACGTTGCATGTTTAGCTTTCACAGAGATGATACCTAATAGCAGAGGGTTTTTTTTCTTCTGCCTTAATCCTGCAAATATTTGTTTCTGAAGTATTTCTACCTTTGGCATTTCTATTGTTGAAGAGCCTCATCAGTGAGGAAGGCTGGGAGGGTCCAGCCATAAGGCAGTATGATCTTGGGGTACTACGTGAAGAATAGCCTATTTTCCCACCTGGCAAAACGTTTAACCACACATCTACAGGTGAGAAGAGGAATGCTGCTGAAGTCCATAGTGCCACACAGGACGGAGCCGACGTCGAGCTGCTGCTCAGGGTGGGGCTTTGAGTCACGTTCATCCCCGGCAGCCAGGAGGTAGGGTCAGGTGTTCCTGCAGCTCACCGCCTGCTCTGTGGCTGTGCTCCTGCAGCTCCGAGGAGGAATGGATGTGAACTTGGTCGCTGTTTTGGCTATTCTAGCAGTCACAGTTAGTCAGACGTCTGAGAGTAAGTAAAATTTTACCTTATCTATTTCTATACTTTAATCTCCTAAAAGAAAAAAAGATCCAAAGGGTGTCTACCTGGACTTCTGTCTGCTTGAGCCTTTGCAGCTCTGTATGGGACCACAGATGATAGCTTCAAGGTCTGTGCTGTAGCATGGGAAGATTTAAAAAGTGAAACCTGTCTGTCTTAAACTGCACAGAACAATTGACCTTTGTTTCAGTGGAGTCAGGGCTTCACCTGAGCATTTCCTCGGTGTTTCCACAACAGATGTGGGGATTTCATGATTCTGTGAAATGGCTTAAGCAAGGAAAATCAGTGTGGGTTATTTGTTGTAGCAAACATTATCAAGAACATTGTAGCTGAGAGATTTTAACTCCTGAAGGTGTAAGACCTTTAAAGCAGTGATTTCCTGAGGGCACACCTAATAAAATTTCACTATTTGTTTAAAGGGATTTCTCTAGTTCAGCTGCAATTTCCTCCTTTCCAAACTCTCGAGAAGGAATATGTTTAGAAAATCACTTGGTCTTTTTCCTTTAAATTGCCCTGGATGGCAAAGATTTAAAAAAACTTTTTATGACAAACTCCACGTAACTGATTTCTCTCTGCAGAAAAGCGGTTTTGCATGCAGCTTTGCTCTGCATTCAGTGCAGCATGTCTCAAGGATTTGGGATATCTAATAACACTTGCTTTTGTGTTCTTGCATTTTCATCAAAATTAAAAAATTTTCAAAACAGATTAGCCAGTGCTGTGCTTGAATTCTTAGTTTTTCTTTGTAATTTTCTACTGAAAAATAAGCTGTGCTCACAGAGAAGATAACTCAAAGTCTGGAGGACTTCAGCCTTTGAGATGCTCCTTTCTCCAGCTCCACTGGCTTCAGCAGGAGTAGGAATCGTGGAGTTCCTTGAGGATTTAGACAACACATGGACAAAATCTGCCTTGAAATTTTATCCTGTTAAAATGGCCACTGCACCTGTTGGCGTGGGAAGGCTCTGCAGGTGCTCTTCTATTAGATTTATGATCTGGCCAGTCAGCAAGGTCTTGCACAATAGGACTGGCACGTACATGCGCAGGTCAAAGTAAAGGTTCTCTTAGAACACGTTCTTTTATACTGAACCATCTGGCACGGGGGAAATAACTTTACCACCTAACTTTCCTCATGCAAACATGCTCCATATTTAGCAACAATATTTAAACAGCAGAACCCACAATAAAAATGGGCAGAACTGAACGTGGCTGTCTGGGTACTGGCACACCCTACCCTCATCTGAACGAGATTTAGGGTTAGCCCTAACTAGGGTTAGGCTTCTTAGGCTGGCCATTATGCATCCATTTATTTCAGGCTCATGGTACAGATACACAAGTAAGATTTGGGCTGGTACATGCAAACTTGCAGAAGTTTGCTTTGCTTGTGGATGTGAATAGGTAGCTGTTGACAGAGGCCAGGAAAGCCATCTGGTGGCCAAAATTACACCCAGCCACAGGCAGGAATGCGGCCCTGCCAGGCAGTGCCAGAAAATGAGGAGAACAAGATTATTTTGTAGAGTGTGTCAGGGATGTTTTGGGTTTTTTTTTCCATAATACAATTCAAAAGAAGATTTTTCAATTTTACTTTAAAAAAACCCTAGTAGTCTTCCATCATCCCATCTCAGTGCCAGGGATTTACAGAGTGCCAGATGCTATCACGCCTTCAGTGAAGTGGGCAGCACTGCATGACAGAGTATGCAGCAGCTTGGACAAGGGAACTTATTTCAAAGGTGGTCGGTTTGAATTTCAATTTGAGAAGACAGAAGTTCTCTTTCAGAAGCTCCTACATGTATTTCATCTTGAAGATATGAAGAGAGAAATTTGGTAATTTCTATACAGTAAAAGCATCCAAAACAAATGTTAAATGCTACAGAGTAGGAATAACAACTAAATAAACCTGTCCGGGTCTTCCCAAAGGAGTTAGCTGGAATTACCCCAGTCAAGTTGTTCCAGTAACGCTAGTCAGGTCAGAGTGAGGGTGATCTGTGCAGTGTGGGAGATGGGTTCCCTCTTATCAAACTGCGTTGCTTTATGGAAAAAAAACAGATGTATGTTCACATGACAACTTCTTTTTGCATCTTAATATGCAAAGCATTATCTGGCTTGTTTTTGCTAGGAATAGCAGAAATTTAGCCTTCTGATAAGGCAGTAGTGTTTGTTTGACCACATCAATATTACATGCTGTTTTGCCAATTTTCAGCCTGCATTTCCTTGATACTCTGTAGTCCAGAGCATAAAGGATGTTGTTTGGGGACAGACGGCTTGCAAACTGATAGTGATTTGATGGACAAAGACCCATTTGAAAATCATGACCTATATGACATACCCAGCTGTTCATCTCCAGTCGGCTTTCCAGCCTTGAAAATCTCCATATTAACAGCAGTCCTCATAGAAGAACAGGAAAAGCATCACTGCATAACTTCATTTGTATGTATTCTTGGCCATAGAATTACATAGTATGATTTATATGTTTATATATTATGATTTATACTTTATTTATGGTTATTTCCACCACTTCAGCAGGCATAGCGTAGAATCCCTTCTATCTTTTGTTTGTCTCTTTCTCAGAATTATGCTTTAACTGTGCGTATTACCATGCACTCAAAATAGTAGGATGCATTAGGGCATTTTTAAGCATCTGAGTTTCCCTCTCCTCTCCAGCTATTAAGCAACCTCTTTGGTCTCACAGAGCACAGCTATGCTACATTTGCCAAGGATTCTAGCATCCTGCTTTGTTCACCTGCCAACCAGGATCAGAGCCTTCTGCATAACGAAATAGTTATTGACTTGCTTTAGGTTAAGCTGAAAAGACCTGTTTTGAGGCACTGAACTCTTAAAATAGCCTCAAGTTTGTTTTAGATGAGCTTCTCGCAGCTTCATGACTAAATAAATACTAAATGAGCTGCCTTACAGTAGTTAATATGAAGTGTAGGTGATGTGATAGTAAATTTCCTTCCAAGGACAGAGCTTGGATTCTATGTTCATAAGCCAACAACACTGGATTAAGAGCTGAAACTTGTCTATGGAAATAGGTGTATTGAGACCAGAGCATTTCAGTACATTACATGTTCCGACTAAGCAACACATTAATCTGGTTAATCAATGCAAAGGAGTTTTTTTCCAGATATACAAAGCCTACTTTGTAATCACAAAAGAATTCCATTAGGAAACACTAATGCCTGCTGCTCATAGCCCCAGGTGTGCCAACGTTGTGCAATCAGTGCAGAGCCGCATCAGTTCGTGGTGAACTTGAGGCACATCAGCAGCAGGTCTCACATTTCAGCATGGACACAAGAAGTGCCCCCGGTTTATGGATCTCACCGTGCAAGAGCAGCTGTCCCTCAGACCACACAGTATGCTGGGGGATCCCATTCTGCTTTAGTAACTACGTGCATCTTTGCTGGGCTCCCTTAGTTTGTGTAAGTGCAAGAACTATCTTTCTGGTTTTTTGGTTATGTAGAAGAATGTCTACGCCATGGCCTTTCACTCAGCAGTCCATGGGTCACATCCAGTTCACAAAGGTCAGCTCAGTGCTCTGCCAGCCATACTGACAGGCTGCTCTGTGCTGCCAGCGGGATTGAGGAGGGACCACCAAAGGCCTGGTCAAAATGCTAACTGCTGGAGTGAAACCTGTCAGGAAAAGGGCTGCACAAGGCCTGCCTAAGGCAGCTGGGTTGGGTCTGGAGCAGAGAGAAATAGAGACAGGGACCAAAAATGCCTTTCCCACTGTTCTCACCTAGAGCCCAGCTTTTCCTATCATATTTAGTCAGAAGAGGCCAAAATGAAATCAAGCATAGCTAAGAGCAAGCACAGGGGTGGGGAACGCAGTGACTCCATCACTCACCATCTATTTCCATGTGGCTTTATCTCCTCTTTTTTCTCCATCTGGCCCCCCCTTCATGAGGGAAAGACCTGCCCTGCCATGTGTTTCTCCTTGCCAGTTGTCTGCCCTACCCATACTGAGACATTAACCCAGTCCTACTGCCTAAAAACTGCAGCCAGAGAGCAGCAGAACAGCCACTGGCCACTCCCACTGTATGCCATAGGAGGGCTCTTCATCAGGCACTACAGTTTCCCTAAATGGGCAGGCAAACCTAACAATATAAGCTCAAAACTGAAGGAGGGAAATGTTCTTTGTTGCCCCAGAAACTGAGCAGGCAGCAATAATTGCTTCTAATATTTCTTGCCTGAACCCTAGATGACACGGCCTTCCTCAGCTGTCTAACATGTGGCTCTCAAGTTTGAGAATGATGATGAAAAAAGCAAAGCAGAAAGGAAGAGAAAAGTTTCTATGGACTGAGTTTGGCCAGGCAGCAGATAGGAGATGGAAGAAGAAACTTTTGGCAGTCAAAGAGACTTGATACTGATCAACAGAAGTGTAAAGACAGATATAATAAAGAGTACTCACAGAGGTCTTGTTCCATCAGAGCCGTTGTTTTCGCTGTGCTTCATTCTCTAGCACTGTACTGCAATCACATCAATTCAAACTCAGAGTCTCACAGACTTTGAGGATCTCCTCCATTTAGGAGCAACATTTTACTAAAAGAGCTTCTAACAGGCCTAGCTGAATGCAGGTGAAAACAGTAGTCTCTAGTTACCGACTGCTTTTGATCCTTTCAGCCCTAAGAAAATGACTGACTACTGTACCACCAGGATTTGACAGGCTTCTGTCACATCCCACCTGGGGAGGAGCGGGGAGGAGTGACTCAGATTCGCAAATCCTCTCAGTGTGGATTAAGGTGGGCCAACACTCAAGGTCCATAAACAAACACCAGCTTTAATAGAAAGCTTCTAGAGAGAGAAATATTGAGTACAAATATTCGATACCTGCCAGCCCTCTCATGGTTATATCTACCCCAGCGACTTTATGGAAAGTCAAGGTAGGCCGTGCAGTACTTGACTACAATTTAACAACTTTAACAACTTAATCACCTTAGGGGAGAGAGAGAGAGAGGGAAGGAAAAGAGAATCACCAGTCCTGGATCCAGTGTTGGTCCTGCCAACAGGGGTGTTCGGTGGGGAAAAAGGAGGAGAGTGAGGAGGAGAAGTGAAGGATCTTATAGAGATGTCAGTTCTGTGCAGGGTGCTTGGTGATAACTCCACAAATCACGCGCGCACGAGCATACAAACTACAGCACGTTTATCAGGCTACATGATTAGTATAAACCCGCCCAAATTTACACTTATTGGTTAGTGATTAACATTGCATACACTATTGGTTAACTGTATTTAAATTAATGTCACTTGCTATGTGCATTAGCACGCATGCTCCTCTCAGGGGTGGGGGGGCAAGGCTTTTCGGTCCTGAATTGAGTCGGTGGTTGCGATCTCCCCTCGCCGCATTTACCTTTCACCCAGTTTCTGCAGTTTTATCAGACTTCATGTCTTCCTGGCCACCGTCCAGTCTTTGGCACCAAGATGTTCCCTTTTATCGGCTTGTTAGCTCTTCTTCAAGGTTAGAGCCGTCAGTTTTCCACAGTTCATTACTTATACGAACACTTTCCTACCTTTTAGCTCCCTCTCAAATTCCTTTCCCAAGACACAAGTGGTTAGTAGTTTTGCTAATTGGAAAATTACATCAGAGATACCAGTCGAATTAAGAGGGGCAACCAGTCAAACCAAGAGGAGTGATACCAGGACCCTCCCCCAGGCAGTACGCAGCGGGGGGATAAGAGGTTTCACAGACCACAGGGATGGGGCCGAGGCAAGGCCGCCCTGTCTCCACAGGACTCCCTCGCTCACCCTCGCTCCAGGCACCGTCCGGTCCTGGGTCCCAGCGACCGTTGCCCTGCACTGTGGTTTTACCACACAGGCTGTTTGAGACATCTCGTTGTTTTGCACTAGCAGTTCTCTACAGCTTCCAAGGAAACAAACCACCGTGGGAATTTTAAATGAAGCTCTTGTGCTACATTCCTTGAACGACAAGCACTGTTTCAAAATAATTCAGAATTTCAGGGATTTCCTTTTTCTTTTTTTTTTAAAGAAAAAAATCAAGTGGTTTTTTTTCAAATGTGCTACACCACTTATTCTCACTAGAAAGGCAAAGCTTTCTTTTCTCCCCACTTCTTTTGAAATTGATAAATCTATACATAGCATGTTAAATCCACTATAATGCAAAGATCAGCACTATTGTATTCCACAAGCCACATGCATCTGAAAAGGAGGTCCTTGAGAGAGAAGGTGGGGTGAGTGAAAGTATTTTTCCAGTTAATATCTTGCTTGCCCTCTGCAAGGGTGCTTAAACTTGCTCCCGTGGACTTTTCTGCAAGATTGCAGTATTTAGTTGCCACCCAAAAATATGAAACAAAACCTTTAAAAAGCAATAGATCTTGCCCTGGTGAGAGCTCCCAGGGAAGAAATACCAAAACAGATAATACCACCTGCTGAAATAACGACAGAGCAATCCCTGAGTGGACCTGCCTCAAGATCCATTGCTAAGCTTGTTGGTCCTTTCAGTGGCTCCTTTAGCTTTCTAGTTAAAGAGGCTCGGTATCAGAAAACGGATCTAAATAATTTTTAGGTAAGCAGCTGTGGATTTCTGATTATGCCATTGAGCCATAGAGACAAATGAAATGGGCAGCACTGAAAAGATCTCTTTGACTGATAAACGGCACACAAACATCGTTGTGGGAAACCACAGTTCTTTCCTTTTAATCATTGGTTCAGACCAATGATTACTAATAAGCCTGATCTAATTGCTGAAACTACAAAAAAAGTTGTGGCTTTAGGTTAGGCTGAAATCATTATCTTTGCTTATTACCTCCTGGTTCCTTCCCACTTGTGGGATTGGAGCGCAGTTACAGTAATAACGGACTGGGCAACGGAGATGCAGGATGGCTCAGTGCTCCAGGAGAGCAGCATCCCCCCTCCTGGGGCTCTAGGGAAATACAGGAATTCCTTGGCTCACTGCCCTGATCGTTCTTCCCACTCAGGAAAAAAAGAAATCACTTTTAAAACTGACTCCCATGTAAAAAGGTACCAGTTATCACAAGTGCCTCTGCCAACACAAGGTTGCTGATGACACTTTCATGTCGTCTGACAAAAAGACCCTGATGCCATGTATTCATCTGTGATTCAAAGATAATTAATTTCTATTTTCCATATTGTAGCTGTACTTTCATGCACAGAACAACAACCAAAAAAATATTTAAAAGTGACAGCTGCTTTTTCATCAAAAAAAAGTGCAGATCAGAATTCCTCAAGGCAAACACCCGTACAAACCTATGAAAGCAAGACAGCCTCCCCAGGCACATGCCTCAAATAAAAAGTTACTAACAGGCTCTCAATCTCCGTAAGAAATGCTTTTGCCTCTTTAGCAAGAACATAAGCACCACCTCATTCACATTTCATACAAAATTTCAATCTGCTTTCTGTTGGTGTATTCACCAGTTTCACATGCAGTCTGTGGCACATTCTCATGTTGAGAGGCACAGCTTTTTGTATAGCTGCATGAATTAGGTGTCAGTGGCTTAATGCTCCAATTCAAAGACTGACTGAGCATCAGGTAATTGACTTCACTCTAAAACTGCTACTCTAGTTATATAAGTGGTATCTAAAGGTGCAATTATAAATGAGTTTCTAAAAGATGCAACTCCTTTTGGTTAAGTTCCTTGCAAAAGGGCAGTCTGTCACGAGTGGCCAGTGACATACTCATAAACTCACCTGGATGCATCACAAATTTTGCTTTATTTTCCTCATATGAGTTTGTGTATATTTTTCCTTATAAAGCTATGAAAGTACATCAATATTAATTTCTTAATTTTCAGCTATAAATATGACTATGACTAACATAGTGCTATACAGTGCACTATATTGCACTATAAAGTGCAATACAGATGGTTCAGATCTGAGGATCAAGGCAATTGATGTTTCTGAGTATGTACAGTGCGGTGAGGGCAAGAGATGGTAGCCAGGCACCGGAGAAAACAGGTGAGGAAGAGCAGGAGACAGCTGGCTCACCCTAAGGCCTTCTATAATATCCAGCCATTCCACAAGAGGCTGGCAGTGCTGGCCTTGCCACGTATTTTAGTTTACTAGACCCCAAAGAAGCACAGGACTAGACCTCTCCAAAAAGCACAGCTGGCAACCTCAGACAGAGTTCAAGGTATAATAACCCTTCTTTGAGTTTTTGTCCCACATAGTCCTTCTGCCAGGAGCTGACTAGCGACAACAAAAATTCATACTTCAGTGTCACCAACGCTGTCTTGAGCCCTCAGAAAAAATTAAACTTAGTGGTGCTCAGTAAGCTGAATTCCCATGTGCAAATGACAATTAATCGGCTTCACAAGCAGTATGCAAAGCAAAGAACAAAGTAAGCAAAGAACAACAGGGAAATAATACAGATAACATTCAACACTTAATTAATCCTTCTGCACCGCGATTATTTATAGTCCTCCTCTACTGGGCTACTGAGGAGGCAACTGCGAGGCCAGCTGCTTTCTTTCACCTTCCCTTCCGACTGTGAAATCCCAGGGCTCTGTCATACCCCACCAGTATGGAAGCCCCCTGCAAGCTGCAGCGGGCAGTATGCCTGGTCTTCGGCAACTCCTGCTACACTGCTAGCTGCTTGAGCTCACTGCTACAGCTTTGCCAGCATCTGTTATTCCAGCGCTCAGCGAGCACTCTTGTAAGGAACAGAGCACACAATTGTCGTGGTTTAATCCCAGCCAGCAGCTAAGCACCACGCAGCCGCTCGCTCACCCCCCACCGGCGGGATGGGGGAGAGGATCGGAAGGGCAAAAGGGGAAAACTCGTGGGTTGAGATAAAAACAGTTTAAAGTAAAATAAAAATAGAACAGTAGTAATACAAAGCAAGCGGTACACTGTCCAATTGCTCACCACCCACCGACCGATGCCCAGCACGTCCCCCAAGCAGCGATCGAACCCCTCCCCGGCCAACTCCCCTGCTTATATACTGAGCATGACGTCACGTGGTATGGAATAGCCCCCGGCCAGTCTGAGTCAGCTGCCCCGGCTGTGCCCCCTCCCAGCCTCCCGTGCCCCTGGCAGAGCATGGGAAGCTGAAAGGTCCTTGACCAGTGTGAGCACCACTTAGCAAGTACTTAGCACTACTTAACAAGAACCAAAATGTCAGTGTATCATCAACATTGTTCTCAACCTAAACCCAAAACACAGCCCCGTACCGGCTACCAGGAAGAAAACCAACTCCATCCCAGCCAAAACCAGGACAACAATCTTCTTGCTTACAGGAAAATTTTTAAACGGACTTCTCATCTCCTGCTTACAGGATCTGAAATTGATTCTCCTGCTTTTTTCTTGCTCTACGTCTCTTGCGCTCCAAGGCTAAATGATTACTTAAGGAACAACATGATTTACAGGCTAGGAAAAAAAAATAACAAAACCAAATAGGAAGAAGACTCTTCTCCTCAATTCTCCCAGATTAGTTCATGGACTGGGACACAGGGGTCCTTGCCATGCTCGCTTTGAAGCATGGGTGTGATCCTGAGACCCTTACATCCTAGATAAATGCCTAAGCCACATAGCTTTGCTTGTCCTTGAGCTGGTGGAGGGAATCCCTTTTAGAAGATCTATTTCTGAGCTAGAGCAGAAGAAAATCAAACACCAAAATGTTAGTATTTGTCATGAAAAAAATATTGCGTTATGATCTGCGTTTTAAGGTTCAGTGACTTTTTATTTTCAAGATGGTATTAGCAAGCAGGAAAAAATCTGCAGGAGATCATTCCCTAATGGAGACACATTCAGCCATGGGAGCCCTTGGGGCAAAAGATCACACAAAACCCAGCAACAGCATTAATGATTTCAAAGACAAAAGATAATGGGCCTGATTCAACCTCACAAGGCAGAGCTTTTAAATTATACTCCTGACACTTCCTGTGTCATTAATGTTGGTTATCTTCTTCCACAAATAAAACACTTTTACTTATATCTTTTTATTTTTGTTTTACTGTAACAAGCCTTTACGTATGTGTGCACAAGGAGAGGTGGAGGAAACTGTTCTTTAAACAACAAAAACACCCATCTGTCTTCTGGGAGAAGCTGAGAGGATGGTATCTCATCCCATAAGCTGTAAAGATAACTAACCATGACACCCCTCTGAAATGCCCTTCCACTAATGCGTGCAGCATGGGGAGCAAACAGGAGGAATCAGAAGTCTGTCTGCAGGTGCAGGGCTAGGACCTCACTGGGATCACAGAGACATGGTGGAATGGCTTACATGACTGGTGTGCTGCAGTGGAGGGATATGGGCCTTTGGAAGAACAGGCTGTAAGGCAAGGAGAGGGAGTTGCCCTTTATGCAAGAGAGCGGCCAGAATGCATGGACCTCTGCCTGGGGATGGATGATGAGCCAACTGAGAGCTTATGGGTCAGGAGTAGTGGGCAGACCAACATGGGTGACACTGTAGTGGGTGTCTACTATAGACCTCCTGACCAGGAAGAAGTAGATGAGGCCTTCTTCAAACAGCTGGAAAAAGCCTCATGTTCACAGGCCCTGGTCCTCATGGGGGGCTTTAACCACCCTGAAACCTGCTGGAAGGACAATACAGCAGTGCTCAAGCAATCTACAAGATTTCTTGAGTGCATTGATGTCATCCTCCGGCACAAGTAATCTAGGAACCAGCAAGGAAAAGCGCTCAGCTGGACCAGATACTTGCAAACAAGGAAGAACTGGTTAGGGACATGAAAGTCAGAGGCAGCATTGGCTGCAGCGTCTATAAGATGGTGGAGTTCAGGATCCTAGGAGAAGGGAGCAGGGCAAAAAGCAAGATCACAGCCCTGGATTTCAGGAGAGCAGATTTAAAACCTCTTCGCAGACCTGCTTGGAGGAATCCCATGGAATATGACCCTGGAGAGATGAGGGGTGGAGGAGAGCTGGCCGATATTCAAGGGTCACCTCCTCCAAGCTCTAGAAAGGTCTGTCCCGACAAACAGAAAACCAAGCAAAGTGGCAGGAGGCCTGCATGGATGAGCACAGAGGCCATAACTGAACTGGAACATAAAAACAAAGTGTGGAACGAAGGGGTGGAAGCAGGGCCAGGTGACTCAGGTGGAGTATAGAGTTGCTGTCTGATCATGTGGGAATGGGGTTAGGAAAGCCAAGGCTGAGCTGGAGTTGAATCTGGCAAGGGATGCGACATGCAACAAAAAAGGATTCCACAAGTACATAAATAGCAAAAGAAAGAGGTGGGAATATGTGAACCTGCTGCTGAATGGGGCAGGGCAACTGGTGACAAATTACATGGATAAGGCTGAGGTACTCAATGCCTTCTTTGCCTCACTCTTTACAATTCAAACTGGCCTTCAAGAATCCCCAGGTCCCTGAGACCAAAGGGAAAGTCTGGAGCAAGGAAGACTTATCATCAGTGAAGGGGGACCAAATTAGGGAGCACTTGAAAAAACTGGACCTACATATGGCCACAGGGACAGATGGGATGCACCACCCACCAGTGCTGAGGAGGCTGGCTGATGTAATTGTGAGGCCACTGTCAATTACCTTTGAACAGTCATGGCAACTGGGAGAGGTTCCCGAAGTCTGGAAGAGAGCAAATATCACTCCTATCTTCAAGAAGGGCAAGAAGGAAGATCCGGGGAACTACAGGTTGGTCAACCTCACCTCAATCCCTGGGAAGGTGACGGAGAAAACCCTCCTAGAAAGCATTTCCAAAGATCTGAAGGACAAGACAGTGATCAGGAGTAGTCAGCATGGATTTATGAAGAGAAAATCATGCTTGACCAACCTGATAGCCTTCTACAATGAGGTGACTAGCTTGGTGGTCAAGAGGAGAGCAGTGGATGTTGTTTACCTTGACTTCAGTAAAGCCTGTGATACTGTCGCCCGTAACATCATCATGGACAAGCTAACAAAGTACAGGTTAGATGAGCGAATAGTGAGGTGGAGTGAAAACTGGCCAAATGAACAGGTCCAGAGGCTTGTGATCAGTGGCACAAAGTCCAGTTGGAAGCAAGTCACCAGTGGTGTACTGCAGGGGTCAACACAGGGGCCAATACTGTTCAACATCTTCATTAATGACCTGGACGATGGGACAGAATGTGCCCTCAGCAAGTTTGCAGGTGACAAAAAACTGGGGCAGTGGCTGATGCACCACATGGTTTTACTGCCTTACAGATAGACCTCAACAGGCTGTAGAATGGGCAGAGAGGAATATCATGAAGTTCAACAAGGGGAAATGCAAAGTCCTGTGGAGAAATAACACCAGGCAGCAGTACATGCAGTACATGATGGGGGCTGGTAGGGGAGGGAAGAAGAAACCTGTTTGGTTCTTCTGCTTGGTTCACAGGACCTTCAGGGCCTGATAACGAGGGAAAGGGAATGAATACATGACTTGCTTGGTCACAAAGAATGGATGCTTGCCTCATAAAATGATGTTAGTTACGCTAACGACATTACCAGGGGTTGGAAGCAGGGGGTACTGGTCACAGGGTCAAGGGAGGTGATCTTTCCTGTCTACTCAGCACTAATCAGGCCACATCTGGAGTGCTGGGTCCAGTTCTGGGCTCCCCAGTACAAGAGAGACATGGACTTACTGGAGAGAGTCCAGCAAAGGGCCACAAAGATGATGACAGGACTGGAACATCTTGCATATGAGGAAAGGCTGAGAGAGCTGGGGCTGTTTAGCCTGAAGAAGGCTCAAGGGAGTTCTCATCAAGGTGTTGTAATCATCATTCCCATACCTGATGGGAATGAAAGAAGAAGAGGGAACCAGGCTCTTTGCAGTAGTGCCCACGGACAGGACAAGCGGCAATGGGCACAAATGAAAACACATTAAATTCAATCTGAACACAGGAAAACACTTTTATTTGCTGTGAGGGCGGTCAAACATTGGAGCAGGTTGCCCAGGTATGTTGTGGAATCTCCATCCTTGGAGATACTCAAAAGGTATCTGGACATGGTCCAGGGGAAGCAGCTCCAGGTGGCCCTGCTTGAGCAGAGGGGTCGGACCAGATGACCTCCAGAAGTCCCTTCCAGCCTCAACCATTCTGTGATTCTGTGAAGTCAAGCTATGACCTGTCCCCTCCTTATCTATGTTGTATCTAACATTGTTATTACTCTTTTTAGCTTTGTTTCCTGGGGCCTTTAACTGTTGCACAAAAATTTCCAATGAAATTCCCAAAGGAATCCTCCAAAGAGTGGAGAGGTTTGAAATCCAGAAAGCGGATGGCCTGTGTCACCTAGAAGCCGTTATGTAAGAGATGTTTTGGGTCCTTCACTGTGAATGGGGTCAAGTTGAAACCTATTAGGCGCCATTTAAACAAATAGAATCTTAGAATGCTAACACAAATTCAATGAAAACCAAGATTGTGTGTGATTTAAGAACTGTCCCTCCTTGTGCTATTTAAACTTCTGACTGCTAAAACTGAATTTCCTTTTCAGTAATAATATTGATCGTTATTCAGCCTGCGCTAACTTTAACACTTGCTTTATTTTCAGAACTGAAGAATGACTCGTGCACCTTAAGACTTCTCTGGTTTTCTCCAGCTGTTCATCTTCTACAAACCTTGCCTAAACTTATTAAATCAACCTTAAGCTATTAAATCAACCATAAGCTATTTCTAATTTTTTTTTTGGCTGGTACAATATCACACTGTTTGGGTTAAATTGATAAATTTCAAAGAAATCCTGGGCATTTTTTATTTCTAGACATTTGCATAATGATCACGACAATAATAATAATAATAATAATAATAATAATAATAATAATAATAATAATAATAATAATAATAATAATAATAAAGTGGTCTACTTATTTACTGGCCGTAGAAATGTACTGATTTGCACTGTGGTTCTTTTCAGACCCACTGAAGTAGGAAAGCTTTTTTCAGATTTTGGAAGAAAAGTGTAATCATGTAAACCTTAGATCCTAACTTTTACATGTGTGAAACCAGAAAAAAGTGAATGGACATAGTATTAAATATAATTTAAGATTAACCAGTTCTAACTTTGTGGTCTTCATAGGTGAGCGATAAGTATGATTGTGTTAAAAGGTTGGCATTTTTACGTTTTTTCTTTGAAACTGACAACCTATTTTTGCTCTGGCAGTCTCTACATAGAAGGCAGAAAGTTCTGTGTGAGCCCACGAATTAAAAAAGTTAAAAAATGGATGAAGAATAATAAGCACAAGATTCCCAGAAAAAAACCTCATGGTAGAAAGCAGAGAAGAACCAAAATTATTAAAAAGAAAGAAAAGAAACATTAACGTGATGAAGCAAGCCCCATGATGAAGATACCTGTGGCATACGGCACTGTAAACAAAGATACTGGACTTCATCAACGATGGATGATCGAAGCATTAAAATGACTTTTCAAATATCTATGTGCTAGAGAAAGCAATGGCAGAAAACATCACCTGTACACAAGAACGATACTGGTCAGATTACCAGCCAAATGACAAGGTGTTCCTGACAACGTTTTGTAGCAAGTGCTCACTGTGCCTCCTAGATCTACTGGAAGACTTAAATCCTCCTCTCTCCCACCCTGACTTCATGAAACCTCCCCTGTGATTTCTATTTTAACATGCCAGTATGCCATTCATTCTCATTGCTCCATTTTCCCAGTCCCATTCTTTGTCCTTATTCTTCCTTGTCTGCAATCATCTTTGTGCTGTTGCCTGTTTTGTTTCTATTCTTCCAGTCATTAATCTTTTTTTTTTTGTCTTCTTACGTAATTTTACAGATACCTGTCCAGATACTAGTTCAGTTTAAGTTGGCCAAAACCATGTATCTTTTACTTATTCCAGACAATCTCTGCTCCCAGCTGTTATTATCAAGAAATACCATTTCAGTGATAATAAGAAGCCTTAGAAGAGTAATTCAGAGCCTGTTCACCGGGCTCATGTGGCATCCGAAGCTATGCAATAAAGATAATCTCTATTGCTTTTGTTCATTCAATTCCCTATTCAAATCCTTCAGCTGGGTCCTTCCTACCCTCTTTGCTGAATTTCTCGTCATTAGCATTGAGGATTGCACATGTCTGTCAAGGCCTTTCTCCAAAGACTAATGATGATGCCAGTCTGGCTACCTACTCCATAGCCTCCCTCCCACCGCATGGCACTGCCTTCTCCCATGTGGCACAGTCTCCAGTTCCCTCCCTCCTTTCTTGGAAACTTCAAACTAATTAAATATTTCCACTAAGCCATCTCAGTCAAAGGGACTTTTCCTCAGAGACGCATACATGGAAAGCAGCAAATGAGGGAAAAGAGAGATCTTAAAAAGAGTAAGTGCCATAGAATGCATACTTAAAATATTTACCTAGTGAGCCAAAAATACTTAATATAGCAGCATAATTCTCTTCTTCCTCCTCTTCCCCTACTAATTACTGTTTGTTTTCATGCACTGCATTTGACTTAAATTAGCTTCTCAGAGTTGTCTCTTGTATTTGTTTTGTAATTGTTATGTCTAACTACATACTGCAAAAATGGGAGAAAGCACAGCAAATGACAGTAGATAGAAGCAGCTGATGATGGGTTCCCTAAATAAAATAAAGATGAACATCTGTAGCAAGGTCACTAGACAATAGGTAGCATACTCCCACAGATGCATATCTGATGAAAGAAACTGACTCCTTCCAAAACGGAAAGGAGAAAACAAGACACATAATTATCTTCTCTGATGAGTCAACAGCCTCCTAACAGGGACGAGGCAACTCATCTACCTCTTCTTCCAGTCTGTAGGGAATACTGTGTACACCACGTACATTGGCATAGCTCTATCCTCTGCCTGCTGAAATGACAGGCAGGAGGCCTTCTGCCAGGAGCAGGAGCTGGGGTTGCTCTCTCTGACTCTGAACATGCACAGCAGCCCTTCCTCCCGAACGCCACGTGTGGCATGCTGGGGAGGCAGAGGATGCAACCCTGGCTGACGCAAGCTGAAATGGCACACGTTTTTCACCGTTTCATTTGCGCTCTGATGCCGCACTGCCTGGACACCACATGGATGTAGTGAACGGGAATTAGACAGGATCCAATCCTCCTGGGCCCAAGTCAGCAGAGCACCAGGAATGCTGAATTGCTGAAATATATTACACTACGGTATCAGTATCTTACTGTTTCTGGCAGTTCTATTTATTTTCTTCATCATGTTCTGCTCTGGATTCCAGATTTTACCTTCATGCTTCCCTCTTGAGTCACAGGTTTCTAGGTGGGTTTATGATGGCATCTCAGCTCCTCATAGCTTTTCCGTCAGTGCAGCCAGTGGCCTTTTGAGAGTATAGAGGGTATCCCAAGTACTGACTAAAGTATGGAGTGTACCCTAATTTCCATGCCTGTTTTATCAGAGATATTCAGCATTTCACAGGATTTGAGTATGCAGCTAACTTCCCAGGCTGACGCAGGCATGTCTGAGGCCCCTGTGAACCATCTAACTGTTTCACTCACAGAATCATTAAATATTGCCACTTGGTAAAGGCAAGTCAGGAAAGTTTGGGAGACTGGAGAAAGAAGGGAGCAAAGTCAAGCTGACAGTCAGGGTAAGAAAAAGTGAAACTGTGGCTGTAGATGAGTCCACAGCAGTGCTGCCATCAGGAGTGGGAACTCCTGGGTACTCAGTCTGTGAAGGGAAGGGGAGGGAAGGGGAGGGAAGGGAAGGGTGAGTCCCTGTTGGTTTAGGCAGGGGCTGCTGGGAAGCTCCATACAATCCCAGCTTGCAGACCCGTCCTCTGCTGGCGGTAAGAACGCAGTGGAGCTGCAGTTCTCTCTCCGACTTGGTGAGCGGTATCTGATTCTTAGTGGTGACCTCTTTTTGTACTGTCAGCCTTCCTGGCCCCCAAAGCTTAGATTCTTTTCTGTTCAACAATTACTGCTTCGTATTTGAAATCATAACACTGCTGCAGTTCCTCCTCTTACGCATACTGTATAAAAGCAGCAAAGTGTGATCTAAATGCATTTTTATAGCTTTTCATAACTGGAATTGTTACAACGTCACAAATATTGTAAGACCCAGCCAGATCTGCAACTCAAATACTATTGAAACATTTGCATTTACAGGACCTAGTTTAAAAGACAGGCTTTGGTACTTTTGTTTACACTCCCAGTCCTTCAGAGCATGTGTTATCTCCTATCAGGTTCTCTTGGGTTCAGTAGACCAAACGGAGAGATCGTGAGATGGCAGAAATCCTCTCCCAGCTGCCAACTGTGTTTCAAGCTTGGGCTCCTGCACGTTCTTTTGGGAAGCGAATTAGAAATAACTTCTACTAGTCATGCAGTCTAAAAAACCTTCCCCGATACTGGTATATGAAGTATCAAAACAGCGTTTGAAAGATCTACTGCCTAGTACAGTTTCACTTATCCCTGAACCCTGACACACAAATACATAAAAAAAAAATCTTCCAGTTTCCAAACCTTCACTTGGCTGACCTCACAATCTCTGTACCTGAGCATTATTTTTGACCTTTGCTATTTTGTACTTGGCAACAAAATAAAATCAATACTTTCTTCAGTAAAGTCATCTCAACATCTTGTTTTGTGGAAGAAATGATTACGGCACAGGGCTTCATTTTTCCTGAAAATGCTGGCTAAAGGTCTCTTTTCAATGGGTCTAGGCACCTAAAGACGTAGTTGGCTGCATCTGAAAAACCCAGTATTTTAGTGACTTAGAAGTGTAGCTCCCATTGAATTAAATCCAAATTAGGCCTGTAATTAATATTCCTGAAAATTCCAATAAATTCACTCTTAAGCGGTTTTAAGGAACAGCTTTAATCATCTAGCTGTTTCATTTATTTTAAGAGTCTTAATCTAATATGACGGTCTCTATCTCTCTAGGAGGCTTTAGAAAAAGTCACAGATAGAATTGCTTAAGAATTACTAAACAGAAGCAAAGAACCTATTGGGTCTATTGAGACAAAACCGGCACCCTAAATTTGATATGCCAGCTTAAAACTAGAAGTAAAGGTGAGTCATTGGACAGCAAACCCTTTTCTTTCGAAACAGTACTGCATTAGGAGAGTCCACCCACTTTTACACAGCTGAAAAATGGTGAGAAAGACTCAAATTCAAACTCCTCTTTTATCAAAACAGACTGGATTTTAACAGAGAAAGAGGAAGTGTGTTTGTCCTCTCGCTAGCAGCACCTGAGCATGTTTCTGCTCCAAGGTTATTCTCAGTTATGCTGAGTTTCTTTGGTAATACCATCTTTATTAAACAGACCTCTCCTTTCTCAGGTTTCCAGTTCTAAGGTTACCGAGGTGCAGCATTCATTTTGGTACATTAGTCCAAATTACCAAATACAGTCTCAACTGAAAAATCTCACTGGACAGATGGGTTAAGCTCTAGAGCCCCAAAAGGAAAATTAGCTGCGTTCTCGCAAGCTGGGTTAGAAATACTGGCCATCACATGCCCAGATCATAATTTGGTTAGAGAACTATAATTAATTACCTCAGAGTTTTGGAACAAGATTCACCAACAACTTTAATGTTATTACTGGAATCTTTCCAATAAATTAATATAAAGCAATTGTAGTCTATCGCAATAGCAGTATAGGCCGATCCTTTCTTGTGAAGAAATAATAGTAGTTTTTTGTAAGTATTCCCTTGCAATACACTCAGTGACAGGAAAAGCAGATAGGAGCCTCATAAAGCTGAATAAAAGAATAATGCTATTGACAACAATTATAAAATAAATTTTACTAATTGATAAGAAAAAGTAGTAGATCTTAGGCTATAAAGCATTAGTCATCATACTAGTCTGCAAGAGGAGGATGTCTGGACTTGATGTAAATTTAAATTAGCATCTGGATCCAGACACATTCTGAGAAGACAAATACATTGCTTTTAGCAGCGTTGATTAGATACCTCTGAATTTAACTTCAGATAATTATTAAAAAACTGGGACTGCATTGTGTCCTCAACCTCCGTTTTAAAATTCTGAAAATCCAGCAACTGTCTGTCACATTTTATCCTTTAGCTTTCCTTCATCATCTGCAGGGTGTAATCTTTAAACACACTTCAGTACTGGCACAACAGGAGAACATGGTTATAATTTTGTTGGCTACAGGTAGTTAATTTGGTGGGGATTTTTTTTGCAAATGCATTATTTTAAATTAATAGCAATGATTTCATGCATGTCTATGTCATACTATTTTCGACAACACAGAAAGCTAATGTCAAAGACTAGGGAATGTCATTCATTATCTTGGACTATGGACCATGGAAAAGAAAGCAATAATATGGATCATCTCCCCAAGCTAATCTTAGTCATTTTGTCACCTTTTTTTGATCAGATCTGTGAAGATCTAATAAAGAAGGTCGCTATTTACATCTGCGTTTATTGTTGACTACACACCAAAAAAACAATTCCAAAAACCAATTCCGCCTTTACCATTTTAAAAGCGAATATGACATTTATCAGGGAAAAAAAAACAAACACCGCCATGTAAGCGCAGGCTTACAAGGAAGCAGATTTAAGCTGTCAGGGAGCAGCAAGGGCAGGCTGCTCTGCAAGGGCAGGCGAGCCAGGAGCTGAACATGACAACAAGGCAAGCAGGGCAGTGACCTTGCCGACAAGGGCACGCTCTCACAGTGCCCGAAGAAAGAAGCAGAGCAGGGCCAGTGACGGCAAGCAGGGTCAGCCAAGAGTTCGGGTTTCCCGACACGGCTGTAGCGATGAGCAGTTCAGAGGTGAAGATGGGAAGTCAAGTCAGTGGGTCAGGATCAGCAAGGGACGTTGCCAGGTGCAGGAACACCCGCGGTGCTGCTCAGGTAAGCGCCCAGAGTTCGAGGGCAGCTCCCAAGTGAAGGGGAAGAGGCCACCAAGGAGGCTCCTTGACGCTCCCCATCACACAGCTCTTTTCACTGCAGCCCCATCCCAGGCTGTGTCAGCGCGGTGTACCGGAGCTGGCCTCGCGCATGGGCAGCTAAGCCCCCAGGGAGCGGGGAAGGGGCTGCAACGTCTCAGGATGCGTGCGCAGCCCTAACCCGAGCTCCTGCAAATTCAACGAGATGGACTGCTTCATCTCCTCCTGAGCGCCTCTGCTTCTCTAAAGCCAGAATGCTCCAAGTACCCCGATGTCAGGAGCCATTTTACCACCAAAGCATATAACAAGAGGCTGGCATTAGGAGCCCGCTTTTAAGTCTGGAACAAAGACACAGTTCTGGTTTTGGTCTTGGGTTTGGTTGGTGTTTTTTTTTTTTTTGGTAGGAAGGGAAAAGAAGGAGGAATTGAAGTTTTAGATTCCCAGAGCAGAAATTCAACTTTTCTAACAAGAAGTCTGCTTGGTCTGCAGGCGCAGAAGATAGCAGTGTGTCTACATGATGTAACTATGTCATCGCCTATTGAATTTGCATTTTGTCAACGTGTTCTTTCAGAATCACAAGTGGCACTGGCTTGTACACAGACTAGTGTAAGCTTATCAGAAGACTGCAGGATAACGCATGCAAATAAAACTTCTCAATTTCTCAATAGTATTTCTCAATCTTTGCACTACAAAGAGTTATACAACAAATCTGTGACTTCATATGATAACAGCAGAACGGTTACAAGTTCAAAACAGATTCAACAAACAGGAGTTAAGACTTCCAATGACAGTTTTTCCCTTTCTTTCGCATTATTTTTACCTGCCCCTCAGACACTGGGAATAACACAGTTTTAACACCCTGCTACCATGTGAGGTGAGCGAGGTGGTGTCTTCTGCAAGCTGTGGCAATCAGATGTCACAGAACCTGACACCAGCTGCTAAGGGAGTGTATTTCTTTGACTTGAGCAGTGTTTTAGAATGAAATTATCCAGGCTTTGACACTTGCGTGTGATTTTTATCGAGCAGTTTCCCATCTGCAGCAAAGGTTTGTACTCCCAGTCCTGGCAGGGAGGACTCCCCTGGGGATGCTCGGTAACCTGCGCAGCGGTGGATTAATTGGATTTCATAGAATCACAGAATGGTTTGGGTTGGAAGGGACCTTAAAGATCACCTGGTTCCAGCCCCGCCGCCATGGTCAGGGACACCTGCCACTCGACCAGGTTGCTCAAAGCCCTATCCAGCCAGGCCCTGGACCACCACCGGGCCTGAAGTCTACAAAGGCCGGCGTGTGAAGCCCGTACGCTAGCTCCCTGTGAATTCGCCAGACGGCAGTACCGCCACGGGCACGGCTTGGCACACTCTGGTTTAACACGCTGGGACGGGGCTGCCGCGGCGGCCCGGGGCAGGCAGGGCGGGGCCCCGCATCCCCCGAGAGGCCATTCCGCGGGCAGAGCCCCTGCGCAGGCCCCGAGGGCCTGGTCCCGGCCAGGGCTGCGGGCAGGTTCCGCAGGCGAGGGATGGCACCGGCCTCGGGCGTGGGGCTGCGCTTCCCGAGGCGGGTTACCTGCACCACGGTCCCCCGCCGCCCCGCAGACCCCGGCCCGCGCCTCACGGCCTCGCCGCCGCCAAGGGCCCCGGGGCTCCCCTCGGCCCGCCGCTGCCGCCGCCCGCTGGGACCCCCCGGGCCGGGGCAACCCGAGGGGCGGCTCTGGGCGGGCCCGGGCTGGCCCCGCCGCCCGTCGCCGGGCAACCGCTTCCTCGCGCGGCCGGCGCCGGCGGCCGCCCTACTCTCACCCGCGCTCGGCAGCGCGCTCCCATTGGCTGCCCCCGCGCTGCGCTCGGCTCCCATTGAGCGCCCACCGCCTCTGCCGCGTCCTCATTGGCGCGCCGCCCTCTGGCCACGTCGCGTCACTGTCTCACACCATTCCCTCCGCCGGCGGCGGGCCGGCCGCGGGGCGGGGCCCGGGCGGCGGCAGCCGCGATTGGCGAGGGGCGCTGCCGCTCAGGGGCGGGCCGCAGCCCGCGCGGCGGGGCTGTTTAAAGGCGCCGCGCTCCCCGTGTGCTCCCCGTGCGCGGGACCGGGCCAGGGCGCGGAGCGGCAGCGGCAGAGCAGCAGCGGCGGCAGCCATCGCCTGCGGCAGGTGAGGGCGGCTCGGGCACCGGCGGCCCCTGCCTCTCCCCTCGGCGTGGGGCAGGCAGGCGTGGGGCGGCGGGGCTGCGGCACCGCCTGCGGGGCTTGGGGATGGGGCGGCGGGGCTGGGAGCGGTGCTTTCAGTGGATGCAAGCGCGCTTGGAGCAGCGCCTGCAGTGCGGCAAGGGGCGGGGGGGAAGGAGGGGGGAAAAAGAAAAAAGAGAAAAAAAAGAGGGGAAAAAAGAAGAAAGAAAAATACAAGAGAAGGCGCGTCTGGGTGTCTCTCAACGGAGGCGGAGGCCCGCACGCCGCGCCGGGCGCTGCCCGGAGCATCACGGAGCATCCCCGCGGCGTGCGGCGCTCCCCGCTCCCGGCCCGGGCAGCCGGCGAGGCCACCGCCCGCTGACGGCCGGCATCGCCGGTGCCGGCGGCGCTGGGCGCTGCCCCCCCCCGCCCCCGGGAAGCCCTCCGGCTGGGTGAGCTGCGGCGGGCGGCTGCTGCGGGGCTCCGCCGGGCGTCGCCCCCGTCTCGGGGGCCACAGAGATGCCTGAGAGCGGCGGGGACCTCGGCGTGTCCCTTCATCGCCTCTCAGTGTCGCGACAGAGGCGCCCACCCAAGCCAGGCGGGCGGGGCGGGCGTGTCCCCCTGCCCACGCTCCCCCGTCGCGCAGGGCAGAGGCAGCCAGGCGCTGCCCCCCGGGCTGCCGTCGCCGTCTGTCGCGATGGCGGTGGTTGCAGGGGCGTGGGCATCGCGACACCCGCCCGTGTTGCCGACGGAGCCCCGCCCTGGGGGGTGCAGCGGGCGCCGCGGTGGGCCCTCGGGGCGAGCCCGGGGTGCCGGCCCCGCGGTTGGGTTTTGGCGGTCTCCCACGCAGCCCCATCCCGCCGACCCGGGCCAGCGGGCGGCGGGGATGCCCGGTCCTGCGCCGTCCCTGCGCCTGGTGCCCCTAAACCTCTGCGGGATAACGAGGTGTATTTAAATGACGTCATAGATGACGCTGCCAGATCATCACTGTTGTAACTTCTGAAAAACAGCCCGAGGGGGCTCCGCTTCCACCAGCGAAGTCTCTCCTCCGGGTCCCCCAGGGGTAAAACGCCAGAGGGAGTCACCAAATGCACTGCTCGTCACAAACAGGCTGGGGGGTTTATTTTCCAACTTTCGGTCAAGTGTTCTGTATGAATGAAAAACCTAAGCAGGAAATAATAAAGTCAAATTATTGACAGAATATTCTCCAATTCTTAACAAAGACAGTGAAAGCCACCAGTTGCTGTGGGAGAACGTATTTCTGGCAACGCTGGCAGAAAGTCGTGGCTGTTTTATGCTGCTCATTCATTCCCGGCAGAATCCTAAGGGGACACGAAACAAAGCAGGTTTCTCATTTCTTGGTATTAAAGCATTTGTGGTTCTCAGTCTTTTAAAAGAAATCCTACTCCTTCATTTTCGGTAAAAACTCAATGATGGGACGTTGTTTGCCGTTTGACCAGGAGGACAAAAGGCTGTTTGTTTTACATCAAGTAAACAATTTTTTTCCTGCAATGACAGACTGACCTAAGATGTCATATGTCTCATTTGCTTCAGTGATCAGAGCAAGCTTATAAAGCAGTGATTTTCATTGCGGTGCAGCCCGATAGCCCTGCCTGCTGCTACATTGGGTAGGTTTGGTGGGCTTGGTATTGGGTGAGCCATGGGAGGACAACAGAAGGAGCCTCCCTTTAGTTGTCTTCTGCAGAAAGTTTTCTGATGAGAGAACTGCAGCGAGGAATATGTATTAAATGCCGGTTTTGATCTCAAAGTTCTGCAAGGAGTAAGCACAGGGCAGTGTTTTCCTCAGCCCTCACCAGTAACGCAGGTCCTTTTGGCATGCCGAGGTCCCTAGTAATTCACTGCCCAGTTAAAAGCCACTGTTGTTCTCTGGCTGCTACAGGTCAACTCTGTTACGTGCTGCATGCATTGCCTTTTAGTGTATTAATTAAGCCTCCGAGAGCCTCTGCAGCCTCTTAAGGTTCAGCTTTCCAGCTCTTGGAGCAGGAATGAGCTCTGCTCTTAGTACAAGGCTTGCCCTTGGGGTGGCTGCCAGGCACTGTGCTGAGCCGGCAGCGGTCCATATTAACTTTTTGTCCCCTTTTGAAGAAAATGAGGTGTTTTGTGCCAGAAAGAGCTGGACCCCAAAGTCCTTTTTCCCAGCTGGTACCTTGGGATCTCGCTGTCACTGGCGTGGCTGCATTCATATGGGGAGCTGGGAAGCATCCTCCCTCTTTCCTGCAGCGCCTATGCAGATTTGGGGTAAAATGCAGCTCTTGGAGCAAATTTTGGACCCCAGCGCTGCTCTGCGTCCCCAGGAGGGGTGTGTGACTCGCTGCTTGTGCTGCCGAGAGGGGACATGAGCTTGCCCCCGGGGAGTCTCCGGACCACCGCGCTCCCTTCCCTGGCTGTGGCTTTGGGAAAGCAGCGATGGGCACCCTATTTCTAACAGCATCAACCTCCTGCTGTACCATGGCAAATCCATCATCCCGCCCGCCAGCGCTCTGCAGGCAGAAATTATGTTTTCATTGCTTTTTTTTTCCTTGCGCTCCAGCTTGTTTAAAACAAAGAGACGCCAGCCGTAGCAAAAAAAAAAAAAAAAAAGTGCAGTGGACAGCATTTGAGAAACGTTAAATAAACACACATAGAAGCGAGGTGGCCAGCGGTTGTGTTAAAAAAAAAAAAAAAAAAAGGAAAGAAAACCAATAAAAGGGGAATTTTGGGTGCTGGTGGGTTTTATTAAGTTTTTAATTGAGTTTTTTTTGGGGCGGGGGTTGCCTTCGTGGTGCGGCGGGGTTTTACCTTGCGTGGTGGTTCAGGCAACAACGTCATCACTGCGTCGAGGTGACGTCTCAGGGGGGCGGGCAGGGAGCCGCGCCGGCGCTGCCCGCTCCTGCCCGCCCCATCCGGACGCGGATCTGCGCATGCGCGGTCCGCCGCGCCGGCAACCGGTCATGGGCTTCCGTAACGTGTAAGGGCCCGGGGGGTGAGGGGCCGCCGCCGCCGTGGTGTGAGGTGGGAAGGCGGGAGACGATGGGGTTCAGCGTTGTGGTGGGTTCGGGGGGCGGCGGCCTGGCGGCCCCGGGCCAAGCCGGTGGCTCCTTCGCTGGGTCCTCGGCCGGGTCACGGGTAACCTTGAGGCGTTGGGGGGGGGCCCGCCGCCCTCAGCGAGGCCGGCTCGGCGGCTGAGGCGAGGGGCTTCGAGACGGGGGTTGGGGGGGTAAGGGCGAAGAGGCCCCGGAGAGTGAGCTGTGACGGCAGCGGGGGGCGCAAAGGACGCGAAATGGGTTGTTTTGCTGAAAATCGCGGCAGTGCGCCGTACGGCTGTCGGGCAGTGCTTCAGTGAGCAGCTTTAAATCGCCTTTTATTCCCCCGTTTACGCGTTTTAATATGAATAAAGGCTACGAGAGAAATACTTCAAAAGGCTATTTTACACCTATCATAGATATGGTTGAAACTTTGTCAGAAGCAATCAAAACGAGTGGCGAGCCGTGTGCACTTACCTTCTTCTTACCTTACATTAGGCTGTACTTGTAACAGAAAACACTCTTAATGCTTTCCTAACACTTGCCTGAATATGCGTCCTGTAAAGTCGTCATTCCTGCAGAGAAAGGCGTTATCCTGTCATACAGCTCGTCATACAGCTTTATGGAAGAAGTTGTGACGGTACTTGCAGCTGGGCACAAAAGGGACAAGTGCTCTGTAAGGATGTAAGCAAAAGTACAGGCAGATGGTGTGGGTCTGGGTAACAGGGACAGGGTTAAAGTAATAGGACGTCATATATCCTACAGTGTAGTATACTCTCAAATGTACTGACAGTGAAGTTGTGGGGTTAAAATAAGAAAACGTGGTCTCTCAGGGAGAACCCCTGTGTGTTCATCTCAGCCTGTGAAATATTCCTTCAGGCCTGGCGTTAGGAATTCCAGTGTTCCGGAATGCCAGAACAGAGTATGCTTAAAACAAACAAAAAACCCAACCAAAAATACAAAAAAAGCCTGCCACACCAAAAAAACTTCTGCTATCTTTGTTGCAAGCCTAAACAAAATGGAGCAACTTGGATCACTTCATTTAAAAATAACAATTTTGAAAAGTCCTGGCCTGTTCTAAGGCAGAGATTTCCTGGTAAGGATAAATTTTAAACTTAAGTGCTCAACTAGCAACATTAAAAAAAAAAAAATCCAATATTTCTAGCTTGGCTGTGTAAAATTGAGTCTTTGCGTAGAAGCAAAAGTAGAATAATGGACATTAAGACTAATTTCTCAAACACTGAACACTTGCTAAGCCTGTGTTTTGCTTCAGTGAAATAACTTGGGCATAAGTGACATCTGTTCATCTCCAGGGCTGAAATTTGTGTTTTCACTTGAAAGTACTTATTATTAGAAGCTTTGTCACATTTTTATGTTGATGTTTACAGTATGCTCAGACCAAAGTCTCCCCTGAGGCAAAGGCTTGCCTTTTGCAAATGACCTTGTAGAATACCTGCAACTTAACTTTTTCTATAAACCTACAGAAAATGAAAGTAGGTCTCTCAAAATGGATGTGAATAAATCAGCTGTTTTTGTGGTTTTCTCTTTTTCTTAAAGATCTACCACGATGCCTGGGTCTCTTCCAGTGAATGCTGAATCCTGTTGGCCCAAAGATGTGGGAATTGTTGCACTGGAAATATATTTTCCCTCTCAGTATGTTGACCAGACGGAGCTGGAGAAGTACGATGGTGTGGATGCTGGGAAATACACCATTGGGCTAGGCCAGTCAAAGATGGGGTTCTGCTCCGACCGGGAGGACATCAATTCTCTCTGCTTGACTGTGGTTCAGAAGCTCATGGAGAGGAACAGCCTTTCCTATGATTGTATAGGGAGATTAGAAGTTGGAACGGAGACGATAATCGATAAATCAAAATCTGTGAAGACTGTCCTGATGCAGCTTTTTGAAGAATCTGGTAATACAGATGTAGAAGGAATCGACACCACCAATGCGTGCTATGGAGGCACCGCTGCTCTTTTTAATGCTATTAATTGGATTGAGTCCAGCTCTTGGGATGGTAAGTTCAGGGTATTTTCTTGAAAAGTTGCATCATCCTCTGGTTTCGAGTAGTCTGCCTTATAATGACAGTGTTCATGTTTAACTGTATAAAACTCAGAGGGTAAACTATTTTTCTCTTCTGAAGTCTTTTTTTTAAATGTGTATTTGCCACTAGTTCAATTACAGTGCAAAAAGTAAAGATGTGGCTAATAATCGCTGGTGTTTTCCTGTAAATTTCGGTGGCTGCCAGGAAGTTGAAATGTGGGGGAAAATTCAGGATTGAAGATCCCCTTAATCTTGGGGTCATCTCCGCTATAACCAAAGTCTGAAAGTTGCGGATGGATATTGAAATGGGCTAGATTCTTGGCTATTTCTCATGGTTGTTTCTGTGTGTTTTTGACAGGACGCTATGCACTTGTTGTTGCTGGAGACATAGCTGTGTATGCCACTGGGAATGCCAGGCCAACAGGTGGAGCTGGTGCGGTTGCTATGCTAGTTGGTCCAAATGCTCCGTTAATTTTTGAGAGAGGTTAGTCCCATGAGAAAACAAAATACCGTTCAGCCAGATAACTGGGTCTGTTCTGAAGCCTTTCCCCTGTTTTTTGTGGGTTGCTGGAGGGCTGGATTAACTCCCACTAGTGTCAGAAATTGTGCTTTGTCTCCTCTTGCTCTGGGCTAACTTAGCCAAGTCCCATTATAGGAGGCAGCAAGGAATAGCTGGAAATGCTCCTATCTGTTTATTTGCTTGGGGATTCTCCAATAAAATTGACAAAGAGTGGACTAGAGCTGAATAACACAGTGCTCTACTTCCAAGGCAAAATGATGAAAATAATTTCTTCGTTGTGTTTGTCACGCTCAGTCCTGCTGTACTTAACAGGCCATGGAGAACTGTGTGAAACGTTACCTTAAAGGGTCTGAAGCACTATGAAAACCTGCTTGACTGGGGCCAGATATTGCTTGTTTTCCCACATGTGTTAAGTGATGTATTCAAATTGTCTCAAAGCAGCCGAAGAAAGTAATTTTCAACTTTTGTCAATTTCTGTCCGTCAGGGTTGCGTGGAACCCACATGCAGCATGCGTACGACTTCTATAAACCAGATATGGTCTCTGAATATCCTGTAGTTGATGGCAAACTCTCTATACAGTGCTACCTCAGTGCATTAGATCGCTGCTATACTGTCTATCGCAACAAAATCCACGCCCAGTGGCAAAAGGGTATGTAGCCTCACCTGATGATATTGCACAATCTGGCAACTACTGGAATGTATAGCTACACAGACAATGTATTTTCAAGTTTTAGCATCCAATCTAAAGACTAGTATATCATCCCTTTCTTTGTGTTGGTGTGTTCTGAGGCGATTGAAATGTTTGCTCTCTCCCATAGGAAGTGTCTTATTTCTGTTCTGGTGTGGCTAAGTACCTAGTCATCAATAAGTCGCTACAGGCTTTTGTTGGTGTAATGTATAATGCCTTCCTTAAAAGTCTGTTATGACCCCCTCCACCCAGGCTTTTAAGATATTGAGGTTAATATTTAAATGTTATGTAACGATACTGATTATTTTACCCCATATGTTTAGTAATTGCTTCACTCATATTAAGCATAGATGTGAAGATTAGAGAGTTAAATGAAGTAGATTATTTGTTATGTCAAAATGCTGGGTAGAAGTATGGAGATTCTGTTAATCTGATAGCTTTTTCTTCTAGAAGAAGAGCAAACGGTGCACAAGATCAGTAAAAACCTAATTTTTAAATAGAAGTAGCAGCAGTGTTTTAATGGAACTTGACAGCAATAGTTAGTCTTACAGTTGTCTCTTGCATGCTGGTGTGTTATGACGACTGGTGTCCTGCTGTCCCCCTATTTTATTTTCATAGTTGAAGTGAGTACTAAACATAAGTTGTAACACGACTTTTCTGCCACTTCCAGATGGGACAGACAGACGTTTCACCTTGAATGACTTCGGATTCATGATCTTTCATTCTCCCTACTGTAAACTGGTACAGAAATCTGTGGCTAGGCTGTTGCTGAATGACTTTCTCAGTGACCAGAACCCAGAAACAGCAAACGGTGTTTTCAGTGGTCTGGAAGCTTTCAGGTGAGAATGGCTGCTGTCTTCCTTATTCACATAATCTTAATTTGGTAAACATCCGAGGTGTGTTTTTACTTTCTGCTATTTTAGTAACTGTTTCTGAAATCTTTTTTTTTTTTTAATAGGGATGTAAAACTTGAAGATACATATTTTGACAGAGATGTGGAAAAAGCTTTTATGAAAGCTAGCGCAGAGCTCTTCAATCAGAAAACCAAAGCTTCGTTACTCGTATCCAATCAGAATGGAAATATGTATACCCCTTCAGTCTATGGTTGCCTTGCCTCTCTTCTAGCCCAGTAAGCATGAAATCGGAAAAAAAGTCATAGCTTTTTATATGTAAGGTCATAAAAGGGTTTTGTTTCAGAAAGCCTTTTGTAAAAGCACCATCTAGCAAATCTTTTCCTACTAGATTGCCTTAAGCAGGACTAAAGTTAAAAAGCTATTCTGCTCACACAATCAATCCAAGTGACAAGCAGATTCAAAATTTCTGTGTCAGAAGCTGATCTGAAACAGCTCCTTACTGCCTTCCAAAGTAGGATCTTAATTGCAAGGTGGTGTCTTTTCCCAGCCTCAACCTTATCTCTCCTCCTCCTAACCCCCTCCCCCCCAGAAAAAACACTGCAGTGGAAAAGAGAGTGGGAATGCCTTCTCTGTTTCACTATAATAAGCAAAGCCAAATTAAATTAGTATTTACTTACCAATTTTTTTTTTGCAATGACAGACTTTTACAAAATCATGTGAAGTTTAAATTCCTCTTGGATCCTTTTTTCTTTATTCTGACTTTGCCTTCCAAGATGTGGTTGTTCATTTTAGGCTTTAGGTCACTTAAGAATGAAAATTGGCTGCCTTCTAGAGAATTATATTCTGGGCATTTCTTTGCTCTGTTTTGCTTAGGCTGCTTTGGAAATCCTAACAGCAGTGTTTGAAATCATGTTTTTAAAAGTCAGCATTTATGCGCATAGCATGCTAAATGCGTATTGTAGTCAGTATAATTTGCTGGCTGCTTTTTCTAAGCTAGCTGCAGTTTCTAGTTATTTAAAATTGATACCTTGGCTTAATTCTCACTGTAAACAAGTGTTGCTTGATGTGCAGGTACTCCCCAGAGCAGCTGGCAGGACAGAGAATCAGCGTGTTCTCATACGGCTCTGGTTTTGCTGCTACGCTGTATTCCATCAGAGTTACACAGGATGCCACTCCTGGTGAGTGAACGGAAGAGGTGTTGATTTTAACTCCCTTGCACAGCTCACCTCTAAATGCCTTGTTACACTACCCGCCGGCATAAGTAAACCTACAGAACAATGCCTAATGACAGCAATGTTAAACTGAAGATGTTCCAGCTCCAGGGAATGTTTAAGTGTCTCCTTGGGCAAGTAAATAATATTCTTCAAACTCTGTTAACGTTTTGATTGAGTGAGTGGGAATATCTTTAAATGACTACAAGTTTAGCTTCTGTAGTGCAAAATATTTTGAATGGGCTTGAAATGTTAACATGCTAGCGTGCAGTTCTCAGCACTGGTGCTACCTTACACGATGGTTTTATATTGTAGGTTCTGCACTGGACAAAATAACTGCCAGCCTTTCTGATCTCAGAACAAGACTTGACTCAAGAAAATGTATTTCACCTGATGTCTTTGCTGAAAACATGAAGATTAGGCAGGAAACACATCATTTGGGTAAGAACTTCATAAATGTAAATCATGGCTAGTCTTAGAGCAAAATGCTCATCACTTAATTCGCATGACTGTAAATGATTAGGGTGTAGAATGAAGGACATGTCCCACCCTTTCTCCTTCTGAAGAGCTTGTGGTCATTGGCGCAGTGTGGCTGAAATGAAACTGCAAACTTGTATTTTCTGTCTTACTGCGTCCAAACTGCAAAGGCCTGTCTTGTGTAAAACTCTCACCAGGACCCAGCTAACAGTGTGTTTACTGTCTTTTGTACAGCCAACTATATTCCACAGTGTTCAGTAGACGATCTCTTTGAGGGGACATGGTACCTTGTGCGTGTGGATGAAAAACACAGGAGAACTTACGCGCGGCGCCCGCTCATGGGTGATGGACCTCTGGAGGCAGGAGTTGAAGTTGTCCACCCAGGCGTTGTTCATGAGGTGAACACTCAGCACTCTTTTAAAGTTTGATATAAGTCGTAGAACGGTTTATGTGTTTGTCTTAGCATGTGCATGTATGTTAAAAGAGGAAGTGCTTTAACAAGTTATATTAAATACTTTGTTAACATATGTAACATGCAAGCCAGAACTGAAAAATCAAACATGGGATTTTGAAAAGTACATGTCGTCATAACACGAATGAAACTGCACAAGAATGAAACGAGAACAAACTGGCTCTTTTCACACGATCAGTTTGCATGAAGCATGACCGATGTGATTGACTTAAGAGCAAGCCGTCCAGTGTAGCATGAATGTTGTTTGAGAGTTGGACTAGCCATGAAGTATGAATGTCTGAACTAGAAAACTGTATTTAATGTTTTTTTTCCCTTCTTCTTAGCACATCCCAAGCCCTGCTAAGAAAGTGCCAAGAATCCCTGCAACAACAGAATCTGAAGGCGTTACTGTTGCCATTTCCAATGGGGAGCATTAAGATACCTCTGTGAGGTGGGGAATGAAACAAGGTGTGAGGGTAGGGTGAGAGAGAGAGAGAGAAGGATGCAGTAGTGCTGAAGTTTCAGTGTACAGTAGTACTTCACTGGAGCATGGAAAAACTGTTTAAGCTCCTTGAAAAGATTTGTCATAATATGGCGTGCTGATATTTATACTATTTTCAGAACACTAAAATCATGAATATACTGGAGATGGAGGGACTTGCCAGGGGCTGTGTGAATTCCTAAACATGTCTGAATTTTTTTAATTGCTGAGTAGTAGCTGTAGTCTATTACAAGGTCTTTGTACATAGAAAAAAAAAAGAATCTTCTGCTTGCTCTTTCCATGTAAAATGACTTGAAACCTACGCTGTTAACTTCTCCTTGTACTCACATGTGTGGCAAAATAGTCCAAGCTTTTAATGTTAGGGTTCTCAGTGCCTTGACAGTAAGCAGTCAGTCTTCTGAATACTGCACTTCTCTTTACCACCTTCCCTTTCTCCTCCCAGTCTACCTCCCATCATCCCATTGCTTTGGGAAGGGTGTAGAACCAAGTAACACCCATTGCTGGAGTAGAATCTCTCTCCCCTGTCAAAATGACTGGGTCAAGAACGGCTAAACTGACAGCTGGTTTTCTTTTAAGAAACTCTGTGACCCACTGTTACGTACTACGTAATTCCTCCTAACATCCATATTAGGTGTTTTATACCTACATTATAAATCACAGCAGCCTGGGAAGAAAGAAGAAAAAGAAGGGAGGTAGTAATTTTTTTCTTCTAAGGAACAAAAAGGGTGTAATTCTTGGTTTAATTGATTTTGGCACCTGTCAGGATTGTTTAGTAGAAGTATTTAAGGCAGCAGAATTTTCAAATAAAACTTCTAGATACTATGGAGCTGTTTTAATTGGCAAACAAAGGTAGGGAGGAAGATCACTCTGTCTGGCGCTCTGGCCTCTCGCTATTCTTTATATAATACATTTCTAAAAGACTATTTCTAACTTTGAATTTGGCTTTGTACTTTGAAGTCCTTTTCACTATTGGTAATATTGTAGGAGTGGGGTCTCTTCTTTTTTTTTAAATTTTTTTTCCCCCCAACATGCAAGCTAAAAGCTATCCATTTTGCAAGTGGTAGATATACAATGCTAATGGGGAGTCCAGTCGGGTAGATTTTTAAAGCCCAGATTGGAAATGAACTATGACATGAGCCTTGTAAGCTTGTAATATATATTTAAATTGAGCAAATGTACAGAATGAAGTTTTGTTGAATTTATTTCTTTGCTAATTCTACAAAGCTACATTATCTAATATAAAGTAGGAGAAACCGATTTGTCTGTTAAATTACAAGGGTTTTTTGTGTGTAATGAAGTGTTTGTATTATCTGTCACTCACTAGGATTTGATAACTTGCTGTATTTGTACAGTCAAGCCTTGGTAAAATAGTTGTTTATTATAAATTGATGAATACTAATCTGTTTGTTCTGCTGAAAATGATGGAGCAATGATGCATGACGATAGTGTTTGCAAGTATTTTGGTTTAGGTTGCCCTCGTGTGAAACTTACCTTGGCACCAGAAAAACAAATTGCCATGGAACAAAGTCCATTGCTGGCAGTGGACAAGCCAAGAAGCGAGCTACTGGCAGAGAGTTAACCACAGGGACCTCACAGCCTGTGAGGCTGATCCTTTATTAAAATAAAGTTTGAGATCTTTGAAACCTGCTGGAGTAGTGCTGACTTGTTGGGTTTTCAGGATGCATTTGTTTTTATTTAACAGGAAAGAAAGAGGAAACTGTGGCCCTGTGAAAACCCGAAGCTGTGGGTTCACAAGCTGTGTGGACCTTCTGGATCTTTCATTCCATTACAGGAGTGGAAAGAAAGGGTTGCTTAGGCTGGTGCAAACCCGTTGTTTCAGGGCTGTGTTTCGAGATAACTTAAATGTTTTCAGATGGAAACTGTTTATAGTGGAGGAATTCATTCCCAGCTTATGAAATACAATTCGTCTTTATTACTGTCTTATGAAAGATGGTATTGTTTTATCCCCCTCAGAAAAACTGCAAAGGGGGATTGGTTCTAGCTTTGTACTTAGCTGAGCCTCACCGAGTCCAGTTTCCAGTGGGTGGCTTTTCAGAGCCACTCTGTTGCTCATTTACATCAGTTATTCCTTTTAAAGTCAACTGATCATCTCATTAGTCCCCGTAATAGATAAGGCATCCTGCCCTTGAATTAGAAAGCACCAGCTGTACCTCTCTAAACCTCGTATTGGTTTACTTGCCTTAACTGAAATCATACAGGCTCTACCTCTTAGCTTAGGCATGTCGGCTCTGCCTGTTGAGAGAAGGACAGCTACTGCACTTTGCCACCATTTGCATTTGAGCTGGTGGTGTTGAAGATGAAAGAACAAAATGAGCAATTAAAGCTGAAGATAGGAGTATCTACATCTTGGTGGTGCTCAGAACAATTGGGGTTGTCAGGCTATCCAACTTTTAACTTGCACTGGTCAAGAGTATCAAAATCAGTTTTTTGGCAGCCTTTCTTGCCAAAGTAGTATGGCAGGAGTTAGTACAAGCCTGTAATGCTCCATATATAAGCAGATTTGGTTATTGGTTGCATTCAGCTTACTGATACCTAGTGCTAAAGCAAGAATTTAAAACTGGACGAGTTTTGGAGTACACGTAAATCTTTCTTTATTGGAGGGCAACGAGAGTCCAAGCAGTTCTAGACTGTCAGAATCGTACATGTCATGGAAGGTGTCAGAAGGTTGGTAGCTCGTAGCCCAACCAGCTATGCACTAGGAATTGCAACCACGTGTGCAGGGTTAAAGCAGCATATCCTTGCCTTTCTGAATTGTGACAAATCAGGAAAGGTGGTCAACAGCAGCATTGCTGTTTCTTTAAATAATAATTTAAAAAAAAGTTCTAACATACATTTTATCATGTTTAATTTGCTGAAGAAGTTTTAAAGAAGAATTTGCAGTTGTTTAGCTTGTGGTCTGGTTTCTCCTTAAATTTAGTCCTCTGCAAAAACTGTCCTGTTTTGCAGTGGTAGAGTTGTGTCAAGCTAAGGTAACGCCTTTCAAGAAGCTAGCTGTTACATGCCTGTACAGAGAATCTCCCAGGTGTGTTAAATGCAGTACTATTCGATCTTTACTAACAGGTCACCTCCACTAATGATCCCTTACCGGTTTCGCTTCCTGGGGTTCCTGCACTGGCCATACCGTGTCTCTGGAGCAAGGGACAAACAAGTACATGAGCGCTCTGTATTTGGGCGCTTCACTGTGACTTGAGAAATGCAAAGGGGATGAGGCATTTTTGGTTTATTCAAAAATTACAAAAAAATGTCACACCAGAACTTGTGAAAAGTGAATAAAACCCTTTGTTAACGGTGTGCCGCGTGTGAAGCCTGCAGTGCAATTTATAAAATGGAACACAGCTTGGATATGTGCTTCACCCCGCTGTAAGAGCTGATTCTTCCCCTCAAGTCTTGTTCTTTGGGGTCTGGATGGGACATGATAGGCACACATTCAAGTGCCCTTTTCTTCTGCACTTTGTGCAAAACAATTCTGTAGACCCCTGTTATTGAGCTGCGTGCATCTCTGCCCCGGTTATTTTGAATGTGCTCTTCTGTGATTCCCAGGTCTTCTAGGATATTTTTCACTTCGAGTTCTTCCTCTTTGAGTGTGCTGATGTCTGATAAATACTTTGGATCCAGTTTAAACGGCTGTAAAGGTTTGGGGTATGGTATCCCTTGCATCCATTCACTGTTCATAATAAGTTTGACGGAGTATCGTTCGGTTGGTACTGGCTGAAGCACTCCTTTTATCAGTTTCTGGCAAGTTTCTGAGAGGCAGGGAGGCAAACTGTATGTCCCTTCAAGAATGCACTTTTTCAGTTTGGCCACTGTATCTGCCCGAAATGGCATGATACCCGTCGTCATGAAGTATAACAGGATTCCCAGTGCCCAGATGTCTACATAAATGCCAACATAGTTTTCATCTCGGAAGAGTTCAGGGGCAGCATAAGGAGGAGAGCCACAGAAAGTATTTAAAGTTTCATCTCTTTTGCTTATTGTGCTGAATCCAAAGTCTCCCACCTTAACACAGGTGTTACTGGTGTAGAAGACGTTTTCTGCCTTCAAGTCCCGGTGAATGATATTATTCTCATGCTGTAGAACAAGAGGAAAAATTGGTATTAGCTTGTTCACAGGAAAGTTCTGAAGTGACTAGCTCTTATCATCGACTAATTACCACACAGGAGAAAGGGAGTTGTCTTGGACAAAGTCAGAAATAAGCATTGCAATGAAATTGAAAAGTTAAAGTATTTAAGCAATTGAAACTTAATTCTCTACTCACACAAAAACAACAGAGTAGGTGGAGAAGATGGGAAGAAGGATGCTGGGTTTTTTTTAAGATGAATGGTCTCAACTTGTTAACTAATGCCAACTATTTTCATGAGGCAGATTTGTGATGGCGTCATGGCTAATCCTACAAGACTAGATACCTCCATGTGCAAAATCTGTATCTTTTCAGAGCTCAGAACACTTGCTTTTGCAATTACTCCATTTCTATAATGATGTAAGTAAAAAATATTTTTTCTTTTTAACTAATTCCATTTTTGTATATATTGTAAGCTTGTGGACTTATGACGTGAAAGCTTTTAGTTCACCGAGTGAACGTAATCACAGCTAAAGCAAGAAAGTTGCTACAATTCTGTTGTGTGATCTATGTCCTGTGAGGAACTGGTGGTGGCAGGAGAACAGGACCACAGACTTGTGCCTTGTGGTATTTCACATTGTTGCAGTACACCAAATTCAGTGGTGTCTTCTAGTTTTGGAAATCTAAAATTTCCAAAATTGTACTTTTTTCCCTTGGAAATGGCAGTAGTAGCCAAGGACTCAAAACTGAATTTGCTCTGCCTAGTGGCGATATACCTGTCTTGATTAGGTAAGGGTTTAGCTTAATCTTTGAAATAACGAGGAGGACTGGACGTGTTTGAGCACTCTCTGCCCTGCCCTTTGAAGCAGGAAGATGTGGCCAGCGTGGTAGTCTGGGTTTAATGCTAAGAAATAGATGCGATCTTGAAATGCAGAGTTCCAGTAGCTGCAGAGTGTTGAAGCTAATCCATCACTTACAGGACATACAATCATTTTGTCAAAATATATAGAAAATGCATACTGTTTATATATGCTACGAGCAGTTTGCAGTGCAGTTTCTAGACATCTGACCTGGGAACACCCTTGCTTTTGAGTTCGCCGGAGGCCGTTACGTGGCAGGAGAATACGAGCCACCGGAGGGCACCCTGAGCCAACTTTTAACAAATTTTTTTTGTTCTGCTTCTCAAACTTGCAGAACAGTCTTCCCGGGTTTCTATGCTGTTGTTTTAAGTAACTGTAGTTACTATGCAAGGTTCAGACAAGATGGTACTGAAGTAGTTGATTGCTTCTTTTCTGGCTTTACAAGATGCTTTGGGCTCTACACAAATAGCATCATCCTAAATCCAGATACTGGAGGCCAGGCAAGGGGAAGTGACTTGCTGGGTGTTAACTTCACAGATTTGCGCCAAAGCGAGGACTAGGAATTAACTCTCTTAAGTGCCAGTCTCTCACATTCATTAATGAGCAAGCCTCTTACCTGGAGCGCTTTCTTCTAGCAGAAGAGTGACGGATCTTAAGGCAGAGGGAAGAAATGAGCCTTTGTTAGCTGGAGCCTACAACAACTTAAAGCAGCCAGGAGAACGCTGTTGCTAAAGGGTTGGTTTCACCCACCAGGTGTTCCCAGTTCAGCCTCCTCCCAAAAGCTGTCAACAGAGAGGCAGTAACTTGAGGTGGCTGTGAAAGCTCTCTCAGGTACCTTTAAGACTGCTCTTCTGTAGCTGTTTTGCTCTTCAGAAATGTGGGCCTGAAATCGTGGTAACAGTAAACCTACCAGTTGAAAACCAAAAGATACATCCACAAAACCTGCTAGAGTAGTGAGGGGCAACATGCCTGTAGAGGAAGAGCAACTTACCATGTGCTTCACAGCAGACACGATCTGGGAGAAGATTATTTTACACTCTGTTTCTAACAGCTTCCCTTCTGTACTGATTTTCGTGAAGAGCTCCCCACCTCCTGCATACTCCATCACCAGGTGAAGTTTTGAGAGTGTCTCCACCACTTCGTACAGTCTGATGATATTTGGGTGGTGCAGTTTTTCCATGCTGGATATCTCACGAGATAGCAAGCGTTGCGTCTTCCGGTCTAGCTTTGTCTTGTCCAAAATCTTAATTGCAACTTTCTCTGAAAAGAAAAACTCTTTTCCATGTTGTTGACGCAAAAGGTACAAATGGTAATACTATTTACTTACAACAATGCTTGGTTATAGAATTCCAATAAAAGTTCACCTCTGACCAGTATAAGCTAAGCTGCAGAGGCCTGCTAAGCCCTGCAATCTGTCACACACACCCATGCCCCTTTCCATCTACGGCATCCTGCTCACTGCTGAGGTAGCTAAGGGCTGGTGGAGCCTTGCAAGAGCTCATCAGATCACCTGCTGTCTTAGTCTGCTCCACTGCTGACAGGCTAATACCTGCCTGATGGCCACAGTTGAAGCATCTGCTTTCGGTGTCTAATGCTGGTAAAGAAAGTCTGCACTTTCTCTTTCGTTGTTAGCTCAACACTCTTCAGATGAGCCAGGCCTGAGCCTGATACTTGCAGACTAATGGAGGTCTCAAATTCAGGTGCTTTGTTTCAGAGCAGACGGACAACCTGGGGGGTAATTTAGGGGCCCTGGCTATAACCCTGCCAGTTCCATCATGGAGATGTGTTTTTAAGTTGGTGTGACTTACAGAACTCTTCCCTAACTTCTCATCCCATACCCCCACAAATTCTCAGTTACCAAAATCGCTCTTGTAGAGGTTTGTCTTTCTCAGGGTAACTGTGCCGCTTTTCCCAACACGTTCATGCATGAGTAGTTCTTGATACTGCACAGAATACAGGAAAAGTACATTTTTATGTCTGTATGCCACAGTGGGCCATGAATCCACATCACACAGATTTTATTCTGAGGAAGGGAAAAAAACAGTGAGGTAGAGTAAGTTGCAGAGATTCTGTAAGACAGCAAATGTAACTGTCTTACGCTGTCCTGGTAAGGCAAAGCTGCAGTTAAGTTCTACATGTTTCTGTAGCATATCTACAGTGAACACAGATACATATCTGCAGCTGTACCACATCACCAGGTGAGCTCAGAGCAGTATGAATAGGTCAATCACAATTGCCCTTATGTTTCTATATTAATGGGTAGGTTGTGGCTTTTGGCTTCGCTCTGTTGAATACAGCTGGTATTTGAAGGATTAGTGTGGTTAAAAAAGTGGCTTCGTATACCTTGTCAGGACAGCAAAATCAAACTGGATCATGGCAATAAAAACAACTGTTTATTCCTGGGAAGAAGGTTTTTTCCCAAGAATATCTTAGTCAAACCTTCACAGATTTCTTAACAATTAATCACCTTTATCGAATCTTTCAGGGAGAAACTCCACCTCAGTTTCTAGTACATGGGGGCAAATAAAAAAAAAAAAGTCAGTATTGTTTACTTGTTGCTTTAAGGGAAGAGTGAGAAGGCCATTACATTGTACATGTGTTCCGGTATAAAAGCATTCAAAATGTTTTTACTTAATATTATGAAGTTATTTAACTCAGTGTTTCAACATATCTAAAGGAAGTGTTAAGGATACGTAAACATATATCTCTGTACAGGTCAGGAAAACTCCATGTTTGATGTATTTACCTTTCTTAGTAGCATACATGCATAAATTGATCCCCCTGCTAAAGCGCGGCAGATATTCCAGGCAAATGTGGTTCTTGTGAAAGGTGCTGAATTGCCCCTCTATGTGCCTGTCTTCAGAAGGAGCCCGTGCTGAGTATCGGGCGGTCTTCCCCTCGCTGCTTCTCTCTGACCTGTTCCATGCTTTCTAGCGAGCCCGGGAGGAACACGCGTCCCTGCTCCCGCATGGTGCTGATGGTGGTGTGGTGAATCGGGAGGATGTGCAGCTACTGAATGGTAACAGCACGCGACACTGATCCTGGCAGAGCTGTGACTGCTGACCTAGGGGCAAAAGACTAAAACCCTTGTCACGTTGGTAGTGTATTGATCACCTAAACCAAGAGGAAAGAGCATCAGCTCGCAGTGGGTAATATTTGCAGAACTAAATGCTTAGATACTACAGGGATAACAGTTCTTACAATCTTAACTATGGAATTGCATCATTACATCTTGGTTTATAAATGTTGGGAGTATTTGGGCTTTAAAAAACCCCAATCTTCTTGGTTAAATTCCTTCCCTTTCCTTTTGCTGGAATTTAATATTCCTCCTGCTCAGTTTTCCTGCAAAGTTTTAAAAAGAAACGTGGAAAAAAAAAAAGGTTTTGAACTGAAGGGCCTGATCCTGTTCACACACCACCATAAATCAGGACCATCTTCCTTTAAATCTACATCATTGCAGTTGCATATGCATGATATGCAAAGAAAACCAGCCCATCTAAAGCATAAAAAACCTGACACCCTCCTTTTCTTTTTTAAACTCCTTCCCTCTACTTCCAAAAAATGCTTGGTTTACAAATCCTGTATTACCCTTGCATGGCAGCAGTGCTGAACAGAAGGGCATTTTTAGCAGGCGGCTTATTTACCAAAGTACTAAAACTGAGCAGCAAGAGATCTTCATTGACTGTATGCAGTGCATGCTGAGGTTTGAAAAGAGCTAGCTGAAATCTTAATAAGAGAAGTTAGGAAAAGGTTCAGAAATAATTTTAGGAAAAAGTGGTGTATGCTATGGTGGCAAACGGAAACAAAACACAAACAGAACCAAGTTAAAATTGCTTAAAAAAAAACAAACCCAAAACTAGGTGCCTGGACATTCCTGCCTTTGCAATTGATGTTTCACATTAAACTGGCTTTTTACTAGCTGTAAATTTTGGATGCTCTTAATTGCATCTATTCAGCTGTGCTCTCACACTACATTTGTCACTGGAAGGTATGTAAAATAAAGCTTACGCAGAACTTAGGAACCTAACAGTCCTCAGCAAGCAACTCTGCAGGTCTCTGGAGAAAATCTCTACCAAAATTCAGGGTAATAAAGTGGGCAATGCTCCTGAATAACTCAATACACATCACAGGACCAAAGATTTTCCTACAACCAAGACAGCCCTTGTGAGAGAAACAACATTCGTCATCCAATATGATCCTGCAGTTTTTTCCTCTCTCCCTCAAGAAAACTTTTTCCCGTATCCTGCTGCGCAGATCACCAGGGCTACAGAACAGCACACATACGCAATTGTTACAAAAGCTCATCTTAGTAAAGAACAAAACTGCTTTCTTTTTTAATATAGGGTGACATGTAAGGAGAAAGACCACACTTAGAACTTAACCCTATGACAGTAACTGAAGAGCTGAACAGCCCCCCGACACATACACCTCCCCTTATCACAGGGACCCAAACAACATTAATAATGCAGCGTTTGTATTTACATAATCAGCAAAAAAGGGACTTGTACTCATTAGCACTGTGCAGGAACATAATTTCATTACCAACACAACAATGTGCATCTACTGGAAAAAACAGAATCCCCTTTGCGGGTGGTAGTGGTGTGTGTGTATGCATGCATGCATGTGCGCATGTGTGTGCACAGGTGTGCGTGTTCCTGTTCTCCTATCTGCGTACTGTATTTTATGGGGATGGATAAGCTCACAGGGGAGATGATCAGAAGATGTTTATCCTTCATCCTTCTTTCCTCATGACAGTTGCAAACTTAGTATCAAGAAATTACCTCCTTGCCCAGTGAATGTTTTAACCAAAAAAAGCTACTCACAAACCAAAGAAAAATAATTTGAGTGATTTCTGGTGAAAAAGAACCTTTCAAGAAAAAAAAATGTATGGTTTTGGTATTTAGTTTGTCCAAGCTTACTGTATTCACTGAAGTTCAAAAATTTTCAATCAATCAGCTCTATTCAAATGCTAAAGCAACCTGTCTCCTAAGTAAGTTCAACAGGTAAAAGGTTCATCCAGATCAAATTTATAACTTCCTTTCATCAGCATTCCTCCTGTTCCCAGTGCAGGAGCAGCATTTCCTCCAACAGTAAGCACAAGACAGTTTTCTCTAGAAGAAAAAGAATCACAGACCAGAAGAGGAAATAACTTGCTGTGGGCCAAGTGGAACAGATGCTTTTCTGAAACAAGCAAAACCAAAAAAATCCACACCCAGTTAAAGCAACCCTTAGGTGCAGGCAGGCTTAAATTTGGAAAAAATAAATACCATCAGTTCCCCACTTCAATTCCCATTGCAACAACTGCTTCATACAAAGGGTAAATGTGAGCTTTCGTGCCTCTGCAGTCTGGGCTGAAAGAGGTGGTTAGAGAAAATAACAACAGATAATACAGCATGAATGCTTTGGGGTGTACCTTGTTCCCTACCTGTAAGATGAGGGAGGGAAGGAGAGTCAATCAAATTGGAAAGGAAAGACTATGAGAAAAAACCCAGAAGATAGCAGTGTGCAAAGATGTGGGGAAAACTAGTCATCCCTCAGGGAAAACAAGAACAGTTTCTGTTATTGCCAGAGTCAGAGGCAGAAGAAGATGATGAAGACAAGGTCTCAGTTATACCTATAACTGAAGTGTTCGCTGCAGTTACCTAGCCTTTCTAGTTCTTCCTAGAAGCAGCATATAGGATGCTTTTCTGTTCTTAAAAAAAAGAAAAATAATTCACAATTCAACACAAACCCCGGTTTGGCTGTACCAGAGCTTGTTTCCCTGCAGTTGCTCAGCCCACACCTATAGCCCTGTCCCATCTTTTAACAGTAATGAATCACCTGCAAATGAGTCAGTAAGGCAGGCATAAAATTTCCCACCAAAATTACTGTGACCAAATAAAAGCTTCATCCATACTGGTAAAATTTGCAATGAAACAAAGGAAGCCTTGCTAACTCTGTCTGCGGGCAGGAGCCTGCCTAGCCAGGCTGCCCTGGGGCTTCACCACCTACAGCCCTGCAGCCCATGCGCTGGGGCAGGGAAGAGGGCAGATGGACAGGACGAGTTGTAGGAGGGGAGGCACAACACCATGCTTCAAAGTGTGGGGTGCTTGAGCCTGGGATGAGATGTGTTAACTCCACGAAGTGCAGAGATGAATTCTTATAATAGCTGCCATCTAGAGAAAATGCTTCTGGTTTCGTTAAAGCCTAATCCAAACCTAAGCATTTATCTGTGACCCTGCCTATAGACTCACTCAACAACAACAACCAGACACATACAAACTATATGTGTATTTAAGGTTCAGACAGCATCTTTCTTCCTGAAGAGGTCCATTTGCATACACACAGAACTAGGGTGTTCAGCACACAGGTGACCCACGCAGCGGTGCCTACCTTTGGTTAGGGAATGAATTCCAAGCTTCACTTGTGAGAAATTCCCACTTCCTATTTCTCCTCTGACTCGATAGAAGCCAATTCTCTTTCCCAAGGTTAATTCTTTCACCACTTTTTCATTCTGGGACATATCCTGCATTAGTTTCTCAAATGGGGTCAGCCTGTGCTGCCTGCCCTCTTCATCTCCTCCATAGCACTCCGGGTGCCCATCATCTTCTCCGCTGTCCTCACGATGCCACCTGGAATAGCGGTGTTTTCCAAAACTTCCTCCATTCACATATCCTGTTGTCATAGTCTATAGGGTAATCACTTCCCCATTTAACAAGATGTCCCGATAAGGAGTGTAAATGAAATAATTCTGTATGAATATGCAATCCTGCACATAATGGACACTGCAACAAACTTAGCAAAAAACGCACCTTACTGGAAGTCCAAGGATTAGTTTGGAAATTACTTCAAAAAGCAAATCTGGCATATCTACATATTGCAGTTCCGTTCAAAATCGGAGATAAAACTGGAAGCTGTTTCCGTCCATCTCTCACTAAGCAATTTAGTGTGTCAAGATCTTCACGGACAAGGTAAAAGAGGCTTTGCAATTAAAACTGTAAACTTTGTGCAAGAAAGCAGCGAGTTGCTCACTGTCCATGCAGTACATTTGACACATGCAAAACATTTGACACGAATTTTCAAGCTTCAGCTTGCTGCTTTGAAACTAACTTCATAGATAAAGGTCAAACAAATAGCTGATTAACTGCTCTGAATAAATACAGATGCTTGCAGTTCATTTTGAATAGCTGACCTTCAGAGCATAGTTCTCCTTGATTCTGGTACCAGTCCAAGAGCTGAATGTAGGGTTTGCCTCTGATTCATTCTTCAGCCTGTGAGCTCGTCACTGTGCCTTGGAAATGTCACGGTGCCTTGAAGCCTTGCTGTAAAAAGTTTGTTGCCCCTCTGTTTCCTTCCCATGGCAGGTTTAACAAAGCAACTGATCCTGGAAGATGACAGGAAAAGCACAATCTGTGCACCAGGCAAAAGAAATGCTGCGCCTCAGTATCCCTGCAGTCACATGGCAGGACAATACAGGATTAAGTAACTGCAATGTCACGTTAACCCTCCTTTATTTAGATGAGCTTTCTTTAACGCCTTGAGCCTTCTAAAAATTTTGCCAGACGCATGGTGTTCCTAAGCAGACAGATGAAGAAAGTCATTAAAACCTTTACATAACAGCCATACGCCTCACTAAATGACAGCATACCACATACCATTTCTCCAATTTAACTCTGTTTGGCAGCACAGACGAAGTCATCCTTCCTCTAAAAACACAAGCAATCACTTACCTTTAAAGCAGTACACCATTTTTTTCTTCTTTACCTTTCTTCTTTAACCTTGAAATATAGTTGATCAGCAACTGCTAACCATGCAGCCGCGTGCCTGAGGGTGGTGAGCAGGGCACGAAAGCTCGGAGATAGCGCAGGCGGTGGTGATGCTCACCTCCCCTCCCCTCAGCCTGCAGCACCACCCGACTGAGGAACATGGGAGACACCTCACTGCTGTCATGTACAGATTCACCAGACTGAGGGGGAGAGAATTAGACCAGTAACTCAGCTCCTGGGGCTTAGGGAAGGTAGACAGTCACCTAAGGTGCCGCACTGGAAGAGGGCATGTGACACTGCCAGGTGGAGCTGCCCTCTAAACCCCAATCTCCTGCATGAGCAAGAGGAGGAGAGGCCAAAGGCACCACGTAAGGGCAAAGAAAAGGCAGCTGGTGACGATTTCATTAAATAGGAATTGGAGTGGCGCAGAAGCACTCGGCTGCTCCTACAGAGAGGCTGAGGTGACAGACCCAGCCCTGGGGAAGCTGCTCCTTGCCCTGAGATGCATGTGAGTCATTTTGCAAGTTGCTTCACCTCTCTGTGCTGCGGCCATGCTGCTGACAGCTCTGCCCAGGGAGAGGCAGAGAGCCTGGCTTCTCCTCACCCTCAGGGTACAGGAGGGACTGTCATTTCTCCCTGTCACTTCTCTGAGCCAGGGATGCTTCTTACTGTGCGTGCTGCAGACTTACAGCTGACACAGCTTAAAACTGGAACGGAGGAAGAATGTAATTGTTTCATGACACCTTTGAACTCTTGTTACTCTTTTTTGTTTTACTCCTATTTGAAGAAAAGGGCTGTTTTCATGGTTGACACAAAAAGTAAAAAAAAAAAAAAATCACATTATTCTCTGGATCTAAATAGAGTCAAAACCCTGACAAATACTACATGTATGCAACAACTATTGGCCAAATCCTGGAATTGTTAGTAGGGGAGAGACTGAGTGGCAACTGCACAGTCTTCAGGATTCTCCCACCAAACCAGCCTCACTTAGCACCAAATGTTCCCTCTCACTTGATTATTTGATACCAAGGAAGAAAAATCTATGTGGAAGGACAACCCCTCCTCAACCAACCCAAAAACCCACCTAAACCCAAACCTTACATACTCTGTTTGTCCTCCTTCTCCATTTAGGAAAAGAACTATTTCTTGCAGGATTGCCTGAATTCTGGCCCATAGTTGTTTTCTGTTATAACGCGTTTCACATCACAATTTTAAAAGTACTTTAGGTAACAAAGAACTTGTTATATGAAACTTAACTGTATTTCAAAGTTTTAACAGTGGACGGCACTCTGGCAGAGCAGGCCTTTTGGAAGCCACTTGTCTGCTGTACACCACCACAGTGATTCAGATATTAGGCAGGCGGAATTCTGTTCCTATTCTGCTGTTTGATCTTGAGGAAAACCACAGCAGCTCAAGTTGTCAATACGAACGGTCTGGAAAACTCCATGAGCAATGTCAGAGGTGCTATGCAGAAGCTACAAACTATTATTTAATTAAGTATTTTTGGATGGGCAGAGACATCCTCATCACCTTACTGAAGACCAGCTGTAGCTTGTGGCTTTAGCCTGCGCACTCCGGAGTAGTAGGTATGGCCAGTTCTGCTCCTGCAGAAGGAAAAACACAAAACTACTATTAACGGCAAAAAAAGAAAAAAAAAAAGGATGCTCTGCATACCTGAGTCTTATGAATACTAGCCTATTCAGTCGTAGAAGTCACCCAGCTAAAGACCACCTTCTGCAAAGATAATTAGGGCCTTTGCAGTTAACTGGCTGTACAGAAAGGTCTGACTGCATAAGAAGGATTTCCTTCAAAAAGACCTATACAAGCCCTTTAGCTATACATTCAGTAAGGGCAGAGAAGGCAGCCAGCCCAGTCTATGTGAATGTTCAGTATCACAGAGACAAACACACCACATGGGAATGTCAGGACCTTGCAGGGACGGGAGGTGTCAAGAGAAAGGCAAAACTGTGTTAAGGCATCAGCACATGGCCCTTCCAGGATTTGCCCCTGCCAAATTTCTCCTGGGGCCCAACATGCTCTTTTTTAGAGCACAGCCTACCATTAATCTCCCTTTCAGGCTTCGCACTAATTGTCAACCCTGCAATCTCCTGGCGCTTGGCCAGCTGGCTAGGTTTCTCCTGTCTTTTAAGATGAGCTATTTCAGTATTCCTGGAGTTAGCAGAACATATACCATCTATTTATGGCCTAGGTTCCTTCCTGTAATCTAAACCTGTAAAATCCACCCTGATACCGTATAAAAGGGCACTGGCTGTAAAAGAAAATAATTCTAAGAGAGAAAAGAGAAAGAAGGAAATCAAAAGTCATCCAAATACAAGGACAATTTTTTTTTTTTTCCCCTCCAGTCTGGCTGACCAGTGACCTGAAAAACCTCAGGAGAATTAATCTGCCCAAATGATTACTTTAAAATACAAAATAAACAAGTGAAAGAAAAAACATTACAAAAAGCAGCACAAGACAGAGTGAATAGATGTATCAAGCCTTTAAGACCCAGCCCAACACTGCTCTAGTTTGATGTTGTTTTTCAAATATTTCCAAGTACTGAGATTCTGGTCCTATTCTAAGAAGTGCTAAGAGGGTATTTACCCTCAGGCTTCAGCTGTAGGCTCAGTTTAAACCCTGAATCACAGCTCTAAGGAAATTTAGAATGAAAGGAATTGGTTTAGAATTTTAGAATTTAGAATTTAGAATGAAAAGATCTGGTTTTGGCCAAACCAAAAAAGAGATCACTGGATATACAGACTCCGGTTCCTAAAATCCCATCTTGGCAAGTAAATAAGTGTGACCTGGTTTTAAGGAGCTTTGAATGGAGCACGTGGAAACATAGAAGCAGCTAGACCAGGGCTCCAAACACTGTGTTTTGCAAATTGGTCTCTTTTATTAGGCCTGTCTTTCGGAGAGGCAAAAAACCATTCAGCTTTGTGTGCTTAAACTGCTGCAGCTCCTATTCCAGTGAATGTGAACAAAGTCACACTGGATGGTCTCCTACTGCTCAAGTCCTCAGAGTAATGGGGGTTTTAATGAGGATGCCACTGGATATTGCAACACGCTCACTGGAGTTCCCATTTCAGCCCTCTGCTGACTAGCCTGAGGAGAGCAGGATTTTGGAGGTATTTCCCTACAGTAGGGAATTAGCTCAGTTTGTTTGACTACCCTTGAAGAACAGCTTGTCTCCTGCTTAGTACATTATATGCACTGTGAGCCAACTGTGAACTGAATTGAATTTGGAGCAGCAGGGCTTTTTTAGAAGTCATCCGCAAGAAAATATTGACCCTTTTTTTTGGCATAGCTTTGAAAGTTCAGTTATTGCAAACAAATACCAACAATCTAGTATATCCCTATGTTTAGAAAGCCTACCTTTTGTAAAAGATGAGAGCCCAGCAGAACAGTCCACAAGACTGGTACCACAGACCAAACACCACACAAAAGGTCTCCTGTGCGGCCACACAGCACGTTCACCAACACAGGGAAAGTAATAGCTCCACTTTTGTACTTCTGCTCAGGTAACTTTGGTACAGTGTATGGCTGTTGTGGCCAAAGGAAATCAAGGTTTTCCTTGAACACATTTTTTGGATTTGAGTAAGAAGCACTCTCAGTGTTATTTCTGTGAATGCCAGAAAACAGAGTGACTATATAAAATACGCACCCCAGAGCTTCATACGCGTGGTTAAAAAAAAAGATTCAAAACAGAAAATATAGCACAGTTACAGGCTGAACTCAGACCTGTATTTTCCCAGCTCAGGTAGGAGGAAATACAAGCAGTGCATTGACTGTGGAGAGCCTCCAGAAACAACTTGCTCTCTCTGCCCAGGCCCATATGCCACCCATTTCAGTACATCTCAGCATTACTACTGTTACTTAACATAGCATTCCATTTGCCAGTTATTGTTTGATGAAAACCAGGCATGAGCAGCACCATTCTTAACCTTATAAATATCCTTGCTTAAGACACGACATTGTTTTTCCACACATGGAATATTAACATATGCAGCAGCTCTGGCCAAGGCAATATAAAACAACACTGTACACACTTCTATGACCATGCAAGTACAACCTATTTACCAGAGGGAAATAAGAGTTGTTTAGGACAGTGAAATGGGAGACAGGCCCTGTACAACAGACTATGCATGAGCTCTACTTACTTTTTCAGTTAAATGAAAGCCTATTTGTTTAATACAAGATATATGCCACAATATTGTAAGAGAATGACTGTGACATGCATTGTAGTGAGTTATAGCACTCACTCCTTCCATCACCTCATTTAGCACATTTTAGGTTGCGACAAGGCGCAATGGCATCAACACGTAAGTGACTACATAGGGGTCGCACTGTGACAGCAGATCTTCTGACGGTCTGACACAGCGCCTAGAGGGCAGTCACCTTCACCTCTTCCACCAGCCTCCCAGTGCTGCCACACAACAACGTGCAGGCGGACACAGGGTAACTGCAGTCGCTTGTGGCAAGCTGTGCCAGCACATCAACCAGAGTCAAGTCAAAGCACTCTGCTGTCCTCTACGCACATCTTAGACAGACCACAGATGCAAGACTACCTTCAAAATGACAAAGTGAAAGAGAAGGTTAACAAAAAAATAAAATTAAAGATGTTATTTTTCCTGCTGCGCATTACTTGGTGAAACAGAACACAAACACCTTCAACAGCTTCCATGCAGAACTTCACTTGATGGCCACAGCACCAAGAGGGGAAGCAGGAGGAAGTAACAAATGGTTGCATTGTACTGACTCCTTCACCACAACAAAAGGCCTGTTCTACATTCTGAAGCCAAATAAAATAAGAAATCATGGTGTAAGAAGGAAAAAGAAGCCAACCAAAAAAACCTCACCCTGGAACACACTAACTCTAGCCCACAACTTATTCTACAGTTGTAACAAAGAGGAGAAGACAACGGAGTTTGCAACCTATTTAGAAGTTTAATAAGCCTGAGCCCCTGCATACTGAAGCAGAATATAGGTGGATGCTTGATCAAGTGCCCTGCTGCCCCCATCAGAAAGACTGAAATCCTCATCTTGTGGGTTGATCCCACATTCATTCTGGGATGGACGCCTAAAGACAAACAGGGATGCTTCCCTGTCGCACCTGAGCTCCTACCCAAGAATCTTACCTGACCAGCCTGCTCCCGGAGCCACTGACCCTCCGGGAGCTGACAGCTGGGAGCATGGAGAGCACCGCTCAGCACAGGTCACCGTGGCAGAAGATAATAGATCCAAGCAAGCTCCCACATTCATTTAGTCCAACTTCCTTCTCACCAAGAGCAGAGAGAAGAAACAGAGGCAAAACCCACAGGTGTGCCCTAATCATCTGTGATCCACCGCTAAAAGACCTCACCATGATCTCTAATAGGTAGTCACTGGCTATGTCCAGGGAGTGCTACAGGCTGGCCCACAGAGAGCCACCTAGCAGGTGGGCCACCAGGCTGGGCTGGCATAAGCACACTCATCTGCCAGGCAATACCTGTACCAGCGTCTGCACAACAGCAGCAGCTCAGAGGAGTCCTGCAAGGCTGCTGACAGGCAGCTCACGCGATACTGGTATCGGGGCGCAGCACAGACTCACCTTTCCACCTCCCCAAGTATTATCTGCTGACAGGCTGGAATAAGCTCTTGGATGAGAGCGTCAAGGAAGACAGGCTGCACAGAGCCCTCAGCATTGAGATGTAACCCCCCGGTCCCAGCTGAGCTGACGCCAACACAGGTTGGGTACAGCCCAGCTGGTGGAGTCTAACATCAAATCCACAGTCTGCAGACTGTATGGGGTATATCGAAAAGAAAATAAATGCACAACAATCAACATAACAGAAAGTATACTAAGCTAATACATGAAGACCCGTGAAGTAGAAACTAAAATACGGGGGAAAAAAATCCCTTTCATCCTTTTGCAGCATTGCATGTAAAAACAGCTAGAGAGATAATTAATTAGCCTTTGAATTGCACAGAAACTTGCATTAAAAGCAAAGGAAAAAAAGAATTTATTAGTAGAACCCATTGATTTCCCAGGTCTTTGAAATACATGGGAGGAATTAATTTGAAGTCTGACTGTATTTTGAAATAAAATTTACCCTTTCAAAACTCTAATATGGCCAGTCTCTTTTATTTCCTTCCCCGAGGTATAATGCAAATTGGTCAATTTCCACGGAACTGTTCTTCCAAGGTAAAATCAGCTTCCATTAAGCATGTATTCTGAGGCAACAGAGATGCAACAAAGTCTTTATTAGCCTTTTAAATAACAGGACAAAATTTACACCTAATTCAGTTACTTCACTAAAAATGAATTTGACTCATAGGCTTTCAGTGAAAATAAAATAAATTCTCTGAAAAAGCAAGCTATAGTACAAGAAGTAAGAAGTAGGCAATACTTTAGGTCCCACTGAAATCACTGAGGAAACTGATCTTCACCTATTTCAAGAAAATGACTGTATATTTAGGCAGATATGCATTGCTAAGCAGATAGCCTGCAATAAAATCACCCTGCCCTTATTTGCAGGAAAGAGAAACCTAAAATGTGTTTCCATCCAAAGGAAACGGAAAATGTTCTGGTTTATATTTATCACAGTTTTCTTTCACTATTCCCCACTTACTTATTAGATGGGCCCTAGCAAATACAAATAACTCTGGTTACCTCTTGTAAGGTAATCAAGTTTAGTTGCATCAACATATATGCAATCCTCAAAAGTACTGAGTAGTAAAAGGTTAAGTGTTCATAAGGTAAATTTTAAATGAATCTGGGTAGAAGACAAGCAGTTGCTATTATTTTCCAGGGAGGTATTTGGAAAGATATAAAACCTTCACTGCCCTTTGAAATGTACTTTATACTGCCTGGCATTTCCAGTTTTTCAGAGTAATGTCTGAGACAATCGAGATTTATCCTGAATTGGCATTAACAAGCCACTGCATTACAGTAATTATATTACTGAGCTTGACTAAAAGGCGGCACAGATGTAGACATACAATACCCACATAAAAGCGGTAGGAGCCATGGAAAAACAGAGCAATGCCATAAAGACTGTCTGCTTGGTTTTACAAATGCTGAAGAACTATCCCCTGAAAGTGTCATTGCAACTGCTCTGTCTTTGCCAATTTTAAATGTGCCAAAGTGACTGCAGTACTGAGTACTTTTAGAACATTTAGAGAAAAAATCTAGATAGACAGGTATTTGTACTTTTTATCTAATTGACAATTAGATTGGAAATCTCTAGAACCCATCAGAAAATAACACTGAAATGCAAAACAGTCCCCGCTGTATTTCCCTAGTGATATATGAGCACGCCGCCTCCTCAGACTGACGCGGTCCTCCCACCATGCAGACCACCCACGCCTCACTCGGGTTCCTGCCTCTGAACCTGTATTCAGATACCACCTACTGAGAAGCCTCTGCACTGGGCAGTGCCCTGCTACCAGGTCTGCCATCCATATGTCCTCCCTGATCTTTGCAGGCACAGAGCCATGCAGGGGAATAAGCACAAGCTCTCCAGAATCACTGAAGCTTCAACTAACCTCTGGAAACTGCTTAATGCATAGTAAGTCTTCAAGACTCGGCAAGAAGCTTAGCAGGAAGCGATCTGATCTTATTTGACATCCTACAGGTCATAAGTTACTAATCTCTGCATATCAAAGAACTGTTGCCCATTAAAGACTCCCACTGGAATGAGAACAGAAGTGAAATTAAGACGGGTATTTTTGAAACTGGGATCTAGAGAAACAGTATAACAGCAGCAAGCAACATTCAAGACAGCCTACTGCGAATCAAATTGTTCTCTGAGCTTCAGCTGCTGTGGCACACATTAAGGATCCTAAGTGAGGGATATTAACCCAAACAAGATGGAGCACAACTCTAGATTTAACTCTTCTTTTGCAACCTTGGCTTCAGTATTGCAGCTAAATGCTTTGACATGCATCCTACCAAAAAAAGCTTTTTTTAATTTTCTCTTAAACTTGTCTGATTTTGGAGCCCTGAAAAGTTTGTAAGATGATTGTCTCTCAAACCAAATATCCAAGCACAGTAGTGTGTGCCGAGGAGCCTGTACCCCAACACATTTAGGCAACTGCCTTGTCCTGCTGCAAGGATCAACAGGGAAGCCAGGGTTTGAGGGCAGGGGAGGCTGCCAGTGTTTGAGGGCAGGCACAGACCAAGACTCCTCTGGCTGGGAAAGTGCAGAAGACGAACACCTGAGAGGTCCAAGCAATACAGCTTGCTACTGATCCACTGGAAGTCAGGGTCATGCTAAAAAGTGGCTACATCCCAAATCCCTAAAACCATCCTGCTTTTCCTATCACATTTGAAGAGCGAAAGCTTTCCTGACTAGAATGAATATTAATGTTAATAAGTTTGGCTGGTATTTAATTTCATTAGCTAATCTTATTGAGATGTGTTGAGTATCTGTCCTGGAACACAGATTATGATGATGATGATGATGATGATGATGATGATGATGATGATGATGATGATTATTACTACTACTACTACTACTACTATTGTCACACTGAAGACTTACATAAACTGCTTTTCATTGGAAAGAATAGTGCAAATCTGAATATCCAGCAGCATTAGGAAACCAGTCAGTGTTCCTTCCATTTAATTTTTCTAATTAAATCCACTGGAAAAGGAACTGTTGTTCCAAAGATTTTGGGAAATGCTAAATATATATCACGTGGCATATGAGCCACCATACAAAAATCGTAAAATTTACCAAGCAGAAGACCACAAAACATCTCAAAAGCTCAGACAGATGATACTCGTTAACAGTTTAACAAAATAACGCATTCAATGTTTAAGTTTGGGGACCAGATTTTGACAAACATGCAAAAATGGAAATGAAGAATAAGTCCAACTCTATGGCATTACACAGATACAGATTACATTCCATGGTATCAGGAAGTGTAGGTTCACGAATGAAGCAAAAAGCCAAGATACACAGAAGTAGAGCATAAACCAATTTTAGAACATCTCTAAACTGTAATCTTCCCTGCAAACATCCACTCCCCCCATGCAGGCAGTTACGTGGCATCTGTACTTTCAAAACCACCATTCACATCACACAATCCAAAATCCCAAGTTTATGCAAAAGTCTATAGGTAAGATACTCCAGTTCCTCACATTCCCTCAGTTTCCTCCTTGAAGAAAGTTCAGATTAGAATCCAGAAATGCACCTGAGAATAGAGACACACAGGAGAGTTTATAAGCTATTCCTATTAGACTGAAGTTCTGAAATAGTAATCTATTTTTAAATAGATGACAATATAATGTTTCTAGCATTTAATTCACTGACTAATCTATTCTGGATTTGCTTAATGCTCTACCCCTTTCTAGCAGCCTTTTAGCAATGCAAGAAAAGGCAGCTGCCTGAGCGCAGCAGAACTCAATGAAAGGAAAAAACTCTCCAGTTTCATTTTACTTTGTAAAGTGGCGAAAAAAGCAACAGGAGAACAATCAGTGGAACTAGCTCATAGTTAGTGTTTAAAAATAAAAAAAGAAAGAAAAGAGAAAGAAAATGTGGAGAGTCAAAATATTATAAGAGTCTGTAGTACTTTGTGATAATTGCTTGAGCACAACAGATTTTTTTTTCATTTATCATTATAATTAAACTAGAAAATCTATTGGGTGGGTTTTTTGTCAAGACACTTAAGAATGAAACTGCTGTTTAAGTGGTATGCACATGAAACTGCATGCTCTCAGGAAAAGATACTGACAAAAAAAAGCTGACTTTAAAACCATAACGATACTTTTGTACAATACTAAAGGCAACACACATCACAGTGTCACTTGCAGTTCAAATGACTGCACATATAAAAATATAAAGTTATAAGACCTGCTAAGGTTTCTAGGATAGCTTTTGCAAATAGAGGAAAATGTGAACAGGAGATACAGAAGAACAGCTTGTTCAGATTTTCCAAACTGAGCAGGCTAGCACCACGAGGCCAGCAAGACGAAATGAGACAAGAAATGCTTAATGTTGCCCTGAAATCTGAATGAAGTGCAGCTGGCAATACAGAAGGTCACATTCTCGCAGGACAAACTCTCTGATTTGGTCAGGTGCTGGACAGGATGGCAGCCTGGGCACAGCCAGAGCCTCTGGCAGTAAAAGCCAAGTTTCCCACGTGATGGATGCATCACCCCTGCACTCAAAGGCATGAGGGCAACTCTTCTTGAGAGGGGCACCCTTCCACCATCCTGATTATTAAAAAAATTCATGGTGAAGAACGGTAAACTCAAGACCAAAACCTTTTTTTCTTCACAGCGGTTTACAAAAGACATTACGTCGCTACAGAGTGATAGCAGCAAACAGGTCTGGAAATGAAGACGTGCAAGGAGTTGCAGTATTTGCAGTAACAGATAGCTATATTTACAGCTAAGAGGAGACTCTGACTTGTTTGATCTCTTAATATCCTCAATCTAGAAACCATGTTCCATTAAGAGCCTGAAACGTCTCAGGAAGCAGACTCACGATCAGCTCCTAAAGAGGTGTACTGAAAGAAACTCCAGCAAGCAGCTCAGAGTAGACATGACACCTGCTTTAATTTTGCCTGATGATGTACCACATGTGAACAGAGTCAACACTGCCTTGAGCTAGCACTGCCTGCTTTGCTGGCGCTAAGCTTTTCAGCCTCTAACGTAAAGATTAACAGATTCTTCTGGATCCTCCAAAGCTTGGTCTCTTACTGAACCTTCATCAACAATATTCACTCTCGTGTCTCTCCACAGCAGCAGCATTTCTCAGTGCCACAGCACTAGTTGAGAGAAAAAGAAAGACAATGCATGTCTCTTGCATCCTTTTCATAAAATTAGCACTTAAACCCAACTAATCACACCACTTAATCCGGTGACAACATGCAGAGCTCAACAGGACTGGAAAGAGATTATTCTCATAACCTCTAAATCATAGGGCTGGCACGAATGAACAGTTTCTCATCACTGTTTACTGGAAGAAAGAACTTCAGCCATTTTTGTCTCTCATTTTTAAACCTGGGGGGAACCACTCAAAAGGCAAAGATATAGTAATTTACCACAGTGATCATGGTAGTACTCAACATAAAAACCAGAGAACCGTTATTCTGAAAGTCTGCTCCCACGTCAAAGCCAGCATCAAGTCTATATCCTGCACCCCCTGCACTCTCCATATAGAATTCCAGAATTTTTCATAGACATGATACAGAACTGAACATATACACCATCTGTGGGCATTGTTAAATCAAAAGCAAAGCAAAAAGACAAGCTTTCCTTCCATGCTGTGCTCTCTTCTTGTTCATGAAAATAAAATTAGATGTGCACATAGACTAACTTATTGTTCACTCTAGGCAATGTCACAGTTCCTGCTTACTACCCCTGGTGATGATACTCCTTTAGGGTGTTTTTCATGTTTTTCCATTATAACAAACAAATGCACAAAATTACTGCTTGTATGTACAGTTCACTTTGGAGAAGTAAACAGGTTAAGGCAATGGCTTTAGCGAGTTGTTAGTGTGTGCCTAAGACACACACACAGATGACCACAAATTTTCATAAGCTGTAGGAACTGAACTTGAAAGATTGCTGGAGGAACCAGGCTGCTAGCCTGATGGCTGAGATGCAAACGATGGAGCCTCTTTTCTGACGAAGATGGCATCTGTTCCCCTTTTCTATTTTATTACCAACATGGAATTTCTCATCATGTAAAGGAGTTCTGGCAGTACATTTGCTAATTCTGAACTTCTTGTATTACAACACTAAATTTAAGACAGAATTCTGAGCTTTCTTTGAAAAGTTCTGTAATACTATTGAAGCAGATTAAAAACATTTATATTGGGACTTCTAATATGGCCTGATGAAACTGAGTTCTCTTCCTTCAGCCTGTATGAGAATTCCAGTTCTAAGAAAGTTTCTTTTCAATTATTATTTCAAAGTAACTTAGATTCTTGTATTCTAATTTCTGACATACTAATTCAAGAAAGAAAGAAAAAATAATGTGAATAGAGGCATTCTTTCATCCTTTCTCAAATGGTTTCACCAGATGACCTAGTGTTTGCACTCCAAGATTCAGATAAAACACAGACATCTTTTGAGCATTTCCATATCCGTTCTGTACTGAAACACATTTGTCAATCCCTCTATTAGCAGAATGTCTTACACATATGAAAATTATGGTAGCAGATGTAAAACTTGCCTACAAATAAAAACAGAATCAGAGTCCAAATCAGCTTTAAAATTCAGGAGGCCTTGGCAGACAGTGCCTGTTCACAGCATTGAAATCCCTTACATACACCATGTTTTATTTACTGCTGGGGGACTAGCAGAGACCAAAACCAAAAGTGAACTCCCAGTGCTAAAGCTGCCAAATTTAGGGAGTCTTCACAAAGCACTTCTGAAAGATAAAATTTCTGTGGAACTGTATTGCAAATAATTGTCATCTCAGTATCTACCAGCTGAAGCTCAGGTCCCTGGTGGAAAAAGACTCTGATATGAGCAAATAATTGATTCTCATTTTTGTGCTGTAGCAGTCAGAAACCAGGCTCTTCCGTAGCACCATTTTGTGTAAACTACCAGTCACAACATCAGGATCGTTGCTGAGTCTGCAAGACTTCAAAGCCCAGACACTTTTACTGAATGCGTTCTCCAAAACTAGCTCTGACTTTAAACTTTTCTCAGCATTTCTCCTCACATTTGCAGATAATTACACTGTCTCTAAGGTGACGTGAATGGTAACATCAAATCAGAAGAAAGCTTTTCTCATTGCGTGGACACACATGTCAGAGAAACGCACGCTCCTTCAGTGGAACCAGTGAAACAAAAGTGGGGTCAGATGCAAGTGTGTGACCTCAAGGGTTCTTGCTCAACTTTTTTCCCCTGTACTACAGCCCTGAATTCAACATTTCCATTTCACATCCTTCTGATCTGAAATTCAACTTAATCTTACAATATACCTATCACACAGACACATATGTAGGCAGATAGCCACCACAGACTCACACGTGCAATATCCAAGGAAAACCACTAATCGCTGGAGAACTAGAGGTTGCTGGAATTCCTCTTCCAATGTTGGCTCTGACCACCACTGAAGCACACACCGCTCTTACCACTGGCTTGTCACTCCTGACAGACTGTCAGTGTTTGTTCCCCACTTGCCTGAAGAGAGCAAGGCATTGAGTGAGGTCAATGGAAACAGCTTCTCCCATTCTCTCCCAGATGTTTTAGAGCCAACAGTTGCAGCACTTTCCAATTAAATATTGCTGTCACTGTGGGCAGCCCAGTGTAACATAGCACATCCAAAATCATTTATTGTACTCATCCAGCCATGCAAATGCTTTTATTACTATGAAGTTCTCAGATCAGACTGAAGAGAGGAAAAATAACCAAGAAGAAAACAAGGAAACTGCCAAGACAGGCTTTTCTCTGAAGGAAACAATTTCTGAAACAACACATCTGTTAAGGAAGCTACATTCTTGTTGTGAGTTAGTGATGTGTTGGCTCTACTTTTAAGTTTCATTGATACCAATATCTTTTCCCTACGAATAGCATAAGAGTCAATGTCCCAAGACAGTTTCTTTTTTTGTAAGTAAGTATCCTGTGTTGCCTCATACGACTGTTACATGGAGCTGACAAAGACAATTCAGTTTCTTTAAAGAACCTGAAGTTATTCCACATCTGGACTACAACAACTTTCATATGTTTTTAAACAAAACAAGCCAAACCAACAGAACCCAGGTCAAAAGAGCTACCACAAAGTAGCCTCATAACTGGAGCACCTACTCAGACTTTGGTGGTGTATTTGAATCCCTGTCCTAAACCCTGAAGAAAGGTTTCAGACACAGTCTTTCACCATGCAGGAGAATGCTGTCACTGCTCAACTGTCCTACAGACATGCTTTGAAAACTGTAAGCACCATGAAAGCAAATTTCTAGAGTGGTGGGGGGAGGACAACTCACTGACCGTAATGCAGACCCATATTGCAATTTATACATAAATTTTATGTACCAGACTATCACCCACTCCTGTGAAGAAAAGCAAAAAAATAGTTTCTCGGCATCAGGCTTATGGGAATAGCTCTACGCAAGATACCCAAATGAAGTAAAGTCATGTTTAGCAGGAGTTAAGCCTCAGTTACAATGTGTTTGTTCTGACCATTGAGTATAGAAGTTTTGGCAACTCTAGTCTATATTCCCATATATATTCAATACATTTTGCTTGATGACTACATTTTCATGTGATGTGTAAGGCTAGTTTCTAGGTATCTCTTAACTTAAAGCTTTCATTTTTCTGCCAAACACATCCTCAGGAAGTCATCAAATCCTGGGTCACCAGAGACCAAGAGCAGCAAAGAGGATGATATAATCCGCGTCTGGGAAAAAGGCCAAACCCAGCTTTTACTGATGCTCCAGCACTTTGATTCTGAAGGGAAACCTGCATCTTTTTTTTCTACTTAGCAAGATATCAGCTGTTTCAAGTGGCATCAAGCAGCCAGAAGAGGTTTGGGACAGAAAAAAGCACAAGGGATTAAAAAAAAAAAAAAAGAAAAAAAAAAAAAAGATGAGGAAAAATAAGGAAGAAGGCTTTGAAATAAAATACTTTAAAAAAATCTTCATTACTGATACAAGAAGTTCTCAATGTTAATTACAACTGAACTGCTGTCAAAAGAAATCTCCTCCACCAAATAGAGATGATTACACTTCAAATTAAGATAAAAATCAGTCATTGATATGCTGCAGAAGAGCTGACGCTTTGCATTAGCACTACTTCTGAAATGCTTTCCTTTGATGTTTTTATAAAATCTGATCTTGCTAGACTCTGAGCATTTTTCAAGATGTCGTGAATGTCCTCAGCCTAAGGGGAGCCCTCCACATGCACCCCCAGCCTCTAGATGACACCCGCAGAAATGCAGTTCCAGTGATAAATATGACTACAAGTCCTTAAGGATGAAGGTGCAGCTGCCCTCTCCCCTTGCTGCGGCAGCACGGATGAAGGAAGCCTACACCAAATTTGATTCCTTCCAAGTAGAAGGATACCACACATACAGCCACAAAGGTCTGCAGCGTTCGTGTTTAGTGTGGTGGTGTAGCTGTGCAATGCACCCACATGTAAACAAGCCATGGACTATGAGACAAGGGGCAAGTTGTTGGTAAATGCCTTACAGCTTTTCCAGGCAGCTCTTCACCAGAGTGGAAAGCATGACACTCAGAGTGGCTGCTCATTCCTGGAAAACTCGGATGCCCGTGCCCCTGCGGCATGCTCTTTGGTAGCTCAAACAGCGTTGTGCACTGCTGACAGTAAGTACTAATGCTCAAGAGGTTTAGTGCCTGGCTTATTCTAAGGCTGCGCTTTTCAAGAGGGGATAGAGTTGTACAATAGAGGCCTAAACAAGAAGCAAGCACGGAAGATGCCCTTCTCTCTGAAGCCTTAGCTCTTTATCCAGACAAGTGGCACACATTATTAGCACCTACAATCTTGCACTTTATTGTCTTGATAATGACAGTCTTTATGAAGGTAACACCAATGAGAAGCTACTAAAGTGGAAAATATGAAACAGCAGCTCACATTGTGTTCACGAATCAACACTTACACCTTCCAGACCATTAGAACCTTTTAAATACTACTTTCACTTTTGCTCCCAAAACTACTCTCTAGTATGACGCATTAGAAATTCACGTCAGAGCTACAGGCAGAGGATTAAAACAATTGTTTGAGAAGTGCTTTATCCTTCCACCCCATTCTTAGAAAGAAAAACCTAAGATATTGTAAATCTAGAAGCCAGAATTTAAGTAAAAACATTGCACAATCTCATTGCTTCCCACCCTCCACTTCCCTCTGTGACTTAAACTGGGGTGGGGGCAATCACTTACCCTAGCACGTCTCAGGATATTTCCAAATGTTAAATACCAATTATATAGAAGAAAAACATGTATGCAAACACAAGTACGTAAAGAATACCAACACTTTGAAAATATAAAAAGTAACTAAATCAGCAATAAAGACTGTGCTCCAAGAGAAGCACCACTTTAACTGGGTGATAAATAGTTGCTTAAAGAATAGGTATTTCCAAATATGTTACAATGAAGCAAACCTATAATTATAAATTCAGACCTCTGGGTTGTGACATGTCACAGCCTACCAGCATCCAAAAGGAAACAATGCTGACACAGAAGCAATAACCTTACATTTTTTGACTTATAAAACAGTAAAATGATGAAACTATAGAGCTAAATCCTATCTTGGACTTGAATACTGGTGCTGGGAGAGCAAACAGGCCTGGCTGCTACACACGGCGGCCCATGGCCTCACGGAGCCAGGCAGCTCCCAGGGTGACAGGCCGAAGGGGGCATCCAGAGATGGACCCTCACCTGAGCTCATTCCAGGCACCACTCCCAGCCCAGGGGCGCAGCTGTAAAACCAAGAGGTGATTCCACCATATGGTGCAGGACAATTGGGAGCAAAATGATGGACAATCTGTAAAAAAAATGTACAATTTTGGCATGCCGAAGCTATAAACTATAAGGACAAAAAATCAGCAGCTAGAGCAAGTTACAGATGAAAACCTGACACTGACAGCTGATAGCAGAAGGTTTTTTGCACTCTACAGATCTAAATCAAGTACTTCATCAAGAATGTTTTCTTATGCTTAAGGTCAACAAAATAAAAATTAATAAAAATAATTTACATTTAATAATCAATTAATTGTTAATGAATTAATAAAATTATCACGGGTATGTGATCAGTGACATCCATATGCTGCGTGCGTGAAGCAAACACAGTGTGGGCAAACACGGTGGAAAGAGCTGCCTACAGAGGCAGCCTCAGAGCCTTGGGGAGAGCAGCCCAAGACCACCAGTACACACGGCAGCCTGACACCCTCAGCAAGGTGGCGGAGTAGAGGAAGGGAGAGGACTTTTAGGGTTTATCACCAGGCTGGGGCAGCAAGCATATAAGCTGTTTCCTAATGTTCATTCCTGCTCCTTTTATTTGTTTCACTGCATTTGGAAAAGCAAGACTACCTTATTAAATGCTAATGAAAATCAGCCACTGGGATTTAAACACTGACTTCCTTTTAAATGTCCCATTTATTGATGCTGGTAAGCGATTAGCTCTCCTTTGGTGCAGTTATGCCATGCTTGGCCAGAGAAGTGGAACTTTATTTAAGAGCAGAGCCCCAGGCTCAATTCTACAGTGTAATTTTTGTACCTTCTGAATATCGGACCAGACTTGGACATGAGCTGGCAGATACTCTTCAGCTTGACTTCTGCAAAACCAAGTTTCTAAATGAGGATTCTGCGGAACCTGTAACCAATAAGAAAAAACAACTTACACAATTCTGTCATGTATACGAACAAAACTGAAAATGAGCAGCACTGATGGACTCTCCCTCTGTAACTATTAGCACAGTTTCATGCTGTCCCTCCCAGCCCAGAATTAACTCAATTCACGGTTGCCTAGCAGGGCAGAGAAGACAACTGCCAGCGCAATCACTTCCTGCAGGACTCGGTAAAGCTGATTCTTTCACTGTGCTGTACAGAAAACGGCATTATATATGGGCCCATTGTGGAGAAGAGGGCTGTCATTTTACACAAATGTAGCGTCTCAAAGAGGCCACCTTGCACACGTGAACTGAGCCTGGTTACCTTGACTTCATGAAGGCTTTCACAAACACTGAAGTTCACAAGTACATCTCAGCAAACTACAGGAAAAACTGTGGAAGCAATAACATAGTAATTGCAAAATGATAAAAGAGGGATCTATAACTGAGAATCACCTCAAACCACGAGTAGTTCTCCTGAATTGTTCAGTGCCAGATGAGTTTTCAAGCACGCTCCAATCGCCTGGCAGGGAATACTCACATTTTCTAACTTCCTTCCAGATTAAATACTTTCTCGTTTTACAACACAAGCTTTAAAAGTCACGATAGCATCAGCACTCATTGTTGCACAGTGTAATAACCAGATTATCTTAATGAGGGACTAAAGAGTCCTTAAACTTTTGATACAATTTCTAAAACATAAATGTCAATAATTTAAACTGACAACAATGACTTATTATAAACACCTCAAAACTATCGGGCTTGGGACACCAAGCCCAGACATACACTGCTACTACGGCAACAAATTGCTCCTTGGTTTAACACTGCATCTTTCCTAGAAGATTGCAGGTGCATCGGTTGGACTCCACGCGCTATTTTAAGAGAAGGGAATGGAGAGCATTTAAACCAGCTGTTATCTAGCAGCTCAATAATGATGATCTAATCTGGAAACTGGATTAAACTGCATGGATTAACACACCGCTGTACAGCTGCATGGATTTATGGTTGTCATGACAACCAGCAGAAAATGTATCCCACTAATCCTCTCCGAGCAGATCCATCTCCATGCAGCATTAACAAGATTTACCACTAGCACAGACATACTTACAGCGATTTCATTGCAGATATCTAGACTGGTATAAACTCTAACTCTCTCTGCATCTTAAAATACCAATTTGCAAACAGAAGGAAAGAAGCTCAGCTTATGAATGAATGCTGGAAGCAATGAAACATCCTTGGATGTTATCTGAAATGTACAATTTCTTAGAAAATATTAGTGTTTTCTAACTAATTTTCCAGGGTACTGTGTGTGCAAAAATGTATTTATTTTATAAACACGACAAAATGACTACTACCCTATGCTTCCCACATTAGGCAGACTTCTCTCATATTTCAAGCCAAAGACACCAATTTCTATTTTGGAGTTACCTTTCTCAATAACTTGTTTTCCTTGCTATGAGGAGAAGAGTCTGTGACTTTACGCTTCAGAAAAGAAAGTCAGGAAGCTGGACAGTGGTTTTAGTTCTACTACTGCCTGCTTGCAGAATTGTTTACTCTGTGTAACCATAATAAAGTACAGAAAAAGAAAAAAAAAAAAAAGCCATTTACCTACTTTACAGGAACAGTCAGAGGCTGAGCTAATTAATATTTGCCAAGTGTCCTAAAAGCGAGTTGTCTATGCACGAAGGACTACTTTCTTCCAAACACACAGAGACTCCTCATGCTGGAGATTTTCTCAGTGTTAGCCGAGAGTTTCAAAGGTTGAAGTTTATTCCCTGCCTCATAGTAAAAATCAGGAAGAGAAGCAAACACTCCCAGCTTCTACGGGTCCAGAATAACACCACAGGCCAAGACTGGCCATGCAAAAGTTGTGTGGTGTTTCCAGCTGTAAGGAGTTAATCCCGTCACTTGTCAGTATGGTTCAAATTCACGTGCTCTCATTTGTTATGTCCCCCATCCCAGTGTAACTTCACCTCCAAAAAAAAGAGCAAAAACCCCAAATCCCCCCACAAAGAGCACCTTTTGAACATATATCTTACAGGCAACTCTGTCACTCATGCTTCCCCCAGGCGAAGCACTACAGCTGCCACGATGCCGTATCTGCTGGGGTCAGTGCTCTGTATCTTGTGGAGTGGGAACTCGCGACGCCTCCCCTCCAGAGAGCATCTCATTTCCCCAGTGGTGAAGTCCAGAAAATCCTCTCATGAAGTTCAACCTATAGGACCCAAAGAAAAATTGTTTTTAACAAAGGGCTAGTTGATCAGTTTATTGTAATGTGGCTACAACATGAGCAACCAATTCTTTTCCAGTGCAACTTAATTGCCTTCAAAACAGAATCACTAGATCAGAATGTATTATAATAAATTATTTAGATTTGCAATAGTGCAGGCCCTGTGTTAGTTTACAAAATCATTTTGAGTATTTTCATATGGCAAACCTAAGGATCCCACAACTGGACAACATTTTTTTAAATGCCCCAGAAGCTCCAATTTTTAAAACAACACTCTCAAAAGATGCCAAACAAGTAACTGTAAGAATAGTAAAACCAGCATATTCAGGTCTCTTAGTTACTAATTCCAAAACAGACCAACTATCTAGAACTAACTAAAATCCCGAGGTCCTCTTATTTATTTGTGGGATAAGATGCTATTTAGAAAAGTAGTATCAGTTGAATTAAAGGCACTAGAAGATGGATGATAACATTTAAATGGTCAGGAAAAATAAACTCAACCAAATCATTTGCTCATTTACAGCCATGGGATTGCTCAGCCCCAGGAACTGCTTTAGATCTGAGAGAATATTTAAAAAGAAATTACCCAGTGCAAGAAAAAGTACTATATATGTAATTTAGGACCCTTTTTGATAGAATGATACTTTCAAAATTCAGTTTTTAACACACACATGCACGAACACCCTTCTCTCCCTGAAAATGAGTACCTGTTTTTAGTTTTTCTCCTGAACTGTGGTGGGGGACAATCTGTAACACATGTGCACCCATGACGTCAACAAACCTATTTGGTGTGAATCCACTGAAATGTCACTCTACATCCTTAAAGGAGAAAGTCCCGAAACTACAGATTACTTGTGACACCCGCCGTTATGTGTTTGACAGCAACTGTGCCAGCCACTCTGAAGTTATATTACACTATATAAGGAATAACAGCCCAACCCAGAAAGCACTGAAGCGTGTCCTGACACCCCACCCCCCCCCCCCCCCGTGGAATTAGTCATATGTTTTGTATGTTAAACACAATATGGGATTTCTTAGACTGGAAATATTTTGCCTGTGGGCTCCAATTAGTGAGGGCGTCAGGTAAAACGCACATGCCTCCCAGCAATCCGCATTTAAATACCAGTTAAAGCCCGCACGCCCTGGCCCTGGCACCGCCCCCGCGCCCCCCGCCGCCCCTCTCCCCGGGGCGGGCGGGTCCCGGCCCCGGCCCCGGCCCGGCGCCCGGCACAGGGCGCCCACACCGAGCTGCGCCGGGGAACCCCCCACGGTGTTCAGAGTATCTTGAAGAAAGGTCAGGATTAGAAAAAACGTGGGATGCTACACCAGTAGCTTTACCGAGAAAAATAATTCCGTTTGGCCAGTGTACTTCCTATCGGCAAATTAACATAAAATTAATCCAGCAGCGACAAATCATTATTGACATTATTAAAACCCCGCCAGCGGCACAGGCAGAGGCTCGCTCACAGCGGTGGGAGTCTCCCCACGGCCCCGCCGCGCCGCGGTCGGAGCGCGGCGGGGCAGAGAACGGCGAGCTCAGCTTCCCGGCAAAGGCCGCCGGCCCGGCTGCGCTGGAAGAGCAGGTACCTGAAAGCCGGCTCCCTCCCGCCGCCTCCAGCCCCGGCTCCGCAGGGCCTCGCCGCCCCTTCCCGCCGCCCGGCGGACCAGCCCCGGATCGCGGGCCTCAGCGCCGCCGCAGCCCCTGCCCGCCGCCCGCCATTTGCTCCTGTCAGGCGGCCCGCCATTTGCCCGCCTCCCTCCCCTCCCGCGGCGGGGACGGGCCTCCCTGCCCCACCGCGCCCCTCGCCTGCCCTCGGGAGCGGCGGGGGGCCTGCGTGGCTCCCGGCGACCCGGCCGAGGGGGCTCCCGGCGACCCGGCCGAGGGAGCTGGCGGCAGCCGGGCTGAGGGGGCTCCCGGCGACCCGGCCGAGGGGGCTGGCGGCAGCCGGGCTGAGGGGCCGCCGCCTTTGCCGCCAAACCTTGGACAGCTCCGGCGGCGGCGGCGGGCTGCGCTCCCGCCCCCGGCAGCCGCTCGGCCGGCGCAGCCCCGCGGCAGGCGCAGCCGCCCGCACCCCGCTTACAGCTTCCAGGTCCCCCTCTCCCCACGTTTGAGACCCGCAGCCTGGGAGCTGCGGGCTGCAGCCCCAACCAAAGCTGGGCCCAGCCGTGGCTGACGCCGGACTAGGTCTGCGCCGGTGAGTCAGGAAAGGGCTCCAGCTTCTGCTGTGCTTCCCTCAGCTGCCAGTTGTTTGACAAGCTACAAATTTCATTACAAAGTGTTTTCATTACAAACAGGTTGCTTTCATTTTTAAATTATTTGCTAGCAGCAAACACTACAGTTTAACAACAACAAAATCTAACCGCACATTACATTTTCATGATAGTCCCTGCGGAAGAGATACTTTAACCTGTAAAAACAAGCAACCATATTAAACATGTATGATAAATGTTTTCTCACTGGAAGCAATACCGAGTTACGGAATTTGTGTAAGAGAGTACCATGTTCTGCACCATCACCTAATTAAAAGTTGCACTGCCGGCAGGCGAAACAAAGCGGAGGCTGCACGATCCTCCTCTGAGGAGCATCTCATGCCGGATCCACATCCGATTTCATCCTCATAAGCCTGCAGATGAAACATGCTTTGGCTTAGGAAGACTGTTTTCCAAAAAAAAAAAAAAAAAGCAGCTAGTCCTTTCTTATATTGCCTGAATAACTCAGTGTCTCTTAAACTAGTGATCAGCTCCCTTTCCCCTCCCTGCTCTATTTTCAGGAATAGCTTATGGCCTCTCATGAATATCACATATAAATCTACAAGTCTTCCTCTAACCTCGGTCTCAATTTGATCCTCAATTTTATTTTATATCCAGACACACCTCACGGGTTTTTATTCATTCCCACTTTTCCATTTCTTACTGCCTAGACCCCACTGCTTTAGCTAAAGAGTTTCATTTGGCGTAAATTCAAGCATTCACCCAGCGTGCCACCCAATTGCAAGCTACAGACAGTACAGGCATAACAGAGGGCTCTGGGGACCAGCAGTATATGGGTATATAGAGGGAAGAACTCCTCCAGTGCAGTGTAGGTAATAGAGAGTTCAGAGAGGTCTGTGTGTCTTCACAGATTTTTGTGGCAGAAAGAGGATGGCAAGGTGGCTGTTACAGAGAGCAGCCAGAGCTTCTGACTCCTCCATCAATCCTCTCCTCTCCAGTATCAGCTGTTGCAGGAAGGAGGCATGAGGGACTCCAGCAGTGGGAGCAATCTGGGCTTCAAACCCTTGGGAAGGGAATTATAGGGAAGAGGGGGCTGCAAAGGGAAAGCCTCTCCATCGGAGGTATGACTTGAGGAGAGCCTTTCGCCTGGTCCCTCAGAGTGAGGAGGGGATTGCTCATGGTCCCACCACGCTCCCACCCAGGCTTAGTGGGAGTCTGGATGGGGCAGCGCTGGGCGCAACAACAGAGCATCATTTCTCTCCTACCAAATTCATGAACTGTTGTTGAAAAGGGGAGATCAAACAGAACAAAGAAATAGCCTAACTGTGCTTACCAAACCACGGCCCTGCTACCAATACCATGTAACTGCTCAATTTACATTGGACTTAAATTACCTGAGTTTCATTGGTTAGACACACAGCCAGATTGTTCCTTTAATTCCACAGATACAGACCTTGTGTCTGTATGCATGAATACCTAAAAAAAATAGTTATGCAGCTAAGCAAGTAGGCCTGTCCCCTCTGTGTTATCAAAAGATGGGCTTCTTACCAGAAGCCAGGTATAAATACAATAGCCAGCTTTTACTTTCATGATTAACATTGGGCCACATTCTTCCCTCTGCACAGGGAATCTCATCACGTATTACTTGCATCTCAGAAAACACAGAACATCATAAAAAAACAATGCAAGTTACATTAATCAAATTGTTTGAAATTTTAATCGAGATCCATGTTTGTTTTGCAACAGTTTCTCAAAGGCTACGATGAAACACAAGAATCATTTTGAACAAGACTAAATAAAAACACAAATCCCAGGAAATAATTCTGCATTTGGAGAAAACTGAATAGAAAAGCCTGATTTTAACTAAGATCTACAGGATTACCAAGAGCATTAGGGAACATCCTTGCAAAAATTCCTCGCTTCAGTTAAGGCTTTGAAAAGAAAGTTTTTCAGAAGTGTGGTGCACCTCTAATCTCAAGGCAATAATTGAGAATTAGAAGTCCTTAGCATCCTTGAACATAGAGAGCCAGACAGTTATTTTCTAAACAAATCTAATTTTACAATAAAGAGCTATTAATCTGATAAAAAATGAGATTGATTCTTACCACTGGGAGCTGGCACTGTAATTGCCACTCACTCAGTTGTTCCTAATTTATTGGATGAAACAAATAATGCAACATTTCATGGTTGGTATTGTTTTATTGTCTAATATTGATTAAATTATTTACACTCCTACTTTTCAATCCACAGATTAGCACTCATACCTATGGCTTTTACTTTTATGTTTAGCACATCTTTGTGTCAAGTGTCAGAGTTTTATTTCAAAAAAAAAGGAACCTGATACCATATAGACAAGTCTCCTCTATATTTATGTTTAAACATACTCATTTTCAAAAATGATGATTTATAAAAAAGAGTCTGCTGGTAGCTTTCTTCCAGCTCATGTTTACCACAGATTCTACTGCGCTTTTCCTATTTTAAACTGTCCCTTTTAGAGTGTCCTGCTGCCTTCACGTGGAATCTGTTTCCTCCCTCAGCCCCCCTGCCTCTAAATTTAATGCAAAAAAAAATATCAGTAGCTGACAATTTTAAGCAAAAATATAAAGCGCTATAACATTACCTACATTGCCTTTTACTGAACTAGGTTCCTGAACACTCTAGGAACTTTGCAGAAATTTAACCAGTCAGTGTTGAAAAGGCACAGGATTTTTGTGCTCAGAGACCTCCAGCAACAATGTTTTCTCCCCAGCCTGAAAGTTAGGGACTGCTGTTAGGATACAGCAAACAGCCTGATCTGAAAATTCACAGGTGCCCAATTGCCACTTACAATAGAACCCACCAGATTTTACAGATTCTTCTGTCACAGCTGCAAATCTATAACAAGATTTTGCTTCTATTGCAAGAGGGAAAGAGGTGAAGTTACTCTTACATATACCCAGGGATGGTGTAACAATGATACAAGCTATTCATAATTAAAATCCTCACAAAGCTGTCCGTATCTGTGGTAGTTTCTGTTCCATGGTATTACATGAATGGGAAAGTTATTTTTCACATATGAGAGAAGTTTAGTTGTACATGAAGAAAGCCAATTTTGGTCCACTTGTCCAGCTTCCTAAGGACAGCATATTGGAAAGGTGACCACCGATGGTTCAAAAACCAACGTAAAATTTAACAAAAATAATTTGGTATTTCATTCCTAAACCTGCACAGTGTGGTTATTTGTCCTAGTCATCAACCTTTTCATTCTGTGTGTCCACTAATTGTTGAGTTTTTAAGTCTTCAGCTTGTTCGTGATCTTCCTTATCTGCATCATCCACTTGATTAGGCTCCTTTTCTTCTGCTTCTCCTTGATCAACACTTTCATATTCTACTTGTTCAAGGTCTGTTCCATCTATAAGTTCTGCCTGTACTTCTTCCATCTGTATTTGATTTACGTGCTCAACATGTAACTGCTCCACATGAACTTCAGCACCTTGCTCAGTCTGAATGTGTTCAACTTCCAAGTAACTGATTTGCACCTGTTCTTGCAGTTCATCTATCTGTGTGCCTTTCACTTGATTGTCCTGTATGAGATCCTGGTGCATCTGTTCCACAGTTACCTGTGCAGGATCCACTTGTACCTGAATTACTGGTAGGACATGGACTTGCTCCACTTGTTCTATTATAGTCATTGATGTTACTGGTTCAGCTTCCACAGCTTCCACTGGAAGAACCTCTTCTGTCACTATTCGTTCTGAAATATTGTGCATTTCTTTGAGATGCCTTCTCAGCTCACTGCCTTGCATAAACCACAGATCACATAAGGTACAGTGGTTGGGTTTGTCACCGGTGTGTATTACCAAGTGATCTTTGAATTGATCCCAGCTGTTAAACACGCTGTTACAAACCTGAAACAAAAGATACTGTATGTTAAACAGTGCCACCAGAAATATGACAAAGTATAGTGCCTATTTCAGATTATGGCTTCACATAGAGTAGCTTCTTGCTACTTGGATTAAAAAACATGTATGTTAGAGGTAAAAGCTGAGAAGTCAGCTTCAGATGAACAGAAGACCTGGTATTTATTTATTTATTTTTAAGAAACAGTGTGCTACTTTGAGTTGTGCATACACAGGATACCTACAAAATTTATGAGTCAGTACAGCATTTGAAAGTTTTCTTATTTTAACCTTACATGAAATTCATGTACAGCATCATGCCCCAAAAAATGTCTGGTGCTAGAGTTTTGTGTGGAAAGCTATTTATGTAATAATACTGTACAATGAAAGTGTAATACAAACTGTCGTTTTACTGAAGTTCTAGATGCAGTACTAGCCAACTTTTCCTTATCAGCTTTCATTTGCTCACGGCATCATGACGTTTAACTGGTTAGACTGAACTCTGCCATTCTGCCATTTCAAAAAAACACTTGAGTGATTTCAGCAGATAAAACTCTCTTAAAACTCCATCCCTTTAATTCTCTTCCAGCTAAAAGTACTGCCTCAACAGCAGACATACTATTTTCACAAAGGACATGAGCACACTTCCTTCCCTTCAGCTGGCAGTGAGGTAAGTAGCCTGAAAACAACACAGAGACTGCAACAACGAATGAGGTGCCAGGGTAGAAGAGAGAGAAGAGTGGGGTAGAGTCAGGCTCGGAGTTAAGAAACAGGCTCAGGAGTCTTTGTCCATGCAAGTGTTCTTGGCTGCTTTCTGCCAAGAACACACGTCTCAATACCCCTTCGACTGCTGGCAAATAGTTTTGAAACAGAATGTTCCAGCTCCTCATAATTTTCAGCAACAGCACAGAAGGATGATGGAGTATCTGGCAGGCATTAACTTAAGAACAGGTCTGTGTAGTGGAGCTAAATATCTCCATTTTGCTACTGAAGTCTGTTAAAACTGGTTTGTGATGCTAGTGCCATGCTTTTTTTCCCCCCAGGCTCACACTTCAGTGCAATGAAGTTGCACATAAACTTCTTAAAATACTAACCTTATAGATAAGCACTCAAAATTACTTAGTCATACATAAAGGTAGTGACTATTGGTAATACCCAAGCATACAATTATTGTTCTTGCCACGTGGAGCCTAATTTAGTACTCACTGAAAAGCACCAAAAGTGGTCATTGAGGAAGCACAATTTTGTTTTCTCCTCTTTGTTCAGTGAGCCTAGATTTATTTATTGAACACCATTCAAATTTAGTTCTAAAGAAAGAAAAATTCAAGAAAAAATTATCAAAAAATTTACTTGCTATAGTTTCCACAGGCTGAAGAAACACTAATCCACATTCACAACATCTGTGAGAGGATGTGGTATCAATTTAGAAAGAGAAAGCTATGACACAAAGCTATTAGACCAAAGGGTCACAAAGACAAAACAGTATATTCAGTGAAGCTATTAGGTACAACTCTGTGTTATACAGTAATTCTCGCATTCAGAACAAACTTTTCTTTAAGACAAAGGTAAGCTCCCAAGAATTAACTTCAGACTACCACAACAACTAAATGATGCAACAGCATCAGCGAAACTTCAGATTAAATGATTTGATTAGCAACACAAAATTAATTAATCTTCTGCAGTATTCAATGCTTTCTGTGAATCAGATCACTCTCTTTTGGAACAAATAAAGCCAATACCCAATACCAAAGCAGTTTTCTTCACTGCACAGCCCAATTTAACCTCAAACCACAGCCATTCTGTGAACTGAATAAGGTGAGAGCCTTAAGGGAAAAGAGAAAGAAAGATTGCGAGAGAATGTCTGAGAATGAGCGTGAGAACATGTGAGAAAGAGAGCGGGAGTGCGAGAGAGCACGGGAGTGTGTGCGAGAGAGCAAGAGAAAGAAGTGTGTTCTTAACTGAGACCATCACAGCAGTGGGGCACCAAAATGGCACATAAAAATGCTACAACCAGCCTCAGCTCTTGTATTTTCCAGCTTTTCAGAATCAGCTTTGAAAAGATATGTAACATTTATCTGAACAGCTTTTCAAATGTCAGTTACATATAGTGAGCAAGTACCCTAGCTATCCATCTACGGCATTTGTATTTGCTTAAAAGACATTACAGATTGTCATCATAAGGTGGAATGACTTTCCAGACAAAGTCAACATATTGGCTATCAAACAGAAGAATAATAAAATAGGAAATAAAATAGTACTTTTTATTTTGGACTTTAGTGAAGCATGCTCACAAGCGGGAAAGGTCTAGGTCAGTGCATCAAGAACCTTGAAAAGGAAGCAGAAAGGTCAGTAAAACGCAGATGAACACTTACCAACCCATAAAACTCTCTGATTACAAGTATTACGAGGGTCCATATCAGTAATTCCATATTTTAAATGGAACTACTTAGATATAAGAATTTATCTGCATGTTGTGGTTGAATGCGATCCTTATATTTGTTTCACTACAAGTAGCTCTTGGAGACTTAAGCCCGCTCTCGTTGCCTTTCCCGCTCAGTACTGCCACACTCCCTCAGCACAGGAAGGAGGTATCCAGCCTCAGACTCTGCTACTTCCATTACCCACCTGACATTCGTACAGCTTCTTTCTTCCCTTTTTAGCTCCAGCTCCAGACTGACAGGCCGTCAGGTGACATTTGAGCGTGCTATTCCTAGCAAAACGTTCATGGCAGTTTGGACATTCAAATGGTTTTTCACCTGTTAAGACAGATACAGGGATCAGCCAGTTTTCTGTCAGCTCTCTCTTCTTCCCCTCTCTCCCTTTTGTGTAGCTTGATAAATATGCTGTAAAGACATGGCCAACTAGATTATTCTACAGAAGAGAAAGACATTCTATGTGAACTTTACTTATGTAAATAAAAGGGCAAAAACCTAATGTGGAGTCATAACTCTCATTTAGGAAAAAAACAGTGTAACAATTACCAGTGCCTTTTAAGGTACATTTAGGTTTTTATGGAAATTAGATCACTATTTTGACAAAATATCTCAAAGAAATAGCATCTATTTCTCTCTTTTCATCTGATAATGTTTACAATTAAAGAATCAACATTAGTAAATACACAAAGTGACACATTAAAGAAGGAAGTATTTAAATAATATAAAGTTTTATTTTCAAGAACAATAACAGCTTATGCTTGAGAGCTGAACTGAGCTCCAGAAAAAGAAGTTGGCATGGAATAAACATGAAATAACAATGCATCAGTATCAAAACAAACAAACAAACAACCCCCCCTCTCACTCCCCAAATACAGTGAAGAGAAAGCACAGCGGGACATAAATGGGCACAAGCAAGATAAAAATTCCTTTCAGTTTGGCCACTTCATTTCAAACCTGGTACCAAACACAGAAGTCAGCTAAGGACAACAACAGGGGAGGCTGAAAACAGGTCATTTTCTCTTTTTCATCCAAAGTAGTATATTGTTACTGTCATCAAGTAGATCAAGTAGTAACAAAGAACAACTGGTGTCTCTGTTTACTAATTTCAGCATGCACAAACACAGTGAAATCCAAGGAAATTAAAATACAAAAAATTAGGAACAGTGTGTTTCTTCTGAAAGTCTGATAATTAATCTGCGGAGGTACTGACACCAACATCACTCCTGAAACAAACAGCTTAATGAACTCCAAAAGAGCCTGAGACATTTCAGTGAATAATGTAAGAATCTATCCTAGCTAGTTTAAAAGCCTGCATTTTCAGGAATGCAGTAGTTATTGACTATTGAGATGGAAAGCCAATAAACCCGTATTTTCAGAAATAAAGATATTCAGAAGTTCCTAATTAGCTTTTCAAAAGAAATCTGCAAGTAGCCTGTAATTCTCACTTATACACCTAAAGGCTACAGAAAAATGTTAAATGGTGGGAACATTCCCCTTAATGGTTATAAAATGCTATGTTTTTGGAGACTGTCGTACAGGTAATGCAGAGGATGCTGAACTGCCATCAGTCTTGCAGGTCAAAAATCATGGACTTTGCCCAAGCAACCAATGGATACTACAGAGCAAAGCTCACACCACAGACCTTCACCTGCTCTGTGATCCAGTCACATTTAAAATGGTTCCTTGGAGCAAGGCACCAGTCAGGGACAGATTTATCCTATTCTTACTCAAATTCTTCAGTAATCTCCAACATATTATGCTGAAAGTGTCTGAAAGTGACAATTCAAAGATAATGGTGGCAATATCCAAAGGCCAAAGGACATCGTGTGACTTCTTGCGCAGTGCGAATCAATGCTGTGACCGGGGCTGCACCACTCACAGCAGTGATGGGAAACACAGAGAGCATGCCAGCTGTCTGCTCTCCTCTCTCTTCTTAGGAAGGTTTTTGGCCTAATCTAATGATTATCTTTTTCTCCCTTTATGAAAATGGATGAGATTTCACTTGCCAATCACAAGTAACTCACAGGACAGAAATTCTGACCGGAGATAGTCCAATATTGTGCTGGTCCTTTATAATGTGACAGTCACAGGAAAAACACTACCTGTCCTGGTTTCAGCTGGGACAGTTAATTTTCTTCTTGGTAGCCGGTACGGGGCTGTGTTTTGGGTTTAGGACGAGAACAATGTCGATGCTAAGTATCGCTAAATAGTCACTAAGTAGCGCTTACACTGGTCAAGGACTTTTCAGCTTCCCGTGCTCTGCTCAGTGCACGGAGGGCTGGGAGGGAGCACAGCCAGGGGCGCTGACCCAGACTGGCCAAAGAGTTTTTCCATACCATATGACGTCATGCTCAGTATATAAGCTGGGGGAAGAAGAAGGAAGGGGGGGACATCTGGCGTGATGGCATTTGTCTTCCCAAGTAACCGTTACGCGTGATGGAGCCCTGCTTTCCTGGGGATGGCCGAACACCCGCCTGCCAATGGGAACTAGCGACTTAATTCCCTGTTTTGCCTTGTTTGCGTGCACAGCGTTTGCTTTACCTATTTAACTGTTCTATTTTTATTTTACTTTAGTTATTAAACTGTTCTTATCTCAACCCACGAGTTCTCTCCCTTTTACCCTTCTGATTCTCTCCCCCAGTGGGATGGGGGAGAGGATCGGAAGGGCAAAAGGGGAAAACTCGTGGGTTGAGATAAAAACAGTTTAATAACTAAAGTAAAATAAAAATAGAATAGTAGTAATAGTAATAATAACAATAATAATAATAACAAACAATAATAGTATGATAGTAATACAAAGCAAGCGGTACACTGTACAATTGCTCACCACCCGCCGACCGACACCGAGCACATCCCCCAAGCAGCGATCGAACACCGCCCCCCCCGCCCCGGCCAACTCCCCTGCTTATATACTGAGCATGACGTCATATGGTATGGAACAGCCCTGTGGCCAGTCTGGGTCAGCTGTCCTGGCTCTGCTCCCTCCCAGCTTCTTGTGCACCTGGCAGAGCATGGGAAGCTGAAAAGTCCTTGACCAGTGTGAGCGCCACTTAGCAAGTACTTAGCACTACTTAACAAGAACCAAAACATCAGTGTATCATCAACATTGTTCTCAACCTAAACCCAAAACACAGCCCGGTACCGGCTACCAAGAAGAAAATTAACTCTGTCCCAGCTGAAACCAGGACACTACCCCAAATAAATATTTTTTAACCCAAAGAAATTCATAACAACTAACACAGTGACTTTTATTTGCCTAATATGTAAGAAATACCAGGGAATTCAACCATAATCATAAAGCTACCGTATCATTATTTAGATTGGGTTTAGAGAGAAATAGTAAACCTACTTATTAGTTTTTTTCCACAAACACACCAAAGGCAGGTGTTTATCAAATGAACTTCTTGGGATCATTTATTCAAGGTACGTAACTAGAGTCCATTTATTCACTCCTATGTAAGATGTAAACTACATTTCCTGTAAAACATATTTTAGATTTACCAAGAATGGCAAGGACCTTGATTAATTTTTCCTATGAAGTTTGTATACAAATTACTTCAGTTACAGGGTTTTCAGACAAGGGCAGATTAATTTAGCTGCTTGGAGCACATCATGACTTCTCCACTTCCACATTCACTTACACACAGTCTCCACAAAAGGAAAAAAAAGAAAAAAAAAATCAAGAATACCTAATGTTGAGAAATATTCAGCAGTCAAAATTTGCAGTAAAATCAGAGGGAATCAGAGCTGTTCAGTGTCTCTTTCTGCTAAGGAATATAAGTTTTGCGAAATATCAAGATTAGACCAGAAGATACCAGACTGAGAGCAGTATCTTCATTCTAAGATTGATTTCTGTATGAGGAAATTGCTCTTCTTGTGTAAGAGAAATTAGAGCTATTGAACTCAACAGATATACATTACTTAAGTGCAGCCTTGCAGAATTTCTGTCCTGTGCACTACTTACGACTGGCAAGTGAAATCTCATCCATTCTTATAAAGAGGAAAAAGATAATAATGACATCAGACCAAAGCCCCTCTATCTTTATAAGTTCTGGAGACGACTTTGTTAATACTTTCACAGTTACATGACATGCATGACATTTCTGAGGTATTTTTTCAGAGACTCAGAAGCTGCTTAAGGCACTGTACGCATGAGTAAGAAAGAAACTCCATGGATCTCCTTCCTTTCTTTTATTGAGATGAAGATAATAGCCATTGATAGTATCAAATTTCTACATCAAAAAGAATTACCAACACTGATAAGGTGTCTATTTCTGCCCCAGTTGCTATTTTCATGTTATTACTGGTGTTGTGATTAGGCAGCAACAGGTTCAAATACTTTGTAGGACATTTTCTCGCAGGCCTTTTAATTTCATTTTAGAATTCAACCAGTGCTATACAGAATTCAGAACTTAGAAAGCCTTTGGCTGAACAGGATTTTTTCCACTGACCTTAGGAGACCACAGTTAAATGGTAGTATCTGTTCTGATTTTAAGCTTAAGGCTTTTGAAAATGCTAAACCAGAGATAATTAGATTCCATGCGTTATATTTGTTGTATCAATATACACTTAGGAAGTATTCTGTAACCTCCTGTGATATGCTAAGTTGCATTGTCCTCAAAATTCTTTGTGGTAACATCAACCAACATATTGTGATATTTGGGTTACTCTGTTAATCTGTCACAAACTTTTCTCTGAAAAGACTTTTGTTACGTAGCTTGTATTTGGATTGCTTATAATGGAAAAACACTCCCTGCTTCATAGGGGATGAGGATTTGCCAAAGACTGTTTATAAACGGAACTTTTAAGGGGATACTGGGAATAGACTGGACACAGTGTCATATATCAATACTCAGCAGTCCCATATACAGATACAAAGAAATTCGAATTCAAAGGCTTTAACAACAATAAGGAGCTGCAAAAGAAATAGGGCTGCTACCCTCCATTTAATTCTTACTGATGACTCATGACTGACATATTAAATAAAAAAATCTGGAAGATCGGGACCACATATATCTTGCATTCCAAGTTAACTGTATAATGCTCAGTACCTGTTCAGATAGTAGACTTTTCAGTGAGATGAAGTAGAATCTTAAGCTCTCATATTATAAAGAAGGAGCACAAGTAATTTTCTACTCAAACGATGCTACCCAGATTTCAAAGAGGCAGATTTCACAGTAAAAAAAGTGTACTATAGTCACTAGAAATGTTTGCTCTGTTAATTAACAAAGAAAAATCAAATCATAGATGAGGTGTCAAGAGTAAGGGTGAAACTTCCCAAACAAGATGGTACCAGAGAGAATTGTTAGGGGGTATTTTATGCCTAATGCATTAATAGGCATTTGCTCAGAAGTTCTGTTAGACAAAGAAACCCTCTAAACTGTATTCCACTGAGAAGCTCACAGTTCAGATCATATTTCAACAGAAACATTTATTAGTAGAATTGCGAAAATAAAAGTAGCTCCTCAGTTTGGTACTTTTGAAGAAGGAAACATGCCTTAAGAAATGACTTTGAAAAAATCTTTAAGACTTAATAGACTTGAGAGAGAAGCTTCATTAATTCCTTCTGGTTTGAGGTGCCTATTTTTAACCACCTCAATCCCTCAACAGTTTCCATCAATGGAAAACAAAACAAACGAACAAACAAAAAGACAAACCAGCATTTCAGTTGTAACTAGAAGCCAAGCATTTCTAGCACGCAGAACTCGTGTTCTCTTCAGCATATTCGCTATTTCCCCAAAACATGCAAAAACCCAAAACAGTAGAGCCAAGGCCAGAAGGACAGAAATATAGCAGTACTCTTACCTGTGTGCTTCCGGAGGTGCTCTTTAAAATGTCCAAAGTGGTCAAACTGCTTATCACAGTACTGGCATATATGTATTTTTTTGCCAGGTCTTTGCTTCTTGCTGGCACCACCTTCATCAAGGTGGTAACAGGTGAGGTGCTGTTTCAAAGCACTCTCTCGTAGGTACCTTTTATTGCATATGTCACACTTGTAACTCTCAGTAGAGTGTGTTTTCATGTGTTCCTTAAAATGGTAAAACAATTTAAACGAACGGTTACATTTCTCACAGTGGAACAAATTGTTCACGTGTGACAGCTGAAGTTCCACAATTTCAATACCTTCTACCTGTTTGCACGAGGGATCAGTTGCACTATCACCTTCTTCTTGGATCTGGCATTTTCTCTCTCCCTGACGATACTTGCTGGTGATATCTGCCAAAAGAGCCAAAGCAGATTCATCTGATGTACCCGTTGTCTGTATGTACTTTATGGACTGCTCTGCAGAAGCTACTTCTTCAAGTGTTTCGATGCTGTCATCTTCCACTTCAATTGTCCCTTCGGCAATCTCAACCTCAATTTCAACAGGCTCCGATTCTGCAGATGGCAGTGTTTCTGTGATAACATTAGAGGTTTCAGCTATCTTCCTCTTTTTTGGTTTATTTTTACCTTGTGCTTGATTTGATTCTAAGGGTGATGAATTTTCTTTGTTCCTGTAAAGCATTTGCATAAACATAGTTAAGATCCACAAGCACTGACACAATAATTCCTGCTGAATACTGAGCTTCTGCATCCAAGACTCTCCAGCTGTTTCTCAAAGAAGCCGAATGACGAATGACCGCATAATCTGTGTGCATGTCAGAAGCTAATTTGTCCTTAATCTATACTCCTTACAGCTGTAAAACAGCATGGTTAAAGCTGCAGAGCCTTTGACATAAGGCTACCAAAGTGTTTTAAATAGTTCTGCTTCAGTGATACAAAGCACCAACCAAGAAGAAAGGCCAGTTAACCTAATGACAGAGGTTTATCTAAGAAACTTGTGAAATTGTGTACTTGGAAAGGAAACTTCCCCAAAGGAAGGAGTTCTTTGTCCTGCCTACTCAGAAATAAGATTCAAGTCCTTCCTACGCTATTCACCTCTTAAGCCCTGGAGTGTGTGCAATTGCCTGCAGTGCTTACAGCTTGTTAGAGAACACTACAGCTGTGACTTCACACAATGATTATTGTAACATCTTGTACTTCAGAAAAGCACACAGCTAACAGCTGAGGTAAAACTAAAAGCCACTGTGATGTGGAAGGAGTATTCTAGTTTACTTTTATGGGCTTAAACACAACCGCTAGCTCTGTTCCTGTTCTTTCTGCATCATACACACACAACCCCCTTCCTCCAAGACGTCAGGGGTAGCACGCCACCTCAAACAGAGAGCTGAGTGGGACAATGCTTTCAGGTTTGATGCCCTCAAGATCATCCACAGCACTTACATGATGGAGGTTTTACTACTGATTATGCGTTTTGAAAATGAGTGGCTATCATCCCCTCAAATCAGACGGACAGGAGTAAGCTGTGCTTTTACCTTCCTTTGCAGCCTGATTAATCCTTTCACATAATCTACTCCCGATCACTTTCACGTTTTCTAGTAATAGGAGAGATAAGGCTTTGCCCAGTATCTGTAAGTCATATGTCAGAGATGTGTGGCTAATGATCTAATGCAGGATACAGCTTATTAAATTGTACCTTACCCTATTCAGACACAGGAAGACAGAGCAGCTAAACTTACAGTTTAATCTAGCCTGGATTTCTAATGTCTAGAAGGTGACAGTTACTTTGCATATTACTGCAAGGAGCTCCAGGATCACGTACCAAGAGAATAATCTGCTCAGCAAAGAAGAGATGAACGTCCTTGGCCACACTGTGTGAAACTTCGAATGGGGATACACACATATAACACAACTGCACTTTAAGGAATAACAGCTGGTTGTTTTCTTTCTCGTGTAGATTATGCGATGTGCAACTCTTCAGTGCATTATACAAATAGTTCTATCATCACCTCTACTTCAGCTGAAGTTTCTGAAGCTTATCCCTTTCACTCAAAGCTCTGACTGAGGCACTGTATTGCAATTCTTACCCCTTTTACTGTGGAGGAAAAAATGGAGACTGACAGTGGTACTCAAGTTTGTATTTCTAAACGAAAAAAATCCCTAAACAAACCCCCACAAAAAACCTTTTCATATCTATGAACAATGGAAATAACTGTAAGAATAGACTGGCTTGCATGTGTGTTCATTAAGCAAAACATTTGTTTTCTTGTAACATAAGAATTACAGCGCTTACTAGTGATGAATAACCAACAAACTGCATAACATTATACAATAGTGGGCAATAATTGCAGGCTGGACAGTTTAGCTTGATGGATGGATCCAAATCCTGGTTCAACAGCCATACCAGTGTACACTGACTCATAGTGATACTGATTAGAATGTACTTTTTCAGTTTCAAGTTTCTTTTAAATTCTTCAAGCAGGCAGCTAAGGTCTGCTTTTTTTCCTGAATTTAAAAAAAAAAATAAATTCTTTTGGTGGTACCATGCTTAATCTTAATAATGTCAAAAAAGGGTGTTCATCGAGTTGGAGGGCAGGACTAGAAATGCACAATCCCGTATCTTTCCTACTGAAAAAAATTACATACTTATTCAGCTCTACTGGCAATCCACAGAATAAGCACAGAATAAGTTAATTCGGAAATAAATGCTGATGTTGAAAACCAGGTTTCCAGTGTATCATGTCATGGAGGTTTTTTTTAAACAAAATGTTAGCTGGCTACTAGAGGAACTTGGGGCCAATGCCACTCTCCTTGGCTACTGTGTCTATGGGGAGATAAAAAGGAAGCAACAGTCTTTCCTTAGCTTGAATGCAAAGACCTTTCAGCAGGTCTATAAGAGAAAGCAAGAACTGCAACGCTGGGAGCATTTATTGCCCCTCCCTCTGCTTCATGGCAACAGAACAGTGTCGCATGCAGAAAGAATGAGTATGTGACAGCACTTTGTGAAACTGAAAGGGAAGGAAGGGGAAGAAAGACAGTGTGATGGGACTGGCACCTGCTTTTCTCAGGTTGGAGTTTGGCAATGGAGTACAGCTCCTGGTACTGGAGAAAAGCTGCCACAGCAACATTTGATTAAGTATTGATCCCATATAAAACTGATTATAACAGTTACATTCATTTAAGAAGTTTGAGAGGTGAATTTTGCAGCAAGAAGTTTTAAGATCACTGCTTATTCTCTTAGAAATAGCACAAAGCTGCATGAAATCAAAACAGCAGCACAAGCTCGTTAATGTGGTCTAATTACCTGAGGCACATGGTCACTGTACACCCAGCTGTCAATCAGGTGGGCAGTCAGATAGCACAGAGAACTGGTATTAGTTACCACAAAGTCACAGCCCACAATGTCTGCAACATTTACCAGCCACGTCACTTGGCATCGAGTTCCAGCACAAAGAATGTGACATTCATTTTTCAGCCTGTGTAATTCTGACCCGTATCTTATAGTAGAAGAGTATATGGTCACACACAAGTTCAGGAGGTTCCAGGATAAGGAACAGGACTGCAAAATACTGGCAGCCAGCTCTTGTAAAAGGATTCTTGTGATGCTACATTTCAGTGTTGGGAAGAAAAAGAGGCTTATGTGCTTACCTGATTTCAAGTGCTTTGATCGCTTCTAACATCTGTAGATACTCAGCTGCTTTCCAAACATCATTTGCTTCTTCCTCACCTTGGACCATTAGTTTTGCTGTATAGGTGAACTCAATTAGGTGACGAAATGCCATGTTACTTACACCTATATACAGGCAAGAAAAACAACAGTTTCTTTTAGCAATTCCTCGGTCTCTTCTATCTGATGAATCTTGCACACTTGCCTGCTCACCATTTTGCTCACAGTACCGTAGCTGCCAGTTTCATAAAGATGACACCCTTAAAAGGCTCATGTTGGAATAAAAAGTCTACTATAGAAACATGCGAATCTGGAACAACCACAGAATTATGCCACAACAAAGATAAAAGGAAGGATAAGATGGACAAAAACCTGTTTGAATAATAAAAAGTATAAACACAAAAATACAATCTCTCTTAAGAGACCTCTGAGCAGCAAGATACTGGAGGCTGAAATATTGCTCCAGGAATTCGCTCCTGGCCTACCAGGCAAGTATTGCGCCATGTCTATCCTGTTCTTGCATCCCAGCCAAGACATCTGCCATTGGCCATCACTGGCAGGCTTTTTCATCTGACTGGAATGGCTGTTTCAGGGAAAAGATTATATGTCACACTGCTAGTCCTAAAAACGTACAGGGTCTGGCTGACCTCCATTAGCCATGTATTGGTGCGAAGAAAAAAATAAAGGAAAAAAACACCCATGGAACCTCACACTTTTCGTTCCAAAAGATTTAATTCAAGACTGTCCTTTTTCTTTTCAATTTTTCTTCAGGGAAGTTTTTTTCCAGTGGTGGTAGCTGCCTCAGAACCACTCAAGAGCTGAGATCTAGAAAGCTAATTGATATGACCAAGCATGTATGTAAGCCCATACCAAGGATACTACATTCATTTCCAGCTTGGGCATACAACTCTGCAGGTTTTTATATGCACAAATCGGATTACCTTCAATCTCCACCAAGGGCTCCTGAGTGAAATCTTGGAAGAATTTGTAGAAGAACTGGCTACAGGCAGCAAGAACAGCCTTATGAGCTTTGAAATGGTGACCTACAAAGAGAGACAAAAATTTTGGATTAGGATAACACCTTCCTCACTCATAGTGCAGAATAACTGCAGATGCAGAAAAGAGACCACTCAGTCTACAAATCTATTCCAGCAGTATATAGTCACTTAGTATGTCTCCTTGTAACATGGGATACTACTGCAGATAACCTGTCCCATCTCATGCAGACCCTTGCTGACATCACTGAGCTTGCTTTAGCTCTGCAACTCCATCAGCTGGAGGACTCACTCACTCACTCCAGTGTTTCTCTTTTCAGGTAATTAAGTTATGGGAAATTCCTAAGCAAACTTTTTCCTGTATGTCTTGGGCTCAGCTCTCAGGTTTTATCCAGGCTCTCCTTGGCTTCTGTTGCTCTTACAGATAGATGTATTTTATCACCACTTCTGCCAGCATAAACACTACTGCAGAACAGAAGTGTTTCTGCTCTGTTCTTCCTGTTTTCCAGACTGTGTATTCCCCATCACTGTGTTACCCTCTCCCTGGTGCAGGCATGAACATTCATAAGGCTCCATGGGACAGAGATAAGAGAAGCAACATGGCTTAGAACTACACAGCTGCACACAAAACCAGCTTGGAGCTCAACACATGGATCTGGTAATACCAGAGCAGGAACAAACATTCAGGATAACTTTTATGCAAGTGCTGTCAGTTAAGCTACGGCAATTCCTGAAGAGTAATTTTTTCTTCATTTGTTTACTTTTTTCTAATCCGGGCTCTGTAGGACCCTTTTCCGTCAACTGAGTTCTTGCTATCCTTTTAAAGATCAGGTGATACTCCTTTAGCTAAGTCTGTCCTAGGGGACACCGCCTATCTTCCTGAAGTCCTCCTCTGTTCTAAGACATGTTTGCAATGAGAAGCAATCTTAGGTCATCTACCAGACACCACTTTTTCTAAGGAGATAGTAAGCACTTCAAACTCTGTCATCCTTTTAAACTAATACTTATGTCCTTAGAACACATATAAAAAGACAAGTGAGTGCTTCTACCCTATTTTAACTGTATATTAAAATAGTAGGCAGACACCAGAGAAGCAAGAAGTAAATCTTATTTCAAGGTGTTTTGTTTTTTGTTTTTAAAAACACAATATTTCTACAAGTTCTCTGCATGCAAACAGTCAGCTCACATTAGGGAAAAATATTTTAACAATGTTTTCAAAATCCTTAGACAACAGGTTAAATATAGCACAGTGGTTTCAAAGTCGGCTTCTATCTGAAAATATTTAGCCCCTTGTTTGGAAAAGCAGAAGCCAAATTATTAATCACTGCTGGAGACTCTGTTCACCCGAGATTTTAAATGAAACTCTGCAAGCAACTCGCACACCAGTACAGAACCAAGAATCTGACAGCAGCCCAGTTTGACAGCTGACCTGTGACAAAAAAAGAGCTCCCCAGCACAGCTTTCAGAATTTTCTGTGTACCAACTGGTTCTCAGGCCTGTACGTACCATCGACAATCAGAGTGATATCTGTAAACTGGTCCTGCTCACGTTGTTCATTCAGTCTATCCAAAATAACTTTATAGTGTTCAGGGAACTCCTGGATACATTCCATCGTTTCTTCAGCTTCCATGGCAAAAGGACTAGTCTGCAAGAGATGTGGTATGAGAGTAAGAATACCGCACCACTCAGTAAATACTACGCACAGTCAGGTTAGTATACAAACATGAACTAACTAGCGCTTTTCAGGGACTACAAAACCAACAGAAACACTCAACTGTCTTGCTAACAGGTTTACCTCATTTTAGCTGATGGGTAGGAAATGGTAGGGTTAACGACGTGGAATATTGCCTCATTTATACACATGAAAAATCAGTCAAAGTGTGTAAGTGTATTTCTTTATTCTACAGATGCAGCAGGGACCCACCTCCCTCAAAGCAAGCACTGCCCGGATGTAACATCTCCACAGCTAACTATTCAACAACACCTCAGCAGCGTAATGTCAGAATCTTTATATGTTTACTTCTTGCAATTTCACCAATCCACTTGGTGGAAGAACAGGCCGTAAAATTTTCATATTAAAGTCACATTTTGCACCTAGTGAACACAAGATGTTTCCTTCCTTTAAATAAGGATGTAATAAAGCAGCACTTTTCAGCTTCTGAGTACATAGGAGTTGCCAGGGATTTAAGGTGCTGTCGCACCCAAGAGCAAAGAGCATCTTATTCACCCAGCCTACTTATACTTCTCCCCCTGCAAGGTGAAATATTCTTTGCCAACTTTTTGAAAGACGCATACGCTTGTAATGTGATGGCCCTTCCTCCCTTATACAATAAACATAGCTGGGGTTGGGAGTTGCAGAGGTTCTCAAACCTGAAGAGGTTTAGCAGAACTCTGTGCCTGTGGACAAGACGCAGATGTTAGTCTGCTGCTTATGCAAAAGAACCTCGGGAGAGAGTCCAAGCGCTTCAGTGAAAGCACTTCACAAATTAACTCCAGGCAATGACTTCAGATCTGTGCAGCAGCACTCATCTTCAACTCCCACATTCACATGGCTCACACTGAGAATGCTGTAGAAAAAGCAAAGCCATTTCAAAGTCACATTAGCACAGAAACATTGTTTCTTTTCACAGTCTTTGAAGACCATGTGGTTTCTGACTCTGGCTTGAATGAGTTTTAAAGGAATTTGAGACATACCCTTCACTGTACTGTTATACTTAGTATGGTGTAAGGGACGAGCCCCGGGCGCCTGCACTGTGAGCCTGGAGGCCCTGCCAGGAGTTGAGAGCGGGTTAAGTCATGAGGAGGGGCCTAGGGCCACTTCTCTTGATTGGTCACTTGGAACTGGGACAAGAAGGCTCCAGAAGTCCAGGAGCTGGGGCCAATCAATAGGGGCATGTGCGAGTGTATGGGGGCTCTCCGCACCTAATGCCCCCCTTGGCAGGTCCGATGCTGGATCGAGTAACGCAAGGCTTACCTTCATTTCCCATAGAGCCGCGTAGCTTAGGTCAATATAATTGTTAGAGGGCCAACGTTTACAGAACATTTGTTCTATGGAAATCTCCTATTAAAGCTGATGTTTATGTACGGACCTTGAGTGTTATTTCACCTTAATCGACATGGGGGGGATTTGCGAATCTGAGTCACTCCCCCCTCCCCACAGCTGGGACGTGCCAATGGACAAAAGGAAGACAGTGAGGAGAGCAGCTACTATCAAACCAAACATTGAATACAGAGAGGGAAATTTCTGGTGTGGCAAAGAAGCTGTTTTCTTCAGAGTGCTAGAAGGAACTAGAGAGCAGGCGCTCCCTGACTTCTGGTGCAGATTTTGTGTGTGGCTGGAGTTGGAAAGTCCTGAGCCCAAAACTGTTCCTGATGTGTACTAACCACATGTGAGCTGATGCCACCACGCTTGCTAACTCCCCTGTGCACCTGTGCGAATTCTACCTCACTTACAACAACTGCACATACGGGTGTATGGGGTTTGATAGAAGTCGAGAGGAGAATTACCCGGTTATGATAAAAGCAAAGTTATTTTCTTATGACTAACAAACTCCAAGTAAAGGAAATTGTGCAATTCCTATTTTCACCACAAAACACACTCTTTCTTGCATCTCAGAAGAACTGGCCCATGAAGAAGTCAAGTTGCCAAGAGCATGAAAAAAGAAGAGCAGAAGCAACTGCTTATGAAGTCTAGCTCTACCTGCTATCACTGCTTTGCCAAGCAGATACTGAAATACCTGTCAGGGCCTTAAAGGGGACAGAGGAGACGAGCCTTTGAGGGCAAGGGGGAAGGCGAGGCGGAAGGGAGCGGCTGCTGCTGCTGCATTCCCTTCACCTCATCGGTAACGATGGCTCTAAGACAGACGACCAGCAGCTCCTGCCTTTCTTCTGTCATCTGGTATTCCACATAAAGTCTCACATGGGAACCTGTCAGCCATTTACTTCACTGTTCAATTCTGCTTGCTCATTTTTGACACATCAAAAGGGACAGATGACTGGCAGTTAAAAACATAATTCCTTAAAAGTTAAAACAAACAAAATTTTGACCCCCAACTCTTATGATTTCCACCTACTCAAGTGCAATTTACTTCCAAATTGAATGTTTGTAGGGGTATCTTACAAAAAAAGCCATCAAAATGACAGAGTAACCTCCCCCCTACCAAATCTAAGACATTTGAAAAAGTTTGTCTTTCTCGGAACAGTTAAAAAACATGAACGAGAAAACATACAATATGACAGCTAGTTTATTGTCATGAATTAACACAGAACTAGTAAAACGTGTGACTTCATTGCGTCTCTAAACACAGTTGCAGCATTCATGGAGTATTCTCATTTTAAAAGCTCAGTGATATTGCCAGAAAAAGCCCAACAGAGCAGCAGATATTCAATAAGAGCGTGACAGCTTTGGAGGAAGGAGTGAAAGGTACAGTCCTCAGAGAAAACCAAGAAGCCAAGGCAGGCAGGCAGAAGCGATCCAAGTCGCCACTTATGAGTAGGCTCACAGATGAGTGATGGAACCTGGACCACTTCAGTTGTGTACCTCGATTTTCGTGGAAGACGCAGCTAACTACTGACTTAACAACTTGTAACACTGGATGCATCTCATGTGATATGCATACATTTTGCAGATCTGTTTTTATAAATCTACCTCAATGAAGCCATCTTATTGTCACTAACCTCCTGGACTACAACGGGAACTCCTTGTATTTTAGGCACTAGACATTTGTTTTCTTTGCCTGCATGGATCATACAGGAATGCAGGCAGGCGGAGCAGTGGCAGAGCAATTCAGGTGACCGGTGGCCAAACCACCGCCATCTCGCTGCAGCCATCTGAGGGAAGGGGAACCTGAGCGGTGTTTGGTGGAGAGCAGCAGTGGTCGCTTCCAGGTAAGGCAGAAGCGAGAACTTCCTATGCACCGTGCTGCGTATCTTCCCTCAAAAATAACAACGGCGGAGCAAGGACTCGAGCCGGCCCCCGCACCCACAGACGAGGCCTCGCTCCCGCTGAGGCGGCCCAGCCACACGCCGGGGGCCGCACTGCCGAGGGGCAGGAGAGGCCTCTCGCCGCCCACAGCGGCCGCGAGGGGCACGGGGGCTGCCATCGCCCGCCGCCCCCCGCCGCGCTCCCGCAGGCCCCGGCCCCGGCGAGCCCCCGGCGGCCGCGCGCGCCTCCCCCGGGCTTCAGCCCTCGCGCCCCCGTGGCCCGCCGCAGCCAGCGGCAGCCCCATTGGCGGGCGCCGATGGCAGTCAGCGCGGCCCCCGCCAATCGTAGGGCGGCGGCAGAGCCCGCCCCGCGCGGAGGAGCCAATGAGCGCCCGCCGAGTCCCAGGAGCGGGAGAAGGCGGAAGGCCTAGCCACCGCCGAACGCCCGCCGGGCACGGGCGCCCCGAGAGCGGCGCGGGCGACCGCCGGCGGCCGCGAGTGCCCCGCGGGGGCACCCCCGAGGAGGGGAGGCGGCCGGTGCCGGCCCGAGCCGCGCGCGTGGCAGCACAGCCGCCTCGTTAGTCCCTGTTACGTCATCAAAGCGCGCATTAAATCGATCCCTTTTCAATTCCCGGCCGGGTCGCGGCCCGGCGGCGCGGCGCCCCGCGGGGTGGGAGGGCGGCCCCGGTAGGTACTCACCGCGAGGAGCCCCTCGCCCCGCCGCGCCCGCTCCGCCGTTGCCGCTTCCTGCTCGCCAGCGCGCTGGAAAGCGGGGCGGGCGCCGGCCAATCGCGACTCGCATTCCCGGCCTGCACCGCGCGGGGGAAGTGACGGCAGGGTCACCCTCCGCGCGACAGGGCGCGCGGGCGGCGGGGGGGCGCAGCCCGGCGGCCCGGTGCATTCTGGGAGGTGTAGTCTCCGGGGGGGGGAAGGGAGGAAGGGCGGGAGGGAGGCGGTGGGCGGGCGCCGCCAGGCGAAGCGCGGGCCTCGCGCCCCGGGGCGTCCCCGTGGGGCCGGCGGCGGCCGCGGTCACCGGGGGAGAGCGCGTCCCCCCGGATAAACCCGTGTAGCCATTCCCCTTGTCAGAGCGGGCACCGCGATCGTCCTTCTGACGGCCTCTCCATCAGGGCACGGGAAGAGCCGCCGCACGCAACGGCCGCGTGCTCTGAGGAGCTTGCTGACGCAATTCCTGCGAATGGGCTTGCTGACGAACGCCGGCGCTCTGCCCTGGTGCCGGACCTACCTCATCGCCTTCGCCGCGTTCGTCCTCCGCCGAAAGGGTCAGTGCCTGTGGCGTTAAGGCAGCCGTTCAGCACAGAAGTCCTGCCACATCGAACAGAACATGTCACGGGCGCTCAGCCACGTCAAATTAATTTTTGTATACTCTTCCATACATAAACTCCTAAGACTCTCCGCCCTGTTTTATTACACAGTAATACAAGGAAGTGTTATCAATACCGATGGCTCGTAATGTCATATAAAAAAGCTTGAAGCCAAATTTATGTCCCTTTTATTTCCTCATGTTATGGCTTAATGGCCTGCTAATGTAACTATGCCGTTGTTCTCCCCAGCGGGCTGCTCGGTCAATTGTCTCCAACCTAGGAGCTGTCTGCCCACGCCTGTTCTTGTTTTCTAGTACACGACAGTACATTAGGAATGCTGATTGATGCCTCCTGCATTTACAAAAATATAAAGGTTTGCTTTAAACCATTATAGATCTAATTTTTAGCTGAAGAACTGTATCTCCAATAGCTTGTAATTCAAATTGAAATATTGCTAAAGTTACCGCTATAGGACCAAAATACAACACAATACTTAAAAATTTCCATTCCAGCACCTTCCACCTATCCAGACAAGGTTGGTGGTTTGCTTATTTTTCATTAATTTATGTTTTTTTCTGACCATTCGCTTTTTTTTCCCATGGCATTTTCCATAGTGTTTCTTTACTTTTTTCCTATGGCTTCACCCTTCTAATTGTGCTGTCAGATTAGATGGGAGCTTATAAATGAACAGTTCCTAATTTGTCCTAATAGATTTTCAAATATAAAATTAGACTGATTGAGCAATAACTTTCTGGGTTCTCTTTTTCCTCTCTTAGAGACAGGTGTGGTGTTTCCCAGCACTACCGCTAGGATTTCTGAGAGTTAAGTTAAAAATACAAAATTTAGTTGTAAGTCTCAAAATAACCTGGTTTATAATGCATTTTATTTACATGAGGAAAAAAATGTTAAGCGAACATCCAAATGATCTTTATCCATATCTCTAGTTCAATATGTATTAGCCATTTGTATATTTCTGAAAATTCCCTATGTTTTTTTCCTTTTCCAGAATCGCCTCAGTGACGCTCTGGAGAGATCTGTATTCATTAAGATAACCCGATAGCCCTTCTGGACACCACATTCAGCCGAGTTTGGGAATAATACAAAAGCACAGATGTTCTCCTCCAGCTCTGGGCTTCTCACGGTGGTGTTGAAGAAGGCAGAGAACATCCAGCCAGGCTGAGTGTTGGTAGCCCCTCCCAGGGAGAGCTGTGAAGTAGCAAACGGACAAAAATTAATACTAAACTGATCACAGAGAAGTGTGAATCATACATTTCCCTTTTTTAATAAAGAAAAGCCCTCTTGTCTGAAGAAATGAAGGGATTAATAAACCAAGACTTCAGAAGGCGTGCTTATGTGCAGGATTGAGTAGATAACTATTTTCCAAAAGCAGTTGTTTCAGATTATAAATGAAGGCCAAAAGGGACCATCAGCTTATCAAGCGCAAGCCTCTCCACCTAGCAGCCTGTGACCTACACCCAGCTTGCCGCAGACTTCTGGCTGGCTCCCCAGATCGCTTTGAAAGCTGTTAGGGCACTCCTACACGCCCAGATCTCCCACCACACTGTCCCACATCAGGACCAAATGCTTCGCCCAAGGAGGTGCAGAATTCAGATAGCTACAATGTGACCCTTCCTGGTCTCTCCTATTGAAACAAGTCTTACGAAATCAACTGCTCGTTGCTGTAGTGATATCAATCATTTGCATGAAATCTTTTCTGTATCAGACGACTCAGCATGTCTCTGTTGCACAATGACTTGTTCTGTGCATAAACGGTCTTTACTGTCCTGCCCAGAGCAAGCCAGATGTGTGCTGTTATGCAAGAGAAAAGTGTGTTTCTAGAGCCCCTTTGATAGGCGTGCCTAGTGAAACAGTATCAGTGACTGTTTATAAAGTTTTAAAGGAAACCAAATATGGGTTGTGCCTCTGCCAGAGGGCTGTTCTGTTAATCCTCCTCATCTCTTTACTATTTCAAGAGGGAAAGGAAGGTATAAGGAGTTAATGAATGTCAAAATGATAGTGGTAACTGTGAAATGCAGGGCTTGAAAACTGTAATGTGCTGAATTGTGAACTGATGTGAAAAATCCTTGAACCTTACATCTGTGACACAAAGATGTCAGCTTGTTCCTTTGTTATCTTTATATTTTCAGAGGAGATGCACAGCTAGGACAGGATGTGCGTTCATATCTACTTGGTATTATCTGCTGCCCTACAAGCTCCATGCCAAATCTCCTCTACTGTGTGCAAGTTTCATAATTTTGTGACCCCACGAAGATCAGCTGACTAGTGAAATCAGGGACATCAGCATCTGTTGAACACCGCAAGAGAGGGTGGTTGAATTCTAGCATTCTTATCCAAATATTTTCTTTTATATTATTTTAAATATCTGGAAGAAGCAGCAGCAAGGCTAAGAACTTAGTGTCTATCAGTTTCATAAACCATAGTGATTTGGATTCTGCAGAATTATGAGAAGCATGCCTAAAAGAATTGTATAGTGGCTTAGTGCTTAAATAACAGTAGGTGTTAAGTACTTTGGGATTTTTTTTCCTTTTATCCAAGAATATAGAATCATAGAATTAAAGAATCATAGAATGGTTTGGGTTGGAAGCAGTCCTTTGAAGGGTCATCTAGTCCAGCTCCCAATATAAATTCAGCAGGCCTTGGCTAGGTCAGTACTTGTTTAGGAAACCTCTTAAGGAAAACCTCTGGTAAAAAGTTACCTGTGTTAATTGTTAAAATAAATATATACCATGACATTTTTGTATGGGTATGCATTGTGCATCGTGAGTAGAAATAACATACATATGCATTGTTTATAAAGATGTTGTATAGGTAGGTATTACCTCTTAAGAGGTGACCCAGATTTTCACAAGCAAATCTTTGGTAACCTGATTTGCAAAAATGTTTTTGTTTTGTGTTTTTTTTTAATAAGCAACAGTGAGCATAGTGCATCAGGGCATGAGATGTGGTGATTTTTCTAGCTCTCTCTAATAGTCCATGAAAATCTGCGGAGTCTGGAAAGGATGAAAGCTAAACTGGCAGAAAAGGTTTTGACCTAGCCCAGTACCAGTGCTGCAGTTCCCTGCATTATACATGCAGAAACATTAACAGATAATTTTAGATTACTCCTCCTTTCTGTCCATGTAATCTTCCTAGAAAATCATAGACCTATGGACTGTGGTATTTCTGAGAGACATTACGTCTGACTGATAGGTTCATACAATGTTCACTATAGATGAAAGTTTACTTAAGAACCTGGAGACAATCAGGGAAACGTTCCACAGGCAATTAAGATAATATTAAGAGCAATAAAAAGTTGGAGAGTTGGGCAACCTAGAAATAATTCTCCCCAGTATCTAGGGGAAGATTTTTTTTACCTTCAAGAATTTTTTTATTTCTAGCACAGCCTTCCATCCATCAAGAGCATCTGCCATCCATGCAAGACCATGCGTGCTACGTGGCACATCATTGACTGTAACTGTGCCAATTATAACAGCAACTTAAGCACTCCCTTTGCAGACACACAGATGGAGCAGCTACCAAAGCACCTGTGGTAGTGGAAAAGCACCCGGCCGCTGTCTGTTCTGTCATTTAAGTTCTTGAGACCAGCCTCATGCACGATCCACACCGTAAGCCTCAAACAGTGCCCGAGCCGCGGCCTGCACAATGATTTGCCTGAGCAATGGAGAATGAAGTCCTACGTTTGGCTTCAGGACAACTAGATATCTGAAATCGCACATGATCCTTTAATCATGTATTTTGTAACTTACCTCAGGCACATGCCTGTGTTAAAGAATCAACAAAAAATTTATCATTAACTTAAAACATTTACAAGCAAGACATCATGAAGTCTTTGCAAAAAGGGAATATAATTAAAAAGCACTTATCGTTAATTATTACTGTTATTGCAGTCATGGGATCACTTATGCATTTAGTTTTCTGGTGTGTCTCTCCTTCTGAATGCTTGCTAGCTGTGTTGGAGAGAACGTTCTGCAGCTTTATTCCCATGATTTTTAAAGCGCTACAAGTTTTTTTCACTTCATGTTCATATTTTGTTTCCTCTTCTGGAGCTCTTACAGGAAATCTGGCAATGACCGTGATGCAGACTCAGCACAAATCCCTAGTTTGTTTTTCTTTTTTTTCTTTTTTTTGCTGACAAGAAACAGAGAAATTCAGCTTGCAGTTTAGAGGGCTGGATAAAACGCTGATGGTCAAAGACAGGTGTCAGAGCTGCTCAGCTGACTCTGGGCTCTACTGGGGATACAACCACCTCCTTAAATCCAATTCTTAAGACTGTTATATGCCTGATACGTAAAGAATAACTGGTAAATAATATAAGGCATACATGGGTAATATTTTGAACATGTCTTCCTGCCAAGAGACAGCCAGTAAAAAATGAAAATAGAGGTCAGCTAGAGATGAGGACTCACCAAAGTAAAACGTAAACCTGGGACCCATCTCTCCTGTAGTTCTACAGGAGTCCTAACAAATGACCAGCCATGCAAACCTGTATTGACTGGAGAGATGTTGAGGCATGGTGTGATGACTGTTTCTTGTCAGCACCAGGACTCATTCACTTCTCAAGTTCCACAAGTTGAGCCAATGCTTTTGCAATGGGATGAGGAGACTCCAAAGTGGGTATTGCTGTTATTCCCTGTCACCAGAGAACATGATACGAAGCCTGTTCAGTGTGAATTCTCAGACAAGCCAAGAGGCCCATCCGAACACATGTGAACATATGAAATAACGGCAATTTCATACAAGCAACCAATAGTGGCTGCTTGAATTTGGTAGGGCAGGTTTTTTCATGTCTTTGCTATTTGCAGTGATGTGGAGTAGTGTGATGGCTTGTGCAGGTGGCTTCCGAAGGTGTCCTCAGATGAGATGTCATCGTATCTTCTTACTCTCACTTCTCTTTCTTTCAGACACTGAGTTATTTCCTCTGTGTTGCATTCTGCACCCTTTATTCTGGAATGCTATTACAGTTCTACTGCTCTGATTTTGACTTTTCCCTCAACCAGCCAAAACCTAGGAGACCAAAGCTGTAGGAAAAATAGGAAGACTGCCAGTGTCAAGGTAGGGCTAATATGTTTGTCAGATATAATGGTCTAGAATCTTTGCTGGCACATTGTCAACATAATACAGAAATAATATTCTGTATTCAAAATTTTATTTTGCCTTCACTGTTACCTTCAAGAACCACATCTGTGGAAAATGAAATATAGGACTGTACTATCAGAAGATTGGGGACTTCTGTTATACATATTTCATCCAAAACACACAAAAAGAAATGTGTGCTAGTTAATAATTATCATTTTCAGCAAAAATGTGAACTCTTCAGGAGAACAGGAAATACTTGGAAATCTGAAGCTAGTAATGGTCTTTCTGTCTTTTTTTTCACCAGTTAGTATGAATTTATGACAGCTACATTGTATACTCTAGCATTAAAGCTATTCCAGTCTATTCCATCAATAAGCATTTAGCACTTCCAGGAGGTGTGCAGTTATCCAGCTGACTATAGGGACACCCACTACATTCCAACCGTGAGTTGCAGATTCCATGTAGCTATATATCAATAACCAGTACTGTAGCTGCTGAACATTTTACAAAGTACTGCCTGCTAAAGGCACAACTTGTAAGCCAGTATGGCTCTGTTAACAGAAATCAAATCTAGGCAGAGGCTGAATGCTAGTCACTATTGCTGACTCTTCAAATAATGGCACAGACAGCAACAGGAAAGGTGTTACTGTAAGACAGCTGCTGTAAGTCCTCCTTGCATATCAAACGATGTTTCCTGATACAAATCAGATGAAGATCTGACTCTTCCAGACTTCCATCAGCATTCAAAAAACAGAAGGAGGCAGGCAGTCAGTTCAGGATTTGATTGTTGCAAGCATATGTATCAGCACAGCTCTCCCTCTGCTTTCATATCAAACACATTTAATGAACAGTTCAGTTCCTCCATCAGTCCTCAGAAGGTCAGTATTGCTTTACAGTATTTCTTTATCTACAGAGACCACTTGAGGTACTTGTGTCTGAAGTTCATTATGGTATGGGGAAGCCCCTTTTTTGTGAAAGTAGTTTTTACTCGTGGTGGGAGTAGATGGCTATCAATCTCAGCTTCCTGTGTGCCGCAGCAGCAAACTACACTTTGTTAAGTGAAAACTGTCACTTAGACTGATCGACTTTTGCATTTCGTCTGCAAATTGTTTCAGCAGCTCACAAACAATTTGCTACTTAGAGTGCTTTGATGCTGAAATGGCAGCTGCTTTTGAATTTCCAAGATGGATAGAACAGTAAAAAATGGTTGATTCAGCCAGTTATACCTTCATTACTGGTGCTGGTGGCACATTCACATACTCCTGCCCTAAGAAGAGCACACAAATTTTTTTTCACAGTTCAGCATTCCAGGACTATGCTCTCTGAAAAGAAGTGTCATCAACAATCAACCTTCAATATCATGTATTTGAAGCCATAAGTATTTCAGTTTGTCTGACTCCATTTAATGTAAAACAATCTCCATCTTGCACTCAGCTATCTGAATCTTTCCCTAAGCTCTCTTAACATCTCTTGCAGACCATGTTTGCAGCCACTGCTGTACTCCCAAGAAAATAAAGCAACATAAGAGCCGCAAAAAGAAATTTAACCAAAAATATGTTATCCATTTTTTGATCACAATTGAACAGTTCTTGAAAGAGAATTTTTTTATACAAATCCCTCTTATTTATTAGCTGGATCCAGTTTTCACTTCATTTTTCATGTATTTCACAACAGATAGATAAGCAAAGAACAGACTTGAACTTCCTGCAAGGTTCACTGTATACTGTCACTGAATCCCATGCACTGTGCTGTCATAATTTCCATTCCTTGTGTAGGGTTCAGTGCAGTGAACTATGCTTGGATGACCTGTTATAAATCATTAACAAGGATTTGCTTGTCTGGGTATTTCTGGTGAGAAGCCCTTAAAGTCACCTGGAATGAACTGCTCCGGATTTAGCTGATTAATCGTTTTCCTCCACATCTCCTAAGGAGAGTTATTGGGTATAAAGACTTTAATGGGAATTGTATGTATTGCTGATGATACTTCTGAAGTTATGATTACAGTTACACCCCCGTGAAGACCTGATCTGTTAATGTAAAGAGAACTGTCTGAATACAGAAAAATCAAGGGTTTTTTTTAACATTCTTTGTATTCATTAGTCCAGATCCTTAATCACTTTAGTTATGTGTTGACTCAGTGCACCATACTGGAAAGCCTAAAGCTGCCTGCCGAATTCCTGGTGCAACCGCATCATTCCTGTAGAAGGAGGGATCACTGATCATTGTGTGGTGTATGAGATCCACATAGGAGACCTGTACAGATACCCTGCTTTGGACGTTGCATGATTACATTTACTTCTTCCTGATTTACTGTCCCCAGCACCAGGAGCCTAAGCAGAGTCACACCAAACTGAAGGAATTTTCAGTTTTCTTCTGTATGTCACAGGACTGCCAAATATTACTAAAGACACTGAAAAATAAAAAAAACCAGAAGATGTCATACAGCTATGATCTTCTTTTAATCACCTCTTGGGTATCATCTGGTAATTTGTCCTTCCTTCAAATGCTAAGAGGACCATTGGTTTTAGGCCCACTGAGGTGGCATGGGGAACTTGCGGGCTGATAGAATTATTGCAGGATAAATGCAGAAAGTAAACAGAGCGAACATGGAACTCAGAATACCTGTAGGTATTCAGCAACTAGGGTCAGTTTGCATTTCTAGTCTCTGCAATGATTATAACTTAGGACACGTATGATAAAAAACAATTTTCCTTGCTAGTTACAGTGTGCTACAGATAGTTTCGAGCAGAGAAAGATACTTTATTATAATAGCATTTCCAAATAGAAAAAACAAAACATTTATCTACAAGATCAGAGGTCCTTTAAGTCTCATTTTGTTTTTAAGTAGATAATTGCGTGTATCAGCTATTCCTTCATTCACCGAAACAATTTCCAGGCCTGTATCAGACGATGTCAGCTTTTGTTGCTTCCTTTGAATTCTGAGAAGTATGCATTTAGTTATCTTACGCTGCACTGGACCTCACATGTGAGGAACACGAGACCAATATTGCATCACTATCCTTCTTTCTGGAGTTACTTTAACTAATTAACTTGTGGTTCTAATTATTTTGCTGAATTTACTTTAATACATCTTCTTAGCAAATTACCCTTTATTTACAGCATTTAACCAAGAGTTTAAGGTCTCATAAACAAATGGAAATTTGTTTATGTAAGCATTAAGTAAAACTCGACAGCCTGTTTCTGTTGCAATTTATTCCACTATAAAGTATGAGTGACTCCACTGAATGACACAGTTATGCTGTTATAAAATGAGAAGACATGAGGAGAATCAGTAGAGACTTACAATCTGTCAGTGGACTTTGAATTCCCTGTTTGTGACATCCTTCAGTCACAAGAGCAAAACAGACACTGAAGACCTAAGGTCTCATGATAGAAATTGTGCTGGATCCATGTTCTGTCTCTGTCTGCTCATTATTTGCACATGTTGCAAATCACTACAGTGAACTTTACCAGAGTATAATTACTGACAGCCTCATAATTACATGTCCATTTGAGATTTTTTTAAAGAAATGTATACGTTACCAATCTAGATAACAGAAATAACAAACATCAGTTAATTTCTGAAGACACTGGTATTTCTGTGCTGTGATGCTTTGAAAAGTTTGAAATGTCAAAAAAGGGGACAGTTTATGTTCAATAAGAAGGGAAGGGGGCTGTCATTTCCACCAGGACCATTATTCCCCCAAATGAGAAAGAGAGCAGAAACAGCATGATAATTATAAAAATTATTGTTTGAAACTGAAGACTTGTCCAAATTAGAGTTCATAACTGCCTCCTGCAGAGAGATTGGAACATAGTCAACAACTAAGAAAATACTTGCAGTGGAAAGCAAAATTAAGATTTAAGACAATTATTTCTTTAGAAGCTGTGGACAAAGGGCTCCAGAAGCCCATGAATTCAAGGGGGATTAACATAAGAAATGGAACGGTCAGACTCTTAGACTGTAAATTTAACAGTTATTAACATCTTTATTCTACTGTTTGTAAAAATAATGTGGAAGTGGATTTTTTCCACTCAGAAAGCGTAATGCTTCAGACTGAAATTTAAACATATTTAGGGTTTATACCTTTCTAAACCAACTAAATTAGATCTATCTAAACCCACAGCCAACATTATAATATTCCTTACTACTTGCTTTAAAACAGAGGAACTTTTTTCCTCAATAAATCTTGAGGCAGAACAATGATCCTGGGTAAGGTGAATGATGCTTATGGATTATCACGATGAATGTAGTTAAGCTTTCCTTAATATTATAAAGGTTATAATAAATACAATGTAATAGAATAATAAATAAGTAGTATTTATTGGCAGAGTGATAATTGCCAACAACAGCTGCTTCTCTGTAAGGAACTGAGGGTCTGCAGGTGTCTCTGCCTACTATACAGGAGGAAATACTAACTTTTCAGTAGTGACCGCTGTACATTTCCATCCTCAATGTGCTTTCTGTAGCCAGGTAGCTGTTTTATAAGTTACCTGCTTCAGCTCAGTTTACTCTGTCTGGACCCTTTATTCTTCAGCACTCGTGAGCTGCTAATGTCAGCAGCGCTCAGGTGTATTACATATAGCTCATAGGCTCAGCACTTGTTAACCAAGCCTTGTGCGCATCCCTCTCTACAAAGCCGAAGAAGAAACAGGAGTGCAATATTGCTCTTTAAGTGATTCTGTCTCCACCTGTATTGCAATAATTGGCAAGAGACCAGCTGTCAATCACTACTGAGCTGCATTTTATTCCTCTCCCTATTAATAGATCTGTACCTGCTTCATTTCTTTTTGGTTGCTTCAGTGCTTATTTAGGAATTGACAGACGTGATGCATACCAAATACTTACTTCCAGCCACCCTTGCAGGGCTTTATTAGCACTGAAAATCCACATCCTAGCCTGAGGCAGGAGGCCCAACAAATAATCTATCGTTTGGAACAGTAAAGGACATCATCACAGTTATGACGGCTTGGTCCCAACCCAGCAAAGGATACAAGGATACGTTTCCCTAACAATATAAGGAACGTGAGCACATTCCACCTTTTAAAAAAAGATCAGTCCCAGTCTGATATCTGTCTGTTTTCTGCACTGTGTCCTCCAAGCCTATCGAATAAAACTTCAGATCTTTGTCCTTCTCTCCATCGACTTGAGCATAAGACTTCTACAGGATGAACCCCAATGTTGGCAGCTCCATTTCTCACACCCAACCAGAAGCATAAAGCTCATCTGTGCAGGAGACAGAGTCTCAAGCCATGGAACTAAGCAATATAAATCTCACCACCTTAAACTCTGAGGGCACACCAAGTTTTTAGACATTTATTTCTCCATAAACACACATAACATACATTGAAGGAAATCAAACTCAAGCAAACTGCTGTCAAAATAAAACACGCCATACATACATAAACAATTCTCTCACTGAGGAAAGTAAGGAAACAGTTTAACCTGAATGTCCGCAGATACCCCAGTGATGATGGCATTAAGAAAACATAACAGAGTAATACAGAGAGTTAAGTGGCTATTGCCAGTTGGTAGAGCGTCATGGCTTTCATGTAGCTACATTGATTTAAGTGGCTGACGATCTGTGCTCTAACCTTCAACAGAAGTTGATAAACTGGCAGGTTCTACAGAAATAAGTTTTAGAAGCAAGTGAGGTAATCAAGAGCAGCTGGGAAAAAGGAGCTGTGTACTGCACATGCCCTCAGACAGGGTACACTCATCTCCAAGGCAAAGATCAGATAAAGCATATGAGAGAAAAACTTGCTAGCTCAGCATTTTTATAAATAGAGAAGTACCTTCCCCCTTTCACTGTGGTTACCACTGTGTTCAGAAAACAATGACTCTTTGGCCCACCCCCCTGGTCTGACTGTACCACTACCTCCAGCTGGTTGGGGTGACCGACAAACTGCACAGCCTGACATTCAAAGTCATTATATGAAAAATACCTTGCTGTCCTGCACGATAAATAGTTTCAGCTCGGAATTAGTTAATGGAGAAATATTTTGGTTACTTTTGCTAGAGGGGTTTGCTTTGCTTGCAAGGTTGTGCAGAAGAAGCTCCCTGAACTTTGAACGGTATCTGCAAAGTGAGGTAAACAAGAGCTGTATAAATACCACAGCCCTTTTCCCCACACTGTTTTCTTCTGCAGTGGAGCTCAGCGGAGCTGCCAAGGACAGGGGGAGGAAAGGGTAAGTGCTCTGGTTTTGCTATGAAAGAGCTTCATGACTTAAGACTTGGCAGAGTGTCTGCTTGTTTCTTTGGCTGAAAAGGCTGACTGTGGAAATTTCCATTGGAAACCAGCTAGAAAGTTGAAATGCAAAGAGAAGCATAATTCAGAACACAGCTCCCACCTAGTTCATGGGGCGAGACAGCTGTTGCTGGGCGCTGCATGCCAGGGCTGCAGAAGGCTGTGAAGGCACAGGAGGATCTCAAGAGGTCATAGGAGTTTCATCTCTTTATAGTGGATGTAAAGGTGGGCAGCTGTCCAGATGTGTGGAAAGAGTAAAGAACGGTCCCGTTGATATCTGTTGGACCACAGTTTAATCTTCCAAGTACTGTACCTACAATGCTTTTGGTAGAACTGCAGGAAAGAAACATGAGGGACAGACAGACTTCACAAATGATGTTGGCTTTGCAGCAGCTGGCTCTTGTTTTAAAAGATCAACTATTAAAATCTTGTAATTTTTTTTAGAATATGACAAGATCAATGAATCGCATGCTATTTATCAGAACTTAGTGTTTCCAAAACATTCTGTGTTTACTATCAGACTTCGATGTGAGTGGTAAAATTACACAGTTCCACAACCTGGGGCATGTTGGGGAGCAGTTTTATAATTTTATATATTTCTTGATAATGGGTATTTTCTGAACATATTAAGCCAAAATTATTATATTAATGGAATAAAAGGAAAATGTAATTACAGAATTTCTTCTGTGCTTTGATTTTCATAAACATTAAATGGACTAAGTGTGAGTAGGAGATTTTGTGAGATTTGAGGAATCCTGAAACTCAGTTTTAATCTCCTGTTTTTGCAAAATTGTTTCTAGTGCCTGTGTTCTTAAGAGATTTTTCTCAATGGGATCCAAATACTACAGACTGACTTGTAAAATTCTTTAAGTCTTTTTTTTATTTTCTGCCAGGTTCTGTAATACTTGCTGTGTACCAAAATACACCGTTGGTGCAAGTACTTTTAGGTCAGTGGAATTACTCTGGAATCTGGAGTGAACTGGTCTAGATTCTTGCTGGTGCAAACTGGCTCAGCACAACTGATTTCAAAACACAAGAAATGAGGCCGCTTTAAAATCACTGAAGTGTTAAAAACAGTCAAGAAGAAATAACAAAGAGGAAGGAACAATGTAGTCTGATTAGTAGCATTAAAAGAAAATCCAGTTACTCTGAACACTTACTTTTTAGCTGTTTACATACAACAACAACAAAAAGCCCTGCCTATTTATTATAGGGAAACTCCACTGCAAAATGAAAGAAATACGATCAAGCAGTAAACAAAGTAGCTCAAATTTATTCATACAGGTTTTTTTAAAACTGAACAGAGCCAATATCCTGCTGTGCTTTGTTATGGGAATTTCAGAGTCTGAACTTTGCTTAGGCATTGATCTCATTGTGTTTATTTTCTCTCTTTTCAGATAAAGCCCAGCCATGTGGGCAGGGCTGGGGCTAGTTCTGGCTCTCTCTCTCCTCCCAGGAGGAGGGACAGAGATCCAGAACTGCAAGGAGCCCCCAGAATGGCGTATTGGGGAGGAGAACCCAATGCTGAACTCCAGGGGCTCGGTGACAGTGGTGGCTCTCCTCCAAGCTAGCTGATACTTGTGCCTGCTGCAGGCTTCCAAGTAAGTGTAAATATCTTTCCCAATTTTTGTTAAAACGTGACTGGTCAACTTTTTAATGCCATCTGAGGATAATACATGTGCCCAACTACGGATGCACCCAGTGAACTCTAGCTTCCTCAAATGCCGCTGTCCCAGCTGGCCTGTGTGACCCAGTGAGCAGGTTAACTCTCAGCAGGAGCGTTCTGTGCCAGCGGCTCGGATTCTTCATCTCTTGACTTAGTCCTGACTGACGATGGATCATCTTCTCTGGATTGCATTGACAGTGTAAAAGTATGATCAACTTGACATGAATGAAACCCAAAACACATGAAACCCAACAGAAACAGTTCCTCAAGAGCTATGCTTCAGTTAGCAACAGATGATTAATGTAGCAAAGATGCTGAAGCCAAGAAATACCGTAATTCTCTGACATGGCTAGAACACCTGAAACAGAGAGATCTGTGAGCTCTCGTTTCTTATGTAAGATCTGTAGGGGAAAAGGCAAATCAAAACATGTGCTTTTAATGTGTTTTCCCAGCCCCTGTTTAGAGGTCCTAGATATAAAAAAAAAAATATCCAGAAGATAAGGTAAAGACTGGCCTTTTGAAAAACAGGTGAAGCATTCAAGAGAATCATCAGTGTTCTGTTTTCATACAAGACCTGGGTCTCTGGTTTCTAGAACCTGCTTCTCTGCAAATAATTAGGTATCATGACACTAACAGCAGCCAGAAAATAATTTTGAGCTGACCCAAACAGGAATTGCATACAGCCCTTATCTTGGATTCATTTAGTGATTGTGAAATCCTTTTGGTTTAAAAATTCATAGTACCGGTTTCAGAACTTGATTTTAATCACTGTAATAACATCTTAGTTTCCCCCTCTAGGCTGTATAACTTCATATTATAACAATCTTTGCAAGTTTTTAAAGAACTACATTAGAAAAAGTGGTGGTAAATCTCTGGCTTCATCAAAGTCAAAGTGGGCTTTGTGGTTGGCTTTCAAGGTAGTTGGGTTTGATTTTGTACATTTTAGAAAGGTTTTAAAGAATCTTTCAAGCTCTAGACTATTTCCTGAAAAAAAAAAGTTTTGTAGAGTAACTCAACAGGAAGGATACTAATGAAAAGGAAAAAAACCCACATCGTACAGCAAGAAAGCAGCTTTCTGTACTATAGAACAAAGAAAGACGTTTGGGAGGCCAAAGGGAAAGACTAATAACTGCCAGCTAGGTCACGCACGCATTCTATAGCCATCCTTTCGACCCAGTTGCTGTTATATCCCTATTATAGAAAACAGCCGTGTCAAGATGAGTGGGAGAGCTATCCGCCTTTTACTGCAGGTTTGCTTTATTGATTACTTCCTGCTGTATTGACAGTAAGCATTCTTTAACCAACTATGTGACCGAAACCTCAGCATTTAAATAGAGACATCAGATAAACTAACTGTGTTAGACCATGGAAGAGCGTGAGAGAACTGAAATAAAAATAACATTGAACTCAGTCTGAAAGCAGACGTCTGCTTTACTTAGCATTGCATTCTACTTACAAGGACAGGACCCATGGCATATTAGCTATTGTAGAGTCTGGTTTGGTGACAGTATAGTTGATAGTCACGGCACATGGCAAGAATGTTTTAATAGTGTTAGATTGTTGCCATTAAAACTGGGAAAAAGTAACATTCACTTTAGTAAAAGCAAGATGGAGTGTATTAACTTTTGTTGAATGTGGCAAATCTTATCATTCTGTAATGATTTATGGTCTTCCTTTTTTACATTCTCCACTAGATTGGAGGACCTGCGAGTGAAATTAGAGAATGAAGGGCTGGTTAATATCTCGTACGTCGTTGTCAACCATCAGGGAACTTACTCCCAGAGGAAATTCCACCTACTGAAAGAAAGTGTTTCAGACTATATTACTGTCTACCAGCAAGATGAACAGCAAGCTGATGTCTGGACTACCTTAAATGGAAACAAAGATGACTTTCTCATCTATGACAGGTCTGTGTTTAGAGGGCAACACAGGAAAATATTTGTATGTGTTTAGAGTAATGCTTTGTAAATCTCTTATTATTTCATTGATTTGCAAATAATGATTACCTCACAACAAAGACATCATAATCAATTTCTAAGTTGCACTAACTAAAGCACTTGCATTTACTGGAAAAAGGAAGCTACAAAAGAAAAGTCTGCTTTTGTTTAAGTAAGCTTGGGATAAATAAATTTTTCTTTATAACTACTGTGGATTTAGATTAATATAACTGAGTGTAGAATTTGATAGCATGATTGTGGTCTTATGCTGTTTTTATTTTCAGACAACTTCATTACATCCATGCATGTGAAAGTAGAATCAAATGAGAAAAGCTGAGTTCTCATGAAAATATTTTGACCAGAGTTGTTGAAAATGTCATGTAGCCATATGGAAAAATCAGTCTTTAGGTGAAACTTAAAACTTTGGAATAAAACAGGTTTTTGATCATAGGATTCTGGGACATGTATCTTTTGGCAGAACCAGTAGTCACTTTTTAATTGATGATTTTTCAGTTTTGATGTGATGGAAATTATTTGACAAGTCCTGCACTTCTAACATGTCCATCCTAATTACTGTTGTGTTATTGTAACAAACATTCTCAGTTCATACTGAAGCATAATTAGGTTTAATAAAGAATTAAAAAGTTAATTAACTTATTTTTTGTAATATGATGAAATTGAACAAATTAGCTAAATTAGGTTTGTGGGATGAAACTGGCACTGGAATGATCTTTACAAAGTGATGGCACGTTATGGAAGCAGATATGCTTAAGTATGGAAGGCTGCTGTCATATGTCAGAGAAACAGAACAAGGCTGTATGTGTCCATGGAGGGGCCCCAGAGGTGATGCCTGGCCTGCGGCATTTGAAAGGTTGAACAGTTTTGTGCTGTTGACACATAGGATACACCCACGCTATGAATTGGTTTGGTGCTAGTTTGGCCATGATCCATTATGGTTCTAGGAGTGTACGTCCTTATTGTGCCTTTATTGGCAATGAAGTCTTTGCCTGTTGCTGGTCCTAGATGTGCACTGCAGGCGTGTAGGGAGCTAAGGCTGGAGGACTGTGTGTTGACACTGCAGGAGGGGTACTTAAGAAGGTGCCCTTGTGTACAAGTTCTGCATGTACTCCAGCTCCTCTGAATGTACCAGTTGTGTAGTCAAGTGCATACCAGAACGCTCAAGTACAGACATGGGGCAAATAGGCACCATGAAAATGCCCTCATCCACACTGAATCAGTAATGCAGATGCACCGCAGTGCACATTCCAATCAAAATGCATGTTCTGTTGCATTAAAACATTCTTTGTAAGGATGCAGCAACCATGTGGTGATTTGTACCACTACGAAAACAGCCCTCCTCCTCATCAGCAAGATAGGTGTGTAATGAGCGTACTTTTGCTTGTCTAAGTGCCACTAAACTACGGGCTTCTGCCAGTAGAGTTACTACGTCAGCCAGAAGTCATGCTTCACACTACTGCCGATGATACTGGCAGATAATGTTTTTGTCTGTGAACTCCTTGGACAGAAACATTCTCCATGGAACTGTACAGTTTATGGATATGTAACCACAAAGTTCTTTCTCTCTGTAGATGCGGCCGTCTAGTGTATCATCTGGGGCTGCCCTATTCCTTCCTGTCTTTCCAGTATGTAGAAGAATCTATTAAGATTGCATACTGTGAAAACAAGTGTGGAAACTGCTCTTACACGGTATTTCCTTGTTTCATTCTGTATATACTAGGAAAGGAAACTGGATTTGACTGGTACTTAAAAAAAACTATTTCAGTGTGATTAATCCAAAAAGACATGATCTAGAATCTGCATGTTTCATGTGTCTTGACAGAGAACTTTTAAATGTTTTTTCAAAGTGAATTAGATCTAATTTATAATAGACTGATTATCTAAATTCCTGGCCTTGATAGAAGTGCAAATAGTATTGTTTTTACAAACCTGGGACCAAATCTGAGCTGGTTTGAGTTACTATTCCTTTTAAACACAGTATACAATAGTTACATTAAAAAAGTGATAGTACAAGGTGACAAATTATTGTTACCATTCTGAAAGAAGGGTAGCTTTGTTTTACATATAACTAAAGATCAGAATGACTTTAAGGATTATCAAGAAATGTACATACATAGTCATGAAAGTTCAATGAGAAGAAGCATCATTTTTCATCCCATCATACAGTTTTCCAGCTAAGTGTAGGCCTCAGGCAGGTCAGATGTGGGATCCTAGAAAAAGAATACTTTTCATTAGCAATTACTTGAATTATGATTCCTAAATTTTACATTAAGAGCCCTGTCTAGTTATCAGCGGTGTTGTAAAATAAGGTTCTTTTTGAGACATTCATATCTTTCTTCAGCAAAGTAGCACAAATAACTTAAAATTGGGTTTTGGGTTCTGCAAAAATGTGAAGATAATTAGTATTTTACGCCTAGTTTAATTAAATATAATGCCTTGTATTTAATGCAAGCTTCTGTTTTGCAGGAACCTGATATTGATGGTATATGTGAAAACATCACTAAAAAAGCAGATGAAAAGCTAGCAGAGATAGAACTCCAACCGACTGGTCAACATTCACATCACCACGACCTGCATAGACATAGACACCACCACCATCATCGCGAGGGCAGTCATCATTCCAGAAATGAGAACCATCAGGCTCCTTCTGAAAGTCAGAGACGTCATCCTCACAGCGGTTGGCATCATAGGGTTTTTGGCCGTAACAGACATGATCAGACAGGTAGTCATGAACAGGTAGACACCGTTCCTCCAGGGGAAAGTGTGGATATTACACAAGATAAAAAGCTATGAAAAAAAGGGAAGACCAGCTGTAAAAACCAGTTAACTTGAAATTGGCAGACAGCATCAGACTCAACGTCTAGTAGCTGATGCTGTCATTGTCGACACCTTTTGTTTGAAGAGCTAGGAAATTCTGTCACTTGACAGTGTCGTGGAGCACTTCCAAATTCTTGCAGGTGACATGGCCAGCTGTCAGCAGAGGACATCACTGAATCTTGACAGTGACGTCCGCTCACTGCTGCGTGACAGTCACCAGCAGCAGGAGTGAGTGAAACTAGTGACACCTGACAGTGACAGGAAAAGGCAAGAAACTGAGCCTGAAAAACAAACTAAGCACCTTAAAAATGCAAGGGAGCCCTACTACCTAAATTCATACAGTTGTGAGAGTGGAAAAATTAACAGGTTAAGTGTTTTTATTGCCCCCAATTAAAAACTATACTGACAGGTGTGTAGAGTTAAAGCATAGCAAAGCAGCAGACTTCTAGAGCAGTGCTCTTAGAATTACACAATACCTGTCAAATTCCATCAGTGAAAAGCTTCATAATTTAAAGGAATTTCATTGACCTGTAGTTTGTTTTTCGGTTGCACTAGGAAGGTGTCTGCATTCTTGATTAATTTGTCTTTCTTGTTTCTCTTCTAACATTCTGCTTGCATTTGTGAGGACAGGAGCATAAACTATGACCTAGGGGCTCCTGTCTGATGTTTTGCAATCAAGAATAGAAGATAACCAAAAGAGATATTTTAATCATTTTTATTAAGAAGATGGAATATATTCAGAAGTTGGTTTTTTTGTTGTTTTTTTTTTTTTTTCCTAACCTGGGGATACAAATTATGTACAAGTAAAGCTTATTCCTAAGCAATGTGCCAAAATAACTTCTTATCTCAGATGTAAGATACAAGCAGTAATTGCTTGATTTTAAAGTAACAGATTTATATGCTTAACTTTTGTGGCGTAGATACGGTATCAGGGTCCATTAATGCATGCTACTACAGCTTGTAAAATCCCGCTAAATCAGTAAGATCATGCCTAAAGTGAGAAGCAGTGTTAACAACTCTTCATGCAGAATCAGTATCAGTTTCAAAAAGAGGGAGAGGCAGAACAAATTTAATCTTGGTTTAGTGTTTATCTTTGTTTATAACAGTGCTGAATTCGATAAATCTGTATTGATTAGTAAGGTAATATACCACTTAAACTTGTATAACTTCTCTGTCTGTAGCTTAGCATTCCTAACCTTTGATTAACTGACTTGAAGTAAAAATACAGTTGTTCGAAGGATTCCTGGATGAAGAAGAGAATATTCAAGAAAGGAAAACTGCTTTGAAAGTGTACACCATAATTAATGATGGTTTAATAGGGAAATTATTACTCCTACGAAACCTGAATCTTTTTATTGTGAATGCTGATTAGCAAGAAAGTAGCCCTGAACATACACAGAATGCATGCCTTTGGAATATGTGACAAGAGTGTTTTCAATAAAAAATATTCTGTATTTCTTCATATCTTGTTTTTACTTTCAGCTGCACAGTTTGAAATACACTGTTTCTGTTTCTCATTGTATGTACTGCTGAAATACTTCATGTCACCTACTCAAAATCGCCTCTGTTTGAAGTGCAGGTCTTGGCCCTTATTAAGACGTTGCTCTAAGTCTCTTATGGTATTCCGGAGAATTTCAATTTCCTTGTTTTTCTCCTCCTGGAGATGCTGCAGCTTCTGTAAAAAGGCAAGCAAAGGCTTCATTGTTAAACCTCACATCGAATTATGTAACAATACAATATGCTACTACTGGTGAGAAATATTCTAATAAGAATATTTTTCTCAGTATGTTGTATCACAAAATTACAAAGATGACTTCCCCCGAATCCTATTTTTGTGACATCCCAAAGTCCCAAGCCTACAAAACCAATAATGCACATATATAATTCATATCACAGTCATTTATGTCAGTTCTATCTTAAGTTCCCAGGTTAACAATTCTGGACTAAAACCACTTCACGTGGGCTTTTGTTGTTGAACCCCAGCTATATCAACATCAGTGCAGGGAGACATGGAATTAGTTGTCTAGAGGCGGGAGGGATGTGTGGGAGAGTGAGTAAGGTGGACCCTAAGGCATAAAACTCCACCCCCCCACACCTCCAAAGTTTTGTTGCAGGACAAAGGCAGTAAAACCCCAGGGAACTGCTGTTTGAAACAGGCTGTAACAGTATTTAGTATCTGCAGACTACAGGCTATTAAAGCACATACCCTTCGATAAATACTTTGTGGCAAGCCAGAAGCATCTGAAAATGATTTTGTTGTTTTATTCTGAACTCTTGCTAATTTAGCATTGAACTGAAAGAATCGTGAAAAGACAAAACATTAAGAACCCAACAGGATAAAAAGTGTAATTTTCACCTGTTTTTTTTTTTTTTAATGGATTTTGTACCTGAACGTAGTAGTAAGAAGCTTATGTACTACTTAATGCTAGGAGAATGAAGATACTTAAGTGTATTTAAAAAAGAAAGCAATCACAAGTTATGTTTCTTAAAAAGTGTTTCAATATATTGCAAAAAGTAAATAGTACAAATATTATAATCCAAATACATTGAGATGAACACGACTACTACTATTAAAAAAATTTGAAGGCTCCACAGCCATATGTCTGCAGGAGGAGAAAATGCAGAAGATGCTAAAAGCTGCTGAAACCATCACCCTTCCCTGATGTTCCAAGGATAACTCAGCCTGAACACTTTCACACCTTATTTCTTTTTTAATATGTAAAACATTTGAAGTATTTCCTTAATTTTTTCTGTAATGAGAGTGACTTAAAACCGGAGCCATGAAATACATCTTGAATTCTGTGACTCGAATCTCTGCAGGATTAGAAGACTTTAAGCTCTTGGAAGTTTATTTAAAAAAAAAATCTTCTTAGCATTCAGAAATTAAATAAATAAAAATAAGCAGAAAACACTTTATTTTTTTTTATAGCTTGAAAACTAGCAAAATTTTCAAAATAATTTAATTTAAAATGAGAACACAGCAAACTTCAGTCTCCTTATACAGTGGCTAGAACTTGATTCCTGAGCAAAAGTGACTCAGATGCCATTATGGAAGGGAACACATGCCACTGATCTTTGTAAATTGTTTGACAATTGTTTTTTATGTTTCCTAGATTCCATCATATTACTTTTTAAAGTACTAATTAACATTTTTCACTACAGTCTCTTTTAAGTTTACCCAACGCCCAGCTGATCTTTACCTCAGCTTTGTAATGCATACCTCTATCTGCAGTTTAATTATTTCATTCTGCTTCTCTTCATTTTGAATTTTCAGCTGTCTAGTTAGCTCTAATATTTCCAGTTCTTTTTTCTCTCTCTGTTCTCTATACTCCACTTCTTTTATTTCAACTAGTAACACAGTAACACCAAATACCATGATTATAAAAGATGTTTACGTGGAAAAATAACATCATTTACCAAATATTAAAACTTTTTTGAACAGCAGGTTGGTATTTCATGGGAAAACAATTTCATTCAAGCAAAAAACATACTTTAAAACTATGTGAAAGCCACCCTGTCCCATCCCAGTAAGACAGAGTCTCTTTAAAGAAGCATCATATTTTACAAAGAGTTTGTCTGGCTTTTTTCAGCTAAGTGGATGACCAAAAAATCCTACTTTTTAAGGCTATGCCAATAATGAAAACAATTAGTATTGAAATCAGTTTTTTCTCATTGCAGTATTATTTATCTGTGAAAATAATGTCCTACTCTCCTGAGCATAGCTGGAACACTGTAACAGTAGTCTAGCTTATAGTTCAAAGCAATTTTCCAGTCAACACTTAGCCGAAAATTTCATTCTTTCAGATTTTTAGGTCCAAGTTCCCAGTGTCTGTTCTACCTGTTTGGGAATTTCTGCTCATCCTGTGTTGCTGTATTATTGCCTCGTTGCCAGTGTCTACTCTCTTGAGCAAAGATGAAATTCAATTAAACGCTGTCCACTTCTAACTTTGATATGTTTCCACTAAGTGAAACTTGTACTTATCCTAGATGAAGTACAGCTCCTACAGGTTACAACATGTTTTACCCAGTGCTATAGCATTCCGTCTTCAGAGAACTTACATTTTTTTCTTATATCGCAATTCAACTGTGTTATTTCTAATTTGTAGTCTTCCTCTTTGTTTTTAATTTCTATCATAAGTTTCTCAATCTGATCTTTGTATTCCTGTGAATGTAAAAAGCTTCATAAAAATCTTGAGATGTCTGTGCTTTTAGCGTTCTGCAAAGCACAACATTCATGTCAAAATGTACAGTACTCTATAATTCAGTACTTGTTTTATCCTCAATCTAGTAAATTCAAAATGCCCAATTACTTCTTACACAATCTGGCTGAAGTCCACAGATGAAAAATGTAGCAGATTTCCTTGTATTAATTACAGCTATCAGTTAATACAAAATTACAAATTATACTTATTAGGAGAACAGGTGAATGGAGAGGTAATATTCCTTTCCCCATTCCAGGTTCTGATACAGTGCTGCAGTTAGTTAAGTGACTACAGTTTTACTTTTGTGGATTTTTGACTGTACGATTGTGTAACAAAAATCATATTTAAAGTATGAATTTTGTTAATATTGCCTATATGAAGTTTTCCACAACTTCATACTGGCAGCAGTAGAAACATCGGTGGTATTAGCAGTAGTGATGCTGGTGGCACTGATACTGAAGTAAACAGATTGAGCACGCCTATTATACGTTTGCTCCAGTGAGTACTCCAGAATTATCGAAGAACTGGCTGTAGCTGCCAATGTAGTTGTGCTTACTCCAAAGCTCTTGTCAGAGCCTTCTGACAAGGTAGGTAGCCACTCACCAGAGCAGTGCTTGGAGGCACTCACAAATGCAGTTAGTGATTGGTGGTAATAGTATATATATATGGACGTAGTCAAGTAAGTGCCTTCAGAACACCACTAGGAAGTTCCACCATGCCCATACATGTATATAATGTATAGAATCATAATTTCCTCATGTCTTTCAGAAGGCATTACTTATTTTATTCTTAAACTGTCAAGATAACAGCTCTACTGGTATAAAGATGTAATTTTAACTCATAGTTAGTACAAACACAGGCAAAGAAAATCAATAGTGAGATTCCTAGTCCTATACAGGTAACAGATGTGCAATCTTAAGCACAGAGAACTAATACATCTTGTGACTAGCCCTGCTGATGTTACCTCCCTTCCAAAAATGAGTGGCATAGATAAAAAGTAGAGAGATGGTAAATGGAATTTATTACGAGACACAGAGACCGATTATCTTGGTAGCATTTACTCCCAAAGAAACTATAGACATAATTCAGACAGTTCTCTGGCAGTACAGCGGGTATTGTGAATATCAAAACCTTATTTCCACACAAAAAATGTACTTTAATGCAAGGAATTAGATATTAGAATGTAAAGTTTAAATTAAAGTTAAATACAGCTAAAAAAATCAAGTGTATCTTAGATTGAGCCAGAGTTTTCAGCACTTAGTTTTGACCTCTTAGTCCCTCTAACACATTCTCATATTGATGTCATGAGAACAACTCTTCTCTTTTTCACACATGATAAATGTTAGGAAAAGTGCAACAATAATGGTATCAGTAGCAAACCCAAGAATATAAAGATATATGAACAACAGGGCAAAAACATTCTTTTACCTAAAGAATGATCATTTGTGACGTACCTGTTCACAAGCCTTTAATTGCTCTTCTAAGATGTGAATGGTACTCTTCAGTCTGTCATTTTCATCTACGTAAATAAAAAAAGGTATGTGATTGATACACTAAAAACTACATTTTGACAGTATTATTAGCTTGAAAGCAGAATAATGAAATTACTTTCATTTTTTGACTTGTCTGAACTTTTAAGAAACTTTTTTGTAGATATGATAATCAGCATTTACAGAACTACATAATCTCAGTCTCCATTTTTTTAAAAAGAAAATTCATAGTTTAATCATAATATTTGCTTGGTATTACTACTTTGAACTGTCTTTAGCCTTCTGATAACTGATGCATGCAAGAAAGTCTAGATAGAAAGTTCTTTGGCTCAGAAAATAAAAGATTATTATCATGGCTACAACAGTGTTGAATTGGAAGATGCAACTTTTTAAGTACTTGTTTCCCAAAAACTAGAAAGTAATATCTCAAAAACAGAATTTAGAAAAAGCAGATAATGCCTTTTTTATTATTAAAAGTCTCTTTGAGTATTAAAAGCAGCCATATACTTCCAATTTTAGAGGTTTATTAATATTTCTGCTAATATGCCTTGAACATACAATGGGTATAAAATTAACTATATGGTGTAGAGCTAAACTGTGGTATAAAGATACAGCAAATATTTATATATTTTATTTTAAAATAGCAATGAATAATTGTCAAGTATTTCTGGAAAACAGCTAAATTTTAATAACATTACACTGCGGATTAACTCTTTGGTTTAACAAAGTGATAAAAACTATGCATAAACGCTTTAATAGACTACAGTCCAACAGCTGAATGATACTTTCTCACTTTTTATAAAATTGGCTGTGCTATGCTGAAATAAATTTAAAGCCCAGCTATTGATTAAAAAAAACCTCCCTGAGACAGAATTTCTTTTACATGTGTATTCTAAGTAGGATAATAGCAATTTATTAAGCATATAGACCACCAAAATCTGCAGAGGATTGATTTTAGATTTTTTTTTTCCTTTCTGGTTGGCTGCTGGTGAGTTTCTCTCTCTGAAAAAACCAGTAAATATAAACAAAAAATTTAAATGCATGCTCAGTCTAAATTACAGTACAGTACATATAAGAACATTTTTGCTTTTACCTTTCACGTTACACTGGTTTGCAATGGTTTGTGTTAGACCCTTTATCACATTCTGTAGAGCAGTACATTCTAAAAGAAGTGAAAAATCCAGTATTTTTGAATAATTTCTTCACCTTTTTAATTTTATATTTTGTTTATATACTTTTCTCAAATATTTTATAATCATCTTGATTAAATACTAGTCTAAGTCTTCCTACTGACTATACAAATAACTCAGATCATTATTGCATGGTTACTGCTTATTTTTAGCTTTTAGTTTGACAATAGATTAAAAACAATTTTATCAAGCAATAAAAAAATTTCATAAAACTATTATATTTTTGTTTCTAGCCAGAAAATAAGGATGTTATTGTTTTCTGGGCAATAATGGAACTTTTCCATATCAGCATTCCAGCAATTTGATGTAATTAATTAAACTTACTTGGCTGACAGCATTCTTGCCAAGATTCTTCTTAACAAGGCCAACATTACCCACTCATTGCAGTCTCTCACTCCCTTTTTAATGCATATTAACATTCATCTTATGGCTCAACATCAACTCAGAGAGATTCAGAATATGCTATTAAATCCCCATGATCTCATTTTAAACAAAATAATTATGTGTGTGTGTATGTATATACATGCAACTTGTTTATATGTTTCATAATTTTTTTTTTTTTAAATTGTATTTTTAATATTTGAATGCCACATGGACTGCCTGTAATATAGCATTTGATTTTCATTAAATACTATTTTTATCTCTTATGTTTCTTGTAACCGTATCAGTAAAGTTACAAAACATTCAATGACTGGGAAGACAGGGGACACTAAAACTGAGGTTACTTACTCTTAAAACCTTTTTCTATTTCCAGAGTACCACTGCATTTCTTAAGTAGCTTTTAATTTCTGCAACAGATCAAGTACACTAAATAACAGTTACTCATCTCAGAAGACCAAAGCTCTGTTGAAAATTGTAGATGATATAATTAAAGACTACATTAGAAATAATGGAGTCAGGAAGATGAATTAAGATCCCAGCTCAGAGATCCAGTTTTCCGCTCAGTCTTTTTGACCTTTAGTCAATTTTTCCATCAAGTCCACTTTTCACGCAGCCGAGTACGTTAGCCAGCTGTATTCTCCCGTTCCATGCTTCCAAGAAAACAGCAGAGGGAGTACAAACAGCACAGAAACATTGCCTGCCCTCCCTTCCTATACTGGATCAAAAGCATTTGTGGAAAAATCCTAGCCAAAATCTGAAGCACTAGGTTAGCATGTCCATTTCTATCAACTATTTCTACTACAAATTTTCTTCCATTTGAAAATGTGTGGAAATAAACCCAAATGCTTGTAATTCATGCACAAATTGGAAAGTCATCTATACATTTGAGTAAACAATAGGACAGCAGCTAGTCTTACAACGAATCACAGCTATTTAAGTGCAAGCCACTCTTTTGTCCAGTCACAAGACTATCTGCTTATCTTTCTTATCTTTAAAGGATGTATCTTGGCAAATCGCTTATGTAATTAGAGTTGTGACTGGAAAAAATTACTGGGAACCCGCAAGTTTTGCTTGCCTACATTAAGGCGGAAAATACAAATTCTGCTAAATGGTTGCAGCTTAGTGGATCACTGGCATAGCATCTGTTGTGGATTCTGTGTGGTTCCTTCCCTGTAAAGAATACTCCTTACATGCAGAAAGACTGAACAGCCTAAGTGCTCTTTTTCCATGTTTAACATTTATAATTTATTGCAGTTTCTTCCATCTGCATTTATAATTGAAGGTATTGTCTTTTTTATATGGCCATTACATCAACCACTTTTTCCTTTAACACCTTTGAAACAGTAAGTCAACAAATAGGTAATCCTGAAGATGCTAAATAGAGCCACCTTAAGTGTTCCATAGACAATAATGTGATTGCTTTCTTTTCAAAAACTACAGTAAATTTTAGTTCAGAATTGTAGCCTGCACCTCAACAGTCCATTTAGTCACCATAGAAAACATTTAGGAGCAGAAAACAAGAATGCCAGACTTGCGTCTGTCTTAAGTGGATCTGCAATGATTTACACTAATGTCCTGGTTTTGGCTAGAATGGAGTTAATTTTCTTCCTAGTAGCTGGTATAGTGCTGTTTTGGATTTAGGATGAGAATAATGTTGATAACACACTGATGTTTTAGTTGTTGCTAAGCAGTGCTTAGTTGGCCGGGGGGCAGAAAAGGTCAGGCCAGTGGCACCAAGCATCCCTCCACCCCTTCAGCACATGGCCTGATCCTGCCCCACCAGAGCCGTGAGAGCTCCTGTGCACCCTGGCAGCACCCACTAAACAAAAACTGTGGTCCTGAATCTCACCTTTGTTTAGAGAAGAACATATGAAGACAGAACAAAGCTCATTTATGACCTTTCAGAACATGTATACGCTTGCCCAGTTGCTCATCTTTTCCCACCTTATCTTTGGTTAAAGTGTTTCACTCTCCTCTCTCCCTTGAGCTTTAGAAGTTTTCCTTTGCGTTTCATTCAGCACTCCCACTCTTCTTTTACCTTAAACAGTTCTAGAGAGAGACTTGTGGCAATCAAGGTGTCAAGGAGCCCTCAGGTTCTCACTTATACTTGTTGGAGATTCCTTGGGGTGTGAAATGCTATTCTTATTTCTGTTTCTCACACTAACAAAATGTTGTTCAGCCAGGATAAAATTCCACTTCCTCCACTCCACCACCACCAGCAACCACAAACCCTTCAGGGTAGGCAGAACAACAGCCTTGCCTTCTGTGGTGCTCTTTCTCTCTGCTCCTTTGCTGTAAGCTGCATGTTTATTTGGCATCATCCGTGAACCATTCATGAGCATGTGGTCTCTCATGTTTTTTACTTAGCTGTTCTGTGAATTGCTTTGTGGTTTACTGCTAAGCCTTACATTCTAAGGCTGAGTTTTCTACCTATCCTGTAAATTCATTTGATCTTGTGTTAAATTCCTGATAGGATGAACTTGAGAATAGGCTTCAACTTGAGAACGTACATACATTAAGATTGTACGTTGACACTGTTCATCAAGAAATTGACACAGCTGTCCAAAGCCAGCAATTTCATTTGCCTTTGGACCAATTCTTCAAATGATACTTTCAGGAAATGTGGCCAAGCTGGGTTCTGGGAAGCAGCCTGGGACATAAGGCTGGGAGAAATCTTTTTTCCCAAGCCACAGTTGGCAATATCACTGTATAAAAGCCATTCTCACAACTAGAATCTGTTGGAATAACTTGCCAGAGTAAGAATGGAAGTATCAATGCTACATTTGGTCCCTTGGATCTTCTCCAGTTCTGCACAGGATCCCTCTATAATCCCAGCAATAATAAAGAGTGTTTTTTTTAATCCCACAGTGCTTTGACTTTCAAAAAGGTTTTACAAAGAATCAAACTATTAGACGCAACACTTCTAGTGCTCTGATTCTGAATACACTGTATGCTATTACCCCTTCTAAAGGGTCAATGTTGCAGGTGAATGTGACAAAGGTGCAAAGACCATTTTATCCATTTCAAAAAGAAAAAGCAAAATGCTTTAGAAACATTATATACTTACTATAATTTCTAATCACTACACCAACCGTAATGTCCTTTTGAAATACTTTCAATGTTACAGTCACTGCTGATCTCCAGTAACATGGTAACTGTTTACCTGAAGATTGCTCTGACAGCATCCGCTGCAGATTATGGCAATTTCTGCCCAAGATGGTTTGTGAAACTCCACTCTCTGATCACCGTTAAGGAATACAGTTCAAAAATACAAACTTATAAACACTTCATACCATGACACTTGAAGTGTTTACCTTGTTGGTAAGCAGGTTAACCTAATCGAACAGCCATGATAACTGTCTTAATTTCTAAATACATCCTATCCCTTTGGCATGTCTCATTTACCTTTTACTTCGTTATCAAGTAGCTTTCAGAACCACCTCTTGGATGTCCCACATTGTTCCAAGTTCCTGCTTTTCACCTTTTTCACTACTGCTACCAACAGCTCTGCAATCTCTCTTACTCACTGACCATTATCCTTGGCTTCCAACAATATATTCCTTGGCCTCCTATCTATCTCTGTACTAATTTGTACAACTACCATGACTTCAATATTATCAAGATTTGTTTTTTCCTGACTATCCCTGCTGCTAAAACTTTAGTTCATATTTCATGCTGTTTGCTCTGGTATTTTTACTTGGATTTCTGCCATCCACCTTTTTTTTTTTGCCATCATGTGTTTCAAAACAGCTCCAGAGGTCGTTCTCTTCAGTTATATCAGCATAACTATCTCCTCAAATCATTTCACTCTTATCGAAGTGAGGCACTACTATTTACAAAGCTCAAATCTCTCTTCTGACTTGCATCTATTTTCAGTCCATTCTACTTCCACAGTCCCTGTTGCAGTCATCCCAGATGCTCTGATTTCCTGCATTGTCTCTTTCACTTTCTCTGCTATCTTTTATCCCATGGGTTTTATGGTAAGAATAATTTCTTCTTTTTGTCCACCTTTTCCTTTCCCTTTTTAAAATCTATTTTGTATAAACCCCTTCCTCTCTGTTTGTGTCAATAATGAAGCCTCTTGATCTGTTTCTGAATGACTGTCCTGCATTGTCTTTTGTATTAATAAACAAATGGCTCTAACGAGTCAGACCAAAGTTCCATTCAGTTCACCATCCTACTTCAGAATACCCAGTAAAAGATATTTCAGGAAACAGGAAAAAAAGCTGGATTAACACTACCCTTAATATATATCCTCTCAGCTTCCAAAACACAAGAATAAGGGAGCCCTGAGCGACAGGTACTGTCTTTGTGTTTAACAAATTTGTTACATTTTATTACATGAATTTTTCTAATCTTTTTTTGACTAATCTATACTTCTGCTATCCACAAGCTTCTGTGGAATTGATTTAAAAGCTTTATTTTGTAATGTATGGAAAAGTTCCTCCTTTTGTTTGCTTTAAATCAATCAACAAGCTTGACTTCCATCTAGTTCTCTTATTACATTGAACAGTGAATATTCATTCTGTAGTCACTTTCTCTATGCCATTCATAATTTTACAGCTATGAGTCATATCAGCTCTATTCTTTCTCTTCAGGTTGAAAGTTTCCAGTCAACTTAAGTCTTTCTTCAGATGTTCCAAAATTGTGACCAAACCTGTGAGGACCTGAAGTGCATTCTCCCCGACCCACCTCCTGGGTGGCTGGCTGGGATCAAGGCCAACTTAGAAAGAGTACAGCTGGTGACCTTGAAAAAAGCTATTTGAAGAAAGCTGGAAGGAGACTCAGAAATGGCTGCCCCTCCTTCCCTTGGGAGCCGCTTGTAAGCTGAGGCTTTTGCCCTTGACCTACCTTGAGCTACTCTGAAGCTGGATTGCAGCCACATACCATGTAGACCTAGACCCTGGTCATGACCTAAGGAGTGACTTCCTGGCTTGATTTCAGACCTGCCTCATCACTGTGGACCTGCTAGTGATCACTAGACCACGTCTGGCCCCTGTTACCATTTCTAGACCAGATCCTGACTCAGCCTCCTGTCTCGACCTTGGACCTGCTCCATCACTATGTACTTGTTTGGTAACACGGACTTTTGGCTGACCCTGGCAGCCCTCACTGGGCCAACCCTGCATGGGTATGGTGGGAGTGAGTCTCGGCTGGTGAGGCCCCTACCTCTGTGGGCCTTTTTACATGATTGGTTCCCGATTCCCTGTCCCTTGCTCCTCCCTGACAACACCAAACCTTGCCACCTTCTCTACTATCTTTTCTACTTCTGGTATGTCTGTTTTGAAACGTGGGGATCAGAACATTACATGGAAATCACAGGATTTTCCTGTACAAGAACATGATGTTTGTTTCTCTATTTCTTCCATAATTATGCCTATCACTGTGTTTGCTTCTTTGACCACTGGTCTTTTCAGAGAACTGTCCAGAAGGACACCAGGATCTCTTTCCTGAGAAGCAGCCAACTGGAGCCAACCACCGTTTATATAAAATCCCTCCCATATGCACTGCTACTGGTTTTCATCTCCCCTTTTTATCACTCGGCATTCCGTATCATGAGATTCTTGGTATTACTGCCTAGATTAGCATCCTTAGCAAACTTCACTCACTTACTCAATAGCTTCTCCAGTTCATTTCCAATTATGCTAAATTATTTAAGTCCCAGCAAAGACCTAAGTGAAACCAACTGGCAATCTCACTCCAGCATGAAACTAAGTTTATTCCTACCCTGCTTCCTAACTTTTAGCAAGTTGACTTGTCAGAGACCAAAGTTCTACAAAAAGATGCACCTTTCAGCAACTCTACAAATCACAGAAGAATAAGCAATCACAAATCTAGGTTAAGTATGAGATATTATTTCTCTTTTCAAACACCCATCTGAAAAGATATAATTCTGGAATTTAAAAAAAAAAATCTTAATTTAATAGTTCTCTCTTTAATTCTTTCTTTATTTGGCAACTTTTTTATTATGATGTAGAGGCTTAAAATTCTCTTCTGTAAAATAGTAAATGCCATTTCATTACTTAGCTTCCATTGAACAGTTTGAATCCTCTTAATATGGAAGTAAACTACTATTACCATTCATAACTATTTAGCACCATAATGACATCTGCATATTTCATAAAAGAAATATGACCAAAACTCAAATCACATTAAAGCTGACAGTAACACAAGTGCAGCCTATGGAATAAACTTACAACAGTGGTATCAGCTTAATTGAACTCAACCTTGAAGGATTATATGCTATTCCTCACACTTTATAACTGAGTTGGAAATGTCACTGAGATAAAATCTTGACAGTGACATTATAAACACAAAATGGGCTGTCACACTGTTTAATCTGACCTCTTCAGAGATTAAATCTCACACAGATAAAAAGTCTAATCACTTTGGACAGCTCTTCAGTCGTCTAGAAGTTAAACAGATGCCTAGACAGAACAAGACACAGATTCCACCAATACCCAAGCTCCTCACAGCATTAATTTAAGCGAGCAGAATTCAAAGCTGAATACTAAAACTTCAGTATAACAGCATGGTACAGAGAAAATGTATTCCAAACCCCAAACTGGGCTATCAGACTGTCCCTAAACAAAACAAATCACACAAACAACTAAGAAATACCATTCTTTATGTTATGTTGGAGCACCAGCCCCACCAGCCTGACATGCCATCTCCAATTACAGGCAAGCTTTGACATTTCAGAAGGCAGGAAAATATGCATTCAAGAATGCATCTGGCTCATTTCTCATTGGGCAAAAAGTGACCAGGTGAACCATAACATTTGTCATATTGATACCAATGGAACAGCTCAGCTGGGGGCACGATAGTGTCAGGGCTGACCTTATTTTTCCCAAATGTTGACCCTATTGTTCTACACAGACATCTGAGCTGGTTATGGATTAACCTAAGTCACAGGCTAGCACTTTCAGTAAAACTACTGATGTTAGTTTGCTTAAAAATGCTGGCTTTGTAAACTGTGGCAGTTCACTAGAAGCTCAAGAGGCCTGTATGGATGTGGAAGGTAAACACCTGGGCACAATAACATCATCAGGTGTACCAAGCTCGTCTGATCCTCTCCCTCCTTCCCTGCCAACACCTTGTTTCCTTGGAAAAGGAGATAACACAATCAAAAGAAAAAAGATGAAGAGGAAAAAATGAAAGAAAACACAAAAGGAAAGCTTTTCTTTCACAGGTACTGCATGCACTCAAAAATCTCTTGAAGTGCATAGATATTAACATCAACTGGAAAATAGTTACTTTAATGCAGTTCTCAAGATAGGTTTGTGGATTAAACTTGTCTGTTTTATGCAAATGAGATGGATTCCATTACAGGACCCAAGATTAAGCGTTACTGTTTTTCACACAGTATCTGAAGATCCTTGCTATTTTATTTTTGTATTTTGTATGACTGAAAATAATGGAAATATTTCTCAGAACTTCCTGAATATATGCAAAAAACATACCATTTTTAAAAAAATAACTTACCTTCTTTTACTGATTCCTCCTTTGATTGGCTTAGTGTTAACAACCTGTTACATTTTTCCAGCTGAAGAACCAGTAGGGTATTTGCTTCATTAATTTCTGATATTTTCTAGAAAATTGGAAAAAGACTAAAGTTATATTAGTATCTTCTGATTTAAGTTTTAAATCTTGAGTTTTAAATTAATATAAAATTAAATTAATTAATATTAAATTAATATAAAATTTAACAATTTCACAACATTGCAGTCACAAACCTGTATTATTTGCCATTCTGGAAATTCCGTTATAGAGAAGAACAATGCTAGACTTGAGAGCCTGTGCTATTCCAAGTTCACCCTGCAGAACTAAGAGTGCCCACTTACATCACTGGTTATGAACTAGTTACTAGTTACGATCAGGAAATGACGAGGGAGCTGGTCAACATGGGTCTAACGAGAAATACAGTACCAGTTTTCCTCAGTGGATCAATCTTCTAAGAAGTGACATCCCCACAAAATAAAGAGAGCTCAATGCATATGGAGTATAAGAACAGATGCTCCTGCTATGGCAATGACATTTTTCTACAACAATGAACAATTTCTGAAAGGATAGTCCAGCAAAGCTGTGTAATACTGTTTTCTCCAGTAGCAGCTTCTGATACAAAGGGACACCTCCACGCTTTTCCTGGGAAGCCAAAATTGGCCCCTGCACCATTAAAATTCTAGCACAGAAACAAAGGCTTCTCAGACTACACAGAAGTCACTCACATCACTCTGAGATACAGTCAATACAAACATTTTCCAAACAAAGCTGGTATTACAAGGCATATTAATAAGCTGATACCACTTAGAAGAAATTTTCGCTTGAAAAGTTTATTAAAAATGTCACAAAGTATTTATAGATAGCAGTTTCAACATTTTTTACCTTCTTCACTTACCTTTTCTATCTCTGAGAAGTTATCCAAAAGTTTACCAAGGTTCACCACACTGATTTTCTTCATAGTTTCTCCATGGCTGTGATTCATTTATTTCTGGACCATATAATCCAGTGATCACTGTATATATAAAAAATAAATCTATGAAGTAATATATTTCTCATTCGTACTATGTCAAAATATTTCATATGCACAAATGTAAGAAGAACAAGGAACAATTCTTTTTTTAATTAAAACTATTTTTGCATGTGAAGCTAAACTTCAGACAACCTAAGATCTTGCGATTCTAGGAAACACAATGAATGTCAGAAAGCCCAAGCAAAATCTATCAAACTGTTAGATGATATAGTTGAATTTGGAATTTTTTTTCTGCAACTAAAAAATAAACCTGAATCCACTTCCATAGACACAATCATGCATTTTTACCTAAATATAATAGTTGTCTGCACATAAGATGCTTTTAAAACATATGACCAATTTCTCTTTAGATATGCTGCTCAGACTAGTCTTCCTGTCCTCAGTTTAAGAGGTAGGAAATTCAATCAATTGAAACTATTACTCATTCTCTACTTTGCCTGTTTTTGAGGCAACAGATGAAATTTGGTTAAGTTTGATTAACTTAAAAAAATGTTACTGAAGTAAATGAGATTTTACCAGGCACACATTAACGCTGGATCTAGACCTTTTACCTGTGTAGATGCTCTAATACTTTACTACTCAGGCTTCAAGTTACTTACACATTTTCTTATAAACAATCTGCATTAATATCCGTGATGAGACACTTCAGCACAAAAACCTTATGGTATGAGTAAAAAGACAGTATTTTGAAAAGCACCCATATAATTCCAGATTATTAACATGATTCCTATTTTTAGTAGATATTCTACTTATAGAACCTTCAACATACAAATTTGCAAGGTGAATCTCAAAGACCCAATACGAATGCTTCTAAAAATATGGAAAGTATCTCTGAACATCAGGCTCCATGAAACAAAAATTCCAATACCAGATAAACCATGTATTCCAGACAAAATCATCACTTCTATGTGGTCATGTGTGAACTGCCTTTTTACAAATAACAAAAAATTGCAACGAGAGAGATGAACCAGAAGTTAGAATGTGTGCACTACCCAGAAACTGAATGGATTTCCAGACAGAAATACTTACAGTAAAGTTAGGCGGAAATAGCTATGTAAATGAAAAACTACTGAGCAGGAACCAAGATTACATAACTGAATCATTTTCTCAGTCATTCCATATTTGCAAGTCTTTACGTGTATGTAACTTCTTTACCAAAGCAGTAAGACAAAGGTATTGGTTCTGTGTGTTTAATACTAATTTTTCTCTTGTATCCACTGTTTCCTCAGAGGGACTAAAACTAATACATTAGCTAAAGCTAAATAACTTCTTTTTTAAAGATCAGCAATTTTTAAGAATATATGTAACACTAAAGAACTAATGCTTCTAAGTTAAATTAGTGATTTTTTACTAAGTTAGAAATCTTAATGACTTCTAACTGTTATTACAGTGCAATGATTTGTTAAGATGGAGTTTAAAATATTTATTCAGGACATTCAATTTTGTAAAACAATTACATATCTTAATATTCTATTAGTTGATAATCTAAGTGTACACGATGAATGTCAAGCCCTCAAGATCTTTCCAGTCTTTATCATGGGCAGTATTTTATCTGTTTGTCAATCACTGTTTCTTTTCATCATGCTCTTAAAACCGTGTTTTGTCCTCTAAATTTTGACTCAGTATGGCAGTTCAGAGAGCTGCTATGTTGTGTGCTGTTTTGTTTGTGTGTTTCCTTATTCCATGGCATTACTTCTTCTCTCAGAAGACAAGATGTGCTCAGCACTTGGCAGCATTAGGCAAGAGTGCCACTGGGAATAAAACTCCTGCTGAACTGAACCAGTAAATTAAAAATAATAAGCTGTATTATTAATGTTGTATTTTTCCAGCAGGAAAACTCATCACTTTTATTTTTGTGTTTATTATTATTATTATATGTCTTCCAAAGGCAATTTTGTTAAGCCTCACACCCCTGTCTTGAACTATTTATTTCACTAGGGGGAAAATGAAAGATTTAAAATTAATTTTTGAGTGTCATAAAACTGACACCTTTATTTAATCTGTTTTTAACCCCTTGTTGTCCATGCTCTCTCAGTATCCTTTTTTAAGTATTGTAGCTGATGATCTGCTTTTGGAATTTAAGGTTTCGTTTTTGCTTCATGTAACAGTGAAACCTGTATTTATGATCAAAATAAAATGAGTAGATATTACTTTTTAACTGCATATCTCAGTTGAATATAGTCATTATTCAATAACAGGCACTTCAAATATTCTTGTAATTTTTCTGAACTCCACCCTTCTTTAAGATAGGCACCTGACATTTGCATTGACTATAACCTTGCTTTAATTACTCACTCTTTGAAGACCCTGAGCACATTTAAAACATGGTTTGCAGATCAAAATTATCACCACTCAAGTGGCACCCACAAAGGGGGTGAATCCCACCCCCTCATCCGATTTCATAGACAACTGCAACAGGACAGAGGCACCACTGCAAACGCCACCGACGGCCCCGAGTCCTAGCGACCCTCTTTCCCACCTCCCAGTTTGTCTGCACAAAGTGCCCCGAGCAGAAGCAAGACCTTCTCACCACAGTCTCGGGTGCACGGGATACTCAAAGCACTGCCTTTTACTCCGCAGTGCGTGGGCATAACCGCTGGCCGGAGCAGGATGACAGCGCTCACGACACGACACGACACGACACGACACGCCCCGCTCCCCCACAGCCACCTGAGAAGAACCAGCGCGGGCGCCCCCCAAGGCGGGAAACCCGCTCCGCCGGCGGAGCGTACCACTACCGACCCTGTGGGGGCCGCTTCGCCCCCCTCCCCGCCGGCCCGGCGGTGGGCTCGACCCGGCCGTGGGAGGTGCTCGGCCGGCGGGGCGGGGGCGGCGGTGGCCGCTGGGCTCTCGCCGCCCCTCACGAAGTCGCCACGGGGTAGCCGACCCCGCGGGGGCAGGGTGACAGGGGAACTGGGGACAGCGCGCCCAGATGCTGTCTTGACATAACCCCAAGGGCAGCGCCACCGCTCACCACCTCTCCAAAAAACCCAGGCAAGCCCCAAACACCTCAGCAGAACACCTGTGAGGCCTTGATTTTGCTCCTCTGTGTGGCACGTGAATTATTTTATCAGGTGGCTCTTCACATCGACATTAACAGCAGCTGAGGGGGGACTTCGCGTGCGAATGAGCATCCCTTCGAACAGCAGCAAATAGACGTCGGATGGGAGCACTTGTGCAAGCGACAGGGAGGCCCATCGACTACCTTTACCTCTGGTTTCTCAGGACTTACACTGCATGTGTAACTATGGCTACTGAGCAGCGATACTCCCTGGCTTACCACTCCTTTTTCTGAGGGAAATTACCCCAAAGGGCTTCTGAGAAAAGTTTCCAAGACATCCACCTCAGTGGCAGAGTACGCAGCTGCTGCGGCGGTGCTGGTGGTGGCTGAGGGTTGTGCCGCTGCGTTGGGTAGACTGGGAAATCAATCGTTTTCCTTCAATATGAAAAGGAGCAAGTTATGTCATTATTTTTTTTCTGTTACTGAAATTTGATAGGAAGTCCTGTTAAGATTACCCTGTCCTAACATATTTAAAGTCCTGTTAAGATTACCCTGTCCTAACATATTTAGTATCCTGCGTTTTTTCTAAAGTAGACATCTAGGACTGGTAGGGACCCACTGGGTTGCTGAATAACATCCCCATGAAATCAGAGGAAACCAAGCCCTGCAGTCCCACAGGAAAACAAAACAGCTCCCCCTCCTACCACTTCTTCCCACCTGACTAGGTATAAATTGCTTCTTTTCTAAGCTAAAGTTGAGTTGATGATCAAGACATACCAACCTCCCTTTAATCCTCCTAGGACTGTCTAATGTAAGGTTTAATATCCTGCCTTACCATGGAAACAAACTGTGCTGAGGCAGTGGGGACTCTTCAGCAGTTGGGTTCATATCCGTAAGTGCTGTAACTGTAGAACAGGCTTCTTACCTAGATACCCTTGCTGAAAACTTCACAGAAAAACATCAACCATTTTGTCATTTAAATGATCATAACTAGGTTTCGAGGTTAGTAGTGCTGGTGAGTGACTATTTGTAATACGTGAGAGACTCACCGAATAATTTAGTTAGGAAGGCACTTCTGGAGCTTGACTGGTTCAAACCCCTTCTCCAAGCAGGGCCACCTTCAAAGCTAAAATGGGTTGCTTGTGGCCGTGTCAAGTTTGGAATATCTTCAAGAAGAAGATTGTCTTATGGAGTAATCTGAAGGGGAATTGTTTTACAGGCTTAGACTTAGACAGAAGCAACCGTTAGTTTAATTTATGGACATAGATTTTCTTCAGAAACAGGCTGTAGAGTTACATTCCTAGAGCCACATGTGCACGCTAGAATAAATGGACTTGTTCTCAGAAATGCCGAATATGCCGTAGCATTCTCAGATGGTCTGGTTTTGTTTGTAATGGAGAGGAAAGATGTTACATCTTGAATGCTTGTTGATGCTGCCCTCAAGAGCAGAACTGCCTGCCATGCAGATCAGAAGCCGTGGGAGCATGCAGGACCCTTCATGCCTGAGCATGTCAAGAGAAGTAACAACCTACCAGTCATGGTCACAAATGCTGTTTGCAGGGAACTGCTTTGTCAGAATGCCTGAGGGTTGGTGTCCACTGGGATATAGACATAGACAAAGTGATGAAAATAATTTTTGTGGATGGAAGATCTGCAGCTGAGATACAAGTAGGGAAAGGACTGTCATAGTCATAGACCAGGCTTGGAACACCAAGTGTGTCACGATGACGGATACTAATACGGAACGGGGTACTCCTGTCATCTCCGAGTGAAGTCAGTACATGCTGCTTGTGTTTTCTAGCTCACTTTTCCCCGCTTCATTGAGCAATTTTTACAAAATCTGTTACACACTTTCAGTTGTCCTTGAAAACTGCAGCACTGCCAAAAACCTGTTCAAAAGGTTTGGTACTTAAAGAAAAAAAAATTCCAAGTTTAATAAAGTTATTTGTTGGAGAAGACTAGATCACTGTTATAGTCAAAGTGAAATGTCACAGCAATAAGTGCTGATCTTAGACCCAGAAAAAGGTGCACAATCACTGTTGATCGCCATAAAGATAAAAAAAACCCAACAGACTCTGAGTGGTGAGGATTTTAATGAACAGTAAACCACAATGTATTGCACAGACTGTTTTTTGCGTTAATTATTCAGTGGTGGTTTTATTTTATAGATTACATTCACAAGAAGACAGAGAATGAAGACTGAAATCCAGTTCTCATGACTAGGCAAAAATGTTACCCTGTAGCCATATGTTATATTTGCAATAATGCTATGCTAAATGACCCATACGTAAATATGTCATTTAACCACTGGGAAGGTGATGACTATGACCAGTCTGGGAAAAAAATGCAGGAAAAAAAACCTTTGAGGGAAAAATGTATGACAGACTTTGACACAGAAATACATGGAACAAAAACCCCCGTAAGACAGGGGTAGAACATTTAACTTATAATAGGTTTAGCAGTTAGAAAATATTCTTTTGTTTTAGCTTTTAAAATATTGCTGCTAAACTAGTAAGCAGTTTAGTACTGCAAACTTCCAAAATATGAGAGTTTTTCTATAGTTCATTTGGAGTTCATTCTATTTTTTTGCCTTTTTATGGGGTAGTAACTTCTCTGGCAAGACAGTTCAAGAGTCTAGTGGTCACTGAAAAAATGTCTGACATCCACCATGTATTAGGCAAGTAGGGAGGTCTTTTCTGGCAGAAACCGGCAGGTAGCTGGGTAATGCTGTATTAATACAGTGCAACCTACGGAGGGTTACTAACACAAATGGAAAACGCAAATCCCTTTAATTGCCGTTATGAGCATCCCTGTAAGAGAAACTTCTTTGGCAGAGGCCTATGACATGGCAGTCCCAGCCACGTTTCCTGTTCTGTTTCTCACAAACAGCATCATCTGTGTACATTTAAGATCTCGTGGTTAGGCATAGGCTTGAGTAATTTTTTACTGATCTTCATGTTATTATTACATTTTGATGGTCTTTAATACCCTTCCTTACAACCCCAGCCATATCAGAGGAATCAGCTGCATTTAAAGAGTTAAGGTTTGCAAGATTCAACTCAGTTTACAAAATGATTATTTTCTTCTTATTCTGAAGAGCACGTGGAAGGAAGAACATAGGTTTTAACCTGCTTTAGGCTGCTAGAGCACTCATCACAGTCTTTAACACATTATAGTGTCAGGCTGCAGAGTAGCTTAGTAAGATGGGGGATAAATTGTACTATTGTGCATCTTGAGCATCAGCATACTGTTTGCTATGTTGTATTCCTCTTGCTAAAAGGATTTTTTTTTTCTGGTTTAGGCGATGAAAGCTGTCTGTCAGGAGGGATTTTTGGTATAGAAGCACCCATTTCTGTTGCGTTCTCCAAATGTTCTGTATTTGTCCAAAGAATGAAAACATACAAATATAAAAATACATACAAATACATGTTTATTAAGTAGGTTAATATACTAGAACACATTCAAATATATAAATAAACATATATTTAAATATAGCTAATTAAATATATTGATATATTTAAATATTCATTAATATTTAAATATCCTTTGTAATATATAGCTATTTAAATATAGCTATTTAAATATAGTTATTTAAATATATAAATAAAAATATATATGTGTGTAGGCAAATATATCTGTTAAAACAATATCTATAGCCATTAACGTACACTCAGTAAAAACAGTTGATTGCATGTTACTATCATTCATCCCTGTTTGTTAACTAAGTCTTGGGATGGGAGGTTTTAGGAAAAAAAAAAAAAAGACTGTGTATGTGACTTTATCCTCATAATTGGAGCCATCAAACAACATAAAAGGCCACTTAGTTTCAGCATGTGCTTGAGCTGTTATTTTGTTCAGAAACAGAACAGGAATGTTCTTCTACAAAGTATTTTTTTCCTCTGTACTTGTGTCTTTTTCCTTGGCAAAGGATGACCTAATTTTTCCTTTATAGTTTCAGTAATTGAAAAAATAATGGCTTAGCATTAGTGTTTATGGTATTTACCAAAATAAAAGTTTAATTGTTTGTAACAGGACATTGGTAGACAGTAAATTTCTGATGTCACTTATATGAATTCCATGTTCTTGTAATCTCAACAGGAGTGTTCTGTGATGCAGGATGAACTACAAACAAAAGGAAGGTAAATACTAGGTAAATTGGAAATGAACTCTCCTAAAATGTGTATCATTCTGTGACTCTGTAAAAAAATAGATTTTGTAATCTCCAGAAGGAGTCATTAGGGTCAGATCTAAAAATCACACAATATTCTGTGTTAGCTGTACCACAAGCTCAACTTCAAATGGCTCTGGTTTGCCTTCTGAAATAACTTTCTAAATTACTACAGATGGAAAACCAGCTCACTGTATCATGCTGTCTGCAAGTCTTTGTCTGGAATAGCTTGTGTTCCTCTGCAGCATAACTTTTAATAAAATATTTAGCCATATGGTATTGAGGGTAGACAGCATGTTCTAGCACTTTGTTGCATAGACAGACTGGTACGTGCTGTTTCCAAGAGGAAAAAAGCCCCTCGTGTCATTAGATCCTAAGAGATCTTTGTAGTCATTTTGCTTGTCAGAACAATATTTTTGTTTTAAAAGTCTCAACCATCACCCAAGCAGCAGTGAAAATATTGATTTGTAGCACAGCTTGTTTGCTCTTTGTCTGACACAGATGCTCATTTATGTTGACCTTGTTTAAATTTTGTCAAGCATATACATACCTACCCATGCCTAGTCACATACCTAGACTACATAATTTAACTACATTAATACAAAAGTTTAATCTATGCTACCGGGAAGAAAGTGTCTCTCTGGATACAGGCAGATTCAGGTATTCTTATGCCCTGAATTCCTCAGTAGTCAAGTATTGTTCATTAGTGTATCAATATCATCCACTTGGAGTCACTTTCAGAGAGAGCATAATTATGCAAAAACAGATTGTTGATTTTGATGATTTGCTTCTGTAAAACTTGAAGTCACTAGAATAATTTTCTCCTCAAAAGATTTTCACCTTATGAATTACTATTTATGCTGCAGCCATGTCAGCATTGCAACCATGCCAAAGCTCTGTCCTCCAAGCCACGGTGTGAGCCTACAAAAAACATTCTTTGCTTGGAAACATTTGACAGATGATAGATATTCCATCCAGTTTAAATAGTATATGACAAAGAAGACTGATGAACCTTAGGGATGAAGAGCAATAGAGAAAGAAGGACGAAGTCAAGAGAAGTAATTGCATTGCTTCCACTGACTTCCTAAGTAACCTAGCCTGCATTCCTTTGCTTTCTCATTTACATCAGATTTGTCTTTCTTTTGACACACGGATGGGTCAAACTTATAATTTCAATTTTAAGCACAATGATAACAATTATATTCTTATTTGTAATTCTGGATCTCTTGTACTTTTAAAGTAATGCTGAACTTTTGACCTAGTTTTCTTGTACTCCTAAAAATATCAGTGGTAGTAGTGAGTGTTTGAACCACACAAATGCGTGCGTACGTGTCAGATTGGCAAGGAGCATATTGTCTTAAATACACCTAGTACACCATAAGAACATACTGCTTTGTTAGGGACTACATTTTCCAGAGATTATAAAATCTTGTCTAATTTATCCTATCTGAAGGAGTCCATTTGGACAGTATTTTGGTTGTTTTCTTTTGTTTCTGACTTTTCCCTCTTGACTACTAGCCCTTCTTCTATGGAAGTTACACAGTTGGGGGTAGTCTTGTGAGAAAGGAATGCTTGTGTCTAAAGCACCATTTACTACAATATGAAAGCAGGAAGACTACTTGTAAAGACACATATGCTTCTATTTTCTTTTATTTCTGGTTGTGACAGTGCTCAACTATTAGTGCCAGGCTAAAAGCATGCATTTTGGTTCTAAACAGTCATTTAATACATTCCTCAAGGATATAAATTCAGAAGTTTATTATAATTGATTGATTGGTGATTGGTAGAGATCAGCTAACTAATACTAATCACCTTCTGAAAAAAGTGACACAACTTTGCCATTATTTACACTGTAAAAGCAAGAGACTTTGTGTCCCTAGGGCTTTTCGTAAAATAGGTCATTCTTTGGCTAGTCTGTTCTTGTAGTCTGATTACCACTACAAATTTTATAAACTACACTTGAGTAAAATTTTGAATTTTTAAATACTGCAGGTTTACAAATCTAACTGCAATTAACACAGGTCGTTGCCCAGAGTTGCACATTCTTCCATCAGTAGTTTGGCTCAGGAAATTTCACTTAAAAGTTTTCATGGCATTTCAAGGCACTAGTAAATCTTTCTGATTCCATCAAAAAATATGCCATGACAAAGAAGGAATTCTAACACATAGGTGAAAACTTAGCTTAAGGAATCCCACACAGCTAGGCCACAGATGGAGGACAGGGTGCTCATAATGATCGTAACATCTCTGGGTAACAACATACGGTGCTCAGATGGCTGTTGAAGAAGCGTTGGACCCTCTCATTTGGTAGCACAGTTGCACTAGGAATCATGTTCCAAAGTTGTGCCTTACTCTTCCAAGGAAAATCCATTTAGTTGGCTCACAGAATTAGTTCCTGAAGAAGTTTTCCATTCAGAAGGTCAAGGTTGGTATTTCCTTTGTTTGTAACTCGAGATTGTAGCACTGTATGTGCTACACAGATACCTGCTGCGAAATAGATCACAAAATTTAACTTCTTTCTTAGTATGAGAAAGTTACCCGACACTGTATGGTTCTATACTTTATATCTTTCTGGCATAATATCATAAGGTTTCATATGCAAGTGAAAAAATATGCAAAATATATGTTCTGTTAGTTTTACTACTGAAGCAAAAAGTGTGAGGAATCAGTTTCCTGGCATGCCTAGGCCTCAGGTGTCTCTTATGGAACAGATTTTATTTCCTTCAGCATGAGCTCCAAAGTAGACCAAGGACAGTAGTGGAAGTGTCATTTATAGCATCTGTGACGGGAAGCTACAGAAAGTTATCAGCTCTTCAACTTTGCTTTTACTCCCACTAAGCCTTCTGCAGACTTTTATTCCTTCCAGTTTGGAGGAGGGGAGTTCAGCTATGTTCTCTCACAGTTTGCAACATGATGTGGAAGGATTCTTGCTTTCTCAGACTAACTTCAGGAAGCTAATGTCTCATTAGTCAGCTAAATTTCATATATTAGGATAAAGAAGTTCATATTATGCAAGAGAAATACCAAAGCCTGTAGTGAAAAAAATTAAACCTGTCAAATATTTGTGTCAATTTACTAGATGCATCAATTTTAACAGCTGCATCTGCTTTTCATTACAACTGACTACAGTTGTTGTCATCTACACCACTCCTACAGCTCCACCTACGGCTAATTTCTGCAGAGCACAGATATATTTTCCCCCACTTCAAAGAAAAGGTGAGTAAATAAACAGGCTGCTTTGCAACCATGTAATATAAGCTTTTCTGTATCTGGCAAGCGCATCATATCTTGAAATAATAGGTTGCTGTGTTCTGTAGGAAAACAGTGGATTGCTATTAGAAAACGTAAAGTTCAAGTCTTGACACTTGGATTTATCTTCTGAACACCCACATGTGAACTGTATGCAGACTGCGGTCATTAGGCATGCAATTACTTGAGCTGCACTGCTGCTGGAGTTGGAAAGGAGCTCAAGCTGGCTTTTCACTGTCCCTTTAAGCTGACGGCGGTGATAGTTACCACCAAAAGAGGTCATTACACTATGTCCCTGCCAACACACACCTACCTTGAGCTGTGTGTTCCTCCTGTTTCTTGTCTGCGTGAGTGAGCTGCATGAGGGAGCTGTTTTTGCCAAGAAGATACTCCTGGGAAGATCACCCTAGCTCCTCCCTCCTTTGCTCTTGCCCATGCGGTCCTGTCTTTCTTCCCTGGTGTTCATCCAGGACTTTGCTCATCAGTTTAACTTATTAATCAACAGAAGGTAGCTTCTGATACTTCACTTTTATGATTTTCTAATGTTTTAGAAAGCTGAATCAGCTCATGGAAGGGCACTGGCAGAGAGCACTGGAACTGGCACAGGTGAGCGTAGTAGGAGCTGGAGTTCCCCACATGGCAGTGGTGAACCGCTGTCTTCACTGTCGTTTCTTAAAGTCCAGCTGTGAATCCTCCAGCTCCCACTGGAGCTCAGGTATTTTTAGAGCCCTATAAAAGGCATAAGCCTTCTGAAGGTTAATTCTTCAAGCAGGAGGTATAAGCAAGCATATTTACTCATCATGATAGTTCATTTGCATTGAGTTCTACAGCTGAATTTGTTTCTAAAGACAGTATAAGAGAACACCAATGCCCCTCTCTGGTTTACCTTGTCCAACGGTTCAGCTAAGGTGAAATTCACATCAAGATCAAGACACCTTAATTCACAAATATATTTGGTATCTGAATGTGAGCAAGATGCCCATGCTCCCAGTCTACTCTGAAGAGTGGAGAGCCCTAATCAGCTCACCTAAAGCAGACACCTCTATCTGGTCAGTTACGTAGCTCTTTAGACTATTAACTATAATGGTAACCTGACACAAAGATGTTTACATTCCTGGAGCTGTTGTCTTCTACTGGGGATCAATTCAACTGCTAAAACATGGGCATCTACCATCATTCAGGCTTTTCAGTAAGACAGAATCTACACAAGACCTGTGCTGTTCTGGACCAGCACCTGGAAGCCTGATTACTTACCTTAAATGGCACTGGACATCTGTGTAGAGGAACAGAATCACACCCTGATTCCCTTGGGAGGAAAGGGCTTACCCTTGTCTAGCTGCATTCCTCCAACAGCTCCCTCCCTACATCTAGAGAGAGAAGAGAGGCAGTAGTACATTACTAAGTTACACACTAGGAGACGTTCAAGATACGGCATTTTCTACAGAGACAGACTATCTGACATTTCTGACATTTCAGAGTTCATATACCGGTAGGTTTTAACTATCACTACAAGTAACTATTGAATGTCTGATCTGTGGATTCAACTGTAGGTATAAATCTTGAACTAGTGCACCTTATTTATTTGCAACCACAGACTGTTCCAGCCAAAGGTAAACTGGTCTGCTAAATTAGGAACACATGTCTTGGCCAGTTCTGGGTACAGCATGTCCTATCTCCATCTATAAATTTAGGTCCGTGCTTCTATTTTTAAATATATACATATCAATCAGTGAAAACACTGATCTCATTAGGCATTGCTTCTGTTCCAAGGAAAGCTGCATTCTACTTTACTCAATGAGAAATACTTGATTTTTCCTAATAAAACCTCTTATTTTCCATAAAAAAATTAATTATCTGCAATAAAACGCATTGTGTCAGGACAGATCAAAGACAATACATTTATTAAACTTTGAGAAAAACAAACAAAACACTGACATAAGGAAAGTTAAATAGAAACTGAAAGACACATCTTCTGACCGGCGTATAATGGCTTGTGTGACCAGTAAAGTACCAAAATGACATTCTGAGTTTGATTGAGGTATTTAACTATTTTTGGCAATAGAAACAGAGTATGAAACTTCTTCCAAACACACACATAGGCATTACTTGCATTAGTGTCTATCATTTATATGAAACTAAATAATGTAGCTGTTAGAAAAATATAGCAGCAAATTAGCAGAATATCTAATGCACATTTACCATGAAGTACGTGCTAAACTTAAAAATCCCACCCAATAGTTGGGCCTAGTCCTGTAGCCCTTGGTCACAAAGAGAGCATCAGTGAGTTCAGTGGGAGACATCATGAGTAAGAAAGACCTGCATTCGCTGCACTTCATGCACTTATGTTCAGGTCAGAGAAAAGAAATTAACGTCCCTATTTGCTTTCTAAGAAGAACCGTGCTATGGTGAAACCATGGCCTAGGAAGGTAACTTCTGAAGCAATAATAGTTCATTGCAAAGCTCCGTCAAGTTCTTAATATGCATAAGAACAAAGAGAGCTCTCCCACTGAGTTTCAGTTTTCTTTCCTTTCCTTCTGAAAGTCTGCCTAACGTGGTCAGAGGAGATGCTGTTAGGCTGCAAAACTGAAAAACACTTTTGAACAATACTGTATTCAATTCCCTTGTTCCACTGAAGTCTTTTAATCCTGTTATATCTTTAAAAATGAACTGCTGACTAACTCCTGAAGTCCTTATTTTATTTTTTTAATCAAGACTTTATGTGGCGCAAACTAATAAATGTAGTGATACCTTTGGCTGTAGGAGGGCTTCAGAAGTTGGTCAAATGTGAAGAGATTATGCTGCTAAGTCACCAGAGCTTATTCATGTGTTCTCAAAAATTTTCAGTGAAAGTATAGTTGCACACTGTTTAATACCGTGGTCAACAACATTTTGCTTATAAAAAAGTATATTATTAGCATTAACGAGAATCTGATGAAGAACAGAATAATTTGCCCAAATATTTTGTACATTTTAAAGTTTTCTACAAAACTTTAAATTGAATGTATATTTTTATATTAATTACCATAAGAAAGTAATAGAATCAGTTACTTTAAGTTTCTACAATATTTCAAAATTTCTCTACATGTTTCTTTGGAGGTATAAAATGGCTCTGTAAAAATCTATTTTTTCTTTTTGCTGCAAACAAAACTTTTATAAAACAGAAAACTCCCTTTTCAGATTGCAGCAATTACATTACTTAGATGGGTCATCATAATTGAACTACAGTGTGTAGTGTAATAGAAAACGTTTATGTTTTAATGACTAAAATATTAAAATATATTTTATTAATTTATATAAATCAAAATAGATGTGTTATTTATTCAACATACTCTTGTTTTTTCACCTATATATTCAGTTCCCCATTATTGATATAAAGATCTCTGCCAACAGCACAGTTTTTACTAAATTCTTAGACTTTAAACCACCTGATTTTTAGCTTTATCAAAATGCATGATTTACTGTACATTACACATAGTAATTTCAATGTTTAGTATCACAAAAATCAACACCCACAAGAACAAGACAGTCACTGCTAGTAAAACAGTCTCAAGACAAATTCATAGATAATATTTACAGAACACAATAGGAATATTCTGATGAATATTTTATGTTGCAACATTTCAGATAAAATTGTAAGAACCACAAGAAACTTTTAGACTTCATTTTGGTTTCAGCATACAAGCCTGAGCTGACTCTCTGCTGTGAAATACTGCACACACCTAGTCAAAGAAGAGCTACGGCATGATTTTGTTCAGCTGGTCTGTGCTTACATAGCCACAAGACATGTTGAATTCCTTATCTGGCACAGGCAGTGCAGTTGCATTGAGCACAAGGCCTTGTGGAGAGTGAACGATATGGATAGACGTATAGTCTGGGACAGGCATCTCTGAACTTGGGGTTTCTGCTGTTGAAGCTCCAAGATTGATAGCGGTAGTGGTAAGGCTCTCTGTGGTGAAGTAAGCATCCTCGTTACAGCTCTGCTCCTGAACGTGTGGCTCATCCTCTTCGTGGGAGGTCACAGGAATACATTTTTTCACATCTGCCTCACAGAAGTAGGCGTTGTCCATGGTAAAGTTTTGTTCTGTGCAGCCTTCACACTGTGCTCTTCCCACCTTGGATTTCTGCCCTGGTGAAAGTACGACACTGCCTGCTGGAGTAATATCACTCACTTGCGCGTAAAAGTCAGTATTTGTCAATGAATTCTGGTTACTTAGCTGAGTATGGACTGATGGACTAGCTGAGTCAACGCTGCCTGCAAAAGGTGGCCACGGCTGGCTGTTTTCGGACTGAGTACTTGTATGCGGCTGTTGGGTGTCTGTGTTGGCAAGGCTTGGAAGTGACTCATCATTATCTTTTCTATCAAGGCACAAGAGATCCTCTTCTTTTTCAGTTACCTTTTTGAACTGATCAACATCAGAGATGGCATCACATGTGTCACTTGCACTGAAGTCTGTCTCTGGAATATCTGGTTCACAACAACTGGCCCGTCCAGAATCATCATCCTTCGCTCCCAAGCAACTGTGTGATTTCAGATTATCTTCACTCAGGAGCCTGTCAGTATCTGAGACTCTGTTCTTTTCATCAGGGTCTTCTATGTCCAACTCAATAAACTCAACCCACAAGTCATCAGTGTATAGCTGTGTCTTGTAGTTGTCATGGCTGGCTAAGATGGAGTTCACTTCATCTAGCTTTCCTTTCTGTAAACCAAGAAAAAATGATTGTTATAAAGGGAATAATAAAAATGCTTGTGCTTTTTATGATGTTAATTTAAGGAAAAGTAACTGTAGCTGATGTAATAATTGCAAGGGTTTTTTTTATTATTTTATGAAGACTTAATTCTGTGGCAACTCCCCCATGTCATAATTTTTTCCTACAAAATTTTTCTGCCTGGGACAACAATTGTCACCTGCTACTACTACAATGATTCCCACTGTAGATTTTAGAGCACAATATTACCTTCAAGAGATCTGGGTCAATCCCTTTAATCTTTGGAACTGGAACAGGAGGAAAAATCAGCATCTTTAACCTGGAAAAAATAAATGATGGCTTTTAATTGACAGTGGTCCTTTTCAAGGAAGTTAGAAAGAAGAGAGCCTTACATTGCGTTGATACTTAATTACTTCAAAACTGAAATGTTTGAAGATTCAATTTCAAATAGTCTTAAGGAAAAGAATGATTGTTTTCTCTCATTGCAAATAAAATCCCCAAGTTTTCTGCAGCCTTCCTTGTTGAAATCACATACATTTATGTGGGAATCCATTTTGGAGTCCAGTCTTTGATAATTTTATGTTCTATAGCGAGTAAATTCCTAGAGCTCTGTCAATAGTTTCCCTTTTTAATGTTATTTTCAAAGGAATCTGATACAAGCCTCAGTGCGCAGAGTGACTTTCCCAAATTTTTTTTTTCAGGGACACAGTAATTTTGCATAAGTCAAATAATTTAAATAGGGGAATAGAAAAAGGGAGTTGGTGAAAAGAGGGAATTACTTCAGAACTAATAAATAAAACAGAATCACAACTGCAAAAATTTAGCCATCTCTATTTTGCCATCTCTATGACACTTCTGTTTTCTGACTTATTAATGTAACAAGTAATATATAATAATGACAGGGTTTTACCCTTGTAGAGAAAGGACTAGTAACTTGCTTCTGCATGCACATACTGTGGAAATACATATTATTCTAATCCTTCATAAAGTGAATTTCTAATTCTTTGAGGGGACCAAAAAAAGAAAAAAGGAAAACCCAAATAGAAGGATGATTTTCCATTAATAATAATCCAACACTAGCAGGTCATGCCTATCTCCTCCATTTTACCTCCCTGCTTCTTTTGCAAACAGATAAAATGTAGTTCCTAAAAGGAAAATTCAACATTCTCTTTATACTGGGTTACTTGCCTATTTTAGAAAGTTAGCTGTGGGAATGGTAGATCCAAATACTAGTTTTGCTGCATTGTTAGTGACCTCAGTGAGGTCCGGAGAGGATCAGAGGAGTCTTAAGGAGTGCTAGAGAGAAATTTAGGCACCTTCTGCTTAACTATGGAAGGCCCAAATTCCCCAGCTGTTTCTGTTTTTGGCAGACCCTCAAAGTTCTGCCCAGCAAGCCTCAATGAGAGCCAGAAATCCAGTAATTTTCCACCAAATCCCTGGAGGGGCTGTGTTAGCTGTGCACTGGCTGGGCTCTCAGGGCACCAGTTTAAGACTTGCACTTACAGTTGAATCCACAAATCAGCTATTCTGGCAGGACTGGGCACTGCTTCTAACGAAACAGACAAAGGATTTTACCACTCGCTGCCTGGAGAAATCATTCAGGAGGGAGAAGTACACTCTGCTCCTTTCTTAGCCTTGCATAATTCAAGCCTGCATCTCTCAGCTCTTAAAAGAGTATGGCCTAACCCTATGGCATCTGTCCTAGGGAGCCTGGTTCAGATCTTGTGAGATCAGAATGGAGGGAAATATGAATTGGTATCTTTTCAGATACAGGAGGAAACTGAGCCTAGATATTTTGCATTACTGGAAACCTGTGCAGCCTGCTCTTCTGTAGAACACATTGCTGCTGCCACCACCACATGAACCAGTTTGAAGGAAAGGGTGCAGGCCCACAGGTCCAGAAAAACTTCCCAGATGAAGGGTCCTCAGTGGAGAAAAGCCTCCTCCAGCAGTCATGATTAGCACGGAAGATATTAATAAGCTTTGATCAGAGACGTGCTTCAGCCCTCAGGATCTTCTGTGACCAAGCCACTCCTTGCTCACTGTGCTGACCTTAGGGAGCTCCTGGTCCCACGTGTGAGTTGTTCTTGCCCATTCTGACACATCAAGCTTTTGTCATGCATTGTATCAGAAGCCTTGCTCTTAACTCTGCGACCAGGATGCTATAGCAAGGAGTAGCTTCCTGAAATTAAGCTCTGCCAAAGCATAGTGCTGCTTGCCTGCATTATTTTTTTAGAGCTGCTCCAACTGCACCATATTGTTTTCATCTATGTCCTTACGCTGGTACATGCAAAACACCTCAGTGTTCACTTTTGGAGTGTATACACAAGACCACTGACAACAAGCATGCGTGCACTGGGACTTGACCATGGTGTTGTTCCATTGTCTAGGACAGTACTGGTACAACATCCAAGCTGAATTATTCTGCCAGAGCCTATCCCCATATTAGGGGATGAATTCACTTTGAGACCATTTTGTCATTTTTATATATGTGTCATTGTTTCATTTTTAGCAATGACACAATTTTATAATTTTTATAAGCGACACAATCCTGTGCTTTGTTTTATTTTATTCCTGTTATTTATAAGAGCTGCAGCCTATCCACAGAGACCAAATACTCCCCTATGACTCAAGCTCTTTCCCTTGGCTCAATGAAGAAATAGTCAGAGATTAGTGGAATAGTCCAAGAACAAAAACAAATATATAGACATATGTTTCTGTGAAACTTTTGAACAGTATGTGGGTAAAAATAGTATTTACAAAATTTGAATTGACTAAAAAACCAATCCTCTCCAAGCCCTAAGTAAACTAACTATGTAAAAACTGTAGAATAAAATGTTCTGCAATCCAAAAGAAATCTGTCAACATAATCAGATTCCCACTGCTGAAGGCCCAGTACGTACATATGCCAGCATCCATGTAGCTTATGAGAATGGACAACAATCCTCAAAATAGTTTCTAGTCCCCCAGATTTGAAACAATGGAAGCACCCTATTTTTTAAGCTACAAGTACATAAAATCCGACAAATAAAAAGTCTCTACCTTGGTTGTTTAGACAGCAGGATTAAGATCACTGTTACGGCCAGCCCACATGCTCCGAAGATAACAACTGAGAACCATGGAAACTCAATTTCTGAAACAACAGAACAAAAACTTGTTAGCAGGAATCTGTATCTCTGTTGCATCTTTAATTTCAACCTTCTCTTCCACTGCCTGAGGATTCCAAAGTGGCAAAAACCGATAGGAGAATTTTTGGTTACTTAAATGTGAAAGTTCTCTGTTAAGCAGAAATAAAAATACCCTTCTGGTCTCAATAATATCTCCCATACTGCATTTGTGTGTCCACTGAGACTCCTTGCAAAAGCAGACTGAGTTTTTAAATGTAAACAAGATCTTAATACTGACAATATATGTAGCAAAACCAGCCATGAGGAACATTCTGCCTGCTTGGAACATGCTACCAGTAGCCCTGACGGCATATAATGCCGCAGACCGTGTTACTGCTTGTTTGCCCAAGCTGAGAGAACATTATTAATAGCATACTGAATCACAGGCAAACTATTCTTCTCTCACAGAAACTAAAATACAGTGGTGTCAAAAGGCATACTACTCCTCTTTCTAAAGGCCGAACATTAATTATGTTGTGAAGCATCAACTGAAAAATTAAAAAAATCTCCCTGTTATTTACCTTGCAGGTGGCTACAGAGAATTTAGGTCATTGAGAAATGCAATTTGGTAGGAATGAAGAATACCGTTAAATGAAATGTTTCATCTTTTGAATACTGGCAATTCCATTATACTTAAGCTGACACTGTAGAATACAAAGTCTAGAGAAATTTATTCTGGCTGTAGTCTTAGATTCTTCTCATTTGTTCCCAATTTTAAGTTTTCCATACAAACTTCACTCATGTTTTGGGCCAAGAAATACTGGACAGAAAGCTTTAGAATTCTATACATTAACATAAATATACGTCCTTTTGGTGAAAGAAAAAAAATAAAATTCAGGTACCAGTTTTAGCCCTGTGCTCCCAGCTTAGATTTTGACTGGACATGTTTTCAGGCATGAGTGAAGTCCTGTCTGGATATGTCTGTCTTAGACAGGTCCCTATATTAATGGAGAACCACTAACTCCTTGTCATGTCAGCAAGACCTGCAAATGTCCAGCTGCTTCAGAAAGTTAGAATATTGCATTTGAATTTAACTACCTTAAATTGTTAATAGACAGAAAATATAAATTTTAATTCTATGTTCCTAAAGGTGATATACAAAACAGGCAAGAATAAATTCTCAGTCAAAACAGATCACTGCTGCTGTGTGAGATGTATGGATATGGATCAACTTGAAGAATCTGGGTTGTAGTGACTGAGGAAAACTGTGCTTGTAGGATGGCCTTAGATTTTCATAGTATTTTAATTCTTTTCATATGAAAACCTTGACAACTTAATGCAGCTGGGGTTAATAAAAAAATGCCATATGTCCAGAACATTAGCTGTTCGTATAAATTAGGAAAGAAAACTAGTAATATGAAGAGTTAAAAAGGGAAATCTAGCAAGATTTTGAAAGATAAAGAGTTATGGGTGGTTTTATTTAACACCTTCACTAATACCCTGGAAAATGAAGTGAAGCAGCTTGTTAAAATAATTTGCTGATGATCTCATATTTTGAAGAGCTAATTTAGTAGCTCAGACCTGAGAATGCTTTAGGAAAAGGCACTGTCTCATTCTTTTAATAGAAAAAATGTGGTGCTCAGTGGCTGTTTCTTCTTCTGTCTTTAATAGCACTTTAAAAACAAGTACAAGACAGAAGCAAGAATCAGATAAACACTCACTGTCCTTGATAGTATCAGGCAGATCAGAAAAGCACATCATTCTGATAACAAACTTAGCCAGCAGTGTAACACTTTAATAGAAGTGACAATTCTCTTTGCTACCAGAGTGCTCATTTTAGAGGATGAAGTATGAGATTTAACCATATTTTAGGCTCAATAAGATGTGCAACAGCAGTTACTATTTCTGATTCTTAAAGCTGTCTGTATTTTTGCTTTCTGATGAGCTGTGAAACAGTCTTGCTGAGTGTACTTCTGAACGTGTATATGGAACTTGTACATTCTCAATCTCACCAAATGATTTTCACGTAGTAGGCTGAATTATCGATCTATTCAAGCATACAACATCAATGGTAAGGAGCTAAAAAAACCCAACACACTGAAAAGACAAAACAACAGCATGGTTATAAAAACACTTTGCTGTACTTCGCTTATTTACCTTCAGCACAATGAACAAATTCAACGCTTGTTTGAGAGAAAGATACATAAAGGATTTCACTGAACTCCCCAAATTTTTCGGAGGTACGTTGTCTTGATCGGACTCGTATCTCATAATCTCTTCCCATCTTCAGAGAGTACAGTGGAACCATTGTTGATAGCCTGGGTTCTAACTGTAAAGACAGAAGGACTGTGATTTATTTGTTTGAGTTGTACTGGCAATTTTACACTGCTGCTTGATTTCAGAAATAAACATTTGAAGGCGTTTTTGCTACTTGGAACTGTAAGGATACCATGAGAAGAGTTCAAAGAAAATTCACACCATTTACTTTTGACCTACTAGCCATCAGGCTTTGCTGTGGTTCAGGGGACCAAAAATGGAGAATCCAAGCTCTCTGTAAATACAGTCAGTGAAGAAAGGCAGTTGCCCCTGTTACATGCCATAAGTAGGTGGTGTGAACATCTCCTACTGATCTTATCAAGTTGTAAATCCTTTCTAGTGTTATAATACAACATTACTGACTTCATAATGCCAAAAACCTTGTTAAAACAACACGGGAGTCTTAAAACTAGTGCAATCTCCACTACAGAATTAATTTTAAGAAGAAAAATTATTTAAAGGCCTTCTAACCAAATGTATTGCATCTTACAAATATATTTATTTGGGGAACACTGCATAGCTCCCAAAATCTTCAACTATATATAAAATGTGTGGAGACTCTGTAAGAGCTGGCATCAGGTTGTCGGTCTTGAGACTTCTGTGTTAAGTATTAACTGCAACATGCTTAGATACTGCTGCATATCAGACTATGTAGGAAGTCACATTAGAGGTCTTAATATGTAAAATCTCTCTCTTCTTCTATTACTCCTCTAAGAATATGTATTTTAGCCCCAACAGCCCAACAAAAGTATATAAAAACAAGGAAAATGTGCTCAAAATAGAAATCCATGTGGCAGATGTTATAGTCTACTTTTACTTCAGAATCAAGGATGATACTGGCAAAACTCATCATGGGCTAAGAATTAAAACACCTGGAAAACAGCAGCCACTGGGGATTTGAAGGAAGCTTCAACAATACAATCCTATAGTCACTGTAGCTGTGTAATCTAAACTTGAGACACATTCTGTTGGCAGCTATGATCTGTGGAGTTCCCCGATTCCTGGTGGCTCCAGAGTCAAGTGTTCTGAGAACCAACCAGTCAGATTTTGGAGGAGGCAGTGATGCCAGACAGACTGCTTTTCTCTGCTAGTGGTTGAGCACAAGGTCGTGGAGAACCATTGCTCTACAGCACAAAGGTTTTTAACATGTGAAGACTATCCATCTGGGAAGTGTTGGGAAAGGAATACAATATATACTAGTCCAGTTTATTTATTTCATGCTATGAAGCCACAAAGAAATAGTACACTAAAGTTTTACAGGTAGGTTTTTTAGGGTTTTTGTTTGGTTGTTTGGTGTGTTGGTTTTTTTTTTTTTTCTTTTTTCTGAGACAATTAGTGGAGATTCTTAGGGATGCTGGACCACACAAAATTTTATGTACCCCAAATAATGGTGGCTCTTGGAAAAAGCAGTACACAGGCTAAGTTAGAGCCCTGAAAAATATGAGGCAAAATTACTGTAGCTGTGTACCTGAAATTGCAAGACTTGCTAAAGAACAGATAATTGATTAATGGGCAGGATGTCTCTACTCCATCAATGAACTAATAAAACTTTACTTAAGACACCTGGATGGAGCAACATATATAGACGGGGGAAGGTTCAGCATGAACTGAATGGATGAATAGCATTTGTGATATGGATTAAATCAATTAAAAGCCTATGCAAGAGACATTATAAAAGATAACTAATAAAAATGCATGACAGCATATAGCAAACTCATTTAAAGTATGTGAAGGGGAGCTTGGAACCAGACCGTTGGGTTGCTGGACTTACTGCATGCTGTTCAGTCAGTGCACACAGAGCGATGCTTATGATTGCCATACTAAAGAAACCTGTGGCAAACCTGCTGTCACGCTGAGCTGCGTGATTGCGCTGCCTGCATGAGTCTGGCCCTGTAAGAGGGGGTTAACGCAGACTGCGGAGCAACTGTTTGTCACTCGTCAGCTGGAGCCCCTGGGACACCGAGAGTGCCCACTGGGATGGGGTCACCAGGGCCAGAGGCTAGCCCAGGCACCACAGGCAACACAGCAACCAAGGCGATGGCTTTCACCAACTGTAATAGAAAAATGGTGAAAACTGGGAGATGGGCAGTATCAGGGAAAGGTTCAGAGGTACCCTGGGTAGGCATAGCACAGGGTTGGGCACCCATAAAACACCTGGAGATATTAGGCTGTATATCCAATGCAGAGCAGGGAGATGAGTTTCACATCCCTCAAACTAGTAAGCCCTGTATCTCAGCCACAGTGCTGTATGGACACAATGATGGTGTTCAGCTCTGGAGTTAGTACTCCGTGCTTCCTTGCCCTAAGCGCACTACTTCACTGCAGTGTGAAATGGACCTTTTGCAGAAAAAATTCCACAAGATGAGATCCAGCAGAGTCCTCCCTGTTGCAGCCCTCTTCACTGGGGACTGAGCTGTGATCACCAATTTCATGCCATATTAGGTGGATCTGGGCCTGGGTTGTTTGGGTTTTCTTTAATAAGTCAAAAGATCAGGCCAATCTAAAGTATGATAAATAACTAAAGGAAAATTAGACTTTCAAGATTCCCTATCACACATACATTTTTAGGCACTTCATAGACAGACACTTCACTATGAAGTCATCGTTCTTCACTATTGCTCAGATGATGTGTGTTTTCACACCTTGTTTGAAAGACACAGCAGCCTCACAGGGTCTGTATAGTTATTGCTAGTCATGATTAGTAAACTTGGATACATGTAAGAGGGGACAGAATTTTAGTCTAGTGAATGTAATGGGCAACACTTCAAGATAAGAGGGTAGAATTTTAGAAAGATACCCAGCAAGGAGCTAATAACAACAACGAAATTTTTTCAAACTGTGAGCCAGATTACATTTGGCTCTGTCTCATGAAGACCTGCTGTATGAGAGTGGGGATTTTATTGTTTTTAGGAAGTTTCTCAGAAAATAATTTTGATCCTCTTATCACTATAACTTACTTTTATATATACTGTTATAACTTACTTTACTAATTAATATTTTAGTCCTCTTTCAATTCATAAGTTATCTATTTTCAATTAGTAAATGGATTGAAAAAAATGAATGCTACACATGAAAAATCAAACGGGTTCATCCCAAAACATCTAAAAAACTATAAACAAGTCTCAGTAAGGGAGAGACTTAGTACAATTTAAATACTATAAATTAATTTTTGTTTCAGTTTTTTGTATCAGTGATATGTACAAAGCATTATGATATATTTAAGCAAAGATTATCCTTTGTGTAAAAAACTAGTAATAACAGTAGAACTAGACATTTATCTCTTTACTGCTTCAACAATCATTACAGAAGATATTTGGAGCAAAGAATGCAAAGAGTGAAATCGTTGCTCCAATGCTGTTATTCAGAGTTTTGCTATTGTCTTAGGCGAGACCAAGATTTTGTTCAGAAATTTCTCTTTTGTGCTCTGATAGTGTCTCCAGGAATTATGCCACTTTTGTGCTTTTAAGCTGAAAGGCACAATAATACACAATATATACAGCTGCAGTACAACATAATCTATAGTACTATTTTTCTTGAGGTACGTATAGTATTCAGCAATTCCTTATTTATTTTCTGAAAGAAGAAACACTGATCTTCAAACCTTTGCTCTCCTGAGAATAACTATTCTCAAGGCATGCTGGAATTATTGATGGTACTGGAGCAAGAACAAAGCTTTATTAGGGTATTTATAGGGTTGATACCTAAAGGCTTATAAAAAAATAAAAAAAAGTGTATTTTTGAAAGAGGTATCCGTATTGCCACCTGCTTTTGTAAATCCCATAAACACTCTGCAGATTTTCAAGTTCTGAAGGAGTACTGATTTACTGCCTAAACTTAACTAATTTTGTTGGCTTTAAAATATAGAGGTTGTACAGTAAGTATAGCTTAAATCAGCATATAGAGAAATTCAGACCAGTATTAGGAAAAAGTTATAGACTATAGGTCTATTTGGCTGTAGACTTACTAATAAGGAGTAGAATAAACAGAAAATGCTAACATTGAGAAGGATCAGAGGTGAGGAGGGGCCCAAGGGCTTTCACAGATGAAGGCAAGCAAACCAGTTCGACTATGTTTCAATTGGTAAATTTGCCTTTTGTAGATTAAGACAAATTCTTAACAGTACTATCTGCTTTCCTTCTGTCAGTTAACTCAGTTCATATTAATAAGAAAGGAAATGAAGGGTTCTGCTCTGAAATGATGTTCTTATTGCATTGAACTGGTATTCAGGAAGAGTTTTCCATATGCAAATATGCCATGACACACTGGCACTTAGCCTATGCATTCAGGTAAGCTGGGTACAATTTCTTCCCCATAACAGGAAAACTAACTACATGAGAAGTTAAGTGATTTTCAAAAAGAAAACTTCAAAGACTTGGGGCATATATATTTTATATTTTCATGGACTATCCATATAGTCACAAATTTCTCATTGCCGTCTGGTATGAAATCGGTACATCTTATCTATTTTGCATTATTTTTATTTGCTTATTGTATGAAATTTTAAATTACAACTCAAAGCTTTTCTTTCCTTTGTTTAATCTCCTGAAATGATAATTATAAATATTAGAACTTTACATGATAATTATAAACATTAGGACTTTACAGCTACCCTGAAGAATCTGGACAGACACGGTGACATTTTCCAAGCAAAATATTCCTCTTCCAACTACTAAAAATACCATGCACTGTTTCAAATAGCTGAGGTTTAGAAAAACAATAGAGAAATATTTTATCCTTGAAAAAACTTCTATATATCTAACTATTACTATACTTTCTAATCTAACACAGGGATTTCAGGGTTTGTTATTATTATCCTGCGTGCCAACTATCTTGACACATAAAGTTACAATGTTTTCTAGAAGACTTCAGAAGAATATGGGTATATTGTTTAAGACTTAAGGTATCATCTAATTAGCATAATAACCTGTTGTTCTTCATAGTAGTACAAAAGTGTTAGGGACAGAACAAGCCTGCACTGTACTATGACTAATGTATAATAAATATTTGCTTCATACCTCCTTCCATTTTGTCTCATTAACTTCTTTGTACTGCAATTCATACTCCAGAGTAATCCATCCCTTCTGAACATCTGCTGTTGGTGGCGGATCCCATCTTACTTGAATATCCCCATGGATCCCAGTCTGACTAGTATTTAGCAGAGTCCAGTTAAGGTGGACAGGGGGATCAGGTAGTACTGTTTAAACAGAGTATTTGGAATAAAACAGCCAGTTTTCAATGTGAAATGATCATTCTTACTACACACTGTTAAATGATTTCAGGACTAAAAAAGCATATTAACCACATATTTGCTCATTAAAATCTAAACCTATGAGTCAATGACAAAGTCACGACAAGTTTGGTAACAAGAAGGCACCCTGCCATTGGTGGTAGACATGCTCTGCATAAATCTCACCTGAGTGGCTAATAATGAAGACTGTGTTACCTATTGCACTGCATTTTCCAATATGTTATAAAACACTGAGACATAAACAATTCTCCATTAAAATTTCAATTTAGAGTTCTCACTAGAAATAAAAACAATAACCGGAGCAACACAGAAGGATAAATATTTAGTAGCTAATATGGAAGTACATTGAAAAACTATGGTATCTGAAAAATTAATCTAATTTTGCTCAGCTGAAGAAAAGAGAGCAGTGGGTTTTCTAGTCACCTGCAGGAATAAATTAATTGCATATACATACACCACTGCTCTGAACAAGCAATAACATCTGCAAAGTCCCAGACAGTCACAATTCATATTGCAATAAATATAAATTCTAGCTTAGAAATGCTAAACTTTCTGATTCTGTAGATTAGTGTTAACTCAGGAACAAAAAACTGTTTTGTTCCGGAACTTTGCAGAATCAAGATTTTAACGCCATCCTTGCTCACACTGAACAAGGGTATGTAGCATCCATTAGAAAGGGCTCAGAGTGACAGCAAAGGCAAGTTCATCTGCACACATCTGAGAGACCACCGGTATTCAGAAAGAGAAACCACATATTTTTTATCCTTTTGGCTTTCTTCCAATCTGGGCAATATTTTCTGGGGTGGATCACATTACACATGTTACAAAACCAACTTCCTTCCTATATGTCATATTTTTTAGAAACTAACCTTTCTGAGAGGAAAAATTTAAATACAGCATGAGTAATACGAAAGCTTATAGCATCACACCTATTGTGACATAAAAATATAGAGATAAAATGCATAACGGAAGCATACCTATTTCATCAACACTGAAACATTTTTCATCAAATACTTCATCTTTATTGGCAAGCTTAACACAATACGGTATCCAAATGGAAGTGTAGGACGTGTTGAAATAACAGCTATTTTCTCCTGCAGTGATATAATCAGGGCATTCTTTCCAGTCTTCATCATTCCTAGAATGACAACAAAAATGCAATGTACATGAGAGAGAGATTTATAGATCGTACAAAGTAGAAATTTTAGATGTTACGAGACACATTGTTGATAAGTCATAACTTTATGGAAGTGAGAAAAACATGTCAATATTGATTGTCATTTACAATGAAACCAAACCACTATCCAAGCAACCTGCATAAATGTGTTTAGATTCTCATGTACTGTTAGCGGCATTTCTATGCTTTGGATGCTGCTTCCAAAAGAACAGTCAGAGAGCACATCTTGCTATGCTGGTACATGCTAATGACTAAGCACAAAGTTAGGTAAATTTTATATGCGTTTAAGCAACTGTTGTTCAGGGAAAGTTAAGTTGCAGTAAGATGCCCATCTACATAATGAGGTCTGAAACAGTGAAGGCCAGTCCTTAAGGCAGATCAGTACTGCACCACCTGCAAAGACAAGGACAGGGGAGTGCGTTGCCCTGGGGAGCTGAATTGGGATGTAGGCACTCGAGTATTGATCGCTCACACAGGAAAGTGCCCAAGGGTGGGTGCTGCGGGAGACCTGGCACAAACCAACTCAGGACTGCAGGATGTGGATGAAGGAAAGAGAAATACAGCGCTGTGAGTGAGGAAGGGCTAAATTCCTTGGGATACAGAACTTGTAAAACACAGGCTTGGAACTACTAGCAAGAAACCTCCTACGTTTTTCCATTCTGACTTTGTTCAAAAATTCATAAATGTTCTTCGTAAATAAAAGAATTGCAGCAGGAAATACCACATTCATTTCATCTCTTAAAAAAGACAAACCAGTAGAGTTATAAAGAGTGGCGTGAACTCTCAGACTGAGAAACACTGCTACTTTTGTAGGGTCATTTTCATATGGCCAAGATGAAACTACTCAGCAGGTTCAAAACCAAAAAAGTCTTCAGGTAAAGCAAAATGGGAACAACCAAATTGTTAGAAATAGTCTACAGGAAAAGTGACAGACATTTATTCAGTATTTCTGAAGTCACTTTAGAAAAACAAATCTCATAGTGAACAGATCTGCTGTTGCTGTTCTTTACCTCGGTACTATCTCTCAGCCCAAATACAGACTGAACAGGGCTCTCTTCAAAATTACAGTCTTGGTTTGTTAAAAATATACCGTAAATACCTTTTCTTACTAAAAGTCATTGAAGCTGTATAGGAGGATTAAGCTAAATCAATTATGCCAAGTGCAGCCTTCAGTACTGGAGTGGGTGCTTAAGAAGTAAAAAGGCAGATGCTACACAAATTGAGTAAGAAGCACTTCTGTCACCAAGCATCAGTCTTGTGCTTAGCTGATGAGACCAGACACTTTTCTAAAGGAAAAGCTGTAGCTCTGCCAGAGTCATGACTTGATAAAGGCGTACGCGGTTAGATACCATGGCTTGTGTTAAGTAGGAGACTGAGTTAGATGATAAGAGTTCAGTCCTGAGCCTTAAACGTTGCTTGCACATTGAAACAGAAATATTTTTAATGTGGATGTTCAATTCACATCTTTTATTACAGTATTCTGATTTCTAGGACAAAGATGAAATATGTGAACTGCTCAACATACATGGTACTGCTTTATTGTAGAGTTTAATGAATTTCTCAAGTTTGTACCCTCATGATACATGCCACTGACAACTGTCAGCTAAACATTTACACTTAAATAGTGGTTTTAACTTGGATCCCAGTATTTCTGAGAGGTCTCAGAAGAGTAAGTAAGCAAGCCAGCCTTGCCGTTAGGCTTAAGTTTGCTGAGCAAATGTATCATCACCAGTAGAAAGTGTCTGTAGATAAAAGAAGGTTGAAACCCAGTACATTAGATGGAACAGAAACTCGCATCCTCCTATTCCTGCGAACAAAAGACCTGTTTTCCTTAATAGCCATTACTAGTAATATCTATGTTGTCTTTCAGGCTAATCATTATAACAACCTGAAAATTACAAAAGCTGAAGTGGAATGTGAATTAGAATTGAACAGGGCTCAGTGAAATGTAATCCCCAGCCTCAGAGCAGCCTCTTCACCCAGACCTGCACATTCAGACTTCATTCTAGCAACTGATCAATGGGAGCTTTATAAAACTTTAATAAAAATTTGAAAGGGACTTCTATCCAAACTCCACATGTGTGCACAGATATAACAAATCTCACAGCTGCAAGTTAGGTTGATAAGGAATAAACTGAAGTTCCCTATTAAAAACTCCTTTCCCAAGCCATACAGTGTTCAGTTTCGGATTCTGCAACCTGGACCTGAATTTAATAAGAACGTGTTCTTAATTATCTGCCAAGTAATGCTTATTGCTGCAAGTTGCTTAATAATTAACAGCAAATTTTGACATTGAAACATACGCACTTAAAACACAGTTTTATGCCCTTAAAAACAGCATGGCTCATATCATAGCAAAAAATTAACAGCAACGACATAACAGGCATAGCAAAATATATGACTTCTCTCTCTTTTCTTCTTTCTTTTGTTCTTTCCATATTATTACCTTTTCATGTACAATAGTTGTATTGTTCCTGGAGTAGTGAGGTTATAAAAATTTCCGTCAGTCCAATAACATGAAAATGTCTCCAGTTCAGGTGATCTGCACTTGCTGATTTGTGGCCACTGCAAAAGGTCTGTCAGGAAAAATGGCAGGGGACAGAAGGAGACACATTAAACAAATCCATAAGGCAGACTAACATGCTGTTAAAATGAAACTCAAACTCAGCATATTTAATGACTAATTAACTTTTCTTCCAACTCCTTATGTACAATGAGGCAAGATTTAAATTCTTTTTATGTGCATATATGTAGATAATTATACCTGTAGGAAGCCAAATTTGAAAGAAAGGTCAAGCTCTCTTTTGTGCAGTGTAGAAGTGTTAGTATCACAGCCTGACACACAGCGTGGGGATCTGCCAACCCTATAGCTGTAGCTGAATAGAACAGAAGAGACTATTTCAGCTGGAAGGGACCTACAACGATCACCTAGTCCAACTGCCTGACCAATTCAGGGATGACCAAAGGTTAAAACATGTTGTTAAGGGCACTGTCCAAATGCCCTTTAAACACTGACAGGTTTGGGGCATCGACCACCTCTCTAGGAAGCCTGTTCCAGTGTTTGACCACCGTCTCGGTAAAGAAATGCTTCCTCATGTCCAGTCTAAACCTCTCCTGGCGCAGCTTTCCCGCCTGTCCCATCACTGGATCCCAGGGAGAAGAGCTCAGCACCTCCCTCTCCACCTCTCCTCCTCAGGAAGCTGCAGAGAGCAATAGCATCGTCCCTCAGCCTCCTTTTCTCCAAACTAGACATGTCCAATGTCCTTAGCTGCTCCTCACAGGACATTCCTTCCAGCTTTATTGCCCTCCTCTGGAGGCTTTCAAGGACCTTCACATCCTTCTTAAATGGTGGGGCCCAGACGTGCACGCAGTATTCCAGGTGAGGCCGCACCAAGGCTGAATACAGTGGGATAATCCCCTCTTTTGACTGGCTGGTTATGCTGTGTTTGATTAGTTCAGTATGGATATACCTGAATTAGCCCTGCATTTGCTTTAAAGAACGTGTGGTACTGCAGAGCTTGGTATTAGACTAACCACAGCTTAGTATTTACCCAGCTGAGCAGTTTTGCAACGGGTCTACTCATTAGAGTAGCCACCTTGAACTGAGTTCGGGTTTGTGTATACAACATTGTGTAGATACAACCTTGCTCAGAGAGATAAGGACAGCTCCAAGCATGTGCCTGGTCTGCCACATGCCGCTTCTATATTCATAATTTCTGTTCTGTGTCAAAATGGAAACGATATAAGGCCATGAAATGACTGCTACAATTAGTCAGCCTCATCAACCCTTGTGAGAAAAATAAAAACAAAAGTTGCGGGTATGAATCACTACTTTCAAAGTCAGTGCTTAACTTCTTCCTGATTTTTAAGGGTCTAAGGCCAACGTTTCCTATTTGGCCTGGAAAGCTTTCCAGAGGGAGATTGCATGCGCATGGAAGTGTCTACCTCTCTTCACTGACTATCTGGGAAATATGATCATTTATTTAATAAAATTTCTTCATAAGGCACTCAAAATGCAGATATTAGTCAGGTGTTTATGACTGGTGAAATGATCCCCGGCCAGGGAACAACATGATACTACTGGACTCTGCATGTGAATTTCTGTGCAAATATTTTTGCAGTATCACAACTGTGAATATCAGAATTTCAGACTAGATATAAGGAAGAAATTTCTTACAATGAGGATGGTGAAACACTGGCAGAGGTTGCCCAGAGAAGTGGTAGATGCCCCATCCCTGGAAACATTCAAGGTCAGGCTGGATGGGGCTCTGAGCAACCTGATCTAGTTGAAGAGGCCCCTGCTCATTGCAGGGGGGGTTGGACTACATGACCTTTAAAGGTCCCTTCCAGCCCAAACCATTCTATGATTCTGTGATGATATTTGGTACAAAATATTTACACCCAAAGTCGGAAAAAGTATTAAGGTACAGACATCCACATGCACCAGATGCTTCCTCCTACGCATGAGGATTTTGTAGCCTTCCTGCATGCTGACTCCTTTATTTACAGCTCAGACGGACACAGCCACTCAATGCCAGAGCAATTTGTATTTCTTGGGATTAATGGTTCAAATTGTGTGCTTTATATTATACACTGTCAAGCATTCATTAGGCAGTAACTGCATTAGGCAGTAACTAATACATGAATATTATGAATTTCTGTTTTGCTCATCCCATATCATTGCCTCATTTCACACTTTGGACATTGAACAAGGTTGAATATATATATGTAAATAAGGGGTGGCTTTTACACCCCCACTCTCCCCACCCCCCGCAAAGCATTTAGAATTCTTCTTGCCAACCTAAAATAACTAATGTTTGATTAGAAAGATTTAAAGAGAGTTTTTTTCCTCTTTTTTAGCCTGCATGTCCCATTTCACTGAACTTTAAATAAATTTCTTTTAAAAATTGAAACAGATTTTGAAATTAAGTGTTGCAGCAAATCACACTGTTCTTTTTCAGAAATATTGAAACAAAACATTTTGACTATTGTGTCTGATTTTGTTTGGTATGGTATTCAATATTTGACAGCTTAGGCCTAAATCCCAAAATGCTTTCGATTGACCTTGATTTGAGCTTTTACACATTTTTACATCATTCATCAAACAATTTTCATGTGGCAGAAATCTTTGTTAAAAACAGCACATGATCATGAAATCGCAAACTGTCATAACACAGATCCAAAATAAAACAGAATAAAAGATTCAATAACAGTATTATATTTATAGCTTTTTAAATGTATGAATGTTCCAGCTTTCAAACTTGAACTTTCTTTCCTATTTAATTGAAAATCCAATCATTGTTTAAAAACAAAACAAAGAAAAAAAATGAAATTTTGTGCCTTTACTTCAAAGACATGAGTAAAATTGCCTCAATTGCATAATACCTATAATCAACAAGACATGAGTCTCTCCCTTCTTCTATAAACAGCTAGTGTGCAACGAAGTACGTTATGGCTTTTCCTGTTTCTATCCTCAGCTACATACATCAAGAACAAATATAGCTATTTTTACTGAAACAGGTGAAGAATTTCAGAAAATGATATACTAGAAAACCCTCCTAAATTAGAGTATTTCTGTTGATGACTGCACCATATTTATAGCTAGAACATACAATATTTAAAGCCCATGTAGACTATGTCCTCATCTCCAGGGGTAAATAAAGTTACACTCGAACTTCTTAACATGATGAAATGAACTGAATGGCATCAAACTTCACTTACATTTTGAGAGGCCCAGCAGGATCTTAGATATAGGCTCTACAATGTCTTAATAATGAATTCTGTTGAATGCACCAGCTTCATATATAAGCTAAACTAAGGACTGTAAGATGTACAAACTCTTCTAGGAAAATGGATCATAACACAGCCAGAAGTGGCATCAGTTACAATGGAGAGGATTAGCAATGCACACAGAATACAGATTAAGACTTGGTCTCTTACACCCTAACTTCAGAGGAACATATCCCTAAGGTCCCACCTTCTTTTCCAGTTCCTCATGACAGGACTTGTAATTCTTTGTCTCAGAGGTGTTTCTTCAACAGGCTCAAGAATTTTTGAGCAGGGAGCAGTTTTGTTTGGGACTCATATACTCTGGGTTTACTGGTTTATATATACACAGACACACAGACACAGACACACACACTTGTGACCAGTTCCATTTGTAAGAAAAAGTATCTTCTGATTGATTGTTTCCAGTTTCCATGGCAAGTTTCCAGCCTTCAAAACCGCAGGCTTTTGTGACTGACTGAAGGAAATTTTGCCATACTGACTTGTATAAGGGTTGGCACTCTTGGGGTAGATCTCCTGAATTCCTTGTTTCCCACACAAGTCAATTATCGACATTGTGCAGGACCCTGTGTGAGCTCCATCTCCTGAACAAACTGTACCAGAATGTGATAAATGAACACAATAGCTCAGTTGAAAGCATTTAGGCATAAAGGCAGCAGGGAACTGAAAGTAAAGGCTGTCAAACTGAGATTTTAAATAGACTAGAAAAGCAAACCAAAACATGGATACGCACTTGCTCTTTTCCTACCTGTTCCGGTCAAATTGTCATGAATAAAACCACTCACTTCGTTCAAGATAATGGCTTGGCTGAATACACAGCTTCAACAATAGAAAATATAGAAAAAACTGGTAAATCTGTGGCTTCCACTGTGACTACTAAGAAAGCTTGGTAGAAAAGTTCCTAGTCATGTCCCTGGGTTTAGCTGAAGGTAAGTGTTCAGCTGCCACAGCTGTGCTGCAAAAGAGTAAAATCCCTTCACATTCTGCTCTCGTTATGTTATGACCACAGATTAGCCATGGTCTAAACACTGGCTCAGCCAGAAGAAACTGTGCCAAAACAGTAGCTAAAACAATAGTGCGGTTTATGGAAAGAATCGGGAATGCAGATGTGCCATCTCTTCTGCTTACATTTGTTTGTGGGTCACCAGCCTGCAGTTTTCCATTTAGCGTAGTTTCAATGCTATATATTCTTTAATCTTTAAAAAGAGAATACGGCATTATAACTGCAGCTTACTGGAAGTAATATAGAGACAGACTTTAAAACAAACAAAAAAATCCTAAAATCTATAGGTGTCAGAAGGCTAATTCCTTTAGAGATTAAGTTCCCTTGTTTTTTTTTCTTAAAAGTCCCTCTAATAAAATTTAACTTTAAAGGGAGCTAGCCTTGAGTGTGGAAGAGTAAGGAACTGAAGTTTGTAACTGGGGTGTAACAAAATAGGTTATCATCACCTTGGGCAAAGTCCTGCTGCCACCAGAGCTCTAGTACTTCTGTGGGAATAATGGTGGAGCAGTACACAAGTTGTACAGAAACGTTTCTTACTAGTATGGGACTTAGGTAGGTGAAATAATAATGAGGATATGAATGATCCAAAAAAAAATCAAGCTAACTAAACAGAAAATGAAAGAAGAGGATATATTTTTGCTGAACAAAATTCTGGTTGTGGTAATTTTAGATGGTTTATGTAGAATTATCACTTATTGGAACTTAGGATACCTATCAAACCTAGAGCAAACTTAAACTTACAGAAGAATAACATGATCCGATATGCAAATCAATGATAGAAGAAACCTTAAGCAAGAGTATATATCTTCACATAATCCACTCTCAAAGCATACACAATGCATTGCTGCTAGAGCATAACAGACAAAGATGGAAATGGAAATGTAAACAGGGGCATTAACTACATTTAAAATTGGAAACAGTTATGAAGACCTGGAGTATTATTTACTTTAGCTCAAATTTGTACATTGAAAGTGAATGCTCTATCAATTAGGTTCTGCTTCTGAATCCACCAAGCTCAATAAATATTGGGCAATTTACTTTAATAATTCATTTCTCTGGTACCAGGAAATTCTGATTCCTTCAAATTGTGCAGCAAAATGAACAACATTTGCTGTCAGTGGATGATATTGTAAATAGGTACAGTCTAGTACTAATAAATTGTCAGACATCACATATACCGAGAGCAGGATGCAGTAAGCAGAGACAACAACTAGATGACTTCCTCATCAGGCTGCTTGCTAGTCTGATTCAGCTTTTGCTCTAGGTACAACCTGTCCATGAAGGGCCAACAGTAAAGTTCTGGAACAACTTTTCGGGGAAAGAAAAGAATTTCTTTCATATCAGTAATAAATAAGATCCTTTTGCATAAAGTACTCAACAGAAACAAAACAACGTTTAATAACTCTAAGATGCTGTATTGCAGTGAAAACTGAAGAGAAATGCTGTGCAAGAGAATATTTTGCTCATGGAGCAAGTCTAAATATTGTAATAGTTCTTGATAAATATGGGTGTTTTGCTGGGGAACATGAAAGAGAAATATGGCTTCACCTCTGCATTGAAGACTAATTTGGTGACTGCTGCTTTGAGCAACAATATGCAGGCATCCCCGCATAACAGATGGGGGCTGTGCACGGTGTTTTGGGGAATGCCAGAAGGATTTTTTAGCACGTTTGCAACATAATCAATGAACAAAAAAATAAAAAAAACAATCCTTGAGTTTGGTAACACTGAACAAAGAGGCAATGGCTCTTCTCTTTCAGGTTGTTCTCTTTCAGAACAAACTTCTCCCTTTTTTTGTCAAGTGAGATTGACATAGTTAAAAGAATAAAAGCCTTGCAGAAGCAGAGCTTTCCCACAGCATCAAAGTCCAATGGCTGTGCTAGTTTCCCACACTCTCTGTCCTACTGAGCGTCCACAGAACAGAAATCAACGTAGCTCACTGATGTGGTGTCCATAAGGGTACACACAAAAATTCAGTAAATAAAGCTCAGGACTGGGGGAAAACCAATTATGCAGCATTACTCAGTACGTAAGTACTGCCCATCAGACAGTACAGGGATGGGCAAGGATGTGGACATGTGCCATGTTCCATTGCCTTTGGCATATGCTTTCCAGATCATTCCCTCCCATGTGCAGTGGTGGAATCACATGATTTCTGTTACAGGCAAGCTGTATCAACTGGCCTGCCTACATGTATAACACATAAAGAGAAGCAGAGCCAAAGGTCACAGTATTTGTAAATGAAAGGCAGTAAATGTAACAAACCCACTTCCAATTATCTCTTAATTGCTTATATAGTTACAACTCAAATTGAAATTACATTTTCAATAAAGTATGTATAAAAATAATGAATAATGCTTTTATCTGTTATGGCCATTGCTGTAGATGTTCAGTATTGACTAACATTATGTGGTAGAGCATATGAGGAAATATGGAAGCACAAATGAGGTCCCGTGGGCAGCCAGTATGTGCAATAAACAAACATTACAGAAGGTCTTCCATGCCCTTCTCAGAGCAAACAAATTCTACAGTACTGACAAAAATCTCCAACATCCTTCTTTCTCCTGCACATGCAATTTCCAGTTCAAAGTTAATAACTGTCTAAAAGCAAACCCATTGCTCACCATCATGCAGCATAATAAAGCCAGCATGCAGTGGTGAGGGGATGTCCTAGCTGAGACACAGCCCACCCAAAGCTACCAGCTTCCCACCAGAGCCTGGTGCTCAGAACCAGGACTGACTTTTCTCCAGAAAGACAAGCTGAAGTATAATCCAGCATCTCCAAACTGGGCTCCAAGCTGACACTCACCTCCTCAAACTCTAAGAGGAAAAAATTCAGAGGATCTGGGGAGTAAGACTGCTAGGTGTCAACCCAGGTTAAGAACTGCAACTTTACAATTACCTTCATGGAAAAGCCACGCTAGGGCACATCATGATGGTCCTGGCTAAATTTGACAACTTAACTTCTCTTGTTAATTAGCTCATTTCCTATAAACAAGAAGCCATGCAGAGGGGGCACTTCGACAGCACTGGGGTGAGTACTCGCAGAGGATAGCCATGTGCTGGTCTGACCAGGGGACAAGGCGGGTCCAAGCCTCAAGCGCCAGAGCCAGGCAGAGGCAGCCAGGGGTGAGTGGAGGCCGGCGGAGGGCTGGGCGCTGCAGTGAGCGCATCGCTGCATGAGGCGGCAGCAAACGGCTGCACAGTGGTGTTAGAAAAGCAAACAACACAAGTGCCAACCTGAGAACAATACAGAGAGTGTTTTTACAAGGGAAAGTTACGGCACAGCTAACATCTGCAGTGGAGTGGACAAAGGGAGCAAAAGCAGGGAGCACAAGATAAAGAGGGACAAAGACACAGGACGAAAAAAGGATGAGAAAAGAAGATGACATGTTTGGCAAGAAAAGCGCATGAGGACACATAAGTGCATATGAGAGGAAGACAGAAAAGGGTAGCAAAAGACTGGAGGTAAAGGCAGAAGAAACATAATATTGACAAACTGTAAACAAAACATGGGAGCTGATGCAAACCTGCAATCACACTGTCACTCAGTTTAAATAGTTGTCCTGGTTTCAGCTGGGATAGAGTTAATATTCTAGTAGCTGGTACAGTGCTGTGTTTTGGATTCAGGATGAGAATAATGTTGATAACACACTGATGTTTTAGTTGTTGCTGAGCAGGGCTTACACCAGTCAAGGACTTTTCAGCTTCCCATGCTCTGCCAGGTGCACAAGAAGCTGGGAGGGGGCACAGCCAGGACAGCTGACCCAGACTGGCCACAGGGCTATTCCATACCATATGGCATCATGCTCAGTATATAAACTGGGGGGAGTTGGCCAGGGGGTGGTGATCACTGCTCAGGTATTGTCTGGGCATCGGTCCGTGGGTGGTGAGCAACTGCATTGTGCATTGCTTGTTTTGTATCATTGTTGTTATTATTATTTTCTCGTTGTCATTGTTGTTATTATTTTCTCTTCCTCTGCTGTCCTGTTAAACTGTCTTTATCTCAACCCACAGGTTTTACTTTTTTTTTTCCCCGATTCTCTCCCCAGTCCCATCAGGGGCCAGGGGGAGGGTGAGTGAGCGGTTGTGTGGTACTTAGCTGCTGACCGGGGTTAAACCAGAACAATAGTGAAGATGACAATTTCTTGGTCTGGCACATACATATCCTGATAGTGCAGAGAAGAAATTGCCTGTATCCAGGATCACCCAAAAGAGATATTGAGGTAAGAGACTGGAGGAGAAAGCAGGTGGCTGTAAGAACAGCATGAAAAGAAACAAGCAAGCAATGACGTGGTGCACCTCTGTTTAAGGACACCTGCAGAACAATGACAGTGCAACCGAAAGACTGAGGTCTTCCTCGCAAATCTAACAAGGTTTCAGTCATTAGGTCCACTATAATCAGCACTCCATAAAAGCAAGACGATGAATTTGCCAGGTTTCATTAGACAGATGCAGCTGTGTATTGTCAATTACCAATGACACTATGTCCTAAACTCTATTTCATCATCAAAACAGTGCCGGTTATGTACAAATGTATCCTGATGTTTCTTGTTATTTATTCCGCCGCCACACCCTCATTATATTTGAATGAAGTAACTCATGAAGATACTGGCCCTCAATCTCGCCTTGTTCTTGACAATCGGTCCTTTTAATTCACACTGCTTTTGGGAGACCAGAGTCAAGCTGTAAATTCTTGTACTTCCCCCTGTTGAACTTTCAAGCTATTTCTGGCTTCTGCAGATTTTAACCATTCTTCAAATAGTGACTGCCTGATTTATGTGCAATAACACCTGCATACATGACAGAAAAATCCCACCTCCTACTCTACAGATATTTTCACAGAGTACAAATCATCAATCTCCATTTGAAATTTGAAGTAGTAGAGTTTGGTATGGGTTTTAGTCAAGTGGAGTAAGGGAAGGAAAAATACCAGTTGTATCCACAGAACAACTACCTGAATGTCTTTGAAGAAAACTCCCAAAAGTCAGCAGCAATCTTGCTCTTCAGTCCAGAGGGAAGTTCCCTGTTACAGCCACCATATATCAATATAAAAACTAAGGAGACAAAAAACGTCCAGAGGTTGTTATTAGGAGTATCATTTGTTACCCTCCACACCTGGAGTGAAACTCCAAGGGACATTACTGACCTATCATTTAGAGATTCCTGAGAGGTCCTGCTACAAGATCCACCTGACACAACAAGGGCCCGTGCACTGAACAAAAGTTGAGCCCTCAAAGCAATCCGAAGAGTTACTTCCCGTACCCTGATCAGTGACAGTGACAACTGAAAATGTGTGGCTTTGAATACCTGAAGACTAAAAGTCATGCTGATTCTTCACAGTTCTTCATGATGAGACCCACCCAATTTCAGCTCTTCAGAGACTGTGAAGTATACAGGGGCTTATACAGTATTTTCAGTCTTTTTGCACATCTGGACCATAATATCTTTTCTTGGGTCCCAAAGAAGACTGAATTGATTTGAGTATTTTAGAACACTCTGGCACGCAGTATTTCTCCTGTGCTTTTTAGAGTGTCTGTTCTATTACTGTAGCCAGGATGTTTTCACTCGTTCAGTAATTCAGAGCTTTATTATTGCAATGAATCATGAATGATGAGTTACCAGCTTCAAAGAAGATCCAGTGAAATTTTAAAAACAAGCTAGAACAGAATAAAAGTATTGTTTTCTGCTCTGTTTATCCTCAAACTTAGCAAGAACCTCAGTGTTTGCAGTTTTGCAGTGTTCTTTTAAGAGCACCCTTTCTAGTAGGTTTCAAAAGGAAAACAACTGTGACAACAGATCTGTCCCCCACTTAAGCAGAATTCTTGTAGACCTACCAGGATTGTCCTTTTAATAGTATTTATAAAGCAACAATCTCCACTCTTCATTGTCAGAAATGAAGCCAATATTGTGATATATCATGTAAAAATCCTGCTAATTTACAAACTAGTTTTCTTTGAAAAAAACAACCAACCAGAGCACCAAGCAGTTCTCAAGGCCATGACTTCATACATGCTTTGGATCCCAGTGGGACTCTTGCACATGAAAGGAAATGTATGTGACACATTTAAAGTTACAAACAGGGACTATCTGATGTTCTTCCCAAAATGGGAAAGTTGCTGAGCTGGATACATTTTAACTTACTTTGAAATTCAGGATGATGTAAATACCAAACAAGAGAGAAATCATGTCAATGATATTAGACTGTTGGAATTAAGTTAGCAGTGGAAAAACAACCCCCCAGAAGTGTTGGCAATTCAGCGATAGGATGAACAAAGCACTAGAGAACACATGAAGGGGGAGCACTCATGACTCAAGGGAGTTGAGCTTAACAGAATAATACATATTTTCCTTCAGCTTTTATTTCTGTGATCTGGCTATGAGCCTAAAAGAATCTTCTGATCATCTGTACAGCGCTGAGTGGCCTGAAGTAAGCCTCCAGACTCATCCTTATTTTACTATTGCAGAGGAGATTTGGACAAAACAATCATATTCAAAAGCACAGTGGACAGATTTATAAAGGAAATATACCTTTTTTTTTTTTTGACAGACTGCCAAAAGTGATTTAAGTTTTATGTATCCTCTGCTGAACTTGACTTTCTCTAACACCTGTTCCCTCTTTGTGAGAACCCAGTGCTGTCAGTCCTGGGCTTCAGAGCTTAGTCAGGGAAGAGCCACAGAGGTGGCGGCTTTACTTCTCAGTACTTGAAATACAGGCTCCAGAGATATATCACTGTTAAAAAATGAGCCGTTCTCACTTGGCTTGTTTCCCATCTTCCTCCAATGTCTTTTGATAAACTAGTCTTTTCAAATAACCATAGGAGGATTTTAGAGGGAAGCCCTGATTTTTTTCATTTGAAAACACAGCCATTTCCTGACTGGACAAAACAAAGAGCAAACATCCAAGTTAACTAAAGACCAACCTAGGTCTGTAGAATTACTGTTATATTAGTCTTTAGCATGCCTAAGAAGACTCCACTTCTGACAAAAGCATGGACTTTAAGGATACTATGCCAAGAAGGGGCTCATTCCCTGACATTCATGCAGAAGCAATACAGTTTTCATGGTTTATTTAGATTAACAAAAGATTAATAGGCACTGTCAATAAGGCTACACCTGATGATTCTTTCAAACAATCAAAGAAACATAGGTCAGTCAAAAATGTTCTTACATGCCATCTATAATAGTACTTCCTTCTCCTCTAGGAGCTTTCCAATATGCACTTAAAGTTAGCAGGTTCTGGACATTCAACACACAATACATTAAGAACTTTGTACATGCCCTCATTCAAACTATGATTCAAACAATTACACATAATCTCCCTAAAATTATTGTGACATATGCATTTCTCTGCTTTTTGCAGTGGGAAAACAGGGGAAGAAGAGAGGTTCGTTACGTGAACCCCAGCTGAGCTTAGAAAGAGGGAAGGAAGAACAGTTGCCAAAGCCAAAATGATTGCTCAGAAAATCCTGGCACCAACAACTTGCTTTAATGTGTCAGACACTGCATTGCCAGTCAGTTAGGAAACTCCATTTACATTCAGGTTTCTAAATGCAGGTATTAATCACTGATATATGTCCTATAGATTGACACTAGGTATTATCACGAGATAAACCTTTCCTGCTCTGGAGACACTGTAGCTCTGGAAAGCCTGAAGGCAGGTACCGCAGAACTCATCTCCCACAGAGACTGTGCATCACCTCCTTTCTGGCCCAGCTTTCTTTGTTCTCTTCATTTTTCTCTCAGTATCCCTCTGCTATTCTCTAAGTGTCAACAAACGCACCGTTTAAGCCAGCAGTCGTTCTGTTGATTTTGCTCCAGTGCCTTAGTAAGAGAAAACTGAGCTTACAACAGCCCACAGATCACTTGTGTGCATTTAGCCAGATTTCTATATCTTGACTACTGTCTTAGCAACTGTGATTCCATCTACACCCCTGCACAGTAAGAGAAAGCGTTTGCTATTCAGAGAGGTGTAATGACACCATTTCCTCAGCAACAACCGCAAGCTGTAATTATACAAAATGACCAAAACTACATTTTTGGCACACTGAGGCACATGGGATTAAGTGCTGCATAAAACCCCCTCTACAGGTGAGCAGAAAAACATGAGTGCAAGACAGTTAGTCTTGTCTTTAAAACAATAGAAATAGCTATGAGGATAACTCATGTGAGAACATCCCTGAGTGATGATATTAAATTTTACTTCAAGAAATTGTTCTGCTTGGGTGAAAAATTCATCTCTAGTTGGTGCTGGTTTTACTATTGTAGGAATCAACATCAGCAGGTTAAATGGATTTACACAAACATAAGAGAGAGACAAAACTGACATCCAATTTAGTTTTGGGTAAAAAGTAATTCTGTAATTTCCTACTACATTTAATGTTGGCAGCCTTGTTTCACATCCCATGTCGTTTACCGTTTTTCCTCAGAATATTTAAATTCCTCTAAGAAATTGCCTTGGAATCTGTCTTTAAGGAAGTCTCATAGAAGTTACCATGATGCCACATAGTCACAGGTCTTTTGCATTAGTCCTGGTAGGTCCAAAGGCAGTGGACCTCAATAAAGAAGGATTTTATCTTCTTTTTCAACAGGAAGACTTTGATAGCAATATCTTCCAAATTTTTGAAGGGCAGAATTTTAGTAATCTACAATAAGTGTATGTTCATTCTTATCATGCCATTTCTGAAAGTTCTTTGAATTTTCCTGCATTTTTGAAACCCAAGTTTTCACCATCATACTAGGTGTGGAGTTTCTCATGGTACAAACTGTTAGATCCTAATCCCTATAGACACACAGCAACTGTACATTTTTTTTTATTGCTCACAGAAGTCTGAGACGCTCTCAGCAGTAATATCTAGAAAATGAGATTTTGCTAGTTGTGATTTTTTTTTAGTAAAATACGCTGTCTTACAGGTCTCTTAAATTTGAAATGTTATGGAGAGTATTTTTCTTAGTCATGTAAATTAAGAAATGTCTAAGGATATATTGATATAATTTAAGAAAACAGAGACTGAATGGTAAGATTAGAATTAGAAAACATTAGGGCAAAAAGTAAATGCAAACACCTGATTTAAAGCAGCTCGTGCAATGTCAATATGTGAAAGAAAATGAAGGGAAAACTAACCAGCTTTGGCTCATTGTCAGTAATGTACTTAAAACAAAATCTGCTGAAATAAAAGACAAATTACATGTTTGATCAGATTTTAACGATAAAATAATATCTGAAGAGGGAAAAATTAATGTTTATAATGACTAACCCAGCGTATCTCCCACAGTATACTATGTTTCTTGATGTCATGGTTTAACCCCAGCCAGCAACTAAGCACCACGCAGCCGCTCGCTCACCCCCCCACCGGCGGGATGGGGGAGAGGATCGGAAGGGCAAAAGGGGAAAACTCGTGGGTTGAGATAAAAACAGTTTAATAACTAAAGTAAAATAAAAATAGAACAGTAGTAATACAAAGCAAGCGGTACACTGTCCAATTGCTCACCACCCGCCGACCGATGCCCAGCACATCCCCCAAGCAGCGATCGAACCCCTCCCCGGCCAACTCCCCTGCTTATATACTGAGCATGACGTCACGTGGTATGGAATAGCCCCCGGCCAGTCTGAGTCAGCTGCCCCGGCTGTGCCCCCTCCCAGCCTCCCGTGCCCCTGGCAGAGCATGGGAAGCTGAAAGGTCCTTGACCAGTGTGAGCACCACTTAGCAAGTACTTAGCACTACTTAACAAGAACCAAAACATCAGTGTATCATCGACATTGTTCTCAACCTAGACCCAAAACACAGCCCCGTACCGGCTACCAGGAAGAAAACCAACTCCATCCCAGCCAAAACCAGGACACTTGATTGCAGTTCTAATTGGGTTCAGAAAGTCGTCTTAATTATTCCCATTCTTTCACCATACAGACAGCTGCTTTTGTTGCAGGAACAAGAGTGACCTTGGGAAATGTCACCCTTTTATTTAGATGCAATTCTTTATTATACACAAAATCATACTGTCTCAGTTTATTTAGGCAAATGCTAAACCTTGATGGCCCTGCAGGGCCAGTGCAAGTTTGGAAAGGTGAGATGAATTATACATTATGGCCCATGTTTCAACAGAATTTGTCAGAGATGGTTGCAGAATCTTTACCTTGAGATTTATAGTGCTGAACCCTTCACCTAATCTTTAAACATCCCTGTATTTTAAGTCACTTCAGATGTTATGTTGAGCTACAAGCAGCCGAGAAAAAGTAGGCGGAAAAAGGCAGAGGAAAAAAAGGCACGCAGAAAGAAGACAAAAAACCAAAGCCATGAACTATAAATCCTAACACCACCTATACTTGGAAGCCGCTTCTTTTTAAATGCATGCTATAGAAAGCAACTGCTAAACAGATACTAAAAATAAACCTAAATTTTGGGACTCTTTGTAACCCAAAGAGCTGTATTTGCAATGAGAGGTTTGCTTTTGCCTGGCGGGGGGTTGGAGCTGCCCACCCTGGTGGGAGAAGGGCATTTGATTTCCCACGCAGGCGGGGAGTCGCCCCGTCCCCCCACGCTGGATGGAGGCCACCCGCCCCGGACACCCTGCCGCAGCTCTGCGCAGCGCTTGCTGCTGCCTCACACCATGCAGAGCAGTGGAGTGGGGCGAGGGGACGCTTCCGAGCCAGTAAGGGATGGCTGCTTGGTGCCAAGCTCATCTTAAGGGTAGGAGATTCAAAGCCGTTCCCAAGTCTGGACGGCGAAAGACAGCCTTGCACAAACTTGATGGTGCAAGGGAGGCCAGCTGCCTTACTTGGTGAAATGAACGCTTGGCTGAGTGCTTGACTGATCATCAGAGAGGCTAGAAGCTATAGCAGGAGATTGGCTCAATAATTCTACATAAGAAGATAGGAAGGTAAGATTTCAGCGACATACACCTGCCTGTGAACAGAAAGCCCATGTGCAAATATACACATGTGGCTATTCAACTCCAATACGTGACACCAATTCTTCTGTATTACAGCCATGGGTCATATTTATTCTGGTTTTCCAAAAAGTCAGAAAGTAAAACCTACACAAATTGGCACTTGCTTTAAGAACCAGCCTAGGCTCATGCACAAGCTGTCAGTAACAAAAAAACCCTCATCTGAAACAAACACTGGTTCTTTCAGAAGATTCAGTCTTTGCTATTCTGGGTGGCTACAAAACTATTTTTTAATGAAAACAGGTAGAAAGAAAGAGCAAAATCTTTCTGTGGAAGGTTGGCATTCAAGAAACACAACAGAAAGGCAGAAGATACAGCAAAAGACTAGATCTCAAAAAGCTCACGACAGAGGCAAAAGACTAGATGGTAAAAGCAAACAAATAGTCTGTAGAGCATGTTGCAACATTTCAGAACTACTTGCACTTACTGGCATGTCTAAGAAGTGAACTCATCAATAAAAGCCCATAATGTTTGCTCTTCATCATTGATTTTGAGGCCAGAACGATCCTGAACAGGCAGACAGGTTTACACCAACTGTTAATGTTGAACCTTGCAGACTGTGAAAAACATGGCTTTGTCTCCTAAAACACTGCAGTAAAGACTCTACCAAAAGAACAACACTATTTCCCCTAAAAAGCCCTTCCTCAGCAGATGTTCATTAGTGCTGAATGCTGGTCATAGCGCTGGACTAACCTCAGGAAAGCTGAGCTCAGCACTTCAAGCTTGGATGCCTGTTTGCATCTCCAGAGACAAATTCTTCTTCAGTTTGCAATCCTGCTGGCTTTTGCGAGGCAAGTGTTATAGGGTTTGCCCCACGGCCTGCAAAGCTGAGTTGGAAGTCTCCGAGCAAGGCCCCTCCTGTGACTTCCAGAAACCTCCTTTTATAGCTGGGCTATAAGTAATGCTACAACAGGGAATGCAGTTATGCTTTGGAAAAAATAATTATGCCTAGAGAGGCTGTCTTGATTGCTTCCACCTACTCTGAAACACTCAGCACTGCACCATGTATAAAGATTAGTCTCCAGAGGGAATATGCAAACTGCACAGGGGCCATTTAAGGCTCAAGTCAGCATTGAAATCTGCAAAGTTTTGTGTTTATGGTGAACTTCAGTGTTTCTGTCACCTTCTTTATGGCAGTGACCAAGACAACACTATACTGAACGACTTGAGCCACCATACTCTGATGGTTACTCCAGAAATAAAATGCAAACAACTTCTGCTATATCTGCACAGGATATGGTATTAGGATGTATGATTAGCCACTGCATGTAAACCTAGCACAGCACGGAGTCAGGCCCAAGACAATAAAAATACAAATAACACTCACTAATTTCAAAATAGGAAAAAATTGTTGGTAATTTAAAAACCCACAAAAATCTTTCTTTCTCCAGCTGCTCTTAGAGCTGTTTCTTTTGAAAAGGTAAGCAAGAACATGGATCATATCTGACAGTGTCCAGGCAATCACACAAATCTCTTTAACAAATTAATCTTTACTGAAACAACAGGGAGCTGAAATACATATCAGCTTAGCTTAAAAAAAAAAATCTCCAAGTAGATATATCCAGTAATGGTCTTTTAACTTTATTTAATTTAACTTATAATATTTAAGCTCACTCTTCTTCCCTGAGATAGAAGAGTAATATAATAAACAAGAGGGACTGCCACAGAGACAGAGGCCCCACTGGTGACACAGAAAAGTCCCTCTGTATTTTACAACTTCTCTCTCCGCTCCCTTTCTCACCAGCCAGCCAGCCAAGAGATGCTATGGCTTCAGGACTTGGAGAAAAGAGACGTGCAGACATGCTTTTCATATGCTTTGGTGAAAGTCTCCAGATGTTACAGCAGAATAGAAGTGGCAACAGTTGTGAGAAGAGAGGACAACCGAGCTGTGAAGGGTCGTGATGCTGATGACAGCGCTCAGGAGCCACGTTCCCCGTGCTGCCGCACATGTGGCCAGCATCGGCTCTGCAAGGGATTTCTGACTACACACTGCTGCTCTTGGGCAATGCAAACATAAAATTAACAGTGCAATTACAATCCACAGCTCACAAAGCCCTTCTTCACACTTACAGGACCAGCAATGAGTTTTGACACAACTGTCTGATGCAGTTTTATCATTATGTCAGGCTCCCAAGAAGCTCATTTACACTGACCTTGCTCAGTTGGTACCTTGGTTGCCCAAGAAGGACCCAATGCTACCAGGGATTTCCTTAAACATATCAAGACACAGCTATGAAACCTAAACAGCAAATCAAATCATGTCCTAAAATAATGTATTTGCATTAAGCAGGAGGGATAGTATATACAATAACTACAGGTTGGATTATCTCTTTGTGGGTTCCCTGCTGGTATCAAAGCAAGGGAGCACACAGGGAATCTTTCCATGCTGCAATCTGTTGTGTCTGATCTCTGCAAACAAGTTCGGCATCTTTTCTTTAACAATCCCATCACAGTGTTGTCAAAACTACCCCCACTGAACGCTTCCCAGGGTGCTATGGACACGTGCCACTAGTGCTGCCCCAAAGCCTTCCTTGTTCTGGGTGGGCTCTACCACTTTTCTTCTCCCTGGGCTCCTTGGCATGCATCCTGGGTGGAAAGACATGGATCCTTGCCTTCTGACTTCAAAGAGCTTAACTGATGCCCCTAAGGAAGGAGCTGAGGTGCTCTGATCTGCCATGTGAAGATATTGATCTGCCATCTGGAGATACTGATCTCTCCTCCTTGACTGCAGTTCAGCCAGCTCCTGCAGCAGGCACAGCTGGCTGTGCCATGGGAAGAACGAGGCTCCCAGGCTGCTCGCTCTCTCCTGCTCCAAGAGCCTGTATGACCAGGTGGTATGGTGGACCAGGGAAGGAAAACAGCTGGCAGCTAACACTAGGGGGAAAAAAAGGAGTATTTTCCAGCCAAATCGGTTCCTCAAACCAGCTTCCCATGTGACTGCAAAAAAGCTTGTGCCAGCATGTGCAAGGCAGCAGTGAAGGTTTGGGAACAAGCAGCCAGGCATAGATGAGCCCAATTCTTTCACTGGCAATGAAGTGCTTATTTTGGGTAAAAAAAACAAAACAAAACCCCACTCCTGCTACTTATGAGCTGCCTGAAGCTGAGTGCCAGTGATTCTGCACAGCTTAAAAATGATGTGGGGCAAACACTACGGAGTAAGAGGCTCAAGCAGAAATCCATTCAGTCCCTTGTCTTGACTTGTGGTGTGACTCTAGCAGCAGGAATGAGCATAAAAGAAAAAAGAAATCAGCTTGCGTGGTTTGCACTTGCCACAAATGGACTTACAGAAAGTAATTTATATTGATTAGCTTAACCTGAAATTTTGAATAACGTCTCTGTGTTGACAGTATAACCAGCTCCAGCAATTCTGGCTCTAACAGCTCTGAGATACATATATATTAAAGAGGGCTAAGCGAGCCAGTTCAGGAAATAACAATAGCACGAAGTTTTATACAAGCTTACTACCCAGCTTTGCTTTGTTTGAAATTTGAAAAAATGAAGGGTTTTTTTCATTCTTTCCATTTTTTTATTCTTTAACTATACTTTTTAGTTCTATCAGGAAGAATAAATGGAAATGTCAAATTATTCATCATTAAAAAGATGAATTTCAAAGTATAAATTGTTCCAACAAAACCAGGAACAAAAGAACATGAGAAATACCGATGTACACCTTCTAAAATTTCCAGGTTCATTTCTAGATGATTAAGCTTGAGGTAAGCATCCAAATTAAATGACAACATTTCAAAGGAAAAAAAAGGAAAATTATGGTAGTCAAGAGACTGCTGTTATAATTATAAAACAAAACTCAAAAACTTTAGTAGTTTTTGAGACCTTATAAGAGCGAAAAATTGTTGGAAGATAGGAAGAGTAGTGAGAGTAGAGTAGGTAGACAGAATGTCCACATGACAGAAGAGAGATAAAAGATGCCAGAAACATGTTAAAATAAAATATGTATCAGTAGCAGAGCTAACAATGCCATCTGCTAAGTCTTCCTTACACATGCCACTGCAAAATCTGGTATTCAATTGCTTGACACTTTGCTGTAATTTATTCATTTGAGGTGACAATCTCAGTATCGGGCGCCTGTCTTTTATGGAAATCTCCATCTGAAACAGCTCAACTATTCCTAAGCAGGTTAGAGAAAGTCATTTGCTCATGCTAAGTACTCTGGTGTTCTTCACTTTGAAAATAGCTTTTCAATTAGGAACACACCATCATCTTGTGGAAATCTGTCCCAGCTCTATTATGCACTGTACTGAGGGCTTCACACCGTGCCTAAATTTGCACTGGCCCCTTGCACGGAGTGCAATTTTATCACATGAGGTGCAAACAGACCTATTACTCTTATTAAACTGCTTATATAATGCTACTGTGGGTCAGTGTAGGTCTTGGTCCATTGGCGAGATGTTTGTGCTGTTATCTGAGCTGGGAAACCAAACCCAGGAGTGATCCCTTTTGAGTCCTGAGGGCACAGAACATGGTCACACATGTTGGAAATTCCTATGACAGTGGCAAAACGCTGACAGATTAATCTACACCTGGCCCCTGAACGTGCCTAGTATGTCTCACCAAACTATAAATCAAATATGTTTCTACAAGTTTTCTTCTTTTAGAAATCACTCAGCAAATATTTTGAGCTCAAATCAGGATCCTTTTTCTCATAAAAGTGCCAAGCCCTTTTCAAATTGTTAACTGAGGAACAGATTAAAGTATCAGTTGCTTAAGCATCTACAGGAACAGCACTACAAAGAAGGAGTATCTCTAATGCTGCTTTGCAGAAGGTAAGTCAAAGATCCATTACCCATTATCACTGCAGAAACCTGTAACCTTCTTCCAAACAGCTGCCGTCATGTTTGACAGCAGTAGGTTTGCATGATGGGCTCTCCGTGCCCTCACCCAGTTGCACTGTGTGAGTCCTACAACAGAGTTAACCTCCAAGGATGAAACCACCATGCTGCGGAGGGCAGGAGTGTACGTACGCATGCATGGACACACATACACACCTCTTCTTCTCGTCTTGAGCGGAGGTGGAAAGGAAAATGATTTCCTATCTTAAACTGCTTTCAGACAAGGCTATCAAAAAAGCTACAGAAGAGATTTTTTATGATTAAATAAGCTAGGACTTTCTAGCCTGGAAAAAAGACAGCTTAGTAGGGAGATCTACACAACTAGAAAGAATAGGAGAGAGGACCTGGGATTGATTATTCACCGTCTCTTGAACTAAAAAAAAAGGAGGGGGCAGCTAATGTAACTAGTAAGTAGCAAGTTCAAAGGAACGAAAGGACACATTTCTCCAGTTAGGTTGTAGTTGAGTTGTGAAAGTCCTTATTACATGGCATTTAGGATCCTAAAATTTTATACATCTGTATGTTCAAGAGGACAATTGTCAACTTTACAGGAAAAAATACTCAAAAGTAATAAATATCAAAGCACCACCTCTGGCTCCAAACCCCACCAAGACACACATCACTGGAGGAAGGCACAATATTCAGTGCTTGCTCTGCTTTTCTGCTCTTCACTGTGCATTTGGTAAGCAACCATTGAAGATACAGGAGATAGGATACAAGGCTAAAGGAATTTTGGGTCCTTCTTGGCACAGCTATTACTGTTTTACAATGCTTTTGAAAAGGGAAGCCTGCCAGGAAGACAGACATGAGTATCAACCAATGGTGGTTTAAAATATTTTTTCTACCACAAAATAAATTAGACTTTATTTTATCAATCAGCCTAGTTCTGTCATCCCTGGTCAGTAAGTGACAAATTTAATAAGACTTTGTTACACAAATATGATACAAACTTTCTCTTCTACTTTCGGTCAAAAAATACTGGGCAAGCTCATATCAGTTCATAGCTCTGTGCCAAAAACTGCTATTCCATTTTACTGCCACAAGGAAACCTGAGTTACGTATAATGTATATATGGAGAGCTCAGAAAGAAGAGTATGGCAAGGTTAGCATGAAATTCATTGTTTAGGAAGGTGTAAAGTCCTGTCCTCTTCTCTTGAACTCTACCCTGTCTCCTGTCTGTAAATGGCACCTCTGAGGCTCGCTTACAAGTTACTATATAAGCACCAGTCTGGGAGTGTAGCCAAGCATGGGGCGGTCTAAGCTATATCCCCTGTTTAGTCCCTGGGTGAAGTAATGTCTTTGCTCATTTTTATAAAAGGTGGCAGAATGTAGCAAGGGGGGATATGCCAAACTGTAAGGAAAGGCAGCTTAATAAAGCCCTTCAACATGTAGCCATTTAGCACCAATAAGACTGATATTCCTGACCTGGTGAGAAAAACTCCTCTTAATTTCTTAGTTACCAGAATGCATACAGCATTCATGGTCATTTTTAGCGTGCTCCCCAGGCAGAGCTGTGAAAAGCAACATTGACTTGAAGAACTGAAGGAACAGAATATTTTCTGAACTTTTGCCATGTGTTTATTCTGCTGCTGAGATTGTAACAGAAACAGATAGAAAAACATTTCTTTATTGCAGGTTATGGTCTTTTCCCCCCACCCTCCCTTGTAAATCTTGCAGAGCAGTTCATGCAGCATTAACTCTCTCTGTGACTTCTGCACTACACATGAAGATACGGTAGAGGATGCACATCTTTTGGGGTCCAGTCAGTGATGATATACCACGATCGGTTTGAGAGATGAATAGGAGTGCTCAACAACGGGAAGGGGCTATCATGGCTCTTAAGTCTGTAAACTGTGAGAAGAGCCAAAAATACCTCTCATTTTCAAGCTCTGAAGAATCAAAGGCATGGTATTCTTTGCGAGTGATGTGTGACAGTGCGGCAGGGCCAAGGATACACTAGTAAGAAAATGTGATTAGTCAAATTAGATTAGAAAATGTGAGAGTCAAAGGAAAGGCCATGTTGGTATTTTTTAAGTCCAGTTTGCAAAAAAAGAATAACTAACATTCACATGACGGGAAGATCAGAGAACAAATTCCCTTTCATGATCTTTCAAAGCACTGAGGATCTCAGATTTTATCACTTAACCTAGTGACAGAAATCCTTTCGCACTTTCCATTTTCTCCTTTTTGTCTTTTCTTGTCCCTTCTTTCCCTCCCTGAGTTCTTTGCTTCCGCCAATTAATTCCGTGCCTCTTTACTCAAGGTGCTTTCCGTCTACCCTTATTTTCTTTTCTCTCTGATATCCCACACTTCTTGACTGCAATTCTGAGTTGATTTTCAACATTGCCCCTGATGGATGAATGTGGGGGCATGCAGCGATGCCCAAGAGAGCAGGCTGCTGCCGAGGGACAGACCCCAGTGCGGTCCCAGGGCACAGCTCTGTTTTGTGTTCAGGGCCAAAAGTTCCCAGCAAGACTCTTGAAGTGGGAGGGTGGAAACTGTCTAGTTCAGTTCAATTCAGGGGAAAAAAAAAAAAAAGCTTTACGAAGGGATCTACCTTAGCATCTTGAAGTAGTACAATTAGGGTGCATGCGATAATTGTGCTGCCTGCTCTACAGGGAACACTGAGCTCTTTCTATTAAGACAACAGAACTCAACTACCTAAAAAGTCAGAAAATACATTTTGGTGAACATTTGTGTGAATTCTGTTTTGCAATTCGAAGTCCAGAAGGGCCCATGAGAACGACAGCTCTGCTATGTGACTGTGAGCACTTACTGAACCATGTTTAAAGATTGCAACCCTGAACACATTAAATGAACCTCACAAGTATTACAAATGAAAAAGTATCAAGTCCCTAAAATAATGCAAAGCTCCTTCCAAACTGCTGCCACAGAATCCTTGTCATCCTTTCTAAAAGCCTTGTATAATGCAGCTGTTGCAGCATTTAGCCATTTGTTACAGAATTTATAAATGGATTTACTTTTTGTCACAGCCGTCCTGGTGAGAAACCTCTTGTTGACACAGACAATGGCAATTTCTTCTACGAAAACCATCTTTTAAGTTCAACATCAAACATACATTGAACAGACATTAACATTTCAACAGCTTTTTAGAAAGCTGGCTTATAAATTAAAAATGTCATGATCACAGTGACTCCTGAGCAATTTAAGTCCTATCACTCACACTAAAAAAGACACAAATTCATTATGAAATGAACAGAGGGTGGGACTGGCTCTACCATGCTTACTCATGCTGAACAGGGTGTACCTAGACAATTCCCCCATGGGACCCTTCTGCAAAATATAGTACAGGCCTGTTCAGATTAAATTGAGAAAAGAAATGTAATAAAACTTGCCCTTTTTAATGCCTTAAAATGCTAATCTGTTGCTTCTAATGAGACCAAACTGGTGCACTTCTGGTGCAGTGCCTAGATGAATCGCAGTCACCAGCAGATTTATGTTTTCTTTCTGCAGTTCTAGTGCACAGTGGAAAAAAGACGTATGTACATAGGAAGAAAATATGTAATAAATATGAGCCAACCTTCCTGAATGCCAACTGCAACAACACTGCCTGGATGGGAAAGACCTAATTGCTGGCACTCCATAGCTGGCTTGGACACGTGCCTTGCCAGTGAGATTTGCATCTCTTCGGCATGAAGCAGCAGACTGATGAGACGAAGAAATCCAGTTCTGATTCAGGCTCTGGAAGAAAGTAGGCTGCAGCGCTTATGCAGTGCTTTTCTGTGCATTTCTTTGCCAGTGTGATCTCTTGTGTCTCAGTATCACAAACCCATCATTTGCTTCTGACTTCTTGTCCTTATCACAGGATCCAGTCTTCAAGCTCTTGTGCTCAGTCCCACTTTTTCCATTCAGGCAACCCTAATGTTTTCTTCGCTTGCCACAGTGGTCCTCCAACACATAGCAAGCTGCTGTACAGGCGCCTTCTCTTCCACCCTGTCTAAACCAGTCCAGCCTAGCTCCTTGGCTGCATATCCATCACACCTGCTGTCCTGCACTGCGGCACACCCCTGGATGCAGGACTGCATGTCTCTTGTTGTCAGCCAGACATGGACCCTGGCTGCTTCTTAGCTCATCTGCCCTGAAGTTATGCAATGCCAGATCACCTTTAGGGAGTATCTGCATGAATTTAACAAGCCAGCAGCAGATAACACAGGTAGCGGCTGTACAGAGAGCTGGGTCCAATTGCACCACAGGCAAGCTTATTCTAAAGGACTACACAAACAAAATTTCAACACTTTCAGGAAGCTTCCCCTGGAATATGGAGAGGGTCACTCCAGCCAGGAGGCCCAAAGGTGTGCAAGCAGGTAAGTAAAGCAGACAGGCATCTACAGGGCCACTGAGACTCCTTCAGCTCACATCTACACAGCTGCATGAATACAACCCTTGCCCATATCCCTTTCCCCCAGTTTAGTTCTTGTTCCCACTAAATCTGAACCTATTCCCTCCTCCACACTGCCTTGGCACCAACAAGGGGGTCACTGAACGCACACAAGAGACAGGCTTCCTGCTCTTGTTTCCAGGCATTGGCCATGTCCCAGCCCGCAGCAGCTGGCTGTGGCCGCTAAGAGAAACTCTGCTCCGTCTCTGCAGCCCTGGGACACAGTGTGCTCAGGCATCCTCTGTCGGCAGCACGTGTGGGCTCATCAGTGCTAATTGCTAGGAGAGCCTAAGCAAACTGTGATGTCAGTGTCTTTGGAGATTTTAGTTACTAAGTGCAAGCAAGTTTCTACTGAGCACACACACAGAAAACTGAGAATTCTTGCAGGAGTACCGAAATCTGAGCACATTTTCACAAACACAGTAAAAGACAACTCCCTGGTGAGCTACAGGCAACTTGGAACATTTCAGTAGGAAGACTTATGCAATTGTAATCACATAAAGTGTTAGCAACACTGCCTACAGTCATTCTATCACTGGTGAGCTTGGAAGTGCAGAGGAGCACACAAAGTTGTGCTTATTTATGACGCATTTATTTGTGAGAACAACAGAATAATTTTGGTTAGGAGGGACGTCTGGGGGTCATCTAGTCCAACCTAGTCAAAGCAAGGCCATCTTCGAAGTTAGATCAGGTTGCTGAGGACCTTGCCCTGTCCTGCTTCGAGTATCACCGAAGATGGAGATCCTATGGCCTCTCCGGCAAAACCTGCTCCGCTTGCAGGGGAAGAATTTTTTCCTTACGCTCAAACAGGTCATCTTCTGTTGCAGTTTGTGACCATTGCCCCTTGCTATTTTGTGTGTACCTCTCAGAAGAAACTGGCTTGTCCATAAAAGCTCTTGTAGGTAATGGAAAACAAACCCAGTTTCTTCAGCTTCCCCATGTATATCGTGTGCTCCCGCCCTCTATCCATCCTAGTGGCCGCCTGCTGGACTGCCTCCAGCTTGTCAGCAGTATTTGTAAGTATTTATAAAGCTCTCCAGATTGCACAATCCTGCAAGAACACACTGACTTAACAACAGTAAAATAAATATTATGAATACATTTTACGGATCCTTCATGATTCATTAAAGAAAATGATTGCTAGCAAAATAGTAGATCTGGGCAGTAAATACAGCAGAGGACAGGGCAGTTTCTGCAGGCATGTTCTACAATAAGGTTAAAAAAGAAAGCTTATGTGAGAATATAAATATTAGGCAGGAAATGTCCTGAGGAGTTTGGTAACTCTAAAAAGAAATAACTGAAAGCACCTTTGGTGTAAGTACAGGTTACAGATTTGCAGTTGCAATTCTTTTCTGTTAGAATATTCCACTTATAGCAAAGCCACAGATTTCTGTGAACTGAGATGACTTTGATGAACTTCCGAAAAATATTTCAGAAAAGAAAGCCTCATTAATCACCTCCACATTTAGAATTGGAAACGCTCCTTGTGACTGAACACCAGTCAGTTTATTTCAACTTCTGCCTACAGAGAAGCTCTCCAAATTATCCAGCCCCATCTTGGGAAACAGCAACTGAAGAGAACTCCTCCAGCATAGCAAGGGCAGTTACCTTATCCTATGGCATCATTTTGTAGCCCTCACACAGGGTTTTATGGATTTGTCAGGCCATAGTTGAGTTCTCCTTGCCCTCATGAAGCCTGTCTCCTCTCTTTTCATTATGCAGAGAAACAATGGGGAAAGCGGGGACCATGTCCAGCAGTTATGATATTCCTAACACCAAAAACTGTCTTAGTGGCTTTGGGGAAATGCAAGGCCAGGTTTCCTGGATGCATCCTTCCTCCACAGAGCATTTCTGAAGGGGAAGCGGACAGAAGAGCTGCATCAATACTGCTTGATGCTACTTATCCATATGACACCAGAGGTGCCACTCTACCCACTTGGTCACGCCATGGTGGATCAAGTGCCCATTGAAGGCTCTGCACTCCAGTGTTCATTCATGACCCATAAGATTGATCTACTTCTCCAACTATATTTAAAAACGTATTTTTAATCTCTTTTTCAGATAATAAAATTAAACTATTTTGGATTAGGTTACAAAGGCTGGTAAAAAAGTGCACTGAAAACATCAGTATTTGTAACTCACAGTCTATCTGTTACAAAAAGGACTGTAGTCATGGTGTTGAGTGAGACTGACAGAAACCTTGCAATATAACTCCAAATATTTATTGGTGGTACTACTCTAAAATAATAATAAAAAACACCAAAACAAAAAAAAATTGAGAATTAGCATTATGATGCATTTGAAATTGAAGGGCTAAGTATGTTGAGACTGGTGCAAGTACATTTAAGGCCCCAATAACAATTTCAATTAAACATATACTGTCTATTACTGAATTTTTAACCTCATTAGAACTAATAAAAATAATAACAGTATAGTAGCAGCATTGCTAAAACAGGTGCTAGAAAAATATTTTCTCTTTAATTCTGTCTGCCTCTATATTCTTTGTAGCAGGAAGTTTTTCTGTCTGTCTTGGTACAGTTATTAATATCTTTGCAGTTGGTCTGTCTCTTACACAACAATGTGATAGCAAGAAAAAAAATGGAAAACAAAAATGTGGACATTACACTGCTAAAAAGCTTCTGGATTTGGGGACAGGAGGAAAATATGTAAATGTTTTAAACATATTTTTGAAGATCAGTTATGGAGGTGTCTCTTCTAACTCCTATGCATTTCTGACATATCTAAATAGCAGATGAAGACCGCTGCTGAAGAGAAGCAGGGGTCGTGCTTGATTTGCAGTGTTAGCTAAAAACCTGTAACAGATGTCGCCTTTCCCTCCCTATCTTTACAAAACAACTGTTAAACTCTCCTAACAACTCCCTGCTTCAGCTTCACATATTCCTTTCCTATCTGGCACGGCACCTTCTGCTATGATTTCCAAATGTCCTCTTGACACACGCTTGTGCACGTACTGCTGCATCTGCTACTAATTAGGGAGGGATATTTAGCCTGGTTTGAGAATGAGGCTCTTCGGCAGGGAAAGGAAGCCTGCAAGTTAAAAACACCTTTTCACTGCATTTCTATTAATTTTTATACACACTGAAACAGAAAGAAAAGAACCTGTGAATCTCCTCCAGAAGGCCAGCCTATCTGTGCAAAGAGATTCAGGTTTCTTCCCAAGATGCCGGAAAGTGATTTCTTTTGCTTTCCTTTGAACTCTCAGTCAGACTGGCATTTTTCCACATACCTGTCCATGACAGACCTTTTCTATCAACAGTTGTTAAAACTCTGTCTAGGCTTGCACAGACTGAACAACAAATTCATATTGCCTAACCCAGCCAAAAATTATAGTATGCCACTGTGGAACAGAAACAGCAGACAAAGTTATCAACATGTCAGCAAATATGCACAATGGACAAGAAAGCCCTTATAACCTACCTTTATTTAAAAGGCTTTGCAAACATTTTGGAGCAAAGGAACAGGATATTTAGTGCCAATAAAAGTGTTGTGCTAAATTAAAGTACATTCTTGTGAATGCTAAATCAGTAAATACATTGCTGTTAATACCACAACAACATTCCCCTAAAGGATAGGTACTTCAAAACATAGCATCTATCATATTCAGTAAGTTTGTACCCTGACTTGCAGAACGGATTTCAATATCCACAAGCAAGAGGAAGATGTGGTCATCTATGTAACAGTCAGAAAAGGTGAGATTCATTTAATTCAATTTTAGATATCCATGATGTACATAGTACAGTCAGCAGCCTTTGCAATCAGTGGAGAGGAACAGGTGCAATTCACATAACATTTTATGGACATCTACTTTTGGATGAGCTGAATCATGGCTGAAGCGTGCCCATCATTCTTGAGTTACTGTCAATCTATCTTCTAAAGCATCTCTAGCTACAGATGTCTAAAATTTCCCCAGAAATGTTAGATAAGGTAGATCTACTTTCAAAATCCAGGCAATTTGAGTCCCTCGGTGACGGCTTTTTACTGCAGACACTGGACAGGCCAACTGAAGGAAATGATTTGCGGGACCTGCAATTATGGAAGAGTTGGTAGGGAATTTGAAGATCTACAGCAGCTTCAGGTGTGGAGACCATGAGAGCTTCAGAACTGGTAGAGGCAACAGAAGTTGCTGTAAGGCAAATTCTGGTTAGACATAAAGATTGGTTTTTTCCCCACAGTGAGGGGTGTCAAGGACAGCAACAGGTTTGCCAGAGAGTTTGTGGTGTCTCCATTGTTGGAGACATTCAAAACTTGACAAAGCCTTGAGCAACCTGATCTAACTTCAAAATCAAACTTTCTTTCAGCAGGCGGTTGGACTAGAGACCTAAAGAGTTTTCTTCTGATTTAAATTATTCTGTGACCGAATGATTCCATGACTCAACAGGGACCATGCAGAACAGCTGCTTAACTGTTAACTAAGCAGGCTGTGGTTCTTCAGTTTAATAATATGGGGTTCAGAGATATTTGGAGATGTGCTGAGAACTTCTAGAGCTTTTCAGAAGCAAGGCTTCCTCACAGAAAATCACTCCTGACACATTCAAAGACCCAAGAGGATTTCTTCCCTGCTGCTGCAAAGGAACACAAAATTGGTAAAGTCTAATGAAAAAAAAGAGAAGACAATCTTACAGGCTCTGCCCCTCTTGACGAGCCAGCATTATGCAGCTTTCATGGCATACAGCATTTCTTAGAGCTTCCCTGAGTTTGATTTCCCTCATATTGGTATTCCTACCCTTCCCCTTCTTACTTCAGCTCTCTTTTTATGCATTTTTAGTCTACACTAGCCATACTCTGCTGTCCAGTTCATTCTCGACTTGAACTGCAATACTAAAAATTACTTTACTTACTCTGTCTATATTCATGTGAAGACAAGAGATTAAAATCCTTGTTCAACAAAGCCAAGTGCTGGGTCCTGCACTTGGGTCACAACAACCCCATGCAACGCTACAGGCTTGGGGACGAGTAGCTGGAGAGCTGCCCGGCAGAAAAGGACCTGGGGGCGTTGGTTGACAGCTGGCTGAGTATGAGCCAGCAGTGTGCCCAGGTTGCCAAGAAGGCCAATAGCATCCTGGCTTGCATCAGGAATAGTGTGGCCAGCAGGACCAGGGAGGTGATCGTCCCCCTGTAGTCGCCACTGGTGAGGCCGCATCTCAAATACTGTGTTCAGTTTTGGGCCCCTCACTTCAAGAAGGACATTGAGGTGCTGGAGAGTGTCCAGAGAAGGGCAACGAAGTTGGTGAAGGGTCTGGAGCACAAGTCTTATGAGGAGCGGCTGAGGGAGAGACCTTATCACTCCCTACAACTACCTGAAAGGAGGCTGTAGCAAGGTGGGGGTTAGTCTCTTCTCCCAGGGAGCAAGCAACAGTATGAGAGGAAATGGCCTCAAGTTGTGCCAGGGGAGATTTAGATTGGATATTAGGAAAAATTTCTTCACGGAGAGAGTGGATAGGCATTGGAACAGACTGCCCAGGGAAGCAGTGCAATCACAGTCCCTGGAAGTGTTCAAAAAACATGTGGCTGTGGTGCTTAGGGACATGGTTTAGAGGTGGACCTGGCAGTTAGGTTAATGGTTGGACTCGATGATCTCAGAGGTCTTTTCCAACCTTAATGATTCTACGATTCTAAAATATCCAGGTGAATATGCAAAAATGTATAGTTAACACACGCATATACATACTTGCTGCTTCTGTTTCCATCTAGTGGCTAAATCATGTTTAATTTTTCCTAATCTTCCATACACTTGTCTTCTTTTTGTCTTATTCCAAAGAGTTCTACAAAGTTCACAAAGGAACTAGAAAACTGATATCTGTAGAACAATGTATGAAATTCTGCTGATTCACTGCAGGTTTTTTACCATAATAACATTTGGAAACAGGCTTCTTAGACATCTGGCAGCAAGACTAGGAAAATGATAGTTGCACATCTCTAAACCCACCAAGAGTGTTTCCAACAGTAAATCTTACTGTCTCCCTGGAACCTCTTACTATTCCTCACAAAAGAAAACAAATCTGGAAAACATTATTTTAAATGCTTGTGCCTCTGTCAGTAAAAAATGGTGCCACTCATTAAGAAGGAAAGGCCATAATTATGAAAACTCTTAAGTCCTGTTGACAAATGGAACAGCTTATCACGTCCAGGACAAATGTTATAAATCAACAATTAGTTATGACGGGCAGAGAGTTAGGGCTCACTATTCTGACATAGAAACATCTCCAATTTCCATGACAATACTACATATAGATTCCAGTTGCGTCTGCTCATAAGATCATGTCAAGGCCTCATGAGCCTGACGGACTTAAGCCATGATTTGCTTTCAGAGTGGAATATGTCTACTTTTTAGAGAATCATCTTAATAAAGATCCTTAATCATTTTCCAAAGTGTAAACAAGACTGTCCAGCTTGTGATTGCAGATAGAAAAGTCAAATCATACACTCAGCATGGTGAGAAACTTACTATTTCCTAAACCTGAACAGAGTTTGTTTGCTTGTTTCTGGAGCCAACCTAACTCAAAGCATTAATACATTTTCTGTCTTGCAACCCAAATTTCAAAAGCATAGGAATCATTTCTTATGCTGGCTGTGGTACATATAGAGCTCATATATACAGCTTTGGATGTTCATCAACTAAAAGTATTGCCTGCCTTGTTGTCACATTGTTTTATATTAAAAATATGTAGTTGCTACAAATTCCTTTTTTCCACTAGCAAAGAAAAAGCCTAAAATACTTTTTGCTGGAACCCATTTTGCTTTCATATGCAGGGAAAAAGCAGTATCAGTCGTCTTCATTTATCCCTCTTTTTTCCAGAAAAGTTTCATACTCAGTTCACCTTGTCTAATTGCTCTGGTCTTCTGGTATTTTCTTTGTTTGCATTTCCATGTTTTGCCCAGTGAACACTCAGAGCAGAACTGGTGTCCTTCAGCACAGCTTACCATTGTCTAGCATTAGCTTCCCTGAACCACTTAACAATCCTGGAGATTTTCCCCCAAGCAGTAAAATAAATCCAGGAAGAGCCTTTAATTTTGAGCATTGTTGGGTGCAAAAGGTTCTCAGCTCCTTACAGCATGAAATTAGGGTCTAACAGTCATACTTAATCCTTTGAAATGTAAATGTTGTCAAGAGATTAATAAATAACCTGTATAGGACTGTAAACTGCAGTACAGAGCACTTGGGAAAATTTGCTCCTACAATTATTTAAATACTAATGCAACTGAAAATCAGTAAACTTCGAATGTTGTTCATTCAGAATACAGATATGCCGTTCCTACCTTTCAATTTAATACGTATCAGATGATGTAATTGTCATTACAATTACTAAAAGAGTATTGCAACCTGTGTGGACATATCTACATACAATTCCACCTCATACAGAGGACTTGGTCTCTGTTTATGAAATGGTCGGGTATCAGGTCCTCAACAGAGGTCACCTCTGACCACCCACCATTTCAGCCTGTCTGGGCTCACACAAGCACAGAATGATTTAAATGGGAAGTCTCTTTGGTGGCTATCTAGTTCACCTTCAAAGCAAGGCCAACTTCAAAGTTAAATCAGGCTGCTAAAACCCTTGCTGAAGCCCATGTTGAACATGTCCAAAGACAGGGCTCCTGCAGCCTCTCTAGCACGCACCAGTGTTCAACCACTTGCTGGGGAAGAATCTTCTCCTTATGTCCAAGTGGATGTTTGCCATTGCAGCTCGTGACCACTGCCCCTTGATCTTCTGCGTGTACTTCAGAGAGGAAACTGGCTCAACCTTACACCTAACTGCCCTTGCTGTACTGATGATTTCAGAAAATAGGAACCTGACCCCCCTTCTTCGGGTTAAACAAGCCCCGTTTCTTTAGCCTCCTGTACACCAAGTGCTCCAGCCCCCCCATCCGCATAGTGGCCATCCGCTGGATCCTGGTCTGTCGTTATGTCTTCTGCTGGGAGGTACCACACCACAGGAAAACCAGACACAACACACCAGTGTGGAATGGAGGGGAATGACCTCCTCCCTTGACCTGCTTGCAATGCTCTCGATAGTGCGGTCCACTGTGTAGCTAGCCTTTAATCTCACCCGTCATCTTCCTCCTCTTCTGCTTTTCTGTTTCCTCCTGTGGCAGTGAACAATCTTTCAAGAACCACTCTGGTGTGAGGATCTGTACAGAGCACACCTTTACGAATTCACCATTGTTAAACAGCATGATCCATACTGTAACACTTTTTTCTTTGCACATTTTGCATATTTTTTCCAGGTTTCCAGACATCATTCATCTCATTCCATAAACACATCTCTCTGTTTCAGAAAAGCCAAAGTATTCTCATAAATTATATATGGTAAATAAGTTAAACTGTCGAGATGTTACTTGCCAGGAATTTTTGATCTCAGCAGACTAAGAGCTAATAAAATCTGAAGAGTGATACCAGCATTACAAACCAAATCTCTCTACTTCATGTTTTCAGTGAGGGGAATAGTATCTGAAGTTAAGTAAAACATAAAATAAAAACAAACACAAGAGAAATTTTCTTCCATCCCTTCCCAAAACACCAGATTTGACTTGTGTATACAAGGATCTATTGATCTTCCCTTTCAGTAATGGAAAAGTCAAAAAAGGTTGTTCACTGTATTACTGAATCATAATCTGTCAGTACAGTGTATACTTTAAAATGTCACCTTTATTACTAATATAATAGAAAAATGCAAACCCCAGTAAAATGAGAAACCTGGCTCTCTATTAGGATTTTAGGTTTTTTTTTTCCTGCCAAACCACCACATTCTCAACCATCACATTCCTCTTATGATTTCTGGAAAATTACTGTTTCTCTGTATCTCTGTTTCCCTCAGCAGTTAAATGAAAATAATACCCCTGAAACATGTTGTTGTGGTTCTATGCTAAATCTCTATTAAGTATTTTGATATTCTCAAACGCAAGGTCCTCCATAAGAAGCATACGCTGTGGTCATTTTTATCTATATATATGGTTCTGCTGCCAACTCTGCACTGTATATGAAGACATCAAGAGCTTTCTAAAGATCATTTATCACAACATGCTACACTACTACTACTACTACTAAACTATTTCACTTATTTTAAATCAAATTGTAACACTAGTATAGTCTAGGGATTTTTTGTTTTTAAATTATGTTGCATCTTGCCTTGGATGGGTGACGAGGTCATAATCCTCCCACAGCTGCGGCTGGTGAGATTGCTTTAAACGGGCAGTGCAAATAATTATTTGAAAGCAGCTTGCCCTATTAAAACAATGTGGTGATCCAAACCCCACAATTTTTTTTTCTTTTTTTTTTCACCAAATGTGCTAATGTTTTATTGATAACTGTTTATCCAACACTATGCTTAGCTATATAGCTTTGCCTTTAACATAAATGAAGAGAATGGAAAATAAGCCAACTGCACTTACGAAAGAGTATAAAACAAAGACTGAACATTGATTTAAATGACTGAATTTTTTCCACATAATTCAAAAAAGGCAGAGAGAGAATTTGGATTTCACAAGTGACAGCAGGTTTGATACAATTCACTACATCCTGTATTATCTTTGTGGGTAAACTGTTCAGCTGCTTATTTTTGAAAGGAAAGAAAAAAAACAACACAAAACCCCACCCTTAACGTCCTATTTTCTAATCACACAAAATACACTAAAACCTAACAACATTAGATAGTCATGCCCAAAGACTTTTACGTCTGAAGTTTTTCCCTTAGAAGAGTAATTTTCAGTTCTCCAGCTACATCAGACGGCACCAGCTCGCTGCCAAGAGCCTGTGTTCTTGGACGTGGCTGCAGCTCCTGAGGAGGGATAAAGTCTCCTCAGCTGGAAAAATCTGGCTGCAGAAGGAACTACCAGAAGAGACGCTGAGTGCTGCCCATCCTTGTTCTGAAATGTTCTGAAGTTTTCTTCTGGTGTTCCCCCCCCTCCCCTTTTCTCCCCCCCCCCCCCATCTAACTGGAATGGTACGCATTTCATACCAAAAGCAGAAAAAGAGCCAAGGACTCCCTCAAGCTGACTAGAGACTTGACTATTTCCAGTATTTTCTGTGGAAATAGCACAAATACCAGAATGCAGGAGGACATACGAACACAGGAGCTGCCCTAATTCTGCACTATGTTTCTATTACTCCCGCTCAATAACTGAACTTTCATTTGGGCATAATATCTTTAAACTCTAGCTTAAGGTTGGCAGACAAAGGAAACATCCACGGAGAAGTAAGACTTTTGAGACTCTTACACTTTTATTGCTTTCTTTTAAAAATTGGCTGTCTAGTATTTGTCTCGATTAACACTATTTTTGACCATTTTACTCCAGAAAGCTTGTATCAGATGCAATAATTAGTGTAAAATGGACTAGACCCAACCAGAATTACTTTCACTATTCTGCACACACTGGGACACAGTGTAAAATTAGCTATGCCAGTGGGCTTCTTCCCTCCAGAGTACAGCTTGATGCAACCCGTGCGCTGCCATCAGGTAGTATCTGCACCCAGCATCCCAGCTGCAGTCTGTGAGAGCGCATGTGAGAGACGCCTTTGCTGTTGAGCCTCTTGGTTCTTCATTTCAGGACATGGATTTTAGGGGCATACGAGGAAGAACAGCCTGGGGAAGGCCACACTGAGGAAGACCTCCACAGAATCTGTTCCAGAGCTTTGCTCATCCTTATTGGCTGTCTTTCCATTTTTCCAGCTCTGCTGCACGCTTCTGGGGTGGGGACGAGTGGAGCTGTGACGAACAATGAGCTGACCTTCTCAGGGGACAGCCGGCCACAATGGCAAAATCCCAGCTCTGAGTCATAACATTTGGAGCCCGTGAATTTATGTGCCATGTTAGGGTTGTATTTTGCTTACAAGCATCGTTCTACATTTATCTACACTGAGTATAATTTGCTGATTTATTACCCAGGCACTTGCCTTGTAAGGACTTTCTGCAGCTCTTCAGCTGGCCCTTCATGGTTTAGTGGAGCACTGGCAAACGTCTTGTTTTGCAAACCTCAGCATTCACCTCCTTTGCAGAGTTGTTTATGAATATGCAGAAAAGAACAGGTCCTGGCACAGACGCCACCTCTCCTCAGTGACTTCTGTTCTCTGTTTCTAGCCTGCTTGCCCATGCAAGTACTGCCTCCCTTTTACCTCTAAGGGATTAACTTTTCCTTACACAGATTTGGATGGATTCCCTTTTACTATGCTCGCTTCTTAAGTATCTACTGTTTTATGTCTGCACACTAATGATAATTCAAGATGAAAAAAAAAATCCAATCAATCGTGATCAATCAACTAGATTTTTTATACTTTCCTGAACTGTTGTACCCTCCCACACGGCTTTGCTGGTTTGGCACACTGTGCCTGCTGGTTTTAAGGAAGAGCTGTCAGCCTCCATCCAGAGAGGAGGCTATGTATCTGGCCCAAGTAATGTAACTTTTTGGGCTCTGTAAGTTTTCTAAACACTTTTATTCACTGATTCTGCATGCAATGTGAAACTAAGCTGGAGGTCTCAGGAAATAACAGAAACAGGTGAGAAACTAATTCAGCAGGAAGACTGAATCCTGTTTCATTAAATCATTGTGATCTAACCCTGTCCCAGAAGCATATATTTTAAACTTCCCATCCTATTTCATTTTTGAGGATGAAAGAAGGAGTTCAGTTTCCACAGCCTTCAACACACACCATTTCAAGTACACCAAAAATAATTTTAAATAAAAATGAAAACACACAAATGGAAAAAAACCTAGCCCCTTCCAGTTAAGAAACCTCCCACAACACCAAACTGAAATGCCCAATATATATTTCTGTCTCCTCTAGAGAGATTTAATTTGCTGTATTTTGCTGTGTTTTATGAACAACAAACTATTTTAAGCATCTAAATTGCCACATGATTCACACTGATGATAAAAGCCAGCAGAACACATTTGAACTTTGCACACATCCATCTCCTCTTGTTTTTAATGGTTTAGAACTGCCCTAATGTATTTACACAGGTTAGGCAGCTTAAAAAGCTGGAACACAGGAAACCTTTGGGCTAAGCTCAACATGATTAAAGTTCACTGTAATGGATGAAAAGAAAAATCAGAACAAGCTACAACAAAAAAATTCAAAGCAAATGTTTTGCAAACCCTTTAAATAGAATTTTGTTGTTGAAAACAAAACTAAGTGCAATTTTCTCAGTTATTTAAAAAAGACTGTTTTATTACAAATTTGTCTTCATGTTTCAAAAGAGAAGCTTGGCAAAAGGCTTAAATATGACATCTAGAATATGTTCTTATGTATTACATTTCATGCTTTCAAGTAAATCACACTCCCAAGAATACATCTCCTTCAGTAGGGTATTTTACAAAGTGAAAGAAAAATGCAGTCAATTAGAAACTCCCATTGTGCCCACGGTTCTACAATTGCAACTATAATATGACAAATATCTGGATACTTTTATGTAATTTCAAGGAATTGAAACCAGAGATTTATCTACTTAGAGACCTATAAAAAGAAAAACGTTTTAAGTGGCCCACACGGCACATACAACATATTAAGGTAACTCATCAAAAATACAGATAACAGTTAGAAAAGCTACCTTGAGGGTGGAAAACAATTAAACTTATTCTTCTTTTAAATCTGCAATATTGATATTTCACTGAGAAAGACACTTTCTAGGATCATTAAAATCTTTTGTAGCCTGAACCGTCTTCTGCTTGCATTTAAGCAATTTGGTTTAACTCTTAACATTCTTTAAGACCATTTTAAAAGAGTAAAACTTTTATAAAATATGTCTTATATTCACATACTTTTAGGAATGTCTTTTCTTCATTAGCAAATTACTCATACTAGGAAAGCGAGGTAATACACAACAGGCAGCTACATAAGGAGATGTTGAATTTTCTACTTTCACTTTCAATATTGTTAGTTGCTACTAACCTCAAACAAAAAAGGGAGGAGAGCAGGGGAGCAACCTAATAAAAGACACAAAGCCACACAGTTAAGGGATCACTAAGGCCCATGCTCGTGTGATGCCTGCGGCTCATCCTTTATTTAGGAAAGGACCTGCTGCTGCTAAAGGTGCTCACGCACAACACAGAAGTGCCAGACAGGAACAAGTGCTTGCTTGCTGTCCTAAATGATGTTATAATTGACATTTATATTAATCCAGTCAGTATTTGGGTACGCAGAAGAAATTGGCAAGTTAGACTGTTTTGAGGACAGGGAGGAAGCCAAGCATTGTACTCTAGTGCTGGTGTTTCTTTTGTCTCACTAAACCGTGCCAAATTCACAGTCCAAAGCAAATGTGCAGCTCAGCCAGTGAGAATGCAGCCTTTCCCACAACATTTCATCAATATGTTTTAATGTGCTTCACACAGATCCTCTCTGAAAGGACGGTGGTGCAGCTACACTTGGAGAAGTCCTTGCTCTGCTGACGCACTAATCGAGGAACAATTACATTTCTTGACCCCAGTGATTTTCTAACGTAGTTTGCTAGCAAGCAGCTTGGCTTCAATAGCATATCTAAAAGCTTTTGGAAACTAAGCAGCTTAAAAATAAGCCAAATTTAACCTGTCAAAGAGTGTATCTAGAACTGATACAAGCACCTGCTTGTACAAGTACCCTCCACAAGCACTTGCTGGTTAGCAGAAACAATGGACCAGTGGCATCCCTTCTCCTGTCCCAGTAGAGACGCCTCGGTCCTTTCCTGCCACTGTGGGCGTCTGGGTCACTTACAGCTTCTCCAAACTTTAGTCATCTGAGCTGAGATTTTCTAAATCAGGTGTATGTCTCATGACAGAAGTATTTCAGGAAACTTCACACAGGACAATACAGCCTTTTCTGAGTACCAGAAAAGGGGAAAATAGGTTCATAATTCAAAACAAAATACTTTCTTTTTGAAAAGTTCCAGCATTTCCATTTTTATGTTTGGATCATATTATTCCACAGAGAGAAGGGCTGCAGGGTCACGTGAGCAACAACTAAAGAAAGAAAAGTGAAAATTTCTTAGGACAGGCTGTGACAATGAATTGAAGCAACACCAAGCTGTACTCTGGGCATCTCAGCTACTTGAGCAGCCCCACAGACAAAGTGTTCCAGGTGCTGCTGACGCTACCAAAATCCTTAACATTAAAAGCAACCTTTCGCATCTCAACTTGACCAAGCTACACCAGGGAAGAAATATATATACGCCCTATGTGCATATGTTGACACACAGATTGAAGAGTATGTCTGAACACAAGCTCCATTCAGATACCAAAGTGTGGGTGGCCATTTCAGAGTTTCCCATGGCAACAATTAGTTACGGGCCCACATAGCACAACTCCTTGCCTGCTGGAGGCACAGTTTCTGCAAGTATGTGGATTTATGCAGAAAACAAATATGCGCTGGAGCAAACTTCAGTGTTTTCACTGCTCGCTGGTGGTGTCCCCTCCCTTCTGACAAGCACACAGCCATCTTCCCCTGCCTTGGTGGAGAAGGCAGCCCGCCAGCTTCGTGAGTGCTGGAAGAAGAGATAGATTTTTCTATCGTTTTGCTCTGCACAATAAATGCAATGCTGTTGACAGAGGATATTGCACAACCTCAGCAATTTCATCACCATAATACCTGATTGACTCAAACCGATTAAGGAGTCTATCCTTAAAGTGCCTTCTCACTTTACAGCTGGGGAGCTGGGACACAGATATTAATCAATTTTCAAAGGACACAGAGGAATTTCTGTGGCACAGCCAGATGCTGAAAGCTTGTTTCAGACCAATGTCGTTATTACAGAACTATTGCTCTTCCTGGAGTCACAGGGATTTTGCCTATTTTAGGACAAGTAAATGGCTTTGGAAGCTCACCCGTTCCTGTCAATGTGCCTCAGCCTCATCTGAAGGGCTCAGGTTATTGCCCCCCATTTGCCTTTCTGCTGAGATCCATGACAGGTACGGCTGCTAGTTACAACTCAGGTAACTGGGGCACGTTTCCTCCAGGAAACAATACAAAAATGAAAATGGTAATTTCACACCAATTGTGTGGGAACCACCTACTAATAAAAAAAAAAAAAAACAAAACCAGGCTTAATCAGTGAAACAAATCTCACTGACATCCTAGCATTGAAATAAACACTTGAGAACTCAGGACAGCCTAAGGGCTCCGCACTGCAGCTCTCCTGACACATCCCATACGTTAAGCTGCAAGGATTTGAGTATGCCAGCTCTGTTCCTCCTAGGGACACCTCCATCCTGTAGCCATCCCAAATATGGAACAATTTTTATTCCTTATCTGTGACTTAAGCCGCACCCTGATTTAAAGGAAGGAGGATTTCTTCTTATGCATTTTGTGTCTTTCTAACATGCTGCATTTAAAAGCTACGGTGTATTATGTTAACAACCAGGAAATGCTGTGGGACTTTCCCACCTATATAAGAAGTCAGGGCAGCTTACCTCTAGTAAAGTAGAGATATGATGGATTCAGGGCTTTTCTAAAAGTAATTTGATAGAAGACCATAGCAGCTTTTCATAAACTGCAATTGAATGCATGATGGGATTCCCACAGGCAAGTACAAGAACATAGAGAGACCCTTTTTCTTTAAATCCAGAAATTCTATCAAAGTAAGCCATATATGATTTTTACTGATCCCCCCTTCTGTTCTTAAAAAGGGTTAAGAGCTACATACTAAGTCTAATATTCTATTTCCTTTAGGGATAGCTATGACTTTGGGAAAAATAATGCTGTTTCTAGAAAGCCAGTGCGTATATACAGGTATCTTAGGATTACCAGAGATCTTAATTGTATTTCACACATCTTTGCAAGTTGCTGAGATGTAAAACCCATGAAGTGCAAAGCACCGTCATGGTCATAACTCATGTTTCTTGAGGGATTTCAAGGGGATATAATGAAATTAAATAGCAAGACTTTAACTGTTGACATTTCTCTAAACAAGAAGAAAACAGAGTCTCATTCTCTTAAGAAAAACTGCACATTTGGCTTAACAAATTGGAAGAAAAAACATGTTGAATTCCAGTGGTAACAAGACCTCATAACTGAAAAACAACATTTAACAATAATTTACAATCAAGTCTTCTGTTATGAACTTGGACAACACAGACCAAATGCTAACTCTGATAGATGTAATCCTTGCACAGCCTTTCCTGTAACTAAAACTGCTACTTAAGTCTATTAGCTAGATAAACTGGTGTAGCAGAATATCAAGCCTGCTGTACTGGGGGATAAGATAACATGTCAGACTGGGAGCTCTGCAAGGAGAATATATTTATTTTGAGATGGTCAGCACTTCTGGAAAGAAGCCCTCACCTCCTACAGATTACCAACTGGAAGCTGTCACTCACTTATCTCAACAAAACATTCACAAGATTGCACCACATGCAAACGTGCCAGATTCTGTAATGCATGTTCCTCCTGGTAAAAAACAAATGTTTCTTGACTTGGGGAGGAAAGAAAGGGCAACCCAGAGAAAAACCTGCTTCAAACAATGAGCAGTGTTCATGGCCTTGGTAAAGTAGATAATAGCAGCTGGATATTTTGGGCAACCACATTAAATTCTGCTGCTTTTGTCTTTGCCACCTCTCTTAACATGAAGTCTTGGTCAGGAGGGTCCTGCAATATTATTGTAAGTATTTTTGTAGACAAGAATGTAACTCAACTGGCTTGGCCAGGAATGGGAGGTTAAACAGTCTCAGCTATAACAGCTGGATACCCTGAAGAGCTCCCAGTGCATCCTTTCTAGAGCAAAATCCTGCCTTCCACCTCTGTAAAGTACGGCATAATCCAGCCAGGACTTTAATTTAGTTCTGAAAGGCCCTAGGTGTGTTGAAAGGCATGTGCCAAGAGTAACAGGAGATACCTTGGGTTTTTCTGATTAACTTCCACAGCTTCCGATCGTGCAAATGCTATCGAGTCAGAGAGGAAAGATAATAAGTTATTGATCTCACATCCATTTCATTATTTGTGGAGCTGCCCTAGATGCAAGTGTTCTTCCTGTGAAGTGGCTTGATAGATCTTCACAACACGAAGAGCTGAGCTCTGGAGCCAAGTGGAGGCATTCTTGGATAACAGGGCAATTTCTGACTAAAATAGACGAGGCAGTTACATTCAAAGCTAACTAAACTAGTTAGCAAGACCAAACATCCCCTACAAATCCACTGAAGAATACCCTGGAGAATGAAAAAGTTGACCAGAAAATAAATTATGTTGTTCATGTACACACAGCAGCATTTTTCCACATTATTCACCAGTGTTTTATACCTCCTTTTTAATAAACCACTCATACTTCCTTTGCCCTATGAAATAAATGGACTTAATTAAGCAGTGGAGAATAATCAGACCAGTGACTTATACTTCCAAACACCTCACTGGGATGAACCCCAAATATCAACACAGAGCCTATGACAGAAAACGCTTCTGCATTACACTCCACCCTGAACCATTTCTGGTGTAGAAGCCCTCTAAAACAGACACTAAGAACTTAAAAAGGCATTTCTTTTCATTGCCAAACCATGAACCACTAATAATTTCCATTCCTTTAATAATTACGTTTAACTTCCAGAAAAACACTTCACTGCAAGCAAAGATCAACCCGGGATATATACACGTGGATTAAAACAGACGGTTTGAATTAAATCCTATACAACAGTAACTATAGTTGACATCAGCATTTTCATTGAAGTAATTATATTAACTATTTGATCATTAACAGCAAATATTAAATAGACCATGTTAACATTTATAGTTATTACCTCCATTTGCTTCCCTAACACTTGCAATTTTCTGTTCAAAGTCAAATTATCACATTATTCTTTGTTTTGTGCTTCAGTGCTGAAGAAACAGAACACAAATTCAAAGGGTATAATGACATTATCTTACTTTGTACATGTTCTTGTTTAAGATTTAATATTTATTAAATGTTAACAGTTTTTCCTGTTTTACAGTAGGCACGGGTGGCAAACACTAAATGCCTTTTAAAAGAAACATGACCCACATGGTGTTTGCCAGCCAGGCATGTAATTGTTCTGGTTATTTTGTCTTTACAAACTAAAAACCAGGGGGTTCTAGCAGATAGGGATTCAAGAGTAAACTCTTGATCCGAGTGAGTTTTCAAATTTCCTTCTGAAGTTACTGTGTCAGTCCTAAAGCCAAGAGTACACATTGCTAGGGGAATAATAAACAAACAAAATCCCAGACCAAATACAGAATAAACATATTTCCTTTCAGCATGTTTCTCTGAATATATTCCGGGTAACAGTTAGGGACAGCCCACAAAAGACACGCTTCTTGGTCTGGGTGGATCTTTCGTGTTTCCCCAGCCAGACCACACTCCATCACTCCAGCAGTGCAGTGCTGAGCGTTTGCATGCATGGATGTGGGGCTCCAGCAGCCCCCGGAGGGCTCCTGCCTACTCACATCCTTCTCTTTCGCTCCCTTGGCACCATGCAGGACTGCGCTGGTTTCTGTCCTGTCCTTCCACAGAGCTTTCCAAGCAGAAGAGATCTTGTCGATTTAATTTCTGCTTGTATGGTCTGCAGAAGAGAAATATCCTTGGATGTTACTGTGGGAGCTGATCATTTGTTCCTTTGCTTCCCCTTTTCATTAATTTTTAATCCATGGAAATCCTTCTGTTTTATCCCCTATCATTTTCTTAAGGAACCTGTGCTATGGTGGTGTATCAAAGGTTCTCCAAAAATCCACATTGTAGGGACTGAACAACCATTTTCTGTGTGCACGTTGAAATCTTTTTTTTGAGCCAATAGTTATGGGTGACAGACACTAAGTGTCTTTTGAAAGAAACATGACTTAGACAGACTCCCAAATATATATTTATTGATGCATTTACCAATATATGCTTTTTTCAAGTTTCTTCCAACTTGCCTTGCCCAGAAGACAAACTTTCTGATGTGCAATTTCCTTGAGCTGTTTTTTAGAATTGGTGTCACGTTTGTTACATGCCATTTCATTGGTGCCAAGGCTGATACAAATGATAAATTCCCAACTACCAATATTTAACAGTTTCCTGTTGTATTCTTTGAAACTCCCAGGGAAATCTCCTTGACCAGCTTAATGAAACACGGGACTGAACGGACATTATGCATGGCTCTTTAGATAATATACCACTCTTGAGGGCAGAGAGGCCCTGCAGAGAGATCTAGACAAATTAGAGAGCTGGGCAATCACCAACCGGATGAAGTTTAACAAGGGCAAGTGCTGGATTTTGCACGTGGGACATGGCAGCCCTGTATGTACATACAGACTGGGGAATGAGAGGCTGGAGAGCAGCCCCACGGAGAGGGATCTGGGGGTTCTGGTCGATGGCAAGTTGAACATGAGCCAACAGTGTGCCCTGGCAGCCAAGAGGGCCAGCCGTGTCCTGGGGTGCATCAAGCACTGTACTGCTAGCTGGTCGAGGGAGGGGATTGTCCTGCTCTACTCTGCACTGGTGCAGCCTCACCTTGAGCACTGTGTGCCGTTTTGGGCGCCACAGTACAAAAAGGATACGAAGCTACTAGAGAGCGTCCAGAGGAGAGCCACAAAGATGGTGAAGGGTTTAGAGGGGAAGCTGTACAAGGAGTGGCTGAAGTCACTTGGGCTGTTCAGCCTGGAGAAGAGGAGACTGAGGGGAGACCTCATCGCGGTCTACAGCTTCCTCACAAGGGAAGGAGGAGGGGCAGGTGCTGATCTCTTCTCCTTGGAGACCAATGATAGGACCCGAGGGAAGGGCAGGAAGATATGCCAGGGGAGGTGTAGGTTGGACATTAGGAAAAGGTTCTTCACCCAGAGGGTGGTGGAGCACTGGAACAGGCTCCCCCGGGAGGTAGTCATGGCACCAAGCCTGACAACATTCAAGAAGCATTTGGACAACACCCTCGGACATATGATGTGAATTTTGGGGTTGTCCTATGCAGGGACAGGAGTTGGACTCGATGATCCTTGTGGGTCCCTTCCAACTCAGGATATTCTATGATTCTATGAACTCTATCAGCCTACCTTATGGCTATTCTACACCCCCTTAGCATGGGATTATCTACTTTGTAAAAGATTTTTAATTATATGTAAAAAAAAAATCCTGTACTTCAGGAAAAATAAAGTCTTCACTGCATTATGCAAGAAGAATTCAAAATCCCTAGCAGGGTGAGAGTTTTCTAGAAGTTCTGCACAAAACTAACCACTGCTGTTACTACTTAATTTTAGAGCACACTTCTACAATGGGCGGGAAGAGAAAGCAAAGTAGAGAAACCTCTGTCTCATTAAGTACCAGGACTTCTTCCAGATTAAAAAGTTAGAGTCCTTTACTGGTAGTCTGTAGCTCTGCTTCTCACCTACAGCATCATTCCTAAGCTATTCTTCTTCCATAGTTCATTCTGAGCACCTCTCCAGTAGCAGAGAAGGGAAGCAGCCTAGGCCAAGTGTTTTTATTCCCCAAGGGGAACCTTGCCAGAGCCTTGTTGTGGAGGGCCACATAACAACCAAGCTCCCCAGCATTACCTCATTCCCATTCCCCTTTCCATCATCCTCAAAAGCAGATAATCACCTGGGTACCAGTACTCTGCTGGAGTGTAACAGGGAAGACTGGGGGAGCAGCCAAGGTTGGAAACAAGCAACTGGGGGACTCTCTGGAGCCCAGCTGACTATGAATTTTGCAAGGCTGGGCCCAGCCATCCTCCAAATGGTGGTTCCAGTTCCCAAAGTACCCAACTGTGCTGGAAGTGCTGCTGCAACCCTGAGAATCATCTGGTTCTGCTGAGGGTGGTGACCTGTGTTGCTCTGTGTAATTCAAGAATGGCATTCTGTGAACTCCTACTCTAACATATTTCTCTTTCACTTCTGATCCCTTGAACAGCTGAAGAGAACACCCAGATATGCCAAAATATTGCTGAGGTACCGCAATGCTCCCTCATTTATACTGATAGGAACCAGTTTTGTTCAATGATGGCTCTCCAGTTCCCAGTCTCGCTTTTATTCTGTTTCCAGTCTGATCCTGCCACTTTTGAAGAGCACATCATGGAAAGAAAAGGTGCAACATTGCAGACAGCCTCTTGGTTCTAAAAACCTCTTGTATTTTAAACGAGGCAGTGCAAGTTACCACACAATAACTGCATCATTGTTTAAATTAATGAAAAAATGTTACCCCTTTCCATGGTAATTTCATTGTATGCTGTGAATGTGCAGTAACAAGGGTTTCTTTTTCTTTTTCCTGTTACAGATGGGTGGTATTGAAAGCAATTTGCTCTGTGTGTGCTCCACTGCATGGAATGATTCATTATAGCTCAGGCAATATGCTTTTATAATATAGATTAGTGTTTATTTGCTTAAGCTTCCCCTGATGGGGAAGTTTATTAACTGAGTTCATTTGGCTAGTGACTGACTTCTCCTTCTGACTACACCTGGCACTAACTACAGAGGTATGGCTAATTCTTGCAAATGATCTCAAAACCCAGCAATTAGAGGACAGCAAATTGGTGACTTTGTGTTCAAAACAGAAGAAAATATGATGGAAACTAAAGAGCAATGAAGGAAATACACACAATAGCAGGAATGTTAAAGATAACAGAGATAACTGGATGGGACAACTATGGCACGTATGCTATTTTGCAGGGTGTCTGACTGAAGCTGATTGTTTGTGACGTGTTTTGGCAGGCTTGTGGGTGAAGATATCCAAAGTCTTCAAAGTCTTCAGTAAATGCTGGAGTCACAGATGTGGTTTGGAGGAAAGGACAAAGGAGACAAGTCTCTGGCAACCCAGGTGTCCTGGTTTTGGCTGGGATAGAGTTAATTTTCTTCCTAGTAGACACCAGTGCACTGTGTACCCTAATGCTATCAAGCTATAAAGGGGCAGAACCCATCTGTATTTCTGGAGTGACAGGGGGATCCCAACAGCTGACTGTATTGGAGGCTGAAGTGAGCTTAACTGGGAAGGAGTGGCAGAAGCACCCCATTGTGACTGGCCCAGAGGCTCCATGCATCCTTGGCAAAGACTACCTCAGGAGAGGGTACTTCATGGACCCAAAAGGGTACCGGTGGGTTTTTGGTATAGCTGCCTTGGAGATGGAGGAAATTAAACAGCTGTCCACCTTGCCCCGTCTCTTGGAGGACCCTTCTGTTGTGGCGTTGCTGAGGGCTGAAGAAAAACAGGTGCCGATCGCCACCACAACGGTGCACCCGTGGCAATATTGCACTAACAGACTCCCTGATTCCCATCCATAAGTCGATTCGTCGACTAGAGAGCCAAGGAGCGACAGCAAGACTCGCTCACCCTTTAACAGTCCCATATAGACAGTGCAAATGGAGAGTGGAGACTAACAGTAGACTGTCGCGGGCTGAATGATGTCATGCCGCCACTGAGTGCTGCTGTGCTGGACATGCTAGAACTTCAATATGAACTGGAATCAAAGGCAGTCAAGTGGTATGCCACAATTGATACTGCTAATGCATTTTTCTCAATCCCTTTGGCAGCGGGGTGCAAGCCACAGTTTGCTTTCATGTGGAGCGGCGTCCAGTACACTTGGAATCGACTGCCCCAGGGGTGCAAACACAGCCCTATCATTTGCCATAGACTGATCCAGACTGCATTGGAACAGGGTGAGGTTCTGGAACACCTGCAATATGTTGATGACATCATTGTGTGGGGCAATACAGCAGCAGAAGTTTTTGGGAAAGGGAAGAAAATAATCCAAATCCTTCTGAAGGACGGTCTTGCCATAAAACAAAGTAACGTCAAGGGACCTGCACAGGAGATCCAGTTTTCAGGAATAAAATGGCAAGATGGATGTTGTCAGATCCCAATGGATGAAAGCAACAAAATAGTCACCACCAACTAGCAAAAAGGAAACACAAGCTTTCTTGGGTGTTGTGGGTTTTTGGAGAATGCATATTCCAAATTCCAGCCTGATTGTAAGCGCTCTCTATCAAGTGACCTGGAAGAAGAACGACTGGGGCCCTGAGCAACGACAAGCCTTTGAACAAATTAAACAGGAGATAGTTCATGCAGTAGCCCTTGGGCCAGTCCAGGCAGGACAAGATGTAAGAAATGCGCTCTATGCTGCAGCTGTGGAGAACGGCCCTACCTGGAGCCTCTGGCAGAAAGCACCAGGGGACACTCAAGGTCGACCCCTAGGGTTTTGGAGTCAGGGATACAGAGGATCTGAGGCCTGCTATACTCCAACTGAAAAAGAGATATTGGCAGCATATGAAGGGGTTCAAGCCGCTTCAGAAGTGGTTGGTACTGAAGCACAGCTCCTCCTGGTACCCTGACTGCTGGTGCTGGACTTGATGTTCAAAGACAGGGTCCCCTCTACACATCATGCAACTGATGCTACGTGGAGTAAGTGGGTCACACTGATCACACAACAGGCTTGAATAGGAAACCCCAGTCACCCAGGAATCCTGGAAGTGATCATGGACTGGCCAGAAGGCAAAGATTTCGGAACATCGCCAGAGGAGAAGGTGACGCATGCTGAGGAGGCCCCACTGTATAATAAACTGCCAAAAAATGAGAAGCAATATGCCCTGTTCACTGATGGGTCCTGCTGTCTTGTGGGAAAGCACCAGAGGTAGAAGGCTGCTGTGTGGAGGCCTATACGACAAGTCACAGAAACTGCTGAAGGAGAAAGTGAATCAAGTCAGTTTGCAGAGGTGAAAGCCATCCAGCTGGCTTTGGATATTGCTGAACAAGAAAAGTGGCCAGTACTCTATATCTATACTGACTCATGGATGGTGGCAAATGCCCTGTGGGGGTGGTTACAGCAATGGAAGCAGAGCAACTGGCAGCACAGAGGCAAACCCATCTGGGCTGCTGCATTATGGCAAGATATTGCTGCCTGGGTAGAGAACCTGGTTGCAAAAGTACGTCACGTAGATGCTCATGTACCCAAGAGTCAGGCCACTGAAGAACATCAAAACAACCAGCAGGTGGATCAGGCTGCTAAGATTGAAGTGGCCTAGTTGGATCTGGACTGGCAACATAAGAGTGAATTATTTATAGCTTCGTGGGCCCATGACACCTCAGGCCATCAAGGAAGATATGCAACATCTATAGATGGGCTCATGATAGAGGGGTGGACTTGACCATGGACGCTATTGCACAGGCTATCCATGAATGTGAAATGTGCTGCAATCAAGCAAGCCAAGCGGTTAAAGCCTCTCTGGTATGGAGGACAATGGCTGAAAATATAAATATGGGGAGGCCTGGCAGACTGATTATATCATACTCCCACAAACCCGCCAAGTCAAGTGCTATGTGCTTACAATGGTGGAAGCAACCACTGGAGGCTGGGAATATATCCCGTGCCCCATGCCACCGCAACGCTATCCTGGGCCTTGAAAAACAGGTCTTATGGTGACATGGCACCCCAGAAAGAAATGAGTCAGACAATGGGACTTATTTCCAAAACAAGCTCATAGACCCCTGGGCCAAAGTGCATGGCGTTGAGTGGGTACATCACATCCCCTATCATGCACCAGCCTCCCAGAAAATCAAAAGATACAACGGACTGTTAAAGACTACACTGAGAGTGATGGGTGGTGGGACATTCAAACATTGGGATACACATTTAGCAAAGGCCACCTGGCTAGTCAACACTAGGGGATCTGCCAATCAAGTTGGCCCTGCCCAATCAAAACTTTTACGTGCCGTAGGAGAGGATAAAGTCCCTGTAGTGCACATGAAAAATATACTGGGGAAGACAGTCTGGGTTATTCCTGCCTTGGGCAAAGGCAAACCCATCCATGGGATGGCTTTTGTTCAGGGACCTAGGTGAACTTGGTGGATAATTCAGAAGGATAGGGAAGTCCGATGTGTACCTCAAGGGCATTGGATTTTGGGTGAGAATAGCCAATGATTTGAATTGTATGATGTTAATTGCTATATAATACTGTATGTCATCACTACTATGGTTGCTATATACCATATCAATGATATTACAGTAAGAATCACTTAAATTAATAAATAAGGGATTTTTATGAAAGTGAGCAAAGTGCAGTGATCATAGAACCACAGAATCATTGGAAAAGACCTTTAAGATCATCAAGTCCAACCGGTAACCTAAGACTGCCAAGTCCACCACTAAACCACAGCCCTAAGCACCACATCTACATGTCTTTTAAATACCGCCAGGGATGGAGACTCAACCACTTCCCTGGGCAGCCTGTGCCAGCACCTGCTGACCCTTTCAGTGAATAAGTTTTTCCTAATATCCAATCTAAACCTCCCCTGGCACAACTTGAGGCCATTTCCTCTTGTCCTATCACTTGTTACCTGGGAGAAGAGACCAACCCCCACCTCACTACAACCTCCTTTCAGGTAGTTGTAGAGAGTGATAAGGTCTCCCCTCAGCCTCCTCTTCTCCAAACTAAACAACCCCAGCTCCCTCAGCTACTCCTCATAAGACTTGGGCTCCAGACCCTTCACCAGCTTTGTTGCCCTTCTCTGGACATGCTCCAGCACCTCAATGTTCTTCTTGGAGTGAGGGACCCAAAACTGAACACAGCATTCAAGGTGCAGCCTCACCAATGCTGAGTACAAGGGGACGATCACTTCCCTAGCCCTGCTGGCCACACTATTCCTGATACGAGCCAGGATGCCATTGGCCTTCTTGGCAACCTGGGCACACTGCTGGCTCATATTCAGCTGGCTGTCAACCAACACTCCCAGGTCCTTTTCCTCTGGGCAGCTCTCCAGCCACTCTTCCCCAAGCCTGTAGCGTTGCCTGGGGTTGTTGTGACCCAAGTGCAGGACCCAGCACTTGGCCTTGTTGAACCTCATACAGTTGGCCTCAGCCCATCAATCCAGCCTGTCCAGATCCCTCTGTAGGGCCTTCCTACCCTCCAGCAGATCAACACTCCCACCCAACTTGGTGTCTCTACGAAGTTACTGAGAGTGCACTCGATTCCCTCATCCAGATCATTGATAAAGATATAAAACAGAACTGGCCCCAGTACTGAGCCCTGGGGAACACCACTTGTGAGTGGCTGCCAGCTGGATTTAACTCCATTTACCAGAAGTCTGGGCCTGACCATCCAGCCAGTTCTTTACCCAACAAAGAGTATACCCATCCAAGCCATGAGCAGCCAGTTTCTCCCGGAGAATGCTGTGGGAAATGATGTGATGATAGATGAAATGATGTGACGATAGAATCAGACAAGCACAGCGGTGATGGAACCAGAACTGGCTTCAGCATGCAACAATCCAACACCACACACCATCTCTTCTGCCCTGAAGGACTGTTATAACAGATGGAGCTCAAAGTCATGGACCAAATGAACTCAACGGACATTTTAGAGGGATGGCCCATAGACTAAGGGAATGATCTCTGTGTGTATACATCAAAAGACTGGAAAAGTGGTGGTGATTAACTGGGATGTATTGGAAAGTGTAAGACCTGGGCATGATGTAGATGAGTGGATATTGGGGTGGATAAGGGGTGGATATTGTGCTGGTTTCAGCTGGGATAGGGTTATTTTTCTTCCTAGTAGCTGGTATAGTGCTGTGGTTTGGATCTAGGATGAGAATAATGTTGGTAACACACTGATGTTTTAGTTGTTGCTGAGCAGTGCTTACACTAAGTCAAGGACTTTTCAGCTTCACATACTGCCCTGTCAGTGAGGAGGCTGGAGGTGCACAAGAAGCGGGGAGGGGACAAAGCCAGGACAGCTGACCCAGACGGCCAAAGGCATTTTCCATACCATATGACGCCAGGCTGAACAAAAATACTGGGGGGAGTTGGCCAGGGAGGCACAGCCACTGCTCAGAGATGTGCTAGGCATCGGTCAGTGGATGGTGAGCAATTGCATCGTGCAGCACTTGTTTTGTATATTCTTTTGTCATTATTATTTTACCTTCCTTTTCTGTCCTATTAAATTGTCTTTTATCTCAGCCCATGAGTTTTACCTTTTTCCCCGACTCTCTCCCCCACTGCGGGGGGAGTGAGCGAACAACTGCGTCGTGTTTAGCTGCCTGCAGGGTTAAACCACGACACCAGGTTAGCATCTGAACCATTGGATCTACTCAGTTAAAAGCCTAAACATGGATTTTTAGGGGCATAATTTAAGGCTACTATACCTGAAAATTTCAGCACTATGTTTTTATTTTCTGTTTTCTTACAAAATATAGGCCTGTCTACAATTCATTTCCAGCATGTGTCTTCCACTCTTAGAAATCCCAAATCCTTTCCTCTTAAAATACCATGTATGCTCCCAACACAGAAGAAAGACAAGGTGAAATCCTTTCTTCTCCATGTGAGAACATAGATACTGTCACACTGGCCCAGACAAATGGCTTATCTGAAATATATACTACCGGCTAGGAAGCAAGAGTGGTAAAAGTAACTCAGAAGTGCACAGACTCAAGGCCTTCCCTCAGATTTTTCTGCTAGCCATCAAAGCCATGCCTAATTGCAATTGAAAGTGATGATGGAAATACTACTTTGCTCTCTGCCAAAATGAATCTTCCCTCCAGCTGAAATGGCTTAGCCAGATCAGAGTGGTATAACTTATGCTTCCCTGTGCCAAGCTTTCTGATCCTGGCTCCTGGAACAGCTCTATAGCAATTTCTTCTACATAACGGAATATATTTCTTGCTCAGAAACACTTAAACTTCTGGAAATAAGGCAAGTATTCTAAAGGCTTTGTCTGCAGGTAAGTGTTTTAAATCCGCATTCTTGACAGTTCTGTCCCTGTCCACATAAACCAGGATGCACTAAGCTGATCACAGTTTTGAGCTTTTCAGGTTTTACTGCCAGCTCTGCTTTGGCTTGTGTTCCATACTTATATAGCTGCATGTAATTGAGAAAGTAGGTAACACAGAGAAAGGCCGTAGCAAAGGCACACCAATTAGAAAAATTAAGAAGAGAAAATGACCACAATGAACAAATGACTACCAACTATCTTATGGTACTACTATTTACCAAGAGGAGGCAAGAGAGTTTGCAGCTTAAGCTAAGGAAGATTCTGCCCTTTCTCATTATCCTTTGCCACTTCCTAACAAGATTAGGGTTGTTATATATGCAAATATGTTTAGCCTTCCTGATCATCAAAAAAAGTCGTTAAAAATAAAAGAATACCATTCATGTGTGAGAAATGGCTTGTCACTGCATGGACTGCAATCTATAAAATTTGAGTTCGCCTAAATCACAAAACATGTTTTCAGCCAAGACCCCACACAGATATTGATCTTTTTTCTCAATATTTCAAGCCGAGCAGCAAAGTCCCTGGTACCTCCTGACTCCATGAACAATGGACAAATTTCCCTTTCTCAGCAGAGAATATGCTGCAATTCAAAGGTACCTTCCTGCTTAGACTAGGAATTCCTCCGTGTGTCACAAAAGTCGAATCCACACCTTTAGACAACATCTGTCTGCTACTTAACTTCATGGCGACAGCAAGAACCCAGCTGCTATCCTGTCAATCCAGTGAGAAGACCCCTCACTTTGGCTGTAGCAGAAGACCTACGGTGTGTGGCTGAGCAGCTACGACACTACCCAGAAGAAAGTAGGCAGAATTATGCATACCCAAACAAGGCAGATATAAGGGTGAGGCTCAGTTCAAAACAAAGACACCTATATTTAGCTCTCTTTATGCAAGGTAGGGCAAAATTCAGTTGCCTGAAGATCTGTAGCTATCTCAGACTGCCTAGAATATTCTGCCTGCCTTCCAGCCTCTGCTTGAAAAGGCACAGATGTCCTATCTACAAGTCTCATGCAGATTTTTTGGGTACCTAGAGGTGCCACCATGTACCATGGATGAATCTCATCCTTAGGTGTCCAAGCTCCCAACAGTCAATGAAGAGCTAGTCAATACAGTCCCTGGAACAAAGAACAGCTGATGTAGTTGATTTAGTTGCCTGAAAACAGATGTTCAGGTACATATGAGATGCCTAGCCTTAAGCTTTTTATAGAGCTCTTCAAGCTTCTGGCCATTCCAGAATGATGCAGATGTCCTGCAGGTCCTGTGTCATCACTGTGAGTCCCATGCAGATGTCTCAAGTACCCAGGGGGTGTCTTTAATGACATTAAAGCCCTATGCATGGGTTATGGATTCAATCTCCAGCTCTATAATTGGAGTTTTGATATCCAGTGCACACTTATACTTAGATGGTTTAATCTGGATATGTAATGCACACAAAGCATCCAAGTACAATAAGTGAGCAGACACCAGCATAATAAAAGGACATTTTGATGGAAGTAAAAATTAGGTTTGATACGCCTCAGAAGGGAAAATAATTAATTCTACTAAATAGAGCATTTGAGCATAACAGCTTCATACAATAATTAAAAAAAGTTGTGATGGAAAAAAATAAATAAATTTCTAAAATCAGATTAGATAAAATGAACAACAAATTCACACTTGTAGCTCTTAAAATTATCATTGTACAAAACCAGTTCACTCAAAAATATTTTTATTGTGCTATCATTAAATATGAATGCCTCTCTAAACCTGCTTCAGAGGATGAATTAGCATAGCTGTAACAGTCCGGAACAAACTTTGATCCAGTATAAAAAATGATAAAAGACATTTCCCACTTCTTTTCACTGGGAAGAAATTAGTTTTGGAACTGCTTGAGCTTATGCATTGTTTTATTAACTGGGACTAATTCCCAGTTTATTCCTCTGTGTCCTTATGTGACCTGCACTCATCAGTTGTAGAGAAGGAACAAGCAGACAAAATGTATTTTGCTTCCTAAACATTTTGCAGCCTGTGTCTGGAGCAATTCCCGTCAACCACTTCTGCTGTCAGCAGGTATAGCAAACCAAAATACCTAGGTGTATGCTGGATATGTATTTGAAACAGCGCAGTTACATTAATGTAAATACCTCAAACACAAATCGTGTATGTATACATGAATATAAGCGCTTATATTTTTCTTGAAGAACAATTAATATTGCATAGATGTAGGTGACCTACTCATGAAGCAGTGCGCTTTCTTGTTCATATACCTAATTAACTAAATTAAACTAAACTTTCAAAATCACACAATTCTTTATCTTCAAAGCAACCTAAACTCTTAGAAGCATAAGTTCTGTTGACTTAACAAAAATGTCTTCATTCGCTATGAAAATGGGCCTTATGTTTTCCAATCCCTAAGGCACAAAACCCATTTACCTATGGTAATTACACACCGATTAGAAATTACCTTCCTGTTACTGTGGCCTTTACACTTTCTTTCTATCACTGCCTCTGTTCTGCTCTTACCATCGTATGGCAGGCACCTCGAGGACACGGACAGCGTGTGGGTCAGTGTCCCCTGGCAGGAGGCTCCAAGTCCCAGCCCTGCTCAGCTTTGAATTACACTCGAAGACCTGGTGCAGCAGACATGCTTGGTCACATTTAGCATTGCCACCTCAGAGATGGTGAGCACCCCTGTCCCTTCACGCTAGCCACAGCCTCAGTTTAAGGAGCCAGCAAGCCAAGCTCTTTGCAAAAAAACTGAGCTAAATCAATGGAAAGCCTCCAGCAGAACTTGGCACCAGCCTGGAGACAGCAAATAGGTGACTAATTGTCCAGTATCTGATCTCAAATGCTGTGCAGCTGCCTGGCCAACTGCTGGCCTCACACCCTCTCTCCCGCCAGGAGGAAACACGTATGGGATTTCACTATGTGCCAGGGGTGGATCCGGCCCCACGGCGCAGAGCCAGCTCGAAGCACGGGCTCTTGTAAGGCTGAATGTAAGCTTTACTTACTTTCAAGACATAAAAGCCTGCCACGTACAAGTCAATATTACACTGTCTCAGTAACATGCTTTGGTGTAAGATTAGCAAGTACATGTAATTTTTTAATGTGCTGCCAGAAGAAATACAATTACCGAAGTGGATTTTTTAGGGAACCGTGACACCGTAGATCCAGTCCCTTGGAAAACGTATCAGATATGGTACGGGTATGGAGCACACCTAATTAAGTTTATAGGAAGGCCTCAGCAAGACTGTGCTGGGCAGAGCTCTGTAAGATTGTCAGGATTCATCACCTGAGTGGAGCTGGATGCTCACGAGAACTTTTGCAGGTACAAGAACATTCACATGGGGGAAAAAAAGAACAAAACAAGCTAATAAACAGATCTCATCTCTGTCCTAAATCATGCAAGAATGGCAAATGCATGTTCTCTCATGCTGTTAACTCAAATATTCCTGTTCAACTTACACTTTCTTGTCTGACTTTCTCAGCTGAGCATTTCCTCTACTGAGAATAAATGTGTTACAGCATTAGAAGCAGTTTAGTGGTTAGAAATGTATTCTCAGGAGAACAAACCTCTGTTCCCTTCACACACACAATTCTTTAATACTGCAGCAAATCAGGACGTATATATTCAGGATTGTGTATTGGATTTAAGCACAGGAACATAAAATGTTCATTTCTTGATTCTGAAGGCAAGCTCATGAAAGTTACTGTTTCACCAGTATAGACTAAATCACACAAAGGTGATGTTGTGCTTAAGTTTTATTTATAACACAGATTTTTACTGAAGTTAGGACATCTGGACCACACCTCATCAGCCAAGGATCAAAAAAATCCTCATGTGCTCTTAAATCTTGAGAGAGAAATCAATTGGTCCAGTAGGCTGCATCTAGGCAGGGATTATTTTTGTCTATTGAATGAATGTACTGTAAAATGTAAAAAAAAAAAGTAAAAAAAAAATGCAGACACTGGGGGGAAGGATCAAGTCAGGACACATTCATTTTTGTTCTACTGACCATTCTGTACGAGGCCAATGAATAGAAGCTGGTACGTGTATCATATTTCACTGTGAAATACTGACTTCCCACATTTCAGCAGAACCAAGGAGGAATTTGCAATTTTATTTCAGTTCATAGGTCTAACTGAAGAGATTGGTACACAAAGGGGGAAAAATGAGTATATAGCTTTATTCTGCAAATTCCTATCAGAAAATTCCTCTTCTTTTAACCAGATCAGAAGACAGAGGAGGATTCAAAACACATTAAATAAAGGCCCCACATTGTTTCAGCCCAATTCTAATATGAAAATAAACACTTCACTGCCCCACACTTCCTTACACACTTCTTAAACAGGCACACTCATTTCCCATAGGAGATGTAGGTAGCAGAATGAAAGTATTACTGCAGGTAGGAAATTAAAGTAGGGAACAAAAGTGAAAACCTGATTCATTCATTGCCTTCAATGGTCAGATACACTAGGAACTCAAACCAAATTTGGTAAATGTTAAAGAAAAAGCCTTAATTAGCAAGGGAGGATATACTGATAACACAGAGGACAAGCACCCGAGCCACACACAGACAAGTAAATAAACAGAAACTTGTGTTTTGCCTATCTGCACCCCCTTTTTAATAACCAAAATGAACTTTATGGAAGAATTCTCTGAAAACTGATCATTTGAGTTCTAATTATATCTTATTTCAGCTTAATTTCTCCATTAACAACAAAGTAATACCCCCTTAAATCTCTCCAGCACTTCTGCAAATATGGGTATCTAGAAATTTTAAGTACACAACTCCAAGAAAATACAGAACTGTATCAGGGCGAAGGAGGATGATTATATCTTTAAACTGTATGACAGTTATGACTACAGGTAACTACGCCATAGCCCTTTGTTTTAGTACCATATTCTAAAACTAACACTAGAAAGGCTAATGAAACATGGCTTGCAACTCTATAGGTATCTAATTTGCATTCAGTAAATATGGAGCTAAAGAAAAAAAAAAGAAATTAAGGCATGTCAGAAATTTTCATTGAAAATTTTATCAGTTTATTTACAGTTTGTTGTGGAAGCTGTTTCCACCCTACTTTTTCCAACAATACTTGTCAAACTGCCCTCTCTGACTTTCTCTGCTAATACTGATTTTGGCTAGGAGGTCAGGAGGGGCACCTGCTTAAGGAGCAACCCTTCTGCAGCTGCTCCATAGCTCTGGGAGAAGTGGGACGTGTTTGCATAAAATTAGCCATTATGGAAAACTCTCCAAAGGCCAGAACAAGACAGAGCAGACCAGGTTAAGTTGCATTTGTTTACAGGAGCAGATCATAACCAGTGTAAGCAGATCAGTCTGACACCACGTAAAACTCCCACTGGAGTTAATGCGAAGTTTTTGTTCTAAATGAGTAAAAGACCAGTCCCGGAGGACCCACCAGAGTCAGGACAGGCCTCCGGGTGATACAGAAACGGTTCTAAATCATTTCTGGTTGCAACAAGAAAAAGCATCAGAGAAAGCTCAGCTGGACAAGCACTTTCCAGCCTGGCATTTAATTCAGAAGATGGAAGAATTGAGGTGAATAAGGACAGGAAGGAGAACTGTGGAAAGCCAGAAGTACATTCAGTAGATGTGAACCCTGGGCAGATCTGTTGAATCATGAACACCACAGGATGTGCATTCAGAGCTTCTCCTCACTAAAAAGGCTTCTGCTGGCTACTCATAGCCAGCTGGTTGGATGAGGGTACATGTTCTTTTCAAATCCCTTTTATAACCTCTACTCAAAAATTTCTAAGTGTATTTCTTATGAAACTTGTTCATATTGGCCTCAGACCCAAAGTGTACCGTCTTAAAATGCTTCCTCTGTACTTCCAAATAGTTCTACACTTAACGTATGAATATAGTAAAAAGACTTGCTAAGGAAAAAACCCACCGGTTTCTATAAAAAAATTAACCCCATAGAATTCTTTCATAACCTCAGTACCTAAGCAAAGAAAATCCAGATATCTAACACCAACGTTGATCCAGTCTGTTTACACAACACACAACTAACGCTGTCTATGAAATACACCTAACGCTGTGAAATACACCTTCATTCTGCAACACGTCCCAGTCTCATCCACTACCTTTACAACAAGATTAACTGATATATTTTTCACATTTCACATTAGGTACGCAGGTTACTGCAAACAAGGAACTTGCACAGTCCTGACACATGTAATATGAAAATGCTCTTTATATAAAGCTACATATATATGTACACACACAAAGGCACAGAAAGGTATCATAAAACTTACCATCACTTGCAGAAAGTGAGTCATTTGCACAGACCAGTGCCAAAGTAAACAGCAGATGCCGAAGATCCATACCTCTAATTCTGTAATAACAAAAGACAATAAGAGAGTTTCTTTACAAACTAGTATTACTAACTAATATGACATGACATTTAAACCATTATCTAGTTTTATTGAATTTCTGATTGGATTCAAACCAGAAGTGTATTTAGTTTATGGTTTATTGCCTCATAAAGTCATACATCATCTTGCAGTCTAGGACAGAGAGTAAATACTATTTTTACAAGAGAACTAGCTTATGGATTTCTAGTTCATTTAATATAGAGAGGGGGAAAAATCAAGTATTGTCAATCTCTAGCCTGCTTCCAGGGAGTAGCCATGCTCCCCCCACAGCAGCCTTTGGGGGACAGATCCCAACGACTAGCCTAGGTTAAATGTGAAAGTAGGAAAAGAACAGTACCTCCTCAGGGAACAAAGATATGATGACCTCCTTTCCAACTCATGCTCCTCTGACACTGTATTCATCTTTGCATGCCATGTGTAACCCTTCCCAGGTCTAGGACTACATGCAGTAAAGCTGAGAAGAGTGATGGAGTTTAATAAGCCAGCTCCCACACCAGAAAGCCAAATGGCTGTTAGCAGAGAAACACCGGCTTAGTACCTACGGCCACTGCCTGTGGCAGGCAGCACTCCAGGAGTGGAGAGGGCAGCAGCAGCTGCGGGGCTGCAAGAATGAGAGTAACCTGAGCTAATTCTCTGGTCTGTTCCCTCCTGGCACCCTGCACAGCCCTGAGCACCTGCCTCGGTGCCCCTGCTCTGCTATGCTGCTCTTTGGGGACTGCCATGGAGGCTGTCTCATGCTGGAAACTTCTACCTGCATCCTTTCTGAGAAGGCACCTACCAATGGACCCGAGCACATCCACACAAGCCTTTACAACCTCCAAGCATACAAAGCTTTACAACCCAAGCATAACCCAACAAGTCTTTACAACCTCCCAAAAAAACTTACTCCTCCTTCTCCCTACTTCACCTGCGCCACACACACATATCCTACAACACCATCACACGATCCCGGTTGAGGGACACTACTTTGCTCCTGCCATTATCACCAGCATCTGATAACAACGGGGAAGGGCGGAAGCTGAGATACGCTGGACTTGTGGGCAGTGCAACCTTCTGCACGAAACTGTACCATGCCCCCAAAAGCTTGTCCATATGTAGTAGGGGAAAAACATACATACCATCAATTACTACCTGACCATTTACAACCATGCCAGTGGAGCACAGAGATTAGTGGAGACCTTCAAAATGAAAGCTACACCACCAACGCTGAACACGAGTGTTTTCAATTCGACATTTTCTTTCTTCATCTAACAGGAGATGAAATCACAAGTGTCCAAACAACAAAGCCCACTAATGAGTAACAATCTCTAAGCGGGTGTTACGGATGGGACAAACGATGCTGTCAAATCTGGGTATCAAAAACTAGTCAGTCTCCTAGTAGAGTTAGCAAAGTTTGAATTTAGTCAGAAACTGTAAAACACAAGCACGTTGTGTATGTAAAACTATGGTAAGACTGAATTTCAAAGATAATTCCCTCCTTAATTTTCTTACCCCAAGAGAACAGATTGAATCACACTACAGAAAAAAACAAAACTATTACTAACTCCAGATTTCTCATTCATGCCGTTTAGTACAAAACTTGAAAATCAGAAGGTATTTATCACACCATCATTAACACAACTGCTCAGTAATTCTCGAGTTTCAGGCTCAGTACAGGAGGCACTCATTCCAACCGCTCTAGGCTAGCAGGGTCTAACCCAGACCTGCAAAGGCAAGCCAGGAGATGCTCCCCACCGTACCCACACCATGGCGGGGATGCCCAGCTGCCCCACCCAGGCACCCTGCGGCCAGCCTGAGCGGGCATGGGGCAGCTGCATGAATTGAAGAGCTGGGGGAGCTCTGGGGACCTGCCAGGAGCTGGGCAGGGTTTTCCCCTGGGCAAGCAGACACAGGCATCTCCGAAGGCAACTCTGCTGTTCTCAAGTGGAGAGGGAGGAAGGAAGGGGTTCATTGAGGCTGGAAGCGTGTTAGTGAGGATTTGGGGCGGTGTGACAGTGAGGCAGCCTGGGGAGCAGGACCAGGAGCAGCGAAGGCTGCAGCTGCCCCACAGGGCTGGGAAAAAGTTTGTAAAGCAAACCACAAGCCAACAATCCTCCTGCTCTCAGAGAGGAGCTACATTGGCACAGCGTGAAGTTCATCTGAGATCAGCTACGTTTTCAGCTAGCTCAATTGTTCCCCTGGTCCATCTGTACTCTTGTTTAAAGGATTCTTATTGTCTCTTATTAATAAATCTTCTGCAGAAATGCTTCTCTGTATTTGCCAGTTCCTCTCCTCCTACATGATTTCTACCCCATCAAACAGGCCCCCCCTGCCTTCAGCCCTTCCACTTTCTGCCTGAAGTTTTGTTTTCTCTTTCACAGGCCTGAGCACAATGTCACTTTATTTACAACCTTCTCGCTCCCTCCCTGTCGCAATACCCAGGCATCCCGTGCTGCCTCCATATTCACACTTCCCTGCTCTCCCATGTCCTCCAGCCTCTGCTGATCCTCCCACCACTCTTCTCCAAGCTTTCCTACTTCTTCCTGCCTAACAACAGCCACAAGAAAAGCCCAAACCCTTAGGGAGTTCTCCTGTGAGAACAAATGTCATCAACAGAGCCCGTCATTCAGAGAACATCTGTGAACACAGTTTCGTTGTTCATAACCACACCAAACAACTCCATGCTGGGACCAGGATCAGCCCCCACATGCAGCTGTCACAGCACAGCTCTCCCCTCAAGCCCTACGCTGTGACCGGCAGCCACCTCAGCTTCCTCCGAGGAAGAGTGGTTTGACAGCCGGAGCACCAACCCAGGAGCCTGGAAATACATCCCAGAGGTCAACAATCGCATTGAACTTCACTAAGGTCTTGCTGCTGCAGATGAAAACAATCTCATTCCCGTACTGTTCTTCCTCTTGTGCTGGCAGACTTATTTACATACCTGCGCACAGTGAACTCCATCAGGAAATTGTTCCAGTTAAAATTAACCCATAAACATTTATTGTAACACGTCTGTTTGCTGACCAGGTTTATCAGGACTCCACAAAGACGCACCCCGGGAGCAGAGCTGGGGCAGCACATGCATGGGAGTGAGCAGCCAGGGTGGAGGGGAGGACACTGGCACCCCTCCAGCAGCAGCTACTACTTGTTTAAGAGCAATTCTAGAATTTTTGGGAAACTCCCTGCTGAGCCATAGACCTTGACTAAAACATTTAGCTCTCTGAAACAGCGCACAGGATTAATTTGCGTTCCTAAACCTCAAAGGTGATCAAAATTGCTGCTTAATCACTTGCCTTTTCACTGGTAAAATGCGGTATAAAGATAAATGATGCTTCTTCCGTGGATTCTCAGAGATACCACTATATTAGCAATGCAGAGCAACAGTGTCTCTGCTCTGCCTAAATCCGCATGGGATCCTGCATTGAATTATCCAAACACACAACTTGCATGTGGGAGAAAAATCCAATTGGTGTACTCTGAACACGCCCAATATGGACAGGACTGAGCTCAAAAACGGTAACTACTCTCATTTGAAGATATGGATGGGCCATGCTCTGCCCTTTTTAAAACAGCCTCTAGAAAGGGCAAGCTGTGCTAGCCTCCTTGAAGTTCAAACCCAGAGCCCTTGGGACAGGGCTCATACTCAAGGTCTCTCCCAGGCAAAAGGAGCTCTGCAAGGGGTGTGAAGCACCAGGGACTATCTGGTGCTCTCTGCATCCCACACATATACCAAAAGCTCTGCTGGGCTGCAGGTATGACTACCACTTCTAGAGGTATTCGAGGCCAAGAGAGAGCTACACTGCCATGGCTCTGGTCTCGTGGGAGAAAATCTGGTGCAAAGCAGAAGCTGCCCCACCCTGATACCGCTTTTGGTGGTACAGAATAAAATTTCTGAGAGAAGAGTACTCTTAAGTGCCATCTGCCCCACCATCAGACAACTAGTGCCTTGCAGAAAGTTCTCACAAATCTGTCTTGTAACCACCCACTGCCGTTCCTCTAAGACACTCTTGCAAGCTCACTGCCAACAGTATTATCTGGAGGCTGCGGTGTTAACCTAGCAAGATACAGCTTCTCTGTCAGCTTTAGGACAAAACTGACCTTTTACAATCTAGTAATATCTACCTCTCAACACCTACCCCTGTATGTGTATGAAAGACAAATGCCACTAATTTGCAGATGACACCAAGCTGAGTGGTGCGGTTGATACGCCTGAGGGACAAGATGCCATTCAGAGGGATTTGGACAAGCTTGAGAAGTGGGCCCATGTGAACCTCGTGAGGTTCAACAAGGCCAAGTGCAAGGTCCTGTACCTGGGTCAGGGCAACCCCCAGTATCAGTACAGGCTGGGAGATGAAGGGATTGAGAGCAGGACTTGGGGGTACTGGTGGATGAAAAGCTGGACATGAGCCAGCAATGTGCGCTCGCAGCCCAGAAAGCCAGCTGTATCCTGGGCTGCATCAGAAGCAGTGTGGCCAGCAGGTTGAGGGAGATGATTCTGCCCCTCTACTCTGCTCTGCTGGGACCCCACCTGGAGTACTGCATCCAGCTCTGGGGCCCTCAGCACAGGAAGGACATGGACCTGTTGGAGCGGGTCCAGAGGAGGGCCACAAAAATGATCAGAAGGATGGAGCACCTCTGCTATGAGGACAGGCTGAGAGAGTTGGGGTTGTTCAGCCTGGAGAAGAGAAGGCCCTGGGGAGACCTTATTGCAGCTTTTCAGTACTTGAAGGGGGCTTATAAGAAAGATGGGGATAGACTTTTTAGCAGGGCTTGTACCAACAGGACAAGGGGTAATGGTTTTAAACTAAAAGAGGGTAGATTTACATTAGCTATTTGGAAGAAATTTTTTATGATGAGGGTGGTGAAACACTGGCAGAGGTTGCCCAGAGAGGTGGTAGATGCCCCATCCCTGCAAACATTCAAGGCCAGGCTGGACAGGGCTCTGAGCAACCTGATCTAGTCGAAGATGTTCCTGCTCATTGCATGGGGGTTGGACTAGATGACCTTTAAAAGTCCCTTCCAAACCAAAGTGTTCTATGATAATGAAGTCCCTGTTATTTAACACAAAAAAAATTTCAGTGACTGTAATATACACTATTCTAAGGAATAATAGTCTACATCTTACTCAACTCCAGCAGTCTGTAAGAATGAAGAGAGCTAAAACCAGAAAAAAAAATTACAGCAGCTGACTGTCATCAAGCCAGCTGAAACTTGACCACAGGAACATTTGGCTAGAGGTCAGCTCAGGCTAATTGCTTCAGTACAGAAAGGAAGCCAGGAGTTATAAAAAGGATAAAAAAATTCTTGGCCCTTTTCTATAGTGATGTTGGAGTAAGGTCAGTCACAAGTGAATTTAAACACAGCATCTCTCCAGTAGGACGTGAACGTAGTCAGCATAAACAGGCAAAACTGGGATAAGAAAATCCCTGAGAAAAGAAATAGTTTAGTCACAGCATACTGAGTGGTTTGCATCTACTCTCATCAGGTAACAATATTAACACTCAGAGTAAACCATAAGGAGTTTTGCTTAAACAAAACTGTTGTTTGAAGAAAGATCTTTACGTTTAGATAGCTCCTGAACCTGAAAGGACCTTACACTTCATTAAACTGCACCTATGAAGGGACTTCTGCTTTTGCCATCTCCATTAACTCACTGTACTCCCAATATGAGAGATATTTTTCCCCTGTAACCTCCTCCAGTTTAGCATTGCTTGCCAAAGCAGCACACATGCAGCTAGTCCAGGAACAAAGGTGGCCTCTCTGCTGCAAACTGAACCACAAAATTATTGAGTGAAGGATTAATCCGAGGAACTTTTCTATATGCTACGTTTCATCATTCCATCAGATCACAAACAGGCAAGGATACCAGAGCATGCAACGCAGATGAATACACATCAATACATCCACCACCAAGTAAGAACAAGTGGTGAGAAAGGAATGTAACTGCAGGCTCTCCAGATCTGTCCTGAACCTTGTTTATGCAAATACCAAATACACATACACACCCTTGCAGAATTTTTCTCGGTGAAAGGCATTATTTTTCACAGTGCAGATATTCCTTACAAGCTATCTCACAGCAAGATTAGTGACACCAAAAGGAAATTTTCTTTCTGTGCTTGCGTAAAAAACATTCACACCAGTTTGGCTGATCATGCACAGCTGAAATCACTTTGCCTGCTTACCCTCATTCCCCTCAATGCCAACAGGACAGAGTAATTCTGCAGATGAAATGAGTTACAGCCCTTCCAATCAACACAATCTAAAACTGCCACAGACCTCAAGACTTCTTCCCTTGCTTGCTGATATTACAGCTTGATTGAGTCATCAGCAGCACTTGGATGAATGCCTGTTGTTATAGAACCCTTGTCAGTGCTATATACTCAGCCGTGTTAAGAAACAGAAATAACAAATTGTCACAGTTGATATGAATAACACACCATTCACCTAGTGTGCATGGTTATCTGGGATATGAAAAGAACAAGGAATAATACCGTAGCAGCAGAAATTACGTACTGCAAATTAAAAAAAAAAAAAAATCTCATAAAGGCCGTATTTCAGAAAAAAAACCAAAAAACCTAACAACAGAAGACAGTACCACTGGGAAAGAATGAAGGACTCTGGCATAAAGCTGTATTTATTATGCATGGTTTGACGCAAATTTAAGGATTATTAAAAGGTACATCATTATGACAAACTAAAACTATGGAACAGAGGCAATTTTATATTATTAATTAGAGCTCTATGTAAGCTAAATAATTTATAATGGTTTTAAGTATTAAAATTGAAAGTGGAATCTATTAAAATAATTGCTCACTTTGGATTTAGAATTCTTTTTTCTTTTTCCTAAGAAAACTTTTAATTTTGGAATAGAGACTATATGAAAGCTTCATTTTAACACCAAATTGATTTGTCTCTCCACTGTAATAGACACCATCAATTCTTTTACCAGAGCCGATTTCTTTTTCCCATGGATAGATGTGTCAGCTATTACTCTGATTTAAACTGCTTTTAAACTGGTAACAGGCTGTGCTGGTTTTGCTGGGGTAGAGTTAATTTTCTTCACAGTAGCTATTATGGGGCTATGTTTTAGATTTGTGCTGGAAACAGTGTTGATAACACAGGGATGTTTTGGCTACTGCTGAGCAGTGCTTACACAGAGTCAAGGCCTTTTCTGCTTCTCACCTCACCCCACCAGCGAGGAGGCTGGGGGTGCACAAGAAGCTGGGAGGGGGCACAGCTGGGACAGCTGACCCTGACTGACCAAAGGGCTATTCCACACCATATGACGCCATGCTCAGCATATGAAGCTGGGGGAAGAAGGAGGAAGGGGGGGACGTTTGAAGTGATGGCGTTTGTCTTCTCAAGTAATAGTTACGCGTGATGAAGCCCTGCTTTCCTGGAGATGGCTGAACACTTGCCTGACGATGGGAAGTAGTGAATGCATTCATTGTTTTCCTTTGCTTGCACGCACAGCCTTTGCTCTACCTATTAAACTGAGTTTTACCTCTTAAAGCCATGAATTTTCTCACTTTTACCCTTCTGAATCTCTCCCCCATCCCACTGTGAGGGGCTTAGTTGCTGGCTGGGGTTAAACCACGACACAGGCCAAATGGTTATGAGTTCTTGGATGTGGTTAAGGAGCCCTGAGGTCAGCAGGAGCTTCATCATTTTGAAACAGGGTTTGGTTATAGCCAAACATTTCTGAACAAAGCATCCTCAATTTCTCTTAATCACCTTGAGTCCAAACATGCCTTTCAGACCTCGAAGAGCAATTTCAGGAAATGAGGGGGAGCAGGGTTTTCATTCAAAATAGTATTTATATGTAAAAAAACATTTCTTCCAGGAAAAACATCTTCAAGAAGCTGTAAAATTTAAGTTCAAGACCCTGGTATTTATCCTAGACTAATGGAATTATTTAACAGCCCATTACCATGGGACAAATTAATTACATGGTTTAATTGCATGCTAAATTATTCATGTGCTCCTAATCAGATTAAAGAGTACATAACAAAGCCTATATGGCATTTACGAAGTCATTAACTTAAATAGCAGATTAAGTGAAAGCTGGTAAATGGCAGACAATGGACTTGAGCAGCATTTCTGGATGGCCACTCATGACTATAAGTACTCATATATTTACTATCACTTGGTCAACATACAAAGATTAATCAGCTTGACAGACAGCATAACAGTAAACAGTGCATTTTAAATTGGTACAATTTTGTATATCCTGAACTTCATATCAGTTTAAGATAGGATTTATATTGATTTAATTTGCATCTGTAATTTACAGATTGAAGCTAACTTGAAATCTTGTTTAAACTGATGTAGAGTTAGCATATGAGCACATCTATTCAACGCAACCGTTTCAAAATAATTGCAACCAAAAAGTAGCATACTGCATTCAACACCTGCATAAATGGCTTTGTATAGCCACATACAAAGATTTTCCAAGTGGGCAGATGCAGCTAGCATAGCACTACAAGGAAGGCTATCTTCTGGAATAAGCAAGGTAAAGGGAGATGCCAGGTTGCAATTAGAAATTCACATTGGAACCTGAAAGAGTCCCAATGCCCAGCATTTCCTCTAAGAAAACCCTACCAACAAAGAAATTAAGAACTGTCTGCAAAATAAGCAATAGAAAGAGCCACATTAATTTTAAGGGTAATTTGCCAAATCTATTTCTAAAGAGGTCTTTTAATGCTGTCAGACAATATTTTCCATCAGCAAATCCTGAAGCTGTCTGCAGTGGGGGTCAGCAGCATTATCCATTTTACAGACAAGGAAATAGAGACACAGGGAAGAGGAGCAGCTTGCCTGCATTTACACCACAGCCCAGCCCAGAGTAAAGCATGGACTCCAACCGTCTCCAAGGTCATACCTACCACAGAAGATTACAGTCTTGTGGATTTATTGCCAGCCATCTTAGCATCACAAAATAAAGCTGTGGTGGTTTAAAAAAAAAAAAAAAACCAAAACAAAGCAACAAACTAATAGTTTGCATTAAGAGAGAAAGAACTGCAATTAAGAGAAAGACCAGCTTATCTGAAACACTCAAGCAACTAGCAAAACCTTCTTAGTAAGTGTAGAGCTCTATTTTACAAACAATAGGAATGAACCATGCTCTTTAGCGATGATAACCCCAGTGGAGTGGATGTAAACCTCTCCCTCCACATTTACAACTCCTAAAATGTCAGACACTAAAACAATCACAGTTCTGCATTGCAATTTTTGCTTTTAGACATCACAGATAAAATACACTAACTCTGAATTGATCAACTCAGAATGGGACACTCTGAAACAGTGCTACAAACAACAGAGCTGCTCAGTGCAAGGCTGGCTGGCCAATGGAGAGCGTGTCCACCTCCGCTGATGCCAGGATTCCCTCCTCTGCAGGAACTCTATCATGTTTCCACCTATCTGATTGAGAAAGTGAACCTTAGGAGCAGATTCAATGGGTTTTTATTAAAACAGACTACTGCATTCACATTTCTGCATTGCTGTTATTATTATTTACACAGGACCATGAGGAAATAGATGTTTACAGACAAAATTCACAAAGTACCTGCCCTGAGGAGCACCTGAGAGCCTGAGCCTTCACTCACCACTACCACAAGCATTGCTCAGACTCAAACCCATCTCGTGAGGGCTATTCACAAAAATAAATCCCATACCAAGCTACATCTCAGGACTTAAATTAGACACACAATACAATAAAAAAGAGTAGATTAAAGGGGAGGACATGGCACTGTAGCCACAGAGAGCTTTGCAAAACCCTGCTGGGGGGCTCTCCTGGTCTAGCATAATACCCAACTCCTCTGAAGCCTGACCAGCAGTCTTGCCTCGATACTCATTTTTATACTGAAATAGGGAGCAAGGTTACTTGCACAGGAGCCTATCAGCAAAAGTCTTAGCAACTGGCTGTCTACCTTTAATCAGTGCATCAGTATTCATCCCACACAACACTGGGCCATGTGGACTAAAGTGCAGTCTCTTTAGTCTCACCTGCGTGACCATGTGTGGAAACCGTCGGTGTAGAAGGAAAAGAGTATGAATATTCCTTTTTGTGGTTCTTACATTGAATAACTTTAATATCACAGGAAACTCTATTTTTTTGAGAGATAAAAGGCTTCCATTTTTACAAAAACCTTACCATATAAAAAATGTTTTTTCTTTTTTTTTTTAAGAAGTCATTAACAATGATATCATCTGCTCCTAAAATACGTATGACACTTACCAATCACACTTGAATCCTGTGTAAGCAACCATGTTCACAATAAGCATGATGAGACTGACTGCTCTTAGGTTCTACTACAAAGTGTATGGCAGCATTAGATACATAACTTCTGCATAATTATAATTTTCCTAGCATTACTAAAACTGTGGAATATCACAGCAGACAGAGCTTTGAGTTTTGAATTGCCCTGATGCATAAATTAGTCCTGATGTTTAGCTCACTTATTGCATTTAAGCTTTTTTCTTCAGCAATCAGACTTGATAACAGGTAACTGGACTCATACACTAAAAAGAATAATGACTTGGTATAGTTCATTCAAGGAAGATATTTTTCTGTTGCTGTTTTCAGAGATTTTAAAAGTGATAGTCTGCAAAGATTTTTGACAGCTTACCAATGAGTTAGCTCTGAATATAAATTGACACAGGGTGCTTTAATCACATATAAAAAAAGCCCAAGCCCCTCAAAGTCTGTAGTCCTTTCATAGCTTAGGGAGTGAATCCAGATGTCAGATGTTCTATGGGCTGCAGAGAACAATGAATTGCAGGATTACTTGGTGGTCTATAAATTACTTCCTTGGCTAAAGAAAGGTCTGGTTTTGGCTGGCCTGGAATTGAGTTTTTATCCCCCTAGGAGAGCAGGCTTTCTTCCAGTCTCAGACACGCTCTATTGTAGACATATAAGACTCACAGAAAAAGCACATGTTTCTCCTGAATAGCTCAGCTGGTAGGGAGGTACCCAACAGCTGTACCCTTACACAGTAGGAAAGTCCTCAAAATGTACAGCTTGCAGTTGTGTTTTAATTTCCCTATGTCTTTTTGTTCCATATTAAAGGTTTTTTTTAAGATTTTAACTCTTAATTAAAATATGTGCATTCCTTTGATATAGATACTTGTTCTAGATCTTGCTATAGATACTGCTAGATATACTTGCATACATGTTCGATAAAGGATCTATGGAACAGTTACAAGCCTGAAAAGTTGAAGTATCATACTACAGAAATGTTAGGAAACTTGTATCATATAGTGTATGATTTTTTAAGCAACTATCTTATTTGAAACAACCTAAGAGCTATATTTTTCAAGAAGAATTTGTCCTGATGGGAGTAGTACATTTAATTTACTGGTGTGGCTGAAAGTCATCTGATATGGTAACAAGCAGCTGTTACTAGGAGCTGTAGCACAAATTAATAGAGATGGTGGCTTCCTCCTGCTGCCATCAGTGCAGGGAGATATGGTCAGTTGTGCTTTTGTAGCCCCTTGCTCCCCTCCCTGCCTTTTTCCTATTTCTTGATGTCTGCTAGTGATGGAAATAGGAGGGCAACTGCCTTCATGAAGAAAAAAGATGGGAAGAGGAGGGTTGCTTGCAAAGCGTGGTGAAAGGGATGAGCTGCTTCCCCTGGGAGAGGACATGCACGGGGTAAGAGGTGCACGGGGTAAGATACAGAAGGTGGATGGGGTCAGACAGTCAGATGTGCAGGGCCACTGCAGCTAAGTGGGAATACTGAGCTTAGTCTTTCCAAAATGCAGATTTACTTCCCACGTACTATTGCAAAGATTAGACCATACGGACATATTTTTACTAGTCACGCATAATAAACCCTACAGTAGTAGGTACAGTGTAAGACTTGATTTGCTGGAGTGCATTTTTAAAGCATATTGAGCCCTATGTGGGAGGATAGGTTTCCAGAGATTTATCTAATCTGGTTCTTCGCACCGGTTCAGTGTAGTATATTTAGTCTGGAAAATCTATTTTTCACAAATAATTCTCAAGCAGCATATTTATGAGATACTTTACTCAGAAGCAAGAGCCAGAATAAAACTGGCTACCAATGAGTGCAGAGCATTGTCTTTAAAAGAAAAAAGATCATTAGTAAATACTTTGTGCAGTATATTTTAATGTTAATATTGCTAGTTTCCTTTCTATTTTATGCACAGTAGTTAAGAAAATATGACTGCCTGTAGCCCTTTGGCAGGACATAATACCTGACTTTGCCAGACTTTTTTAAACTGAATATTAACTTTGATTTCAAATCTGCAGTAACATATGACTCAACAGCAGCAGAATTTAACTCAATTTAACAGCAAATTAAATTGTCCTACTGATGACTGTATCATTAACTGCTAAAAAGCAAACCCTTCAAATTGTATGATGAACTGGTAAAGCAAAAGTATGAGCAATAGCGATAAAGCTAAAAAAAAAAAAGTGGTCTGGTTTTTTTTTTTTAGTTAAGCATATATGTCTCTGATCTATTCATAACAGTATCAGTCGAAGGATTTGGATCTCATCCCAGTCACAAACTAGCAGACATAACCCAGACATGGTGGATACCTAGTTTGTGGTAGCCTAACATCACCAAACAAGTTGCCAGACGAGAAAAGTATTACAGCACCTTGGTATGAAACTAATGGATACATTTATCATATTATTGACATTTTCAGTGTAGGCAAGACCTTCCCTGAACTTAAAAGGCTGTTTAGAAGAAGTATCCCTGTGTTCCTCTAAGTTTCTTCCACACTGTTGAGGAACAGTCAATTTTATTTCCATACTCTTAGCTTTTCTCAGGCTCTCACAGCACCACAAACGGCTTCCATGCTCCATAGGTTGTATTCCACAGCAAGCGACTTAGCAGAGCTTTATTTAAAGCACAGAGAGGTGTGCTGACCTGGTAGCGGGATAAGTGTTAATAGTTAAAGAAATTACGGTTACTGGACTATTTTACAGCAGTTATTTTACAAACCTCTCTGCTACTTTTGGCCAGATATTAATTTTTTTCCAGCATATTCAGCAGTGTCAAAATCTATTTAAAGCTGTGCCTCGTGTTATCTTCCATTGGGATTGCAAATGTCCATGAGGCACAAACTACTCTCGCCACATCTGTGGGTCACTTTCAGTATCCCAGACTTGAAATAACATGGCATCTGTTTAATTTTTAAGGAAAAAATGCGACACATTCATTTAGGATAAACAAAAACCTCATTCAGAGTAGAACACTTTATTAATCACAGCCTAGAAAATGTGCAGATGAACATTTCCCACTGTGCCTAACGCATTAAATGTCTCAATTTCACAGAAGAGATGAACAGTAAACTTGCCTCCAGATGACTGAGTCTGGGGCTGGTATTGCCAAATGTGTACTGAAAGGCAAATATATGAAGGCTAAGCCATTAATTGATCTACATGGGGACAGTTACCACATTTCCAGTTCTTGATCTAAAACTAACTTGGCATAGGTAATATAAATTACAGACATGTCATTTTCAAGACACCTGGTCAGCATAATCTCCCCTCCCCTATGATCACGTTATCCTTGGGTTAAGTCAGTTGCTCTTCCCTGTGCCAAAATGTTCTTTATGTTAGTGGAAAATACCAAGTGAGAAAGCACCACAGAAATTATTTTTATCACCCAGGGATCCACTATCCATTTCCAAGCCCAGGGTCACACTTGAATGCAAAGGGTTTGAACTCTCCCCTGGTAATACAGTGTCAATATCACATCAAATAGACAGGCACTGTGTGAGTAACAGCAGTTCCCAAGGACTGTGATTCTTTGGTCCCTTCTGGAAATTAAAGACTATTAGCCTTCATTTACAAATAGGAAACTGAAACACAACGAGGTTGCAGAGGGTAGCAGAACCCCTGAGTGATCCCGTGGTGGAGCTGAGAAGCGAGGCCAGACCCCATGTCCAAGCTGTGTGCTCCCAGTGCTGGGCACCCTTCTTGCACCACTGCTCGCAGAGGAATGGGAATGGGAAGCTTAGCTAGGGATCGACTGGCTCACTGAGCACGTAAAGCCAGGAAAACAGAGCACAGAAGCAGCTTTCTGTATGGTTGTGTTGCCATGCTTCAGCTATAAAATGAGAGAAGTCATTAATAAATTGTTTTTCAGGTGTGCTTAACTCTATGAGGAGGCACAGTAACCACAACAAAGGCGGCTTTGGTTCAGGAAGTCCCTGATGACTCTAAGTTACGCCTGTTTTACAAGGATTTTTACAAGTAACTTTCCACTATTCTGACCTTCTTATTTTGTTAGTGGAATTGGTATATCCTTAGACAAGTGTCCCAAGCAGAGATCCATGGTGCAATGAATGCATCTAGAATTCCACCATCTGGTTTCAGAAACATTAAAAGCATGGACATAGGATGGCAAGTTTTACATATTGTTATCGCAACCAAAGCAAAAAGTAGCTAGAATTTCTCTTCTATTTAATGACATTACATTTGTGTACACTTAGACAGGAATATCCAGTTAAGTCTCATAAAACTGCTATAGTACACAGATAGCAGCTGTAAAGTCTCATACAGCCATTTAACTAACACCAGATAACAGCTTTCCAGTTCCATGGCATGAGCAATCATAGCTCTGAATCCCTTATACCACAGCGTATTTCTCTGATATCTGATTCAAATTTACCCCACTGTAATCTCATTAAGCTTTCAGTAATACACTCCAGAGATGAATTAGACCCAGCACATATATTCAAACTAGATGTAATTTAAGTGTCATTTAAACCAGGATTTATTATCTACAATGTTCTGGTATGCATTTTCATGTTCTCTCTCCCTGGAAAAACAGATTTTTTTTTCTCTATTTGTTTCAATATTGTGCATTTAAAAAGTTAGGCAATTAATACTTTAAATAACATTATAAATGAGAAATGGCTCATTAAAATACAGTATAATAATTTTTCTCTGACAAGGAAAAATGGTTTTTAAGCACTTCTACCAGTTACTGAGTCCTTTGTCTCAAATGCTGGCTACTAGAGATTAGCAGAAATGGGCTTGAAGCCATCAATTTACATTGGGATTGAATTTGATAGTCTTAATTCAAATATCTCTATTGTTTGAGGTAATAAAATATGATGATTGGATGCCAATCAGAATACTGTATAGTGCATATTATCATTATCACCTTCTGTAGAAACTGATCATGGGATCTGTGAGGATTATCTGCAAAGCGCTACCGGATACTATTGATCGCTCTGCTTAGCCAACATTCATAATAAAGTCACTTGCAGGAAAGATAAAACTTATCACACTACCTCAAATGTCAGCAGGGGATGGATGATGCTTCACGCCTCCCTCAGCTCAACTGCAAATTGCGACCTTCTCCGGCCATCCCAGCACCTACACAAAATCAGGGGAAACAGAGACAAGAGGTGAGTTCTGGAACAGCAAAGGTCACCGGCGGCAGGAAGGCGACATAATAAAATCCAAATGGGTGTCCTGGCACTGCTGTCCCTCGGGAAAGGCCACCAGCTGGGCAGTCTGCACAACAGCCCCGACCAGAGCACCTGGGCTTCTCACTCAAACACCAGCGGCTGCCTGAACCCCCCTGGGTCGCTGGGGGCTGGCCAAGCCACAGGATCCCATGCTAAACTTGACATTAAAATGCACGAACACAGATTTAAATGGCAAAAAGAAGTCAGGGTGACTGATCAAGACTCATTTTCAATGCACATCCACGGTGGAAATCAGCTGGACTGGAAGTAAACTCTGAATCACCAAGAAGGGGGTGTGGATGAGTAGTATCTCACTACTAGTACTTTAAACAATAAATTACAGCATAGTAACTTGTAAAATGGTAATTTTAAGAAAGTAATATTTCCTTTTTCTCTAAAAGGACAGTGTGTAAGTCTCAGGAAGACAGCATGCCACTAAAAAAAAAAAGAAGTACGTCATTTGTTATGTTCAGAATTCCTAAGCACATTATCACTTCCATGATATTTGGCACAGCAGCATCTAAAATGGTTTTGAATTAGTAGTACTTCTATATTTAAATAAAAATAATATTAATTCAACATGGAAGGTTACTTCTTCCCAAGGATGTAAGTCAGCTTTTTCAAGCATTTTAAAAAGTCAGCCATGGTGCCCACATTAATTGAATAATTCATAATAATTTGGTTTCTAGTGGGTGGGACTATGAAAAGAAGACTGGATTTCACAGTATTGGGATCTTTAAATAACCAGGAAAATAAAGCAGTTTGCAAAACCCCACAAATAACATGTAAAAAAATGCTATATACATTCAGACTGAATGCCTAGGGCCACATTGCCCTAGCCTTAACAAGAAGAAAGCAATATTTTAAAAGAGAATTTTCCTTGACTGAGTACTAGCACTGGCTTAAGAAAGAGCAGTGTCCTGGTTTCGGCTGGGATGGAGTTGGTTTTCTTCCTGGTAGCCGGTATGGGGCTGTGTTCTGGGTTTAGGTTGAGAACAATGTCGATGATACACTGATGTTTTGGTTCTTGTTAAGTAGTGCTAAGTACTTGCTAAGTGGTGCTCACACTGGTCAAGGACTTTTCAGCTTCCCATGCTCTGCCAGGGGCACGGGAGGCTGGGAGGGGGCACAGCCGGGGCAGCTGACTCAGACTGGCTGGGGGCTATTCCATACCACGTGACGTCATGCTCAGTATATAAGCAGGGAAGTTGGCCGGGGAGGGGTTCGATCGCTGCTTGGGGGACGTGCTGGGCATCAGTCGGTGGGTGGTGAGCAATTGTACAGTGTACCGCTTGCTTTGTATTACTACTGTTCTATTTTTATTTTACTTTAGTTATTAAACTGTTTTTATCTCAACCCATGAGTTTTCCCCTTTTGCCCTTCCGATCCTCTCCCCCATCCCACCGGTGGGGGGTGAGCGAGCGGCTGCGTGGTGCTTAGTTGCTGGCTGGGGTTAAACCACGACAAGCAGCAGGAATCTTGGGTTGTACCCATGGAATTTCCTTCCTTTTATGTGTATCATTTCAATGTATGGATAGATCCCTAAACAACAAATAATTGAAAGCAAAATGTGATTGTGAGTGACAAATTCATCATATTTCTCAGAAATCATTCTTCAGTGCAATGTGTAAAAGGCTGTCATCTCTGTAGTTATACTAAAAAAAAGAAAACAAAACATACACTACCACCACCACGGCCCACCCCCCCCCCCCCCCGAGAAAATCCTTGAACTGAACAGAGAGAAAAATTAAACAGACATTTGAAAATAATAGAAGGCATTTTCCATGCAAAAGCAAGAATAATATGCAACAGCAATCAAGGTGAAATAAATCATCCTATGTGTGGCTGGCTAAAGTGAAACCTGTATGCAGGGTTCTCTCCTGGTTCACATCATGAAACAAGAGGACTAGACAGGTTCATACGTGGTAAGTCTTTACCTAATCTACCCCATAGATTAGCCAAATTCCAATATCCCGCTTTCCAGAAAGAGCGTGCTCACATTTCATCAGGCTGAGAATCTGATTTGTGTGTCCCATTTATATATAATTCTATAAGGAATCTTATGTTGATTTAATTGATGATTTTCAAAAGAACTCTTAATTTCACAGAGAATAATTGACCAGTGAGCCACAACTCTCTTTTCCAAAAATAAAGGGACAGCTTAGACTGAAACAAAGTTCTAAAGTCTAAGGCAGCTGTTGACTGAAGTGAGCTACCAAGGACTACTGACAAATTCCTGTTTCAAAACACTCGGTAGGGTATTAGCAAGTGGAAATGATCTCCATGTGACAAAGTTAGAATCCTACTACAATAGGACAGGGGAAATTATTCCAGTAGTCCTTCCAAAATATTTTGAAATCCTGCTCAACAGCAGAAAAGATCACTTAGGTACTTTATGGCCAACAAAAGCGATATGTCCTAACTTCTGATTACCTAATTGTACTCAGAACATTCTGTTTCACTCTTGGTAGCAAGTGGTGATAGCACAAAGACTGCACGCAGTGACACTGTTTATTCACAATACTGCAGTTTAGAACAAGCCACATGAGCATGAAGACAGCTATATTTGCACTTGGCTCTGACACTTCATTATGTGTGAAGAAGAGGCACTACTGCACATAAGGTAGTAAGCTAGATGTTTAAATGGCAAGCAGCCACCTTTTAAATGATTCTTGGAAAAACTGCAGCTTCAGCAAAAGGAGAACATAGATTTGTGTGAATAAACTATACAGGTGAGGCTTTTTCAGAGACACACATTTTCTCAGAAATGTATTTGATTATTCTAACCCATGTGGCCAACAAAAGGACTGCAGCACTGAGTTAAGATAGGACCCATCTAGGACTAGTTTGTTTCACAAACTAAGAAACAGACTGAGACTCATCACTCCATTGAGTGGCGTGTGAGGATCTGTGCCCATTATATTTTCTTAGTACGTCCCATGCTAACCTACCAAAAAATAATAAACTGGAGAAGATGAGGCGGACCCTCTTGGGACCCCTCTTGCTGAGAGTCCCAAACTACTTTCTCCTGAACCTGTTTTGAAAATATTTGTGTTGAACAGAAGGAAAAATGGGCTCTTCACGTGCATTTTTAAGATTTCTCCAACCATGTCATTCCATCCATTTGATGGCAAGTTGAATATGAGTCAACAGTGTGCCCTGGGCAGCCAAAAGGGCCAACCATGTCCTGGGGTGCATCAAGCACAGCACAGCTGGCTGGACAAGGGAGGTGACTGTCCCACTCCGCACTGCACCAATGCAGCCCCACCTTAAGTGCTGTGTGCAGTTTTGGGTGACTCAGTGTAAGAAGGACATAAAACTATTCCAGCGTGTCCAGAGGAGGGCAACCAAGATGGTGAAAGGCCTCAAGGGCAAGACTTAGGAGGAGTGGGCTGAGGTGACTTGGCTTGTTCAGCCTGGAGAAGAGAAGGCTGAGGGGTGCCCTCATCGCAGTGGAGGGGGTGGAGCTGATCTCCCCTCTCTGGTGACCAGCGACAGGACACGAGGAGATGGAATGAAGCTGCATCAGGGGAAGGTCAGGTTGGACCTCAGTTCTTCACCGAGAGGTGGTCAGTCCCTGGAACAGGCTCCTCAGGGAAATGGACACAGCACCAAGCCTGTCAGAGTTCAAGGAGGGTCTGGTAGGTAGTCCTGCAAGGAGGAGGGAGTAGGACTTGATGATCTGTATGGGTCCCTTCCAACTTGAGATATTCTATGATTCTATGATCCTTCTTAGATTCAAACTTCTTACCTTTGAACTCTACTTCTCTAATATAATGAGGTTTCATATCCTCAGCTGAAATACTGTTTTGCAACTGTGAACTCGCTCCTTAAATTCTCCCATCAACTTTTTTCTCTGCACAGGAACTCCCTAAATTCTTTCAAGGAAACACTAACAAAACCCATCAGAACCTTCCATCATCTTTCCCCTTTTTCCTCTATTCAAATAGCTAAGGCTTTTAACCTGTTTTCTTCCTTTAACCCTTCCACTTGCCTCATCAGCATACCCTGGACAAGGGGTCACATTCTAGTTCCAAATCACAGCCTTTTTTCCCCCTTTCAATCTCTTCATATTCTTAGGAGTCTAACAATAAATCTTGCCCTTCATATTTTAAATACTTCACTGAACCGCATTTCTCTTCTTACAGATTTGGCAGTCTTTGCTTCTTTGATGTAACAATAACCAGAACATTTTCTTAGCAGCACTAAGCTGAGTAACAACTGATATTTGTTTTGGCACTCAGAGTAGGGATGAAAGGTGAATGTATGTTTTCCACTGCATTATGCTTACAAGTACATCTGTGGACAGGATAGCTCAGGAGGTCTGCACTGCAGTCCAAGGCCAAATATAGGAATTAATACACTACTTTTGGTTATAAAAGAAAGCATCAGCATTGTAAAGGATGCAAACAGACAAGAAGTCCAAACTTTCTAAGTAGGTAGCGATTTCACTTGACATACAAGATAGCTGTCATGGTATCCAGAAATTCAGGCTGTCTTCCATGAGTGTAACATGTCATATTCCCAGCTACAGTTAATTATCTGCTTGAGCTGGAGGAATGTTATGAAGAATAGTTTAGTCAATGTTTACGTAAAGTATTTTGAGATCTGGGCAGCTGGAAATTCAGAACTCTACTAGCTGAAACTGTTGCTGACATATCAATAACTTAAAAGGAAAATTTTCTTGATAAATTAACAGGGAAATACCAAATATAAGCTGACAAGAAAGATGTATTACTGGATCATTGTAGCCAGTTCTCATGTCCACACTTAAGAGACTAATAAGCTTCGGAAGAGCAAGGACCTAAAAATGTTATTTGAAGTCTGGGGCATCTTTTTATAATCAAGAAAATAGCACCAGTTTCAGAAAAATATGTAATGGATTACTCAGTTGTACCTGATAATAACCTATATGTGGAAGAAGCTATGAACACTAGATTGCTCTTTAATGAAGTAGAAGAGATATAGAGGAATCAAGAATAGAAATAAGAAAAAAAAATCTTTTACAAGGCTGAAATAAAGTGAAAACTGGAATTTACTAGAGGCTGAATTAAAAAAAAAGAAAGAAAATCTCCATCACTTCAAATTGCTTTGCAAGCAAAACAAATTACTGGTACGAGTAACTGGTGACCTGTGCAACAGAACTACAGAAAATATGGCTAGGCAGGACTGCCAGACATTATCTGGTCCACTCCCACTCTTCACAGCGAGATCAACTAATTCTTGCTTGACTGTCATCTTTGTCTACTGGATTCTTCTAAAGACCAATGAAGACCTGCAAAGATTTTGCAGCCTCCCCAGGCAATCTATCCCAATGCATGACTACCCTTGCCACTAGGAAGGTTATTCTAATAGGTACCTCAAGTCTCTACTGATGTAATTCAGTTCCTCTACTTTTTTTTCCCTCCCCATAAGAATGAAGAATAGGTTATTCCCTACCCTTTTTCCATAGTTGTTATGTACCTGAAGACTGTTATACTTCCCTTCCTCTCTAGATGAAACAAAACCAATTTTTCAACTAAGTTTTCTGGATCGCTGATCATTCTCATAGCTCTCCTCTGGAGTCTCTCCAGTTAGCCCAAGCCTGAAGCCTTATCAAAGCTAAGCTGAAACGATTACCTCAGGTAGTTCTCTTTCAGCTACCTGAGAACTACCTGAGGTAATTCTTTCAGCTTTATACATCCTACTGTATCTTTCTTTTTGTAAGAGGATGGCATTGTTGACTCATGATCAGCCAGCAGATTTTCTGCAAAAAAAGTGGAAAGTCCGGCTTTTGAATAATGTGATTCCCTTTCCTCTCACCATCTCCCACTCCTTTTTGATTAAACATTTCTAAATATGCAAATAAAATATAAAAGGATATGGGAGAACAAAGCTGTTAATTTTAACTAAAGACTAGAACTACTGCAAGGACAAAAACTGCGGTTCAAGGAACTAGGACTGTAAGAAGGGAGAAGAAAACATTTTTTCCAAAAGGAAATACAGAATATTAAGAAAATCGCCTATTAAATGCATGTTGCCAAAATCGTCACTGCTCTAAGAAAAACCACAGTGTATGGGACGATTTGGCAAATTGTTAATACGGAAACATACAAACAAAATTTACCGGATCAAAAAGCTCATGACTAATAAGCACAGTGGGTGAACAGTTTAGTGCTTTAAAGTACAGGGCTTAACATTCAGAGATACACATTTCATTTTAGGCTTACTGGTGCCTTAGTGTGTAACTTGGGCAAAGTTAAAACCTCCATAGCTCTCATTTCCTCCCCACTTTTGGAAATGGTGTAATCTGCACCTTAGGAGAGTGCTCTCAAGGACAAAGGAGGGAGATTTAGGGGATAGCAGCAAATTTACCTAATGCCCATCACTGCTACGTTTGAATTTAGTTTGGCCGTTAAGTGTTGCAGCTGCTATCCTAAGCATTATTAAAGACCTTCATTTCTAAATGACTGGCTTTACGAGTTCCACAAATGGCTCACATTCAAACAAAGCATGACCTGTGAACGAAGATGGTGGACACTTTCTTCAACCTTCTCTTCATTCAACAACAAATCCAAAAAGCCCAGTTTCTTGTTCTACCCCAAAACAGCTACTCCATTTCCGGCCTCACTGACTGCTCACTGAATGCTCCATCACTTCATTTCCCCAAAAAGCTAACATTTATCATTGTATAGGTTCACTTTCAGTTTAGCAGGGGTCAGATTTCCCCAACACAAGAAGAAAATACAACTCTTAACGAGCACCCAAAATTACAGAATGCAGCAAAACAGACTCAGACTGCTCTTCTCTCTCCATACTTTTGCGGTTAGATGGTTCTAAGCTTTGCAGTCCTCAGCTGTACCTCCTCAGCCCTTCTGCAGAACGCAGAGCAATGCCTAAAACCTACACCTCTGAGCGTACAGCTCCAAGGTCAGCATGCCTCGTGCTATCAACAAAGAGTTCATGTGAATAGATTAAGCATTAACTAAACAGATTTACAGAAGCTTGCTAAGAAGGCAGATGCTGAAGTCAGCCAGGAGTGAAAAGGGCAGCTGGGAGGTGCGTACACACGCGGGGCTGAAGGGCTAAGACGTAGCCCCTCCACCCACTCTAGATCCCCAAGCCATGGGCTGTTCCTTGGGTTAGGCATCCAAGCCTCATCAGCCGTTCCTGCAATACACTGAGATACTTGTGGCTTCAAATACTACTGGAATACCAGTGAATGTAATAATCATGTTCAAAATAAACATTTTATTAATATCAAATATTGATCACATTTTTGTTCATCAACAATCACTAATGTGGTCTCATTCAACAGGCAAAAAGATTCAGCAAGATTTACATTTTAGTTGCAGCTTTTCTATTGCCTTCTGTTAAGTTTTCTGGGATGAATTATTTGCAAGCTACACATGTACTTTGTGTATTTTCATATTCTAAATATATTTCTCTTCTGGCTCTCCTCCACAATTTTGGATAACAAAGAGCCTTAATGTTAGAGAGCTCTCTGTTTAACAAAGCTGCGGGAGCCATATACACTATGACTTTTAATAGTGGTTTTCCAAACTCTGTAATTGCTTAAGAAGAAACATTTCTTGATTTCAGTCTTCCTTTTCTTCATGCTTTCAAACATTTCTAGTTTCTAAAATCCGAATCTGAAGAATGACCCTACAAGAAAAAAGTTACTAGATCAGAAAAAAAAAAAATCTTTTAAAGTTCTCAGCTGAAGGCATTCAGTATTTTATTTCAAATATTTCATCTGGGGACATCTCATATCCAGCTCCTTATCTCAACGAAGATTATACATGGCATTACTTGCCTGTAACACCTATGGAAATAGAGACCCAGAAGAGATTTCCCATGTCACAAGTTTTGGCCCCTATCCAGCAATGACAATATATAGTCACTTTCATATTTTTCTTCAGTTCAATTTTAAAAGCAGTCCCCATTTGCTTTTGGGTAATACTCAAATAAATAGAAAAAGGAACACAGCTCCAGAATACCTCCCTGCTAGTCGATCACAGCGAGGCACCTGGGGAATCTGAGCATTTAATCTGTAACCCTCTATCCTTTTTCCCTAAGACTGCATGGGATTGCATAGATGTATACATTTAAATTACAGGATTTATGCATATGATATGTGTTTGTATCACACACCTGTTTCACATGTTGTGAGTTCTTGTCATGACTGTAATTTTTTTTCTCTTACATCCTGCTTCTGATTTTCGTGGGTATTTTGCATCCACACTGCCTCTTTAGCTTGAAGTCTTTTTGACACATCTCAGGAAAGGTGCAACACAATGTGCTGCCCATCTGAAGCAAAACAAGAGTCCAACTACAAGAGCATCAGTATCAAAAATTAAGGCTTCTTTACATGTGACTAACTAAGGAACAGAAAGTATCTGTGGCAGGAATTTTTTTGGGGGGTGGAGTGGTCAAAATTAACACACGAGTCGGGTGGAGAATTCCTCCAGAGTGTGTTTTCCCTGAGGCGCCAAGTGAGAATATGTATCTTGTGCAATTCACATTTTAGCCAATTATTTCTCCGCTGATTTAGGCTTGTTTTCTCTTCTAAAAATATTAAATCAACAATCTTAAATCAGACTCAGGAATTCAAAGAAGCCTATTTTCAGGGGTTGGCAGGAGCGCCACTGATGGCAGGATTCAGAGAGCTTCCAGCCTGTAGCCAATAAGAGACTATATTAGGAATATAAATGTACTTATGTATTTGCATATATACACTTATGTAATATAACATATAAGTACTTCTCAGCAATTCTCTCATGTTTGGTTATATGGTACATGACAGAAATGCCGAGTAATTGCAAGAGAGAATCAGGTAACTCACTTAACACTTGAAATGAAAAGAAATGGAGAGTGCTTCCTCTTCCCATTTCAGTATGCAGATATCGCAAGGGATCCCTGAAGACATCACCATATGCCAAATCAGATAATCTCTAATAACTTCCTTATGAAACACTTATAACTTGATGGTAAATGACATCATTAAAAAATGAAGGCATTTGCAATTTTCTTGCATTTCTAGGGTATGTTTACCAATGTGTTTGTAAATTTTATTGCCTTTGTATAAAAGAGAGCTGCAAGTTAGCAATGCCTCCCAACTATTTACAACAGGAAAAAAACCTAAAGCAAAGAGATTTGGGTTTTTCATTTCTCTTTAACCTCAGATCATTTCAGAAGTTTTCATCATAATGGACTAATTGATGCTGACAGTAACTGAGTGGGAGATGTTACAAAGAATGCTCCTGGGCATCATAATTACTGTCTCCCCACAGAAAGCATGTGCATTTATACAGATGCAATTTATGATTCATTGTTCTTCCGCTTAATGGTAACTTTAATGCCGAGTTCATTTATACTTCATCCATTCTTCTAAGCCTTTCCTCTGAATCCTCCTTTTTAATTATTGAATCATTAATTTAATGAACCTCTAATTTATCTTGTCAGTGTTTAAGAATCTAGATAAGGGATCAAGGGTTCCATTTTGTTACACTGTGAATCTTTGAAAAGATTACTGACAAGTAGTTATTTCTGTAAGCAGTTCTGTACTGGGCATAAAGAAAAATAAAGTCGATTTTCTGGAATTAAAACCTGAACATGATTTTAAAAAATAAAATACCAAAGTTAGAATCAAAACAAGTGATCTATACAGATAAACAAAAAATAAGTTATATTAAAAAGAAACTTTTTTTTTTTTTTTTTTAAAGTGTATTTCAAACAAATTTTAGTTCAACTTGTTCTCCATAACTCTGGTGCATGCTACCTTGCCTTGCCAAAAATAATGAATCAGAACAGTGGGCAGCAGTTAGATCGCCAGGGCAGCATGAATTATACAACAGATCACTGTCAGACTGAAAACTCACAACAATGGTTATGAAGATAAAAGTATCATTTCAGCATTTGGTCACAGATCTGAAAAAAATGCATAGATAAACTAAGATTTATGCAATCTGCATAGTGCTTTGTTTCCTTCTAAAGTAGCACTAAGTCCTCAGCCCACATGTTGATATCAGAACATTTAGATAATTTTATGACTTGTAACTTATGAGCAATCAATGATTTGACCCTTTTATGAAATATATCCTTCTTTGGTAGCAGAGATCTAAAAAAAGAAAGACACCCTCTCCAGTGACTTGGGTTGCAACAGTGGTGTGAGAAGCTGAGAGTGCTTCTTGGTGTGAGAAGCTGAGAGTGCTTCTTGCTGCACTGAGTGCTTTTCTCCAAACAAGCTCATGAATTTTGTATGAAAATTATCACATAAAGTCAGACTCAAATACCAAAGCAAGTTGTAGTTACCATTCCATGAATCTGTTGTTTCTGAGTATTAGCCTGCTATACAGAGCCTGGCAGAGAGATCACGTCAGCTGTATCTATCCATCTGTGAAAGCCAGGTCCCAGAATATTGAAGCAGAATGAGATTTTTCCTGTGCTAGTTTTTCCTGCCAGAAGCAACCCTTTTCTGTAACCACAGCTGAAATGAGGACCATCAGGAGAAATCAGGAGAGTTTCACCCCAACAAAGAACTGAATTCCTTTGATAATTTACATAGGCAAGCAATTTTCAAGCACCGGGCTAAGAGCACATCCTCTTTTTTCCTAAGCATACCACAGACACTCTCCTTCAGTCTGTCCCAGCTGCCACAATGACACTATAGGGTATGTCAAGATTGGCAGGTACAGTTAAATGTCATGCCCCTCAGGCCTATCTTTCAAAACGAGTTCATACTCTTGATGAATGGCTCCTAAGCGTCTTTCAGCCGCTGGATGAATAGGGCTTGGAGGGTAGGGACCTATCACATTTCTCAGAACTACACCTGTCGATAGAAAAGTAGTGCGTAAATAAGGGCATACTTGAACGAGCACAGATGGATGCAGCTGTGACAGTGCAAGAAAGAGCTCAAATGGCACTCACTACACTTTAGAAAAATTAAGTGTGGAGGTCTAACACAGCCCAGGAAGAGGCTGGAATGAAACGTGGAGAGAAATCAGGAGATTAATAAAACATTATTCACTATGTACATTTAGTTCAAAGGAACAAGGATGACTGCACAGGCAGGATGAGAGGGAAGACACAAAAAGCCTGGTAGGGTAAAATGTCAGTGAGACAGCTCCCAAAAATCTGCACATCTCATTCACCATGAGCCAGCAGAAAGTCTATGGCAAACATTTCAAAATAACCAAGAAAGACCCAAAACAGAGGAAGTCAATTCACAGGACAGTGCAGTCTGTACCAATCAACATCCCGTCTCCAGGCCTACCCACAGGTCGGCTCTCCCCGTGGGGACAATGACTCAAGGATAGCATCATTCAGACAGAATGGGTGGTGCTGCTCTGCCAAAAAGTAAGGACACCCCCTTTGCCAGGCCAGCCCATAAGAGGCCTGGCTTCTTTTCTAGGTATCCAAAAAGTGCTTCGGGGGCATTACGCAGAGCACTGAATGAACATGGTGTTCACTTTATGTTCCAACATTCAAGCTATTCTAAGGCAGAGCCCAAGGAAGGGAAGGTAATTATGGGCCACATCAATCTTCTGCTTACCAAGAGGTCTCTGAGCAGCACAGATGAAACATAACTAGGGAGCTGCCTAACAGCTTCCCCAGGAGGGCAATCATCCCAATGCAGCCACGAGGTTGCCAGCCAGAAGAGTTCATCTAAGACTTTTCCCCTCTGCTTTCTTTTATTTTCAAGGAAGGAAGAAAGCAATGGATTAATGCTGAAACAATCTGAAGATTTCTCTCAAGTATTAAGCGGATGCACATTTTTTTCTTGTCTACTCTAATTTCTTCAGCTCTCTCCTTTTGCTCTCTGTCCTACTACTCCTCCCTTCCTCTCCTTTGGGCTTTCTTCTGACCTTCCACTATCTTCTGCCTCTCCTTTCCCATTACAAACGTGCTCAGTATTTCTCATCTTACAAAATCCTCTGCCCTCTCAGCCCTGAACCATCATGAGACTTTCCACAATTTGCACCTCAAACTCAGCAAACATAGTGCTTTCACTCACTGGAGGTCTCATCCTCCAGTTTGGGTCCCTGACTCTGAAGGACTATCTTTTACACCTCAGCAAAGTTTTTCAAGATCTGTTTTTGGACAAAACTCAGAATCTGGATTCCACCCTCAGTCTCCTTTGCTCATTCTTCTGACTGCACTCCCGAAATCTTGTTTTCTGTGACTGCTTCCTTGGAGCTTCTCACTTCTCCACTTACAGTGCTCCCTCCTCCCGTATCTTTCGGAAATTTCACCCAGAAACACCAGCTTCACTGATATGTAAAATTGTCTGGCTGAGGATGCTCCTCCTACCTCCTACTCCAAATCCATTTCTCTTGTCACACTGAAAAATACAGTTTGAGATAAGTTGAAAATAACTGTAAATTCAAATCAAATTTCACAGAACTGAGACACAAAAATATCTGCAAAAAGCTTTTTTTTCTTCCCCTTGAACTTAGTACCCACTCCAATGTTACACAAAAAAGGTACTGTTTTGTTTAAAGACATTTTTTGTATTTAAAATTTTACCTAAATCTAACTTTAAAAGGTTAAAGGACACCTGAAAGTGAAAGATAACATTTAAAGGCCAAAGAAAACTTAATCATCTCCCCGCCTTTTTTAGATGTTTCAAGCAATTCAGAATTATTTTTTTAAAGAAAATTCTTGCCAGAAAATAAATTACTTGAACAGCTCTTGAAGCTACACAAAGCAGAAAGTCTTCAGGTTAGAGTTCATAAGCCACCGATCTCATTTTTAGCAAAAGATTTCATACAGCTGAAGTACATATGTAATTTTTTTTTTTTATTACCACATCAACACAAAAGAATGCCAAGGCAAATTTGGCTGGCATCATATTGGAGACACTATGAATTTGAAAAGTCTCTATCTGAAATAAAGAGTTCTTTATTGACAGTTACTTTGTTACTTTTATTTGATGCCAAAATAACAGTAACTCGAGGCAATCGGAAGGGATTTCACCACCACTGCTTATACGTTGATTAAGCACAAACAGCTAATGCTTTTAAATGATATTAGCCTTCTCCACACTAAAAACAAAAATCACACTGACTTCTGATTAATCAAAACATACCAGTTACTGTACTGTTTACTGAACTGAGTTATAGCTTCTTTGGAAGCTATTTCTAAATATGCATTTATGAATATAAAATTGCAATTGCTTTGTTTTCATAATAATTTGTATTTACTCTAAGAATGACTGCTGTATTTTTCCCTCTGAGATGAACATGTTTCCATGCCATGTACTTAGGCAGATGTAATTTTCAGTACAGTACCACTTCAATATGGAGTTTCTTTTTAACAATCTCTAATCTTTTTTCTTTTAAGAAAAGAAGAGTGGGTACAGCACAAAGCAAAGTCAGTGAAGTGTGGCAGGCAGAAACAAGAGAGTAGGTACCTGAGAACATTTCACATATTTGCGACAGATGTAGGCCACTGGCATGTCAGAAATCTCGACTCTCATACATACACATCATGGCCATATGATGTGCTCAGGCAGTACAAATGCCACAGGAAGGATCAGGGCAGAGTTAAGCATTAGGAACGTCTTATAACTGGCAAGAGACACTAACCCAAATACCGTGCACTTCAGCCACAGGAATAGTGATTTTGACATTACTCACATGATCTTCGCTTATTTTTAGACAGGGAAAACAATGTAGTAGGGCTATATGTTGACCCAGCAATTCAGTCACTTACCAACCAAATTATTCCTTTTTCTTAGCTCAGAACTCATTAATCGAGAACTAATTATCTTCCAGTGCCACTTTGTTAAACACCCCAGGTAAGAAATGAGCCCCAAGAAGCAGTGTGAACTCTCCAAAGTCGCTGTACAGCAAGTGCAGAGTATCTACAACAGGAACAGGGCTTCCAGGGAAGAGTCTGCACCTTAGTCCTATGGATAACAACAACATGGATAATGTCTGAAGACATAAAATGAAAAGTTTGAAAATGGAAGGTATTAAGACTTCATTTTTAAATAAACACTTATTTCCCTCTACACACTGCTTGAAGTCTTTAGAGTGTGACATTTTCCCCTCCTGATTCTCCGAAGTGTTTATACAGGTAGCTGTATAAACTGTTCTGTTTTTGTCAAACTGGTCCTGTCCTGCCCACCGATGATGGTACTTGTGTACTGTCAGGTACATGTACTTACACAAGGCTACAGAATGCATCAGTTGAGGTATGCTGGACATGGATTCTACTTTTTAAAGGTAAAAAGGAGAAACATCTCTCATACAGCAAAGAAGAGCACATATAAAATGCTCGTCTCGTTTCCAGTGCTGACTAGCTAAGAACTGCACAGTTCCTAACACAGAAAACTGCCAGTGTCCCTTGATGCAGCAGTTAAACAGAGAGGTGGACTCAGTTCTTAGCTATGAATCTGTGTAGTAAGAAGGACTACGATCCCAAAGATGCTGCAATATTCAGGCATGTTCCTTTTTCCCACTCTTATTCCCCTGGAGTGCTGAGAGTAATGGTCCATAAAGCACCACTGCAGCCTATTAGACAGATGGCTGTGTGGTGCTCTCCCTTAGATCACTGGACAGAAAATGGGGGATTTGTAATGAAAAGCTGAAAGCTCTATTTCCCACAATCACCTCACATGATTTACAACATTCATGATAATTTAAAACTGGCAACCGCAGACCGGAGTGCTTGACTACTATTGTTTTAGTAGCACAATCAAATTACTCATTTTGGTTTTGTACAATTAACTTGTTACATGCATATGTTATCACTTCCTAAACAGTAATATTACCAGATGGAGAAATTCAGCAGGGAATAGCAACAGGAACAATATTCTGAATATAGTTCCTAATCTGAGCCTCAGTGAGAAGTCCTTTATCATAATACATATTTAATACAGAAATATAATTTTAGAAATTTTATGGCAATCTGTTCTTTCCCATTGCAGTCCTAGAAGAGAAAGGAAGGAAGGAAGGAAGGAAGGTCTTTAAAAATAAACATTTAAAAATTCCTGAACACTAAGATAATTGCACGGATGTGTAAGTAATCTCTCAGGCCCTTAAAACTTTAATTAATACTCTAAGCTACAAAGACACCTACTGCCAAAGCTAACACCAGCCAGATACCTGCTTCTTTCCCAAGTCTGGATCAGGAATTATGGCAAGATCCCTTTGTAAGCATGTTGATCAATCAGCCAGAACTGTAAAAGGTCATTCTTTTCTTACACTTATCTCACCTTCACTTTTGTGGAGAGATTTGTCAGCAACGTTAATAGTTAATTCCACATGACTGACATGCAGCTGTGAAGCACACAGAACATCACGATAGACATTACTTCTCTCCTGTGCACTGTGGTATTACACACAGCAAGAGGGACACAGAAGAAAGCTTTCTTTATACATCACCTTGAGGGAAAAAAGATGAATCATACCAAGTGGGCAGCTTAGCAGTATTCACTCTGTAAAATAACAATAAAGAAAAAAGCAGAGTCACCTGGCACTTTTACTAAGAAATTTGGATGTTTAATGAACCACAGATTTAAGAATTTCAGTGAAGAAAGTTGATGGTTCAGAGAAATCAGATCCTTTCCAATCTAAGCAAGCGGAACCCTAAAATGGCATCACAACACCGGCAGACATCGGACATGTTTACACACTGTCCTGCACAGCTGTGGGTGAAAAGTGAGTTGAATGTTGTTTGTAGATCTTCCCTCACTGCTCAAATCCTGCCTTCACAATCAGGTTTGTTTTACTGTGGTTCTGACCCCGGAGAGACACCAACTCCTCAGAGGTATATTTGCTACTTGTTTACTCTGGGTTTGCCATTTCATCCAGCCATCCTTGCAGCTTGCTCTTGTTACTCCCGAGTTACATTTGCCTGAAGCGTTAAGGGGACAGCCCAGACCACCAATCCTCATGCAACTGCAGTTGCAGAAACATGTCTTGTAGTTAAATGAAGATTTTGCAAACAGTATCACTACTAGCTACCACTTAAATGCAGCAGCAACTGTATTTCTTGAAAATTTGCCTTCTAATTAAATGAACTATGAGCTCTCAAGAGCAGTTATCTCACTGCCATGAGAAGTTACCACCCAGGTGAGCAGTACCAGCCTCTCCAACCGCCTCCCCAGTGCTGATGGCTGTGTGAGCATGGGGGTCTGCTTTACTGTGAAAATCAAACAGGTACTTGAAACCACTGCTATCGCAAACACGGTGCTCATTTGAAGAGTACTGCTATCTTTCAAAGCATCAACAGATACTGAATTTGGCTTTAACTGTATGAAAAGCCCGAAATAGCTGGGTTTACGCCAGAGGGCAAATGTACTGTGACCAGATCCCTACTCAGTCGAAATTATAATGGAGAAATACAACACCATACAAACCTAGCTCGCTTTGCTACAACAGTCTTCAAGTGAAGAATGAAGAATTCAAGTGAATTTACCTTACTTTCTCTGAAGTTTAAATATATAAATACTTAAGTAGTTTACATGAATATCAAGTTTAAATAAACCAAGTCAATAAGGGAAAAGAAGAACAATACTTCCACCATTCAGAAAGAGATCTAATGATGAAGATAAGCTTTGCCTTTTCTTAACAAGAGATGAACACACCCCTTGCACTTCTGCTTCAGCGAAGAAATGTGAAGATGGTCACTTGGCACGGGTGCACCTGACTTTTCTTTGCCTTATTGTAAATGAGTTTAACTGCTTATAATATCTACTATAACCACAGAAGTACAAGTTCTAACTTAGAAGCTATCAGAATTAGCATGTAATAAAATATATTTAAAACAGTCTGATAAATTACAGAATGAAACAGTTCTACGTTAAAAAAAAAACAATACAGACTAACAATTTAGCATGGTTATTGGCAGTGCTTATCTGAGTATCAGGAGCGGTGAGCATCTCCTCAGAAATACATTTCAAACCCAAAATGTTCCTTTGCCTGCAGCAGTGTAGCACACTGGCTATTCACCCGCACAAACATCAGCTCATCGATGGACTGAATCTGCCATGGCCTCTTGTGTCACATTGAACCATCAGTCCCCTCACCTGCACCTCGCTCTTCTGTGTCGAGTCTGTCCTGCCTGGCGTGAGTGTGCCAAGGCTTGCTATCCCTGATGCTGAACGTGCGGTGCTTAACACACTGCAGCCGTAAAAAACACACATCAAAGGCATAACGTGAAGACGCCTGGGTTATGTTTCTCTAGCCCTTGCTTTGAAGGGGGTCACACTGTATTGCTGTAATTCCAGACTCAAAAAAAAAAAATCCACCAAAAAAATGAAAACAAGAAGCCAACAATCTGCATGGCCATGAAAAACATCCCTAGTTACATAGCACTATTAATCCAAACTCTTATGGACAGCCTAGCATCTTCTAGGACTTCTCAGCAAAGGCACAGACAGAAAATTATGCATTGGAAGCAAATTACATAATATGAATGAGCACAAATATTACATTACGTTTCTGCATTAATAGATGTTTAAGCAATCATATCACTGTACTGAACTTTCAGTGAGGTTGAAATAATCTATTACCCCATTGTTGAAAGAATTAACCACTGTCCCCTTATTTAGAAAGTGGTATTTGTTTTTCCAGTTATGAAAAAAGCGGAAGGCTGAAGCTACCAGCCACGGTGGCTTAAGATAAAGCAGAGGTCTGAATTTCCATTAGGTTTAGACAAACAGGATCAGGCCATCAATGTGTGAATTGAGTTGGTCTTTTCTTGTTCTTCTATATCTGTCATATACTTACTTTATTCTGACTAAGAATATCAGGGATCTACGATCTTCTTACACAGTGTTTAGCTAATAGTAAGAGTATATAATATTAAAGAGGAGAATGTCACAACTGTATGCATTATACAACTTAGGTGCAGCTCAACAGCCTGACAAATAATAAACAAACAGTTTTAGGCTTCTGGAGACAAAGGTTTCATGCCCACAGAACTATCAGTGGTTTTCTAAGGCACACTTGCAATTCTTGGGCTTGTTATTTCTAACCCAAAACTTAAAGAACCTCCTGGTGTTTATTCTTTGATGAGATCATGTATTTCAGGTATTTCAAAAGCATATGAAAAGCATTCCACAGAGATGCAAATTATTATCCTTTGGTTTAATATCAGCCACAATTATTTTCAGGTGTATTTCTTCAAAAAATCCTGGTATTTCAGTATTATATTAATACAAACCAGTTTCTTTTATTTAGATAGCCCTTTCCATTTAGGCCATCCAGCTTTGAAAGCAAATTACTTGCTAGTTGCCAGCTTTAGAAATTAAACACTACTTACAGAAAATTGCCAATTAATTTGCAATTCAACAGAGCTAAACAAAGACAAAAAATCCCTTTCTATTTATCAGAGAATTGTTCTTTGAAGTGTGGGTCTTCAGTATGAATACACTCAAAGCTTTCATATCTTATATTTACCTTCTGCGCCACTTGAACTTGTTTACTTTTTGGCAGAGATCTATCACCATCTATAGAGACTGGGCTTGTGGTAACCAAATAGCTCCAGCAAGAACTGCATGATTTATTTATTATTGCTCCATTCTCCAAACCGCTTAGGGGTAAAATTCAGTAGTTGCACCACCTGCACCAAGGCACAGTGATCTCTCCTCTCTAGACTGCGCTGGGGGACAATTTTCCAAGGAGTTGCGATAGGTCTGCTTCAAAAACTTGATTCATTTTAGTTATTATCCCACTGCAAACTCATGTTGCTGAATACAGCTCGCACTTAATGCAGCCATGATGTTTTAAGAAACATCCTGTTAAGTTCAACATATGTCAAAGGTTTTTTTTCTTATAAATGCTACTTATGCATATTCTATTAGTAGTAGTAGTAGTAACTGATACATATGCATAAAAGCAATTATAGACCCAAAAGCTCATATACTGAAATCCTGGACCCTTAAAGCCAAGCGTGGAGATTTTCAGTTTGGATGCTATTTTATTTTTAATATAAGTTGGACCACCACGAATCTTCTGAGGAAGCTGTTATGGATTTATAAGCTTTTGAATCCAATTATGATCTATAACTCTAGATAAAAGTACTGCCCAGCGACACAGTGCTGGTAATCAAAAGCTGAATTGATGCAAGCACTAGGTATTCCAATTTGAACATGTTACTGCATCGAGCGCCAAAACTACAGCACAGCACCAAAGCGCACACAAGATTCAAAGCATCTCATTGTTAAATATGAGGTTCTGGGAGAGCAGACCTTGCTGAGACTGAATTGTAACATTTAGAGATTAATTATGTTACTGAGACAGACTTCGTAGTGGTTTGATGCTACCAGAAACCAATTATACAATATAATAAGCACAAGAAAAGAAAAAGAAAAACCTTGGGTGATGTCTCTATTAGAAAGTCATTAAAAACAGCAGTTTTGTGATTACGAAATTGTTGTATAACATCTTACTTACACGACTGCAGGTAAGTTTCTAGGTTACTACGAAAAGGGAACTTCTTGGATCATAATCACATTCTTTACAAGTCCTGCATAAATGGAAATACTTTGTAAAAGCACACTGAGTTATGCCTCAGCGTTATAGAAAAATATGTTTCAAGTGCAAGATATTGGAGATTGCTGTAAAAGGAATCTAGGCAGGATTTTATAAACTTGGAATTTTTGACTTGATCAAGAGGAAGTGTGTAGATGGGATCAAGGAATTGCAAAAACAGGGTGAAAATTAGCTGAAATTAGGTATTAGGTGAAAATGCCTAGGCAACCGCGACATGCTACAACAGAAGCCAACTCCTCCTTCTCTAATAGCTCCTTCATTAGTCTAACCCTAATATTAAGTACATTAGCAAGACACAAGGAAATCAAGAACTCTCAAGTTCAACTACGCACTGTCAAGTTGTCACTGGAAATCTGTAGATTTTCCTGTTTAATCTGCTTAACTTCAAAATTTGTAAAATGAAAGGCCATGGTAGTCAATCTGATTTTTTTAAATTTAGCAAAAAAAAAAAAAATTAGCAGGACACCTGGATCCAGGTTTCATGTGGAGAAAGTTCTTATAGCAAACCTTTGAAAAACAACAAAAGAAATATAAATAAAAGGGGGAGGGGGCTGCACACAGAGTTATTATTAGGCAAGTGTACTCCAATTACCTAGTTTCTAAATATAACCCTCCATTTTTTCAGTGTACTCTCTGACAGTGTTGATCCAGCGACACCAGCAGTACAAACTGGCACCACCACCCCCACAAGTCTCTACTCCAGGTCCCTGCCCCATAGATCAAACCACAGGTGACGATTCAGAAAAGACTTAGAGGGAAAAAAGATCCTCAGCATTAAATGGTGTAGTCAAGTGAACTATCTGTACAGAAATCCACGTCGGACCTGCTGCAAGCAAGCCCCCATCACACAGCACGTCAGCAGCAGCGAGAGTTTTCTCTGTCTCTCCAGGCTTTCTCGCTATTACTCACTTTAAAGACTGAGCCAGGCACCCTCAAAAGTCACAAAACGTAGCAGAACATTTGCTTTGCAAAAGAAATTGAAATTAAAATGCCGTTCTCTGCTATTCAAACTAGATCTCCACCGAGTCAAGACTTTCTTCCTGTTCAAAATCCTTGGCCAATTTGGCTGTAGCATCCATCTGGACATTCCTTCCTCCATTGCTGGGACTCACGATGATTGCTGCTTTTCACTCAAAACGTCAGAGGCCTGTCCACGTCTTGACCCCCAGCTTGCTGAAGCCATGCTGGCCTCCATATGGAAAGGCAGAGGAGGAGCTAAAGGACTAGTATCACATCTCCCCATCTGGGCTGGATCTAAACTAAACAGTGCACGGGAATGCTCCCAGGCACATTGTCTGTGGAAGAACATTTACCCAGTTCCCATGAGGTTTAGTTATCTCTAGAGCTAAACTGTTACCATGATCCCTGGCGGACCCCCAGCTCGGGTCAAGTACCACAGTTAAAAACAATTCTTAAAGACGACTTAAGAGCAAATATTTTGATAGTAAAGAAGTGGGCGATTCTCCACCAGCTGGTCCCAGTGCCGGGAACAGTCCCAGGCATGCTTAAGGTACCAATACTTCGCTCCCAGGCAGCCATTTCCACCCACTGCAGCACACTGCTAAATCGTATAGCTATTTTTCCTATTTTTCCATAGTGTGTCTCCCTTGTTAATGTAGTACTAGATAAAACTGTGCCATACATACTAAAAATGATACTAAAATGCAATCAGAAGCACAAAGCAAACAACACCCAGCAATAAAGAGAGAATAATAATTATTTATTAATTAAACCTTTACTAAGAATCAACAATTGATTTGTTTTCACACATTCTTTTAGGGACTACCATTTTTCAGGTCATTTGTAACAAATCTTATCTTCCACTGAGCATTCATACAGTGTCTAGTGCAAGTCATATAAAATGATAACTACACCACTTTTGAAGTAAAAATACACAACGGGAAAACAAAAAAGAGGTATACCTTCAAAAGCCAATTACTTGCCAACCGTAAGCCATTCAGCACTAAGAATCCAACTACTGAAATGTATGCAAAGGGAGAAAGGGAACAGAAAAACATGAGGTGAATGTAGACACATGTACAGTGCCATGCAAATATAAAATACTAATGACTCTGGGAACAACAGAAGGGAATGCCATCTCAGCCTTGCAACTATTTTCCTGCACAGGTAAATAAACAATAATTAGTTTATAAAGAACTGATGATACAGAGAGTTAGGCAAAATCTGTGTCCCTATTTCTGGCCAGCCTTTGGTCAACCTGGACAGAAAATTACATTTATTTAATATCCATATAACCATAATTCCTGGGGCCATAATTACATGCAAAATCAAACGCACTGAATGCTTTACAAATAAAAAGGCAGACAAGGGTTTTTGGAGTTTAATCTCACTCACTCTACCAAATAAAGAAAAAAAATTATCAGAAAACTGAGGCCAAATTAATGTTGGGTTTGTTTTTCTTTTTTAAACTAAATTGATTGCAGCAATCAATAAATAAGTTTCAAAGAACTCTTTTAGTAAAGGCCAGGCCTAGCCAGCAGGTATTACATCAATTAGGACTTGCTGGGAACAGACCTTATTTACAAAGCAAGAGTTCTGGGAATCCACTCGTGTGTTAAAAAAACCTCCGTATTGCTCCAGAGCGACGTTAGCAAAGCTAAGTGCTGCTTCTTTAAGTGCAGTGCACACATTTCCTAATGCAGGGCAACTCTAATAGTCCAAGGAAGTTCATCTTCACCATCTAATGTGGGATATACACATTCATGTTAGCAATTTCAGAAATGAGACAAAACACTGTTTGTTCATTTTTCTTCTTTTTTTTTTCCTTCAAATAGGCAGGATATCATAAATAAAGAATTAGCGTAAACTAGACAAACATCCTTCACAGTTACTAAACTTTGTCAGCCTTTAGCATGTTTAAATGTAGCAAAGGAAGGAAGGAGGTTAAAAACTGCAAAATATTCCACCTTCTAAGAGCTATCTCATATTCTCAATCCTATTCAGACAAGCATCGATCACTCCACAGTTTATGATTGAAATAGCCAAACATGGGAAAGAGGACAAATACTTCTGATGAGTCATTTTTCTCTGTCTCAGTAACTCCTTCCCCTCCCTTCTACAAATGCCTCTTCCAGTAGATATAAACATCAGAAACACAATTATTAAGTCAGCTGTACTTTCCAAAAGGTTGTCTTGTGATATTTTGATGATTACAAAGCACGCACGTTACAGAAACACAGAAATTTCACTGCATCGCTGTAGCTGCATTCAACTCGAACCCACAAAGGGAGCCTATTAGCTACCGATGCTGATGATCTGCACAGGAAGAAACCAAACCTCTATTTTGGGTAATCGGGACATGGAAGATTTGGTTTTGGGTGCAATAATATGAGCCATAGGTGACAAGGAGATAAACAGCACCATTCCCTGTGAGAGGAGGCAGCTCTGGAATGCAAATGAATATATCAGTCTCTTTAATGAGGAAAACATCTTAGGTAGTACAATTAAAAAGGCATCCCCCCAATTAATCAATTAAACATAATTGTCTCTCTTTTTAACAGAGGCTGTTCATTACCACCCTGAAGGTGCCTATAAATTGCAAAGGGCAAAACTGTTTTCCAGCTCAGTGTTAATCTCCCTCCCAATGATAAATGGCATTGAGAGTTGGATGATTTAACTGTTGGTTAAAGAAACAGTGGAAGGAACAGAGGGCAGGATGATTTCTTCACTTTTAAAAGCAGCTTAACTCTGAAATGCTCTGAATTTCCTGCACTTTGGTAAGGTTTGGGTAACGTCCTATTAATCAGGAGCACACTCTTTCTCCTGAAATAACAATTTAACTGAGAGAATTCCAGCAAGCAAACACAACTGCTGCTTATTTTAACGAGAAAACTCATTTTTTATATATAAACAAGTATGACTCAGTCCTACACAGTAGTTTTACTACTCAGAACTTCCTGTCCCTTCCCTGCACTTGAAACAGGCTGTCCAACATTTCCATGCTAAAACATGCCTTGTCACTCTCCCTCAGCACTGCCCAGACATGAAACGAGCCCTTTTCAGAGAGATGCATACCTTCTCATCCTGCACCAGTGATTTTAACAGTGGCTTATACTTAGGAGTCGCACTGCAGGATAGGGAGCTAAGTAGTGTCCACATAGGAGAGCAACTAATATACAATGCGTATATCTCTAAATCAGTTTGCTCACAGGTTGAGAAAGATGATGTGGAGAAAGATGTGGTTTCTACTCTCTTTGTTTTAAGTAGCTGAGGCATTCATACACCAAAGACAGTGAATGGGCTTGTATTAAGAAGTTACTTGACTTGCCAAGCTTACCACAGGCATTCAACATTCATGAGGTTGGCTTAAAACCGTGCTTAAAAACAAGCTTTCTTATTTCTTCTGGGGCCCCAGCCTTTAGGATTCACATTTGCAAAATTCTATAGGCAACAAGGAAGGCTATAAACTTTCACCAAAAGCAAGAGAAAGGCATACTGCACCTCTTCAAAAATGAAATGCTTTCACGCATTTTATAGCACCATGTGTAAGATCAAATCTCTAGCAAGGTGCTAAACAGACATGAAGGAATATAGGGAGTAAAACAGACAGAACAAACCTTGCTATACGCATTCGCCTCTTTTCAGCTCCCACACCCCAACCCTCTGAAGATGACACTATCAAGAAATAAGCAGGACCAACCAGAAAAGGAAGGCTATGCCCCCGATCGGGCATTTTTTTAACATTACTGAACTTCACAATATTCAAGTGGACAGTGTCCTTTTTAAAAATCAACCCCTTCATTACAGTCAATTGGCTGTAGCAGAAGCTCATACTCATCATCTCTCAAAAAGACACCCGGGTTCCCTCAATTAGCTGGAACATAAAGGGTAGCATTGCTTTTGTGTACACTCTTCCCTCCTGCCTAGTTTGCAAATTTTTAATTAAATATAAATAGCATTAACTTTCTCCATGTGATTCATTTAGCAGGTTAAAAAGTTCACTTGAATATACAGTACTCATCTAAGTAGCCCACGGTGTGGAGTAATTACAGCTGAGCTGTCACAGTTAAAATGGAATGCAAATTGATTAATGCTGTACAAAGAAAAAACATTATTCCTCAATACTGAACAGCCCCACCTTCAAAGTCTCTATAAACCAATCCTCATAATCCAGCACTTCCTTCTGTCCTTCCTATCCCCCCAAAACCAAGAAAATAACAATTAAGAGATAAAATAATCCAGCACCTGGATTAGGAGCCCAGCCAAAACAAAGAAGCAGGCCGTTCAATGGGAGCTCAGCTTTCGGCACACGTGCAGCCAAGGTCAGCTTTAAAGGAAGAAAGAAGCTGTGATGTCCAAGACAAGGACACGGGCTGGAGGACAGGGGGACAAGCCGTGCCAAGGAGAGTGAGTGAAGGTCAGGAGATCACCACTGGCAAGTATTGCCTGCCGCAGCTCCTCCCAGCTACCACCCCTTCCCGCTTGCCCTACAGGCAGAGGCTCCCAGCTGACCCCCACATCTATGTCCTACCTGCCAATCTCCCTCTCTAGGTATGCACCCCATCCATTCATCCTCTCCGGTAATTCAAATATTCCCATCCGCAGTGCTAAAAAATCAGTAACTTGCAAAGTGTCCGTCCCACCAAGCGCTCTCACAGCAAAAGAGAACCATCACCCTCAGCACAATTTGGAAACTGTGCTCACGTTCGATTTTCCAGGAACGAGCCCTCTGACAGAAAAGGGAATAAACAAGAAAATGTGTACAGGGATCATCTGGAAGTTTAAGGGCAAAACTGTGCTGAGTGAGAGCAACAGCCCTGTGTACCCAAAAGTCAACAACCAGATTCCAAGTATTTTGGAATATGAACTCAGTATTTCTTTGGTTAACAAAGTTTACAAACCTGAGTTGATGCCAGAGACAAAGGGAACATTCTCATTTTGCAATAAACCTCAGGGAGAGCAAAAGCTCTTAGAAGGGCTCACCCTTTAACTGAAGAAAACCAGCCTGCCAGCTTAGGAGCTGTATTTGCAAAGTTTTCTAAATAGCAGTTAGGGCCAAAGGGGAAACTATACTGTCAGCAGCTTAGTTTGGCCACCACAGTTATCAGCTTAATCCATGAAAAAAGCAGTGCCAGGATCTTTACTGACCAAAAACCAAACAGGACTTTGAACGTTTGCTCTGACAAAGGACAGTGCCAGCAGCAGGACACCAATGCCATGCTAACACAGCCGTGGGACCTGTCCAGACCCATAGCAAAACCCATTACGCCCACCCCTGACCTGGAAATAAAGATGGATTTTGTGTATTTTGCTAGATCATTTTTCAGTCTGAAGTTCTTCTAACACACATTTATTCTGGGCAGTGTTTAAACAAAAACCAAATAAAAAAACCCCACCAAACAAAAAAGTGATTACATCCAGGGATCTCCCATGATTCAAGACAGTTTTCTCATTGCTTTATTACAAGATTAAATGTCAGAATGTCATATTCTACCACTGACCAATGTAAGTAAGGAGTAACAGGCTAGAAAAGAGAAAGAGGTGTTTGGGATAAACCACAAACTGAATGTGAGTCAATGACAAAATGCCATTTTCTCACAGGCACCAGGAATTCTGCAGTGCATTACCAGGAGTGGCACATGCCAGATGACTGCCTAGTTGCCCCACTCCTGGGTGCTACTGAACACCACTTTCCCTTTGGGCTGCTTCTCCTTTCCAATGCTGTTGCCAAACCAAAGAGTGCACCAAAGAGGGCAATGAAGATATGAAGTTCAGAAAACCTGACCAGCAGAGGAAGGTTTAGAGTCGCATCTGGCTTACAGAAGAGTCGCGAGACATTTGGGGGAGCAGGAGGAGGGAGCCAAGCACAAAGCCTTGCAGCTTGGAGGGGCTGTTGCAGAGGAAGCAGTGGTCAGTGGCTCGCCGTGGCTGCTGTGCTATCACATGCACCAACTGCGGTGAAGAAGGTTTTTTTAATAACTTTCTGGCTAGGTAATTAAGAAAAGCAAAACAACCCTGGAGTGCTGCAGAGTCTGCAGACTCTGTGGAGCTCACTCGGCAATGCTCTGGGGCTCCACTGCCCCGTCCACACAAGGGGTGACAGCTTTCCTATCCACGCTGCAAACTCTTCAAGGACAGGGAGGTGTGTCTGCTCCGTGCCTACCACGGTATCATCATCAGCTTTGTATCTACTGTAATCCTTATCTGACATTATTATCTTGCACAATCAATACCTGGCATCAGTAAATAATCATTTAGTAAAATTCCATCTGTTCCAAGGCATTTTAATATCGTCACGAACATCATAAAAACACTGGCTTCTCTATAAAAGAAAACTGACAGCAGTTAGCCGAACAGCAAAAACCAGTTCAGTAACAGATCCTTGTGGTGTAATGAAAAAAATTCAGTTGGCTCCATTCATACGGATATAAAATTATATAGGAGGACTGCAATTTTTATTTCTCGTCAATTCCTATTGTTTTATGCAATACAAAATAAAAAGTATTTTCATTTATTTGAGTACGCTTGAAAATATTTGAACTTATTATTTAGATTTACTTGAAATTATTTTGTTTAGCTGTTTTCAACTCATTAAAATCATGCTTCAGACTGAAAAACTGATTGTTATTAAAAATGTGTTTAACTAGTGCAGCATTTATGAGTTATATATTCCCAGCTGCTTCTAAGAAATGAAACTATTATTCTAATTCAACCCAAAATTATTATCTGGCTTGGTTTCTTGAAAACTTTGTTTTTCCAGCAAAATTACTGCTTTATTTCATCCAGTCAGAGGCAACCTTATAATGAAAAGCTTATATACTTCATTGCACAGAAGAGACTAATTATCTTCACTCTAAATTAAATATTCAAGGATTCCTTCACTGTCATACCTCATCAGGCTATATTCAAAATTCCCTTAAAACCTCAGATTTCAGAAAAATATTTTCCTACAGCTATTTTAGCAAGGCACAAAGAGGCAACTAATATTGGCGAGTGTCAGATTTCAGCAGGCATACGGCCAAAAAAAAAACCATATTAAAAGTACAAGTCATGAGCATGAAGTGCAGCTGCGTGTGACTGTATGTGTTTTGTTCTGCACCATAAATTATCCTGCCATTCCTGAACGCTGCCTGCCAGTTCTCCAAGGCAGGTATCTTCATATTCATTTAGCATAGTTGACTGAATTGCGATCTATGGCTATGGCACTGTATTAGTAATAAATTACTGTCACCTGAGGCAAGAGTCTTTGCTCCTGTTTATCACAGCAGACAGCACATACCAGGGAAATTCTGCACATACCACTGAAGAGTAGGCACTAAACTGAGATGGCTGAATTAAGGCCTTAGGCTTATCATAGTCATCAGAGTCTTTACAGAAGGCGACTAATTCAGGTATCTAGTGCAGATACTTAGTATTACATCATGTGAGTACTCTTCAGCAACTTTAACAAACTTATGATATCGCCCAGACAGACCAGCCACCATTAGGTCACGTTTCTCATCTGCTGCTGCAGCTCAATCCTGCCCACCCCTGCCTGCCTAAGATTTGTCTTTGAGTGCAATGCCCTGGCCGTAGAGCTCTCAGATCCCTTGTCCCTGGATGCACAAGCCTTTGGGTCACACGATGGACGTGGGCCACCTTGCAGGTGACTGAGAGCAGACCTCGATGCCCCCCTCTGCCTGGGGCTGCTGCTGCCCCAAGGATGCCTCCAGTCTCAGCCCTGCAACAAGGCTGGCAGCACCTGGTACATGGGGCTGTCAAAAGGCAGCTTCATGCCTGGCCAAAACCAACCTGGCTGTGGGCTGCTGCCAAAAGGAGCTGACTAGCCCTTCCTGATGACAAGGCAGCCCCCTGCCACGGGCTCCCAACCTCTCCTGCTACCAGACAGCTGCGGGACAAGTTGCATCAGCCCAGTGAAAACCCCGCTCCCAGCCAGGGACGCAGCTCAGGCACCCTACACCACGGTGTACGCTGCAGCTGCCATGGCAGAGAAATGAGAGCCTCCCCAATTAATCAATCTTACGTAGAATATATTTGCCTTTAATTTCCAGCCACAGCCTTCGAATGTATTTCACGTCTGAGTCTATCCTAAGCAGCCTGTGTATTGATACATGCTCCACAAAGCTGCGCCACTCTTAATTGCGGTGACTCTGAAGATTTACATTCAGACTCAGCAACCGCAGCTCTTTTGGGAGATAATAGGCTTCTGATGCTCCAGCACATTGTCCGGGTAGTCAAGTTGTCAACTGACAGTGAAGAGAGAATAAAATCCCAAGAAGCAAAGGGAAACTCTCATTTTTTCACTGATGCAGTTTCTGTTTACCACAAGCCTCAGGAGAGTTATTGTAGCTCACTGGTAGCATATTTCAAGGGTCAGAATTGCAAATCTGCTTCTCTGTACATGTGCATTTATGAATTTATGTGTATAAAATCTGGTATGCAAACACTACATTTTCCTTTGGGAAAACATGCCACAGTGTACAGAATACCTGCACGGAAACATCACACACTTACATGCTCTGAAAATAACCAAATACGCTTGATGACTAATTTCCAGTTATGAAATGTAAGAGTCTCATTCCTTCAGGACAAAATGGTTACTGATAACAAGAGACAAAACAAGTTAGTCTTTCAGAAAGGAACAAGTTAATATGTCCACACATTTATTTCTCCCAACAGTTTTCCACCTCACAGAATATTTTTCTTTTTTGTTAGCTTAATTATGGAGGCATTTCAGCTGTGTGTCTAAAAGAAAAAATCAAATATATTTTCCTGTCTACAAAACATCCCGGAACATCCCAGAAAGTAATTAGGAATGACAAGCATATAACAACATGTGAGCTGCAAGTACTTAGTTTTTAGTCTGGAAAATAAAACACTGAACAACAGATATAGAATGCTTTTGCTCCAGCTCTTTTATGCATAGCTGGCATGACTAATTTGAAAAATAAGAGAACATGTGCCAATCTACTTTTCAGGCAGAGTTCAAACGACAAAGAAATTCAAACAGAGGAAAGAAGATGAGACTAACCACATCAGGTGCCTACATTAACTTTGCAGAGGAAGAACCAGCATACCAGAGGGCCTGGGGGTGAGTCTCCACAAAGAGACTGGTTTGCACTTGGGGCCTGCCAGATTCCCATTTTTGCTAAAGAGTGAGCTTTTAGCAATTCTGAGATCAGCTAAGGGCTTGCTTCCTGCAGACAGGTCATCATGTGGCAGAGACCAAATTAGAAATTAAGATTATCTAAGAGAATATCTACCAGTGTTGTTCAGTTAAGTTTTTCTGGATTTATGAAAATAACTTCTAAATAAATTTGACACCACAATCTCAATTTTCTGGAAGTATGCTGAATTTTGAGCAAATGCCTAGATTTCTAGTACGGTATGGAAAACTTCAGAATAAGCAGATTTGCTAGTGAGCGACAGGACGTGCCTATTGACACCTTGACTAGAAACTCCTCCTTAAATCTTACCAGAAGCAGAGTTCCTCAGGCTCAGCTTACTGATGAACAATGCAGGAAAGTTTTACAATGAAGAAAAGTTGTTCTTTTTATCATGCAACTTTGCAGCAATAGGTTATCAAACACTTATCTGTCCAAAATAATGTTGGCACTGTATTTCAATTACTTAGCAAAGTAGCTGTGCAGGATATTATTGTCCAGTGCCTCACAAGACAGGCTTGCTGCCAACTGGGTCATGCAATAATCAACAAACCAGACTCCAGAAAAGATACTAGATTCCTCCCAGCAACACCTACCATTGAAGAAATTACATATATTTAGTCAGTATAGTGCTGGATTTTCACTTCTTTATTAATGAACTGCTTAAGGGGGTCTGATCAGCAGATAACTTTAATGGCCTGACTTCATACTCTGCCATGAATCTTTAATTCATGCAAACCTTTCAGCTCATGCTACTGCCAAAGAGAACAGCTCGAAGAAAAGCAATAGTCTGTCTGTAGATTCACTGGACTCTTGGGTTGGATACGTTGTCCGTGAAATACAAGCAGCACCTGGCTTAATACTAATTCCAAGATTGCATAAAAACTAAAAGCACACTACATTCAAAACAACACCCTAACACTCAACCAAGTATTCCCCTGTTCTAAGAAAAAAATAAAAATAAAAATAACAGAACAGCTGTAGTGGTCCTGCTATGGTTTGGAAACCAGTGCCATGGGCACAGGCTCTGAAGGCTCACGTCTGGCTGAGGTCTTTCTGAGCTCACTGCAGAGCCTCCCTTGCAGTCATGGCCAGGGATATGGCCCTGTTCCTAGCCACAAGCTGCACATCGCTTCCAGGAGCTACTGCTTGGGAAACGCAGACCAAATCTTTCACTCCGATCCTACAATCTATGCTACAATCCGTTTTTCACAGCTACATTAAACTCCCAAATAAAAGATGCTGTATGCATTCCCAGAGCTAACAAGATCGGTGAGAAACACTTTCCTCATAAGTATAATTTCTACCTGCTTGCTTGTCATTCAAACTGTAGGGTAGTCCACAGAGTATTAATAAACCCCTACAACAACAGGACTGATAATTGACTTTGAGTAATTTCAGAAAACTAATCCCCCCAGTGGTGAGTGCTGCTCTCTCTCACTCAGCATCAGCATCTGGCAACAAGTGGTTCCACTGAGTAATCCTGGCAAAACTTGGAGAGATTGTTTTGAATTTCCTTCACAACTTCTCATTCCCCAACTGTATTAATAGCTGGAGATGAAACACTACTGTTGTGGGTCTTCTTGATCCCTTGATAATTATTTCTAATGGTCCATGCGGCACTGCTTTACCATTTTAACATTTGATTAAATTTATTACAATTAAATGACTGTGTTCTACACAATGACTTGCTGGTAATAAGGGGAAGAAGAGCAGCCAGCATTTAATGTCCATGGATACATCTCTGAGCCAAACAACACCCAGAAATACTAACACTACTTAAAATATATCCAAAGTTTGTAACATTATTGGCAGAAAGTTCCCTACTTTCTGAAGAAAAAGGTCGAGGGAATATGAGCAGGTCTGTTTGTTTTTACTCTTTTGAATGACAAAACGACATAATAAATGGCAGTAGTCCTTTTCTGTACTAACTGAATTGCTCTGCTAAAACAAAGGAATGAATGGTAAGAGCAGTAGGGGTCAAAAGTCAAGGCCCAAAGCCAGAGCTGCTGATAAGCAACTATTTATAATGTAGAACATGCAAAACAGTCCGTGCTGTTCACTTAGAAGTACATACCCTCCATCCTTGATCTACAGTGCTAGAATTACTGTCTGCTTTTCATGTCTCAGTCCCTTAATGCATCCCAGAAAGCTCATGCAAGGTAAAGAATCAACGCTAGCCTGTTCGCTGTGCTTTCGATGCTTTTTTGTTGTTGCTTTTCAAATGTCTGAATTCCTCTGGTATTGTTTGTGTGATTATAGCACCTACAAATGATTGCCAGCCAGCTGTGCTATGAACTGTACCAACAGAATGAAATGCAGATTAACATTCATCCTTCCCCAGAAGATGTCTTATTTCTGTCCAGTAATTGCCATAATGAATATGGTTGCTTGTTCAGGCTTCCTGCTATTCTCTGCTAGCAAGTTTCCACCTCCACCAGTGCCACACATCCACTAGCTTCTGCAGCTCTACTCTTTTAGGGACACTTAACACACAGGCTTTATCATCTGCTGCTTCTCCTGTACTGGTATCAGAGGAAAACAATTGCTGAGTTCACATACATTAGCACGAATGCAGAGAGACTTCAATTTCTGCTCAGCAGCAGCCCAGGGAGAGGCACCGGGGACGAACGGGGAATGGCGCAGAAGCAGCTGTGCTTGCAGGCTGCTGAACGGGCAACCAAAGCCCCGGCTGCCATCTCCTCGGGCTGAGCACAGCTCAGCACTTTTCCTGAGCTGGCTTCAGTCTGCATTGTCTGGAAGTGCTCCACAAGCCACAGCTTGTGAACAACTGCATTGCTTCTGACTGGGAATTTTAGTAACATTTTTTAAGAGCACCTATCTGTATTGTTAAGGTAGGGAGTAATCAGAGCATCTGGAAAATACCAGTCTACTAGGATATGAAGCAACACCACAAGCACAGGGTTTTGCCAGTGCCCACTGGAGCCACGCTGCCAAAGCATGATGATGTGGCAAGAGATAAAGATTGCTTATTCGTTCTTATAAAAGAAGCTTCTGTCAATCCTTCCACGCTTTCTCTAAGCCACACAATTCAGAAAATCCTACCCAAAACTGAAAGCCAACTTTCAGTCAGAAGAGCTGGAATACAGCGAAGCAAGTAACTTTGCTAGGTCTATTAAATATAATGATAACACGAGGCTCAACTTGGATTGTCTACAATAAAGAAGCACACAGTTCAATAATCTGGATGCATTTTTCTTCTTTATGGATTGTGCTCTTAAAGATGTGCTGAAACTTGACTATATGTCCAGTAAGCTGTGGATCACCATTCTGGTATTTGGCTTTGTCAATTATTTAACAGGACTGCTTAAAAACAGTCAGAAGAAAATAAGAAAGCCTCCTACAGAAGCCTCTGCAAGTAATCTGCCTTATTCTCCCCCATGGCCGGTATTGACACTGAGACAGCAGAGTTTAAAAGTGTTCCTTCCTCCCATCTCCATCTGTTACACTGCACCCTCTCCGGCAGGCCGGCTCACGGTCACTTTTCCACAGAATAAGAGTCAGTAACTCTAATGAATGTCACCCTAGTAGGTTACAGGGGCTTTCAACCTAGAGAGCCTATAAAAAATGACAACATAAAGGATGTTTATATATACTGCAATATAAACATGAGAAATTTCTAAAATCATTTGTACCCCACTAGAAAGTGTTTCAGGGTTCAAAATTATATTAAAAAAAATTACTTGATAAGCCTATTCAACTCTCGCTCTCAGCTGAGCGCAGGTTTTGGCACGTGGATCCAGGGGCAGAGGAGCCCGGCCACCCCCAGTGGGCAAACGAAAAGCCGCAAGAACAGACAGCTGTGTGACCTGCAGACCCAGAAGCCACAGCTGAGGTCGCTGCTCTGTAGTGCTGTTCAACCCTAACAGGAATGAATGTACTTCTCATGCCAATTTTCAAGATATCTGGTTAGTGCAGGTGTTTGAGATGTAGAGGGTGGGAGGGATGATTCTTCTTTTGCCCATAAGGGCACACTTCTGCTTCATACCAACAAGGTTACCAAGCCATAGTCTCCTGTCAGATCAGGCTCCTTGGCAGAAGCCTTTTAAAATCAGTTTAAAAAATTCAGACAAATAAATAACTAGTGAGAGACACCTCTTCTGTTTCAGCCGTAAGAACAAATGGTGCCAGTCATTTTTATTGACATCTTACATTTTTCACACTTCAGCATCAGTAAATAAAACAAAAACTGCATTATAAACAAACAATATGTGTACCAACTGCTCACATATAAAATCAATTGGTGAAAGACATCAGTTGTTTGATGCAAAAATACCATTTTTCCATTCCCTATGTTTTGTTACGAGTTGCTGCACTGACAGGCTCCTACAAAACTCTGCAACCAGTTCGCCACTTGGAAAGCACAACAGTGCAAGCCTCTGGCAAAACGAGTCCTACACTACCAAAACCATTTCCACTCTTACCACACAGATCTACCCGTAAAGTGGCATAATCATTATAATAATAAGTCTTTTAAAAAATCAGTACAAAAATATACTTTGGGTGCAATTCAAGTTATATTTGAATTTTTAAATCATCTTGAGGGTTTGGTTTTTTAACTGTGTTTCAGTCCAGCCATCTCAAACATTCTTAAACAAATTGTTACCCTTAAACATGCCCTTTTGATTACTGGTCACGTAACATCCAGTTTTCACCTTAAGATAGACTCTGAACTATTTGGTTGCACTATAACTTCAGTCTTTCCAATATTAGCGAAAAATTCCCCAGGCTTTCATGTTCTGGTCTTTCTACTTACACATATTCCATTTTGTTTCAGAAATTATTCACAAGCTATATGCAGTCCCTGGCTTTTTATCCCTCACACCATAAAACCTCCTCTCCTTTTCTGCATGATTTAGCAAACTGAAACACCTGTAGAAAATGTTCACCCACTGTGGAAACCTTCCTCCCTCTTCTAGTCTGAGATCTCCTGCGGTTAACCAGGCTCTTGGGTTCCTTAGGCTTGAAATAACATCCAAAATTCTTTAAAAAATGAATTATATCTGAAATTCATACCTCAGCATACAAAACAGGAGTATGACTACAGAAGCTTCTGTATGAAGATTTCTGTTATATTGTTCAATGTCAAGGTGAACAATTAGCCAGGAGGCGTCTCTCTTCCTAAATCCTATGTTCTTTCTGTTTGACGGATGGACTTTTTATTCCCACTGGATCCATAAAGCTCCCTTGGGCTCTTACAGAGAAAGCCCTCCACCTGCAGTAGCAGAACAGGAGAGGAAAAGGGACCTGCAATGATTTTCACAATACTTTTGGTTACTTTAATAAAACATTAACTTTTTTATAATTGGAAAAAAGCAACAGAACAGGCTACAGCAAATGCATGGGCACAACAGTAAACAGCATTACTTTTTCCATCATGGCATTAAGTGCATTCATCTATGCCACAAGCTAGATCAAAGATACAAGGGCACAATGTATTGCTTATTTCCTGTGTACGTCAGATACTGGTTCTACACAGTTATACACAATAAGCCTGAAAAATCAATGATGCATCTTCATGAAAGTATTCTTGCTCTCCTCCTTGCTCCAATGCAATTTAGGCAGGCCCCTCACACCACTTAGACAGGTGAATGTCATCCTTCCTTAATGTCACCACCAGCATCCCTGCGGTCAGCCAAAGCTTTAAGAATATCAAGCAGTATCCACTGTAGTTAACACACTTGTGTGTGCCTTGTGGTGGATAAACTACATGCCACTGAAAAAAAGTGTGTCTGGACCCAGTACAATAAAAGAAATCTGTTCTCTCACAGCTACCTATTATTCCAAGGAAATTAGCTATTCAAGCAAAACACTTAACTAAGAACTAGCAGTAATGAGGCACAGGCTGCTTTAAAACAGTGACCGCTTTTTCTGAAATGGTTTCTAAACTGGTATGGGCACCCTTATTAAATGCATCTTAGAGCTGGAAGATACCAGAGCTCAACACACAGTTCCACAAAAATAGCCTTCGTCAGAGGGAGGTGGAGGGGCCATTTCTCCCTGTCCCGGACTGCAGTCCCTCCATGCCGTACACGCTGTCCTGCGCCAGCAGAACTGGCCAGCGTACAGGAGGCCAGCAGTGACCGTATCACGTAACAAGCGTCACTCCTCTGCAGTGTTTGCTACCACCACCCAGCATGAGCAGACCCAGAGACTCACTGCTGCTCTCCAAAGGTCAGAAATCAGAGCTAAAAAGCGTAAAGCGCCATCGCACACATTCTCACTGATCCTGTTGCAGTAATGTTGGGGCCACGAGTAAGAACAGTTCATCCGCATGTACTGGACCAGCAGGTTGGCACTGTCTGGAACAAGCACAAGTCAAGTCTGAAAAGCTTTAGCTGCATGTGTGTCAGTTACATTTGTGGATGAGCCAAAAACTGCAAACAGATTCAAGAAAAAAGAGCAGGATTTCCCACCGTACGCTGCAAATCATTCCTTCTGGTGGCTCAACTCACTGCAGCAAGCATGGCCCTAGAACATGCCCTACAAAAGCCAGGACTCAACCTGGAAGATCAAAGCCCCAGAGCAAGCACAGCTCACTGGGTTTGATTGCACACGCTGTGAAGTACAGATGGGCTCGCGGAGTCCTGATCGCGCTGTATTCTGCCCTGTTTACTTAACATCTGACCTAGTCCTTAGAGCTGCTCTGTGCCTGAATTCGAACTGCCAGAGTCATTACAAAAGCGATGGTTTTCTTGGGGGTTTCTTTGTAGGTAAAAGTTCCACGGCGTTCCTCAGACATACCTTACTAGGCTCAGCCATAAAAAGTAATCAAAGCCAAAGATACGGCAGCTCATTGCTTTTAATTGCTTTTCTCCTCTCTGTCCTCATCCCAGGCCTTCCTTACTCTAGGCAGAACAGGTAAAGCTTGGTTCCAAATGTAATCACAATCAGTCCTCTTCAACTCATGCAAAGCAAGGGACAAGAACCACCATCTAGAAGGAATTCTGCTTTCTTTTCACTCACTTTTTGTAGCATCACATGAAGTCACTAGCAATCTCATGAACAGTCACAATACCAAACAGTTCAAGCTTTTTTGGATGAAAACAGTATACAAGGCATCACTCAGTTATAAAGTAGATTTGTAACATGGTTCTTGAGCTAACACAATTTAATAAGCATTCGGTACCAAATTCAAAGAATGTTTGCAGTCATGCAGTAAAGGACAGCCCACTGCACCAATCCATTCTCAAGGTAACACTGACATAAATTCCTATGTGCGTGTGAAAAAGGCAGGCAAAAAAAGGAAAAAACCCATGAAATATAGCAGAAAACAGACTGCTAACTGAACATTTGAGAGCAGCTGGGAACAAGGCATGCAGTTCGTGAAGTGAAGCAAAAACTGACAAGCATGCTTATTTAACTGAGACAGCTGAAATAAAATTTGTTGGTTCTTTCAGTCTGTTTCTCCTGGCCAACAGACTCTCTTTCATGGTGAGACTATTGCTACCCAATCCCCAAACTCCAACAGGCACAAAAGGAGTTGTTTGGCTGTATCAGTAAGGTTGTAGAGATGAACCATGTACACATTAAACCCCGAAACTGTTGCATACTGGTCAGGCACACAGACATCTGCTCACAGAACTAACACAGGTACGGTTTCTACCTACAGTGTACCATCAATGCATCCTAGACATCTACTGGAATATGGAGCCAGCCCACTGGGATTTGAACAAAGCCAGTGCAGCAGACTTTCAAGGCCAGAAAACAGCCATTGGATGTCTCTACCTGGAGAAGAACAGGCAAAACTACTTCTATTCTCCCCAAACTCCAGGCTGGCCAGACCTGAACCAGCACCAGAGCAAAAGTTGGAGTACTGAGTGACAATATCGGGCTGCCCAGGACCGCGATGCCACAGCAACCTGGGGTGCAAGCCAACAGCCAGTGAGCATGGCGCTGGAACACCTCCTGATAACAGGTCAGGATTTGATTTTTCTCCTACTGAAAGGCCAAGTTTTACCAATCTCATTTTCTCCTGAGGCAGTAAAAGTTAAAACTCAATTTAAGCGTTTGAATGATGCAACATGACGGCTGTTATTAATAACCTAACTCTTTCCAACTACCCCTCAAGAGTGGTTGTATGTTAGCTGCTGACAAACCTGTATTGCACAAAATTACTCTGTAGAGCAGCTGAAATATTACATTATGTTTGTATTGACTACCTATAAACTGAATTTGAAGACTGTAATAGATTTATGACGGTATTTAAACAGCTTTTAAAGTTCTAAATGTTAATTATCTTCATCCCTATTATTGTCTAGTGGTTAAACAGTACCCAAATGCAACTGATTATTCATATTTATGTCTTCATGGATCATCTTTGTTCTAGGATTACGAGCACTAAGCTTATTAAGTGATCAGAGACAGAAATCTTCTGCCTTAATGAGTGTAAAGCCGGTGAGGCATCTTCTCTTTGCACATTCTGAGTTCAGTTTCCCACATTATGCACCCACCCTTGGCAGTCACCAGTGCTTGATGCACAGGCCTAGCAGGTCTAACACTGTGATCCCCTAATGCCGTGTGTCTCTCTAAATGGCTACAGAAAAGAAGACAGGAAAGCATAACTCCTTCCACACCAGAAGAATGGCTGCTATGTTTACTCTCTTAATGCAGAGAGATTAAAATTTTCTGCTAAATTTACCAGAGCTCTGCATCCTCCCATCAGCACTCCCTGCCCAGAGTTCATTGTCTGCACCACATCTCCAGCGTCCGCCACGCAGCCCTGTATGACCTTCCCCTGCACGACCACCATCCCGCACAGTGGATCCCTCCCACAAAACATAACTGCTAGTTTGGACAGGTAGCAGGACAAAAGACTATGCTGCAGACTCTATCGCTACAAATAGGAGTATCTTAATAACTCAAAGTTGTAAAACTGAGCATGATTTAGAAGATACAGATGTCGGCATCACAGTCAGGGGATTTTTTGGAAAGTCAAAAGACTAACATAAATGTGATTCGCATGATAAGTATGAATAGCCTGACAAATGAAGTTTTAAAGCTCATAAATGCTTGATTACTGCTCTAATCCTTCAGTGCTGACTGCATGGATAACAAACGAAGTGGGACAACCTCACACCTGAACGGTTACTGTTAACCGAGTGCCTGTGCATGTGCATCCACACGTTTAATACAAGTATCTCATGCATCAGTGACCATTACTGCTTGAAGCAGAAGACTGGACAAGGGTGTTTTCCAGCAGTTATTCTTTCAGTAAAAATACCGTTAATTATCCTTTACATCCTCACAACATTGTACCTCTGAAATGCTCAGCAAACAGTACGGAACATTAACTTGTTTAGGTAAGACATTAAGTCCCATCCTCCTGCAAAACATCCTGCTCCTGTGAAGTGTTTCTGAAGTTTACATTAATTTATTAATAAAAAATAAAGTTTCTGGTGATGCCTTTCTTTTCCATAAAATACCTGCTTTCTAAAGGTCAATAAAATATCATGCTTAAATGTATTTTCATTTCATAATCTGCAGTAAATGTGATATGGACAACATCCATCTCTGCCAGGAAACAGCCTTTATAATTTACTGGGAAAAATTGTTTCTCATACATTAATAACCAGCTCTTTGGTAAGAGGACGCTTGTTGTATCTCTCACAAATTAAAATGATGTGTAAATAAACACCCATCTCATACAAAGAACTTAAATTGGGATTCATATACAATAAAGAAAGATTTCCCTTGTGATAAACAATTTGAGCACAAAGTGTTCCTTCAAGTCCTGACATAAATCTGTTCCTGCCAAGCTAGTATCTCGTTGCATCAGCCTTTCGCCTTCGCCATGACGGCAGAAGCAGCCCTGCTGCCTCTCTGCCTGCTTTCTTCACACTGCCCTCTTCCCAGAATTACCATCCCAGCTCTGCTGGGCCAAAGATTCGTCTTTCCATCAGATCAATATTTGGTGAAAAAATTAGGAAGATGCTTTTAGTTAAAAGGAACCCGACCCTCTAGCGAACCCATCATTTAGGGACTCCCATGTGGACTGAGCAGACTCATTATTGCACTGCTGGCATCCTTGCCCGTCCTTTCCCCACAAACTTTATCCCCTCTTGTTATTCCTATCATTTTTACTTATTTGCAATGCTTTGAAAATGTTTTGACACCTACCTTAAGACTGCAAGAGCTTCAACTGGGCTGAATGCAAGTGCTGTTGTGTCTGATAAAACTTTTTTTTTTTTTACATCAGACAAAAAAAAAAAAAAAAGCATCTCTGCCTACATTGCTTTCTCAATGACAAATATTCACAGCTTCAATTTTGTCCATGTAAATCTGGTATTTCAAATAAGATACACAATGTTATATTTATTCAGCTCGATGCTCCCATTAGTAGCGCAAGATAAATACTAGCTTTGATAAAAAACAATTTCTGCAGCAAAAGGAAGCTTTACTTGATAGGAGCAAGGCCTACCTCTAATTTATATACACATTAACAGAAACGTACATATAGTCAAGGGAAAGAGACCCTGTGAGTGAAAGTTATACCCTAAAAGGACCAATATATGTTATACTTCCTCAGCCTCCAGATTATGGGAAAGAAAGGTACCAACCCAGAACTAGGGGAATTGCCATCAAGGATTTATTTGAGCTTTCCCTACTGGAAACAGGCACAAGAGGTCACATACAGTAGCATGTGCCAGTTCAGCTAGTAAAAACGTGCAGAATCGAGCCCTGTACATCTCCCCAACACACCCAGCGTGGCACAGACACCCAAGCGCTCTCTGGGAGCAGCGCTGCCGTGCTGCATGGTGCTACAGAAAATAACACCTCGATAGAGCCCCCAAGTTTATATATTTGCGTGGTGCTGCACCGTGCTGTGCAGATACATCAACACCAGGAGAGAGTGAAACAGCCCATGGCAATGAAAAAGATGCTTGCATACTCAGAGAATTTGACTCCAAAATGTTTGGGGTGTATCTATGACTTCTCTATACATTAGAGCAAGTTTCAGCAGTTGTTTTCACACATTTAATAAAAATACCACTACGATTTACTGGCAATTTTAGAAATTACTCCTCAGAAGCATCGCAAGCTGTCTTGGTCTGTCAGTCCTTTATAATTACTAAAACATGCTAACGCCCTGAATTTACACAGTCAGTAACAATTCTAGTAATGCGAGACTGAGATGTTGTGGACAGGAAAGACACCACATTCCTATTTAAACATTTCAAGTTGTCTGAATAACTTCCAGTAATACTTATATTTATCATCCAGAGCCACAAAACATCTCAATTGCAATCTACTCTAATCTCAGTATTTAAAATAGCATCTTTTAAATAAACGCCAGTATTTAAATAAATCTTAGCAAATCTCCTTATATTGATTCTATTCCCAACTACGCTTTCATCACTGATGTGAGCAAACAAGTCTATGCTATATCTAAGAGCCTTTCAGATTTAAGTTAAGCACCTCTTTACGTGGTAAATAACTTCAATTCTTCCTATCAGTAAACACTTGCTTAAAGCATTTATAAAACGGGATCCAACTCAAGAGGTGGGCTACAGTTTTTTCATTGCTTCATTCTTATTTCTGATTTAACCACAAACAGAAAGATGACCAGGTATGGGTCTTTTGTAGTTGCTACACAAGGAGGAAAGTGAAGCTGTGACTGAATACAGTGAGTTAATAATACACTAGATTCTGAACAAGATACGCACTACTGAAAAGATGAGTAACTAATGCACATCCACACGCTTGATCTCTAGAATTAGCCCCGTGAGAGTTTGCAACATGTATCACTGAAGACGCTGCTGTGAGAAAACACTGGTTATTCCTCTGCAATAACACCCTCTGTTTTGTGTACTTCTGCTCAAGAGTATCTGCGGTATTTGTTTTTTAAAATACTATCTTCATTTCTTTCCCATGCAATATTTACAGCAGACCACACACTAAAAAATGCAATCCATTATAGATGGCATGAAAAGTTAAAAAAAAAAAAATGGGAGGGTTGTATAAAGTGGAATAAGCCACACAGAAGAGACACTCCGATTAGGTCCACTACAGCAGGGAAGCCCGAGACGCTGGCAGCTCATCCACCGTCCTCCCTCTGCCTTTTAAATCCAAGTCCACAGAGGAAATAGGGTTTCTCTGAGGAGCGCTGTTTCTCCAGACCTCCAAGGCCACGCTTCCCCCCCCGCCACCCCCCACACCACGCGGGGACACAAAACTTTTCGCCGCCCGTCCCAGCCGCGGCCGCAGCTGCCGCCTGCTGCCCCCGCCAGCGGGACGCGCCGGGCGCCCCCACTCCCGCAGGGGCTCCGACACCGACCGGGGCCGCGAGGGCCGTTCACAAACCCCCCGCCACCCCCAGGTGAGAGCCGGGCGGCCGGGAGGCGAACCCGACGGGAGCCGGACCCCGGCCCGCCGCCGCCGGGGCTGGGGGCGAGGAAGCCGCCCCGCCACCGCCCGACGCGGGATGCGGCCGGGGGGCGAGGCGCGGAGCCGCCGCCCGGTACTCACCGACGCGCTCAGAAACTTCCCCCGGGTTCCGGCGGGGCGGCGGCGGGCGCGGCCCCCCCCGGCGGGCGCCGGCACCATGGGAGCGCCTCAGCGAGCGGCCGCCGCGGCGGCGGCACCGCCGGGCATCGCGCTCCCTCCGCCCGCGGCCGGCCCCAACTTCTGAGGCGGTAGCGACCGACGACGGCGACCGAGGGCGGCCGGGAGCGGGGCTGAGCCCGCACCCCTCCCGCGGGGCGGGGCGGGGCGGGACGGGCGGGGAGGTCAGGCCGGGGCGGGGGGCGGCCTCCCCGCACGCCCACCCCACCTCCGCTCCCCCCGCCGGCGGCCGCGGCAGCAGCGGCAGCACTCACTTCGCTCGCCGCCGCCCCGCAGCCCCCTCCGCGCCTGCCGTGCACTGCCTGCCGGGGCGCGGGGCGCTCAGCGGCCCGCGCCGCCGCCTCCTCTTCCTCCTCCTCCTCCTCCTCCTCGCATGGCCGCCGCGCCCCACTCGGCAGCTGGCTGCCCGCCCGCCGCGGGGAGGAGGGGGTCAGGGCGCGGGGCCGGCGGCGCGCCGGGGGAACATGTCTGGCGGGGCGGGGCGGGGGCGGCTCGGCGCGTCCCGGCAGCGCGGCTGGCGGCCCGGCCGCCCCGCAGCCCCGGCCGGTGCCTGACACTTTGGCTGCGCCGCGGGGCTCCGTCTAGGGGAAGGCGGCGGCTACTGCAGCGCCTGTCCCTGCCGGCGCGGGGGAGAAGCGGCCTCCCGGGACGCCCGCTCCGCGCTGCGGGCGTGGGGGCTGCGCGGAGGGGCCACCCCGCTCCCCCGGAGCGGCCGCCGGAGGCACTCCCCGCGGCGACCGCTGGACGGGGGCGAGAGCGCGGGCTGCCGGCCCCGCCGTGCGCCGGTGAGGGCAGGGCTGGCGCCTGGGTTTGTTTCGAGGGAGGCGGTGAATTCTCCGGTTTTGGGGAGGAGGGGGTGTCGGCGGGCCGCGGCTGCCGGGTAGACACGAAGTGGCTGTGATCGGGTGGAAGTGCAACGGCGGGCGCGTTGCGCGGCCGGGCGCCTGGCAGAGCACACGCAGGGCGAAGCGGTGCGAGCGCAGGCATGAGCTACAGGACGAGGGAGAACGACTGCTGGGACTTTTCTTAGAATAACACAGATTTCTCTTTTGAGAGACACCTTAGGAAAGAAAACAGTCAAAATGAGCATAGTGCCATCGGTTTATTTTATTTAGGCATCATTTACGTTGACAGAGTACCAGAGAGAGAGACCCACAAGGTGACTTCAGCAGAGACATACGGATCTTTAAGGCCCTTGTCGCGTCCCGCCCCCCCAAGCTGGCTCGGCATCTGGCTTCCTCATACAACGGAGGTGGGACAAGAGCCACACAAGCCGGTGTTGTGGGAGTTTCACGATCACTAGGTAAGCCAGGATGCAGATCCCGCTCTGAAATGAACCCAGAACAGAAGAGAATTGTAGCTCACCCAAGTGCCCTGCTGTGGTTTGATGAACACGAATGCTGGTGCCACCACATGGAGGTTGTTGGATTACAGTGGCCAGGGACGGTGCGGCTCCTGGCACCTTTCGTTGCTCAGGTTGGCACTGCCCTTCCCTTGTTCTTGCACCAGGAGCTGTGTGACTGGGTGCTGCTTGGCTTCGGGGAGCTGGCATGCCTCAAAGACTGACCTGCAAACAGCAAGCGATCAGTCCTCAGCCAGGCTGTCGCTCCAGGCTGGCTCTCTGCCCACTCCTGTGAGTGCCAGACCAAATGGGGGGGAGAGGTAAAAACATGTAGCTGGGACAAGATGGGCTGTGACATGTGACCTCATCAATTTTTGATTGGCTTAAGGGAATTGAAATCTGATGTGTCCATAACTATCTGCCAGAAGTGTCACTGAGCTTTTAAACTAAGGGCACACAGATACATCTTTCTTATTCCTACACCAGAATCATCTCTTGCCTTTTCCTCGTTTAAAAAATCATGGAAACAGAACTCTATATTCTTTCAACAGTGTCAAGCAATATCATAGCCTTTCCATTAATATACGTGCAAAGGACATTAAGTTTCAGTTCCTACCACAGGTTAGGGGATTCATACCCACATCTCTTGGGAGATGCGTGTGCTGCCAAACTAGTAGTTGTTCCTCAAGCCTTTCATTCTTACCTGCTGCTACTGAAACGATGGCAAAGCATGATAAGTAACTCTTTGGGTTAGAAATTGCAACCACAGACTTGATCTTAACTCTGTAGTTTTGTGGTTGGTGCACTGTGTTAGGAGAGGAAGACTTGTATTCCAGCTCCAGAGATATTTATGGCGTTTGTTTAATACAACATTCCTGTAACATAATAAAATCTGAGATTATTACAAAGTATTTTGTGTTAGCCAAGTAGCAGTGAGAGTTAGATATCTAAAATACCACATAGATAAACCAGGGAAAATACTGTTTCCTCATTATAGGTACGAATAAGCATAGATAATAATAAATCATTAGTTTTATTATATATTCTGGATTTATACCTCCCTGCACTTTCTGTATTCTTTCTAGTAGTAGTGCTTTCTACTTCTTCACAAGGCAGGTGGTTTAGTTTCATGGGGATTCTGTGGTGAATGGAGTTAAATCCAGCTGGTGGCTGGTCACAAGTGGTGTTGCCCAGGGCTCAGTACTGGGGCCAGTTCTGTTTCATATCTTCATCAACGATCTGGATGAGGGGATGGAGTGCACCCTCAGTAAGTTTGCAGATGACACCAAGTTGGGTGGGAGTGTCGATCTGCCAGAGGGTAGGAAGGCCCTACAGAGGGATCTGAACAGGCTGGATCGATGGGCTGAGGCCAACTGTATGAGGTTCAACAAGGCCAAGTGCCGGGTCCTGCACTTGGGTCACAACAACCCCATGCAGCGCTACAGGCTTGGGGAAGAGTGGCTGGAGAGCTGCCTGGTGGAAAATGACCTGGGGGTGATGGTTGACAGCCGGCTGACTATGAGCCAGCAGTGTGCCCAGGTTGCCAAGAAAGCCAATAGCATCCTGGCTTGTATCAGGAATAGTGTGGCCAGCAGGACTAGGGAAGTGATTGTCCCCCTGTACTCGGCACTGGTGAGGCTTCACCTTGAATGCTGTGTTCAGTTTTGGGTCCCTCACTTCAAGAAGGACATTGAGGTGCTGGAGCGTGTCCAGAGAAGAGCGACAAAGCTGGTGAGGGGTCTAGAGCAAAAGACGTGTGGATGTGGTGCTTAGGGACATGGTTTAGTGGTGGATTTGGCAATGCTAGGTTACCGGTTGGACTTGATGATCTTAAAGGTCTTTTCCAACCTAAACTATTCTATGATTCTATGATTAATGTCAAACACAGTTCACTGCCAACAAGACACAATTTAGGCAAAAGCAGCCAAAGCAATTTTCAATCAGAAAGCTTGTGGGGGTGTGGATGGGGCTGGGAAGACAGGAGACTAGTAAGAGTGTAGGTAGGTGCTGGTTTGGGGTCCTGGCTTGGGATAGCAGGGGGGCTTTGGAGGGGTGAAGGTCATCAGTACACAGGTAGGAGGCAGATGAAAGTTTTTGAAATGGGTTCTCTGAAGTTGGAAAACAAGAGAATTTGATTTTTATTTTTTTTTTAATAATTAGGACTTTGCCCTTAAATTAGATTTTGAGTCTCCACACTGTCTACAGCTAGTCCTGGAGCTGCAAAAGCACAAGGGTGTGTGTTATGTGTCTGTAGGATAAATATTTTTAATTTTCTTCATTGCTCCAATACAAGTAAATAGCGTAATAAATGGTCAATGATCTCTTGGCTTCCCTCTTATTAAAAAAAAAGAAAAAAGAAAAAAATCTGTCTTTTTTTTGATAACTGGTATACTCAGTTTTGTTGGAGGATTTGAGAGGATATTATAATACACTTATTCTATGCTACTAGTCTGTGGTAGTATTTTAATCTTCAACAGTAATTAGCTTCAGAATATCTGAGTTTGATGTCTTATGAAACATGAATCTTAAATTTAGCTCAGCAACAATATAGGAATTGATTATATTCTCTATACCTCTGTTCGGAAACATCTACTTTTCAAACTATGTATAATGTCATGTTTGCCTATTTACTTCCCTTTTTCTTTTTCATTTCTGCTCTATTATCACACTTCCAGATTCCCTCCAATCCCCTTAAAAAGCCTGGAAAAGCAAGTCTGGCTTGAATACACTCAGTAAAGATACCTGAATTCTGACCACTTGTTCTGACATAATATCCAATAGTACTCACACCAGCTAATGTAAGTACTCTTTTTCTCTGTACACGTGGTTCCCACTTCAGTCCATTCCAAACAATGTATTGAAAGTCCTCTCCTTTCTGAGTGTGATGCCCTGGAACCAGGCACAGAAGACGAAAACGATGGCTGAATCTGGTTTTGCTCTCTGTTTATGTTAGTGTATAATGCAATGTTTATCAACAGCATGTCAAATAGGATTCCAACTGCTCAGTTCATAATAGTTCTTCATCTGCAAGAGGCTCCTTGCCATTAAAGTGGCTATGGCTAGTGCACATTATATTATGATTGGCAGTAATTTCTGCAAGACTAGCTGTGACTGCCTCTTGTAAGCACTGGTTTATGTCTGTGCTTGTACAGCATAAAGGTAGCTGTATTGGTAAAATCTGCCATAGGTGGAGTTACACCAATCAAACTCTGGTTGCTTGGTTTAGCAGGCAATAGTTTCCTATAGTCAGCAAAAGCTATGTTAATATATAAATTTCTAGATAAATATAATGGGGTCCACATGCAGGGTCCATGCTTGAAAAAAAGGGGTTTTGTGGCTGATTGATAGAGTTTATACTGGATGGAAATAAAATTACTTTTTTGTTGCTGGGCATTTTGCCAATACAATATTGCAAAATGCACTATTAATTGATGCTGCTCTACCTGCTGAGCTTTTAGACGAGGCCTGAGACTCTTAGGTCTAGTCTGAGTAGTTTGAAATTCGAGTTTAAGTGGGTATGAATGTGTTTCTCTTGAGTGAGGAACTATTTATATTAAATTACAAACCCCAGTTTTTTGTTTTTCAAAACTGCATGAAAAACTGCAAGAGACTGAAATTAAATCAAGACATTGTTCATATTCCATATTCTTACCTGCAGCTTAAATCTATGTTTTTACCTATTTTCTTTGCTTTATGTTTAACACAAGCAGAGAATCACAGGGAAATTCAGCTTGGAAAGGACTTCAGGAGCTTCCTAGTCCAACCTCCTGCTCAATGCAGGGTCAAACCTTGTTGCTCAGGGCTTTACTCAGTTAGGTTTGAAAAACTTCCAGGAATGGAGACTGCACGACGTCTTAGGGCAACCTGTTCCACTGCTGCACTGTCCTCATGGGGAAAAAGGTTTCCTTTCTTCTCCAGTCTGAACTTCTCATTTCAACTTACTCTTACTGTCTCTCCTGCCACCATGCACTGCTGTGGAGAGCCTGGCTCTGTCTCCTCAGTGACCTGCTTGTAGCAAGGGGAAAGCTGCTCTGAGGTGCCCCCAAAGCCTTGCCTTCTCCAGGCTGAAGCAGCCCCATCCCTCAGGCTCCCCTCACAGGGCTGATGCTGCAGACCCTGAGCATCCCGGGGGCCCTCCACTGGGCTTACTCCAGTTTGGCAATGTTTCTCTTGTAGGGAGGGGAGAAAAACTGGATGCAGTATGCAAGATGTCATCTTATGACTGCCAAGTGAAGGGCGATAATCACTTCTCTTGATCTCCTGGCTGTGCTCCTGTTCACATAACCCATGATGCTGTTGGCCTTCACTGCTGCTGGGGCACATGGCAGCTTGCTGTCTGCCAAGTCTACCAGGTCATTCTCAGCAGGACTGCTCCCCACGCAGTCGGTCCTCAGCTTGTATCATTGCATGGGCTTCTTTCTTCACTGGGCAGGATTTTGCATTTGTCCTGGCAGAATTTCACACGGTTCCCATCAGGCCATTCCTCCAGCTGGTCTAGGTCCCGCTGGACAACAGCCCTGCCCTTGAGTGTATTGACTAGTCCCCCCAGTTTGGTATTATCTGCAAACTTGATGAGAGTGCACATTATCTCCTCCAGGTCATTGATACAGATGTTAAACAGGAGAGGTCCAAGTATCGATCCTGTGGTACTCCACTTATTACTGACCTCCAGGCACAGGGACTATGAATCCACATTTTTTCAGGAATATAACGTCTTTCTCCAATTAATCTCCACTGATCTTATTTAGATGGTAATGAAAAAATGGAGTATGTACAAGGAACACACCAGTCTTTTAGAAATAAGATAGAGAATAGTTCAGATAAATGTGTGTTTCCCCCTTATGTCACGACTTTAGAAAACTTAATGAAATAAAAAAAGTCCACTGGTGCTGTGTGAAACATAAGTGATAACCTCTGTAGGAAGTAAGTAAATCTTTCAAGCACATATTGTGTGTTCCATTAAAATTTCTGTTCATAGGATAGGAGCAAGTCAAAATTATGTGCAGTGGGTAGGTTAATGCCCCCTCGTTCCTCACTTTACCTTCTTAATGTTCTCTACTCATATAAGATATAAGAATAGCTGAAAGAAGAGAAGCACTCTTTTAATCTAAATTTCCATCATAAATTTAATTGCAGAAAAAAGTAACATTTAGGTTATTTTGTTATGGCACACGATTGCTTGCCACAAAAAGAAACCACACTAATAAAATGCATATTCCAACCATGATCAGACTTGTACCAAGAGCTGAGAATGCACAGTGCTTGCCGTATGCAAAAATAAAAACAATGTTTAATAGCAGCTCTCCTCTCAGCCTCTGCATATGTGGAAAATTTTAGGCTGTGGGTTGTCTGGGTTACTTCCTTTAAAGCTACAGAGCAAAGCTCCCCCGAATAGTTTACATGAAAGCAGAATAATTACCTAACCAACAAATATCTGTGGAAGCAGAGAATTTTCTTTAAGGAACTAATCTCCAAGGAATCAATATGAACATGCATGCAGGAGAGGAAGGCACAGGCAAAGCGAGAAAGGAAGACGAAGGAACTCCCTGCCAGAACCTACAGTCTCTTGCTCTCTCTGTTGTTTATAAGGCATCCATCATATCTTTATCTACAGCCAATATAACACGAAAACCTATCAGACTGTGTAATTAATACATTGACTTTCTGGTTCTCTGGGAAAAGAAAAGTGACAATGGAGGTATTTTGCTTGCTTTGTTCCTGAAGAAGGGAGATGGAGGAGAGTAGAAGTGAAGGTTTTGCTTCAGCCAGTATATTCGGTGCCCTTTTTTCTAAGGCAAGGAATTTCAAACCTAGTGTCCTGGCCTGCTTGCAGCACTACACTGGCTGTCCTGCATCCTGCAGGTACATTGGCCAGAAGAACTACTGCAAATGAGCAATGAAAAACATAAATAAATTTTAAGATAACTAATGTGCAAGTATCACCCTGTGGATCTTAACTGAATCCCATCCTCGGTCTTTTCAGTGTTTATTGAAGATTGTGACATACTGCAAAACTGAAATCCAGAGCCTGAGACCACGTCCTACACCTATGTATGCACATTGTCCTCCATTTCCTTCTGGCAATAGCACAAGTTTAGCTGTCCACTGAAGCTTCTGCCTAAAATGCTAGTGTCTAAAGTGTTTCAAAGGTTTAAGCACATTAAACAAGGCTTTCTTGGATTGCCTTCCTGCACTTAGATTCCTAAATTTCATTATGTTAGAGGCCTAACTGGTTCACGTTTCAAAGTATTTTACATTTTATTGCTCAGAGCATGCACTTGTTTTCTACCCACATTTCATGAGCATTTTTCTGCAACTGTTGCTACATGTTCCCCCTCTCCGCCCCAAGTTCTTTTGTCTGTCAGATTTAGGTGGAAAGGAGATCACAGGAGCTAGAGCAGAGACTGTGATTATTTGGGTACTCAAATTCACTTTAAGCTAAAACACTAGTGTTACCGTGCAAAAGACAACAGACAAGAATTTGACCAAGGTCACAGTATATAAAGTAGGAGATTTAAATTTCTTGGGCTAGTTGAAGAATGAAAACAAAACCACAGACTAACTTTGTTTGTTGTTGTCATAAGTCTGCTAGTTCCAGGAACAGTAGCATCCTTTAATTTATGATTCAGCTTAAAGTCTATAATTGACAGGTCTTAAGTGTGTGTGATGGCAAGGGATTCAAGACAGGCAGGCTGACAGAATGCGTGTTGTTGCCTTCTGTACATAACTGATACGCTTTCTATTGAGGATGACATTAACCTTTTTCTGAAGAGCTTGTTTTTTTACATCAACTCACCATTTGAGAAAAACATAACATCAGTAGAGGAAAATCTTGTCTTAATATTATTTTGTTGAAGTATCATTCAAATGCTCTACAGAGGAGTGTCTTTCAAAGTGGAATATTGTTATATACATGGAAGTTCATAAGATGACGTGAGATAGCACTTTGACTCTCCCAAAGCACCATGTTCATTCATGTGCTTCCCAACCCTATTCTATATCATCCATCTCATCAGGTATAAAAATCAGACCCACTGGTCTGTAGTTCCCAGGTTTCCCTATTACAGAGCCCTTTTTGCTGATGGGATGACACTGATAGTTCTCCCTTCAGAAATCTTATTTGAGACATAACTACCTTGCAGTCAAAATGCAGATCTCTGAACCCTTTTGTTCTTGCTTGACAAGTCCTTCTTTCCTCCATGGAGTTCTCCTATGGACTTTCCAGTCCATTCACAGAAAAAGGTTTGGCTGTCCATCCACATGATCTAATGTCCTTTGGCCCTCGACCACTGCCTGGGTGAAATTGCGGCACAAGATTATTTCAAACTCATTTCATCCTGCATGCTTGTACTTCAATGATTCTCAGTGCTCCTAACAGTACTGAAAGGCAGTGAGGGCAAAAGTCAGCTGACAGAGAAATGACCTTAAGAGTCGTCCAGTTCGGGGAGTGTCCAGCCTTTCTGATTAATGGAGCTGCAGAACAATGTCTTATCTTGGATGGAAGCCATGTGATGCACACCATATGCCTTGGAGAAGCCAAGAAGCAGGAGTCCTATGAACAACAATGTTCTTACAGGACTCCAGAGCTCCATCATGGGATGAAGGGAAAGCTGAATATAAAGCTGGGTTCCAGGAAAATAGATGACTTCACTCTAAACAGGATCTGTTGACTACTTCTTTTCATAGGTGGAGACTCAGATTTAGCAGTAGCAGTAGCTCCCATACCAGAACAGACCACCTGCTCATCATGTACATGCTTGATGTGCCATCATTTTGACATGGTAACCACATTTGAATTACTGAGGAGCCAAATGCAGCTGAAACCTACAGGTTACCTACTCCTGTCATAGTTCATTCATATGTCCCAGAGAAGGATTAACTGTCCCTACCTAATTCTTGGTATTTTCTTGACTAACTTTTCTAACAAGTCTCAGTGATAAAGACCTCTCTACCTACCAAAGTCACCTGTATCAGAAATTCACAGGTTTATTATTAGAATGTTTTCCTTAATTTTTAATTCCTTAACCCTTATTCTTGCTACAATTTAAATTTCTGAATTCTTCTATCCATGATGGAAATGGTGGTCAGATTATTCTCTTCTGTGTTTGGAAAGAATTGCCATCTACACTTCAGTCTTTTCTCTTTCTTAGGCCAAATAAGATCTATTTTTAAAATGTTTGCTCATAGATCACATTCTCATTACCTCTAATCACTTGCACTGTTTACAGCTTTCTCCAGTTGGCCCACATCTTTTCTGAAGTGTAGTGCCCCGAAGGGACTAAGTCCTCTACCCAAGGTTCTAGTAGTACAAAGAAAAGGAAGGCTTGCGAGCTCTACTGCTGTTTATAGATCACAGCATATTCCTTATGTCTTGCATTTGCAATAGATTGTTAGTTTTGATACATCTTCAACTTGTGACCTATTACCTCCAGGTACTTCTCTGAAAAATTAATTCTTAAAAATTAATTCCCTGGCCTGTATTTTTTTTTTATTATTTTGTTATTCCCACCTAAGTGCAGTATATCATCCCTGTTGCATTTCATCCATTTTTCATTCCACTACTGGAATTTCTCAAGATAATCCTGAATTTGAATTATGTCTTCCAACACATTTATGTTTGCACTTCTTTCCAACTTTGTCTCTTCTGCAAGTTTAATAAGACTGTTATTCAGATTGTTAATAAAAATGTTGAATAAAGTTCCCCGTAAAACCCTAATTTTGTGATATGACAGTATCAAAGTAAAGTAAATGGGTTTAAAAAGATAGGCATTAGCAAATTAGTTTTTATGCTATTGCTTTTTCTGCTGTCTTTCAAGTGTTTGCAAATAGTTTGATTGATTCCAGATATTTCTTTTTTTTCTGTGAGTTGAAATTAAATTGGTTATTTCCAAGCTCTTCCTCTGCTCTCTCCCCTCTTCTTTTAAAAGGCAGCTGTTATTTTTGTCCTTTACCAGTCTTATATCTCTTAGCCATCTTTCATGAGTTCTCAAGTAATAGCTAATCTGACTAATTCACCTCATTCTTAAAATATCTCAGGCCATAGTCTATCTGGTCTGGCTTGAGAACATTTCGTAACGCTCTCCTGTCATATTTCTTCTCTGTTTTAGATTGAGTTCTTAACCCTTTGTCATGAATGCTAATTACGCTAGTCATGTGCCTGCAGCTGACATCCAAAAAAGGTTTTAAATACTCTGGCCTTCTTGGGATCATCAGTTATATCATCACCTTCCCCCCTACTCCCCCAAACAGACAGGAAAAACAATCAACATTTTCCTCGCTCTTCCTTATTATTAATGCACATTAATTTTGCAGTGTTTTCTAGCTGCGTGTTGGTTTTGTGCCCTAGTTTTCTGATTGGGTTTTGTACATATATACTGTTATTTTATATGTTTTAGAATTTGATCTGATTTCCACTTTCCAGGTGGAACTTTGTCAGCTTGAGATCAATTTAAAGCTTCTGGCTTATCTAAACTCATCTCTCAGTACTTTTCCCTTCTGATAGGGATAGCTTATATTTTCTGCCAGAACAACTTAATTACATTTTCCTTTGAATTTGTTGTTGACTTAAGTTGGTGGAAGTTTGCCTGCTTCAAGTCCATGATTGTCTCCTTTTCCCCTATTTTCTTTCTTAGGATTGCAAACTCTGTAATTTCATATTCACTGTCTGCAAGTTGCCTTTCATCGTCCTATTCTCAAACAACTACACTTCACTGGTTAGAACCACATCCCAAAGAGCCCCTCCTCTCTCTGTTTTTTCTACTGCACCAGAAATGGTGACCTATGCTTTTCAATTTAGAGCTTGCTAATTGATCTTTGTCCTGATGTTTTCCTTTCCTGACCGTTCTTTGGACACTTAAACTCTCTCGTGACTCTCTGGTCTGGTGCATTGAATGATTTGTCATGTTATTCATAAAAAAGGCTTCCACAGCAGATATTCTCTGATCAGGTCACTTGGTCTAACAACAGTCGTGTCCTCCTTTTCTTTCACTGTCACCCAGAGGCTTTCAACAAGTCCAACCTCCTCCCCTGTCTGGAGTTCAGGATCAGTGTAGAGCTATATCCTTTACTAGTAGATAGTCCTATTATGTGAGTTATCATACTCCTAAGTCTATGGCTTGCCAACAAGGTCATTTTTCCAATCATATTATAGGTTTCCTTACTCCTCTTGTTGATTTCTTGTATTCCCTCATACTTTTAACTTGGCTTGTCACAATCCTCTCCAATCTGCACATTTGTCTTTCTTTAATTAAATTTGTTCAGATATGCTTTATGAACTTGAAATGGCCACAGACATACAGAGAGACACATTGTATGTAAAATTAAATCTAAGCATGTCACTTTTTTCCTGTTCTTTCTCTTTGAAGATTTTTTTTAAAGGATTTTTATAATATTGACCAAGTGAGCAGAAAGAACAGAAAGAGCAAACAACCAAACAGGGGAAAGAAGTCTTTTATCAAACTTCTGTGCCAGTCCCATGTTTCTTTTCTCTGTGGTGGTGGAGTTGAATTGTGCTTTTATTTGCCACTGCTGACTTGAGCCCAGTGCACTTCAGATACCATCCCTGAAGTCATTTGCAAATGCAATGTTTAAATGGCTTCACACAATGGCAGTGACATTTACCTAGTGTGTTTTTTTATTTTATTTTTAATTGGAACAGTTGTAGCCCCAAAGTCGAACACCAGCAGATGTGTCCTTTCCAGTTCCCTCTGACTGTACTGGATAACATTTCATCTGTCCTGACACTTGTAAACAGATGCTTAGATATCCATCCAGCCGAAACCTCTGACACAGGTCACATCTAGAAATAGCTTGTACAGAAATAATCCCATAAAATATTTGACACAGGCAAGAAGAGGGCCCTGTCATGTTAAGAGACTTGTGCTACTTGCATGCATGCTGTTTAGGAAGAACACCACTGACCTTCACCCCAGCGATCGTGCTCATGACTTCACATGTGCTATATTATACACTCACTACACGACCTGTTTACATGTACTTCCTCTAGTAAGAAACTCTCACAAAACTGCTGTTTCCCATTTTTGTAAATTCAATCTCTTACTTTTATAACTTTGAAGTAGTTTTCAGCAGTTATCCCTGGGGCAGACATAGCCGTGACATAACGAGGAGGCCAGCAGCCGGGGCTGCCTCTCCATCGCACACCGAGGGTTAAAGGTCTGTTTGCCTCTGCCTCCACTCCCAGATCAATCCATGCCTGGCCAAAGCCTCTGCACAGGAGAGCCACTGGAGTATTCCTGTTGGGTTCTTGAAGTTCAATTTAAAATATGAAACAAGGCGTTAACTTTCCAAAGGGCAGGGAAATGTAAAGGAATTTGTAATTCTGGAAACATATCACATGAAAAAGTATAGCTTCTGTTATTCGTGGAACACAGACGCTGTTTCTGACACCCAACAGAAGTGGAACCTCAATGCTGAGATTTCATAGCTGCCTAAAGGACTGCGACTTCCAAGCCCCATCCATTTATCTGCAGTGGAGAAATTCAGAGTAACATACAGCTGGGTAGGATGGGCTGGGGCAGGCAGAACAAGGATTACAACAGTGAGATTACTGTCTTTTGGTATGTACATATTTCAGTGGTTCCAACAAAATATTTTCATGACTATAAACCTACTCACATGTTGGGATTGACCCATATTTATTTTTTCCCGAGATCTGCCAATTTTAATGAAGTTTACAGAGACAGCAAAATTAGAAATGGAAGGGAAATTTTGAATAACTGCTGAAAAGTGAAACACAGACATCCATAACCTAAAGGATCCAGTATATAGCCTACACACATCATGACAGCTGGGTGACATGAGATACAGGTATGCACCACTGACTCCCAACTGCTTGCTTACCTGGGCAGAGGGGGAAGGATGATATTCTTCAACACCTCCCCTGCAGTTTAGATGCAGGGGTCTAGTCCACTGTTTCTAGCTACTGTGTCCTATAAACATCTTGAACTCTCTCAAACTCTGTATTAAACAACACATGGTTGAATTTGGGGCATCAGAACTCAGCTTCTCTAATGGTTATGAGTATTTGTCTCATTTCAGCTTAAAATATATTCATGGACTGCAAAAATCCTTTTATTTGTGTGTCAAAATTGTCCTTCACCTGAAATTACTCACCTCCTCCCCAGTGCTTTCCCTAGGTATATTGATAGTTACTTTATTGCCTCTGAGATGTCACTTTGCTTTTATCAAGCTGCTTTTGCCCACTCTCAGGGAGAAGACTGCCACAATGGTTAATTCTAGTAGGAATGGAGATTCTCCTGATTGTGCTTTGTACTTCATTTTTCTCATAATCCTGCTGCTGAGCTGACCAAAAAGGAGAATTTCCAGTTTGATGGAAATACTTTTATTTTTCACTCCTTTTTGTTTGTTTTGGTTTGGTTTGAACCAAAACCCAAACATTTTGAAATTTCCAGTGAACTGAATTTCTGCGAATGTCATTCAAAAATTTCCCACATGAATTTCAGTTGTCATCTTCTTGCTGCCCAAGGTCCCAAGCCTGCAGCTTCAGCTGGAGGGGGGAAATTCAGGTGCTTTGCTCCCATATATTGGATCTGGCTGCCCTGGAGTCACAAAATCTAAATGTTGTGTACGCAAAGTGCCTGGTTTCTGGGAGGTTCCCAGAAATTCAACCCTGCCTTGGGTTCTGCTGAGGCTCCTCAGAACCTACACAGTTCAGATCACACACTTCAGGGTTCAGTGAATTTTTTTGTCTTGTTAATCCTTCCTGGCTCCATACAAAATCTCTTGTCTGATAAATCTTTCTGCACACAGTCCCTCCTTTAGAGCAAGCTACAATCACTACAGTGCTGGATGGAGCTGGTGGTTGCTGGGGGAGGAGCAGCCACTGCTACTGGGGAAGAAGAGAAGCCATGCCACATGAGGAGCAGGACAGGCAGTGCATTTGGAGGTCCTAACAGCAGTACATGCATATATGCACCGTGATTCCCTAAGCATTGGTGGCAAAGCCACATCCAGTCATCAGTTCTGCACTTCCTTTTTTATCTTGTACTAAATCCCATCTTCTCTATTTTAATAAAAATATTTTCACCGTATTGCTAAAAAAACCCTAGGACCCAGCAATGAGCTCATACACTGGGCCCTAAATCACCACATCACTTAACACGCTCCTTGGCATAATTTTGACCTGAGTCAACAAGTCCTAAATAATGCCGAGGGGATAACACTTGCTGGGGACTGCTTCCGGTAGACAGTATGGAGATGCCTAAACCACCGGGGCTGGCTCCTTGCTCTCACACAGTCCTCCAGCACTATCCCAGCAGCGTCTGAATCCCCAGGTATGCAGCATGGTACACATCAGGGGTATGCAATGCCTGCCCTCAGTTTCATGCTATGAAAACACTGGTCTGGCAGGCTGAAACCAGAGCCTTCACACAGTTTTAGCCACCACACAGAAATAATCATTATGCTATACAAGTGCTGGATGGGGGCCCAGAGGAAACCCATGGCCAAAAGCTATGTAGTGTGGGCATTGCCCATCTGTGACTGGTTCTGTTTCATTTAGTAGTGCAGATGTAGCCATGATCATCTGCCTCCTTGGGCTGTCTCTGATTAATTTCCATAATTTAAAACTCAGTAGGGTGAAAACAAGGGGGGTTTTATTATACTCTATCCAAACACCTACCAGATTTCTGTCTGTGTAACCCAACCAAAAGCTTCTTTGAGCCAGTGCATTCAGCTTTTAAATGGCACTTTGTGTAAACTTCTGAGACTTTTCCTCCCAGCTGGTGACCTCCAACCACAACCCCCCTGCCCCTGACCCAGACACAGCTTTTGGAGATCACAGTTCAGAAGTACACAGTAGGAATTAAGAATACTAGAGCAGCTGTCCTCATTGTCTCAATTGCTCCTGTCAGCTGCTGCATCCCACATCAAGCCTCACTTTCTGGAGTCTGTTCCATGTAGAAGTAAAACATTAACAGTTATTCATATTAATATTCTTTCCAAACCTTTGCCAGCATTCTCAGATCCCACCTCTCTCCTTCCCCATTTTCAGCTGCACAACTCTGCTTCAGTTCAGCTTAATATTTTCTGGGAGGCTGTGGCTCCTTATTATCATTCCCAGCCCACTCTTGTAATTGAACTATAAATTTCAAAGATTTGCTGTAAAAAGAGTTGCTCATCTGGTCACTGAATTGATTATTTGTCTCTGCACCCATGTTTGCAATACCTTGGTCTCACGGGCTTTTCTGGTATCGCAAGTCATTTAACTCCTTCGCTATTGCATGGTGGGGGGAAGTCTCTTCCTTTTCCCATTCTCACGAATTTGTTTTGCAATTTTCTTAGAGATAGATATATGATTGAAAGATCTGTTTGAATAAGTACATTAGAGGAAAGGAGACAGTGAAGATATTTGTCATAAACAAAGATTTAAGCCTATTCTGAATTGACTCTTTCATCTATATCATTAAAATAAAATCAGTGGATTCTTAATGATAGGAGATGGATACTGCTCTGAACTCTGCTGTTTAAAATACTTGCTGTTTTTTGTCTGCCTGTCTCAAATAATGGCCACACCACAGGGCCTGACCATTCACATACTCATGAGAGCTTTGCTGCTCACAGAAGCTGCAGCAAGAAATGCCGCACCTGAATTCAAGCAGGAGGGCCACTACATGAAGGTATAACACTGAGCACTGATACATTTACTTAATGAAATAAATAACTGCAGGGCTCCTTGCTTGCCAACATTTGAGATCCCTTTCTACAGCCTACTGGTTCTGGTCTGAGAGCACCAACTCCAAGAATGGACTTGGTGTCTGATAACCAAAGCAGGGTTGGGAACTGTAGTAAGCTCTGATATCACAGGGCAATGGGACAAGAGGGAAAAGAAACAAACAAAAACTTTTGTGCTGGTCTCATCCATGTGATATCTGTCAAGTCTCCAAGTCAGTTTGGTCATGGATTATTCAAACAGAAGAGCTAAGTTTACAAATATACACAATATTGTATATAGTATAGTCTAATCCCCATCTGTCCCCATTGGGTGGTAATCATCACATTCCATCTTCCAGCAAAATTAAGACCACGATTATAGTTACAAAAGTAAAAGTTGAGTCTAATGGGAACATTTGTTATTAAACTAAACAAAAAACAAATATTGCTGTTAAACTCTACTGTCATTAATAGCAGAATGAACTAATGAATGCTATTACAGTTTTGCTGCTTGTTTTCTCTTACTGTTTTATTCATAGACCTTTTGTTTTTGCTAAAATGGGAATGGTAAACAGCTGCAGAGCATCCTGGGTCACAAACTGAAATGGCCTCTTTCAAGGCATGTGAAGCAGATGAAACTGCAGAACCAAGTCTAAATCAAAATCCAATCCTGGCAGGCTAAGCCTGAAGTATACTCACTTGCTCATTTTTTACCTAATTACATTTGATTACATCAGATGGGAATGACTTGATTCTTACTGATGGCACTAGAGTGGATGCACTGAATCACTTAGTCCTTTCTCCAGCTATAATAACCTGGATCATCTTAATGTTGCTCAAAGAGAAGAGGGTCAGTTTGCCTCTCAATAAGGATGGTCTCTTTTCCTCCATATTTCCTAGACCCTTTGCAGCATTCAGACATGCACCACTCATCATTTGTCCTGTAAGTGTTGAATCACTACACTCCAAAGCACAAATTTGGTATGATCAGCATCTTTCTTCCAATTTTTGATATTAAGGTCTCATTTATCTTCTCTGGAGTAGGCTTTTGTTCCTTCTGCCTCTGAATGCTGCCCAGTCAGTTCATGGTTACTACCTCTTCTCCCCTCCCCCAGATACTTAGGTGTCTGCAGACATTATGGAAGTCCCTCTGGACATTAGACTCGGAAGTTTCCTTTGCTATGCTGATGTATCTCTTACTGCTTTTCAACTCCCTTTTAAAATATCCAGCTATTCTTCTCCCCATAATGTAGCCTGAAAACACATTTTTTAATGTCTTGAGCTACTGAGAGAAATGCTTCCCTAATTTCTGCAAATGTTAGCTATTTATCAGTGTCCTGGCCGTTTATAGGCAGCCAAGAGTGCAGAACAACTGACTTCTATCTGTTAATGCAGAGTTTTCATTATAGACCAAACCTTCACCCTTGAGAAGGATGAGGCTCCCTTCTTCTACTTCAAGGGCAGAACCCAGTTAAGTTTGTATTGAAAGTGAAATGCAGGTTGGAAGAACAGAAATGAAGTGCTGCTGTAACCATCACGGCACTCATTCTTTTCCTTACTCTATTTTGTAAGCATCAAAAATTGTCCCTACTGCTAGGGCTCAAGCAAATCAGTGGCTCAAACCTGGTTAAACAACAAGGTGTTTAGAGCAGTCAGGTACCTGTAAGTGTTGGAAGCAGCAAGACTTGCTAAAGTTATGCCGTGACCTGATAATCCTGCCTGCAGGGACAAAGGGGATGTTGGCCCTGTGTATCCATTTCTGATAATCTGTGCTATTCCATAACATTCTGCTTATTTCACAATAAGATAATGAGTCTCGTGTGTTGCAACTTCACCCCAGAGCTACTGAATTCATTGGGCTGGCAAGTGTACTGTTTGCTGGAGTGATAAATACCAGCAGAGCTCCCAGGTCAGCAGGGTTTGTGGCATGACCTCCGATTATGATCTGGGCAGAGGCTGGGAGTAGCATGAGTGCAGCTCTGCCAGACTCTGCCTTGTGATCAAGGCAACTGAAGGTCATTTAAAAGAGGGCCTTGTCCCTCCAACTAGCCACTTGTTGATTATCTCCCTGTTTTTCCCTACTAGAAGCTATTCCACATGATTGTCCTACAGTATCTATGACATTTACTGTGAGGGAATGGTGAATACAGTGATTTCCCCTGGCGAAGCACAAGGCCTAAGAAGCGGGGGCTGTTTAACCTTAACAAACTTCATGTTTACATTTGGTTCTACCAGCTTGGGTGATTCAGTTGATCCTTCCTCCTTTCCCAAGGGTTAGGTAACCCAGGAGGTGTGTCCTATCACACTCATGCCCCACATCACCACTAACAGGATTTTGCTGTGGCCAGTTATATTTCATCAGAGTCTGAACTCTAGGAGAAATTTCACTGTAGGAACGCTGTTATTCAGAGCCCCATTGCTCTGCCAGTGCAGAGCAGTCCATCCTCCCTGACCAGATAAGTTTTTGAATCCCCCCACAGTCAGGAGAAGCCCTAGATCAAGATTCAGGAAGTGAAGCAGAATGTGCAATGGAAATGAACATATGGGTCCATAACACAGATCTTGTCTACAGCTTGAACAAAAAAGAAATGAACAAAGCAGAACCCACAACTCACAAAAAAAAAAAACCCTACACCAGCATAAAAGTGAGGCATAAATGTCTTTCTGATGGTAGTTTTGGTATAAGATCACTCGTCACTAACAAAATTATAGAGAAAACCCTTTTCTTCTGTGTCCAGAGAGGAGAGATGCCGTGGAGGGGATGTGGAGGAGGTGTTAATGGGTGACTTGCTTTGATTAAGTCATCCTGTGAGCTTTGAGCACTTATTTCTTAGGCAATCTTCAAAGACGACATCCCCTCCAGTTTCCTCTGAGAGTCAGGCTGTTAACGCTGGGATGTACTTGTCTTTGTAGTGAAGAGCTGTTGTTTGCTCTACAGTGATGCTTGCTTTCTACTCAGTTTACTTATTACTGTAAACCCTCATTAGTGCCTATGATCAGTTGGCACCACCATTCATTTTCCCTTTTAGTGTTCTTGCTTGAATTCATCTCCCTTTGAGAGCTCTGCTCATCTCTGAGCACAAATATACTCTCAGTTCTTCTCTGGCTGAAGGAAGTAATTACTGTCCTTACACCCTCTGTATCTTCAGTCATCACAAATGCCTAAGGAAATTTTAGAAGCACAGGCCCAGCCAAACTCCATTTCCTATCACGCAGTTGCCCTGACACAGTAAGTTTTCTGACCATTTTTGTTGCAAAGTCTCTGTAACATGGTCTGTCTCCAGCACTGACACAGCTGTAGTGTCAAAGTGCAAATGCCTTACATTCTTCAGTGCATTTATCCTCAGAATACATTTCCAATGCAGCAAAGTGCTTTATCCCTGCTTGTAGATGGGAATTGAGGCCTCCAGAGGATGAGTTTTAAAAAGGTTCACCCTCTGGACATGTTTGTCTATCTCCACTGCCTTTGGAGAGACCCTTGGTAACTGCAGAAACTAGAACATCTAAACATGAGTTAGATCCTGTCCCAAATCTCTCACTGAAAACCACAGAGGAAGTAGTTAGTGATTCAGGGAATTGGACATGAGTATTTTGCAGCCCAAGGTATTACTGAAGGTGTTGGGTAATTTTTCCTATTAGTATTTCCACCTTCTCTTTCAGAGGAAGAAAAAAAAGTACTTGGTTTCAAGAGGCAGCTGACATATTTTGTACTCTGAAGAAAGACTTCTTTTCCCTTGCATGTACTGGTAAAAGGCCATGAAGGTGCAGCTCATTCCAAAAAAAGTTAGAAGGACGATCAGTTCATCATTTGAGAAAGGACGAAAAGGGAGGATTGTGACTTCAGTGTTTTTTTCTTTTATAATTGGTTGGGCTCCAAACAAACAAGAAGCACTCGGCAATGAGGGACAGTTACTCCCACTGCACTGTCATTATAAATCAATGACTAACTGGAAATGGACAAATAAATATACAGACAAAATTTGTAAAGACAAGCTGACCCTAAAACAGCAGCTGAGGACTATATGTTAAAATCACAGGCAACCTCCAGTGCACCTTGAAAACCAATTGTTTAACATTTATCATCAACAAGACATGATACTTGCAATTCGAATTGTACCACACCAAAAATAGTCCATAACCTGGTTTTGGGTACAGCAATAATCTTCAAGATTTAAACATTTTTTTCCCATTCTGAGGGGAATTTCGAGAGAACAGAGGCAAGGCAAACATTCCTAGGCTCCAGCCTGAGGACTTGACACAGGCACACCAATCTCACGGTGCCACATCACCGTTGAAAACTATCACTGTAGTAATTTCCAAGGCAGCAATAGCATCAGTCTCATGACTGGACCATAGTAATCTTTACTGACTAAAAAGAGATAGCAAAACTGATTTATTTCCGCTCAAAAGATCAAGATGGGGCAAACTGATGTTGTCAGTTTCTAGACATTTCCTATTGCAAATACCATCAATCAAAAATACAGTGGTACAATAACATTTCTCCTTTACAGGTGCCCATGTTGGACACTGCTACTCAGATGAACAGTAAAGTTCAAAGCACAAAATACAACTACGTTTAATTCAATAAATTCAATAAAGAAGCTTGTAAGTTCTCATCTGGAAGAGACAGAAAGTTGTATGCAAGAGAAAGCACTTCACTGACTGTTACAATGTTTGGCATTTGGGATTTTATTGGATGGCACATACATGAAAAGTCTTTATAACTGGTTAAAAATATTACAGAGATTGTTTAGCTTATTTTAAGACATCAATCCCAAGGGCCTTTGGTGGGAAAAAACCAAAAAAAACAACCAACCAAAAAAACCAAAAACAAAACCACACAACAAACAAAAAAACCAAACCACACTCTGGAGAAGTTAAAAGTTCATTCCAAGTCAGACTCAGATGTCATGTATACTGAAACGGCACAGAAAAAAATTAGACTGATCCTGTAAATTGAAGCTTCTGTAGTTTTGAATGTCTAGTCTTGCAAGTCAGTGAAATTCATTTTCAGTAATCGACTACTGGATTAATATAGCAATAATCTCATAACTTTCTGATAAATGACCTTCAAATTGTGGGGGGAAAAAAAATCTGTTAAGTAGTATGCTTGCAACTAGTTTCAAGAGAGATTCTACTTGAAGGTGATCCTTACTACAAATTTCAAGGGGTCCAATATTTTTTTTTTTTTTTTTGCAGAGGAAGAGCAGCGGGCACATCAGCCTTGTTATCTTGCTAGTGAGGGGAAAATAAAAAAATTTTCTCCTGTTAGTATTCCTTGACAGTAAAAGGCCTGGTAAGAGAAAACCTTTATTCCTGTGTCATTCTTTCATCATTTCATCCTAGCCTCAATCTGTCTGTGCACCCTTCCACTGTTTCTTGTTCAAAATACACATGCTCCAGTTAGCCTACAACCTATATTACCAATTATCATTGTTCATCCCAGCTCTTGGTGCTCTTATCCATCTATGTGTGTTCATCCTTCAACACCATAACCTCCAGACTTCCCATCTCCCTTCAGTCTGGTTCCCACTACCTCCAACTCCCTCCCCCATTCACGAAGCCTCATCATTCCCTGAAATCCCTATACCTACAGCTCAAACTGTCTTCTCAGGCTCTGGGTTCCTGGTACTCCCAGGTTCAATTTTAAAATATGCCTCCTGCCTGCCAAGAGAAATGTGACATTGCAAGAACAGAAATGTCTCGTGCCTTAGGGACACCAGACAGTGAGCCTTTACTTTTGCTCTAAAAATCTAGATCTAGCTGCTTCTGAAACTGGAAAAGCAATGCAAAAATGCAATGAAAAAGCATATGCATGTGATTTGAAATGCATTCACAGATGCCCACATTCAGTGACTTATCTCCCCTTATACTGATTCTTCTGAGGATACTTGAGTGGAAGTCAGACGCTACAAGAGCATGTACAGACACACATATTCATTACCACCAGATTTACATGCTGTAAGGCAAGAACTCCCTTCCATGATCTAAAGCAGATTTTATCCTGTGGGAATTTCCGTAGCCTCTGTCAACACTGTTGAGGTGGCGGGAGGGGGATAAGCTACACCTTGTAACAATGATATTAATAGCAAGGATTTAATCACAAATAAAGAGATGAACAGTTGTTCCTGATGCTGCCTTTTGATGTCTTCACACACAGTCTCTAAAAAGTGCTCACTAAATATGCTGTTCATTTTAATCACTTTCAATCTGCCGCCCTATTGTTTCTTTATTTCATTTCAGAATTTCATTCCCCCTGTACCACCCCCCACCCCCCCACTGTGGTAGCTGTCTGGTTGGGTATCCAAGCACAGCACATTTGCCATTAATCACATCCATAGTACTCTGCTTTGAGGATCATTTTATATAACTAATGATTGAGTGAACCAGAAAAACTTCTATAGGGGCGATACAAAACATCCCCATAAAAAGCCATGAGGTAGTATTCAAAAGGATTACTTAACCCTTTCATTGGAAAGAGAACTGTCTCCCTGTCGGATTAATTCAACTTAATTTAGTAGGCATTATGCAGTTACTTCAAAACACCTCAGAATTTTTCATGTGTATTTCACTAACTGGTTTCCAGGCTGCAAGATAAGATCCAACTCCTGCCAGTCATAAAACCTTTACACTGATTTCAGTGGGGTTGAATCCAGCCACAAAACCATGCAACCAGGAAAGCACTTAGAAATGCAGGGGAAAGTACTACATCAAATACAGCTCAGACTAATGCTACATCCTGCAACCACACAGATCTCCAAGAAGAAATGCAAAGAGAAAAACCTTCTGTGCAAATCCTGTGCAATAAGGGTCCAAATGCAGCATGGACGGTGTTGAACTCAGCTTTAGGTCTTGTTATGAAAGATAAGGATGAGTTGGAAGCTCATGGCTGTCTAGGCAGTAGCAATCATAACCTGGTTGTGTTCATTAACACTCACAAGAAGCGAGTGCAACTCTATCGGTACCTTCTGAAAGCTTAAGGAACTGTACTTTAAGTCTCCCTCTCAGAAACCTGGGAAATAAGGCACAAAGCAGTGAGGAATTCCTCTACAGGTCAAAGTGGTTTGAACAAACGTAATTTTAATAAGATGATAAAGAAACACAAAAAACCTATAAACCAGTATGAAATAAAAAATAAATCTACACAGTAAGTTAGCAGCAGGCAAGATTACTAACCTTCTCACAGGTCCTGGGCAGCAGCCCAAATTTAGAGTTACTTCCTTATCCTAGCTAAGAAGTATCTGAAATAACCCCTGAAGTATGTGGCACTCCAGAGAATATATTGCTGAGTAAAAGGCAGCTTTTGTTATTTGTACTGCTGCTCTTCAGCTCCACCACTGCTCTTGCTGCCTCACTACCCACATCTGTCATCATTACTACAGCACTGTCCCAGCTGTTCTTGATCTTCAACACACAAGCTGTTCTAAGCCCTCCAAGAGACTACTTCAGTGCTTCACTCTTATAGAGAATACAAACTTGCTCTTTACTTGAAAAAGGGACAGTATTGACCGTGATTTTTTCTTGTCTCAAGCTCTTTCACCCTACCATTGCTGGCTGCAGCTGCAGTTAGGGTCACATTTGCCTATGGGAATATTTGTCAAAGGTTTTGTTTCTGTAAGTTTCCAGACGTGAGTTGCAGTCCTACAGTCACTTCCACTTCATCATTTATTCTTTCTCTAATAAAAGTGTCCTAAGTTATTGCACATCTGGCATGTAACTGATGTCTGGTGCAGCCATTCACTTCCCTCTTTATTAACAGATGCTGAGAGAGGACTCTTTTCTGTCCAACAGGTCCCTGCCCATACTGAGTACTGGTAGCAATGAAGTATTGCTGCCTCTGATGGCTTTGAACTGAAGAACAGCTCTAGAGAGGAGAACAGTGAGTTGAAATTTTCTTTCATCATTCCATTTTTCTCTAACCTTAACTTTCAGGTAATTATGTCCGAAGTAATTTTCTGGGTAATAGAATACAAGGTCATAGTGTGATTTGAACACCCTTCTGCTAGGCATATATACCATCTACTTCAAAGTACTTTGATTGCTTGATATGCAACACCTACATTCAAGAGCCTAAATTCTCTGTAACAGACTGCAGAGGAATGTAGGCATCTTTGGATGGTGATTCTTAGCACCTAAATTCAGATTATGTAGCTGCACCTTCTGTAGAGTAATCTACAGATCAAAGAGAAAGGGGTGCAGGAGTGCCCTGCATGAAGGACGTATAGCTAGCTACTCAGAGAGAATGCGGTGCAAAGCACCACCAGTGTCTCCACCAGGAAACAAATAGGCTTTATTAGCTCTAGTTTAATGACAATTCACCTTGACCTTGTCTGCCTTGCACAGAGCAACTACAATGCACTTCTGTACTATCCATGGTGGGTTTGTTGCCTCTGGCATACCATGACACAGTGAAATGCAAGAGATAGCATGGGCCCAGGTACTGCATTCAAGAAGGCATTTCCTCCTAGAAGCCTGAAAGTGCTAACGCTCAGGTACAATAAGTAGCAGCATGGAATGAGTCTTCAGAGGAAAAAGGACATGGAAGCTGATGTTCTCTACAGGAGCCAGTCCTGTCCCTTGGGATCAAATTCAGCATCAGCTGTGGCATACCCAGGCTGCCATCCAATGACGTGCACTTGCATTGCTCTCCTAGCTTCCTAGATTTGCTGGACTCAACACAGTACTAAGCCCAGCCAGGTCCAGGTATTCACGCAGGATTGCATTGAACCTAACAAGCTTTTGGGACTCAGGAGTGTTGGGCAGGGAGGGGTGAAGTGGGGTGTATTTTCACACTACACTCCCCAGAGCCCTGGTCTTCAAAATGAGATTGGGAGGCACCTGATCGGGCTTGCTGGAATCCAGATTGCGTCTCCCAGGGTTCTTTGGTTCTATTTTTTTGCTGCATGACAGTGATGACACTGGTCCTGGAAGTGAACTGGCATGGGAGACAGTGGAACCGTGCTCATGCCAGACCTGAACAATCTTTCCATATGTCACATAAATAATCTACAATCCATATAACTAATAGCTGACTGTTGTCAGAAACACAGATTCTAGAGGAGTGTTCTGGCTAACAGAAAAAAAACCAAACCATGAGAGCAGACAGAGTATTAATAAAAAATCACTGAAGTAAAAAAAAAAAATACCACAAAACCCCCACCCAAGGAAAAAACCTAAAATACTATCATTGTCAAAGGTAAAAAATGAAAAGAATCATGTAACGAATCTCCAAAGGTAAAAGGATGTGAAAAGTAAAGTTCTTTACCTGTTAGACCTGTCCTATAAGAAAACAATTTCATTTATAATCAAACATTTATAATCTTTATAATCAAGTGCATTTTCTGTGGAAGTGATATCTTCCACAGCTTAGATGCAATGTAATTATTCCTGTAATAGAAAATGCAGTTTTTCTGACTCTTCACATTTGTTTAGTGCAGAAAAAATCTTATTAAAATATGTTTGTTGACTTTTGTTCACATAATAAGTAAATAGATGTTAATCACAGTTGCTCTCTGGAGTTTTCTGGGAGTCTTCTTGGTGTTACACACAAGGAGACTGACATACTGACATTTACTGGGGCACATATGTAAAGAATTCAACTTAACCGGCACACCCTGTCTCTTGGAAGGGATTGCACTACTATTTTCACTCTGAAGCTCATGTATATATAAAAGAAAGAACCATGTGTGTTATTTCAAAGGATGAGGTTAACAATAAGAATTTAAACAGATGGCTATAAACTTAGTAAAGTGAGGATTAGGGCAGACTGTGGTGCAAGTTGATTCCAGACTGCAGCTTTGTGGATTTTCATTTTATACTAAGAAAATAACCACACTGGACCACTAATGGTATGTTCCCTGTTTTCTGAGTCCCCAGCCCGAGACAACCAGAGTCTGATTTCATAGATGCTGACAAGTTGGTATAGCTGAAGCCAGCAGAAGCTGTGAGTGACTGGTAGCTATAGGACAGGTCTTGAGCATCTCAGGTGAAGTACACAGGTAATAAAGCACTCAGTTTAGAGGTTGCTTCTGTGAATACTGGGATAAATATTTATGAAGTTTACAAAATACCATGTCAGGGAGCTGAGGCCAACTCATCTGTGTTTGTAGGCTACTCAGATCCTATGGTAACAAGCATCAGAGAGAAACCTAAGATAAAAGAACTAATTTCATTGTGGATACAAGGTTCAGATTGCATGCAATAAGCAAGGCAAAGTCACATGCTGAGTGAGGGGAAGGAAACTTTCCATTCACAACACAGAAGTACCTTTTCTGAGGGAATAGGTAGCTTGCTTTCTATCACATAAGGAGAAGGTTCAAGTGGCTTCCTCTGAGCATCAAAATAACTTGTTCAGCTGAATAACAATGGTGCTTGTGCTTTGCCAAATCCCATTCTGTATCATTATACTGCAAGCACTGGGCATACAGACAGACTTCATTTTGATATTTCTGCTGGTTCCTAACTTTTAAAATTCAGAGTAGTAAATTCAGAGAAAATAGAGAAGAAATCAAGAAATAAGAGAGCTGGACCCTTACATGGAATCTCTTATCCAAAAATGCTGTAGAGAGAACACTAATTGCCTAATCTACATATTAAATGTTAACTAATATAGCCATTTCAATTATTTGTTAATTATATTTCTATGTATTTTATATACAGCATGTAATATATCTAATATGCACTATATCATATATTAAACATTTAATGTCATCTTGATTTTCATAGAAATGTATTGTTATTATTTATAGTTATAATGGAATATAAAATATTAATTAATATGTTCCTATTTCCTTAATAACATTTTGCTCCTGAAATACACACTTTACAGCACTGGAGACGTTTATGTTTGATTCACGTGACTGTTCTGCCTACACCAATGATTACTTGAGAGCATTAAAAGGACCTTCTTTTGAAGACAAAAAATATCCATAAGGTTATTAGTGATAAAAAAGAAATTGTGACAAAGAGAAAAGCTCATCCTGTGAGATCTGAAAGATGCACAGATTTGGATGCAACTAGCAAGAGAAAACTAATGGTGTCACAGAGACCAATGAGTATGTCGACCAAGCCTATCAGACTATTTCTAGGCCATTCGGCTATAAAATAGATATACTAAAATCAGTATAAACCTTGTCTACACTACTGTATTACTTCAGTGAGAGTATATTTTACTAGCATGGGGGACAAAAAAAGTTTTTGTTGTACATACAACTAGATGAAAATGCTAAAAGAGAAAGTGATTTACCAGTGAAGGCTCTTTGGAAAATGTTGCCCATACACATATGCACAGCATGGGCATGCCTATTTACAGCCATTTGATCTGGAATCATCTTAGCCTTGTTAGGACCCAGAGGCTGCTTGTCCAGGCCCTTTCTTGCTCTCCAACCTTTTCTTTGAACTTAATCCACATAATTGTCCATTACAACTCATACAGAATTCAGCTGTCAAGGCTTTCAGAAGAAGGTCTGTTCACAGGCATAGTTCTTATCAAATACATGGTGGTTTGACACTCAGTAATTCTGTTAATCTGGACAGTTACTGCCCATTTACACCTAACACACAAATCTTGTCCAAACATTGCAGTCTTTATGATGAAGCTGAATTCTGTCATTATGCTGTCCAAACAAGTTTATATCTGAATATACAGCAACTATGTGCCTGTAGCCATGGAAACTATTAGTCCCAGACCTTATTTTCAATGTACAATGTTTCTGAAGAAAATACAATGAGAATGTGAAACCTGAAGAGGAAATTTCAAGAAAGAGGTGAATAAAAAAGTGTACTTCAGCTTCAAAGACTAAATTTAAAACTTTTTTCCAGTTATTTAAAATTTAGAAGAAAATTCAGCCTATGATTGCCAGTTATACTACTGTTATAATTATCAAAGTAACATTACTGATTATAGTGCATAATGAAAATTTTTCATTGATCATTTTGTTGGTTTGGGTTTTTTTTGTAGCATGCATAACAGAAAGGACTTGTGTTTTTTTTTTTCAAAAATATTTTGAGAAAACTTCAAAGATGACATGTTGGCATATCAGTGGCACCAAACTGCACCCTCCAGATGACTGGGATTTTTGACACAGGAGCACATTTTTCTCATAAGGGTTTGCAGATGCTTGAGTGGTACTTATACTCTTGCAATAAAATTAGTGCAAGATCAGCTGTGGCATGTGTGTATTTCTCCACTACAAATACTTTCTATTCAATTGCAGCCATAAATATAGCCATAACAGGTCTCAAGGCAGTGGAACGACTGCAATGCTAATTAAAATAGGGTTCCTGAAGGGTTCTTGCAATCAATAGAAAAGATTGCCACAGTCTGTTATTTAAACTTACACTTGTCAATCCTTTGACTTTACTCCAGCTACATGGCAAAATATTTGAATTCTGACAAATTAATATTTTGACATGTTATTGGAAGAAGTAAATTTTCAAGATGATAGCAGGACAAAAGGCTTGGTGTACTGCTAAGCAATGGCATCACTACAATTTTATGAATACATTAGAATGCACAGCTTGGCATCTCTCCTTTCTATCATCTTGATGACAACAGTATTGCAGAAGAGTCTTCTTGTCTAACAGCTTAAATGACCACAAACAATAAAACAAGCCCTGGAGAAAAGGATGATAGTCATATCACTATCTTCTCTGCATAACATAGCATAGCTTTGTGCAGTAAACAGTTGACGTGTTTCAGACATAAGAAATACTACAGAGATCAGCAAAGTAATTATTTGCACACAGAAATATTATATAAGCACAGGCTACTCCAAAACTCTTTTCTGTGCTAACATCAGTGGGAATTGCATATAATCTTGGAAGACAGAATTTGTTGTAATGTGTGGTGCGGTGACTTGGTGATTCTTTTGGAGATACATGTGTTTGACTCACTGTCATGTGTGATATGGTCACTGCTGTGCAATGCTTATGAGGGTCTGACTCATTGCAGGCTCAACAGGAGGCTGCCCATAGGACAATTACTACTGCTAGTGAGATTAAGCACAAGATTTTGTTTTCCTCCTGGCTGGAAATTTTGTATCCTCTGAAATCTCAGTAGAGAAAATGTAAAAGTCAAGCTGTGGTTAGCATTGTAATACTACTCAGTAGATACAGATTAAAGAAATAGGGCAGAATAAAACCTAGGGCTTAGCCCTGCATATCAATTTATGCCTCTGTACTCCCTCGTCTTACAGGAAGCCTTTTGGCTGTTAGCAAAGGGTGAGAGTTCAACTCCCCAGAGAGGTGGAGGCTTCATAAAGAGTTTATCAGAATAGTCCATCACTGCTGTGAAACACTAACAGAGCTAATGGACTGACAAAATACATTTGTGCTATTTCGATAGATGCCCTTTGCTATGTTATATGGACCTCCTTCTCGAAGGCAGAGGGTAGCTGTCTTGTGACCGTGTAGGTGGAATGGGGCCAATACAACTTCTTAGCTATGAGGAGTATAAATTCTTTCATAGACTCCAAAAGAAGTGCTTTATCAAGCACATGTAGTCAGCACTATAACATGAGCACGAACATTTTTTTTTAACAACTCTTTTAGGAAAAATAAATGCAGATGAAACTGCAGAATGAAATGCAATTCTCTATTATTGTGCTATTTTAAAAATTCATCTCAAGGTCCTTCACAGATGCTAAAAATCCACACTGCACATCAGAAAAAGGTGGGGTTTTTTAAGTACGTAAGATAATGTATTGTCTGGACATATGTTGAAGCTGTCTTGTAGATTTTATCTTTCCAAAAGTTTGAAACATTAATATCTGTTTGTGTTTCTATAATATGTATGTTCATATCTGTATATGTTAGGAATAAAGTTCAAAGAAATTTTCAGTTATTCCAAGGGGCATAATTTCCTTTTACTGTGGATGCTGCTTGCGCTATAGCTTACATAAGGAGAATAGGCATCCTGGATCCTTGTATATGTTTTTTCTTGTATATTTTTTTTCTTGTATATCCCTTCTCAGCTACCAGCTACACAGCAACACTGGAGCCAATTACTCCAGTTACCTGAGATAACAAGATTAAGATTTGCCTATACATACTCTTGGGAAGAAGGGAGGTCAGAAAGATGACAAGTGTTGCTTGTTATGAGAACAGGTAACATTTAAACTAATGACAACATTGTGCACAAATACAAATGAACTAAGCCACTGTTCTGAGTGCAAGCTTCAATTGCAGCTGCAGAGAATTTTGCATTAGAAAAAATAAGCAAGAAAACATGAATTTATGTTGCTGGCATACATGTGTCTTATGTTTAAAATTGTAGAAGGTATGTAGATATGAGATAGACCCTGTTCTTTGTTTTTTAAATTTACATTTAAAGAATTACCATGGAACAAATCACATTTCATATATAAAATCTAAGAGAGTATTTTCCCTAGAACACAACATGTTCCAGCAATGTGACCACTGGAGCAAGGCAGCAACTCCTGTTGTGAAACATAGCCATGCGATAGTCTGAATTTCCTTCTCTGAACTCTGAGATAATCCTAAACCTTTTTCAGCATAATAATTCATATTACTGCTTCATCCCATTCTAACCATGTGCCCAAGCACGTACCTAAACAGGTTGAAGCCCCCAAAATATTAAACACTCTAACCCATTTGGGACTGGGAAACATTTTTCAAAGGTAGCGAAATTACCTAGCAAGGTGGACCTGAAACACTGTGACTGCTACGGTTGATCCTGCATGACAGTGTAAGCTTAGGAAAGCATCACAGGGAAACCTCAGGCATCTCATTGTGTCTCTCCATGGGATCAGAGGAAAGCTGGAGCAAGCCCCAGGGGTGCTGAAGAGGAGGAGCCACAACCAAACAGTACCCTAAATTCTTTGGTCATGCAAACTGCTTCTGGCTCTCCTTGAACAGGAATAAGAGAGGAGCTAGGCAAGAGAGGCATAACTGAAGAAAACGCCTCCAGGTGTGTTTTATAGGCATCTGTCTCCAAGCAACAGAGATAGCCATGTAAACTGTAATCAGTTTATTACTGTAGAAGCTCAAAACCAGACAGTGCCTGGCTTGAGGACTAACAGAACAGTAGAAAAATACCTTAGGACAATAAAAAATGCTAGGCTAGCATTTAATTAATCAGTAGAGCCCAGGACCTTGGATGTGCTTGCCTTGCTACTCATACAGGTCAGAGTAAAATGGAAATGGGAATGCTCCCTGTTGAGGCACACAGAGGGATATCAGACGTTCATTTATTTCAGTTTTGTGTGTTAAGGAGGGGTCCATGACACTCAAATGAGAGGTGCTTTGGTGGCAGTAATGCAGTGATTTTTAAGTGTACTCCTTGTAGCCTATAAACTACATTTACATGTAATAATAAAGGACATTATATAGATAACTATAAGCAAAGGGGAATTAGTCATTAAAAAAATATGAGACTGCAAGTTTCAGGTAATGTGTGAGTCACCTCTAGAGAGCTTTTTGACTCCTAAAAATGTATCTCACATTGTGGTTTTGTAAATAATGCTAGCAAGCTCCTCAGCTGTTGGTAGCCATGTACAGGCAGGGATGCAAGGGAGGGGGCACTATGCTTGGCTTATATGCACATAAGACACCAGAACTGGGTTAGGTGGGAAGATCCTCTTTTTGACCTAACATGCCTGTTCTGCTGTTTTTCCTGGAAGATTTAGGAAGGCTCCCACAAAGAAACTCCATGCAGCTCATAAGATGCCAGGTTCCTTGAAGTTTTGAACCCGAGTTGGTGTTACTGCATAGGAACAGGTCAAGTCATCAGGTGGAGGGTGGGGGACAGGGACTGCTCCCTGTGCAGCCATGGTTTGGCTCATCAGCCCTATGGTCAAGGGGCAGTGAGTTGGCACTGTCTTGTCCCGTGGGCTGGAAACCCGCTGAGAAATTGGTGCTCCAAAGGAGCTGGGAGGAGACACTTGCCCTGGCCATAGCATGGCCAACCCCGTGCAAGACCTGGCTTGGAGGGTGTGGTGAGCGGGACCATGTTCCCAGGGTGGCCCCCGCATGTCCCAGTGGCCCGGCTGTCAGCCTGGGGGTCGTACAGCCCTCACATGGCTTTTTCTGAACTTTGCTCTCTGCAGCACCTTCAGGAAACAAATTTTGGGAGATATTCAGCGTTGCACAGTCTGCCATTCTGGCTGTAGCAGTTCATTAATAACCCATTGGTCCATGAATGCACACTAAGCCATAGTCACAAATTTAAAATGTCAGGAAAAAAAGATACATTTCCATGCAGATTTCTGCAAAAGAGAATAAACATTCTCAAGTATTTTAAAGTGATAGTTTTCACTACACTGAGACTGTACATGCTAAAATTAAGTAAAGTTTCTGCTCTTATCAGACTTGCTCCATTAGTGTTAATGGAGAGGACAAATTTAGCAATTGGAAATATGATCTTTGTTTCAGAGAACTTTTCACACTAAGTTCAATAAAACTATTTTTTCTTAAGGAATGAAATCAGAGTCTGTCCCTCAGAAGACTCAAATACCTGCAAACTCAGGGGCATTATGAAATTTATATGCACCTGTATTTGAATGAATCACATAGGAAAGTGTCATCAAGATTCTACCCATTATTTCCCCTGAGTCCCTCCATTACTAAGTAGCTGAAAACGTATCTTCAGGTCAGAGTGACTGATTTGCTGGTGGAGCACACGTGCTGTCCAGACTAGCACACATTTTTGGAAAGTCATAAACACTGCAAATCATTTAATTATGTAGATAAATAAATATACTCCTACCAATTCTGTTATTTAAGCACAGGCAGTGTAACACTATTTCCTGAATATTCAGACAAATTTAAAAGGTGATTATTTCCTCTAACATTAGGAAATGGTGATATATTTAAATTAGGTTGACTAACACACGTGAAACTTAATAAAATTGTTATTTTTATGTAAAGCTAGTCAACAATACTGCGGGTGCCTTTGTCTGACACTCATCAACTGCAGATTAGTGTAACCTAAAACATGAAACTTGGGATAAAAAAACTTTCATTTATGCATGACTAGTACTATATCTTTGAAATATCCTGTCACAGTTACAGTATTTTCTTGAACACTGCAAACAGTTAAAAATGTTCTTGTCCAGAAATGACATGAACATCTATTTCTCTATTCAATCTATTCCACTCTTTTCTCTAATTCTCCTATTATATTGTTCCTGGATTCTTTCTTATCTCTTGATTCATTGGAACTAGAGTCACAGACTTACAGATCCTTGGGGTCCACATTATCATTTTTTATTCTCAATTCTTTGTTCTTAGCAACATAATAAATATCTAGTTTATATTAGCAGAAGAGAAGAGAAGAGATAACTACACGGACACCAACAGCTACATGGTGTAGAAAAAACTGAGAGCATGCATTTGTTCTGGCTTTGCATACACTGACGGAGAGAAAAGAATGGCATCAGATACTGAAATACCAAGTCCCAGATGTAGGCAGAAAAATGGTTTAGCAATCAGTGACATGAAAATACCATTACTTCATCACTGAAAGGTGATATATCATGTTTCTGTGCTATCTTTCTACCTCAAAATGCAAGCAAGTGTTCAATTATATTTTAGAATCAAGAGTCCATGCATTGCTAAAGTTGCTCATGCCTGTTCTGTCTGATTACATTCCATTGCATACGTTAATTTTTTGATGATATCTCAATTTTACTATTAAGCATGTCAAATATGGCCAAAGAACTTAACAGAAGAGAAGGCTGAGAACGATGACCTTTCGATTTGCCTGGTACTCCTGTTTCAGAAGTAACTATTTTGAATAGTAATAATAACAAAGATTATTCAGTTTAAAAATATTCAATAGGGCAAATAAGAAACTAGAGATCTACTCCTGACTTTTCCAGTAGTTGCTTACGTGACTTTGGATTAATCACTGACTCACTGTGCTTCCCTTCCTCTGCTTATAATATGGGCTCTTGAGGGCAGGGACTGCCTTCTACTCTGGGTTCTTATAATCGCAATGCTTCTCTGTCATGCTGGATGCTGATGGGCACTAAGGATGGACCTGATGGTTTGGGATGTCTGAGCTTTCTGAAACCAAGTGCTACAGAGCAGCTAGAACCAATGATTTACTAGAGACCAGTTTTTCTAACTTGCTAACAGCAACTGAAGAAGCACAAACAAGGACACCTGATGATTTAGCAATTTTAGTTAGAAATGCAATAATGTCACCATTTAATGAAAAATGTGATATCAGCTTGCTGAACCCCACAAGTGGTCTTCTAATAGCATAGCATTATTTAGGTTTGTAGTTCAGATAAACTGGGATTTATCATTTTAATTCAAATTATTTTGCTCTGGAAAAAATAGCCTACTTATTATTTCTGTTTTATGAGGCAATAGCAAAATCAAACATAGGCGTTTGAACTCTAATTCTAGTCACTCAATAATCTGATTATTGCTTCACAAAATAACCTAAATATCATAATCTGATATAACCACCTTGTTGTTCAAGTAGTTAGTAGGCTCTGGGCAAATTCTTAGTATCCTTTCCAAACCTCAGCTAAAGAAAACTATGTGGTAATGTCAGAATTCATTGCTGAGTGTGTCTCAGATTCTGGCATACTGAAAGCATACCCCAACTGCTAAGATTTGTAACAAAATTTTAAGGCCAGGTTCCTAAAGGCCAGTAAAATGCAGACTAGAGGTTTTCAGGAATTCCATTAGGAGTCATACAAATTACAGTGTTGGGACTACACAAGCCATACAGTAGATTTGTTTTCACCAGTTTATCCTCTCTGTAGATAAAAGTATAAATAACAACAATATATACCACTGAAGTCAGAATTAATTAGGATAGAGTTTATGAAGTTTTCAAGGGATTTGATGATTACAAAGGCATGAAAAGGATCCTGCATAATTTTTAGTATACTTGTGTAATGTGTAAAAGCTCCCAAAGAATTCACTTTTGGTTTTTATGACAGATGTCTTTCAAAGATATTTGATTGTGTAACCAAAGAAACCATAAATAGAGCTAAAAGTAGAGCTCTGATAGAGTGTAGCTCTTCAGGAAGGAGTAATCCCAAATATTTCAGACTTTTCAACTCTTCTAAAAAATAGCAAGCTCTGAGGTAAACATGACTTAAACAACATCCCACCAAAAATAATTCCAACTCCCACAGGGAACAGTGTTTGTTTATAACTATAGGTAAGTAATTTTAATCATTTTTTCACAGTGAATTAATCAAAAATAAATTTGAAATACTCATGAAAATGAGATTCATTCAAGACACAATTTTGATTAGAAAAAGAAACATGGAGGAAATTTTGAAATTGCTGCAAATGAGATATCTGATTTCAACATGTCTAACACAGCCTTTTCAATTTTTTAAATTTGAAATTACATCATATGTTTGCAAACTGATCCACATTTTTTTAAAAAAGGAAAAAAAACACAGAATGTTTTATAAAAAGGCCTAACTAGACAGGAGAGTAAATGAATCATTAAGTTGTGGATACAAATTTTGAAGCATTTGATGTTGACTCAAAATAAAAATTTTGTGTTTTCTTTTATATTTTAAGAATTTAGAAAATCTTTTTCAGATTCACCCAGTTAAAATCTCCCTTCTCCCTTTCTATCTCTGCAAATTTTCTTTCTGACATGGAAAGAAACCCCAACAGATTAAATAGAAGAGAAACCAGTTTTCAAAATGGGAAATTTATGTCTAAAAAGACCTAAAAAAATATACTTGGAATATTAGATTGAACAGACACACCATAAGACCATCACAAACCCCAGGTACTCCTGTTTTTGTTGTGTAGAGAGACTATAGCTTCTCTATATACTTAAGATGAACTGTAAATACGCTATCAGTGACAGTTTAAAAATATCTGGATATACAGTAGTGCAGCCAGGGTTTTTACACAGAGCAGTAGGTTTGACAGCCAATTACTGGGATAGTTCAAGATTAGTTGAGTTTTAGAACTAACACCAGTAGGATATCCAGAAACTGATTTAGAGAAAAATCATTTTAACATGATGTGATTAGCAGGTAAAATGCTGAATTTATTCCCTCAAATGCAACATCGTCACACCATCTATTTAACCACAGTTGGCTCTGCATAAAGCAGAATGCAACTATGAGATAGCTAAGAGGTTGCCTGAGCTGTTTACCTAGCAGACTAATGCCATTTTAAATAGTATACATTTAATTTAGTTTTCTTTTCTGAGTAATACCACACATACCACATCACATTCACATTTGCATTTTTTGCTGCTGGTCCTAGGGTAAACTGTTATGCACAAACATAAATCTAAAATTATTTTCCCAAAAGGAAACTTTCAGTGAAGAAAGGGAAAAAATGAGATTCTAAAAATTAATTGTTGGATTTCTAGGCATATCACGGAGTTGCCATGGAAAAGAACTTAAAGGCCTGCTTTTTCAGCTTCCTCTATCCTTTTGGATGGCTTTTGAATACAGTATATTTTGATCTGTGGAGATACTTTGTGTTTTGTAGATTTGTTAAAACTTCCTCCCCCGATTCCTCTCTCTCTTCTCACTATCTGCAGTGCAGAAAAGAAGGAAAAAGAGCATGTAAGAATGGGAGAACAGAGAGAAAGATAGAGTCAGTCGCCACATGTGTGTTAGCCCCAGCCCAAACAGCAAGTCAGATTGGATGTGGTGGTTTAGTTGGCTAAACTGCAGGGAACTCAGTCCCTCCTATCTCACTGGCCAAGCCAGTAAGATGGGTAAGAAAGTTTTCTGGTGGGTCCATTGCTCTAGAAATGCCAGTTTCAGATTTCTCATGCTTTCCTCTGCAGCTTCCAGTGCTGACCACCCTTAGGTTCAGGTTTTGTAGCATCAGCCTGTACAGAAATCTTTGTTTTCCTACCTTAACTATGGAGTACCAGGCAAGACCAATGGTGTATCTCCAGCAGCAGCTGCAGAGCCGTGCATCTGTCCTGGGCCCACTCAGGGCTGGACAGATGGAAGCTGGCTCCCATTCAGAAGCTGTATGGCAACGCTAAAAGCACTGTTGGACCTAGACAAAAAGTCTTGAAAGGGATAAAGTGTATCACCTCGGGTTCGGTGGCTTGTTTACAGGAGTTCAAGGGTTCCTAACCAGATCTGATCTGTGTCCGCCTGGCTGGAGTTGGGGGTGAGAGAGATATGCCGTATCTGCAGCCACCTATGTCAACATGCCCTCCACATGGCCTTGGAGGGGGGGATCAGTTACACGGTGTGACATGAGGCAATTATTTCATCTAAGGGGGCACTTTCTTTGGTTGCTTCTATTTTGTTTTGAGGAGTTAGAAAAAGAAGTCATTTCTCTCCCAGGATTTATGAATCCCGTCAGCTTTGCAATCAGTGTTTGAATGCTTTCTGAATGACATCAGGATTTTATCTCTTGCGAGTGGAGGTGTTGTCAATGCAAAGAGACTGGCCCAGACGCGCAGCTGAAAAATATGTTATTTAGGAAGGGCTCTGAATAGAGAGAAACTGTTTGTTTTGGTTAGTTTTCCGCTCCAGATAAAGCCTTCAGTGGTCTGTTGAGATAGAAATGTTGCTCTGCCAAGTTTAACATTTCCACACCCTTGAGAAATCTGAGATGCCGAGAGTTGGGTAGTAAAGTAAATAGCTTGTTTGAACCAACATGGACACAGATCTCCAGTTCCAGGGAGAGGCCTTTACGGCTAATGTATGTCAGTTGTCCACTACACTGTTTCTACATTCAACTGTCATCTACTTTGTCACTTTAACACAAAATGTGTCTCTTTCAGAGGTTAAGCTCTTCTGCTGTACCTTAAATGCTTGATAACTGGAAAAATCCTTGTGAAGTGAATGGTATACAGGTATATTAAGCATTTATTCTCACAAGGGAAGGCTCATTCTTTGATCAAAGCCCAATCATTTTATACTTATGCATACTCCCTATCACAAAAGCTTAATATTCTGAAAGCAGTAAGAGTATGTATCTCCCAAACACTTTGATCAGAAAGGAAAAAGAAAAGCTGAAGTGATCTCCCTCAAAAGCAAAGTACATCAGGCATGAAAATTTCTGGAAGATGGGTTTTCTCAAAAGTTCTTACCATGCAGAGGTGAGAGGTTCAGGTAGTGCAAACCTCCAGGAAGCCACGTCTGTCAATGGCAGAGGAGAATTTGATCCTGATGCAAGTTGCTGTTAGAATAGTATTAATTCATACACATTTATCGTCTTTTGGGTAATGACTAAAGAATTATAAGGTTATAAAAATATTAACATAGAATATCAGAGTATTAGTAGTAATCTCTGATTTCCCTGTTCCTTGGCTTTTACTGTTTTATTATTTGACTGAAATTATTCCCCTCTGGATGCGGAAATGTTAAAAGTTTACCTGGTTTCAGAAAGGGCTTGAACTTTAAGAGAGAAGGGTTGTGAACATATCTTAGATGATGTATCTTGAACGTGGGAAAAAACCATTTTTCTTCCTTCCAGTGATGGTTTATACATATGCACATTCAACACTGTGGGTCCATAACAAGAGTGTTACTTTGGAGAGATCTCAGGGGCCGAAAGACAGCCTTCCTGACAGGACAGAAAATCTACTTTTATAACAAAGATAACAGAAGTATTTTGAAGTGAGTTTTGGTTTTGGTTTAATGAACACTGTCACAGCTAAATTATACGCAGATTGTTAAAAACAAAACAACCCAGTGATTCATCTTTTCAACCTAGAGCAGCAAGGTTTTTTAACATCTACATTTTTTCAAAGTGGAAAAAACCTGAAGCATAACCATTCACCGAAAATATTCTCCACTGATATTTATTGCTTCATTTGAGCATGGCCTTCACTGAACATTACTGGGTTGTTGCTAAGAAACACTGATATATGATACCCAATTATATTACTGACATTGAATTTTTACTCCTTATCATGTTATAGCTTGCTTGAAAACAGCTGTAATTACACTATGAAAGGAAGGAAAGATAGCAGCCCCTATTCAGTACCTTTTGTATTTTAGCTACAGACTGAACTCCATATCTTTTTATTACATGCTTGTAACAGTTCTACAGTATTTCAGTTAAAAGATATAATACTGAGTTTATTGATGGTCTGCACCTGCATCTCCTACACAGCCATCTCAACAATAAACCAAATGTTCTCTTTGATTTTCACCCAACATATGCCAAATTGCAGGAAGGTTGGTCTTAGGGTTTCTCTATTTTCCATCTTAATGTGACAGCCCATTTTGACCTGCAGGTAATAAAATAAGAAGCACTCAAACCCATAGCTAATGTTTTCAAGGCACTTCATATTTCACTTGTTTTGGTCTATGCAATTGACCAGTGGAAAACTGAAAATGAAAGGATGTTCTTTAATGTGTATTTTCATGTCCCCTGTTTTGTATGGCTTAAGAATATTTTTCTTCTAAAATAATCACTCATCCAATAGTTGATGTATGTCAAATACACGCAACTTCTGCTAAGGAAAGTGTATCATTCATTTATACATATATATTTATTGCAAAAGGACTTATGATGTAAAACATCTTTGCATGTGTGACCTTTAAGCAACTTCCCCATCACTTCTGTACCAGTGCATTTGCAGAAATGGAGATAAAACTTTGGAATAGAAATTCTGGTAAAATATCATATAACTGACAATCAGAATAACTAAAAACAGCCAACATCCCCCCCCCAAAAAAAATCCAAAAAACCAAAACCAAAACCAACCCAAACCCTCAGAGAGAGACTATTGTGATATCAAGATCCAATATCTGTAAGGCTTTTAGAATTTGTAAAACTATTTTATACATTACATGCTGAAATACATGGAGGGTGAACAAAGTTATCACACCACTGTATTGAAAAAAAAAAAAATTACTTTGCAGGACAGAAAAAAACCTGAGACATGTACACACGGAAAGGTCAAAATAAGAGATGAATGCAGTAAATGGAACTACATGTTAGGTGGCCAAAAAACACAAGGATGGTTGGCATCTGAAAAAAGATGCAAGAAATGCAGAGGACTGTCTCACATTGCAAGAATCTGTCAGCACTTGGCACGGACTACAAAGACCAAGAGGAGGATGCAGCTCCACCCACTCACTGAATCTGTGGGAGGACAATGGACCACCTTGCACTGGAAGGTGAATGGATAATCAGGATGAAAACAGTAGAGTAATACAAAATGGTATCTTGCTATGAGCATGCCTGAAGAAAGGTCATGGAAACTGGAACAGAAACAAGTAAAACTGACAACCTTCCTTAAAAGCATAGCTAAACAACAAATAGGAAAACGTTAATAATAATGAAGGCTAAAAAAAATACACTTCTTCACCATCTTGAAGAGGATCAAAACCAAACAGAAGAGTTCCAGGATATCTTCTGAGGAACAGGGAACGCCCAGCAGAGTAGAGAATAAAACTAAAGGAATTTAACGCCTCCACCATGACTTCTGGGAAATTCCCCAGAAGTTGACAGTAGGAGCAGGTAAACTTATTGTGCTTGCAATCATAGAGCAAATAAAACCAAAGTACTCTAATGAAACAAAAGGGTGGACCATTATAAATCCCAAATACCAGCATTATCAGATCACACACCACACCATGTGGTACATCCACCCAGTTCTTAAACAACAACATTTTATGTCACTCTATTTCCACTCCCAGTTTTGCCATGATGTCCCTTATCTCGTCCCTCTTGAAATCTTGTTTCCCTTCCTTCTTCTGCTTCCTAGTGCAAACAACCCTGCATACCGCCATGTTTCCTATCTCCCATTTTTTTGGCCTGAGTGCTGAAAGGCAGCACAAACTGTTTAGCCTTTGTCCTGGGCTGATATATACCCTCTATTCACCTCAGCTGTCTGACTTGCTAATGAGAATATACACGCCTTCTGGTTTGCAACATCATCAGTGAATCTATGTGTGCCTTTTGGCAAGGAATTGCTTGTATTGTGATTAGTAGCTACCCAGTGGGTATGTAAGCCTTCTGAGGTTTATTATATTTGTTTTGCCTAGAAAGTTATAGAAGAAAGATATTAAGATAATATGGAATTATATACTCCAGTTGCTTTTCGTCCTGTTTTATAATTGCTTCCCTGAGTTTGGTTATTCCTTCTTAAAAATTTCTTGTAAAGCATAACATAAAGTCAGTCTTATAGGTATGTATTGTTTTTCTTCTTCCTTAGACATAAGCACTACATTTTTCAAACAGCCAATAATACCTTGATTTTGATGTATTTGTTAAGACCCCTTACTACTGGGGCTTGGGATTTCACTTGACATGAAAATATGTTCTAGTAGTAAGTTGAGTAAGTTGAGTCTAAGATTTGAAATATGCATATTAACAAGAAAATATACAGAACAGCTTTTTGCTGCCTTTGCAATCTGCAATTGCTCCAGAGCCTAGACAGGAAGATTCCATTCACACCTATCCTGAGAAGTCCTGAATTGGAGCTACTTTTGATCCAATTTAATTGTTTAACATTTCAGTAGATTTGCTTTTAATGTGCAGTAAACAGTATTTCTTGTGAAAGTTTCTTTCCTTCTAAGAAACATAGGAGTTGTCATTTTGGTCAAAAATACAACCTTGATCATTTGTATCATCAAGTACTATTTAATTGCAATTCCTCCTATATGTCTGCCTGTTAATCCTTGTATTTTCTGATGAAAGAGGGTGTATCTGTAGATTACCACTGAATAATCTGCCAGCGATTGTAGATTGAAAGACTTGTTATTATGTAACTGTAATGAAATGCTGTAATGAAATGCTGGACTACAGTTGCAAGGACACTGCAATAATGAATCCAAAGGGGGCAGGAACTATCCAATTTATCCCCTAGTATTTAGTTTTTCTGTTTGGAGGCAACTGAAATTACAGTCCTCGCAATCTCTGCACAATATTAGGTCATCTTGCAGCAATATCTGCAAGAATTAGGTCATTAACTGCATTTCTCATATTATTTGGTTTCCTCCTTGCCTGCAAAGAACATTTACCGGTCATTTCTGTCTCAGCAATGGGAATATCATGCTTTGTTTTAATAGTCCTTTTCACAACAGACCTTAGAGGTTCTGAATGTTTTTCTTGATAGTCTACATTGCTTTTTACTTTCCTAATTTATTCTTGTTAAAACATGTATATAGATTTAATTGTTAATCTTCCTTGGGATGAAATCCAGAAACTCTTTAAGTCAATGGCAAAATTGTGATTAACTTCAATAAATTTTAGCCTTGTTCTTCACAGCTTTGAAACATGTATAGGCAGCTGTTATGGTGCCAGATGTTCCTACCTGATTAAAAGGAGAGAGAAAAAAAGCCTCAGAATTGGTTAGATTCTGCTGTGTGTTCCAGATTTCCCTTGAAGAATCTGCAGATACTCAGTATTTTAGAAACTTGGGTTGCCTACAGATAAGCTTCAATATTGTTTTGGGATCTATGTTTTTGAGACTACTGAATGTATATATATGGAATCACATGCCTAGTCCTTCCTGACTTTGTAGCAAACAAACAAACAAACACAAACCCCAAACACAAAAAAGAAACACCCCCCTCCAAATCCCTCACCCCCAAACCAGTATTTGTACTCTACTAGTCTACACAAATGACTGAACACCAGAATATAAACATGAAGAAACATCTCCCCAGATCAGAAATTAGGAATCCTTGGCCTTAAACACTAAGTATTTATCAACCTAATAAAAATACAAGCATTAAAAGATGATGGAAAAAGTCAGCTGGAAGTAAATGATATGTATCTTAAACAAGTAAAAAGAAAGTGGAGAGAGAAGTATCAGCAAGGCAGTTTGTATTGTCAGTGGAACAGATGTTATGAGACCACTGCAGTGATTTCAAAAAGGTTTACATTAGCTCCAAAAATTTTTATTTACAAAAAAATTTTATTTTTATTCTCTTGGTCCTGATATTAGATATCTACTATTGATGTGAATGAGTATCTTTTTGCAGTTTGCAAGGACACTACGGTAATAAATCCAAGGCAGGCAGGAACTATCCAATTTCTCTGCTACTATTTAGTTTTTCTGTTCAGAGACAACTGAAATTACAGTCCTCACAATCTCTCAACAGCACAACTCAGGAGGCATTAGCCAATGTCTCAGCTGAACATAAAGCTTCCTAGAGTTTTATTCAGAACATGCCTGGAAGCGCCTCATTTTCTGTTCATTCGCTTAAAACTTTCCCCGGAATTAATCCTAGATATGATTCTTGAGAGAGAGGTTTCTGCACCTTGGTTTTCCCAAGGTTCAATAATGTGTGCCTGTCAGACTAGATTCCAGGCAAAAAGAGGCCAAAGAAACCCTTGCTTGCCCTTTTCACTTGGCTTAAAGGTTGGACCAACATCCAGAAGGCAGGAGATTTGGATTTCATTCCTTGTCTTCCAGGATGGATCCAAACACACATGTTCTACCTCCTGAAAGAAAAGCCTGGGTTGCAGGTGCTGGGATGAAGTCCATTCTGTCCTCCCAGAGCTATTTCACTTTGTGTGAAGTTATTAAATATTCATTGGGAATGGTAAGGTTTTTCATAACTTCATGATCTACTGGCTAGAGCACTTTCCTGAGAGAAGGGAGAGCTGGAGTTCTATTCTTGTTCTAATTAATATGTCATTATTTCTATTAAATGCTCTGTGCCACATGGACAGGAAAGACTACTCTCCAGCTTCAATAAAGAAACCAAAACTCTCTTACTCATAATCCATTGAACTCCAGTATAGCTGAAAGTCCAGAAGCAGAAATGCCGATGTCGTTTGCTTGCAATCTGGATCAAGAAAGCATCATCGTACACATTTCTGGAAGAAAGGACTTTTTCTTCCTCACTTAGCAAGAGAGTGGGCATAGGAAGAGTGGAGGAGGGCTCAGAGCATGAATTCTTAGTGGACAGAAGCTCCTCCGTGAGGATCAGAGTAAAGTGCCTATGACCCAGAAAGTATAAATGTTAATGAACACTTTTTTTTTTTTTTTTTAGACTTCATCCAGTGACTACTCACCCAGCGTGTTAGTTCTTTTGGATGCTTTTTGTAAGCATCTTGATCTTTTTACATGTTTACAGAGACTAAAAGCCAAACACAGAGACAGGGAGTGTCTGCACTGTGATGACTGGATTCCTTTTGACTATAGACCTTAAATAAATCACAGATAATAGAGAAGTGAGCAGTAAGGTAAAAAAGCCTGAATATAGTATCTCAAAAATTCTGTCTTGGTCATCAATAGTGGGTTACAGCTGGGAAGGAAAAAAATCATTTTAGGAGAATAAAAAGGTTTTGAAGAGGATATGAAAACCAGAGATCTTGGAGGCAGAACGGGAAAGAAAGACATCTTTGGGGAAATGCTGTTTCTCTAAACTTTGGAGTTAGGAAGGAGAAGTTCAAAAAGCAAAGCCAAAATTATTGTATTACTTCTAGTGTTACTTTAGTATCATGTCGCCTTTAGCATCCCTCGCCTGACAAAATCCCAGGTATCAACCCTGTCACTCTTATTTTCCTTTTTATTTGATATTTTGCCTTCTATAGGTCATCTTCTATGCTAAAGAAGGCAGAAATAAATAATGAAGGAGAATACCTTAGAAAGCATTCTTCATCCTGAGTTCTGGCTTGCAGAGTATCAAAGGTGGTCTGTCACACAACGTGGAATTTTAAATCGAAGACCCCAAATATTTACACATAGCAGGAAGCAAACAAAACAGGCTAAATAAACTATAAACAACATTCCAAGTTTTGCCTAGGATGTATTTGGTTATAGAAGAAAAGCATGGTAGGAACCCTGCACAAAACGGTGTGTGGATGTTTTTGCAAAAGAAGAAGGCTGAAATACTGCATATCCATATGATTTGCATATGAAGACAACATCCGGCATAGCAGGTGCCAGACCTGCTGAGATACTACAATACACCCAGAAAGTTACTTAGGGTTGCTAGGATAAGGTGGAACATTTTGTCGATTTTGTGGAAGTGTTAACCTCATCACTCATTCTGTATACGCCTAGTTTGAAACAACATGAATTAGTCATCCCCAGTTAATACCTTGAGCTCATCCATTTATTTGTATGAATGGTTTCAGTGCCTTCTTATTATTTTAATTTCTTTGTCCTGGTCACCTAATCTAAAGGGTTTTTTTCCCAGTCTTTCAGAAAAGGTAGCAAGTTATTCTTTCCAAATCAGAAGCTGATTTGCAAATCTCTGGTAGAGATGATCCTGTCGTCACAGGTGTAGTTTAACACAGTTACAGGGCAAGTGGAATACCAGAACCTTTGTTTTTCTCTCTTGGATGACTGGGAACAGATTTTACATCTTTGACCCTCTCTAAATTGCATCATGCCTTCCAACAACTCTTTGAGCAAATTTCTGGGCTGGCCCTTCCATTTATCAACAGTGTTGTCCACCATGCCCCAGGAAGTGCTATGGTTCTAAGGACTTTTCTTCTGGATCCTGTGACAATAGATGGCAAAGAACAAGGACACACATTCTTTTTTTCTTAGAGATACCAGAAAAAGACAGTGGCTGACTGTGCTGCATCTCAGGCATAAAGGCACTTTTTACCAAGCCCCCTGGAATGAGAGCAGGTGGTGGAATTTCTCCATGAACTTCAAGCTGTTATGGCTCCCATGCCATGTACTCAAGCACAAAAAAATCTTCTTCCATCTGCCTTCTCCAGCATAAGCACACAAGAGTTTATTAGAAGCCCTTATAAAATGTTGTATTGACAATATTTTCAGTTCTCTTCACAGGAAAAGATAAAGAGAACTTGACACTGGTGAGAGTAATTTTTTATGTTGCTTATAAGCCAGTAGAAGATGCCTGTATACAATTTGTGGTCAAAATGGCATAAGGACAGCAAACAAAATAAAAGGGGTCTTTTCGTTGGTGTTGTTAAGTTGGATAAATTGAACAATTTCTAAAATGTGTCAGAGCACAGTAGTACAGAAGACCAGTCCAAAGGGCTGGTGTGTTCCTAATTGAGCTGGGGATCTCAGACACCTCTGTGTCATATGCAGCTGGAAATGCAGTTGCCCTTGGCTTTGAGGCGGTCCATATGAAGCCATGGTTTCTGAAAGTTCTGGCTCCTCAGGAACCTCCAGCTTCCTGGCTACCCACTAGCAAATTTGACAGATGAGTTTTCCTGGGAACCCAGGTTATACTGCAGCAACAGTTATTAAAAGGGGAACATATCTGTACAGCACTCAGCTTTTAATGGAGTGTTAAGGATATGACATTTGGCTTTCAACAAAAATCCAGTGCAACAAAACTGCAAGCAATTCTAATTAGGACATAAAAAAAAAAAAAGAAAAGAAAAAGAGGAAAATAACCCACTCTCCCTTTAAGCTGGTTTAGTCCCAAAGGCACCTGTTGGCATCTCCTGGAAGTCTGTATATTTCTGATGTTTCATCCCAATATAGGAAAATGAATTCCAGAAAGGCAATTCCAGATAGGCAATATCTTTCTGGGACATTTGCTGCTTTCTTCTCAAGCAGCCTACTTACCTTTCAGTGTCTTAGTTGACGCTAAATTAGAGAATGGTTCAGAGAAAGAACAGGTATGGGAACCAAGCATTACAATATTCTGAAGCCCACATTTTCAGGAATTTGTTATTTAAACTGAGGCCTGATTAGTAAAAGAGCCAAATTGCTGTTCAGGCAACTCCATAAAGTGGAAGTTGCAAGAGAACTCAGCACCATGGATGTCACCAGCAAAATAAAATTTTCCTGTGTTTGTGGGTATTGAACTCTTGTGCAAAGTTGTGCCATAAAGCCAAAATCAGCATTTTTGAAGTGTAAACCAATAGCAACAGTGAAGTAGCCTAACCATAATCTTTTAAAACATCATAGCCCTTTTGGCTGCATACACTGAGAATGCTCATTATTGTGGTCAAAAAGACATAGAAGAATGATTTCAGTCTTATTCCACCCTTAGAGATTTGGAGCAGTTAGCAAAATGTATCACGATTAATATGATGTTTCCAACATTTTAAAACAGATTAAGAGGATTTAAATGTTTTGGAATGTTAAAGCACCACATGAAAGCATAACAGTGCTCAGTGCTGGTCTGAGGAAGGTACAGCATCACAGCAGTTGTACAGAATTGCAAATAATGAAAATTGAAGTAGAAAGATTGTTGATTTTGACTCCCCATTATGTTTCCATCAGGTGGAATAGAGTAGTGCTACTGCAGAATGAAATTCTACAATCTGAGAGCCATCCCCCTTTTTTAGAGGGTGAAAATTTATCGTAAATATTTAGGATCCAAACATCTGAGACACATAAAATGCCTTCGGACTCCCACTTTCCTGCTACTGTATCATAAACATGCCTAAAATCTTTGGCTTTGACATTCAAATGCCACATGTCTAAGGTTTACTTGCAGCCATCCCCAAATGCCGCCTTAACTGGAGATGCACAAATCCCTATTAGCTATTGAGCCCTGCTGGAAGTTGGTCCTAGGCCAGCCTCTGTGCAGGGATTCAGCTCAGATCCTTGCTTCAAGCTCTGCTTATGCATTTTATTCAACCACTCTTCATATAAACTATGCATGTCCTCAATGGGAAATGCAGACCCATCCATGTCTCTGCAAGCTGAAAAATATACCATTGGGAGAGCAAGTCATGTTGATACTCTATCTAACTTTTACTTTCATCTATCAATTGGTTTAGATGTTTTCATGCAAACAGAAACAGCTTTAACTGGAAGAATGTGCAACCCTCTCCTGCTCAGGGGCTAGAGTAATTTCTAGAGCTGTGAGTTTGGGTTTCCACAGGTTGAAGTGATCATGGAGAATAGACATATTTTCACTGAGCAGTGTTTGACTGTACTTAGTGTATTATGCTTCGGTTTTGCCTGTGGCAAGCAGTTTTTGTGCCATGCAGCTTATGATCCTTCAGGCTAATTATTTCAAAGTTAAGAAAAGATTAGTTCAAGGTATTTGTTTAGGGACTGATTTATCTTCTTTTGAGACATTGAGGTTTTTTTTCCCATGAACTACTGTCCACTGGTCAATTCCTTTTCCATTTTGATCTTTTTCAATACAAAGTTGGATGATCTCATTATTGCATGTTTTAAAAAGAAAAATCTATGCAGGTATATTCAGGATCTTGCTTAAAGACTACATTCCTAGTTTGAGAGACAATACTGAGGACCTTGGGAGCAGGAACCCTCTCAATGTATGTTTGAAGAGCAGCCACCAAAATGAAGCCCACCACTCAACTGATATGCTTAGATATGTCTAGAACTAATGCAATTAGAAAAGCAGCATTAATTTTCTCATACTAACCCAACTGGTATCCCATTCACTTATTCAGCAAAGTGTTCTGTGGGCCAGAATTCTATTATCTGATCATGTCTTAAAACAGAAAATTTTTGGGGGGTAAACCATTACTGAGTTTCGTGATCTATAAGCTCAGTGTCATCCACACGAGCTAGCAGGAGCCAGCAAGAGAAAACAGCTGTAACCTCATGGAAGTCGTGCAGAACGCAGGGAGCTTAGAAAATCCTAGCTGTGCAAACTTAAAGGTTAGGGTTAGACTGTCTGCAAATATACTCAAGTGTTCCCAATTAAATCACTCCCTTAGATGGCAGAATATTTTACTAATTTACAGAACTGTTGTTTTCTGGTAGAATCTGCTTGCCATTAATTGAGGATTCAGGGAGAGAATCCTATTATCCTTTGCCACTCTATGGTGTTTATGGCCTTACAGTAAATATGTACTCCTTCAGAATCAAAACTCTAAACAGCTTCAACTACCTAAAAATCTTTTTAAAATGTAAAGAGATAAGTTTATTTCTGTAATTTTATCATTCTCTAAACAATCTCCACAGTAATGGCAATCTTCTCCCATGACAAATATCGTCAGTCAAGAGAACAATATGATCTCCATATCATGGGTAGAACAGAGAAGCTGGCAGGTGACATACAAGTCTGCTCCATTTTATTTTTCCTTTAAAATGATTAGTATTGTCAGGGCTTTACCAAGGCAAAAATATTTGGATATGCTTATATGATCACAACTAGCTCACAGCACAGACATCTTAAAAGCAATTGTAGAACATTAGTCACACTTGGGAGTTAAATAATTTATTACTGTATTTATCAGATGCATAACATAAGCTCAAGCTGCTCAAGTACTGCCTACTTCCTAATTTAAAAATCACAGGTCAAATAAAATGTAACAAAACAAATCACGCAAGCCTTCTCAGAAGCATGAGACATCTGGAAAACATGAGGTTTGGGGATTACATTTAGTATTTGGGTTTGTTTTTCAAATTTAAACTTCCCTGGAGTATATATTTTTTTCTCTCAATTTTTCTGTCTCAAACAAATTAGTAACTCCACCAAAATTTGCTATATTATTCTTAGATACTACTGATATGAATATTAGCAAAATTAATAGAGATGGTTCTAGCTATTTGGAGGATGCTCCCTTTCTTCCTTCAAGTCTTTTTTTTTCAGTCCTGCTTTTAATGAATTCTCCCTACCAAGCTCCAAATCAGCTATATCCTGGGGTCTTCTCACCAGTTCAACTCCTATACACACTGTGGTCTTCTGCATCTGTCCACCTCATGAACCTTCCATTGATTTTACTCCAGGACTATGTCTGATGTCCAGGTCTCTCCTGGTTTACCTGCAGCCCCTGGAGCCCTGCTCCTCGCTGCCCTGTCCCTGGGATGAGCACAGAGCAATGCCAGACAAGGGCGGAAAGCAGTCGTCTTGATCACCAAGCTGCATATGAGCATTACCAGGACATTATGCAGATGTTATCACAAGACCTGTAATATTATATTCCATAAGGTGAGAATCTCAGGATTTGCTTTTACGTTACTAAGTTCATAATACTTATGCTAATGGAGGGAAGCTTAACAATCCGACCCACATGCACCAGAAAGAAAATAAAATGAATCCCAGATGTACTAAACTTCTGAAGATTTTCTGGGGTTCGACAGATGACTTTTTAAGTGCTTAGTATTGGCACTACTGGATGCATATGGCTGGTTGGAAATTTTATTTTTTTTTGGTGAAACATGTTTTCTTTGGAAATGTTGATTCATCTAAACCAAAGTATTTTGTGGGAAAAGGTCATTTTCAAAAAGCTTCTTGAACATTTTCAAACATTTTGTGTTAACACTTTCAAACTCAAACAATTCATGTTCTGAAGCAAAACACTCTGCTAGAAAATGAAACTAGTACACAGAGTAAGTTAATGCATAGTCACACTGACAAACATTAATTTAATATGGGGGAAAGCATGACTAATTAAGTGACCAAGCTGTACCTTAATAAAACTATTTTTTCTAATGGCACTTCATTAGACAGGACAACTTTCCAGGTCTTCCTTAAGAAGTACCACTTTGCTTTGGGGGGGGGGGGGGGGGCGGAGAAAGCCATCCTTTTACTGGTGGTTTTATAATGTCCATATAATGCTGATGTGTGGAGAAAAATGAAATAAGCAGGCCCCTGAATTTCTAATACTAGAGTCAGAAGAAAAGGATTTCCAATACTTTCTAACAGTCAAATCAAAACCTATGATTCTTCCTTACACCCCCCCCAATGTAAAACATGCTTAAAGAAGTACAGGGAGCTAAAAATAAAACATAAACAGATGCAGGCTGGTGAGGTGGATGAAAAAAGTTTCATGCACTGCTATTACTTAAATTTGGAGCACGTTTTTTCAGTAACTGCGTTACTTATTCAATCAAATACTTAGCGGCTTATGTCATTAATTTTTTTTTTAGTGAAATTCTGCAAATACAGGGACTGGAAATGTCCCGTTTTGAGTAAAGTAATGAACTGGACCCGCAGTTTGGATTGAGGAAATAAAAAATTTGGAAGAAAATCAGAACAGTACAGCTGATTTGGAATCTCCTGTTCAGTAGATTGCTTTCAATCTGAGAATTTTTATCTGTTTAAAGTTCTCCTCATATTCTAAACATAGGTTTCTTTGATCTTGTTTGAAGAGGTGAAGAGCTAAAGCAAAAAGAGGAAAGTTGGATATGCTTATATGTAAGCTACAGAGATATTAAAGCCTTTTTTTGTGGGGTGGGGGAGATAAGATGGAGGTTGTATTGTGTGACTGCATTTTTAAAACTCTAGAAATAACTTTTCTGAAAGGAGGAATAACTACTTGTGTTACATGAAAGAAAGATGGGGACAAACTCTTTAACATGGCCCATAGCAATAGGTAATGGTTTTAAACTAAAAGAGGGTAGATTCAGATGAGATATAAGGAAGAAATTTTTTATGATGAGGGTAGTGAAACACTGGAACAGGTTGTCCAGAGAGGTGGTAGATGTCTCATCCCTGGAAACATTGAAGGTCAGGTTGGACGGGGTACTGAGCAACCTGATCTAGTGGAAGATGTCCCTGCTTATTGCAGGGGCGTTGGACTAAATGACCTTTAAAGGTCCCTTCCAAACCAAACCATTCTATGATTCTGTGATTCTATGATTCTAGTTCTCTGCTGTCATTTCTGTTTCTTGCCTCTTGACTGCTGTTTCTTGACCTTTTGAAAACAACATCATTAAGTATAAGTGCTGACGTGACTCACTCAGATGATGCTAAAGCTCCAAGTGACCTCAAGAAGAGAAATCTGTATGTTTTAGTAAAGTATCAGAATGTAGCACATCATTCTTTATAATGCACATAGCTATTTATTGCAACATATGGAATCAAAACAGAATCAAATACATAAATTAGCTGAGATTTATGTTGGAAAATATTGCTTATTTAAACATCTGGTGTTTTCCACAGCAGAAATCTTTTAACTGTGCCATTCTCGTAAGTGTAGGAGCATGAGTGAGAGCTAAGAATATGTTGAAATGAAGGGCAACCAGCCTTTTCCAAAAGGCTGGCCCTTGAATGTTAGCAGCAGAAGTGGAACCAAATTTCCATTTCTGAACTTCCATTTTTTTAGGTAGAATGATGGAACTGGCAAGCCAGCCAAAGACAAAAAGAGACCATGAAAGAATCTGAGAGGCAGTACAAATTTAGCTTTTAGGAATCACGCTGCAATTTTTCTTTCTACTTGCAGACATACACAGTAGCGCATGGATAAAAAAGAAATCCTAGTGAAAGGAAGAAAGATGACATTTGAACCATGAGCAGTCATGGTGGTTTTTTCATAAGGCACTCTTCAAACCACTGCAGTTTTAACCCCAGCCCCCATTCATGGAAGCATTTACACAGGATCATATTGGAATACTGACAATTACCTAAGATGTAATTTCTCTGCCACCCAGGTTGGGGCATTACCTAGCTGTTAGAAGTTGTATTTTTCAGAGACAGATTTCCCAGTAGAGGAACAAGCATACTGGAAGCGGAGCCCCAGAGAACTTCCTGGATGAAGAAGGGCACTGACAAAGCGCTATCTTAAACAGATGCATGGGAGCAGAAGGACATGTGATGTTCCACTGCCAGCTTGTCTCAACATTCATAAATTTTATGGAAATATCAGGTAGGAGATTTGGACAGGAGAAAAGAGGAATAACTTCATAGCTTTGTTGAACATACCCAGGCTAGTTGTGAGGAGTCTGCTACTCTAGCAGTGAAGCCACGGCAAGGTGAAGTTTAGCACACTCCAAATCCAACCATTTGCTTGCATTTTTGGCAAATGTTCAGTTACTGCAGCTTTCCAACTGTGCTGCCTCAGCTGCACTGCTGACAGTGCCTCCAGTGGGAATTTTAAAGGTAGTTCAAATATGCTTATACAAAAATAAACAAATAAAACCAAAATACTAAAAGGTCCTGTCAAAACTAAGGAAAAAAATATCAGGATTTACTTGCCTCTGTTTTGGCTACTTCTAAAGCTGCATGACCAACTTTAGCCTCTGACTAGCTTCTTGACATTTCTTTCTTAAGGCTACATCTCAGATGGCAAGGGTTAGTATGTGAGGAGTAGGAAGCACTGAACGAGTGCTTTCATAACATGATCTTTCTTTTATGCTCTGAGCTTAAAGGCTCACAGATGATACTAGCTGATCCCCTCCTACTCCCTCCTATGCAAATATTAATCTTCACACAGCACGACAGTCTGTGTCCAGATTTGTCTGTATTCCTCTGCTGTCTTCAGTCATAACCCTGTGAAGAGGCAAATAAGATTTTTCAGACTTTTTCTTGTACTAAGTGTTTCCCAACTATACATTTCAGACATAAATATTTTTTGCAATAGTGTTACCTTATGGTTTTTTTACTTTTTTCCTCTTCAATGGTTTTGCCTTGGGCTTATATACTAGATTTCAAAGGCTGACTTTAATATACTAGAACATCTTGTTAACTTGTATTCTAATCTGGGTCTTTCATCTCAAAACCAGATTGCTCTTCTCAGTAAAATTTCAAAGAAGACGCTTAAATGAGATCAGGAGTGGCAACTTAGGTATTCTTTAGCTCCACAGAAAGCATAATAATGGTGCTCTCCTTTCTAAATTTGTCTTCAAAACGTTTTGTACCGCTTATCAGAACAGCTGAAGAGAAGTAATCAGAAAAACATCTTTCCTATAGCAAAGCCAAAAAGTATGTAATAATCTGCTCTTAGTTTGAAAACAGTTGTTACAGCCAAGGTGGACTTTCAGAACATGTAAGATGATGCTTGTAAGGAAAGAGAGTATTTTACTATACTAGTTGATAAAGGAGGTAAAAACAGAGTTGTGCATCTAGATCAATATGAAGGTTGTTTATATGTTAAGCTGGGGCTGATATATGTAAGGAATGATTGGTAGCCCAAATTTATGCTAAAGATAATCTCTTTAAAAGGCCAGAGTTTCTGCAATAAAGACTACAACAGACATCTCTAAACAACAAAATCAGCCCATGTTCAACTGGTATACAGTGAGAGCATAATAAATAAAAACCACATCTTCACAGTAGCTGGGACGGAAGGAGTGATTACTTAGATTTTTGTGGCAAAGTCTTCCAGCATCTTAAGTGTTGCACTTCTATTTGTATAATGCATATTTTACTCCATGTGTGTTCTCCTTTATTTGATATGTTCTGGTTTCAAAGGGGTTAATTAAAACATGAACAGAGACACAACAATATGATAGCTTTGGCCTACAATTTCATGGCTTTGGAGAACAGCAAATGGAACTTTAAGTTCTGGTATCTATCTTAAATGTCTGGACAAATGAAATCAATGCTTTTTTTTGCCACATTTATAGAATCATAGAATCATTAAGGTTGGAAAAGACCTCTGAGATCATCGAGTCCAACCATTAACCTAACTGCCAGGTCCACCTCTAAACCATGTCCCTAAGCACCACAGCCACATGTTTTTTGAACACTTCCAGGGACTGTGATTGCACTGCTTCCCTGGGCAGCCTGGTCCAATGCCTATCCACTCTCTCCGTGAAGAAATTTTTCCTAATATCCAATCTAAATCTCCCCTGGCACAACTTGAGGCCATTTTCTCTCATCCTGTTGCTTGCTCCCTGGGAGAAGAGACCAACCCCCACCTCACTACAACCTCCTTTCAGGTAGTTGTAGAGAGCAATAAGGTCTCCCCTCAGCCTCCTCTTCTCCAGCCTAAACAACCCCAGCTCCCTCAGCCGTTCCTCACAAGACTTGTGCTCCAGACCCTTCACCAGCTTCGTTGCCCTTCTTTGGACACTCTCCAGCACCTCAATGTCCTTCTTGAAGTGAGGGGCCCAAAACTGAACACAGCATTCAAGGTGTGACCTCACCAGTGCTGAGTACAGGGGCACTATCACCTCCCTGGTCCTGCTGGCCACACTATTTCTGATACAAGCCAGGATGCCATTGGCCCTCTTGGCCACCTGGGCACACTGCTGGCTCATGTTCAGGCAGCTGTCAACCAACACCCCCAGGTCCTTTTCTGCCAGGCAGCTCTCCAGCCACTCCTCCCCAAGCCTGTAGCGTTGCCTGGGGTTGTTGTGACCCAAGTGCAGGACCCAGCACTTGGCCTTGTTGAACCTCACACAGCTGGCCTCAGCTCATTGATCCAGCCTGTCCAGATCCCTCTGTAGGGCCTTCCTACTCTCCAGCAGATCAATACTTCCACTCAACTTGGTGTCATCTGCACTTGAGATCTGTCTTTCCATTCCCTGAATCAATTTGTATTCATTCACAGGAGACGCTTTTTCATAAAGGATCACACCTTGTCTCAGTGTGATACAGAAAGAAATGTCATTAAGATGTAACACATAAGGTTTCAACATATAGGTAAATTACCTGTGATAAATTGCTTTATTGCAAGTGACACTTTTATCTCATGAAAAATACTAAGTACCTTGAGCCTGCTTACCCCTCAATGGGAAAAGCTGACAAAAAGCTGGAGACCACACCTGCACATGCTTTGCTATAATTTATCCTGTGGCTACATGTTCATGAGTCCATTGACACTTGGGGAGGGGATGATGGGGTTTTATATCTTTTGGACTGTGTCAGGGGAAACAGAGCTGGGTGAAATGACATAACAGAGTGTTCCAGCACCCTTCTACAGCAATTGTCACACCATGACCCCTTGATCTGAATGCTGCTCAAATGAAACAAGGCTCCTGTCCTGGTTTCAGCTGGGATGGAGTTAATTTTCTTCCTAGTAGCTGGTATTGTGCTGTGTGTTGGATTTAGGATGAGAATAACATTGATAACACACTGACCTTTTAGTTGCTGCTAAGTAGTGCTTATGCTAGTCAAGGACTTTTCATCTTCTCATACTGCCCTGCCAGTGAGGAGGCTGGAGGTGCGCAAGAAGCTGGGAGGGCACAAAGCCAGGACAGCTGACCCAAACTGGCCAAAGGGATATTCCATACCATATGACATCATGTTGAACAAAAAAAATGGTGGGGTTGTCTGGGAGGGTGAGGTTGCTGCTTGAGAACTGGCTGGGCATCAGTCAGCAGGTGGCGAGCAATTGCATTGTGCAGCACTTGGTTTGTTTATATTCTTTTGTCATTATTATTATTTTCCCTTCCTTTTCTGTCCTATTAAATTGTCTTTATTTCAACCCACGAGTTTTACCTTTTTTCCCTGATTTTCTCCCCCATCCCACTGCGAGGGGAGTGAGCAAACAGCCGTGTGGTGTTTAGCTGCCTGCCAGGTTAAACCACAGCAGCTCCCTATAAATCATTCACTGCCATGGATACTGCTGCCTCTTTTAATTCTATAAGGCAAAGAAAATGAAAAGAAAAAGCACAGAGCAAAACTACCTCAGAGAACAGAGGTGACTTTATGAAGCTGAGGACTGATATCCGGTAGTATAACTTCCCATTATCACCAGCAACTAACAGTAACAATTTCTGCAAAAGCTGCCTCAGGTATAGAAGTCACTGTTTGGTGCATTATTAAAATAACTTTTATTTGTGCCTAGAAAACTCTCTCATGTTTATTTTCCCTGAAACTTAGCTCCTTTCAATACTACAGAAACAAGCTTAAGCTTGACTCTATTTTCTATAGCCAACAACTTGATATACAGTCATATACGGTGAGCTTTGCAAGTGAAAAAAATTAGTATCTACTAAGTCCTACCTGAAACTACACAGAAGATTTTTTCTGTCTGTAGATTTTGTTTTCTCCTCTAACTTTACAGCTCTGTCTGCAACTCAGACATTACTATTCATTAGTACAGTATGTTCCTCTGCTTCAACTACTGCGACAGAGGTATATGGCATTGACTTGATGCCTTAGCAAACAAAAGAGTAAAAGAATAATCAGATAGTTGATAAAAAGATTGCCAGTTAGAGTGGACTCTGACCTTTATAATACTTTGCAAATACCGGTTCATTTAAGGTTACCTTGTTCAGGCAAAGTGAGAACTTCTTGTGATGAGGTTCCAAATCCAGCCTGTTTGCTGACACGATGGATCTCACTAGCAATTTAATCTAATTGAAATTATGAAAAACCTATAATGTTACAATAGAACACTGATTAATCTTAAGCTTCCTCACCAACTTATCCCTTGGCATTCAAAGGAGTAAAAACTGAGAGCAGACTAAAAGAATCACTTTTACCATGGCCACTGTTTCTTTACATGAAAGTTACTGCAATAGCTTGTCCCTGTTAAAATAAATATGAAAATAAACTCATGGAGATCTGCAGCTGCAAAGACATCCTTTTAATAGCAGCTGACCTTTATGAGCTGCAGACATGATCCAAGTTAACCGTAATCAGTGCCAAATCCTGCTCTTGGTACAGAATTACTACTGGTCTGAGATAGCTTCACCCTGAAACATGATGCAAGGACTTTGGGTCTCCTCTCAGGTAATCAATACCACTACAGGCCTGACAAAAACATTTTGCTTGGTAAAATATCAACTTAATCAAAGCTGTGTGCTCCAGGTGAAGTTAGTCAAGAAACATAACCTGACACATCTTTCTGCTGTGAAATGCTGAGAGAAATACTGATTCAGCTGAACATAAGCAAAAAAGCAGTGATAAGAATATCCTTGGGAGGGTTCCTCAGTCTCACCAGTGGAGACAGGAAACAGGTATTTTCATCAGGCCAAAGAGAGATCAGGAAAGTTCTGAGGGATGCTTTAGACAACAACATGGCTAGCCAGACCACGATCAAGAGGAAGACATATCAGAAGACAAATATCTGGACAGATATGAGGGCTAGGAGGGTATCCAACCAGATTACGAAGCAGATATAGATAGATTTTAGCAAGCAGATGACAGGAACAGAGCAAACAACCAAGCACCACAGCAGTGAGGGGACAGGGTCAGACACCAGGAATGAGGGAACTAAGGCATCAGCAGGGTCAGGACTGAAGCGGGGGTGATCAAAGAAGCAACCAAGACAGAGGAGCAGAAATCAGGTACTTGAGAATGTGAGGTTTGCCTACATCCAAAGACACATTGAGCAGGAAAAAGCAGGCTGTACAATCCCATCACACACCTTGTATTTGCAACAAACCATCAGTCAGCCTCCTGGGCCAACCTGCAGCAACATTACACAATTGTTGCAACAGGTTGCAGGCAGGTACAGGGCTCACATCCTTGGCAAACCTAGGCAGAGGCTTCCAGTAATCAGATGACTGGTTACAAATCACATCATGGTCTTTCTTACACTCACACAGAGAGGTTCAGTTTGTTCCTCTCCACTTCCCCACAACCACTGACAGGGAAGGAGACCCAGGTTCCTACACATAGCATGTAAAGCATGTGCTATGAAGCACCTGGATTTCCAAGGATGGATTTAACCTTGGGGTCAGGAGGAGGGCTGAACAGTCAGAACTGCATGGAAATACTGTTTCCTAATTAATAAAAAAAAAATCTGTAAGTCAAACGGGAAATAAAAACTGTACCCAGAACTGCACAGGGTTTGGGAAGGATGTCCAAATAATTTTACTAAATTCTCTATCACAAGAGACACTGAGACACTTGGTATTGATGTATTGAAATATTAGTGAATTTTTCCTTTAACACTACTGTTTCTATAATCCCTTATGGTTCAGAGTTGCAGATATTTACCAAACAGAAAACTAAGGAAAACAGAAAATGTGAAGTACAACTGAAAAATTCCAGATGATGTCCCTAGTGTTGTGAGGTTTTGATGAAAATAATTAGGAATAGAGGCATGAAATGCTTCATTCTCTGAAGAAATATATGGACTTACTAATTTCCAGATATCAGCTAAAATCTTGGATGTCAGCCATTTATATTATCATCTGAAATACAATTTAAAAAGGGAAGGCAGAAAGACATGTCAGGGGGTTGTTCAGCCTACTGAGGAGTGGGCTAAACCTCATGTTAAAATGTATTGGTGTTTGTGGAAATGTGTAGATTTCCCAGTGCTCAAACTGGTGCTTAATACTGAACTGCAAGTGGACTGATGTATAGACATACATTTTTTAGATGCAAATTATATGCCTCATTAAATTTTGCAAATTAATCTAACATATTTGTACCAACTTGTCACTTTAGTTATGGAGGCACTACTAATGATTATTATTTATTATTTAATAACCTTAGAGTTTATAATATTTCAGAAGTTCACATAATCCTGCGTGTGTTCATCTGGCTATCCAGACTATTTCTGAATTTTCTCAGCAAGTGTTTATGCACTCCACCTCTTTGTACAACTGCCATTAGATCCTCTCAAAGACATGGCCTACACATGCTTATTTCATGTCTTCAGCAGTTCATCTCAATTCATGTAGGAGACACCATGCCTGCTGCTACCAAAAGACACAATAACATTTTGGAATATGATAGCTGGCATTAAAAAATAACCACAAATAAAAGAACAAATCAGTTTCCAAACTCTTTTAATTGTATTTTGGGAGCATAACATAGAAATAATAGGCTTTATTCATAAACAGGAATGCATTTCATTTCTATGCTCCCATATATTTTGGGTTTTTTTCCTTTTTCTTCTCGTCTCCATCACTCTTCTCTCCCAGTGTCGTTAGTTTCCCAGAGGTCTTTCCATTTTGTCTGACAAATGATAGAGTTTTCATCCATCGTTTCATTAACAACACTCTTTATTAGAAAATAAAGCTTAAAACAAGGTTGTTGCACAATGCGGAGATATTTGAGCTAGCTCTGAATGAGTTGAAAACAGCATGAGAACACAAATAGAGCTTTCTGCCTAAGCATATTGCCTGCTGTACGTAGCACTGCACTGTGAGATGAAGATGTGCCTGAACATTTGAGTTAGTTTTAGATTCAGGCACTTTAATTAACTGTATGAGGAAATCCTAATATTCTGCCAAAGAGTTACCCCTGGAGGTATTAAATACTAAAGTAAACAAAGCTCCAGAAACTTTTGTACGTCAAGAAGAGGCGCTAGGCAGAAATAATTCTTGCCTATGAAAAGTCAATGAAGGTTTGTCATGGGACTAATAGTCTATTCCAGCATTCATGCAGTGAGGAGCTGAACTGACCAGAAGTCATCAGTCTAGTCTGTAGAACACCTGACCCCCGACAAAACCATGTAGACAGTACTTGAATGCCTGATAGAAAGCTAGGAAGGTCAACAATTTATTAGGAGTTACTGAAAAAAACCCTCCCTAATTTTGCATGTAATATATAGCAATATAAACATGTGGCTGGAGAACAAAATGCAAAATGATCAGGGAAATTAAGGTAACAGTAGGAAAACATGAAAAAGAAGACAATATAACATGTGAACAACCCCTTTTTAAAGTGGTGTCCTGGTTTCAGCTGGGATAGAGTTAATTTTCTTCTTAGTAGCTAGTAGAGTGCTGTGTTTTGGATTTAGGATGAGAATAATATTGATAACACACTGACCTTTTAGTTGCTGCTAAGTAGTGCTTATGCTAGTCAAGGACTTTTCAGCTTCCCAGGCTCTGACAGGTGCACAAGAAGCTGGGAGGGGGCACAGCCAGGACAGCTGACCCAGATTGGCCAAAGGGCTATTCCATACCATATGACATCATGCTCAGTATATAAGCTGGGGGAAGAAGAAGGAAGGGGGGGACATTCGGCATGATGGCGTTTGGCTTCCCCAGTAACCGTTACGCGTGATGGAGCCCTGCTTTCCTGGAGATGGCTGAACACCTGCCTGCCAATGGGAAGTAGTGAATGAATTCCTTGCTTTGCTTTGCTTGTGCGCGCGGCTTTTGCTTTCCCTATTAAACTGTCTTTATCTCAACCCATGAGTTTTCTCACTTTTACTCCTCCGATTCTCTCCCCCATCCCACCGTGGGGGGAATGAGCAAGCAGCTGCGTGGTGCTTAGTTGCCGACTGGGGTTAAACCACAACAAGTGGCTTGACAGAATCTTTCAAATAAAATGGCTTGGGTAGTTAGTATTATTGAAGGACATTATTAACGCAGGCTGTTATGGATGTCCATGCATGCTCCAAAAAAAAAGTGAAAATTGTCAGCTACAGAATATAAGAGATTTTTTTCTTCCTGTTTGAAAGCATGGCTATCATCAAAGCAATATTTCAGATGCTTATGAGGCCAAGCCTGAAGCCTTTTTTGTAGGAAACAAACATCATACTTGAAAATAAAAATCTTTTAATAACTTGAAGGCAGCAAAGCTCATAAAGCCAATGGAAAAACAGAAACAATCCTTCCCACAGGAGTTACATAGGTACCAACCTGCATTTTAAAAGATTAAGCTCTCAATCCTGATGTGCAAGAAGTCAGGCAGAGGAGGCCAGCTTGGCTAAGTCAAGACCTCTTAGCCAAACTAAAACACAAAACCAAAATGCATAGGCAGTGGAGGCAGGGATACACATCCTGGGGAGATTATAGGGATATGGCCCGAGAGTGCAGGGAAGGGAGCAGCCAAGACACAGCTGGATCTGAACTTGACTAGGGATGTGAAAAATAAAAAGAAGGGTTTCCCCAGGTACCTAGGACAACAAATGAAGATGAAAGAAACTGTACCCTCCCGATGAGTGAAACATCAGACCTGGCTACAACTGACATGGAGAAGGCTGAGGTACTCAACAACTTTTTTGCCTTGGTCTTCACTAGCCACGCCACCCAACTCAGAGAATCCAAAGGTAGGGACTGGGAGAATTAAGTACTGCCCACCATAGGAGAAGATCATGTTCGAGACCATCTAAGGAACCTGGATGTGCACAAGTCCATGGAACCTGATGAGGTACATCCGAGGGAACTGGCAGATGAAGTTTCTAAGCCACTCTCCATCATATTTGAAAAGTCATGGCAGATTGCTGAAGTTCCCAGTGACTGGAAAAGGGGAAACAAAATCCTCATTTTTAAAAAGGGAAAAAACAAAAGACCCAGGGAACTACAGGCCAGTCAGTCTTACCTCTGTGCCCAGCAAGATCATGGAGCAGATCCTCCTGGAAACTATGCTAAGGCATCTGGAGAACAAAGAGGTGACTAGTGACAGCCAACATGGCTTCACTAAGAGCAAATCATGCCTGACAAATTTGGTGGCCTTCTATGATGGAGTTACAACATTGATGGGTAAGGGAAGAGTGACTGACTTCATCTACCTGGACTTGTGCAAAGCATCTGATACTGTCCTACACAACATCCTTGTCTCTAAAGTGGAGAGACATAGATTTGATGGGTGGACCGCTTGGTGGGTAAGGTATTGGCTTGATGACTGCACTCAGAGAGTTGGAGTCAATGGCTTGATGTCTGGGTGGTGACTTGTGACGAGTGGCATTCCTCAGGGGTCCATATTTGGACCAGTAGTATTTAACATCTTTGGTGGTGACCTGGACAGTGGGATCAAGTGCACTCTCAGCAAGCTTCCAGAAGACACCAAGCTGAGTGGTGTGGTTGATACTCTAGAGGGAAGGGTTGTCATCCAGAGGAACCTTGAAAGACTAGAGAGGTGGGCCTGTGCAAACCTCATGAAGTCAAACAAGGCCAAGTGCAAGGTCCTGAACCTGTATCGGGGCAATCCTGAACATGGATACAGGTTGGGCGATGAATGGATTAAGAGCAGCCCTGCGGAGAAGGACTTGAGGGTATTGCTGGATGAAAAACTGAACATGAGCCAGCAATGAGCGCTTGCAGCCCAGAAGGCCAATCACACCCTGGGTTGCATCAGAAGTGTGACCAGCAGGTCGAGGGAGGTGATTCTGCCCCTCTACTCCGCTCTGGTGACACCTCACCTGGAGTACTGTGTCCAGCTGTGGAGCCCTCAGCACAGGAAAGACATGGACCTGTTGGAGCGGATCCAGAGGAGGGCCACAAAAATGATCAGAGGGTTGGAGCATCTCTCCTACAAGGACAGGCAGACAGAGTTGGGGTTATTCAGCATGGAGAAGAGAAGGCTCTGGGGAGACCTTATTGCAGCCTTTCAATGCTTAAAGAGGGCTTATAAGAAAGATGGGGACAGACTTTTTAGCAGGGCCTGTTGCAATAGGATAAGGGGTAATGGTTTTAAACTAAAAGAGGGTAGATTCAGAAGAGATATAAGGAAGAAATATTTTATGATGAGGGTGATGAAACACTGGCAGAGGTTGCCCAGAGAGGTGGTAGATGCCCCATCCCTGGAAACACTGAAGGTCAGGCTGGATGGGGCTCTGAGCAACCTGATCTAGTTGTAGATGTCCCTGCCCATTGCATGGGGGTTGGACTAGATGGCCTTTAAAGGTCCCTTCCATCCCAAAGCCTTCTGTGATTCTGTGATTCATTCAGGGAACACAACAAACTTCTAATGGCTTGCACAGGGGCAGTTAAACAGGGATGCTATTTTCTCATTGATTCCCAGCAAAAGCAACCTAAGAGGAGTTTCCTACCTGAACCAAAAGGTTTCCTACCTGTTTTGTAAAGAAATATTCTTACGATCTTCTTATTCCTCCTGCTAGCCTGCATGAAATACAATGTTAGATACTGTTAGTAGCTACTTCTTACTATCCTTCTTTAAACTTGTACTAATCTACAGCTTTTTGTTTTGAAATACAGATGCTCTAAAACTGAGATTGTAAACATCAAGCTGTTCAAGTGTGTCCACTACTAGCAAAAATGAATTATCAGTCAGCAAAACTCAGCTTTATCATGAAATGACCCCTTTATACAACGCACTACTTTACAAAGGGTCCTGACACTGAAGTCTAGGAAACCTGTTGCCCTTTGAGAGCAAATATTTATCTGAAAAGTGAGTAAGAAATCTCATGAGAACAAGCATCTTGCCAAGATTTTTGCAGCACCTATGCTGCTATACAGCAAATCCATAAATCTTTATAGTTCAAGTTATCTTAGTTTTTCCACAGCATGACCTGGATAAATTGCCCAAAATAACAGATAAAATCCTGAAAAATCCTCTTAAAACACAATGGAATTTTTTCAATAATATCTCTAATCTCAGTTTACATCTCTCATTTTACCAGTGATGCCTTTGACTAAGCATCTTCTTAGCACTAAATATAATCCTTCCAGAACTGATTTTGGCTAGGTTTGGAATACATTTTAGCTGAGTTGATTTGATGCAAACTCCTTGATCTACTGTTGCACCAGCAGTGTCCTGAGTACATATACCTTGATCTTAACACATTGCTATGGCCTTATCAGATGAAAAGTCAACTTTCCTCTTTCACTATTTGGCACAATAGAGCATAATGCAGTTATTCTCTTTAACTGTTAAGGCTTACTTGTTAGTTCAGACTGTGAACAGAGTGGGCATCCATCTCTCTGCACCGGACTGCATGGATATGGTATTGCACAAGCCCTGAGAGGAAAGCGCAGAACACTGAATTTCATCAGCTTGCCCTGCCCAACTGCATGAGTGTTTATATGCTTGTAATCTGAAAAATTACTGTTGAAAAGCATAAAATTATAGTTTTCTTATGGGACGTAACTCCAAACTAAAAAAAGTTCCTTTTTTTAATAGTTTGCTGATAAACTATAGGTGAGGTGAGGATTGCTGATATCTACACAGTGAATTATAATTGAGGTTTTTCCAATCATTAACATGTGGTTTATCTGTGCTAATGATACCTCTTGACTAGCTATTTTGTGACAGAGAAAAACAACTCTGATTTTTATCTCATTGCTGAGTAGACAAAAGCACATCCCAAATCTGTGTCCACAGCAAAGCAGTCACTGCCAGTTTTTGCAGCTTGGCTGTGAAGTGAAAACATAGTTCTCTCAGTGTACTACTTTCCATTTGGAAATATGTTCAGAAGCAGAAGTCACACTGTGAAAAGTTAAGAGAAGAAAGAGGAAAAGAAAGAGGATTTTTCTGTCTTCAAACCTTGATAGTTCAGTAACCCAACTTTTAAATCTGGGGAAACTACTTTCTTATTCCTGAGCAGTAAAAGCAAATCACTGCTTAGTCACAGTTAAAACCATGGTATTGGCAATCACATTATTATTTCCCTGTCTTTTAAAGTCTTATGCAGTGAAATCCTAAAAATAATGGAAACATGCTTCACAGAAATCTGACTAACCTTCTTTGTCCTAGGAAACTAGCTAGAAAGATATCAGGAGCTTCTTTTCAAGTAATGCCAAATTATACAAATTTGAAAAAGAAATTCAAACGAACTTCTCATAAAACAGATATGAATTAAACAATCCAGATAGAGACCATGGAAAGAACAAATAATCAGTAGAACTATTTAATTGTCTATAAGAAATGAGATAATTTCTACAACCAAACAAATGAAAAAAGGGTAGAGGAAGAAATGCATTATTTAAGTGCTGATTAACTGAAATTCAGAGGCTGCACAATGTTGTCATCCTGCAGTTGGAGTGCTAGTGATGTAACAAACCCCAGGCAGCTCCTCGAATGCTGGTCAACATATATTGGAATATTAATGTACCTATCAATCAAGCTAAATTTCTAAATTGTCTGTTGCAGTACTAACTAGGTGTATTCTCAGAGCTTAAAACTAGAGGACCACACAAATATCCTTAGAGGCAAATAACTGAATTCATTTGAATTCCCTGAATCTTGCTTGCCTAAACAGAATGGCCATTTCTTGCTCAGCAGAGGCTTTTCATGTATAATTTATTCTTGGATAGAAGGAAATATCTTATTCTAATACAGGAAGAATGGTTCATTGACTTTATCATGCTTTGGATCAGGCTAAATAAAACCAATGAATCCCTGAAGGCAAATCTGTTTTATTTTCCTGGTCTGGAAAGAGCAGTAGCTGGGAAGCTCTATAGCTTATATCAGCAAGGGACACTGGGGCAAAGTGCTGGTCATACAATTTCACTGTCAGATGTGGGCAAGGAAAAAATAACTTTAAAATTGGCATTCCAGAAACGAAGGTGAAATCTTGTCCCCAGGGAAGTGGGCAGAAATTTTTTCCGTGATATTTAAGAAGGTAGCAGCATTATGTCCTCACTTTGTTTCAATGTCTTGTCACAAATCTGTCATTGTCTCTGTGGTATGAATCCGTTCTGTTGTTGCTTTGTTGATGACAGTGGCAGAAATATCAACTAGCAGTGCTGTAGCTGTATAAATTTCATCCATACTACTACTTGATCTGTTTTAATCAACAACAGTGGGAACAAAAAAGGATTCTTAAAACAGAGAAAAGTGACCTTACAAAGTACTATATTATGTCCTTTCTATGTTCTGTTTTCTTTATTTGTGTACACCCACAGAAGAAAGCTTAGAAGAAAAACAGGTAGGCAAACCTAGTATCCCAGTGCCAAGAAGGCCTTCCCAATTTTGATCTTTTGCACAGTCTGCTAGGACATTGCTCCCAGATGGGGCGGTTTCAGTGTCTGTGTCTCAGCACACTTTAAAGCATCTCTGTGAGTGTTTTCTGCATGAGCTCTGCCCGGAAACAGAACTCTTGATGTTGCTGATCTCTCTGGTGAGCTCAAACTAACAAACAAAATAAGCTTTCAGGGTCTTTTAGTTTCTTCCTCATTAAGCCTGAAAATTTGGCTTGTTCCAGATATATGCCCGATGGCAGAAAAGCAAGCAAATAAGATTTCAGCAGGAGAAAGCACACGGCACAACTGTGACAATTTACAATTGAGCGGGTTAGGATTTGTTGCTAGCATATGGCTTAATTAAATAAAACCCTATTTTAAAAGGTTACTCTGTGTGCAGCTGTTAATATGTAAGCACTCAGTACTGAATGTAGAGAAAAGCTCTGAGGCAATTTATTCATTTAAACATAAAAAAATAAGCACCAAAAGAGAAAACTGGACTTAATCTTTTGATTTTTTTTATTCTAGTCTTATTAGTTGGAGGCAGCTCCTTAGGTAGCAGAGTTAAAATCCATAGACAGGAAAGTCCACTGTGAAGTCTACAAACTCTTAGACCCATATTCAACAGCAGAGGGAAAGAGAATAGGAGAGAAAATATTTCTACACAGCAAGAAAAATCTGAGTCTGCCAAAGATGACTACAGTTGCAGCTATATTACTGCCAGCAGTGCATATGTTTCTTATGGGCAACTGAATGCTTTCCATTCAGTGTGTAAGAATCCTGTTCTCTTGACCTATATTAACTGGAAATGCTCTAAAATTGTCTGAAACAGAGCCAGACAGAAACCTCCCGGATATAATTATTCCCTGCTCCGTAAAATGTCTGAATTTTTTTTACACATGTGTATATGGGCTATTGCTCTCAGCGTCCCAGGGAGGAGATAGATGCCTTCACTTAAAATTCAGAGAAAACAACAACAACAACAATAACAAAGTCATTCCAAATATGTCTAGATTGCATCCTAAGTGGGCTTTTTAGTGAGCCCAGACAATCCAGATGAGGTATATTGTGGGAACACACTAGGTCTCCCCTCTGGCCTATGTGCCTATATTCTCTCTTCAGAAACAGAGTGTACATATGCGTGCTTGTGTGGATGGAAAACTGCACAGACAGATTTTGTCCTACAGGGAGTCAACGTGCTCAGGGCAAGTGTCCAGGTCTGGAAACTGGGAAGGTTTCCCAGATCCCAAAGTACAGACATAGCCACAGAGAGCCAGGGTCTGGCTCCCCAGTTCTCTGGTTTTCATGCTCCAATTGTCCAAAAGGGTCTGAAAACAGGTCTAAAAGGCTTCACTGTTGTTTGCTTTTTCATAAAAGCTGTCTTCAAGGAAGAAAGGAGAAATGTGAATACTGACATGAAAAGCTTCAGATCTGAGCTCTCTGATCCTCATGGATCAGTTATGAACAGAAATCAAAAATAACGACCCAAATAAGGTGCTGGACTGAGGCAGAAGAAAAAGTATCCAACAGTAAAGCATAGCACATGAGAACACACTTTTCTGAGGAAATGTTGTAGCACAGCTCTTGAACAACATTCTATAAGCAGAACAAACAATATAGTCTCCCAGCCATTCCTTCTGTAGGCTTAGGAGAGAGCATTCAAAAATAAAAATACATTGAAGAGAGAGAGCTGCACCCAAACAGGCTATCAAGTCAGTGGAACATCTTTGCTGGAAACCTATAGGCACAGTGTTTCCTCCTGTCCAATGGATTTGTGAAATACATAGTCTATGAAAAGTTTCCTATTCTTGTAAATCACTATTTCTGAGTTTCATAGGATTTCCAAGCACTTCCCACAACAAGGATTAAATCACACCAAAACTTAAATGGAGCAACTTTGCATCAAATACCTAACAGAGTGTATAAGTAATATATAAAAATAAAGATTATCACATCTCACTGAAACTCTAGAGAGGGTTTTTTCTTAGAGGTTTTTCACACAGAACACTGACTAAGCTTCACTTTGCTTACTTTCTGAATCAGACAACAAAATGATAAATGAAAATGATACACTAATACAATGCAATATTCTCCCATTTTCTTGACAGCATATGATTCAAATATTTCAAAAAATAATTAGATCAGACTAAGTACATTTGAAGCGATAGCAATCTAATCCCTCCACTAAGGTTGCACTTTTCTCTCCATACTTCTGACAAATAAAAGATGCTTAATGTGGCTGATAGAAATAGAAATCTTATGTGTTGATCTCCTTCAGGCTACTAGTAACTTCATCTACTTCTATGTCAGTTGCCAAGGGAACCAACAAATTGAGTCAGCGATAAACAGGGTAATCAATTTTAGTTATTTTCCTCTGCCTTTCTGTACTAAGCCAAAATGTCCTTTTATCACAGTAAGCTGATCAAGCACAGGTTTCGTCTCTTGTTCAATTAATACAGCTCATATAAAAAACAATACTTCTGTTGTGTCACAACAGTAGATCTTGACAGCTGAGTGAACTGAAAACTAGCCACGTTCACAAATTCCAAATCAAAGCTTGCAAAAATGTCACAGCTCTTAGTAACTGACTTAAGAAATGCCTCATCCTTGAAAGGCAGATGGGTAGTGTAGACATAGCTGGGATTAATTTGATCTTCATTTTTCACCCACAGCCAGCTAGCCCTGAACTGAGCAACATCAAAGAATCAAACCAGAAGGAAATAAACTGTGGGCTCAGACTTAAGATAGATACATCTGAAAACACTAAGGCAAGTCTGAGAGAGTAGAATGGCAATAAGATGTGAGTCTAGAAAAACATTTTGGAGGAAGTTTTTAGTGGAAGAACCCTTGCTATTATAATCTTTGCATAGACAGCAATATGGTTCCTATTTGGACTACCTAAAAGAAGCAAAGAGAGATTATGACAGTCATGGCAGAACACAGTCCAAACCCCAGATATTGCTCAGTTCATGAGCAGTGGAATGTGGATCAGATGTGTTCTTGAAGTCAGGCACCCAGGCCACAACCTGTCTTTCAACTGATATAGCCCAGGCTAAAGCCTGCTGAAGTCAATAAGAGTTTTTACCATGATAGTTTTGCATTAGGTGTCATCATTCAAGTATGTGATAGAATACACTGATAATAAACATAAATAATGTATTTAAGAGTAAAAGTGGAAAAAAGTCACAGTATAAAACTTACAGAAAGAGCTACACATATGAAAACATAACACTTAACATACAATTCAGCCCTAAATCACTGGTAACTACTTTTTAAAAGAATAAAAGTGTTCCTTAATTTAAATTAGATGAGAAAAAGGATGAAAAAATAGAAAAAAAGTATTCCTGACTAGCACTGAAAAATGAAATTTCCAGTACTACAGAGAAGTTCCTATCCATGTTCTTTATTTAATGACACTGAGTTTCTACCACCGCTCTATCTGAACTATAGTTGAATATACTTAGAAATTACAGGAAATTTATCTGTCCAGTCATTATAAAATCACACTAGAATTTTGAAGCAGAAACTACGAAGAAATTTGAAATCAAAGTAATCTCTATTGACTTCAAAGAGCAGTTTATATTATTTCTATTTATAGGCAAGAGATTCACTACACTGTGTTGAAGGGTGAAAGGGAATACTCTTTCAAAAGAATTATTTTCTGAGAAGGCTAATTTAGCAGTTTTGCAGTCAAACTTGTTCTTGCAATTCCTCTGTGAGGAGTTCTGCTTCTCTTTGTGCCTCTCCTATAGATAGTACAAGCACATGGTAAAGTACAGATTCTTTAATTTGGTCCCTGAAAGCAAGTCTTCAACTCCGTCATTTTTGCAAGCTCTTCTGTTTCTTTTGAGGTAGACTTGTGTTCACTTGTCAGGCAGCCAAGCAAATTTCTTTTTCTCTTCTGCTTAATATTTGATAAGGAACTACACCATTAAAAACTCAATTGTTTTGGAAGACTGTTTTTTTACTTATTTTCAAACAGGAAGCTAGATTCAACATTCTGCCTAATATATATAAATTTCATTGCTTAGCTAAAATACAGCTATACACTTAAATTTGCCCTCCAGCAAAATGCTTTAAAAATCAAGCTAATCTGAAATAATTTCTTTTAAAAATAGAAAAATATCTTAATAAGTAAAAAAATATGGATGTGAATGCAAACATCATGTACCCATAAAGATTCTAACTTTTGCAGTACACATGATCCCATCACCTGAATTTCCTTGGATGTTTCCATCTCCCTCTCCTGCTGATGCTGTCAGTCTGGAAGGACCATTCAGAAACTGCTGCCAATGAGAAAGGTCGGTTTTGTTGTTTCATTCATAACCGCTAGACTTAAAGGCAGCACTGAATAGGTAGTTATATCCCTTTCTTTGCTTCTATGTCTCCCCACAATGTTTAGCTGCTGAATCAGAATTTAATTATATTAAAGATGGCTTGGATTCCTTTTGATAGGCTCAATTAGGATTTAGAAATGATACTGACTAATTTAGGAAAGAATAGGGATCCATCCAAAACTATCTAGTCAGACCTCTATCTAAACACCGATACTCATTAATTTTGTTTTTACAAAGAATATCAGATATTCACTGCATTTATATTACATACACAAAAATATCCCAGATAAAGAGATAATAAACCTTTGGAAAGGTTGATTTAAAAGTTGCCCTGAATGAATATGTAGTGGAAAGTATTAGAATTGGAAGATCACAACCTACTAGTTCTGGCTTGTTAAACTCTTACTCTTGCCAAGATGTGGCTATAGGGAATGGCTTTGAACATTCCCCATACCTCATCTCTCTGAGGTAGCTCTGCCAACCTTCACCAGGCTCGGATATCACATCACGAAGACCAAAGAGCTGGAAAGCATTTGGCAATTTGCTTAGAGCCCAAAGCACTCAGTCACGTCCTAGAAAAAAAATCTCATCAGTGTTTAGAATCAAAATAATTTAGAGCTTTGTTTTAAATTACTATCCTCATATTCAAAGATCAAAAGATTTGTTTAGATGCTGCATTACCAGATTACTTTTTGTAACATTTCATCTGGCTCTTACCCAAGAAAACAAGATATTTCCAGAAGTCCCGCACCCTTCCTGTGGACTGCAATTCTACAAGTTCTATAAATATTCTAGGCAATAATAAGAAATTCTACTTGTTATTTGTCATAATAATATATATATCTTTTTCTCTGTTTTGTGATAAGCCATGAAACATGAGATTACCTTCTATAAAAACTGTAGGACTTCTTTATTCTGTTTATGCTAAGATTTTTGTGCTGTTTGTTTCTGATCTCTATTTTTTAAGAGAGAGGGAAATAATTTGTAAAGTTAGAGTCTGCTTACAGGGCTATTATTAAAGCATGATAACCTTTATAAAGCATGCTTAGCATTTAACACTGCTCTCAGTTGCTTTGTTAATATTTCTTAAATGGTAACATAACTAATAATACAAAGTAAAGCCATTAAAAAGCCACAGATATTTAAATATAAACCATTGTTTTAGCACTCCATTTATTCTATTCTTGTGTTGATAACAGAAAAGGAAGTAAGGTAATTTACATGTGTAATTTCTCCCACTGCAGGAGTAAAAAAAAAAAAAAATTCCACCACACGTTAGCTACACAGTCAACATTTGCACATCAAAACTTATTTTCTGGCACAGTGGTACATTTCAGTCATCAGCCTGTGTTTAGTGGGTCTCAGAAATCATGGTCTCTTAGAAATTCCTTTAATTCAGCAATTCAGGTTGCACAGATAAAGGAGAGGTCTGAAGAACAGAAAATTAAATTTAGAAGTTGTGGTAATTGGTGGGCTTGGATGACAGGTTCAGTAGATGGCCCAACGGTTTAGTACTCAGCAAGTTTGGTTAAACTTCAGCAGTAAGAGAAATATGCAAAATAAATTTAAATATATGATGGATGTGCTGTCAGCACATTCAAATGCTTTAACCTCTTTCCTCCTGGATTTATTTTACACTGATTCTCTGATAGCAATGACAACCCATTGCTACTTTTTTTCCCTTCATGGCAAATTGTGTGAAATAGTAGCACTGCAGAGCAGTCAACTGTGATTCTAAACACTGAAGATATTTTTTTTCTAGGATGTAACCTCTGAGGAGGTTTAGCTGCTGGGAGCCCTGGTGATGCAGTTTGGAGTGACAGACAGTCAAGTCTCTTCAGGGATTTCTAAACAGTACATCATGCAAGGTGTTGGCCACAAACATCACATGGCTGTCAGAAGTATTTTACTTTGGTTCAGGAGTGCACTTTTAGTGGTCACCACTTACTGTGCCTTGGCGCAAAATGTGGGGAGAACTAAGAGCATCCAGCGTTGTTTCCTTTCAGACAATGCTGATCTGGAAGAGCTATTCTAGCTGCTAATATGTGTTCTGGCCAACTGGGAAGATGAGAGGTTGTCTGAAGTAAAACTCCTGAAACATGTGTTGCAGACACTGTGTCCTCCTCATCAGCAGTTTTCCCATAGAGATCCTCTGCTCTCCTCTCTTCCTGTGCTGTTTGATCTCACAGGCACTGCCAGTGGCAGCATCTCTTTGAAGCCTGTACTTCCTCCCTAAGCAGAAATGGTTGCAGATTTGGTGACCTGCCCCAAAAACGCAAGGAGCTTCAGGTTCAAGACAAGACTTATCTGTGCTTCTGGGTTTTAACCTCTCTTTCCATAGGTGCTGCTTTGCAGCTAGGAGGAGATGGGATGACTGTGAAAGAAAATCTGCTGAGCATATAGAAGAGCAAGATCTTCTGCAAAAGAGGTGGCAGTGGCAAACATAGGAATGGGAAGAATTGTGACTCTGAATCATGATTCTTTTTTTTTTCAGGCTACTGCAGTTTCATTTCACCGTTTCTTCTGAGCATAATCCTCCTCCTTATCCCTCTCCCTACATGTCTTTTTATTTCTTTTCATTTGTATTTGCTTATTGATGAAGAGGAATTGATCCTTGCAGAAACTGTTATCTCATCTGGTTTGTAATCCAGCTAAGGCATAGCTGCCTGAAGGATGGTGCAACAAAGGCGACCCTCATTACGTGGTTAAAAGCTTGCAAAGTCCAGTCCATTGTGGGATAAATGAGTAGCCTCAGCAATGCTTTAACAAAGCTTTGCACCAAAATAAATCTGGATCCAGTCCCGTCTTCTTTTAAAAACATTTAAAGGCTGACAAGTCAGGTTTATTTATTGCACCTCCTATGCAGCCAAAACTGAATTGTTGTGATCATTTTTTTAAAGGGTTCATCATTAACCTCTTTCCTCACCCCTGATTTCCTCTCTTAAATGACCATTGGTATGTAGTTAGACTGGAATCAGACAGTAAAATATTTCTCTGCAAATAATGGCAATCTTCTTAAAAGCACCAGATGTGGTTGTCCCTTCTTTACTGTGGATTAGATTGAAAAGCCTTTTGTAAGAATTATCATTGTCTTTATGAATTCTGGTTAGACTTTAAATTAAAGTTTATCTTCCCATAATAAGTAAACAATTTAAGGTATTCGACTTAACCATTTATGCTGCTGCTAGTGACTTTAATGTTTTCCAAACTGATACAAATGAAAGTACAGTCTACATCATCAGTTTTAATACACTCAGGGTTTTAGAGCACTCTGTTTCTTAAATCTACACAAATAGTTGGTTTTCACTTTTAATTTAATATATGCAATATAATTCTTTAATCTTTCAGAAGCATTGTCTATATTGTCTGAAACAGAAATACCAAGTGCCGAGACACAAAAACACCACCACAATGACTTTATAACTAATCAAACAAGAAACTGAGCATTTATTTCCTACCTGCTTCTAGAGTTCATAAAGTCCAGGGTCTGCCCTTTGCTAAACAACCTGTGCTCCCTTTAGAGATGTCCATGTAATTACGAATGAAACCACAGTATAAACTAGCAAACAGATTGAGAATAATTTTTTAAACAGAAAACCTAAAACAATACCACCAGAAAATCAGGGCTGCCGTATTTATTTCAAATGACTACTCACCCTTGAAGTTACAGGTTGCAGACGTGATTTTTCAGATGTGTTCACTAGTCTCTAGTTTTGCTTTGAGCTCCACATTTTCTTCTACTGCTTTTATATATATATAAACATATATATATATGTTTATAAAATGGAATCAGAAATCTGCCTTGGGTAAAGGAACATGTCTGTTTGGAGCGAACTAGTATTTGCACCCTGATTTGCACACGTGTGGCAAATAACAGCTACAGAATACCTGAGAAACAAAGTTTTTATATATCATCCCAGACCAGCAAAACTTAAAATATCAAGTACTTAAAAATCACATGGACTGTGATGACATTATTCATGTGCTAAAGTATTTGTCAGGATAAGGCCTGACAACAGTATAAGGCTGTGAAAAAAACAGATAATTCTCAGAAGTCATTCATAACATCAAAAAAGCTATTCATAAAGTGATAATAGGTATCACATGCAAAGACTGTGAAATCTAGCCCTATCTAACCACTATTTCACTCAGATTTGAAAGCACTGAAAACTATTAAATACCCACTTATTCCTTAATCCCTTTAGTGCCAGTGTATACTATGAGACATTCTGTTATATGTCAATGGCTACTTTCCCAGAGAAATTAATGACACCTTACAGCATTCAATGAGAGCAGAAAGGGGGAAAGGGCTAGAGAGAAAATAAAAAGAAAGTAATTACTATGATTTTAGCTTGGACAACCATTTAGTTTCAAATATTCAGTGTAATGTGTTGCAATAAAATGGTGAAGAAATTTTATCTCCCCTTCAGGATTAGTAGGTATACCCTGTTGTCAGCTGCCTATTTTAGGATTCAAGTTAAACTATTGAAATAACTCCTACAGGCAAATAGTTTTCACTGTCTGGTGAGAAACAGTGAGCTCATTTGCATGGTGAGGTTTAGCTGAAGCTTGCGACAGTTTTACAGCACTGTGTCTGACAGCTTGCAAAATAGAGCAGCATCTGCAGCTTTTTGAGAATGATAATTACATAGCTCCATTTAATTTATTTAGGATGCACAGACACAGTTATCTTTAAATGGTTGAAATTGCCTGACACTAAAAAATAATTCCACCCTACTTTATTTATAATTCATCTGGCTGGAATAATTCTGTATTTCATACCTTAGTGTCATCCTTTCCTGTAAGTACCTGATCTGAATGACACTATGTAATATAATCCAAAAGAGAAACAAACTTTAAATGTTGAGGTTTCCACCTCAACAAATTGTTGAGGAAAAATTGTTCTTCATGTTCAGTATTGACAGACCTCATTCATTAAGTGACAATCAAAAATGGCAAACAGGAATCACTGCTGATGGGTAACTGTCAACCTGCACAGCGTGAAGGCTGACAGCTGCCCTGCAACACAGTCAGAGATAAAACTTCCTCCTCTCCACACAGTGATACCCAAATCTTATTTGAGAAGCACAGCCAAAACTAAGCAAACTTCCACTAGTAGCCACTTTAAGGAAAGTGTTTTCAAGTTATCCACTTTCATTCTTTAATTGTCAGTTAATGATGTGAATGATCCATTGATGAATTTTGCCCTAGATCCTTCTGAAAGACAAAGGTTCAGTGCCAGCACTGCCTCACAGAGCAGTGAGCTGGAGAATCACAGGTGCCAAGGAAATTCAACTTGGTCTTGACTGATATTCCTGCAAAAGCAACAGGAGCCAGAGCACCTGCTATTGCTAAATTTAAAAAAAAAAAAAAAAAAAAAAAGAAGAAAAGATTCAGAAATGATAAAATTCAGACTATTTAAGGACAACCGGGACTTCACTGTGTGCTTGTTTCTCCAGGTCATTGATGAAAACATTGAATAAAACCTGTCCCTCACCAGTCCTATGGACCTCCACTGCTAATTTGTTTCCACCCTGAAAAATGATCAGTAAGCCCTGCCCTTTACTTCCTACACCTTAAACAGTTTTCAGTCCTCAAAAGTCCTCCAAACCTGTGGCAATTTACAAACCAAAAAATACTCAGAAATTCAACTCAACCCTAATTATGATAAAGAAATGGACTCTTTAGAAATTTTTTTCATGAGTTACATACACACATGGTTGCAGACTGAGAACCAAATGTTAATAGGATATGCCAGGGGAAAGGAGGGAGGAATGGAGAGAGGGAAGGAACCTCTGTGCCTTGTTTGTTGCGTCTTTTTTTGGCAGTGAGAGTGCCACAGAAACCCTCTTGGTGATCAGGAATATTATACAGTGCAAGAACGCTACAGGTGCTCAAAAGAACACACTCCTGTATTTTAGAGGCACTCTTGAGTCAATAAACCACTCTGTAAAGGGAGTTATATAAGTAGCCTAAGAATACTTCGTTTGCAGCATTTTTGATCATAAAGGATGCCAGAAAGTTAGCTGTAGTGAAAGAGCTCGCAAACAAAACCAGGTAAGATGCTACAGCAACTGTGATGTTAGAAAAATAAATGGCTAGGACAAATCAGTGATATCTAGAAAACCTGAAAAAATTTAAGACTATAGCTTGACCAGTTAAAAATATTTATTTTCTTCAGCTGTAATAATAGAACAGGGAAGCTGCTGGTAAGTACAAGTGAGTAAGCCCTACTAAACTGCAAAAGATGACTGACAAAACCCACAGTTATACCAGAGGAAAAAAATCTTCCCAGTAGAAGTACCACAGATGACAGGTGTAAGTTTGTTTCTCCAAAGGCTCTTCGAAAACTCGTAGTGTTGGTGACGCATAAAATATCTGCATAAATGTAACATGAAAGCACACAGCAAAGATCCCTCAGAGAACAATCATCCCTCTCTGGTCAACTGTATTTTGTAAGCATGCCCACAAAATGGTAGATTATGAAACTGGTTAATATGTTATTTGGCTTCCAGAAAGGAAGCAAAACAGTTGCAAAGTCAGAGGAAATGGCAACATATATTAGAACCTAGCTATCAGAGAAAACAAAAGCAAAGCCCTAAAGAGCAAGAAAAAAGGACTATCAGACTGGGAAATGTTGTTGAAGAATGGCATTCAATGGGCCATGGGCATATAGGACATGATGAACCCTATGTTTTATTGTCAGAAATGTGACTTAAAAATTCTATTGTCACTTTAAAGGTATTTTCTTCTTTTGTGCCATCCTCAAATTCTGCATGTGTGTTATCTATACAAGTTTTATTTCTTATGCAAGACTGTCTGAGACTAAACATTTCTTCATATTGAGTGGACCACTGTAATGAAAAGTATAAAATTACCACACTTGGAGACTTTCATGATCTTTTAGGTATATTCATACTTACAACAGGAATCTTTGACAGAAATGTATTGTAAGAGGACTTGAAAGTTGGTATTTTAAATAAAGCCCATCTGCTTTTAGCCATTTGAACTCCTATCATGTTCTATTCCTGTTTAAACTTCCTACAGCCTGCAGATCAAACACAATTCTTTCAATGAAACTTGTTTGAAAAGAAGTTAAGAATGCAATGTGGCACTGCAGAGATTAATTGAACTGCCATGTTCCAAGGTAGTGTGTAATGAAATTGCTAAAAGCTGCCCTGGAGTTTTCATTAGCACTAATACCCTTGTGCTTGAGACAGAAATGATCGTGTTCTTCTTCATACAGTATAATTTGGTTAGGAAACAAATTTGATTATTCTTGTAATCTTTCTGCATATTAATGATTTGAAAATAGTACCCAATATATTCAACATATTTATCTCACTGAGCAGTGTAGCATGGTTGGCATGGTACTCGTTAGGAGAAATAAGGGTATATTTTGAGTAATGAGCTGTCAGGACTCACTCTTCCTTGTATCTCTGTATCATAGCATGGAGGTCTCTGTGGGCCCTGGACACTGCTTGGTGACACTGCTTATACTTGCCAGTACACAGACTTGCCAGTTACCCCACTGCTTGCAGAAGTCATGCAATAATAGTGCAATAGTCATACCTGTGCAGGTATGTTACCTAGGTATGGATAGCTTTAATAATAGGTCTTTTCCTGGAAGGCTGAATGCAGTTTTTGTTCCACAACTGCAAAAGAGATGCTGAACTTGAAATTATTCAGAAAAGAAGTCTAAGAATGATCCTGAGATCCATTCCTTAATCCCACCTGAACAAGATGAAGTGGTCTATAACTAACACATAAGGAGATTTCTAATACCAGGTAGTTCCTTCATCAAGCACAAAAGGCATAATAGAATTCGACAATTAGAAGCTGACACTAGAAGACATTATTATTTTCAAGTGCTATAACAATCAGTGTGTGTACACAGTGGATTCTCTGTTAGTTGAACAATTTAGTTTAAGTCATTGATTGAATATTTATCATTGTGGTATAGAAATTATTGACTTATAAACATTTGTTTTGCAGCAGGTCAGGCTGATGTATTATCAGATTTGGCCTCTGCTCTTAAAATCTATGGTTATGCTTTTTTTATGGAAGAGCATCATTTACTACAAATGCCACCTTTTGGCATTCCAGGTGACTTTGAATATACATTTTTCCCCTCGGTCATTCTTGCTAAACAAATTTGACACTATAAGCAGATCCCCAGTGACAGTGATGTCAGAAAGTGAGTAAATAAGATGAATGAAAAGAAAAAATGAGTGAGCACCTTGAAAAGCCTACCTACCATTTGTATGGTGCTTTTGCCTCAAAGTACTTTGCGAGGATTTATGACATGATTATCATCATAATTTGAAGGCTAGAGTGATTTGGAAGCAAACATTCAAATAACTTGTCAAAAGTTGTGTAGGAAAAGTTAAAAAGGGAGCCCAGCTGTCTTTTCAATCCCCAAATCTGGGCAGAGGACTACAGTGCCTCCTTTAGAAACATTATACATATGTTTGAACCGTTGACAAAGATCCTGATCTGACAGAGGAATTGATAGATCATTTACTCAAAAGCATAGTTGTGAACTTCATGAATGCCCAGCTGTAAAGTGATAAGCACAGGACTAACACAAACTGGAAAATAAATTGGTTTTTTTAATATATATATAAATATATATATATAAAAATTTATATATTACACAGGGAAATAAAAACAGGTATTAAATGGAGGTAGCACCTTACATCAGAATTTCTCTTCATACTATTCATACTAGACAAACAAGAAGGAGACTACCAGTTTTGCTCCAAAACTTCATCACAATAAAAGTAATTTAGCATAGCTGAACCACAAAACTCTGTCTTCAAATGAGTTCCCACTTTTTATGATCAAAACATGTCTATTTCAAGGCTAAAATGAATAAGTGATACACAGGCAGTAATATAACACAAGGAAGACAGACAAAGCTCACCATTACACACAATTTAGTGAGCCATTTCAAATCAGGAATGCGATTACCATACTGCAACGTACTAGTGAGCCCACTAAGTGACAAGAAAGACAAGGCAAAAAGTTAGTGACACAAGGTTTAGTATCCCTGTTCCATATTCAGACCAAAGGGGTAGGAGAAATGCAAGTCTACACAGCACAGCTGGAACAGAAGCACATCTGCTATGTGCAGATCCTACAGGAGCAATCCCCATACATCCAGCAATGCACAGCTGAGTATTGCTATTGAGGATGTGTCCTTGACACTGGGGATGTTTCTGTTCTAAAAACAGAAGTTGTGCCCTGCAACACTGTATTCCATTCTTGAACATGACTTCACTATTGAAATAAGTGTAATAAGCAATGTGTTTGCTGAATCAGGCCCAATGACTAGGTACACAACAGAAAGGCAACAGCGCTGAGTGTCTTTGTCATCATTGGGAGTGGATGGCAGCAGAGACTGGAAATAGCAAATGTTACATTTGAACTGGCATAGATTAGGAACAAAGAGATAAAGACTTAATGGCTGGATTAACAAAAGCATTAAAAGACTGCCATCACTGTAGGTACCTAAATTAAAAAAGAAAAAAAAAAAAAGTCCCGTGCCACTGCCATCTACACATGAAGATGTATAGCAATCCTTGGTGCTCAAATTTCCAAGATTAATGGTAATTAGGATATGGAGGATATTACCATGATACAATTTTTTGACAGTTTTGATAATACTAGGCTGCTTAATGCCTTCCTCATGCTTTGAAAATACCAAGCAGGTTCTTTGTTTCTCCTCCCTGCTGAGGACTATATTTGTACAGGTTTTCAAAGCACACCTAATAGATCTCTACATAGGAAAATGTCATTCTCATTTGTCTAGGAGCTGTGTGTGGTGAAATGCATTTAAATGGAATTGTGCCTGATACGACCTCAACACCTACCTTTGTCTCCCAGAAACATGAACTAATTAACAAGTGGTCGAGAGCTCTCTGAACCCTTCCTGTAGAAGGATGTGGCAGTTAGCACAATATTGCATTTTAAGCTATGTGGACAAAATTACTGTTGCTTCCTGCTATTAGCAGTTCCTACAAGTACATTAATCTAATTCTTCAGTAGTCACTCACCTTTTGTAGTTTTTACCTGAGGTTTTTAGACTTCAACTTAAATATGAAGCACATTTGTGTATATTTTTGTACATGATTAACTGAAAACACTCTCCACTGAGAAAGCCAGACCTGACACTGAGCAAACTGTTCGCATGAGGTTTAAAATATCAAACTTAAGTGTTGAACTGTGATAAGAGAAGAATTTTCTTCATGACGTCTTAAGGTAAATAATTGCATCCCTGTGGTTTAACTCCAGCACTCAGCAATGGAAGTGCACCCTGAGACACTTGCTTCCACTCCCTCTTCCCTTCCAGAGAAGAACCAGCAAAAAATCACAAGGGAACTGTGGGCTAACAAGAACCTTATGAAATTTAACAAAGACAAGTGTAAGGTCTCGCACCTGGGAAAACATAATCCAGGAGTGCAGCTCAGACTGGGATCCACCTGGCTGGAGAGCAGCTCCGTGGAAAGGGACCTGGGGGTCCTGGTGGACAAGAAGCTCAACATAAGCGAACAGTGCGCTGCTGTGGCCAAGAAGGCCAATAGGATGCTGCATTGCATCAAAAAGGGCATCACCAGCAGAGATAAAGAAGTCATTATCCCACTCTACTTGGCTCTTGTCAGGCCATGCCTGGAATACTGTTATACAAAAAAGATGTGGACAGACTGGAGGGGCTCCAGAGAAGGGCCACCAAGATGATCAAGGGTCTGGGAAGCCTGCCATATGAGGATAGGCTGAGAGAGCTGGGTTTGTTCAGCCTTGAGAAAAGGAGGCTTAGAGGTGATCTCATCACCATGTACCAGTACTTAAAGGGGAGCTACAAAGAAGATGGAGACTCCCTTTTTACAAGGAGTCACATGGTGAGGACAAGGGGTAATGGGTGCAAGTTACTCCCAGGGAGATTCTGATTGGACATGAGAGATAAATTTTTCACAATGAGAAGAGTCAACCATTGGAATAATCTCCCCAGGGAAGTGGTTGACTCCGCTACATTGAACACGTTTAAGACACAGCTGGACATGGTGCTGGACCATCTCGTCTAGATTGCGCTAGAATGGTTGGACCAGATGATCCTTGAGGTCCCTTCCAACCTGGTATTCTATGATTCTATGAACTGAATGTAAATCAAATACAAAGGAATAAGCTCTCAAGTCTTTATCCAGAAAGGATTTCAGCCATTCCCTTGGAGTGCAGAGCATTTTCACCCTTTGCTTCTGCACTTGTTGGTGTGGAGCATATTGCAGAATTAAATACTGCAGGTTTCCTCTAATACCAATAGGAAACTTTCCATTCATCCTTCATCAGTGCTAAAACAAGGTCTTCAGCCATTTTGTGTAAATCTTTTACTTGCTATGGTACAAAAATGCAAGTAGTATGGTTACTGCTTTTGAACTTAGCTCTATCACATTATTCACTGTTGTTTATTACTGCTAGTAGGAGAAACTGGCGACAATCACCTATTTTCTAAAAAGATAAAATCAATCATCAGCAGCACAGGGAAAAACTCCCAGATATTCTCCACTTAACCAGCATTTCAAGCACAGCTCCTTCCTCTCTTTTTTTCTTTTTTTCTTCAGAGCAAAGCTAGCAATGTCTCTATGTCTGGTATCTCCTTAAGCCTTCTCTTACCTGTCTGCTTATTCCTCTAAAGAAAAATCAACTTTCTGTAAAGAATAGTAAAATCTATCTTTGTTTTCAACAGTGATGTGATTCTATGTGACGGACACTTCCTGTTTTGAATTGTTGGATCTTAACAGCTTCTTATATTTATTGTAAACCAAGAAAAGTGTTTGCGTTCTTCAGGGATGTTAGATATGATTTACTGATGCTGAATTCCCAATGAGTGTATTCTAGCTTTTTCAGAGAAGACACTCTACATGCCTAATAACAGGCACACAGTCCAAAGACCTTAAATGCACAAAAGACATTACTTTACTAGGTGTGCAGGTGTAGAGTCATTCTTTACCCAGTATTAATCAGGCTCTACTAATTAACTTTGAAAGAACAGATTAGAATTTACTGAATATTTGTAAAAATCTTTTCTCTCTTCATTGCATTCCCTCATGTTGTATTTTCAGTTATTGGTTAGTATCTTTCCACTAAGAAGAACAGGAAAAATAATTATTGACTTTTCATTTAGTCAAAGCTTGTCAGTGGAGATACATTAATACCTTCTTGGATGCAAGGAACAAAAAAAAGATCAATAAATCTTCTGAAAAATATGGCCAGTATTTATTGAATAACCTACTTTTCAAATTGTTTTCTAAGTGATTTTTATGTTAAGGCTAAAAGGTAACTCTAAAAAAGAATGTCTGATTCTAATTCAGAAAGATGCTGTCATCTACCTACAACTGCACTGACTCAATGCAAACTAAATACAAGACCTCACTCCTATGAACAGAGATGCAGGATAAGGCCCATGGTAGCATATCATAATTTCATTAATACCTATATTAGCCAAATAAAAAAAAAATCAGAAGATTTCACTCTTTTTAATGGAACTGCTGCATTCACACTTACCTGTGACAGAAAAATTAGACGTAAAACCTAAACCAAGACGAACCTCCCTTTTTCATATATGATTTTCAGTTAACAGCATGGAAACATTTCAGCTTACAGGCTGAAGGGAAAAATGCAGTGGAATTTGCTGTTCAAAATTAAGTAACTCCAATTCCAGGATTTTTGTGCTCTCTGTCTGCCCAGACACAGTACACTCATCTTTTTGTATTTAAACAGGTTTATTTGTGCTAGTCACACATGACAAAGAAATACCAGTTACATGAAGCAAGTAATTTGAAAGTAAAGAGACAGAAGTGAAGCACTGAAGATGATAGTTTAACACAACAATAAAGATTTTTTTATAGACTGTGAGATTCAAAAGGAAATTTCTCAATGACTTCTGATTAATTCAGTTCATTTCTTTAGGGATTTACCTTCACATCTCCTCAAATGTATTACACTTGAAAGACAAGAGGTTCTTGCCTTCCTATCGTTAGCTCAAGCCACTCCTAATGGAACAAAAAGCTGTTCCCATGAGTATCCAGAATTGTGACCAAATAAACTGACATACGATTTTATGTATACTCTTATTTGTACACCAATGACATCACTGGTTCAGATCCAAATTTCAGTTACACTGACAAATACAAAGGGATTTCCTATAGATAAAAAGGTTTCTTATGATTTTTGCATACATAAATGAGAAAAATATCTGGCACGACAGAGAACTATAGATAAGTACAGCATGCAGATAAATATTTAAAGACAAAAGCAACGTAAAAACTTAGAAAAAGGAAATAAAAAGACACTAAACCACCTCAAACTCATTTCAGAGCATGGTTAAGAAAATATCAGAGCAGGTGTTGTGTCCTAATTACAGTGCAATCAAGACACTAGTGGTTGTTCACTCTTCTGACGACCTTTTGAACAAAAATGAAGAACAGCAACATGGTATATCAACATTTGCCCACAGACTGGCAACACAAGAACCACCTCAGTTAGCAAGACTGAACTGTAATTGAAGAAGCTTTGGAAAGACCATTTCTGCATCTGGGAAAGGGAAATCTGTACCATGTAATACAGCATTATGAACACCACTGGGCAGGAAACATCATCAATGCTTTTTTTTAAAATTATTTTTTTATTTAGCTCAGATGCTGACAACAGCTGCTCAGCACTTCTTCTGCAGTGGAAAAGAATATATCTTCCATCCATAAACACCCCTTGTTACTGTACTATTCTAGGTAATGATGAAAAGGACATAACTGTCATAACACCTGCAGGAAGAGTTAAACTTCAAATCAGAAGGAAAAAGAAAATCTATTCCAGTTATTTTTCTGTGTTGCCTTTTCCACAGTTCTGAAAAAAAGAGGCAAAAAGAAGCATCTTCATGCCTGATGTTAATGCAGATTTCTTCAGCAATCTTCCCTTTGGCAATAACAGGTCATTCTTCAGATAGGGTTTTCTAGAGACCAGATATTAGCAATAACATCTGCTGCCTGCCTGTGCTAGCTGGAAATTCAATTCATGCACCCAATTCTATTCCCAATAGAAATTTAAAAAAAATGGCACATTCATGGCACATTCATATAAGCGTTTGAAATAGCTAAATCTCATATGACTCATACCTCTTTCTGTCAGAATAGATTAATAGTCCTGTTTATCCACGCAGCACATGCAGCACCATCAGAAGGAGATAGGCTTTCCCTCACAACCCGGGCAGTGAACAGTGACACCAGGACCTAAATGCAGAACATTAGACTACCACTAGCATTTTTAATTTATTCTTTCAGGAGAAAAACATATGAATGCCTGAGCTGGAAGATGCTGGTTTACTACTTCAGTAGTTGGATGGCCTTCAACTAGCCCACTCTGTGCTCCTCTCAGATCCACATGACAGGGCCAGATGATTCAGATAAAGAGTTAGCAGCCCTGTAAAAGATGAGTAGCAAAATTTGATTTATGCAACAGATCCCGGACATCTGTAGGGATAAAACAGAAAAGCCTTTCAGTTCCTGTAGCTTGTTTTGGTCTTTGGGAAAAGGGATTTGAATCTGGGCATTTCTCCAGAAGCCTTTGGAGGGTCTCTAATCCTGCAGTAGAGAGGAAAACAACACTCTCAGCATTTGAAAAGAGTGATCCCTGTCCCACTGGAAGAAGAGGGGTTTTAAACTTCTGTTTTCAGGAGAAGATTCTGAATTCCACATCCTAAATGGAGATGGCAAAATGGTACCTATCTAACTACAGTGCATGAAAAAGGCCGAACAGAGATGTATGCAGAAAATTTGCATGGATCTCCATTACACTAGACTTCTGGATCCAAGTTAACTGTAGAAAAGTCAAGTATTACAACACTTCAGCTTCTTTTTTGGATCTAGCCCAGATTTATACATATAACCATTGCTAATCTGTTTTACTCTGTTTGCAAAATAAACTGCTCCACAGAAAGTTCTTCAACATATTTTAGGTGTGGAGGCTAGTCCTCTTGGGATGGAAGTGGCCTGCAGTTAAAGCACTTATTTGTCATTGTCCTTTAAGCATTAAGGACATTAAGCACAAAGACTCCGCATTTAAACACACACACAACATTCAAATATTGCATAAGTGTGATGTAGCTCCGAGCAGAGCCTGGCATTTGCAGTAGTTTCTGTTCCCAGCAACATGGAACCCTACCTCCCAAGGTGGAAAGAACCCACATTTCTCCTTTGCAGGCAGAACCCACTTTCTCCCTTAACAGGACCTGCTGCACTGGCAAAGTGTATACATTAGAAACTAGATGGACAACAGCAGCCTAACACAGACCAACAGCAGGACACAAATGCTCCAGCTCTTTGTTATTAAAAGCCATGGGAATGTAGACAAAGAATTTATCCCTTGTCCCAGACTGCAATCCAACCCCAGTGCTGTCACAACTGAGACCTGGAGGAGCCTCAGTACAGGCTCAGTGATGCTCAGCGTGTGCATGTCCCCCAGTTCTGCAGAAAATACACTTATTTTATGTAAAATACGGACACTGTTTAACAAAATAATGGGGATCCCTGTTCATTTCTAAATACTTTGTAGGCACTACAAGGAAAGAGGCTGCTGAAGGGGCTCAGGCAACTGTATAAAAAGACATGGAATTTAACACAAGGAATAATAAAATTTGCTGGTTATCATCTGCTATGTTATCTTTGAGATGTGACACAACTGTTTTTGATTTGATTCTGGAGTTTATAGTAGTTGTGCCTGCCAAAGTGGTACAGTTCATAGCTACAGCCCTCTTACTGCCTTCACAGAAAAAGCTCTGGATGTGTGAACGCTCAGGGTTTGTTTGCTATGAACAAAACCAGCAGCAGGTACCACCTTATTGAGTGCATGAATTTTATAGATAAGGTTTGAACATTCTTTGTATCGCCACTACTTTATCAATTCCCCGTGTTTTACCTTTTTTTCCTCTCCTGCATGGTACAATTTGGCCTACATTCACATCTTTAACTGCACCATTTTATTATGCTCAGCATTTTCTTTATTCATCCCATATTTTTGAATGCATGCAAGTTAATAGGAACCATGCATTGAACTTTCAGAAATATTCTGGGGGATGGGCCTACTTCCTTTCCCTTCCTATGCAATGTACAAAACCAGTCTGCAGACACATGCCAAAAAAAACAAAAAAGAAAACAAATTCACCCACATAAAAATAAATAAAAATAGAGAGGTCATCGCTAGCCACAAAACAGACTGTTTTCAGGCAAGTTTTCCCAATACCACAATACCACAAAACACAATATGAGACAACAAAGGAAAAAGAACTTAATGTTCTCAAAGAACTTTTTTCAGCATATTTGTGAAATGGAGATTTTTACAGCACTGAGTGCAAGACAATCGACCAAGTGAGCACATCAGTTGAGAGCCACCCAGCTGAGAAAAGCTGAGGGAAGGAAGAACTAGAGAGACTGGTGAATGGTCTCCCCTGTAGCCATACAAAAGGAATGGGATTTGTGTAGACTCTTGAAGATAGTAGGACCACCAAGGCTAGGAGTGACAGAACACAGGAGCACAGGACACAGCAAGCTTGAAACAGTCAGTTAGCCTGGGAAATTCAAAACAATACCTGAGACACCAAAACAGAGTGCCTAGCGGTAATCTGGAAGAAAAGTATCAAGAATTTCCTTCGAAAATTACAAGCTGTTCTGAAAATGGAAAGGGCGTGAATAGCTAAAACATTCACAGCCACCTGGATAATAGCTGCAGATATGCATTATTCCTTGGCAATATTATAGTCAGTGGTAAAGGATATTAAGTGATTATCTGCTAGGTGAGATAGCATGAATAAGAACTGAGCTCCATAATAAGCAGATTTATTAAGACCTTAACTCAAACCTTAGTCACCTAGTGGTTAACAAGACATCACTGGGATGTGTCTCTACCACTTGCTACCATCACAAAAGCTTTGAAAATTATTTACTTTATGGGGACACAATAGAGATCAGTTAAAATAGTGTGTGTGAATGGGGAATGATTATTGAATATTTTTTAGAATAGAAGAAATAAATAAGGCTTTTCTCTGAAGTTATCAGGATGTTTGAGATATGCTACAAAAATACATTTTAATTACACTGAATCAGTTGAGGGAATTCAACATTCCAGCTTATTGAGGAGGCCAAAGGAAATGGACCAATTTAATGCATATAGACCATCTACCCCTACTCATGCAGCCTCCAGCTTGGTGAGTCCCTAACCGACTGACTGCAGAAAGCCAGGAGACATGGTAGAGGAAAGAGCAGTCTATGTTTGCACTTTTCTTATGCTGTCTAAGAACTTACCACTGGTGGAGACTGGGATACTTTGGTCCGATTCAGTACAGCTGTTCTTGAACTGGGTCAAAAGGAGATGATGTAGGCATGAAAACTTTAAATGGGACATCACACAAGATCCAGAAACCCAATACAGAGCAAACTGTCTGACTGCTAGCTCTCCTTTCCTTCAGCAGAACAGCTTTCTTGAGGCTTTCCTTTCAAGGTTTGTTGTCATTTCCCAATTCATAGACTTGGACGGAGAAAATAAAATGAGCACAAGTTTTTCTACAAACTAAAACTGCATATTTGCTTTCAGTGGTGAGGACTTAGAACTGTAAAGCAGGAACTGACCCACTACACATGAAAATGAAAATACTTTAAGTTCATTAAATACTACAAAGGCAGTCAATGGAAAAAATCTGCTGCCTTTTTGCACTTCACTTTGCTTGAGTTAATATCCTGCAAATCCTTTGAGCCTCTCCTCTTGAGATTGAGCCAAGGTCCAGCATAATTTTGCAATGGCCACAGCTTGACTGAAGAAGCACATTCCAATCCAAATATACAAAGATGGTATTTTTATTTTTACAGTTTAACTACAGGAAGAGAAACTGTGAGTTCACTCTGCAGTGGCTTCCATATTTTTAACCACATAAAGTTCATGGTGGTTACAGCAGCAAGGATCAAGTAGGAGTTGATACCATCTGATTGTCTCTCTCTGAAACTGTAGCAGGACAAAGTACAGTGTCTCTGCTGTTAAGTTCTCTATAAAATTCAGTGTGAAAAGATACTGTTTAACTCTTTCTGGAAGGGAAAGTGACCCAAATAGTCTTGAATTGAGAGAGTTTTATCATATGTGATTTTGCTATAGAAACATTTGGGAAGTTTTCCCCCAAAGATAAAAGACAGAAAAATACAATACTTTATATGCTTTCAAAAAAAGACAATGGACTAACAGCTCTGCAAAGAGTAGAGTACAGAGACATCAAGCCATTGGTATGGGTTTTTTGCTGCTCCCCAAGTAAGACGTTTTTTGTTCACAATATTGAATATCATGCTTATTTTCAAGCAGCACATTACGCTGCAAACAAAGCATCATCTCTCTTGCCTTCAGCTTCTTGCTCATTCAAAAGACAAAACCAGAGCAACCAGGTAATCCAAACTGTAGGCAATATGAAAGAAAAGGGCAGTTACTGCAATGCTGTTGCCTTTGTCCCCATCAGCTTGTTTAAGACGCCCTGGTCTGATGAGAAAAATCAGACATTTAAGTTCTAAACTGCAAAGAGATTCTTAAAAATGACCATGGCTTTCACATTGCAACTCCTGTTTTTTTATTTCCTTGTTATGCCTTACTCATGCGTTTAAGACTGCTCATTTCAATATGGGGTATGATTTTCCAAAAAATTAATAATTGAATTCAAGGTTTGTTTAATATTACAAACAGAAAGCTTTGGGAAAGCTCAAACATGTGGGCTACACACTTCCCATACTTCATATGCAGAATCATATCTGGTATGTCTGAAAAAATTATGACTAAAAGTGTCTAAGAAGGTGATGCAGAGCATCTGAGGCTAGGTGAGGAAGCCCACAGAAATCCATGCCTAAGTCTAACATAGTTATGAACTTAACTCTTTTCCACACTGGATTCAAAGTCTACTCAGAAATTTTATTAACAAAGTATGAAATATGTTTGCTCAGTACATCAGTAAACAAAATTACAAAAGCTGCAATAAATACAGCAGAAATGAATATTCATGATGTGGTGCAAACCTTGTTTAATTGGATCTGAGTGTGCTTCTACTGAAAAGGGAAGTTTCTACATTCCCTTGGGCTAGCAGCAATGCTCGGGTGGCCTCACAGTCAGCTGCTAAAAAAGCTTCAGCTTAATCTACTTCTGAAACTGTACCCTTAAAAGCATTTAATGAAGATCATATTCAAAATTCTGGCTTTTTTCACCAATAAAAAATAACATCATTTTACTTTTGAAAGTGTAAATATGGAAATGGTTCCTGGTTCACATAATGCAGGTTACTGCAAACAGGCACCTACAGAAAGTGATTCATGTGACTACTTTAGGAACATAGGTTTGAAGGAGAAGAATTGTACTTGAGAAGTAGCTATTCCTCTCCATGGTTATAAAGGTAACGCAGCACTAGCTCCAGTGTATGCCGTACACTCTAGAGTTATGTGAGTTCACATGATCGTAGCAATGTCTTGTGCGGTTTCTACAGCAGTTTTAACCTTTTCAAAAAACCTTGAAAATCCTTTCTTAGCTCTTTCAATTTGATGAAGACAGCTTATGACTGAATTTCTGTATATCATTCTGGCCCAAACCACTTTGATCTTGCCTACTCTTTTCCTTGTAAGAGATGGGACACAGCTGTTTGATGGGAAAACACTGCCCAAGCACCTGAACATATCTTTCTCCACCCCCTGGCAATGGCAGTGCCTCCCAGAAAGTTGGCCTGATGCTGCTCTTGAACCAAGGGCTGAGAGGCAGGGGATACTGCTGATGAGAAAGTCCCTTCCCAGCAGCTGTTGTTGCTGCTGCATCCTCCTCCCAGGCTCCTCTTTGGGCCATCCCCACCTGTTCGTGCCCCTTGGTGTGAAAAGCAGCAGCTCAGATCTGGATCTTAGCAACACTCTTGATGCCAGCTTCTCCCTAGAACTCTCCAAGGCAGTTATTTGCACAAGGAAGAAAGTGGAGTAGCTGTTGTGTGTGGAGGAGAGCTTATCTTAGGCTGCTGCTAGAGGGCTGATGAGGGAGGCAGAGTCAAGAGTGCTCTTGAGACACAAACTGAAAAGCTATCCCTTAACCATCCTGAGCTTTTTTCCATTTGCACTGTGCTGCTTCTCTTCTCCATACCTTGCTTCTTTTAGGTGCTATGGTATAACTGTGTGATTTTTTCATGCATAATTTAGAGTTTTAAACTCTGTCTACAGGTGATGGCACAACAAGAATTTTGGTTCGGTAGAAGAACTCTCAATGTCATTATGAAGCCACTCTCCATCATCTTTGAAAAGCCCTGGAGATTGGAATGGAGGGTTCACAACGACTGGAAAAAGGCAAAAATTACATCCATCTTCAAAAAAGGCCAGAAAGGGCACTAGAGTTGTCAGCTTCACCATAGGCCCTTGGAAAATTATGCAGTAAATCTTCATGGAAGCCATTTACAGGTACATGGAGGACAAGAAGGTGATTAGTAACAGCCAGCATAGATTTACCACGGCCAAAGCATATAAATTCCCACACCTTTAGCAAGATAATACTGAAGAGCAGGGCTGCCACTTGGATGAATCTTGGCAAGCTGGAAGAGTGGGCTAGCAGAAACCTCACGAAGTTCAATAAAGACAAATAGAAAGTTCTGGACCTGGTGCAGAATAACCCTGAACAGGCTGGGGACTGACAAGGTGGGGAGCTGCTCTGCAGGAAAAGACCTGGCAGTCTCACTTCACAACCTGAACATGGCTCATCAAGGCACCCTTGAGGCAATGAGAGCTAATGAGTACTGGGCTGTATTAGCTAGTGTATCCAGAAGATTCAGGGAAGCAATTATCCTCCTCTCTAATAAGACTCAGTGGAGTTACATCCAGTTTTCATAGCATCATGGAATCATGGAATCATTTAGGTTGGAAAAGACCTTTAAGATCATCGGGTCCAGCTGTTAACCTAGAACTGCCAAGTCCACCACTAAACCGTGTCCCTAAGCACCACATCTGCCTGTCTTTTAAATACGTCCAGGGATGGGGACTCAACTACTTCCCTGCACAGCCTGGTCCAGTGCCTGACTACTCTTTCAGTGAAGAAATTTTTCCTAATATCCAATCTAAACCTCCCCTGGCACAACTTGAGGCCATTTCCTCTTGTCCTATCGCTTGTTACTTAGGAGAAGAGACTGACCCCCACCTCGCTACAACCTCCTTTCAGGTAGTTATAGAGAGCGATAAGGTCTCCCCTCAGCCTCCTCCAGGCTAAACAACCCCAGCTCCCTCAGCCGCTCCTCATAAGCATAAGACTTGTGCTCCAGTCCCTTCACCAGCTTCGTTGCCCTTCTTTGGACACTCTCCAGCACCTCAATGTCCTTCTTGGAGTGAGGGACCCAAAACTGAACACAGCATTCGAGGTGCAGCCTCATCAGTGCCGCGTACGGGGGACGATCACCTCCCTAGTCCTGCTGGCCACACTATTTCTGATACAAGCCAGGATGCTACTGGCCCTCTTGGCCACCTGGGCACACTGCTGGCTCATATTCAGCTGGCTGTCAACCAACACCCTCAGGATCTTTTCTGCCAGGCAGCTCTCCAGCCACTCCTCCCCAAGCCTGTAGCGTTGCATGGGGTTGTTGTGACCCAAATGCAGGACCCAGCACTTGGCCTTGTTGAACCTCATACAATTGGCCTTGGCCCATCGACCCAGCCTGTTCAGATCCCTCTGTAGGGCCTTCCTACCCTCCAGCAGATCAACACTCCCACCCAACTTGGTGTCGTCTGCAAACTTACTGAGAGTGCACTCGATCCCTTCATCCCGATCATTGATAAAGATATTAGTACTCCATATTGATATTTATAAACCCCAATTGTGAGCCCTTGGGAACACCACTTCTGACCAGCTGCCAACTGGATTTAACTCCATTCACCACAACTCTTTGGGCCTGGCCATCCAGCCAGTTTGTTACCCAGCAAAGAGTACACCCATCCAAGCCATGAGCAGCCAGTTTCTCCAGGAGATTGCTGTGGGAAATGGGGTCAAAAGCCTTACTAAAGTCCAGGTAGAAAACATCCACAGCCTTTACCTCATCCACTAAGTGGGTCACCTTGTCATAGAAGGAGATCAGGTTAGTGAAGCAGGACCTGCCTTTCATAAACCCATGCTGACTGGGCCTGATCCCCTGCTTGTCCTGTACGTGCTGCATGATGGCACTCAGGAAGATCTGCTCCATAACCTTCGCCAGCACTGAGGGCAGGCTGACAGGCCTGTAGTTCCCCATATCCTCCTTCGAGCCCTTCTTGTAGACGGGTGTCACAGTGGCATGGAGGAGAGAATCAGAAGGGTAAAAGTGAGAAAACTCATGGGTTTTAAAAGACGGTTTAATAGGGAAAGCAAAACCCATGCACACAAGCAAAGCAAAGCAAGGAATTCATTCACTACTTCCCATCGGCAGGCAGGTGTTCAGCCATCTCCAGGAAAGCAGGGCTCCATCACGTATAACGGTTACTTGGAAAGACAAACACCATCACACCAAACTTTCCCCCTTCCTTCTTCTTCCCCCTGCTTTATATGCTGAGCATGATGTCATATGGTATGGGATATCCCTTTGGTCAGTTGGGGTCAGCTGTCCTGACTATTCTCGCTCCCAGCTTATTGTGCACCTCATAGGCCATGGGAAGCTGAAAAGTCCTTCACTTGTGTAAACAGTACGCAGCAACAACCAAAACATCAGTGTGTTATCAACATTATTCTCATCCTAAATCCAAAACACAGCACTATAGCAGCTACTAGGAAGAAAATTAACTCTATCTCAGCTGAAACCAGGACACTTGCCTATCTCTTCTGAAGAGTTTATACCCATCCTTTCCAGCACTCCTGTTGTGTGAGTCATCCCACCATGTTTCCGTGATTACAATTATATCAGTTTTCCAGCTGCACAGCGACTTGCAACTTCTCCTGTTTGTTGCCCATGCTGCGTGCATTGGTGTATATGCAATTCAGTTGGGCTACTGATCCTGCCACTTTCTCGGGGGGAGAAGCCCTAATTCCTATGTGACTGTTCTTAGGTGCTTCCAAGGTTTCTAACACACCAATAACCCCCGCATCTTTGCTGCCACATGGATCTCCATCCCCTACCTCCACTGAAATGGCAGACAGAAGGACCTCTCTAGCACACTGTCCCTCAAACATTGGCATGTCTTCCCCAGGCTTATCTCTAGTAAACCTGGTTTTATCCCTTTCCCCCTTCAAATATAGTTTAAAGCTCTTTCACTGAGCCCTGCTAACTCCTGTGCAAAGATCCTTCTCCCTCTTTGAGAAAGGTGTACCCCACCTGTCATCAGCAGGCCTAGTGTCATGTAGACAGACCTATGATCAAAAAAACCCCAAATTCTGCCAGTAACATCAGGCTCGGAGTCAGGTTTTGGTCCTCCAGTACAAGATAGACATTGACAAATTGGCATGAATGCAGAAAAAGACCACAAAGATGGTTAAAAAGATGAAGCATGTGATATATGAGGACAGGCTGCCAGACCTGAGCTTGTTCACGTTGGAGAAAAGAAGGGTGGAGAGGATCTGACTGCTGTCTTCAGCTTCAGTCATAAGTTTTAGTGAAGACCAAGCCAGATTCCTCTCAGAGGTACACAGCAGTAAGGCAAGAGGCAATGGGCAGAAATTGCTGCAAAGGAAATTCTGACTAGATATCAGGAAAAAAACCTCCAACCTTTTGCAATAAGGGTGGTTAAGCACTGACTAGGTGCCCAAGAGACTGTGCAATCTCCATCCTTCCAGATGTCCAGAACACTCCTGGCATAAGGCCCTGACCAACTTGATCCAGTTTCAACATGAGCAGGGGGCTAAATTAGGTGGTTCCTTCAAACCTTAATTTTCCCTTAATTCTATCATTCTAACTGATAGGGACATGTTCTTCTAAGCTCTTTTGCACAGACCAGCTGCTCATTACCCATGCTTTCATAACAGCCCTGATTGGACTTCAGCAACTCCTGCAAGTAAGAATTGTGTTAACCTGGATATATACAGACAGACTTGAAAATTCTGGTTGGCTGCAGGATGTTCACAGGACTTGCTCTGTCTTCTGAAAATTTCAAAACTGTTGCTCTTCTCAAATTCATATAACACTTAGTAAGGGATTAAAGCTCTTTGGATGAAGAGATTACTACATATCGGGCATGGCAATCTTCAAAGAAACAAAATAGTTTATAACATTGCTGTTTGCAGAACTAAATTACAAAGAGTTATAATAGATCAAATAACTGGTAAAATTACTATTAAAATGCAACAGACTTCGACTCATAGCAATCCTGCAATGATACTCCCTTGGGAACAATATTCTTGTTGCCATATAAGATCATTTGCAGTTTACAGTCTGTTGGGAACCTTTGCAGAGCGAAAGAAAAACACTTTGTTCTTCAGTACTTCACTAGCAAAAACATTGATGGGTACATAACCTAGCAGGAAATTTTTAAAACACTATCAAGTGAATTGCAATAAACACCTTTGATCAATAAGAAAGTACGTACCTTAGGAAGTGCCTCAGGTTTCAACAGGGGTGTGTTAATTGCCTGAACACAAAACTAGATCCAATAAAGGAACTATATGCCTGTGTGACAGATTACCGCTTCCCCTCTAGTTCAGTGACTCAGTGCACTCCCACACTCAAATGATAAATGAAAATGGATATTCAGCCAGGCCCTTCCTTCTGATCTTTGTGTCATCTCTTCAGATACTTCACTCATTTTCTAGCTTGCCCTTCAGCTGCACCTTTTGTTTACTATCTTCAGCTATATTTCATGGGAGCAGTTATACTGTAACCTACATATGTGCAAAGGACTTGTATCACCTGAGTCTTGCTTTCGGTAACGTATTAGATATATAAGTCTCATCAGTGTAATGCTTCTCTCTATAGTTGCCTGAGGGCACAAATAAATACTTCTAAAATCTTTATAGCTTTAGAAATTAAATACCCATAAAAAACTGTCCCTTTGGCACTTCTGAAAATTTTAACAAACACATTGAATCACTTAAAAAGGTAATGCACCCTACATTAATTTTGTAAATGTGTTACAACTGGGCACATGGGTAGTGTTGTGCTTTATGAACCCACATTGCTCATCATTCTTGCTGAAGTAGTCTGATATTGTGCACTTTATAAATGCTACGGTAACAAAATGGTTGCAGAATTTTTGTTTCTTTCCAGGTATCTTATTTCATCCTTCACAGTTGTTCTCCAGTTGCTAGACTATGCAAATATTTAAAGAATCTTTAACTAAAATCTTGGAGACTGAACTTACACAAAGCACTAAAAATGTCTAAACAAAATCATGATGTGGTTTAACCCCAGCCAGCAACTAAGCACCACACAGCCGCTCGCTCACTCCCCACCCCAGTGGGATGGGGGAGAGAATTGGAAGGGTAAAAGTGAGAAAACTCATGGGCTTAGATAAGAACAGTTTAATAATTGAAGTAAAATAAAATAGAGTAGTAGCAGTAGTAGTAGTAGTTGCTAGTTGCCAGTTGCTAGTTGCTATTACTGCTACTAGTAGTAGTAATAATAATATACTACGATAATAGCATAGAAAGCAAGTGATACACTATACAATTGTTCACCACCCACTGACTGATGCCCAGCCCATCCCCGAGCAGCAATCGCTTCCCCCCCGGCCAACTCCCCCCCAGTTTATATACTGAGCATGATGCCATACGGTATGGAAGAGCCCTTTGGCCAGTCTGGGTCAGCTGTCCTGGCTGTGCCCCCTCCCAGCTTCTTGTGCACCTGTCAGAGCCTGGGAAGCTGAAAAGTCCTTGACTAGCATAAGCACTACTTAGCAGCAACTAAAAGGTCAGTGTGTTATCAATATTATTCTCATCCTAAATCCAAAACACAGCACTATAGCAGCTACTAGGAAGAAAATTAACTCTATCCCAGCTGAAACCAGGACAATAACAAATATTTTTTATCAGTTTGTACTGGGCCTTGTGCTGACCTTGAAATTTCTCCCAGTGCAGACTTGCTGATTTTTTTCCTCCCTCTCAGATTCATCTCCTTTGGAAAGTGTTTTCCATTGGAATGCAAATAATTTGGGCAATTTTGACTTGTAGATAAGAAGTTGTAAAACTATAGTCACATGCACACACAACACACAATGATGCATGGAGAACAAGGAGCCAGAAGGCCAAACCTAGAAAGAAAGAGGAAGTAAGTAAACTCCTGGGAAAGATGCCTGTATAACTTTGAATTGTCCAGCGTATAAAATAAGAACCATTCTTCATAGATATTCCATTCTATACCATCTGGATTCTTGGAACCATAGTCATCATGCTGTGCCAGGGGAAGTTTACATTGAATATTAGGAAAAACTTCTTCATGGAAAGGGTAGTCAGGCACTGGACCAGGCTGTGCAGGGAAGTGGTTGAGTCTCCATCCCTGGACGTATTTAAAAGACGGGTAGATGTGGTGCTTGAGGACACGGTTTAGTGGTGGACTTGGCAGTTCTAGGTTAACGGTTGGACTTGATGATCTTAAAGGTCTTTTCCAACCTTAACGATTCAATGATTCTGTGATCATTATATGTAACTTTAGTTTTAGGGACCCATATGGCAATAAGAGAACATGTGCCATAAGAAGTGCAGGGCAGGCCTTAGAAAGTGGGAGACACTTAGATTGACAGAAGGATTAAATTCCAAATGATAAGCGACAGACTATAACTGCAAGCACAGACACATCCCTAACTGAATTCTCCTTGCAGATCTATGATAATAACTACTGAGAAAATGGGAAGTACATAGGCTTTTTCCAATAAATGTCTGCTACTGTTTTTGACTCCTAGGTAAATAATTTAATTTCAGTCTTAGCAAACATGCTTGCAAATATGTTCTTCACTGTTTGCCACCTGCAAGCAATAGCTGGAAGCTAAATCCTCTTAAATTTAAGTTTTTAACATAGGTTATCTAGATTGCTTAATAGAAGTGCATCTCTCCATTGGCTATACATAGGAAACAAAGGTTACTAAGGTCAGGTGCCACAAATTGCGTTGAAGTCAGATACTTAAAGCAGCCAGTGTACTCTTAATACTCCACTGTATTTGTTTACTTACTTCTGTGTGTTCACCACTCTGGACTATTGCAATGCTCAGCTGGGGCCTGGGCAGGGGGAGTCATTCTTAGTCAACAGCAGTGACTCCAGCAGAGCAGTACAACCACCTATTGCAGAAGTGACCTCTCAGCACTCTGCTGCACAAGTGCATGTGTCAGAGAAGTCAGCAACTGCCAAAGTCACAAAAATCTGACTGTATATGGTCAGGATACAAACAAAAGGGACCATATCCTGACCCTGCAATAGGAGGCACATGCCAGTCCATGTGGTTCTTTGAAGCCATATATGGTATCCTGAGATATTATTACTATTGTTTTTAGTTCAAAGTGCCTGAAGGAATGAGGGTTGTTTTGCAACTTTTCGCAGTGGTGTTTTCATAACAAGAAGCTGGAAGCTGAGGGTATGTGCTGAATGCCCACGGGTACGGCACGAGAACACATGAGTATCTGAAGATGCAGGGGCAGCATTGGAGAGCAATGCAGTGTATCTATTTCCATACTGCCTACTGAGCATGGTCTTGGTGCATGCTACCCTTTTAGCTGTGCCTAGACTAGTTGGCATAGGTTAGTGGACAAAGAAGGTAGTCAAAGACTGGTTGGCACAGCCATAACTGTACTGGCTTGTTTGCTAACAACTAAGCAACGGGGACCATCAGTGATCCAGTGCTTAGTTTTGCTCCCTGACAGCTTTATTTAGCAATATAAAGACAGTCAATTCCATGCTGAAGCATCAAATCTAGCAAAAAACTCTTTTCACGTGGTAGGGAAATGATTATTTCTGTAGCTATTATTTACTACCATGGAGGCATACCGCTTCTGTAAAAAGGCCAATGTCCCAGTTATTCTCTTGACAGACTGCAACTCCAAGGCTGGGAAACAGCAGAAACCATGTGCAAAGTTCAGTATCTCAGCTTCTTTAAACCTTTGACTCACACATTGGCAATTGCACAAAGTTACACCCCTCGCTACTTATCAGAAGACAAATATCACTTCTTGTAATCTCTAAACATCAAAGATACAACAGAGGGCTATGCAGTGTTAGTAATATGCCAGACTACACACATGCACCCTGAACAGATTTATCTGTAGGACAGTTTGATCATTTGTGAGACTAATGGATTGAAATTCAGTTACTCACCTCAGGTTACCTCGGTTGGATCACCTGCATACCTATCAGCTTTTACTCTTTTGGAATGTATTTCTTTAATTATATGCTCATATTATATGAACTGGCTCATGCTAAATGACTCACCTAAAAGAAAACAGGTACCTTTTGAATTCTCTTTTCTGTATGGACAATCCTAGTTAATTTTCATTCTGTGATTGATTTAACTTTTTAAAATAGGTGTTATTTCTGTGTTCGTTTTCAACTGAATATTATTCAAAGATACTTTGAAAATGTATCTTCTGTGCTGGGTGAAGGACTGTAAAAGATGACATAATGCATAAAAAGTGCTGATTCATCCCAAAGAGTTCTATTGTTAATAGTAATTCATCAAGGCATTAAATCATGCATAATATGAAATGCACATGCAAAATGACTCATCAAAAAAAAAAAGATTAAACTTTTCTGAACAAACTGATAGCTTAAAGGATCTGAGTAGGTTACTCACAGTATAAGACATACATATTTCCTTCCCACTAATCTGTATGTCAGAAATATTTCAGTATTTTTTTCAATATACGTAACATCAAAGAAATGTACTGGTTTAATTATAACTGAACACTTAGTCAAGGTTTCCTGAAAGTTCTGACAAAACATCTCTAGAAACCATGAAGTGTTTACATACTTCCTAATAGATAGCTCCAATTCATGGAATTTATGTTTTGCTGACAAAATTGGCAGTAGTACTAAAATCACCAAAATTGATTAGCTGTGAAGATTTCTTCTTATGTTTGTAATTTTTTTCAGGGGTGGGTGGAGAGGAGCAGTGTGGAGGAGAAACATGGGACAGAACTACCCAAGAACCATTTACTATAAAACTACAAACATTTTTTAAAAATCCATCTTTGGAAATAAGCATATTCTAGTCATAATTCCTGCTCCTTCAGTGCTAGCTTGCTAGTATTTGAGAAGAAAAGGACAAAAGCAAAGGTTTAATTCCCTTCATTGTCAAGTGTAAAGGTTAAATTTAAGTATATCTTTATCAGAAAGCCCACAGGATATACCCTGCTGCTAAGATTACATTGACCGAATAACTTGAATTTTTGGCTTTCTCAAATTTTTTTCAACACTTGGTTTTCCAATCTTACCACTCTTGTCAAAATATATTATTGCAACTGTTAGGATAATATTTTGATTTATTTAGACCTTTTAAATAAGTTATTTCATGTTACAGATTATTATTTTAGGAAGTTAAAATGAGGCATATCTGAAAATAGCAACCTCATTCTGCTGCAAAATGCAAGGGGGACTGGACATTTGCAGTAACTTGGGGAGGACGAAACAAGCCTAGGGCCCCCATAAGGAAAAGTCATTAGAAAATGGTAATACTGCAAAGGCTTCTGGATAAGGCCCTTTTGTACAGAAACAAGTGATTTTTCTTTAAAAAAAAATTAAGCAAACCCTTGCTTCCTTATCCTGCTAGCAGCCCTGCACTCTCTAACCAAGGACAGAAATGCCAAAGACAACTCAGAGAGTTTGTTCCTAGCTGAAACCTTGATTGGAGATGCAGACTTCAGTAATAAAACCCAGTTATAGGACTATGAACAGTTAACACAGATTGACTGGGTACTCCATTTTTTTTCCAATGTAGCTGATCATCCAGTCAAAGGAATATTATTGTAAGAAGTAGATTTCACAAAAATTCAGTCAGTGGAAGATTTATAAATGCTGTTTTTCCATGGAAAACACTAATAAGCAATGAAAGAACAGAAGTGCTGGTTCTGAAATCATGTAGAATATCAGGGAATAAAAGTCACTAATATAAGGCTCATTCACCCACAGGCAGAAAACTGAAATTCTAGAGAACTGAGGTTGTGTATTTGTGCACCACCCAATCACAGGCTCATAAAAGTCAGTGAGACTGAACAATCAGAACTCTGATTCCTGGCCTTCTATGAGATACGTCAGAAGAGAAGGATCAATATTAAGAGATAGCTTCTAGCAGAAATTGAAGCCTTGACTGTGCTGGACTCTTCAGTAAGCCACAGAAGAGACAGACCCAAGACTTATAATGTAGCACAAAGTTACCTCAAACCCTTCGGTCTGTCAGTGAGCACCTTTGGCTACATGGAGAAAAGACCCAATGGTCTCCCATGCAAATATCAGCCTACCCTGACAGGCTCCCACTCTGCAGCCACTGAGGTGTGAAAAGAAGCTCCAGTTGTGAGTGGTCCCCAACAGTCCCACACCAGTGCATGCTCCATAGCCAATGCTAGTACAAATGAGCATATTTAAAAGGCTTGAATATTTCTATAAATATAAGCATTGGGGAAGTTCCTTGGCATACAAGGTAGGCAAGTAACAGCTCTGCTCGTTGATAGATGCTGTGCCTTTCTTAGTTGTACCTGCTCATTTGTCAGCCTTTATTGTACCCAGAAATTCCACTTCTTGGTTTCTTGCTGTGTGTAAAGGCTTTTAGCACAAAGCTACAGACATATGCCACAGTGATACATCCAGTAAGCATGGTAGAAGACCCTTGAATTCTAGTTAAATATTGAACCAAGAGATGACTCACAGAAAATTTCCCATGAATACTTGTAAAATAATCCTGGAATAAGCTCTGTTAGACTACAAATGTATTACATCAGTAGTTATCACACTCCTTCTGTCTGGAAGGAACTGATTTGTACTACCAGTTGTTAGTACATCATTGATGTGATCAATAGGATACAATTTCTTTTGGTGCAAAAGACATGTAAATCACAGCAAAGCATACCCATCACACTGGCATTTCTGTGGGAATAGAAAGATGCCACCAAAGTCTGATACATAAGGGACCATTGCCATCTCAAGTTGCTGCCAAACACTCTCCAGTAGCCTAGAAAAAGGGGTCTGAGGGTGGTTGTTCAGAGCACATCTTTAGAGACAGTGTAGGCAGAAGGTACCAGGGCCATGTGTCAACACAGCCTGGGTGAACTAAACGTTGGTTCCAGACTACAATGTTATTTATGAACACTAATGGTTAAAGACTATCCTTTATTGTTCAGTGCTTTCTTCTCTACCTAATCATGTTTTCTTTTCATGCTATCTTTTCTTACTTCCTAAAACTTATTTCCTCCATGCTTCCCTCATGTTGTTTGTCAGGAAGAGCATTCCCTTAGTTTTAGTTGTAATTGTCAATTAAATCATTAACTGATGCCCAGCATGGCTGTGTCTGAATACTAAGTTCCCTATGCATTGTGTGAAACAGTGGCAACTAGAGCATTCAGTCAGATCTAAACATGCTTGCTAACAGCATGACAAAATGTACACAAAGTTATTTCCCTTTGCATGTAGACAATATAATGAAAATGAAATTTTATGGTTTTGTAGTCAGAATTCCCTATATTACAAGATAAAATGCAAGTACATTCATCATTTATGAATACATATTACAATGAATTGAACACTGATGAGTTGGAAAAATGGAGCAAAGGTTTATTTGCTTCATCTAAGTGATACATGAAATAAACTAAAGCAGACAAAACAAACAGTCTGGCAAAATGCTGACAGTGGGTCTAGAATTAACTACAACTGCAAATATGAGCAATCTTTGTTTGTGGTGAATGACTAATAAAATAACATTCAGTTAATGATAAAAGGAAGATCAGTTTTGAGATCAGTGACAATTGATCTGACATTAACTGTTGTGCAAAATTTCAGCTAATGAGAGTCTCCCATCTCTCTCTCTCTGAAAGCCCTTGAGGCAGCATTAAACTTCTGGCAAAAAAAAAAAGGACATAAAAATGAAATTGTCAGTAAAATTCTCTGGAAGCTTAACAAAGATATTTGAATACAGCCAGATTAAAGTAAATTAAGAAACTACATTCCTGAGTGCAGGGTATAGTGAAGGATGTAATATGAGCCTTTCTAGTATCAGCTTCTGAATCCAGAAGATTCTTTAAAATTCTGCCCAGTCATCCAGAAGACTACATTTCCCACAAAAATTACAAAATAAATCTAGATGAGGTGCCAGAAATTGGGTCCAGAGGCTGAGTTTCTCAGTTTGCTGACAGAAGGAACTCCTGTTAGAAATAAGGACAGTAAGATACATTAACCTGGTAAGTGGGGAGAGAAGAGGGGAAAGATGAGGGAATTAATAAAAGGAGATGGGAAAATGAATCAATGAAATAATTTGTTAATTGAAAAGAGGACATTTGGTGCCCATAGCACCAACAGTATACCAGCTACCAGTCACGGGAGAATCAGATTAGGCAGAAAAACAGATCTGTAATCTGGTAAATCACTTTTGAAAAGGGCTTCCCCAAAAGCTATTTGTAACCTGGCAGATTATGGATGACTTAGTGTAACACAGGTGTTCATGAAGCTCAAGGGTACCTCAAATCCTTTAACTGATCAGACTTAATTGATGTATGATGATCAGCCAGTAAACTAGTCCAAAGTGTCATTCCTCAGGGGTTACTAATGCACGTAAGACTTCACTGAGGGAAAATCCCAGTAACTTGGCAGTTATCTAAAATATACAGCAACTGATTTACAGATACTGCTCAAGACTTCAGCATTCAGAAAAGTACTGGTTGCTCAACATTTTATTATCTTTTGCGGATTAGCTCTCACATATTTGTCCTTCTAGAAGAAAGATCCCTAAGTAACAGTCACAGAAATTTTCCAAATGGCTCTAGCTGCCAAAGACTGCCAGTTCCCGAGTACTCCTCCTGGCTGTCTGAGCCTGCTTTTCCCTTCTAACCAAGCTGAGCTTCATGCTGTGAATGAGGGAAATCACAAAGTGAATTTAAATTTGATTTCTCTATGCTTAGCACTCCGAAGTATTTCACTGATCTAATTTAGGGGAAGCCCCAACACTGCAATAATTTATGCTCTATGCAAAATTCCCCAAGTGGCAGATGAGCCACAGCAAAACAAGCAAGAGTGCAGCAGAATTAGAAACAGAATCACACTCTTCCCAGACCATTTTTCAGAATACCCCTTACATACTCTGGTTAAAAGTAGTGTCCCAGCCCAGTGCTTTATAAACATCTCCTATACTGAATCATTCAGAAGCAAATAATGATGCTTTTTGGTGGTTTGTTTTTTTTTTTCAATTGTAGCAAAGAAGCTGAACACAGGATGGTTGTTATCTAATGATCACTTCCCAGGACAATATCCTGGGAGAAATATTCGCTAATAATACAGCAAGAACAATTCAAGATCGTGAGGGACACGTGCAAGGGCTGAGAGTGCTGCAGTATGCTTGTTTGTTGAAGGACAATGGGAGCTCCAGCTCTGCCAGACAGTTTCTAGCCCTCAGCTGGTTTGGAGGTCTCTTCTCTTGCCCTCTCCTCCCAGATTTTCAGTTCAGGTATAACTTGTTCTAGGGTGGGGTCTGTTCAATGAAAAAACCCACAAAACCAAATAAAAACCAGAAGAATACAGGTTGGGTTTGTTCAATCCAGAACATATACAAGAAGGTGGTTCCTCTTCTCTCAGAGAAAACGAAATGTCATCTAGCAGTGCCCTACCAAGTGCCCTACAGTGCCCTACCAAGCAGCTGACAAAATATTTGAGGAAAGAGTGTCCTCAGACATTTTCGAACTACTTAGAAATCTTCAGTATCCCAAGTGCATAAAACATTAAATGAGGTAAAATCCAGCCCTACACTGTATATGTCATTAGCTCTCCAGAAGATCTTGACGTAAATTGGCCTATAATCTTGCATTTTCCCAGTCCAGACCTTCGCTTGGATTACAATACAGGAAAAACTTCCAAAAATCTGAGGAGTGCCGTTCCAAAACCAGGGAAGAGCTGTAAAATGCAGCAAATTGGCAAAAATATCACTGCTGCATGTGTTGCATAATACAGCAGCGTCTCATCTTCCAGAGTGTACCACCAGAGAAACATAGAGGAGCACAGTGAGATCCATGGAGGATGCATTATCCATGACTGATTTTTCACACCAACTATTTATATAAAAACAGCTGTCATGAGCAGCAAAAACAACAAAACTAAAACCTAACCTGGGCAGTACATTCTGAGATCTAAGAGCCATCTATGATACACCCAGACAAACTGGCAAAAACATCTAGAAAACAGGTAGCTGATGAAAAACTGGCCTTCTCCTTACAAAAGCTGCAGATGAAACATTCCGTAGTATCTTAGTTCAGTCATTCTCTGACCTACATGTTACCTTAAATGTTGGCACAGCCACACGATCTGAATACTGCAGCAGACAATATCATTAACTGAATACAACTAAACCAGTCACGTATACAGTCTGCTTCCATGGTGCTTCTACTGCCCACAACCTACATGCACCGCTGACCAGTGGTGACTAAAATAAGAGTCGCTTCTCTTTGTGATACTAGATTGAATCTGTCTTCACCTGTTCACAAGAGGTCGAAAAGCTGCCAAAATGAAAATTTGTAATAGCCTCCACAGTGAGATACCACATACCAATGACACTTTGGTAAGCTCCTATTTTTAAAATATCCTGTAAAATATTGTACATCCTTCAATGCTTTTCATAGGTTGTGGACATGCAGTAGCATACAACTATGACAGTGTATGAGCAATGCTACATCTTGCAAGGATTGTTAACCTAACCTTTGTGGCCTCAAATCCGTCTCGAAGAGATTAGTCTCAAAATGTTAGAGAATACCCTTGTTAATCTTGATCTTCCTTTTGACATGGATGTCTGCACCCACATACAGTTCATTATGTTTGATAATGCCTCCTTGATCCACAACTACAGTCATGTTCTTAAGACAAATGAACTTTTATCAGTGATAGTAAACTGAATTGTCATCATTGATCCTATCAATCACCTGCTTTTCTATTTTTTTTTTTAATTTTATTTTTCATGTTGCACTATTACAGCCTGTTCAGTGAGGTCAATGAGTTGGCTGCCTGGCGACCATGGCCAGTCTCTCCAGCTGGGGTGCATGTAATGAGGCTATGGACAAGTCCAAGTGACAATGTACGCTGTAGAGCAGTGCCCTCTGGTTAGGTTTGATGTCAAATGCTGTTGACATTCAACATTTGCACTTGTTCGCTTTGCCAAGACACAGATTCATTAGATAATCTCTCCTCTTGATACCGTTGTGTAAAAAAATAAACACTTGTTGGCACATGATACATAACCCAGAGGTACCCTGTCCTTGATGAATTTTCTAACGAGCAGCTCGATTCTCTTCCACATTTTGGAGCAACAAATATTTAAGAATTTTACTAAAAGCATATCAGCTTCACCAGGGTATACAGAGACCCACATTTAATAACCTGATTTTTGAAACACATAACCAGAACTTAAAGGAACACAGCCAGGAGCTCTTATTACATGGATGACTTTATATTATATTTATGCAAATTCTTAAGGGTTATAATACCATTAACATTAATGCCAGGAAAAAATGTTCCAAACGGAAAGAGTTTGGCAAAAAAACCTCCATGAAATATTTTAAGTAACTTCTGGCAAATATTATTGACAGAATATTTTGTCCAAATTTACGATACATTTGAGCCGTGAGAGGGATGAACACATTGGTATGAATATTCTCCCAAAGATAAGTATCCTGAAATGTGACGCTAATGTTCTATAAAAACCTTCCAGAATCATAGTATCATAGAATAATTTAGGTTGGAAAAGACCTTTAAGAGTCATTGAGTCCAACCATTAACCTAGCACTGCCAAGTCCAACACTAAACCATGTCCCTAAACACCACATCCACATGTCTTTTAAATACCTCCAGGGATGGAGACTCAACCACTTCCCTGGGCAGCCTGGTCCAGTGCCTGACTATCCTTTCAGTGAAGAAATTTTTCCTAATATCCAATCTAAACCTCCCCTGGCACAACTTGAGGCCATTTCCTCTTGTCCTATCGCTTGTTACTTGGGAGAAGAGACCGACCCCCACCTCTGTACAACCTCCTGTCAGGTAGTTGTAGAGAGTGATAAGGTCTCCCCTCAGCCTCCTCTTCTCCAGCCTAAACAACCCCAGCTCCCTCAGCCGTTCCTCACAAGACTTGTGCTCCAGTCCCTTCACCAGCTTTGTTGCCCTTCTTTGGACACTCTCCAGCACCTCAATGTCCTTCTTGGAGTGAGGGACCCAAAACTGAACACAGCATTCGAGGTGCAGCCTCATCAGTGCCGCGTACTGGGGACGATCACCTCCCTGGTCCTGCTGGCCACACTATTTCTGATACAAGCCAGGATGCTACTGGCCCTCTTGGCCACCTGGGCACACTGCTGGCTCATGTTCAGGCAGCTGTCAACCAACACCCCAGGTCCTTTTCTGCCAGGCAGCTCTCCAGCCACTCCTCCCCAAGCCTGTAGCGTTGCATGGGGTTGTTGTGACCCAAATGCAGGACCCAGCACTTGGCCTTGTTGAACCTCATACAATTGGCCTTGGCCCATCGACCCAGCCTGTTCAGATCCCTCTGTAGGGCCTTCCTACCCTCCAGCAGATCAACACTCCCACCCAACTTGGTGTCGTCTGCAAACTTACTGAGAGTGCACTCGATCCCTTCATCCCGATCATTGATAAAGATATTAGTACTCCATATTGATATTTATAAACCCCAATTGTGAGCCCTTGGGAACACCACTTCTGACCAGCTGCCAACTGGATTTAACTCCATTCACCACAACTCTTTGGGCCTGGCCATCCAGCCAGTTTGTTACCCAGCAAAGAGTACACCCATCCAAGCCATGAGCAGCCAGTTTCTCCAGGAGATTGCTGTGGGAAATGGGGTCAAAAGCCTTACTAAAGTCCAGGTAGAAAACATCCACAGCCTTTACCTCATCCACTAAGTGGGTCACCTTGTCATAGAAGGAGATCAGGTTAGTGAAGCAGGACCTGCCTTTCATAAACCCATGCTGACTGGGCCTGATCCCCTGCTTGTCCTGTACGTGCTGCATGATGGCACTCAGGAAGATCTGCTCCATAACCTTCGCCAGCACTGAGGGCAGGCTGACAGGCCTGTAGTTCCCCGAATCCTCCTTCGAGCCCTTCTTGTAGATGGATGTCACATTTGCTAATCTCCAGTCAACCAGGATCTCCCTGGTTAGCCAGGACTGCTGATAAATGATGGAAAGTGGCTTGGTGAGCACCTCCACCAGCTCCGTCAGTACCCTTGGGTGGATTCCATCTGGTGCAACAGACTTGTGTGTGTCTAAGTGGTGTAGGAGGTCGCTAACCATTTCCCCTTGTATTAGAAGGCTTTGTTCTGCTCCCCTTCCCTGTCTTCCAGCTCAGGGGGCTGGATGCCCCAAGAACAACTGGTGTTACTATTAAAGACTGAGGCAAAGAAGGCATTAAGTGCCTCAGCCTTTTCCTCATCCTTTGTCACTATGTTTCCCCCCGCATCCAATGAAGGATGGAGATTCTCCTTAGCCCCCCTTTTGTTGCTAATGTATTTATAGAAACATTTTTAGTTGTCTTTTATGGCAGTAGCCAGATTAAGTTCTAGCTGAGCTTTGGCCCTTCTACTTTTCTCCCTGTATAACCTCACGACATCTTTGTAGTCCTCCTGAGTTGCCTGCCCCTTCTTCCAAAGGTCATAAAAAACTCTCCTTTTTTTCCTGAGTTCCAGCCAAAGCTCTTTTTTCAGCCAGGCTGGTTTTCTTCCCCGCTGGCTCGTCTTTCAGCCCATGGGGACAGCCTGCTCCTGTGCCTGTAAGATTTCCTTCTTGAAGAATGTCCAGCCTTCCTGGACTCCTTTGCCCTTCAGGACTGCCTCCCAAGGGACTCTGTCAACCAGGCTCCTAAACAGGCCAAAATCCGCCCTCCAAAAGTCCAAGGTAGCAGTTCTGCTGACCCCCCTCCTTACTTCTCCAAGAATCAAAAACTACCATTTCATGATTGCTATGCCCAAGATGGCCTCCAGCCATCACATCACCCACAAGTCCTTCTCTGTTTGCAAACAACAAGTCCAGTGGGGCACCTTCCCCAGTTGGCTTCCTCACCAGCTGTGTCAGGAAGTTATCTTCCACACACTCCAGGAACCTCCTGGACAGTTTCCTCTCTGAAGTATTGTATTTCCAGCAGACATCTGGTAAGTGGAAGTCTCCCATGAGAACAAGTACTAGCAATTGTGAGACTTCTCCCAGCTGCTTATAGAATATTTCGTCTGCCTCTTCATCCTGTTTGGGTGGTCTATAACAGACTCCCACCATGATATCTTCCTTGTTGGCCTTCCCCCTGATTCATACCCATAAATGCTCAACCCTATTGTCACCACCATCAAGCTCTAGTCAATCAAAACACTCCCTAACATACAGGGCTACCCCATCGCCTCTCCTTCCTTGCCTGTCCCTTCTGAAGGGTTTATAGCCATCCACTGCAGCAGTCCAGTTGTGCAAGTGACCCTACCACGTTTCTGTGATGGCAACTATATCATAGTTTTCCTGCTGCACAATGTCTTCTAGCTCCTCCTGTTTGTTGCCTATGTTGTGTGCATTGGTGTAGATGCACTTCAGTTAGGCTATTGATCATAGAATCATTAAGGTTGGAAAAGACCTCTGAGATCATCAAGTCCAACCATTAACCTAACTGCCAGGTCCACCTCTAAACCATGTCTGCACTGCACCCACATGTTTTTTGAACACTTCCAGGGACTGTGATTGCACTGCTTCCCTGGGCAGTCTGTTCCAATGCCTAACCACTCTCTCCATGAAGAAATTTTTCCTAATATCCAATCTAAATCTCCCCTGGCACAACTTGAGGCCATTTCCTCTTGTCCTATCGCTTGTTACTTGGGAGAAGAGACCAACCCCCACCTCTGTACAACCTCCTGTCAGGTAGTTGTAGAGAGTGATAAGGTCTCCCCTCAGCCTCCTCTTCTCCAGCCTAAACAACCCCAGCGCCCTCAGCCGCTCCTCACCAGACTTGTGCTCCAGACCCTTCACCAGCTTTGTTGCCCTTCTCTGGACATGCTCCAGCACCTCAATGTCCTTCTTGGAGTGAGGGACCCAAAACTGAACACAGCATTCGAGGTGCAGCCTCATCAGTGCCGCGTACGGGGGACGATCACCTCCCTGGTCCTGCTGGCCACACTATTTCTGATACAAGCCAGGATGCTACTGGCCTTATTGGCCAGGACCCGGCACTTAGCCTTGTTGAACTTCATACAGTTGGCCTCAGCCCATCGATCCAGCCTGTCCAGATCCCTCTGTAGAGCCTTTCTACCCTCCAGCAGATCAACGCTTCAACTTGGTGTCATCTGCAAACTTACTGAGGGTACACTCAATCCCCTCATCAAGATAATTGATAAAGATATTGAACAGAACCATACCCAATACTGAGCCCTGGGGAACACCAGTCATGACTGGTTGCCAAGTGCATTTAACTCCATTCACCACCACTGTCCGGGTTCTGCCATTCAGCAAGTTTTTTACCCAGCGAAGAGTGCACTTATCCAAGCCATGAGCAGCCAGTTTCTCCAGGAGAATGCTGTGGGAGACAGTGTCAAAGGCCTTACTAAAGTCCAGGTAGACAACATCCACAGCCTTTCCCTCATCCACCAAGCGGGTCACCTTGTCATCCCACCACCTTTTTTGGGGGAGAGTTACTACATTTCAAAACACAATTATATCCCAGTGTTGTGGGAATTTGTTTTTCTGACTGATTTCACAGAATCACAGAATCACAGAACAGTTGGGGTTGAAAGGGACCTCTGAATATCATCTAGTTCAGCCCCCCCTGCTAAAGCAGGTTCACCTAGAGCAGGTTGCACAGGATCACATCCAGGAAGGTTTTTAATATCTCCAGAGAAGGAGACTCTATGGCTTCTCTGGGCAGTCTGTTCCAGTGCTCTGTCGCCCTCAAAGTAAAGAATTTTTCCCTCATATTCAGATGGAACTTCCTGTGTTTCAGTTTGTGCCTGTTGCTCCTTATCCTGTCACTGGGCACCACTGAAAAGAGTCTGGCCCCATCCTCCTGACACCTGCCCTTAAGATACTTGTAAGCTTTGATAAGATGCCCTCTCAGCCTCCTCTTCTCCAGGCTAAACAGACCCAGATCTCTCAGCTTTTCCTCATAAGAGAGATGCTCCAGTCCCCTAATTATCTTTGTAGCTGTCTGCTGGACTCTCTCCAGTAGTTCCTTGTCTTTCTTGAACTGGGGAGCCCAGAACTGGACACAGTACTCCAGATGTGGCCTCACCAGGGCAGACTAGGGGGGGAGGATAACCTGCCTTGACCTGCTGGCCACACTCTTCCTAATGCACCCCAGGACACCATTGGCATTCTTGGCTGCAAGGACACAATGCTGGCTCACCTGTTGTCCACCAGGACTCCCAGGTCCTTCTCTGCAGAGCTTATTTCCAGCAGGCCAACCCCTAACCTGTACTGGTGCATGGGGTTATTCCTCCCTATGTGCAGGACATAACACTTGCCTTTGTTGTATTTCTTCAGGTTCCTCTCCACCCAACTCTCTAACCTGTCCAGGTCTCGCTGAATGGCAGCACAGCCTTCTGGTGTATCAGCCACTCCTCCCAGTTTTGTATCATCAGCAAACTTGATGAGGGTACACTCTGTCCCGTCCTCCAGGTCATTGATGAATGGTGATTTCCTATGCATGTCTGGGTCTTGAGGGCACCAGCAGGCCTTACAGCCCGGCCCAGTGTCACCCAGGGCCTCACCCATCCCTGACCATAGCCCAGGAGCCCATTTCATCCAGCCCAGAGCCACCAGTCCATGCTCCTGCCTGGCTGCAGACCTCACTGAACGGCCAACGTCCCGACCCAGCCTCAGCCCTTCATTGTACACAGGGAAGTGCCCGATGCCTGAGACTGGGGCTACCCAGCTCCCTGGCTGACTGCTGGGATGGGGTCTGGCTGCCAGGCCCTGCCCTGCCATCCTGGGGAGCCTTCGCACCCCCATGGAGCTGCCAACCTGTGCGGTGCCATGACAAGTCAAATGCAAAAACATAATTTGCTTTTTGGACAAAAGATTTCTTTAAAAGATTTTAAATTTAATAGCATACAACGAAAACTGAAAAAAACTACAGCTGAATTTTGTTTTCATTCTACTGTAAGAACCATAGCACTTATTAGATCCAGCTTATAAACACATGACTAAAGAGGTGCCAGAAATACAAATGAAAATAATGAATGGTGAAAAATCACAGCCCCAAAATAAATCTGATACGACACAGAAGAGAATTATATGGCACAGCCTCTTTCCTCCCTCCCTCTAATAGTATCTCTAATGTGTGAGAATGTACCCCATGTTTTTCTGCTCAGCAGCACATTTTTATCTGATGGCTAATTCATATTAAGCACTCTAGGCTTGCTCAGTGTTATCTGTCCGTTTACCACTGTTCAGACAGAAAGCAATGCTATAAATATCAAGGGCAAGTGACATTAAAAAGGTCAAAGCTGGCATTCAAAACAGCATACCACTTATGCATGTGTGAAAAAACCAGCAAATTTGACTAGCTCAGGCATGATACAATTAGGTGATAACTGATACATAGCTTGGAAAGCTATACATTATCTGAAGAGAGAATAAGTGCCTATATGGACAGCTGCTTAAAGCTGATTGATAGAGTGTTTTTGAGCTAATAAGTGAATCAGGCTGCAGAGCCTTGGTTAATCACAACAGGACACCTTTGATCTGACTTATATCAGCTATGGAAATGGTATTGCTCAATAAGGACAGAGACCAGAAAAGATCTTAATGCAGCATTTACCACAGACTGGATGAATGACACTAATGGCCATGCATGCTTAGCATGCGAGCAGAGTTATTAACTAATTAGGTGATGTATTATACAGATGCAAGAGATAAGGCTGATAAACAAACCTTAGTGATTAGGAAACAATAAACTTGGAGTTACAATTCCTTCTTGGTCACTGAACTAAGGCTGCCACAGAGAGGGCTGTGCAAGGTGCACCGACAGACTTCTGCTTGTTCCTTACCACATTAGATCGTAAAACAGGCTGAATGATGATTCTGAAGTCGTCAAGTATTACATCTGGGCAAGGTAGGACAAGTGGTTTCTGGAAGAGGTGCAATTGGAAGCAGCCAGCTGTAAACTGTAGGAAGGAAGACTGAACATAGCTATATTGGGTCAGGTTGTCAAGTCCAATACTCAGTTTTGAACAGGAGCCCAAGCAGATGCCTAAAAGTGAATATAAAAGTAATGTAAGCAGGTAGTGATGCTTTCAAAAAGCGTTCACCCAGACTCCACCAACTTGCAGCTCAAGGACCCCTGAGCCAAACATATTTAACAATTCTCAGAGGATTTCTCTCCCATTATCATGTCTTGTCTGCCCTAAGCCTTCTCACAACTTCCTGAAGTAAGGGGCTCTTCAGGCCACCAATATGGTATATGAGGAGCCTCATCATCATCATATGTCTTGAACCAGGCTTCTATTAACTGAATTTGAGGACTTACACTCTTGTATGCAAAAAGATCGTAGCAATCAATTATTTTGCATCATCTCCAAGCTACTTGCATGTAACATGCCCTTATTGTATCTCCTGTCAGCACTCTGTTGCAGGCTGGAGGGTCTTTGATTTAATTCCTGGGATGTAAGCCATCTCACATTTCTTATCAACGTGTCACATTCTTCATTGTATTTTTGCTAGTTCTACTAGATTGGGTTTTTTAGAGGGGGAGTGGGTGAGTTGCTTATAAAATTGCTACTGATTATTCTCATCTAGCTTCTTTCTTGTCTCTTTATCCCTGAAAAGGACTTTGTTTTTATTCAACGGCAGTTTCTTTAGGACTCTGTGACAAGGGAGATCAAAGAACACCTCTTCAATGTGCAGGTAGATGTTGTGATTTAACCCCAGCCAGCAACTAAGCACCACACAGCCACTTGCTCACTCCCCCACGGTGGAGTAGGGGAGAGAATTGGAAGGGTAAAAGTGAGAAGACTCGTGGATTGAGATAAAGACAGTGTAATAGATGAAGTAAAAGCTGTGCATGTGAGCAAGACAAAACAAGGAATTCATTCACTACTTCCCATTGGCAGGCAGGTTTTTGAGCTATCTCCAGGAAAGCAGAGCTCCATCACGCATAACGGCTACTTGGGATGACAAACACCATCACTCCAAATGTCCCACCCCTTCCTCCTTCTTCCCCCAGCTTCATATGCTGAGCATGATGCCATACGGTATGGAATATCCCTTTGGTCAGTCAGGGTCAGCTGTCCCAGCTGTGTCCCCTCCCAGCTTCTTGTGCACCCCCAGCCTGCTCACTGGTGGGGTGAGGTGAGAAGCAGAAAAGGCCTTGACTCTGTGTAAGCACTGCTCAGCAATAACGAAAACATCCCTGTGTTACCAACAGTGTTTCCAGCACAAATCCAAAACATAGCCTCATACTAGCTACTGTGAAGAAAATTAACTCTGCCCCAACCAAAACCAGCACAGTAGACTAGACTGAGCAGATCTTGCTCCCCGTAGCTCAAGATTCCTAATGCCTCTACACAATTACTCCTCTCCACACATTTATCCAGGTATCCAGGAATCATTCTTTATCATAGTTTTCTACTAATTTCCCTGTTACAGATACCAGGATTAGTAGATTTTAGTTCCCCTAGGTCTCCCATACAAGTTCCCCTAGGTCTCCCATACAGCCCTTTCTAAAATTACCTTCACATCTGAGACCCTTGAGTCCTGAAGTGCAAGGGATTTTTAAACACATGACTACCCACTCCAGTTAACTAGTTCAGAGATTTCATCCTTGAGCTGAACTTTTATAAGTCCTGGTTAAACACCGTCTGCTCCTGGCAATCTGTTGTAGTTCAGTTTCTGTTTGCACAATTCTACCACTAACACTTCACTTAGAGCGAAATACTGAATTCCTCAAAAGAATTCCAGCATACAAACCTCTTGAAGCTCATGTGCATTGAACAAAAACCTCATTTAGTTTTTCTGACAGATGTTTACCTTCTCTGAGTGCTCTTTTCACATGGTGGTAGCTATTGACCCAGCATACCATCTAGAAGGCTACTTCCTCCTGATGCCTTTAAAAAAATGTTTTTACATTGGACTTGTGTTTTGGTTTCTGCCTTTTACTAGTTGTTCCTCCAGCTTTCTTGCCTATTTTATTATGTTTTACATTTAACTAGCAAATACTTCCAATGCTGTTTGAGCTTTCTGAAAGATACCTTTTTGCTTTTAATAACACTTTTCCCCTTATGTTGATATTTAGTCATGCCAGCATCCTTTTGCCTTTTCTTGGGAGCTTATATTTATTTGTTGGGGAAGTGGTATGCATTTGTTCTGTACCTCTGCTATGATGTCCTTAAATATCAGCCAGAAACATCCAAAAATACATGGCTGGCCATCAAAGAGGTGATACAAAGCTGATACTGCATTCTATCACTCTGCTCATTTGCTCAGCTTAGCGAAGACAGAAGGATTTCAAATGTCATTTTAATTTCCTCCTAAATACTCCAAAACTTTCTCTAAGCTATAATTTCCAAAATTTTATACCTTGAAGATACTTCATCTCTTTCATTGCCCAGGTCTCAGATCTCTATACAAGCTTGCATATCTACAGCTTAGTCACCACTGTAGGTGCCTAAGAATTGCACAATAATATGATAGAAGGGCTGTGCTCTCCCATCTTACATTAGGGAGGGAAAGAGGTCAAATGTAAGGAACAATCTCTATCCATCCTTCATCTCCCAATTGTGTGTAAAGCAAAGACAAGAGATTTGATTCTTCTGTTATGGAGAAGTGTGTAAGATGACAAGACTTCATATGGCATACTACAAAAATTGAATTTTCTTCATTTGCAAACCTAACTATTAAGGAACAAGGAACTGGGCTGGAATTTCTGTCTTTGTTCTTCTATAGAGCAATATCTGGTATTCAGACTCCCAAATGTTGTGTAGCTATTGGAAACTAGTAATCTCACCACTTTTTTTTCTTTAAGTAAAAGTGCAGCCTCTATTATATTTTGTCCCTATTTTTGTCTTCTCTCATCTTGAGTCACACTGACAGCTAGACGGTTTCTGAAAAAAAATGCTAGAGAGAAATGGAGAAAAACTACAGCAATTTTCCTATTTCTATTATCAGAAGGTAAGACTGAACAAAAAGGGTCAGTGAAATTGTTAGGTTTCAGTGAGATCACCCTCATTTTCCCAAAAGTTCTCATTCTTGCCATGAAATTATATGGTGATGGTTTGTAAATAATATGAGCCAGAATCTGATCTCATTTGCATCAAACTCAATCAAGGACAGCTGCACTGGTGTAACAAAACAGAAATCAGAACCTGACCTCTTTGCAATTCTTGGGTCCATTCTTTCTACTGTCCCAAAGGCCTTGGCAAACACAAACAGTACTTGTCATGCCCTCTTGCTCGTACTAGAGCAACTACAATCCCTGAGACATGGGAATTCCTTGACCGCTCCCTAATGTCCCTGTCTTACAGCACCTTGCACTGGACTGCCATCGTGCCTTAAAAATAGGGCATTCCCTAAAAAGATGGGAAGGTAACACAGGACATGTACTGAAGACCTGTAACCAGGCACAGTCCTCAGTCCTTGGCCCACCCTACATTCTATATCTGTGTGCATAACATCTGTGAGCACATCATAAATGCCCCAACAGCTATCTGGAATACATGCCATACATAACAGCCACACTCATTTAATGACAAAAACAAGACAGACATGTGAGCTAGGGAATGGTGCAGGATGGAGAAATAGAAACACAGACATTACATTTAAATGAGGGTAGTTCTTTAGTCTCAAAGCTTTCTGCACATGCCACTGATTTTCTCTCCCTAAAATTAAATTCTTGTACTGATTTCCAGCACATCTACAATAATTCTGTCTCTTATCTTGCTTTCTTAATAATGGAAATAAAATTACATAATTTTTTTTTGTAAATAAATTGTACAAAATAGCATTAGATAATAAAGTTGTACTGTTTCCCCCAAGATAATATAACAAAGATTTGCATAAGATTTCAGATTGCAAGTGTAAGAGGCACATGACACCTTTTACCTAACAAACCACAAGAAAGATTTTTGGAGGAAATTTGAAACCCACCATTAATATTTCACAATAAACCAAGACTTGTCAAAACACATTATTATAAAAAGACTTATGCATAAATTTATATGCCACAATTTAATTAGTTTTTAGTAATCCGCATATTGTAACAATCAAATAACTAACATACACCTCTATGTGATTCTGCTCAAACAGTGTATAACCTGCTATTACTAACTCCCAGTAAAAGATATGACTAGTACATACTATTGCATTTCCATACAAAATCCTTGAGGCATTATTGCAGCTTCAACTATAACAACATATATTGACATCTTTTCCTTTTTGATATCTTTACTAATGAGATTAAAATGATAACTCCAATGACTTAATACCTAGATAAATAGCTTGATTTTATTCTTTCACTCAGCGTGGGGGTTGCATTGCAAAATTCTCAAATTTAAAGAAAATAACATGCAATGTCAAGCTAGTTTTCATCTGCACACAACAAAATGTATTTCCTTTCATGATTTACCTTCTCAGAAATGCCTTTAATACAAAGACTATGGAGTCAAAGGCCTAGGTCTGGGTACAATAGGAAGACTTTGCTTCAATATTCTGAAGACTCAGGCTCCTGAGACAACCTGCAATAAAATTAAGCATGGGAAGTTTATGCAATATTTTAGAGTTGCTTTCCATGTCTGGAAATAACTCTGCAATTCCTTGATTTCCATGGATCTTGTATCACTCTGGATCTTCAGTCTTGCATAAAAAAAAAAAAAAAAAACAAACCCAAACAATTTCAATTCTGAAAGCATACATGTACTTTCCTCCCCTGCTTTCCTCACTGACACTGAAAGCATTCCACTGAGAAGTACGTACACATCAATACATCAAAAATTTGAGGTACAAGCAGATATAGACATGGGAGAGTAGAAGTGTGCTGTAACAAGCATTTTAGGATTAATTCCTTTTTTCTTAGGAGTCCAAAATGAAGCGAACATTTTGCATTGCTTTCTCAGAAGAAAACGAAGCACAGCTAGAAGGTATTACAATCCATTCTAAACTGATTTTTTTCGTAAAAGCATGCTACCCATCTAAATGAAACTACCATTCCCTTCCTAAATTATTTGAGGAAGAGAAACATGTCACGGAATCTGGTCTGTCATGATATTACTATTGAATTGTGCATCTCTTCACACTACTTGCTGTAATACAACATCTCTACAAACCTAAATTCTTCAGAAGGGGTTAACTGCAACATATTTAATGGACTAATTGCTACTGAAGCTGAAGTATTTCTAGATTCTAGCAACAGGGATATTACACCCACTGAAGATTTTAATTGGCCAAAATGACAACCTGTCCTGAGATTAGAAGACATTTAGATGTCCTAGCACGTGCGCACTAATAAAAGTTCCTCCTCACTCTTTGGATCTCTCTTGGGGGACTCTCCCAGTGGTTATTCTGCAGGTTCCTGCCTGCTGACAAAGACATGGAAGAACCAGGCTTTCAGACTCCAGAGAACAGGCTGAAGGGACTTATATCCATGCTGAACTCTTAATGTAAGTGAAGAATAGCTTTGCTTTTGTGACAGCTTATCAGAAATACTAAGGTTAAAAAGTAGGCTAGTTTTCATATCTGTCCATGCCTAAGCCCTTGAGTGCAGATGCAGGAGGCTCCTGTCATTTTATAGAAATTCAGTGAAAAGTAGCAAATGGCATCCGTCAACTGGTATGAGATGCAAAAAAACAGTTTAAAAGGGGGCTGGTTTGTTATGGTCTTTATCCTAAGGTCCAGCATTACAAATTAAGTCTCAATGCTGGTGAAGTGGCAGTAGCTGGTACTACGTCTTTTAAACCATTCACCTCACAGAGCCTGCTAAGGCATAAATAACACTTGATCTGGCTAGTTTTCTATTCCCACAGATTTTCTGTTTTCCTAGAAAGAAACTCTGCTTCCATCAAATAACAGCAGAACTCCTATTGGTTTGCAGGCAAAACATAACTAACCTTTAGATTGTCTTAAGGCTTAATTCTAAAAGATAGAGATAATACTACCCAATTTGGTTAAGAAGAGAAACAGGAAAAGTAAGGCTTAGGGGCTTGCCTGACAATTTTGCAGTCATTCCGTGGCAGAACAATGATTAAGATTTAGTTCCCTTTCTAAATCCATTTGCACATGCTGTTTCTGTGTGAGAAATTTGGAATCTAAAGATCCTAGTTTTCACCTGCCACTTTGAAAAAGCTATTTGCTTCAGTTGCCGGGTTTCCAGCATGGCCACAAAATGGCACAATGGAGGCAATACTTTAGGTATAACAATAGTTATAACTGCAGTCTAAGAAAGCCTTTTCTCATACAGTTTTCTGCTGAATTTCTTCATGAAGCACCTCAGAGAAAACCAGGTAAAAAATAGGAATTCCGAATTCCAATGTTTCCCTATTTTTTAAATATTATTGTCCTCTTTTTAAAAATATTTTCCTTGCACTGTTTTCAAACAACAGTAACAAAGAGGTGGAGAAAGGAAGTTGACTGAAAAGGTGGAACCCTTAGGGTAAACAGGCAACTAAATATATCATTCATGACAAGAAGGATCCTATGGGAAAAAAGCACAGTAGTTTTTCTTCTAAAGTTCTCTTGTACTGAAATGCCAAAACAAAAACTGAAGAGAAATCAAGAGCAGAATGTTTTAGCCAAAACGTTGTGCAATATTTCCTATATTTCTGTTCAGCTGTGCTCAGGTTTTCTATGGTCTTTATTTAAAAGCTACACAGAGAACACCTTTGACTCACATTGAGTTGATATGTAGCTTCTATGCTGAAATCATCATATTCAAACTGATGCTTAAGGTCTTTTCTCAAATATGATTCATGTCAAATTTACAACTGTGAATGGAACCACTTGTTCTACTTCTCCTACAACAGCGTCTGCTGTTGGCCATGAGGGTATTTAAATTCTTCTGGAAGAACCATGTCCCCTATGACATCTGCAAAGAATGACCAAGGAGATACTTGAACTTTATGCAATTCAGCTGCTTGGTAATATCAATGGAAAGATCAAATGATAAGAAAGAGAAACCTATCATGCAGTTCAGGTTTTCCTCCAAAAAACCCACCCTTAAAATTCACAAAAATTCCATCTTTCAAAATATGTTGTCTGAACTGAAGATGTCCTCTGCTCGACCTCTGTCCCAAGCTGGTTTTGTTGTTTCATTTAAAATATCACTCAGGTCATTGTGTGTTTTGATGTTGCTAACATTCATTATTGAAACTAAGTGTTTTCTATTGAAAACCACGCTTCTTGTCCCTACAGGCTTTCTCCTTAGTAAGGAGAAGAGGCTTAATGAGGTTTTCTTGTGAGCTAATTCCACCAATAAATGCATGAACTGGGAACAAGAAAGAAATGATGAGAGACTGCTGATTCCCTGTTTTCAGGGTCTTCCTTTCAAAACAGCATGTTCTCTTTAGTCCTGAAATGCTGGTGCCCCATGAAAGGCCATGGACTTCAGAAACATAAAGGCTTAGCAAACTCTCAAACAGATAACATCTATTTTGGTTCTAGTTCTGTAGGCAGTAACAGAACCACAATGTTATTTCTGGTTATGTGTGTAAGCTACAGTAGAAACAAGGAAGAATGTGCCTTATATGTGAAAGTGAGACACTGGCACAGACCAGCCTTTGTTATGAGACTCAGGCTGGAAAATGAAATGAGACATTCAACTGTTGCTTGTGATATAGGTGTCAAGGAAACAAGCAGCAGTCAATTGCCTACTGCATGGATGAAAAAAGAAAGCAAAATTCTACAGAAGAAAACAAACACTGCAAGAGGAAAAAGTCTCTTCTAAACAAGCCAGGTGCTTGCTTGTGGGAGTTAACAACATGTTTGAACACAGCTGGTCTGCTTCAATGTGTATATGCAGATGGAAGTGAAGTGAGTTACTACGGACACTAAACGCAATGATATCTCCCATCTCACCACCTTATGAGACACAGAAAAGCATAAAAAAGTATCAGACAAAGCCAGTCCAGATGACCTACTATATTCTGTGACAAATTTTAACCCTATAGAAGATGAAACTGCTTCTGTATGTATTGTTTGGATTGTATGTGACTAAAATGACCTCCAGAGGTCCCTTCCAGGATCAACCATTCTGCAATTTTGTGAGAATTAATAGAAAATAGGATCTTCCCTACATCTTTCTTTCTGTGAATCCTTATTATAACATATTTCTCAGCATTATCAGACAGCAAACAAAGTGCTGATATTTCCAGAGAAAAATGGACTCAATATTGTAATGCTAGAGCTATTTAAATATGGAGGACAGGAAAGTTACATTGACTAAAAAATTTTGGGGTTCATATTGTACCCTAGTGACAACTTTAATTTATTTTAATGAAAACTAAGATATCTGACAGGGTAAAAATTTGCTGTCTTCCAAAGAAAGTGTAAGGAAGACCATGTATATCTCATTCACCAAGTCACAACCACTGGGACAATCCAAACTATCCCAAAGAGAATTCCAAAGGACTGAAGACAAAACATTGAAGAGCTAAAACAGTGTAAGAAATAATACACATATGATCAGTGAGTTTAAGGGATGAGCAGAGGCTGAAGATTTGAAGCCAAAATAGATATTCTGTGAACTACTTCAAATCCTACAAGATCTGTTCTTCCCTGCTGCTTTAGTACTGATCTAATATTAAAAAAGAATAAGTGAGAAAGTTAATTTTTTAGTATGCCATCAAGAGGTAGGTCAACAGCTGTAACTAAAAAATGAGAGACACGAGCAACAATTCAAATGTGTGGACAGTTGTCTTACAGAGCTCCTTCTTTGTTTTTAAGTCTACAGTTTTACCAAAATGGATGAAACAAAAGATATGGGTAAGGGGAGACGTAACCAGATGCCAGAGATGTAACTCTGACATATCTTCATCTTTGACATCAAAAGTGTTCATAGTACTGTCATAGCTGAGCACTTCGCAAGTTTTAATTCCTTTGGCTCTTTATCCCTGCAATAAACTGCTTTATTCTTGACTTAGATGTCTGATTTCTACTGATTTGGGAAAATTACCTAAAAGAAGATGGATTTAGGGCTACAGACAACCTGTAAAGAAACAGAAATTAATTTCTGATAGCTGGCTGCTAGAATATGGGTTTTCTCAAGAACTGGTTCCACCAAACCATGGAACATTAGAATTACTGTAACACATACCTCTGATTTTTCATAATAGTATCACTAATGCCACAAAAATATTACGTTCTCCAGCATGACTAAAGGTCAAAACACCAAGGTTTACCTCAAGTTAATTAAATATTTACATACACTTTCCCCATGCTACTTTAGGACTGCACTCTAAAAAAAGGACAAATCTTGTAGCTGCTTAGATAAGCATGAAGGCTGTGCATGGTCACCTTATACCCTGATTACTGCTATGTACTCTTTTCTGACCATGACAGACAATTCTTGTCCTGATAATATCTATCCACAATGCTTCTAGTAAATCAAAAAATCAAGAGGATAGGAAAATGGCTTTAGAACATGTAGAAAATGCTATGAACTTCTTGTATGGATTTACCACAACAAGTAAGGCAAGCTTCTTATCTTCTGTCTTCATTTTCAAGACCTTTCAGTCCTTGTCCCAACATTATTTCACCTTATTGATTATGGAAAGTTTAACTCCCCTCCAAACAGCCTGCAGAGGCAGCCAGCATTACTTCCTACTTATTTCCAAACAATATTTGTGCTTTTTCAGACCTCATATTTTGAGGAAACTACTTGCACATATCCTTGCAACTAACCTTCTTCTAAGCCAGCCCTAGTTCAGCTCAAAATGTTGCAAATAATGATCTTTTTTGCACAAGAAAAGGCATAAGGTTCTCCCTTACAAAAACACACTTAGTATTATAAGTAAAATAGCCAGTCCTCACTAGAACTGGGGGAGTGTTACCTCTGCTCTCTGGTCCTCATCTAGTTAGGCCTTTCCTTCTAAGACATCAAAGAAACCCCCCTTCCATCAGATTGGCTCTCATAAACAAACAAATGGTACAGGCCACTCTAACCCTCAAAACAGACTCTCCCTGGAAGTCCCTCTACTCTGCTTAAGGCACTCTTATCTCAGTACATGTTAGACAGAGGACTGCCCACAGTGCTGCCCTTTTCCTTTCCTCTTTTACAGAAAGATTCTCCTTGGCTCCTGTGGTTGGGGGCCAGGAAGGTGCTCGAATGCTTCACTCAAGCCCTGTGCTCTGCAGGTGTGTTAAATGGTTCTAGGACTCCCACACTGGCAAAAAGTGCATTTGCCTAAAAGCTAACATTTCTCTAGGTGTTTACCAGCAAAGAGCTAAAGCTTTCAAATACCGTTTTCAGATTAGACATGCAAGTTCTCCTCAACAAAAGTCACGTTATTTCTTTTCCTTGAATAAACAAACCACTTCATATATTGTTTTTCTGGTTAAATTAAATACTTGCTTGCACAGGACTAGATGTAAGTTAAAACCGAACATATAAATTCAGGAACATTTTGTTCTTCCTGACAGTGCAATATTGCCACAGCATTCAAAACAGGAGTAACAATGTAAATCAGTACATTATTTCCCCAATTAAGGTAATTTTGTTATACAGGTTGATTCTGCTGGCACCATACCAGATTTTCAAAGCCTTATGTATGCTTTCTTTTTTCTCCTTAACAGCAAAATGTTTTTGATTAAATCATTTTAGCAAAGGTACAATTTCTGTACTTATTCTCTGATAAAACAGGAGTCAGAGCAGCGCTGATTTACAATCTCAGCCTTATCTGTTCTCTGTGACGTACTTCAAATTACAGCTCTGGGTCCCAGGACAATCATAAGGTCATATAGTACTGTTAGCAATATAGCCATTTAAAACTCTGAATTCTTTTAGAACTGGGAGAAATTATTTGTGGGCTTCTACTTATTGCTCATTTTGTCCCTGTGTCCATTGCCTTTTCTCCAGAACTTCAGTTTGAGACACATTGTCTGAGGAGTCCCTCTAGAGAAGGATTCTGATGTAAACTTCTGTACTACTTCTAACACAGTCAATAAAGAAAGGAAAAAATGTTGGGTTTTTTGTTTTTTGTTTTTTTTTTTTTTTTGGCTATAGTCTTACCTTCTCTGAGTGTCCCATTATTCTGAATAAGCAGTAACACAAGGTTTAAGTTACAATCACACCAGGAGGGTCAGGAGTACACACATAACTAAATACCAGTACAACAGCTTATACGGCACCTTACTTTTTGCTAAAAACAAAAAAGCTTGAAGAATAGGTAGGATCTATATTCAGTGTTCCATGTGTCAGGAAAAAAAAATTAAACTGATCCACATACAAAGCAGATATACAGTATTCTAGTTAAGGTACTAATGAACTTGGGCAAAACATTTTAGCCTCATTGAAATTCTTCAAAGCTTTGGTTTTGTTCATGTACAACACAATTTAATGAATCAGCAATCAGTAAAATACGCTGTAAGAAGCTTGGCAGATTTTTATGATTAAGGAGCACTTGGAGATTACTGGGGTTAATACTTTAATTTTCCTACTCTGTGAAAGCTATTCTGATGCTAAAGTATTTGAGATAGGAAATCCATCACAGCCACTTCAACTGAACTCTGACTTCATCTGGGGTCTTTGCATTACATAAGTAAAGTTGGTACGAGTAAAAGTAAAAACAAAACTCTCCCAGACATTCGCTTTATTGCTTTTATTTATACTCATAGTTGTGCGACTATAATTTTTAATTTAACATACAGAAACAGCTTGTAATATCTAACTACATATAAATGTCATTATTTTCAATATGAAATAAAGGTTCCAATTTATATTACAACATTAGCTTTTTTAATAAGATGACCTAAAATTAATTAGTACGCAAGAATAACAGTTGTGATACGCAGCATCCTAACAATTAATCCTCTTCTGAAAATTTAATTTCCTGCAAATTTTTCTGAAGATTCTGCACTGATTAAAAAAATATAAGGAAAACAACCATGCTCAGTCCTGAAACACTAAGTGAAGAGATTTCATAATAATGACTGGAACTGTCTGGATGCAGAACCAAGATGTAGTGAACTCATCTGAAAGAAAAATATGAAATTTTGACTCTCTGAAATGCAATGGCAAAATCCTCTAACATGAGCAAGGTCAGAATTTCACCCACACTGAAGAGAAGACTAGTAGCATTCATCAATATTCAGAAACAGCAAAAACATTTGTAGAAGCCTGTTATGAATATCTACAAAACAAGTAAGCATCTGCTGGTTTCTATAAAGTTCCTATTTTAGCCACAAAAGAAATTTAAGTATTTCAGTAGGTTTGTTGCAGAGCTGCTAGGTGCTTGAACTACTGAGTGCTAGTCGGAAGACTTCCTGTTTTAAAGAGAAAGCAAGAGATTGCTAAGCGCTGTTAGCGCCTGTTAAAGTAGATTACACCAGTAAGGGTGCTCACTCAATGAATATGACTGTGGAAGGGAAAGGAGCTGTCACAGAATCTACAGTGCACATGTGAAGGGAGGACTGTTTTTCACCATGAATATCACTTTACCTCTACAGTTAATGCACTTCATTTACTGTTTTGGTACCTAGTCATTATTACAAGACTTTTCTGCAAGTCTTTGCTTTCATTTTCTTTGAATAGCCTAATATTAACAAGAATCTGACCTCGATGCTTTTTAACAGAAATGACTTACTGCTGTATCACAAAGTTCTGTAACATTTAACTACCAAGAATATATATATGGACATGCACAGATGCATATAATTTTATCAAATCAGATTAAATACAATTTTGTGTCTTTATTTATACATAAAGAGGTTTCCACACTTAAAAAACTACAGCCAAAATCTCTGAAGAGTCCAACAGGCTATTTTTCTGTAACAGCAGCAGATACTTAATGGAAGTCATGAATCCAAACTCTTCCCTTTCACACCCAGACCATGTCTGTTTGCTGGTCCCTTCTCCACCCACTCTAGGGACTTTTGCCATGGGGGTTCTCAAGTTCTCCACCTTAAAGGAGGAGTCACGGGAGAGAGGGCCTGGGAACAACTATCATGTACCCGTATTCTGAACAAAAGTGGGCTATGCAGTGCCTCATGAGCACCAAGAAAATTTTTGTTCCACTAAGGAATAAAACACATTTACAGTATTTACAAGCTATCTCCAGTGAGTTCCATTGTTTTGGCTAGATTAGATATAGGTGGTGTGGATGTTGCTGAAAGTAGCACGAGTGCCAGTTTTGGTCTGTTTCTCCAGTGCTCAGCTGGGAAATTTAAGTAGCATCGGTAGTGTCCATATCAGGAGAAGTTTAGCATACTTGAAGCCTTTGAAACACTCTTCTTCTGAGGACAGATTGATTGCTGGAGGGTGAGTGTAAGACTGAGAAATTTTCTGAAAGCACATTGAAAATGAATGAGAGGAGTTCCTCCAGCTTTACCAGCTTGGCAATAGAGAAGAAATCATTGAGAATAATAAGGGGAAAACTACTGACACTGCACTGTTATAAGGAGTCAGTCTGAGGTTACAGCTGCTCTGTCCTTCATGCTCTTGGGTGGAGAAGTGCTGGGTATGTACACTGCAAGCTGTCCTAACAGACCTGCAGTTAAAAGGATTCTGTGACTAGTGGGAGGAGGGAAAGAGGTACGAAAGTATTCTAACTTGTAGGCCTTAGAGATAACCTGATAATTTTAATGTGTAGTCTCCAGGCAAAACCGACAAGGAAGTAAAAATCATTAATATTTTTAAGCTGTGTGTATGGCAAAGTGTCCAAAAGGTTTTATTCAGTTTTAGAATAATACAAAAATAATAGCACTCAAATCAGCATGAATTCACTTAGGAACTCAATAAGAATATAAATTCTGAAAATAGCATGGTAAGGTTAACCTCAGATAGGAACTCTGAGAATCTGGCACTGAGGACGGGGAGAGACAGTCTGTAGTAGTTTCCATAACATTAGAAAAAGACCATAAAAACCCTGGTTCATAAACACATGAGCTGCTCTGCAAAATTACACTGAGAGATCTGGACTCTTCTACGGGGCAGAAAAGAAAGCATGTGTGTTGTGTGAATCCTTCTTACTTGCTATAACTTATATTATTTTACTAAAAAGCCTTCTACATGAGGATCTCTAGGACCTAGTATGTGAGGATTCAAGACTTCAAGAAACAAACTTGAGCTATCCTGAAAGGCATTTCAGGTTCTCTCTCTCAATATTCAGAGTTGAATTATTCTTCAAATGGAAAATATATTGAGCAAAATGCCAAATAAACAAACAATAGCCTTGCTTCATATTCAGCTGGCTGAATATGAGCCAGCAGCATGCCCAGGTGGCCAAGAAGGCCAGTAGCATCCTGGCTTGTATCAGAAATAGTGTGGCCAGCAGGACCAGGGAAGTGATCGTCCCCCTGTACGCGGCACTGGTGAGGCCGCACCTCAAATGCTGTGTTCAGTTTTGGGTCCCTCACTTCAAGAAGGACATCGAGGTATTAGAGCATGTCCAGAGAGGGGCAACGAGCCTGGTGAAGGGTCTAGAGCACAAGTCTGGTGAGGAGTGGCTGAGGGAGCTGGAGTTGTTTAGCCTGGAGAAGAGGAGGCTGAGGGGAGACCTTATCACTCTCTACAACTACCTGAAAGGAGGTTGTAGCGAGGTGGGGGTCAGTCTCTTCTCCCAAGTAACAAGCGATAGGACAAGAGGAAATGGCCTCAAGTTGTGCCAGGGGAGGTTTAGATTGGATATTAGGAAAAATTTCTTCACTGAAAGAGTAGTCAGGCACTGGACCAGGCTGTGCAGGGAAGTGGTTGAGTCCCTGTCCCTGGAGGTTTTTAAAAATCGGGTAGACGTAGTGCTCAGGGACATGCTTTAGTGGTGGACTTGGCAGTGCTAGGTTAACGGTTGGACTTGATGATCTTAAAGGTCTTTTCCAACCTAAATGATTCTATGATTCCTGAAAATGTGGATTTTTCTTGTAGAATTGTGCAAATGACCTGGAAGCATCTGCCTAGGCAAAACTCTAACTTTGAAGCTTAGAGAATTTTTAAAAGACAGTGGAGGAAATTCATAGAAACATTTTGTGAAGTCACCACTGTAGGTGGAATTAATGTGAGTGTCTTGGCCTAAAAAGTCATAGTGCTGCTAAAAGGATAGAAAAAGCAACTGCACGGCAGATCATAGGGCTCTACTGAAGAGTTTACTAACTATGACATCTCTTTATTATCTTGAAAATAGGAGTACCTGGAGAGCAAGTTCATTTCAGTAGTCTCACCTGCTAGTCCTTCACACTCTTTGTTTCTTGGCAAATAATCCACATTAAAAAGAAAACGTAACCAAATGAAACTTCTGGCATGCTCTTCCATAAGGCCAAATACAGACAAATGTGTATAAAACCACTGTGACTTCCTATTTTATGAAATAAATATGCCATATGAGAATAAACTATTTTCTGTGAAGGCATGTGAAGCTGCATTCAGGTAACAGGAATGAAAAGATTCCTCTGAGCTGAAGTGTAAGCTGAGTACCATCTCTCTACAGGGGACTGCTTCTTACTGTGGCTGGGTTAGGCAGCTCCTTTCTGTAGCTGAAGAAAATCTGAAAATCATTGCAGCTCACTGTATCAATCTGAAAACAACTAAAATAAAAATTCTACTGCCTAATTAGGCAGTGAGCCAGATAGCATCACAATACCAGGCATGAATGAAGACTTGGGCTCCTTTCCACTGTATTCAGAGCACTGCAAGTTAACCTACTATGTGAAAACACAACTGAAGTTTTAGCCTTCAGAGAGGCTGTCTTCAACAGAGAGTCCTGTTGAGGACAAGACACTCAACCTCAAGCATTCTGCAAGGGGAGAGCACTGGATTTCTCAGCATCTTGCACAAATGAGGTGTTTTGAAGAGGTGAAGCCCTGAAACCGTAGTCGATGAGAGATTAGGAGAAGATAGTGAGAAAGAGAGCTTTTAATTTGATTTTCCAAAATAGGTCACCCAATAATCTCAGACTCAAGTCAGACATGCTGTTCTGCATGTTGTCAGGCTGGGTGAACAGGTTGTTGCTCCTGTCCAGTACTGACTGCAGCCATCCTGCCAGAAGTTATCATTCAATTCAATCTGCCATTTTTGCTGCCTGTGTAGAACACTGTGTGGTGTTCCCTGCTGTAGGGTTAGGAAGCCTACTACTACTGCAAATGCATTAGCCAACCTGGATTGTTTTGATAGAACCATGTGAGGGAGCAAAAGCACACCAGATACTGAAAAGCAACCCAAAACCTGCTGTATTCATAATATGCAAAGCACAAACTGCAATGTCATTGAAATGAAAAATAGATAACGTGTCATCTCATTTGAATTATAGCATCTGATCTGCAACTGAAATCCTTTTAATTAATCAAAGAGATTTAAAACAAAAAGTAAGTACCTAGTCTTTTAACATGCCAGCGGGGTACTCTTTCTGTTCCATTAAGTGCATCTAATTGCAGTCCAAGACTGCACAGGCTTCTTCATCAATTTATACTTTGTCTTTCAAAGCATTCTGAAGAGACAGAGAATGAGTCAGAGAAGAGCAAAAGGCTTGCTGATTGATCCTCAAATCAGTACTTTTTAATGGTCACTGAGAAGAGGGGAGTTTGAAGGCAGATACTGCATAGTAAAAGCTTCCTTCCTTGTTTCTTTTTCTAGAGAATTACCTGATCTGACTCAGAGCTAACTCCAATAAAAATAAAGGGGTTTCTGTAAGCTGAAATAAAAAAGGAGCTGTTTAAAATATTTTATACATTGTTTGGAAACATTTCATTTCAAAAAAGAACAAAAGAATCTTTCATCTTCAAGAGGAACAGAAAGATGGGGTACTTCCAGACCCCAACCAGGAGACAACAAATAATAATATAAGAAAGGATAAGAAAAAGTAAATGACAATAACCACTGTATTAACCATTCCTTTAATGACATTAATTCAAAGCATAAGTCATTCAAGTTTGTTCTCACCTTCAAGTATCTCCTTTATTGTAGAATTTGCTGCTTCAACTGTTTTCTTAGAAATGCTTTGAGGGAAACTTTCCTTAAAACTATTTACTTATTCTTTTTCACCCTAGTTATGAATCTGTGTCCAGGTACCTGAGTATGTCTATGCTGTAGTTAAAGCAGTGGCCACAGAACAATGGAGAAATTCCTGACCTAACTCTAAGTTAGCTATTTTGGATATTGGTCTTCCTAGAAATACATAGAACTTAGAAGGGCTGATTTAGACAAAATTGTTTGCCTCAGAAAAGTCTACACTAAACTTCAAGACAATTTCCCATTATGTTAAGGGAAGAAAGATGGTTTGCATTTTGAACTTGCCATTCAGGAACTGATCCAAATACTTAGTTTGCTTTCCTGTCTATATCAGCAGAAAACAGTTAATATGTCCCGAAAGACTGCAAGAATCTCACAAACTAAGAAAGCAATATAACCTGCATGAATCTCAGTCTAATCTCTCAGACTGGTTTAAACTCAGAAATGTGGAGCTTCATAGATCTGACATTTGTCTCCAGTTATGATTACTCTAGGCAAAGTATTCCTCCTCTATGTATTCAGTTCTTTGAAGCAAGAATATACTAGTTAATATATTAATATATGAATATTAATTTCTTGTGGCAGCATTATATTAACCATTATATTAATTTCTTGTGGCAGTGAGCTCTGTGGTTCATATGGATGTTAACATTCCAAAGTGTTTAAAAAAAGGTAACATAGCAAATTCATCACAGAGAGAAAAGATAATGGTTCACCAGGGCTTCCTGGAAGTTTGGCAGAGATTCAAAATACCTGACTGAGAATATTTAGGCAAAATACTTATTACATAGAATATACAGGATCTCATTTTCATTAGATGTTGCATTATGTAAAGGATGGTACATCCACACAGAGGTTGCTGAATATTGTGAGCTAGGCTTTGAAAGTAAGAATAAATGTACTGGCTTAAATGTGATCGGTAGTAAACCTCTCACAAAAGAGGCAAAATGAGCATCTGAGTACAAAATGTATTACAGCTTTGTAAAAGTGATTCTAAATGTGAAGTGGGCATAGAGAGGGTTCTGAAGTACTGAAGTGATGAAATCTTGGTTGATTAAATACACGTATGCCCATTCCCAAAACTGAGATCAAGGACTGCATAGGTTAGTGAATTAAATTTCTATTTTGTTTCCAACTCTTTACTTCTGCTTACATTTCTACTAACTTCCTCCTATGAAAACAATTAAAGGCAAATTCTTCTCTCTTTACACATGCAAACTGAAAGTAGACAATACACTTTTATATAAAGTTTTAATATTCTCAAGCTTTATAAAACTGGAATCTCCTTCTTGGCCAGCAACAATTAAACTCAAGATCTTACTGCATTGTCTTCTATTGATGTGTTCTTATGATCTGTAAATACATAATTTAAAAAAAAATCATCTATCTTGCATTTATCTTCTAAATGTATTTATCATAGAATATTCATTCTAGTAATACTTTCTCTTTCTATTTTACATGTATTTCTGTCAGTTTTGGGGTTTTTTTGCTAATCCTTTTGTTGTTTATCCAGTCTTTCAAAACAAGACATATTCGCTCAATGAATTTCACTGAACATTTTTTATTGTATTCAAATATTTCCCTCCAGGTCTTCTCTGCCTTTTTTTTTTGAGTTATAATTTTGAGTTTTTTCTTGGGGTGTGCTATGTATACTGAATGCTAACATTAGCAATTTAGTGTATGTGTCCCAGATATGCCTATGCTCACATGCACACTTAATAATATTTAAAGAATTGAACTAATTCTGACATGAATACTTAGTTTATTGAATAGACCCTGGAAGTGAAACTGTCTTTCATTTGCAAGATTTCCAGTGGTCCAATGTTAGACCAATGCAGATCTGTGAGCAAAAGCTCCCTCTGCTTCTGTTTGTGAAAGACAATAAATGTGTGATGACATCAAAGAATTTACTTCCTGTATTACTGAAAAGTAATAAGCACAAACCCCTCACCACCACTAATTATAGCAATCTCTAACAGGCTTTGAAGAAATTTACTTATATCAGTGCAATGCAGTCCAAATATTTTTCAGTGATTTGTAATTTAAAAAGCACTAGAAAAAAACTGTTTCATAGAGATAACCTATTTTGTATGAATTTGATAAAATGAGCCTGAAATTTTCCAAAAGTATTAGCTAGCTGTCTTGTGCTCTCACTGATAATAAGAGGTGAAGTATAGGGTGGATAACTTTTAGATTTCAATGCTGAAGGAGAGGGTACAAAGAGGGTGGGGTTATAATACAGACTGAACATCCATCTGGTGCCAGAATATAAAATAAATATAGAGAGAATAGATTCCTTAGATTAGAGGGGGAGGAACAAAAACCAAACCCAACTTTCCTACCAGGTAGAAAATGTCACAAGTCCTTTAGTACTAATAAAATGTTGTTTGTCGCAGCTGAGGTTCTGAAGTAATTAATCTCTTGGAACCAGGAATACAGATGAAAAGTCTGTCCATGAAGGTGTTATTACTTTGATCACAACTTCATAAGCTTTTTTTTCCCCCTAGAAGATGAAATTGAATATTAAAAGTTAAGGTTTCCTAGTAATGCCAGATAGCTATGTAGGTTTCTAAGGCAACCCACCAATTATGCTGTATTGTGTTTGTGTGGCAAGGTTTTGGTAGTGAAGGGGGGCTACAGGGGTGGTTTCTGTGAGAAGCTGCTAGAAGCTTCCCCCATGTCCAATAGAGCCAGTGCCAGCCAGTTCCAAGAGAGACCCGCTGCTTGCCAACACAGAGCCCATCAGCAACGGTGGTAGCGCCTCTAGGATAACATAGTTAAGGGGAAAAAAAAATTGCAGCCAGAGAGAGGAGTGAAAATACGTGAGAGGCACAACTCTGTAGACAAGGTCCGTGAAGAAGGAAGGGGAGGAGGTGCTCCAGGCGCTGGAGCAGAGATTCCCCTCCAGCCCCTGGTGAGGGAGGCTGTCCCCCTGCAGCCCATCAAGGTTAACAGTGGAGCAGATATCTACCTGCAGCCTGTGGAGGACCCCACGGCAGAGCAGGGGGATGCCCGAAGGAGGCTGTAACCCTGTGGAAAGCCCGCGCTGGAGCAGGCTCCTGGCAGGACCTGTGGCCCCATGGAGAGAGGAGCCCAGGCTGGAGCAGGTTTGTTGGCAGGACTTGTGACCCTGCGGGGGACCCACGCTGGAGCAGTTCATAAGGAACTGCAGCCCGTGGGAAGGACTCACATTGGAGAAGTTTGTGGAGGACTGTCTCCCGTGGGAGGGACCCCATGCTGGAGCAGGGGAAGAGTGTGAGGAGGAAGGAGCAGCAGAGACAACGTGTGATGAACTGACCACAACCCCCATTCCCTGTCCCCCTGCACCGCTGGAGGAAGGAGACAGAGAAATCGGGAGTGAAGTTAAGCCCGGGAAGAAGGAAGGGGTGGGGGGGAAGGTGTTTTAAGATTTAGTTTTTATTTTCTCATTTCCTTACTCTGATTTGACTGGTAATAAATTAAACTAATTTCCCCAAGTTGAGTTTGGTTTTGCCCATGATGGTAATTGGTGGATGATTTCATAGAATCATAGAATCATAGAATTGTTAAGGTTGGAAAAGACCCTTAAGATCATCAGGTCCAACCGTTAACCTAGAACTGCCAAGTCCGCCACTAAACCATGTCCTCAAGCACCACATCTACCCGTCTTTTAAATACCTCCAGGGATGGAGACTCAACCACTTCCCTGCACAGCCTGGTCCAGTGCCTGACTACTCTTTCAGTGAAGAAGTTTTTCCTAATATCCAAGCTAAGCTTTCCCTGGTGAAGCTTGAGGCCATTTCCTCTCGTTCTATCACTTGGTACTGGGGTGAAGAGACCAACCCCCACCTCGCTACAACCTCCTTTCAGGTAGTTGTAGAGAGTGATAAGGTCTCCCCTCAGCCTCCTCTTCTCCAAACTAAACAACCCCAGCTCCCTCAGCTGCTCCTCGTAAGACTTATTCTCTAGACCCTTCACCAACCTAGTTGCCCTTCTCTGGACACGCTCCAGCACCTCGATGTCCTTCTTGAAGTGAGTGGCCCAAAACTGGACACAGTATTCGAGGTGTGGCCTCACCAGTGCCGAATACAGGGGCACTATCACCTCCCTGGTCTTGCTGGCTACACTATTCCTGATACAAGCCAGGATGCCATTGGCCCTCTTGGCCACCTGGGCACACTGCTGGCTCATGTTCAGGCAGCTGTCAACCAACACCCCCAGGTCCTTTTCAGCCAGGCCGCTTTCCAGCCACTCCTCCCCAAGCCTGTAGCATCTCCCTGTCCTTATCTTGACGCATGAGCCTTTCATTATATTTTCTCTCCCTTGTCCAGCTGAGGAGGAGGAGTGAGAGAGTGGCTTTGGTGGGCACCTGGCATCCAGTCAAGGTGAACCCACCGCATATGCCTTCAACATCCTGTTACATTATCAGTAAATGCACGTATTGCAGTGTTAAAGAAGGTCTTGGCTTCCTTGAAAAGAGATTAGATAACTGAAAAAAAAAATCATAAAAATTATGCAAGTGCCTAAAATAATAAGCAGTCATATTGACATATGTACACATCTGTCCAAATAGGAATGTTAAGCACAATCAGTAAGTGCCTTAGAGAGTATATTAGTATATGCATACAATTTATTTAAATGAATGGTTTATATCACTTTCTATTTCACCTCAGAAAATGAAAACCACATTTCTGTGTGTAGGAGAATAATTCCATTTGCGTTGACACAAATACCAAATGAAATGTTGCAACCAGCTTCTATGAAAGAAACACTAGCACTGATTTTTCCGTTACTATAACAATGATTGTACTAGATTGCACCCTAAGACACTATACAGCTTTCTTTCGTTGAGGAAGCACTTTCCTATGAGCTTATTGACAGGTACAAAGTTACTTTTAAACTTATGTAATCCCACAAGGCATCCTCATTAGCTCATACAGCAGAGATCTTAGCCCAATATTTGATCCCCATCACATATTTCAGAGACAGTGCTATGCTAAAGCTAGATGATGTGAAGGAACTAGTGAAGTAATAAATTTTATTTGCTAACACACCTGACAAGACCTCATCCATCCCAAGAAGACAACACTACCTAGCCTGCTCCAAACCCTGAATATATTTACTTTTGTAAGAAAGTAGCACACCTGGGGCCAAACTGCTCCCAGGCTGGTTGTCAGCTGATTTCTGTTGCCTAATCTCACACCCTTGTGTTGGATGTAAGTTAGAGCTTCATGGGAGCTCTCTGGCTTTCTGATACCTGTACGATCTGACAGGTACTCCAGCAGAGCAGGAGAAGAAGTGGCACTGCTCTTCCCCCTTAAGCTCTCTGTCCTGTCTCTAAACCTTCATGACTGGTTTAAGCCAATGTAACTGGTGTGGCAGAAACACTTGGCTTGGGGAACACGTATCCTGACACACAGGTCTCACTGGGGGAAGAAGAAAGGAGAAGGGAACATTGGATCTGGATTATTTGAGAGATTGCTGAGATGTATTTCATGACTTTATAGTGAGAATTTTTTTTATTGGCCTTCTCCTCTTGCTTTATACCAGGTAAATGTAGAGTAGCCTTGAGAACTATCTTCCAAGCAAAATTATGTCTTTAAGTATTGCAGTTAGTAAAACTTCTATGACGTGCTCATTTTAAACCACCTCCACTGAGGGGTTCATGCTCTTCTGTGTTACTACAACAAATTACAAGGGCTCTACAAATTCAGGCTCTGACTGCCCCTTGATCCACTGAACGGGGTTTTGCTGCTCCCCAGTTTGTCATCACCTCTGGGACCAGTGTCCCCAAACCAGATGTGGTGCTCCAGAAGTGGCCTCCCAAATGTGGCACAGGAGGGACAAAGAAGTGTGGCCAGCAGGTCGAGGGAGGTGATTCTGCCCCTCTACTCCGCTCTGGTGAGACTCTACCTGGAGTACTGCATCCAGCTCTGGGGCCCTCAGTACAGCAAAGACATGGACCTGTTGGAGCGGGGCCAGAGGAGGGCCACAAAAATGATCAGAGGGATGGAGCACCTCTCCTATGAGGACAGGCTGAGAGAGCTGGGGTTGTTCAGCCTGGAGAAGAGAAGGCTGCAGGGAGACCTTATTGCAGCCTTTCAATACTTAAAGGGGGCTTATAAGAAAGATGGGGAGAGACTTTTTAGCAGGGCCAGTAGCAATACGATAAGGGGTAATGGTTTTAAACTAAAAGAGGGTAGATTCAGACTAGATATGAGGAATAAATTTTTTATGATGAGGGTGGTGAAACACTGGCACAGGTTGCCCAGAGAGGTGGTAGATGCCCCATCCCTGGAAACATTCAAGGCCAGGTTGGATGGGGCTCTGAGCAACCTGATCTAGTTGTAGATGTCCCTGCCAATTGCAGTGGGATGGACTAGATGACCTTTAAAGGTCCCTTCCATCCCAAAGCATTCTATGGTTCTATGATCACTTCCCTCAGCCGCGGGCTCCTGTCTTGCACTGCAGCTCCATATACAGGTACCCTTCTTCACTGCAAGGGCACACTGCTGACAAAGAGCCCATACAGTCTTTTTACCAAATTATAACAACTTACATTAGTTTTGTGTGCAATAAACAGCTCCACAGCCTCTACTGCCATAGGGAAAAGAGCAATACCACCAGAGGTGAGTCTTGCACAGACCTCTGACAAAAATATCAAATCGTGCAGATGAATCTTTCAATTTTCTTATTACTTGTTGGTACAAAGAGCTGAGATCCACCTGCCTCCCTTTACATTCCCCTCTCCCTCCTTAGGTGCCATCTGAAGGCAAGCAGAGAGGTGGATCAGAAGGAGACAAAACAAATGAAAAACTCCTCTGCTCTCTATTGCTTTGATACTCAACAAAGCCCGCTAATACATTGCCTTTCTGAAGATGCCTGTGCTCTGTGCAAGCCCCAGAGGGCTCAGCAGCAGCAGTGCTGCCTCACCTGGGGAGTGCCATGTTGGCCATTGTCACTGCCAAGAGCTGCCTCACGGGGCGGCTGGGTCTGGCACCCACTCACAGCCTTCGTGTGAAAATGCCTGATGAAACACTCCCAAAACACAACACTTTTTGTCTTTTAAGTGTGGCCTCTTCCCTCAGTGGCAGGGTCAGCAGCTCAAGGGGAGGCTACAGCAAGACACCAAAGCCAGCCCATGGCTTGCTGAGGGAAACTGACCATGGCCGGTGGGGCGGCAGGCTCCCTGTGGGGTGGCACAGGCGCAGGGCCTTCTGTAGGCTGAATTAAAAGGGCCTGTTGTAAGCAGGTATAAGGTCATATAATGTAATTTCTAGCCAGTGTAATGCTATTACCGTGCCAGAGGGATGGTCAAAGACCTGTGGTGTAAATAGGAATGGGGCCATCACTCTTCAGAGTAAATGTCTGTGCATCTGTCACTATAGATAGGCCAAAAGGAATTTATTACCTTTTCCTGCCTCTGTATTTGCATTTTACTCACTCATTATGCTTTGTAGCCTAACATGCAAGTCAAATGAGGATGATATAGTCATTTCCCAGTCCCTCTGGCAGAGAAGCCATAAGCATAGCAAAGCACAGAAAGTTTGCTGTGTTTTTTTCCTTTTGTGAGTGGGGCATTTACAGGTTTTGGTTTTGTTTTTAATTCTTGTTTTGGTGTTTTGTTTAACTTTTTGTTCAGGTGGTAAATATTGCCTCAACACAACGCTATTCCCTTTGAACTGGTAAACAGGAACCACTGAGCCACTCACCCACATGCCTCTCCTCTCCACGACCAGCTCCAGCTCCTGCTCTGGGCTGTCTCTCAACAGGGCCTCCGGTGCAGAAGAAGGTTTGAGGTCCTTTTCCAGTGAAATGTGCTTTCTTTTGTCATTTACATAGTATAGCATTTCCCCTTTTGGCTAAGGTAGCGACACAGATGAGGACAAGAAATCAGGTTCTGAAGTTTAATTAGTGTGGTTAGAAAATGAGACAGAAAAGCAATTAAGGATGCTGCTGCTGAGGGGAAAAAACCCTTGCTGACAGCAGAGAATTGGACTCATAATGTACTATTCACATAGCACTAATCTCCCTATCTCTGAACTGACAAAGATGTTTTTTCAGTAATTTGAACACCAGCTGGCGTCAGGATTTTGAATAATATGAACACTTGTAACACAGTTCTTATTGTGTCTGTTTATATCTCCTTTGCAGCTAAGAAAAGTTTCATTATGGGTTGATACCTGCTTTCTCTACAGGGAGGGAGTCCAATTTGTCCTTCATATTTTTACTTGACGTGCTGTCTCCAGCTCTTCAATGAGTTATGCAAGTTTCAACTGAAAATTTAAAACTACCATTGAACTCTTCAGTGTGGGTTCAATTCATTGCTCATCTTGCTCATCTACAGACTTTCTATGCTACCATGAGCAAACTTAGACCATGCTCAGGTGTCACAGATGGGGCTTTCTTAGACGTCAAAACACACTAGCCACTGTCAAAGTTGCCTGAAACCCATCCTGTCTAAGTTCTGTTGCAATTCAGAAATACTGTACCTACATCCCCTCTTACATGCCATCAGATCATACCCTGCTCAAATAGAAAACACTTAAAAATGAAAGAGGAGGCTGACAGGACCTAGTGGTAAAAGACTTGCAAAGGAAACAGGAGATTAAGGGTTAAGGTCCCTTCAGCTTGGCATGGCAGTGCCTGAGAGTGTGTTTCCTCATCAGACTTGAAGGCAGGGAAGCACCAATACACAGCCAGAAATGCAAGAACCCTGTGACGGACTTACTCTTCCATCTGGTAAGGTGAATAAGGAAGGAACATGGTTTCTGATCTCTGGCAGAACCTTGTGTGTGCTTTCCACTTAAGGACCATCTGGGAGCAAGAAAAAGAACTCAGGATAGTGTTCCCACTGAGTGGCAAAATCAGAATCTCTCCTGATTATTCTCTCTTTGGTGCCATGAGTTTTGCATTCCTTTTGCACTGGCTAAGCCTTGCAGAGAGTTGCCCTACCTCAGGCTACTTTGTTGCTGTAAAGCTGGAGCAGTGGGGTAAAGTCCTAGCAGGCTGTTGAGGGTCAACAATGTGCTTTCTCATTTTGGGACACATGTCATAACCACAAAACTATTGAACTGAAGAAATTGTTCTCCTTGCAAGCTTCTCCATAATATACGAAAAAGGTCTTAAATTTTGAGTCCCAAACTCTTGCTCTTCAGCCGCAGTTAGCCCTTCCTGTTGGAAAGTATTTCCCTGCCTTCTCAGTGTTGCTGAGTATCATCGCCTTAAAGATCTTACAACTGCTCTTTGTGCCACGTATGCTGGTGGTGCACCTGAAATACCTTATTTCATGCATGTCCAGATTTTTCAATTGTTTGTGAGACCCACCGTGAATACTACAGTTTGTTTAGAGAAATCTGTCTCACACTGCTGGCAAGCATGGCTAGACAAACTCCTTTTTTATTTTTAACTGGTTTTTAGGCATAGTTTATTTCACAACCATTTTGTCAGTCTCTGTGATGGCTGAACTCAGTGAATAGTATTTGTCCAGGATGACAAAACAATTAATTTACAATTTCCATAACAGAATATTTCAAATGTTTAGGCTGTAACTAAAGAAATGTAGGTGAGGAAGAGGCAGTTGCATCAATGGTGCTGCTGTCTTTTACACAGTATAGACCTTACGTTAAGAAGTTCATCCAGTCTTCAGAAGAAACAGAAATTGTAGCTCCTTCTCTGCCTGACTGAATGCCTGGTTTGAACCGAGATTTCCACGTCCTGAGAGAACAGCCCAAAGCTCTCATTAAAAGGCTCAACCCTTTGATCAAGTCCTATAAATTCTTGTCACATAGCCATCCATACTTGCATCCTGAGAGATGTGTATGTGAACTGAGAACTGTAGGAGACGTGCAGGGTCATGCCATGCAGTGCCATTTCAGAAATGCCTCAGCTGCTTCTGAGTGAGCTTGGATGCCTGCATGACACTGCATGAAGAAAATACCACTGGATTCAACCAGGTGCAGTGATGTAGATCTCTTGTGATCCTCACTCTGTCCTTCTGTTAGGGCAACATGATCCTGTTGTGTCATACTCTGATATTCTAGCAATCACACTTCATGACCCGAGAGTTTCAAACATATCTTTTCCCAAGGTTTAAAAAAATAAATGAAGACAGAAGTATGAATTTATTTTTCAAATAAATCTGAAAATACATTATACCTAGAAGGCATTGCAGACTCATGATCTCACCTAGCTTAAAGACAAAACCCATGTTTTCTGTTTAATCCCTTCCTTTTTCATCCTACTGGCAATTAAGACCTCCAGAAATAGACTGAGGTGATTATTCGTTGAATTTATATTGTTCAGATTATTAAGTTTGTTTGGTGAATTCGTGCTTCAGGAAACCTGTGTGTGAATGGACTTTACAGCATTGTCTGCAGTCAAGTAGCCTATTTACAATGTTGGTATTAAATTACAGGTGGTTGTTGTTGCAGTGTTCCTATATAATGTGCTGAATTTACAGCAGGTATGATTCAGTTAAGACTCATGATTGAAGCACTGGGTATTCTTCTTGAATGACTAGATTTCACAGTCATCCATGACAGCTCCTTAGTTACTGAGGGACATGGGCATATTAGTGGCAGTTAGAATGGATAAAGCTACATGTGAAATATGTAGAGAAATATTTAATGACGCACATGAAATCAGTAACAACAATTCTTGGTGCATTGACTTTTAACATTCAGGTAATGAGTTTCTTTACAGACCCAAAGACGTAAAACAAGGAGAGTACTCCTGAGAGGGCAGAATGCCACCAGGCCTCTTGCCTGATGTATGTATGCATTTTCTTTCCTGTCAATAATGCTGCAGAGCACCTCGACACCTAAAAGCTAAGAACAAAATAACAGAATAACAACATCCAAAACAAACAAACAAACAAACAAACAAACAAACAAACAAACATCCTGCTGGAGGTAGGATATTCCTTTAGTTCTTCCTCCTCCATGGGAAAAGTTGACCAACTTATTTTCCCCCTTCTGTCTTCCAGTTTATCGTATTTGTATCCTTCCTAAATTGCCTAAACAGTATCATAACAACCGGAATTAACACACTGCCTAACATATCTGCCTGTATGGAAAGAAAAAAGGGAAGAAGCCTCTTTCTCTTTATTTGTTTGGAACTATGTAGTAAGTTTTACTCAAAGCTACTTCTAGGCTCTAATAATACTCATTGGTCTGGTGGAATGGGTGCAATTTTTGGCTTAAACCACCAGTAATCAACATTAAATACTAAGCATTCATAAAGTAGTTAAATCTATTTTTACGGTAAATTCTGCCACTAGCCACATAAGAGCAGCTGTACTAGGGTAAAAAAATACAGAATGTTCCCAGCATTGCTGCACTCTCTGCTGTTTGTACATTTAGTAGTAAGCATACCAATTTCAAACTGTTTAAGTTTCTTTTTTAGTTCTAGGTAAATGAAAGAAAGTAGTTTGTAGGAGCAGTGCAGAGCCGGTATTGAATTACCTCTTACTATACTGTTAATGATCTCTTGCAAGTGCTGGGGCTGCTTTTTACAGTACACTGTGAAATATAAACGAAGTCTTCCCTTCTCCAGTGTGTACCATTCGGGCTTATTAGTATTCGCTTCGCAACATGGCTCTGTGTCACCACAGCGGCAGCTGTTTGGTTATGTGCTTTCTGCTCTTTTCTCAGTGACAAGCACATCCACTGTCATTTCTGCAGCAGACAGAGAACTAATTAGGCAGCAGTGATATTCTCCCTCATTATCATAAAGAGGGAAATATTGAGGATTTTGTATAGAATCCTGTTAGAAAGATAGAACTTTCAGCCTGTGGATGTCTGGCTGGTGACTCTTGCTTTGAGATGTGCTCTCTGCTATTACAGATTGCTCCAGTATTTCCATACTCCATTTTTCATACATAGTTTTGAAGATACATGTTCTTTCCATCACAATGCCTGCAGACAATGGAGAAATTGTTACCACATATCTAAAATTCATTTTCCAAGATTTTCTGCACCCTTTTCCTGTTTGGTTAGTTTTGGGGAAAATGACCAAAATGAAAAACACTTATTCAGTCTTTTTCTGGGTTGAACAAAATAAATGGAAAAAAAAATCAAAAGGACAAATTCATGTGTCCTTGCTTATAAGAAGGAATTTGTAACTTTCTTTACTGAGTAGTTTTCATGAGGAGTATCACAGCTATTTTTAACAGTACAAAATACTTTCCTTGCATTCAAGAAAGTGCTAAAGTTGCATATTTTCATACAAAAATAGAGCATTTGGTACAATTGTTAAAAATAGCTCACAGATTTTTCTGGAAATGAGAATTTATTTCCTGACTTTTTACCTATGGAGCAAAAAGAGAGTAAGAGACTTGTCAGCCTGATATTTTTATGAGAGTTGATTCTGAGTTAAGAGAGAAGAATCTGCTAAGAAGACATGCATTGAAATATGTCTGACTTTGATTGCCTTTTAAATTCTAAGAATTCAGTGGGTCCAAGAGCAGTACCACAGAAAAACATGTCTAGACCATCCAGTTTCTCTCCCAGTCTCCAGCTCATGTTTTCACTTCAGGTTTCAGCTTCAGTTTTTCTTATTTCCTATTAGCCAGCAGACTGTTGCATGGCCCAGAAACCTACAAGCTCATTTCAAGGGCAGTACATGACAAGGTTCTCCTCATGTAGTGTGTAAAACTACATCATCAAAAGAGTGGGACTTAGAATTTGTAAAATGGCTATTCATACAGAACATGTCTAATGATGTCCTTCAGTTATCAAACATAAGTAATTTTTTGTTTTTAGGTTATAGATTTTTCCAGCTTCTTCTCACTCCCCCCGATTTAGTGATGTGAACAGGAAAAAGAATCTGTGATTCTTCATAATAAAATGAAAGAAGCACCAGTGAAAGTTTACACAGCCTGGTTTTGCAGACACGAGAAAGAAGCCACTGTGAGGATAACAAGCAGATGAACGATCCTGAAACACAGGGAAGATGACTGTTTACCTAAAGCAATGTCAAAAAGTAAGTGGGTAAATAAAGAAAAATGTCTTTAAAACTTTGTTTTACTGCGATGCCTGTACCACTGTGCAGAGCCATCCACTCTCATCCTATCCAAGCACTCCCACTCACTTTTATCCACCTGTGTTTTTCATCTTATAATTAAATGGTGAGTGCACTGGAGTAAGATCTATCTTCCTGCTTTGTGTTTGAACAGTACCTTGCACAAATTGCTCCCATGTCTCTGGCTGAGAACAGTAGGTGCTGCAGAAATAAAAATAAAATCTGGATGCAAAGACTTTGATAAAGAGATATCATGATTCACCTAGATAATGAGATGATAGATGAGCTTGGCTTCAAAAACATGTAAAAAGGAAGGAGACAGACACATAAAAAAGGGCAAGGAGGAGAAATTATTAGTGTTAATAAATGCAAAAATATCATGTCTACTTCAGAATGTCTGACAAACAAATTGCTGGGGGTGAAGAAAGTATATTTCATGTCCAGTCACTGTAGATGATGTATCTATCTGCTAGAGATGATGGACTGACCCACTATGGCCATTCTGATGACCTTATATAACTGACTAAGAGATACTGAAGAAACAGACAGAGATGTGGTGAGCAGTCAGAGAAGGAAAAGAAGACTGGAAAGTCTGGAAACCTCAGGGAAGGTGCAATTTTGAGAAGTACAGGTAATGGTAGGAAGTGAGAGCTCAAGCTAAAATACAACTGTTAGAACAGGAAAACAACCAGAATATCTGAGGAAGGAGGGAGAGGGATTGGGGACTGGCAGATCAAGCCCTGCTGGATTTCACCCACCTTGGTATTGAAAAGTCAGCTAGACTCTGCATGGAGACAGAAGAGAATCACAATGGAGAACCAAAGTTCTTCTTGGGATTGGGAGGCCAGGATTAGGTCTGGTGGGAGAAAGGAGAAGGTCAGAGGAGTTGTGAGGCTGGGTGCAATGCACGGATGTTGAGTGCTGGAACGATACATATGGATATGGAGAGGATATGGAGGACATGAGGAGGTGCACCTCCGTCCATTCTGGTCAAACCCTTTGCAAGCAGGGTTAGAAGAAAGGAAGAGGAGAATGATGGTTACTAGAAAAGGGGTCCTTGCACAGATCAATGGAAATGCATTTGGCTCTTGAATCAAAGTAAATAGTGACTTCAGTAGATTTTTTTTCCCTCACTGCTATTGATTGGTGTCTATTTCTTTGACAGAAAATTATACTGTTAATTCACTTTTGTTTAATTATTAAATCAAGGTCTTCTAGCCTTCCCTGGTTAGAGAGGTTCTTCCTTATGCTGTAGACTGTTTGAGTTATGCCAGTAATCAACTGAACCACAGGCCTGTAGCATGTTGCTAAATGAGGGAAAATCACTGCAGCAACCCCAAAGTAAGCAAAGGGTGATTCTTGCTCTATACAGAAGGGAACTGGCAAGCACAGGACTAGATAAATTGCAGTCCTCAGTTTCTGACACTTAAATCAGCCAAGACATCCATGCTATCAAATAAACCTAAAGCTTCAAAATCAGTCTGATTAGAATATTTCAACTGAATAAGAAACAAATTTAATGAATTATTATATCTACACATATATATCCTTCATAATTTCTAAAGGAAAAGCAAGACACTCATTTTGCAAAGACTCACATGCTAAATTTCAGGCATGTGAGTACTATTGACTTTGATGACCTTTGCCACATACATGGTACTTGAAGGATCTGAATCTGTAGTCAGATTCTAGAGCGTATTAAGCATATAAAAGGAGTAATAGCACTGACCCTATTACATTTATGGCAGAAATGCACTTTGATGTCCTAGACTTTAAAATAAACAGTCTGTACAGGAAGCTCTTATTATTCTACAAACAATGGGGTAATTTCCTGGAGGGAACAGCACTGTGACCTCTGTGTGTGATTGATAGTAAGGAGCGAGACACAATATTGCCAGTGTCCAGACAAAAGCAGAGTATTAGCTGAGAGAGACTCCAGCGCTTTTTTGTCCAAGACTTTCAGGCTGTCCCAAAGAGATAAAACAAAAAAGAATTAAATGTCATAAACCAAATTCTTTAGGAGCACTGATGTTGCAATGTGCTAAAGTAACACAGGATCTCCAAAATGCTCTCTGGGGATAAACTCTTTCTCTCTCTCTTTCTCTCTGTATACAGACTTCGGGTCCCTAACTTTAGATACTTTCAACAACACTCTACTTAAACACCCTTGGATAGTTGTATGATGAAAATGTACCTTTAGAAAACTGGGTAATAAGTACAGGGGGGCTATTTAGTGATTCCTTGATCTAGAGCAGCGAGTTAGAGGATCCTGATCCTTTCTTAACTTGAGCCAGCAGGAACAAGATTTTAGTGGATTCAGGCTACATCTATGCTCTATTGAGGAACTGGTTCCAGCTCACCATCAATATGACTGGGACTATCTTTTAGGTTTTGGGTGGGGTCCAGTGCACTGGCACCTCAGAGGAGATAAGCCCACATTACTCCTTGTTACGGCTTGCTGTCACCCTGGATGGCCTGTGTGAGCTGTGCCTTCTGGACCCGGGTCCACAAACATGCAACTCACAATGCACTCTCTGGGCAAAAGGCAACCATACAGGGCTGCCAAGGTGCAAACAGTGCTGCAATGCATCTCTTTGGGATGTCCTCCAGCTGAACTACAGTGCAAGCATTGCCCACAGCTTACTGAGGCCATGTGTGCTTCACACGGCCCCTGTGATAACAGTGTGTCAAACTGATCCAGGAAGAAATAAAAAGACTTAATTCAAAGATTTAACTCACTGCATTTGTATTTTGGAAATACAATATTTTTTTGTCTTACAGGACATTATCATTTAAGGCTTACTTTCTGTGATGTTACTCTGGAATGGTTTTATGCCATTTTATCCCTGAGTATAAATCCAGTGTGCTGATGCTCTTTTCCCAGGACAGGAGTTTGTCCTTCTGGTGTAGTTTAACTCCCTTTGAATGAACAAAGGGCTCTTATTTTGAAATAAGAGTGGCCCTACTTGCAGTTGTTGAAGAACAGCAATTTTTTCTGAATTCACTCTCTAATGGGAGATAACTTTCAAATGTGGACAGCCCATTTAGATATTTCACAGAGGTGTCAGAAAGACGATACCCATTCTGAGGAGTGGTGCCCTAGCTGTCATGCCAGCTTCTACCTGCGCTCAGATAAATATGCAGCCTGACAATCTCTGGGTATTTTGCAAGCACCTCTCTGGAGCAACCTGACCTTTCTGCCGTTACAAGGAATGGTGTGACAACACTGATATTCCAGTATCCCAATATCTCCGTTCCACTTTGATGTGCACAAAAAGGAATCAAACTAGCAACATATAAATGCACAAAAATATCCAAGCAGCATTTTCACCAGGAATACAGGATCAGACTTCAGGAATTTCACTGCGTATCATGCCATAACTATTGAAATTCTGTGGATGCGGCTCAAATATTCTAAGACTTTCCTTTCTCATAGTGTATGCATTCTGCGTGCTCAAATATGGGGTAAATTTATACACCTGGGATGTGATGAGGATTAGGAGAGGGTTCCCAGCATATGGCTGCACGTCTGAGTGGGCTGCAGGCTCCAGATGAAGGACAGTTCTGCATTTTCTTCCACCCATGACTTCAGAATCATCTGCTAGGCAAATCACATGTCAGGCCAATGAAATGAGTTCAGTGCACAGAGTAAACGAGCAGGAAGGAAACTGCTGTGCTGTACTGCCTAGGGACCAGGGACACATGGAATACACCCCTGGGGGAAAGGAAGGCAGGAGCTGACGGTGAGCCTTGTGCTCAGCGTGTGAGACGTGAGGGGGTGACTCAGGTGGCAGTAGGGACACCCACAGACAACGGGCACTGTGCTAATATCCATATTGAGGTTTTGGATGTTAGCCAGAATTTTCCATTATCGGTGACTTTGGGTGCATACCGTGAATCTTGTTCGTTACTGTGGCAGCAGTTTCCAATGCCTTCTTTTAAGCTGGGCCCCTCGAACTATTTCACCCTCAGGCACACTCAGGCATACCAAGACACTCCTGAAAATCTTTACACCAATACTTCCTTTAACTTACTTAATTTTCAGTTTATTTCTAAATTATTAGCTATTTGTGACTGGAACAAGTGATCAGAGAACTGGTAAGAGAAAAGACTCATTGTGTGTCTATACACTGGCTGCTTTATACCAACTCACTTCCTGTGGTGAAAAGCAAGTTAAAAAACATACATGCTTGGTAGAAGTTTTTTGGTTTTAGCCAGTCCAAAAGCAGTTCAAGTCTATCAGCTGAAAAGAAGGATATTGATATTGGCTCAGCAGCAATTCTTTTCAACAAAAGACTGAAAGATGCTTGAATTCAAGTGCACGATTCAACCACATGTTGATTATACTCAGAGTTAGTCCTCTTATTTTATATGAATGTAGCAATAATCAGGTAATTAGGTTCTTTGCTCTCAATAATTTATGTTTTTACAAAATTTGAATCTCTAATTTTGGAAAATCATAAGATTCTTTTAGTATTTTTGTTAGTTAAACTTGTAATTTGCATTTATTGTCTTGCAAATAGCTTGTGCTTTTTAAAAGAAGCATAATGGGCAGCTGTATCAGTGCATCCTTATACTATACTGTGCAAGGTTTGGACATGTGATGAATGAAGGTTATATTCTAGAAAGAGGATTCCAGGTAACTTATTTACTTAAATCCTCATGATTCAGATTCATGACAAAATTTAAAATAATTTATCCCACAGAATTTAATGTATAGTACATATGCAGGTCAAATTTAAACTATTGCTTTCATATGAATTAAAGGTATGGACATTTCTTTAAATCGCCACAAAATTTAAGTTTAAGCCAGCTGAATTTTTAAGGTAATTGGCTGTCAATACTATCAGTCTTACAGGAGAAAGTTCTAAGCAACTGCTGTTTCTAGATTCATTTGTTTAGGAAACTTGTATAAAAAACTTTCATGAAAGACAAGCTGGATTTGATTCAAAGTAGAGAAAAAGGCTGAGTTTTGTTCTTGGAGAGTAGCCCTTATATGTTCACATTTGTGGACAAGGTGTCTCCCCTGACATCAGACTGTGGAATTGCCTTCATAATTCAAGCCTGTGGAGAAGATGTGAAAGATGCCACACCAAAATGATATCCTTTATCAACAGAACACTATTGATTAAGAAATAGAGCCCTCAGTCCCTCTCTACCTACCTCAGTTCCTTGATTGTCATTCCTGAGAACAAACAGAAGAGTTTATTTTATTGTTATCACTTTGCAGAGAGTAGTATTAAATAACTTAATGAACACAGAAGGTGGTTCTGGGTTGTCACCAGGATCATTTCACAATGTAATGCTTTTCAGAGCCTGGTTAAATGTACTTCTGGGACCCATATCAGCCCTTCATACTCGTCTCCCACCAGTTTGCCAAACTATGGAGGAATTTGTTTTGAGGCTCTAAGACTAGTATTGTTCAACTTTTTGGATGGAGCAGATGGCTTGATTGATTCCAGCCTTCAGGAAAAGACTGAATGCCTTTTTTCTCTCCCATCAGGTGACTGATTCTGCATGCTGTCATGTTCAGGGCCAGTGTTCCCAGAGATATTAGGCTCCTTGTGCAAGGGCAGCCAGAAATATTGCAAGTGTGCATTCAATGGGCCAACAGGTGCTTCAGGAACCTCCAGATGTTGAGCAAAGAGAAACACAAAGTCCTGCGTCTGGGAGGGAACACAGTGTGCATCAGTGCAGGCCGGGGACTGACTGGTTTGGGAGCAGCGCTGCAAAAGGAACCTGAACTCCCGGTGGACCAGTGAACCCGGATGCAGCAGTGTGCCCATGCCGTGATAAAGGCTAACCACGTCCTGGGCTACATTGAGGACAAGTGCTCATTCCCCTCTACCCAGGACTTGCAGGTCTGAATCTGGAGCAGGGTGTCCAGTTTTAAGCCTGCAGTGTGTGAGATATAAACCAGACAGAACCCAGCAAAGGGCCACTAAGACGGTTAAGAGGCTGGAGCACCTGCCCAGGGACCTTGGCCAGTAGTGCCCAGACTGGTACCTGCAAGCAGTTGCGCAGCACAAAGGGACAGGACCTTCTGCCTGACCCTGGACCAGCTGTGACCTCCCTGCTGGGAAGGGCAGACATAGCGAACGTAACGCTGGAAGGGGAGCGAGCTAGCGTGGGAGATAATCTAATCTCACTGGTTCTCAAATCTACCCCTCTAACCAGATCCACTGTGTTTTGTTTGCTCTGTCTCACCTGTTGAATATCTCTGCTATATGCCTACCTACATTCTTGATCTGTAGTTTCATCCTCCTGTGGGAACTGAGAGCAGCCTGTGTGCAGACATCCTCTGGCCTGAGATTTAAGCACAAGCTCTAGCTACAATATCACCTTCTGCAATTGGCCGAAGAATATTATTTCTTTACTCTTGTACACAAGGAAAATAATGTATCCAGAACCACTAGTGCTAAAATGGCACAAAAGAAACTAAATCACAGACTAAAGTGTCAATCGCCTTGCAATGACGCCAGCAATTATTTCCATACATCCTCCTGACAGCGACTCCAGCTATTCTTCTAGCTTCAATACTCATCCTACCGTACAAATCGATATCGATACCCACCAGATTAAAAGAAGAGGCAGCTTATCCCCTGTCTATAAGCCTTTGAAAAACACGTTGATTTTCTCATGGGCGTTTCTACAACCGCATCTGCTTGCTGCCATGTCTGAGAAGGGAGTAAAATCGATTACTTGAAGCGATTTGGGCAAAGGGTGCCAGGGTGCTGCCCGGGCGGCCTCAGCGGCTGAGGCGGATCAGCAGTGCCATCCAGCGGGACGCGCAGCGAGCCGCAGCCCCGCTCCGCCGCCGGGAGCCGGGCGCCTCCGCCGCCGCCGCCGCCGCCGCTCGGGGCCGCTCCCGCAGGAGAAGCGGCGGCACCCGGCGGGTTCCAGGGACGCTGTCGGCCTCCTTCGTCCCGAGAGCCTGGCAGGTGCCCTCGCCCGCTGCTTTGGAGCTGGCAGCAGGCATTCTTGTTACTCTGAAATTAGCGTCCCCGCGGCCACTTTCTTTTTGGGAAAGTTCCTCAGGGGAAGCATTGGTAATTGAGTTTTCTTATAAATCACATGTACTGTCATTTTAACCTTTTAATTTTATTTTGTGACCACTGTTTAGATAAACACCCTGCCTCGGTGGGCAAGGAAAGTGATTTTCTTTCTAGCACTGTTAGAATCCTTCATCCCAAGGAGAGCAAGATTTCTGGGATCCAGATCCTGATGGTTGCATTTCTCACAAACCCATCACAGTTGCATTTACTGTGACAAATAGAAACCCAAATAGGTTAAAAAAAGTTTTTTTATATTAAAAAGTTTTAAAATACATTTTAGTGATGTTCCACTATTCCATATCCAACTGATTTTGAATTTGAAACAATTTAAGTGAGACATGGTTTAGTGGTGGACTTGGCAGTGCTAGGTTAACAGTTGGACTCGATGATCTTAAGGGTCTTTTCCAACCTTAACAATTCTATGATTCTCTAAGTCCCACGCTTAATTGACTTACTGTGCTTATAAACTCAGCAGACTCAGGTATTTAAATAGTAGGAAATGTTTTAGGTGAAATTTAAAAGGTAGTTCTAAATGAAATCCACAGCGCATCTCTGCAACTATTCGGCATATGAATTCTCAACAGGCTGGTTGCCTCTTCGTAGCACACCTCCGTGCATCTCAGCTGTTCCTTTGCACAGCACGCATGCTCACCTTCCTTGCCTGTACTGCCCCACCGCGGTACTCAGTCATGCGAGATACCCCACCACCAGCCCTGCGATTCCTATGATGCTGGAGCTCTGTGACTGCACGGACTTCTAATTCCCACCATTTGTTTCCTAGGCTGCATCCTTAAAACTCCTGAATTCTTTAAGTTATCCTATCGTTAAGTTAATATAACTGATGCTCTTTAGGTTAAGAAAAATTATATTCCTTACATTATCTTGACCTTTTAAAATGACAGTGAATTAATATCTGTTAATTAAACAGATAACATACAATAACATTGTTCATTAATGACTAATGATGACAATGGTAATTCATTATCTGTTGTGACAACATGGCTGCAGACGTGTGCGCACACATGTGCGCACGCATGCGGGGGGCTTAACACACACAGACTGTAAATATTCTTTAAAAAATAATTTATTCCTTATGAAGAAAGCAGAACGAAGATCTTGCATAAAACCCCGTATTTGTAGTAGCTAACATAGCAACAAGTTGCTGCATTCAACCCTCTACAGATAGATCATTACAGTATTATTATGACTAGCAGTGAAGTCACATACACCCAGTCACAAAGCGTGGAATTTTCCCCCAAATACTCATCTTTTGTGTCTTCTCTATTTTAAAAGGAAAAAAAAAGGATAAAACACAGAATTATCATAGTACAGCTTCCCATGGATTTCCCCTTGACACTCCCATATGTCCTGATTAGAAGACATACAAAAACATCTAGAAAGCTGAATTAATTGTGCATAAAGATGGGGGGGGGGCAGTGGGGAAAAAGACACTTCTTGTGTCTGTCCTACTTCATTAAAAAATAAAAAACTTCTCAAATGGAATGTTTCTGACATAGCTTTGTTAAGGATCACACACATACACCAGACTGAGGGCAGTTACAGCTGAACGTGCGCCATGTAGTCATTTATCTAGGTACCAAGAAAAAATTGTGAGACTATAGCATTTCCATGGAGGGAGACACCAAAAAAAAACAAAAAAAAAACCCCAACAGAACAAAAGAAATACATGCATAGGCAAGAAATCCAAGGGAAGTTTTTGAACATTCATCCAAAAATTAAAAAACATGACTAGGACTATTCCAAATGACATCAATATGGAAAATGCAATTCCAGCTCTAAAACGTTGTTTCCCTTTTTATAAAAATATTTGCAACTGAGTAGAAAATTTCAAGCCAAGTACACTTCACATCTGCAAACAACCACAAATATTTGAGTAACTGATAGGTCCTATATGTATTTGATAAATGTCCTAAAGTACTAATGATTCTATTTAACATTTATTCATGACATCAGAGGTATGTCCAGTTCAAGCTAATAATTTCACTGCAACAGAAAGCAGAAGATGCAGAAGTCTTTTGTGGCTGGTTAATAAGTAAGATCACAAACAAGAAACAACCAATTCATACACGGTAGTTTGTTTGTTTGCTTCTAAGAATTTTGGTCTGGGCTGACAATTCTCCTGCAGGTGCTATATCTTATCCAGGCATTGTTTCTGGAAAAAATACAGGGGAATTCACTCTTTTGAAAGAGATCCTGTCTTTCTGTCAACCTACTACTGTACAACGTACAGTATATTTTCTTTGGTTGGGAACCATCACTGTCAAGATCTCCACTTACTAAATGTGCAATGCGTGCCATAGGGCTGTGCTGGTAAACTAACATAGTGTTAGGTATATTTACAGAAGAGATCAGATTATCAGATGTACTGAGAAAAGATTGCACCCTAAAGGCCCCAGCTTGAAAGAAAGACGAAAAACAGAATGGACAGATTGCCCCCAAAAATCACTTCTTCATCAGCCGCTGGAATCCAGGCAATCCTACTTGTACTTCTAATTCAGGACTACAGTTGGAAGAACGTTATTTATTAAACTAAGTGCAGTGACATATATGCAGGTTTGCCTTTTAAATCTCCCTTCTGACAGTGCTCCATCAGGACAAGATTCTCACTTCATCGGAACTGCAAAACACCAAAGTCTCTATACAGTAAAATGATGCACAGTTCCGCTACTGTGCATTTTTACAATTTGCTTCTTCCAGGAGCCACTCAATGCCACTTAGCAATCCAGCTAAAGTTGCAGCTACAGTGTCCTGCACCTGTGAAAATGAAAAAAAGCTAATGTATTAGAGAAAACAGGTAACAGCATCTAACAGCATTTTAGCATCACTCCATGTCTATCCTTAAAGTCAGAAATACTCACATCAAATCTAAATTTTCATCACTGGTTTAAAGGTCTCTTAAACAAAAAAGGTTTCTTAAGAGTAAGGTACAAAAAGAAAACACTCCTCTTCACAAAATGTGTTATAAGACCCATTAGGAAAGCCTTGCATTCTTGGTATCAAGGTGAATTTTATCTCAACTGTTCCATCAGCTATTCTGGAACATTATATTTACTTTATGGAGGAGAATCTACTTGAAAATTCTTATTGTAACTCTTAAAGCAAAAATGCTGCTAGCTGTGGAATTCAATGCGTATAATCAATTCTCAGATTTTGTAACATATTATGAAGTGACTATTACAAATGGTATGTTTTTAAAAAATCCTGTAATCATCTTCCTTATGAAAACAAAGGATTTATCTCAAATCAGGATTTTGGTTTTTTCTGATTAAGTATTATTCTTCGGCTACACAACATCACCAAAAATAAATTAGGTGTGGCTGAGCCATACTGATATACACTGTGCTTGACAAGCATAAAAGAACAGGTTCAGGACCTCACATGCTAGGTAAAAAACTGCTTTGTCAAAAACACAATACATCACGTCAAGCAAGTGACAACTAGCAGTCTCCTGAAAATGGCAGAAAAATCTACCTTGTGTCCAAGGCCTTGGGTCATGACTCAGGAAATTTAGATTTAAATTAAATGAAGCTTCCTTACTCCCTTCAAGACCAGCATTTCATCCTTTCTTACATTCTGGCTCCATCCGAAGTTTCTTGTCAGTTCCTGGGCAAGCCACTTAGCTCCCCTATGCTCAGATAAGCCAATGCTTCATCTTAAAGAGGACCAGAGAAACTAAATCTTCACTTCAGTGGAGAGCTCACGTACTAGTGTTGAAAGCTGCACACTTGCTTAGGTAGGTACAGTTCAGGAAATACCATAAGCCTAAATTAAATTTAAGCCACACAGAAATAGAAAATGAAGGTTTAAAAGCAAGTACCATCCAGGGCTGACGTAGCAGATTTAGTTGCAACTGATGTGCCATGTAAACACACGGAATTCTTTTCACACTGACGTGAGAGACACAAGACAAAACTAGCAGAGGTCTGTTTGGAGGCCCGAGGGTCGGATCAATCATTGCCAAAATACGAGCCAGTTCCTCTTGACGATCATGCTCTACAAAACAATTTTTAATATATGAGTATTAAATATATGCAAATCCCAAGGCGAACTTTTTTTTTTTTTTTTTTACTTTTCAAATATTTAAGATTTCAGAGGTGAGGAAACTAGAGGGGCGGAAGAGAAATGGCCAAATTATCTAGTTCTGCTCATCACAAGGCTGGATCAACTGCATTCACGTCACACAGATATTCATGTCACACTTAGCTGTTATTTAAAGCTCTCCATAGATTTTACAGGCAGCCTATTCCAGTCCTTAACATCAGAGAGTTTTTCAGAGATGAAAATTGCAACAAGCCATTAAGAAATGGCTGTACACACTGTACCATCAGCAGCCCTTCCCTGCTGACCATGCTTTTCTCCTTAGTATATCCCTTCACATGTTTTTCACCCTCTTCTTTTCTGAGCTAGTCCTTTCCCTCCATTTAAAGTTGATGAATGTAAAGACAATTACCGTAATAGGTATTTGGATTGTCCTCTTATAAGACTATCCTGATTTGGACTAATTGCATCTTTTACTGCAGTTTTCCTGGTGAAGGTTCTGTTTCCAGGCTATTACACCACCACTGATACATTTCAGGCTGCTTCTCCTACCCACGGCCAGGGTTTTTTTTGTTTATTTTTTTAATACAGCTCATTTTCCACACATAGCTTAGATAGCAACGATATCAGTATCTGCCATAAATGAAAGAAGGGGCCATAACCCCTCACAGGGAGATGAGGGAGAGTGTCTAGGATAGGGGACCTCTTCAACTGGATAAGCCATGAAGAAATAGCACTAATGAAGCAGATTTTGAAAGAATCAGAACATAGATTTCGATGTATTGCATATTCTTTGCAATCTTTTATGACATTCCAATCATTCACAAAATATGAATAAAGAGAAACCCCTTACTTTTATGAGCTTCTGCATTAGCAACATAAATGAATCCATCAACTACTTCGCACACCTTTTTCACTTGAGCTATTACACTGTAGTGCACGGCTTGCTGATTCCCTACTACGCTGTTCTCTTGGTAGAACATCTTATTCACAGCAACAGCTTGCTCTGCCCTTGCTCTCCTCCTTTCCACACTGAAAGATATTTCAGTAGTCAGGTTAATTGAGAATGCAAAAACTCATTTTGAGAGTCTAAGCAGCACACGAAAGGGACAGGAAAATGGCCTGAGCCAGCAAAGCAGTGTAATTTCTCCCCGCCCCGTCCCCTCCCCTTCTTTTCTAGTGTACGCATACAGATGGTTAGCAATCTTCAAGATGTGTATGAAAATACATCCCAGGATGAGTTTATGTAGTGTTTCAAAAGGGAATTGATCAAGCTATCAAGAGGGATAGAAGCCCCTGTTATGTATTTGTCATACACTTTTGCTATGTATAAGGTTTGGAAAAGGTTTATTACTTCCATGTGAAAATGTTGCAGTTGGAGAAAAAAAGTGAAGATAGGCATTGAAGCTTCAGTTTATAAGGGATATCCATGCACATGAATGCACACATAAAAATTACATGACAAAAACATGAAGAAAAGGATGAAATAACCAAGAAACTGTACCTTTTTTTTTTTGGTGGAGAACAAATCTTACCTGGTGGTTGAATACAATGTCAGAATATTGAATTTTTGATTGTTATTAAACTGAAAACTGACTCCTGATCCAATTCCTACAGGAAAAAAAATGAATATATGAGATTACAACTATTTGGTTACTGAATACAACTAAGTGGTAGGCTGAAAATTCCAGTGGTGCTATAAAATGGCTATATCTAAGCCTAGGTGTTGCTGTTAGGGGTAGCATATTTACTATTTTATGATGAAATTTTATACATGCTCTAATTGCTCAGACTATTAATTTAACTAAAATCAATTCAATAGTATTAAAAGAAAACAAGGAGGCATTTCCGTGTCTCTGATACTTAGACTTGAACCTAGTAACCTAAGTCAGAGAGGAGCTAGACTTGCGTTTATTAGCTGAAACTGTCTAGTCTGTTTACGACAAGCTGCATTGAAAAGGACATAAGAGAGAAAAAATATAACAACACTAAGAAATCATGTTTTCACACTTTCTATAAATACAATCTAATTATTCCAATTCTGCTATGCTGAAATAAACATTAGTTAAAAGTAATAAATTTTTGTCTCTGGTTTGGACTGAAGTGAAATTACAGATGTGCAAAACTATGTTTAGACATTGAAAAAAAAATCCTTCATATGCTCCTATAACTCTTCTGAATGAAATTTACATCATTTGACACCACAGGACTGAATCATATAAAGGATCAGTCTTGACTTCCTGTATAAAAACACAAGTGTGGTTTTTAGCCACTTACTGCAAGCTGTATCTAAACAAAGTTCTGTCTGCATTTATCCATTACAACAGCAGGTGTGACATGGAATTTAAGATCAAAACAGAAGCACAAGGAGTAAAATGATCGCTCTGACATTGTGCAAATGTAATCATAAATTCACTGCAGCTATAATTCTATCCCACACGTTCACTGCGTTTATCCCTCTGAATAAATACAAAGAGAGAAAATATCTTTTTTTTTTTTTTTTACCATTTTGCTACTGAGTTTCAGGGAGAAAACAAAGCATCCCTTTTCTTCGTTTCTCCCCTAATGATTTTTGTGTCATATCTGTTTACGAAATAAAAAAGCCCAAAACCAAAACCAGCATTACCATGAATTTGTCTTTGAGGTAGGCCAGCTACTAGCAGAATTTCTGGGCATGTCATCATCTTTTGCACTAGAGAGTTGTCCAGCTCTTCCAAACCCGGCCCAAACATAGCAAAGCGAGGTTCTGCCTGCGTGACCAGTGATTGCAAAAAGGAAGTCACAGCCCCATACCGGGGACGGCTTGATTTCAAACTTCTTCTACTCTGAGGACAGCTTTTTTTGTATCTGTGTAAAACAGACGCAACTACAAATTAAACACAAAATACAAAAGAGGTATTAATCAAACACCATAAATTGATTTAGGTCCCACACTTCTCATGCTTTGTTACCAGTACAACTCAAGCACAGGTCAAAAACGATAAAGTTCAAAACTGATGGTTTCAAGCACCAGCACAAAGCAGGTAAAGGCATCAGTACCTTCCAAGTCCAAATACTGAATTTTTGGACCTTCGTACACTTTTATCTATGGATCTTTTAGTTTAGTTTAAAAAATAAAATAAAATAAAATTACAAATTCCCCCACCTCGCTGAACACACAATATTGGTAAAATAACATCCAAGCTGGTGAGTCACATACAGTATAAAAAATGCGAGACTTCTGAGTGCATTTCAAACCTTAATTAGACCACTTTTGTGTTTATTAACTATGAAACAGGTAACTCCACCTGAAAAGGACCATCTCCCCTGTGGGCACAGAGAATGCATGTTGCGAACGGCAACAAGTGTTGTCTGCAGGCTTATGTGTTCATGTGATGCAGAAGCTGAAACGACTTTGGTAATTAAGGGGAAGAAGTAACAGCCATAGAAGTGACAGACATGCTAGAGGTGCAGCTTCTGTCTTTGCTTCTGTGGTCATGGTAGACTGCTGCTGGACAAATCACTTCAAGGAAACATTAAATGTGTGCTCCTCTACACCCAAACTGAGACGCTTCAGTTGTGGTCAGCAAAACTATTAAGGGCTCACAGACACAAAGGAAATCAGTGACAGATGGTTTCAAATAGGTGATGCTCTGAAGTATGCAGACCTAAAGAGATTTAAATCTAATGTTCAAAATCAGGAGGTATTTTGCACTTCAAATTCTGGGTGCGTCTTTCCCATCCGTAAAGTGGGGATGAAGGGCACAGAGATTGCAGAGGTTAGTGCGTTTATCATAAAGCAACAGTTTCATGAAATCACTTTTGGAAAATTTAACTGCAAATTAAAAAAAAAAAGTTACTGCAAATTAATTAAGGGAATTGAATGAAGTTTAAAAAAAACCCCACAGAATAATCTGCTTAAGAGTTCTGCTCAGTCATCCAAACATATTACGAATGTTGCTATGCTTTTCAAAGATACTAGCTGAAACCTCAGTCTTTGTCTTGCAGCCTTTGACCATCACACCTAAAGCAATACTAGTTGTTATTCTGTGCACATTCAAAAAACCCACTTTTTTTCCACTAGGTCTTCCAGGTAAGATGAAAAAAAAAAGAAGATTCATTCCATTTGCTGTAGTTTGAAGACTTCTTAGTACTTTTATTAAAATAAGAAATCATTTGTCATTGTACTGAGAGCAAGGAACACATTTTTATCAAGATATGCACAGCTTCCGAGATGACCGTATTTCTGTGGCATAGTAGACATGCAGTTTACAAAAAGCTTTAATTTTTTTATAACCTTAGCTTTGACTTTTTTTTTACAACATTTTAAATTCTTGTTGAATTCCAAACAGAAAGAGCTGACCAAGCTGTCAAACAACAGGAAATTTTATTTCCAAAACAAACAACGGATTTGAGACACAACAAAATTTAAGCAGAGGCTTACAGCACAGCTTTACTGCTCTAAGTATGAAACATGCCCCTGGACTGAGTATTAGTGCTGTAGAGAGACTGTGAGAGAGATTATGAAGATACTTACACTGCCATGTAATCGTACAGTGCATTATCGCTGACCTCTGAAAAGGCTTTATTAAAAATCTCCACATCTGGGAGCGATTTCCAATCAACGGATGTCCAAAAGGGGAGATCCCTCAGGAGAAAATACCTCCACAACAATGGATCTTGCACAGCCGCCCTCCAATAACAACTCGTGCTTCCCAAATGGCACAAATCTTGGGGCGAGAGGAAGGACATGATGTTCAGCTGCACGCCGATCTGAAAATGGTCGAGAGCAGCGGTTTAAGGACAGAGGAATTGAGTGAAGATGGCAGAGGCGGGATGACAAGCTTCCTGGCCTGACAGGGCCCCACTCACCGGCAGTGCCTGCAGGGCGCTCACCTCCTCTGCGTCCTCCGGGAGCGATGGAGGCTGGGGACCCGCGAACGCGGCGGTACCGCCGCGTTCGCGGGTCCCCAGCCTCCATCGCTCCCGGAGGACGCGCAGCCGATCCCACACAGCCGCCTCCAAACCTCCCCGCTCCTCCACTCCACCGGCCGCCATTATGCTGAGCCCTGCTGCCGCCCCTCCGACCTAGCGCGCCGGCGCCGGCAAGCGGAGCAGCGGGAGTGTCATCGCTGACACCGTGGAGGACATGCCGTCACCCTTGCGTGCCAGTGTGTTACGCTGTCATTCTTTTTCCCAGAAATACTTGATTAGACTTCAGACCTGTACTCCAGGAGTTCTTTGCATGCGTGTTTTTAATGCAATAAAAGTATACATTTTGATAAGAACAGTCAGACACTGAAGCAGAGACCACCTCCCTAAGCGTGCTCTTTGGACACCAGGTTTCTTCCAGCACAGCCAAAGCAGCCGATTTTACTTGTGGGATTTCACAAAGTAACACAACATTTGTTTTGCAGTTGTGGTGTTCCACCCTTGGCCTTTTAAAGGTCCCTCACATACAGCCACATACTTCGTCAACATGTTTTTGCCTGTTTCTCGGAAATCCAGCGACACGCTCTGTGATCTGCAGCCCAGGTCACTGTTTGAGACGGAATCTATCGTCTCAAGGCATTCCTGCTTCCCTTCTCCACAGTGTCGCAGTCCCCAGTAGCACATTTCTCCACTGTAGATCATGGCCAGTAAGTGAGTGTCACTAAATATACCTGCAAAAATAATTTAGATCAAGTACTTTATTGTTCTAAGCAAGTACACAGCTTGTCAACTTCAATTTTTTTTTTCAGTAACACTAGAAAAAAATTCCAAAAAGGCAGTGTAAGCCTATCAAAGAGGTACACCAAAAAACCAAATTTTAACCATACGATGACTGACACTGCCCAGAAGAGAACCTGGATCAAGGCCTTGCTCATTACCCATTTTGCCCCTCCATAATGCTAAAATCTTTAAGACTGCCATATAAACAGTATTCTGATAATTGTGTTTGCCTATTTATCTTAGAGAATTTCAGTACTTCTTTACAATCCATTAAGCACAGGCATAATTATGCATATATATTTTAGAATACTTCTGTGCCTCCCACAGTTCAAGCCTAAAAGATGCTGTTTGAGCATCATCTTAACTCAGGTCAACCAGCAGCAGCTTTAGTATTTGAACAGAAAGCCACATACGTGTCCATGATGACTGAAAAAAAAAAGTCCTGTTAAATAAATCTGCACATCAGTTACTGAACTTGGCTTTGCATTGTGGAGCTGAATTGGATCAATGCCACTTTCAGATGAAATTAAGCAAGAAGGTGCTCCATCTCCCCATAGCCAGAGTAGAGCTAGTTTTGAGTGTGTACAACGTGGACATCATGTCCTCAGCACCAGCTGTTTTACCTTACAAATCCCCTCCTGCTGCATCACCCTACCTGCATCACACTGATGCAGCCTCAGATCCTCATGTAAATGTACTATAACAATGCAACTTACATAAAGCTACATAAAGTGGAGATAGAGAGAATAAAAGTTTGCCTAATCTAACCAATTCCGCATGTACTTTCTACTTGTGTGAAGTCAGTAATTCTGTGTTCATATCTGTCTTTGCCTAGATCTAAACAGAAAGACCAACATGGGAACATCCAGCACCCTCTGCAGTCATATTTGTGCTTTCAGTATTTGTCAATTGACAATTGGATGGTTGCAAAACACACATGCTGTGCATAAGACACCCATACCACTCAGTCCACTTTCCTCCAGTGCACTCAAAAACATAGAGAAAATGAGCACTGCCACCTCCTAAAATCCATGAGTCAAAGAGAAGCGGGGGTGAGGGGAGAGCACTGCTGCCTGCTTGTCTTGTCTCATCTTTTTTTTTTTTTGTTGTTCTAGAAAGTGACGGTTTTTGAATACAAATGAAATCAACAACAAAAATACGCAATAAAGCATTTAATAAAGTGGAGCAGTTATTAAGAGGAGCGGGTTGCGGGGTTTTTTTTTTTACCTTCACTGAGTAATCTAGCTGTGTCTTTATCTTGAAGTGAGACATCTTCATTTAGCTGAAGAGGGCATCTAAAGCTAAACATCTTCATCAAGTAATGAACTCCATCATTAAGACACTAAGCACAGTTAAAAAACGAGGGGAAAAAAAACCTTTTAGACAAGTTCTGATTAATTTAATGATAGCCAGAAATACTTCTCGCTATGAATTTCCCAAAAACCTATTTAAAAGGAAACAAAAAAGCAGGTATATTTTAAAAGCAAAGAGTCAAACTTTAAAACTGTATTCACGTGCCCATAGAACTTTTTCCTTCTCCTTTACCTTTTTAAATATGGCAATGTTTCCTCGTAGCCATTCACTCCTTTCTTTTGCTGTATGACAATACATGTAAAGCAGGGCTCCTTTTCTCCAGTAAAGACATTCTAACAACTCTGCACCAAGGATGTTGACGGGCTGAAATAAAATCCAACAAACTGGGCTAACCCAGAAGTAAACCATCTAAACCACTCATATACATACTCACACATGCAAACAGTCTTATATTAAGTCTCTAACTTAAGAGGCTGTACTTAACAGCAGCAGTCACAGAGACAAGCCTAATACTTTGGATTTACACTGCCAAAAGCACATAGAATCACGAGATGTTAGCAAGAAAAATTCTGAGCATGCCACAGGTTATTTAAAAATATTTTCAGGAATCACTATTTAAATACAAGTAAGACTTGAAAATTTTTCAAAAGGTCTTAAATTCTGCCATCAAAAATACAAGTACTACTATCCTGTTTCAGATTTTTGATTTTTAAATAATGAAATACCTAATTCTCTGGCTGAGTAACATTAGTACTCACTTCTTCATTTATGTTGCATTCCCTCACTAGGTCTTCTGGTTCTGAAAGAATACAAATAAGTTCTTTAACTTTTTGCAAGGAAGATTCTTCTGGAAAATCTTCATCCACAAGCTGGTTTTCCTCAAAATATGTAATGTCTAAGACAGCCTATGAAAACAAGAAGATACACAATGTAAAAATGCTACCAGCAAAATAATCAAATTGTGGTATGCAGGAACATACAAACTTGTTACAGTTTATAAAACATTGCAATTTTAAGGTAGTTTTTAACATTTAGTTTACGAAAGCTGCAAGTTAAAAGTGTTGTAATATTGTTGACAGCGAAGATAAACTCAAAACCCTTTCTGTCCTTACAGTACCAGCACAATTATTACCGACTCCAAGTTGATCTTCTAATCCAGACAACAGCAGCCCTGCACTTCGTGGATGTTCACTGCACACACCAAGTAACAGAGATGCCTTTCTGCTGTACCCTCTTTCCTACACCCAGCCCTCTCCCATACCCTACACAGCAGATTTTCTTGAAAGGGAGTTCTTGACGCTTTAAATATACTACCTGCGTATAGAGCTGCAAAAGCATGGAAGGTCGTTCTCTCCCTTCGTTACAGAGGTCCTTCAATTTGTCCAGAGTAGCAGAGCCCTTTGCCAAGAAGATATCTGAAGGAAGAGCACAACGCTTCCTTAGCACTGAAAAGCACTCAGCAAGAGCCTTGCTTACTCTCCCTTTTCACTTCATATGGTTTTATCCATCCTTGTGGTTTCTACAAAGGCAGCTGAATAACATAGCATTTAAACAGGCCCGTTGTCTCGTTAGGACTACGCCTTTCACGACTAAATTAAGGGCATTCATGGTTTCAGCCTGATGTTTCAAAATCAATTCCACACACTGCATTTGCAAAGACGCCATATACCAAAGCACAACTTGCTCACACGCAGGTACACCTCTTAGGCCTCAGCCGCCCTGCTCCGCAGAAGGGCCTCCAGACGGAGCCTCCAGGCGGGGCCCGGGCCGGCACCAGCCGCAGCGCTCCCGGGCGAGTCTCCTTCTGGAGGCGGGAGAAGCGGAGCCCTCGGCACCTGCCCCGGAGCCGGCGGCCGGCGCCCCCCGGCGCGCTCCCCAGCGCAGCGGGACGCGGCACAGCGCGACGGCCGCAGAGGGCGGAGCGGGCCCGCCGGCAGGGCCCAGCCCCGTCCCCTCCCTCCTGCGGCCTCTCACCGTCGCCGCCCGCTCCCCGCAGCGCCGCCAGCCGCCGGCCCAGCGCCGCCAGCCGCAGCCGCAGCGCGGCCACCGCGCCGCCCGCCTCGGCGCCCGCCGCCGCCATCGCCGCCGCCCGTCACCGCGCCCCGCTAGGCGCGCCGCGGCGGCGGTTCGGGGCGGCCCCCGGCGCCGGCCGCTGCGGCGGGGAGAGGCGCGCAGGCGCAGCGGCGGCAGGGCCGCCGGGGCGGGCCGGGGGCCGGGGGGCTGCGTGGGGCAGGCTCCGGCGGAGCGGGGACGGCTGCGGGCCGGCGCCGCGGGTGTCCGTCCGTGTCCGCCCCCCACCGCTGCCGGCTGCGCCTGCCACCACCGCAGCGGAGCAGGCCGCCTCGGGCCTCCCCAGTACTGCCTGGGGCCGAGCGGGCAGGCAGTGGAACGGCAGCCGGGCTGCAGGGCAAGCCTTGTGCGCCCTGAAGGTGGGGGCTCCAGTTTTATTTTTATGTGGACTTTAAAGCTCTTCTGTAGCCATTTATGGCTTCTGCAGCTCTGTGTCAGGGTCCCCAGGGAGGGTCCTTGGCGGGTCCCCGTGGAACGGTGCTCTCCAGCCTCACTGCGCAACGGGTCTTCCCCATAAGCGAACTGAAACGAATGCTGAAAGGCAGCAGGGTTTTTTAAGACCAAAGCCATATTTTTTATCAATAAATACATGTTTATTGGTGGGCTTTTACTTATATTTTACTTTAGATTACTTAACACCTAGAAGTACAACTGTAGAACTACAGTTAAATCATCTTGAAACTGCATACCTTTGGTTAGAGGAATGAGACTTGTGCTGCAATTTTTTGTCCAACTTTAAATAGCTCACTTAATGAACTTCAGAAGTGCTAAATGGCTTCCATGTTACGAGGGGAAACCAGTAAGTTTTCCTTTTATTTTTAACAAAATCTTGCTACCACCCCACAAAATTATGAAGTTTTTTATGTTGTGTAGTTATGCTGTGTTTCACTACGTTGCTTCTCTAGCTTTCTTCATCTCTTTACCTGCCTGGAAAAAGCTAGTACCTCAGTGTCCACTGGAGTAATGCATCATGAGCCTGCACAGTATTCTGGACTTTGTTAGCTTGAGTATTTTAAAAGAATAATTGACTAAAGACATTTTCCCCTTTTCAAGTCACATAGTGTTCATTCTGTTAGTGCCTCTGTCCCACTGAAGTACTTAAAAAAACCACAAAGAAACAGAAAAAAGTGCCATTTACTGGGGTACTTTAAGTAGTGAAAAGCTGTCTACTTACAAACACAGATGCTTTTGCTGTTGTGTATGTTATGTCTTATGAAAGAGTTGCCAAACATATCAAATAAAACAAAAAAGTAAAACCTAAAAGGCAAAATTGTGTTTGCTTCCAGAAATGGTTGATTTCTAGAAGAAATCTGTTAATGTTTTGCTTGGATATGTATTGTCATTTATTCCTGCATAGTCCCTAGCCAGATATAATTTTTCATCTAAGGAACAGCTGTGTTAACAATACCAAAAGTATTGCGGTAGTTAACCGTATCATACCTGAGAGCAGAGGAGATGGTGCTTCACATTTTAAGTGAAACGCAACACTTCCCATGTTGTCAGTTTTGGGACTGAAGAATGGCCGTGCATTGATGAGTTCCCTTCTTCAAATCCTTTGCTTGCTTGGTCCTGCCCTTACTTCTCTGTTTCAATACCCAGCTATGATTTTGTGTTACTTTCTTAGTTGCTTTCTTCATAACTAGTCAAGTGGGCAGGTGGGTCAGCCCTTAACAGTGAAGGAGATG